>JAGSMP010000084.1:3613215-5061430 GCA_029286625.1 Parnassius orleans | reverse complement strand
AGCATGTATGTTATACCTGTAGTGAAGTCAGGATATTCTGTTTCGCAAAATGATGTCTGAAAGGTTTTGGCTATTGTCTTGTGTAGGCATGTTGATTTCTTATACCAGTAGTTATGAACTTTATCAATACCCGGAGATTTCCAGTTATGTAATCTTTCTGTAATATTTCGGATCTCAATAATGTAGGAACAATACCTTCAATACAAGTGATATGAACGAGCTTATCATATTAGTACTGTTGGAGACCAAGAAAGTCTTGGTACATAGAGGTCACATCCTTCATTGGATCATAGTGTAAACTTAGTTTTCCTCCGTAAAAATTGTTGGAGTCCTTTTAAAATGACTTAAACGTAGACCTCCTGGTTGTGCGCACAACCCAAGGTACACTTTTACCTTGATAGAGTATGATAAAAGAAAAGTTTATTTACCAATAAAATGAAATGAATGTAATGAAAATATAATATAATACCCAAAAAAATGGGGGGCCCATATGTATAAAGTACCCCTGTGTGATAAATATCACGAAGTAAAATATAAATAAAGTGAATTAAAACTCCGATTCCCGATATCTAATTAATAAATAAATATATAAGTGAATAGAATTACGAAAAGAAATAATAGCTTTATTTCTTTTAAGATACAGGTCAAAATAATAAGAAAGAAAAGAAAGTACGTACAATAATGAATGACAAAAAGGGCCTAACAATCGACAACAATACATGGTAATAAGGGGATTCCCGACCAAATCTAAAAGTAAGATATGTAGTTATTTAGCATTTCTAAATTAGGGTGCTACCCACAATGCTACCCAATATAAAATATAAAATGTTAGTGTAACAATCATTTACGTACAAAGTTATCTGGAATGTGTCCGAATACGAGTGTTACTTTCCATAATTACTTATAACACTGAAATGTTTTTACTTCGTGTCAATTCTTACAGTTATAAAACTACTTTTACGGATTTTATCGCGTTTAATTTTACTTATTTTTAAGGAATACCTCAAGGTCGAATATCATCAGAATTCGACATTAAAACTTACAAACTTACAAAATGCCTTCTTCTACTCCCCATTTCAGATGAATCTTATGAAAAGTTGGTAAGGTCTTCTTTAGTTGAATTAAACTACTTTTACGGATTATATCGCGTTTAATTAACTTATTTTATTAATTCCCGACGTTTCGGTGCTTTACAGCACCCATGGTCACGAGGGACTGAGGTGATTGACGTCCCAATGTCAAAGTTAATACGGAGTACCTTCAGCTTTTTTAATTATTAATTTTGGTCCGATCTACGCAGAATGAACTAACTGTGTCTTGAAGTCTTGCAGTGGTATGCTTGGGTTTAGTTTTAATTTTATTAATTACAGGATCCCAAGCAGGTGGTAGTACCCAGCCTCCCTCTCTATTGAAATTAGGATGTTTTTAATTTCAATAGCCTCACGTATCATCCTTGGCAGGAATCGATGTTCTTTCGCGAGAATCTGTGGTTTATCAAATCTAATGTAATGGCGGGGGCCGTCTAGGATATGATCACAAACTGCAGACTTCCGGAACGTTGGTGCTTCACGTCAGCTATGTGTTCTTTTACGCGGGTTTTAATAGATCGTTTTGTTTGCCCTATATGAGAGACCACATTCACAATCAAGCTTGTACACTCCTGCATCTTGTAGAGAATATTGCACTTGACGGATGGTAAGAACTGACTAATCTTCTTCGGCGGCTTGAAGAATGTTCTTATAGAAGCTCGCTTCAAGATGTAGCCAATCTTGTCTGTGACACCTCTGACATATGGTAGTACAGCAGGCACACGCTCGACTGTGGCCGGCTTCACTCGGTCACTGTGACGTAGGCGCGGGACCCGAAGCTTGTTGTCGTGCAGAACCTGCTTGACGTGCTGAAGCTCGGCGGCCAGGTGTTTGCTGTCACAGATCCCTCGTGCTCTCTGTAACAAAGATTTGCCCACGGTAGCCAACTGTGAAGGATGATGGTGGGATTCACCATTTAAATATCTGTTTGTATGGGTCTTTTTCTATACAGTGTGACCTATGGTGTTGTTAGGATTTGAATGACTAATACATCTAGGAAAGCTAAAGAATTATTTGCCTCTAACTCCATAGTAAATTGAATTTTAGAATTTATGGAATTAAGATGTTCTAAAAATGCAATTACTTTGTCTGATGGTAAAATTGTGAAAGTATCGTCTACATACCGCTTGTAGAACCTTGGAGTTACTGGTGCAGTAAGCATTCTATTAAATCTATTAAAACCCGCGTAAAAGAACACATAGCTGACGTGAAGCACCAACGTTCCGGGAAGTCTGCAGTTTGTGATCATATCCTAGACGGCCCCCGCCATTACATTAGATTTGATAAACCACAGATTCTCGCGAAAGAACATCGATTCCTGCCAAGGATGATACGTGAGGCTATTGAAATTAAAAAACATCCTAATTTCAATAGAGAGGGAGGCTGGGTACTACCACCTGCTTGGGATCCTGTAATTAATAAAATTAAAACTAAACCCAATCATACCACTGCAAGACTTCAAGACACAGTTAGTTCATTCTGCGTAGATCGGACCAAAATTAATAATTAAAAAAGCTGAAGGTACTCCGTATTAACTTTGACATTGGGACGTCAATCACCTCAGTCCCCCGTGACCATGGGTGCTGTAAAGCACCCGAAACGTCGGGAATTAATAAAATAAGTTAATTAAACGCGATATAATCCGTAAAAGTAGTTTAATTCAACTAAAGAAGACCTTTACCAACTTTTCATAAGATTCATCTGAAATGGGGGAGTAGAAGTTAGGGCAGCATTTTTGTAAGTTTGTAAGTTTTTAATGTCGAATTCTGATGATATTCGACCTTGAGGTATTCCTAAGTTGAGTAATCAAAAGGGTCAAAAAACGTTCGCGTAAATATAAGAAGTCTTCTTTAGTTGTTTCATGACATTTAAAAATTAATAGAACAATATAATGTATGTTTTTTACTTGTCCCTATCCCCTTTGCTACGCCACTGGAGAGATGATCCTGTCTAATAGTGGTATTTTATATTTTACCACTATAACTATTGTTGAAATTTGTATTTACAACGATGATAGGATTGTTGAAATGTGTCCCATACATATTTAACAAAAGTTTTGACATAACCAGGAGGAGTTTGGGGACAAAGCAACAGTTTTATTTGTATGCTACCCAGACTTCATCTCTTGCAGACATACTGTTTTACCCAATCACGATTACGGCAAATCTTAAGTTAAAGTAAGCCATGTTTAGATTCATATGTCATCATTATCATCATCATTACAGCCCATCACAAGTCCACTGCTGAACATAGGCCTCCCCCAAAGAATGCCACAAAGAACGGTCCTGAGCCACCTGCATCCATCGACTTCCTGCAAGTCTTACCAGGTCGTCACTCCATCTAGTTGGGGGACGCCCTACACTTCGTCCGCCGGTACGAGGCCGCCACTCGAGAACCTTTTTTCGCCATCGGTTATCGGTTCTTCGAGCTATATGGCCGGCCCATTGCCACTTCAACTTACTCATCCGTTGGGCTATGTCGGTCACTCTGGTTCTACTGCGGATATCTTAGTTTCTAAGTTTATCACGCAGAGAAACCCCGAGCATAGCTCGCTGAGCGACCTTGAGCTTCCTCATACGGCCAGCAGTGAAGGACCACGTCTCAGTTCCATAGGTCGTCACTGGCAACACGCACTGGTTGTACAGTCTAGTTTTCAAGTTTTGAGGTATACCTGACGAGAAGATGTGCCGTAATTTCCCGAACGCTACCCAGTCGAGTTGAATCCGTCGATTGACCTCTCCGTCGAAGTTGGACTTCCTAGTCGGACTTTTTGTCCCAGGTAAACATATTCGTCAACAACTTCGAGCTTAGTGCTCCCAACAACTACTGGCATAGGTGTGACATGGACATTAAACATAATCTTTGTTTTGTCCATGTTCACCTTAAGACCTATCCGTTGGGTGACACTATTGAGGCCATTGAGCATAGTGCTTAGGTCCTCCAGCGATTCTGCCATAAGGACTATATCGTCGGCAAATCGAAGGTGAGTGATGTACTCGCCGTTGATGTTAATACCGTATCCTTTCCAGTCCAGTAGCTTGAAAACGTCTTCCAATGCAGCGGTGAAGAGTTTCGGGGATATAACGTCACCCTGTCTTACACCTCTTTGCAGTTGGATAGGTTTCGTACTCTGGTTCTGTCCTCGGATAGTCATCGTAGCCATCGTAGCTGTACAAACACTTCAGCACCTCGATATACCGACAGTCAACTTGGCACCGCTGAAGGGACTGCAGCACCGCCCAAATTTCGACAGAATCAAAGGCTTTCTCATAGTCCACATACGCCAGACATAGTGGCAAATTGTATTCTTCCGACTTCTGTATAATCTGCCGAAGGGTATGTATGTGGTCTATGGTGCTAAAGCCTTTTAGGAAACCGGCTTGTTCGGGAGGCTGGAAGTCGTCGAGTCTGCATGCGAGACGATTCGTAATGACTCTCGAAAACAGCACGTAGACGCGGCTCAGAAGGGAAATCGGTCTGTAGTTCTTCAAGAGAGCGTTGTCGCCTTTCTTAAAGAACGAGACCACCGCACTTCTGCTCCACGCCTCCAGTGTAGTGCCACCATGGAGGACGGAATTAAAGAGCTTCTGAAGGACTACAAGTACCGGTTTTCCACCCGCTTTCAGAAGCTCCGCTGTAATTCCATCCTCACCTGGGGCCTTGTCGTTTTTAAGGTGCTGGAGAGCCATTCTAATCTTGCTCAGACTGACGTCCGGAATATCATCGGAATAGTGTCAGATAAGACTCGCTCTTGGATTGTTACTCACATTTGCGTGTGGCTCCAACAATGATGTGTACAGCTGCCCATAGAACCTCTCAATCTCACTCAAAATCTCAGGTGTCTCGGAAACGACGCTGCCACACTCGGTCTTCAGCTTCGACAGTTGGCTCTTTCTGGCAGACAGATCTCTAGCAAAGACTTTGGAGCCCTGGTTCCGCTCGATCGCTTCTTCAATACGAGCAGTATTAAAGTTGCGTAAGTCCCGCCGCATGCATTTGGAGATCTGTCTGTTCAGTTTCCTGTATGCTATCAAATCTACTGAAGATTGCAGCTTCATTTCCCGTCTAACAGCCATGAGATTAAGAGTGTGATCGGAGAGTTTTGTGTTCTTCTGCGGCGGGTCTTACAAAACTTAGCTCCGACCGCATGCACAGTTTACACGAGCTTGTCATTCATATCGTTCACTGCATTGCAATCTTCTAGGCACTGAAAACGGTTTTGTAACTCGAGCTGAAAGGTTTCGGGACTTTGGATTAGAGCACGAGGGGGACGGAGCGTTGACTTTATTAGACGACACCTCTCCAACTTAACGTTTAGGTTCAGTGTGCCTCTAACCATTCGGTGATCGCTACCAGTTTTCACCCTCGCGATCACTGAGGCATCACTGAACAGTTGGCGTCTAGTCGTCATAATGAAGTCAATCTCATTTTTGTCGAACCGTCGGGGCTCGACCAGGTCCACTTCCTGGGGGCCGCTTCTGGAAGAAGAGTTCATCATAAAGAGTTCCTCTTTCTCCATGAAGTCGGCCAGCTGCTGACCCCTGGGTTCCGTTGCTAATCCGAATTTCCCTACTTTCAGCTGACCATTCTCTCTTGTGCCCCTCGTTGAAATCTCCATTAACACCGTATAGTGGGTTTTGGAGGAATGCATGGCTCTAGAAATATCCCCATACATTACCTCCACTTCCTCATCGGAGTTTGCCGAGGTTGGTGCGTAAACCTGTATGACTTTCAGCGAATACCGTTTGGTGATTCTGAGTATAAGGTACGCAACCCTCGTCGACACACTCCCAATCTTTACAACGTTGTTAACGAGAGACTTGTGGACGATAAATCCGACACCTCCTTGGGACAGATGATCGCACTTCCGGTGATAGAACAAGTTGCCGGATTCGAGGATTATCGTGTCCTCCTCTTCTCTTCGGACCTCGGATAATCCTATAATATTCCAGCGCAACTTGTCTATCTCTTCTTCCAGCTCCAGGATCTTCTCGTCAGTCCTCAGAGTGCGTGCGTTATAAGTTGCCAGGTCGAGTCATAGTGGTGGCAAGGTCTCCCACCGGAGATTCTTAGCACCCTGCCCCGCCGTTACCATGGTCGCCACCGTCGCCAGGAATAGTGGGGCCGCCGGGGACTGGGGGCCGTCTCTTCGTAACTTTCTTCATTGGGGGGTATATTGCCGTAGTTGCCACGTTTGGCGAGCGGGTTGGCAACCGCAGTTTTTATTGTTATTTGCTGTTATCAGAAGATGCTGCTGTGTCTTCTGCCTCAGTTTCCCTCTGTCGCCTCTTACGACACCCACGGGAAGATATGGGGTAGTGGGTATTCTAACCCGCCACTACACGGGGTTAGATAGGGGTAGATTCATATGTAGAACACTCTTAATTGATAAACTGTTAACGGAAATCACAAAAACTTTGATACTTTAAAAAAAAGTCAGTAACGAAAGATTTTCTCAATTTGTAGCGATTATGATCATAATAAAATGTATGTTAACAAAATATAAGTTAAAAAATAAATAAACACCGATACCGTCCGTTTCTCCTTAAGTACCTAAAGATATCTAACACGTATCTCTCATATACATGTACTTACGTAAGTCGGCAGTATCATATACCAGTAAGTGACATTAAAAAAAATTCTACAAATAGATGAAGTATCTGCAATAAATGTTTAGGAAAAGGTATTTTAATATCTTAAATCCTTTAATATGTTATGAGTAGTTGAAGCTTTTTAAGGACTACCTTGATTTATGTTTCGTCTCCCTCCTGTAAAACTAAGTTATATGTCTTACTCGGTCTTAAAATGGGACAGCCGGTTTCATCTAATTACAATTATTGTCTTTTGGACTAGGTCAGAGTAACATTATTAATTAGTGTTTTCTTGATAAAGTTTCTAAAAATCTCTTTGCTTTTTTTCCAAACTAGATACAAAAATAGTACACGGGTAATAAAATTTATAAAAACGAAAAGGAATAAATTTGTTATTCAACCATATTCTGGTTAAAGTGGCATGGAACTTATAAATCACGCATGGAAAACGATTTACAGCGAGAGAGTTCTTTCAAACTGTATTGGGTTGGACATCCGGCACTTGATGGATGCCTTGTTTATGTACTTGAAAGACCTTTGTTTGAGAAGAGCAGTTCAAAGCATTATGCTGAAAATGGTGTTGATATTTTTAATTAATGTAAAGATAAAATCTTGTGAGAAATATTTATTTCCATAATATTTACTTCCTTTTAATATTAAATCTGATATCATCAGCTTGCATATTAAAAACTACTATTCAAATGTTTGAAAATTGAGAATTAAATATTATATAAGCATATTAAAAAACTAGCGACTGCCCTGGCTTTGCCTGGGTAGGATTTATAAACGTGGTGTTATTTAGATTTAAGATAATCAAAGACCGTTTATTTTATTAATATTTCGTTTTTTTTTTCAAAAATAGTCTATCGGATAAAATTTCTATCTCCTGGTATTGCTCCCTATCTCTTCGTCAAGTTTCATCACAACCGACTCAGCCATTCCGAAGATTAGACAGACAGACAGACAAATATTTTAAAAATGGTTATTCATGTCTTAATCGATTGCAAAACAGTCAAAATCAAACAGTTTTTTTTAGATATTACAGACAGACTTCTTTAAGTTTATTTAAATGTATAGATTAAATATTTTGAAATTATTTTAAAAAGTAAACATATTTTAATTATATTGAAAAATTTAATATTTTGTTATTTAACGAAAGTTAAAAGAAATGCTTAAGTTTAGTTTTAGAGGCATGGTTAGTACAAGTAAACGTACTGTTTATTGTACTAACCATGCCTACTGTGCAACCTCTAAATACAGAAATGTTGAATTCGCTGCCAGTATGATTAATTTTGCTAATACAACTGGTTATTAGCAACGTTGATGAGCAGTTACGTCACGCGTTTTAATCACGTAGACCACCCAACGTACATTTACACAGCTTTCTGATACTTAAAATTATAAAAACCGCTTTTTAATTATATAATTTAAACTTTTTATATTTATCATAATGATTCGGCGAAACATAAAGGCTTTTGAAAGATTGCCGTGTATTGGTGGTGTAAGAGAACTCAGAAACAGAAACAGAAACTTTTTTTATTCAATATAGATTATAAATAATGCTTATTGAAAGTCACTCTGTCCTGAAAAGAACCAGCAAGAAACCCAGCGGCACTGTTTTTTTTTAAATAACAGCTAACAGTCATATCTTATGTTACACGATTAACAACACAAAACAAATTAGAAATAGCTTGGTAGCGATCACCTTATTCCCAGGAGTTATTATCATCCATAAATTCTTTAATATTATAATAACCCTTTTTATACAAACTTTGTTTAATAAAGTTTGTGAACTTTCAGGTGATCAAATTTTGTATATTTTCTGGGATTTTGTTGTAAAAGCGTATACATCGCCCCAAGAATGAATTACTGACTCGGTGGAGTCGAGTAACTAGTAATACTAGCTTGTGTCTGTACCTAGTATTTACAGAATGAACATCACTTATTTTTGTACAACTACTTTTTGTATACGTACATTACATTTTCATAAATGTGAGAGGCCAAAGTTATTAATATTAATTTTCCTTAATTTTTGTCGGAGCGACTCTTTAGGTTTTAAATCATAGATTGCTCTTATGGCCCTCTTCTGTAAAACAAATATAATTTCATTGTCAGTCGCGTGTCCCCATAGCAAAATACCATACGACATTATCCTATGGAAATAGCTAAAGTAAACAAGTCTAGCTGTTTCCACACTGGTAAGATTTCTATTCTTTTTACAGCATATGTTGGGACTAAGTCTGCTTGCTAATTTTGATATATGGGGCTCCATTGAGCTTCGCGTCTAGTGTTATTCAAGAAAAATGGTGGTATCGACAAGACTCATTTCCTCCCATTTAAAATTAAATTAGTATTTAATTGCTTGACATTTGAGTCATAATTTACATAACATAATATTATGTTTTAGTGCCATTTAAATGCAAATTTTTTCTATAGGATAAGGGTGACAACATTATTATTAAACCAATTTACTAATGTAAATTGGTATGCTCAATAAAGGATATTGATTGTTGTAATGATGATGATGATATTGTTTACGTAAATAAAACATAATTTAAACATCGAGGACATTAATAATACATTATTATATTATATATTATTAGCCACTGCGCCACGGAGCCGCCAATCATATTACATGTTGACGGCTTCGTGGCGCAATGCTAATGAGTTGCAGCTTGGGGGGCGCGGGTTCGAATCCCGCGCGGAACTATCATTTGTATGGTCTACAAATAATTGTTCCGGATCTGGATGTTCGTCCTTGTAAAATTTATGTATGTAAACTGCCTCCATGATACGGGAGAAAATTCTAGTGTGGGGTAATGTTTAAAAAAAACTAACAAAAAACAATTACTTATACAGAAGATATCTCAGATTATTTCCATTAAACTTTTATATTTGCCATTAACCCTGTCAGCTTAAATAGTAAATAAAAAAAAGGAATATTCCGCTGTAATTAAAAACTAATTCCTAAGTATGATCTTTTGTAAAATAATTCCGAATATGGTGAACTATATAACTTTATTTCAATTTGATTAAATGCAGCTTTGCTTTCACTTATAGTTTGATTATTTACGTTTTTCGATATGAGTAGAAAATATTATGCGATAAAGGTGAAAATTTACTAACATGTAATTAAAAAAAGGTTTTTAAACAGAATAAGGGTGGAAAACGAGCACACAGTCCACCTGATGGTAAGTGGATTCTGTGGCCGATAGACATCTACATCTATCATCAGTTAAGAATCAAAATGCATTTGCGTTGTCACCCCTGAGGACTAAGATGGAATGACTCGATTCCAGTATTTTTACGAATATTATATTGTACTATTAAAAACATAATATTATGCCTTACAATTTTGTCTAGATTTTTGTTGTCTTATTTGTTTGTATACAAGATTATCCGATAGCATTAAATCATATTAAATATCATAAACATATTAAACCTATTTATTTCTGTTATTTTATACAATGAAAGTGACTAACGAGCTAACAGTTCATCTGATGATAAGTGGCCTCTGCAGTCACCTTAAATAAAGAGTGCTAATAAAAAAATTATGTTGCACGAGTGTTAGAACAATTCGAAACAGCAAGTATTAATATATTATTCAAAAGAAAACAGAGACATTGTTAGTGTACTTTGTAAATTCCTTTGCGATGTTCTCGTAAACTTGGTTGTGCCACGAACACAGAACACAATTACTCTCTACCAAGAGGCCACGAAATATGACACAAAATTCAATTTCCGATGTGAAACTACACAAATGTCGACGTCAAAAGTTACGTCTTAAACAAAAAGTTTTTTTTTTTAAATTTGTATCGAATATAACAAAAATAGAATGTAATAACAGAAAACGTTTCCGAAAAATAAATGAAATATGATAAATATCGTATTTTTGTATTTTAGTAAAAGTAATGAAATGAAATGTAAAGAAACAAAGAATTTAAATAAAACTAGTTTTACGGATTTTATCGCGTATATTAACTTATTTTATATTCCGACGTTTCAGTACTTTACAGCACCATGAGGACTGAGGTATTTGACGTCCCAATGTCATAGTTAACCACATTTACCTCCAGATTAAAAATTATTAATTTTGTTCCGATCTACGCAGTATGAACTTACAGTATCTTGAAGTCTTGCAGTTGTATGTTTTGTTGGTTTACTTTTATTAATTATAGGATCCCAAGCAGATGGTAGCACCCAGCCATCTTTTCTATTGAAATTAGGATGTTTTTGATTTCAATAGCCTCGCGAATCATCCTTGGAAGGAATCGGTGTTCTTTAGCGAGTTTGTGGTCTATCAAATCTAATGTAGTGACGGGGCGATCCTGTACATGTTTACAGACTGCAGACTTCCCGGAGCGTCGATTCTTCATCAGTTATGTGTTCTTTAACGCGGGTTTTTATTGATCTTTAGTTTGTCCTATATAAGAGACCACATTCACAATCAAGCTTACACTCCTGCATCTTGCAGAGGTTACACTTGATTGATGGTAAAACTGACTAATCTTCGTCGGCGGCTTGATGTATGTTTTAATGGAAGCATGATTCAGGATGTAGCCAATCTTGTCAGTGACACCTCTGACATATGGCAGTACATCAGGCAATTCATGGGCGTTTTTGGATTTGAAAGCAAACGGATATTTATCCGATTTCAGATTTCAAAATCCGTTTTTAAAAATCCAATTTCAGTTGCGCTTAGCCACGCCAATTCGTTTGCGTATTTTTTGTTATGTAAACTTACTTATATATATACTCACACACAATTCACTTAGGTACCTTATTTTTTTTAACCCTAAACTCTACTAAACAAACGGGCAATAAACATACTTGTAATTACCATATCCATCATATGATACGACTGACCGGCACGCGCACTTATCACCAAGGTCAAATTTGCATCTAAACGAAAGCAACATGAAAACAAAAGATAATTTCTAGTAAACAAACACTAAACCAAAAACAAAATAAATATTTGAACTATCTCGCAAATATAGTCTTTAACATCTTAATAATAAAAACTATATTGATCGCATATTTAAAAGATTCTAGTAAGCAAACACCCAAACACGGAACCAAAAATTCATCAACACATAATCTCATAAAACAAATATAGATTTAAATACTTAGCAGTAAGGATAATATTGATCGCATATTTCAATGTGCAATGATTTCCATAGCCGACAAACCGAAATCCAAATCATAAAAATTCACGCCATCCTTTTCATTCAGCTATGTTGTGTTTGGTTAGAAAGAGAGAAACTGAAAAACGGACCTCAAACGAGGCAACTCATGAGTGAGGAACACATCACTAATGAAAGGCCTTAATTTCGCTTTAACACCGAAAAAATGCAGTGTCGAAGACTGTTTATTTTAAAAAAATATGCAAAAGGAAGATTTGGAAGCGATACGTCAAGACATTTCGTCTATGTTACGTCGAAGTTCAGCGCCGAAACCGAATCTACTAAGGACGAATTTAAAGCGTTGAATAACCTACGCAATAAACCGGAACTCATGATTCTCCGCGCAGATAAGGGAAATGCCAGGTAGTCATGTATACGTCAGATTATAATTTTAAAATACAAGAACTTTTGTCGGATTCAAGCACTTATAAAAGGTTAAAACGACCCATCAAATAACACACTTAAAACAAATAGTGATCTCATAAAGAAACACTCCAAAAATTAAATCTGGACGTAAAATCGATAAACCTACGTGTGCCAAACCACCGAAGTTGTATGGGTTACCAAAATATACAAGCCCAATGCTCCACTACGTCCCATAGTTAGCTAAATCGATTCACCAACACAGATTGGCTGAACACTTAGCGAAAATACTCACATCGCTCAGGGGACATATACAAGACACACACAAAGGATTGCTACCTTTTGTCAGCGAGATTAAACACCTACATCTGGCAGACAATGAAACTATGGTCAGTTTTGATGTGCATTCTCTGTTCACATGCTTACCTGTTGAAGACTGCATCTCGATTGTAACTAGAAGGCTGCAGGAAAACAACATGCCCATAGAATATGCAGTATTACTTAGACACTGCCTTACATCTGGCTACTTATTGTGGAAGGAGGAGTTCTACAAGCATGTAGATGGTGTGGCGATGGACTCTCCTGTATCTCCAATTGTCGCCGATATATTCATGGAAGACTTTGACGAGAAATCCTACCTTCTCCCGTAAATCCAAGATTCTACAAGCGGTACGTAGACGACACTTTCACAATTCTACCTTTAGATAAAGTAACTGCATTTTTAGACCATCTTAACTCCATAAATTCTAAAATCCAGTTCACAATGGAGTTAGAGGCAAACAACTCTTTAGCTTTTCTAGATGTGTTAGTAATTCGGAATCCTGATAACACCTTGAGCCACACACTGTATAGAAAAAGACCTATACAGATAGATATTTAAACGGTGACTCTCATCACCATCCTTCACAGTTAGCTACCGTGGGTAAATCTTTGTTTCAGAGAGCACGAGGATCTATGACAGTAAACACCTGGCCGACGAGTTCCAACACGTCAAGCAAGTTTTGCACGAGATTAAGCTTCGGGTCCCACGCCTACGTCACAGTGAACGAGTGAAGCCGGCCACAGTCGAGCGAGTGCCTGCTGTACTGCCATATGTCGGAGGTGTCACTGACAAGATTGGCTACATCCTGAAGCGTGCTTCCATTAAAACATACTTCAAGCCGCCGAAGAAGATTAGTCAGTTTTACCATCAATCAAGTGTAATGTCCTCAGCAAGATGCAGGAGTGTACAAGCTTGATTGTGAATGTGGTCTCTCTTATAGGACAAACACCGATTCCTTCAAGGATGATTCTTGAGGGCTGTTGAAATCAAAAACATCCTAATTTCAATAGAGAAGATGGCTGGTGCTACCATCTGCTTGGGATCCTATAATTAATAAAATTAAATCCCAACCCAAACATACAACTGCAAGACTTCAAGATACTGTAAGTTCATACTGCGTAGATCGGAACAAAAATTAATAATTTTAATCTGGAGGTAACCGTGGTTAACTATGACATTGGGACGTCAAATACCTCAGTCCTCCCGTGACCATGGGTGCTGTAAAGTACTCGAAACATCGGAATATAAAATAAGTTAATATACGATAAAATCCGTAAAACTAGTTTTATTTAAATATGTAGTATTCGCGTAAATATAAGAAATCATTATACAAAGGATTTGTACAGATTCATTGATATCAATATTCCCAACAACTATTCAACCTTTGTAGTATGTTTTCCAATCAAACAGTATTTTATTTAAAGTTTATGAAGGTTTTACATAAAATGAAATATTTTGGTAAGTATAATGCTATGAGTAATGCTAAACTTGGCATTAAAGGAAGGAAATCAAAATAATGAAAATAAAATACAATAAAAAAATAACTTAAGGAAGAGTGTTGAGTCAATCGACCGAAGAAAAAACCGCCCAAAAACTTCACATGGGTTAAACATTTTGAGGAACATTAAACTAAATAATTCTCTAACGTAAACACTTCCTGAAACAAAACTTGATAAGTGTTTTGTAAACCTAAAGAAACATATCCCTCACAAGCACCATCCTACATAATCATTTTTCTCCACCACCATATTAAATGAAAGTAATGATGCTAAAGCTCACCACGACATGTTCATCCTTAATCTACTCGTTCAAGTTTGCGGAACAAAAGACGCTACCTAGAACATTCATACAGCAAGAATTTGTTGAACAAAACTAATTTTTACCAACTTTGTTTTTTTATAGGATTAGGGTGACAAACCAGCACACAGTCCACCTGATGGTAAGTAGTTGCTGTGGTCCATAGACATCTACAGTTATCCTCGACTACGAATCAAGATGCACATGCGCTGTTACCCGGGAGGACTAAGATGGAATGCCTCGTTACCAGTAACAGGAGTCTCCGGTTCTCTACACTCACCATACGAAACACAGCAGCGTTAAACTGCTATTTTACGCTGGTATTCTGTGAGAGCGTGGTCCTTCCCCGGTCGAGCCGACCCATTAGTGCTGCAACTGCACTACTAATATAGCTACAGCATGGCTCTACCACGTATAAACATAGTGGCGTTTATTTTACGTAACTTAAATTTACGACTCTCCGATCCACGGTCGCGGGTGGAGATGGGTGCTGAAAACATTCGATAAAATCCGTAGAAAAATAGTTTTGTTCAATGCGCCTAAAGCTGTGGTGAAGCCTGACAGCTTTTGCTTGGTTTGGCGTTAGATTGGCTAATGTTGGCTCGCCGTTTTAATAATAATAATAATTATTAATAATAACATCTGTATCTAGTCTGCAATATAGCTCTTTTTAAAGAACACATTTTTAATTAATGCAGTAACGATAAGTGTTTTTTTTTAAATATTAATTGTCGTAAATTCGTAAGTTATCGTTTAGTAAGAAGTAAAGTACACACCTTTTTAAACGATCATTAGAAAATCCTGAATAACTATCTTTATGAATATTTTTTCAGCATTATTCTAACTACCTATTTAAAATCGAGTATGACCTCATTCATTAGGTATAGTAGGTTTTTTAAATTATACTTTTAGGGAATAGAATAAAAGAATATAAAGAAATGGTAATTGAAAGTTTTTATTGTAACTTCTATTTGCAACTTTATTCGAAATAAATTCAAAATGTGATTCAGATTAAAACATATGCAACAGTTCATTAAAAATTCAAAAAATCGATTACAATCGATTGGGCATCCCTAATCATTTTTCGACACCACATGATGTTTGGCGAAGATGGCGGCGATTAATGTTGTTAGTCGAGTAGAATACTTTTAGTGTTCATTTTGGCATGCAGCTAGTCCATGTTATAAAAGTATTTGCAACTATTATAATAAAATAGACAATTAATTATCGTGTATGTCTGATGATTTTATTGTACAGGGCGATTTTGGACATTGTCCTTTAGTTACTTGGGTTCGTAATACGACGGCATCAATGAAATTGTTAATTGCAATTTTAAGTGCTGATTAACCGTGCTCGGCGGCGAAGGAAAACACCGAGAGGAAACCTGCATCACTGAGGAATCAAAGTATTTCGATAACATGTGAAGTCCACCAACACACACTTTGGAGCAGTAGTTGTAATTACTTCATAACCCTCTCAAAAAGACAGCAGGCCCTTTACTTTTTAATTTATATTATTCCCCTGTGTTTGCGTCGGGGGTTAAAATATCGTCAAAGTAATACATTAATTTCTATTTTGAAAATTCACTACGATGACTTTGTTGTAGTAGCGATCTACCAGATTCAATAAAATATATACATATATTTCATGGTCAACGATATATTATCAATAGAAAATAAAGGTGATTCAGCATTTTGAGACCACATGTAAATATTTTATTCCGGAAGATTAACGACTACCGCATAATCTCATTCAAGTCCCCGAGATCATAAATATTTGAGATTTATTCAGAATATAAAATATAATACATGGTAGATGAGTAGCCAACAGATACGGATCATTACGTAATACTTAGTTCACTAAAATGAGCTACCTAGTATAAAAACATGAGTTTTCTTTTGTCGAGACAGTATTAAAAACTCAAAAAGGTAGAATAACAAATGTTTATGTACGTCATTGTAAAATCTGTTGGCAGTCAACCTTGAAAATTTATTACAATTAATCACATTATTATATATATATATATATATATATATATATATATATATATATATATATATATATATATATATATGAAATATTATATAAACAGTTATGATACCAGATCTCAGAATGTGCCTAGAAACCCAAAATATTGCCACTAGAAATTCTCAAGAGACATCTTGAGCATCTTGATAACAGTCACGTTAAGGCCTTCTTCAATGAACAATATAACATGAAATTTGATACAATGCGTAAAAATATTATTATGAAAGTCGGATATTTTCATCACGGCTATCTTCTTTAATATATGAAATAAAATTTTAGTTAGTAAGATAGAATAATGGAAGAATATTGAAAAAATGTGGAATGCCTAAGGAATTAGAAAAAGTTAAGTATGGGCAATTTGTCTTACGTGCCAAATCGACTCGCTCTTGGATTGTTACTCACATTTGCGTGTGGCTCCAACAATGATGTGTACAGCTGCCCATAGAACCTCTCAATCTCACTCAAAATCTCAGGTGTCTCGGAAACGACGCTGCCACACTCGGTCTTCAGCTTCGACAGTTGGCTTTTCTGGCAGACAGATCTCTAGCAAAGACTTTGAGCCCTGGTTCCGCTCGATCGCTTCTTCAATACGAGCAGTATTAAAGTTGCGTAAGTCCCGCCGCATGCATTTGGAGATCTGTCTGTTCAGTTGCCTGTATGCTATCAAATCTACTGAAGATTGCAGCTTCATTTCCCGTCTAACAGCCATGAGATTAAGAGTGTGATCGGAGAGTTTTTGTGTTCTTCTGCGGCGGGTCTTACAAAACTTAGCTCCGACCGCATGCACAGTTTACACGAGCTTGTCATTCATATCGTTCACTGCATTGCAATCTTCTAGGCACTGAAAACGGTTTTGTAACTCGAGCTGAAAGGTTTCGGGACTTTGGATTAGAGCACGAGGGGGACGGAGCGTTGACTTTATTAGACGACACCTCTCCAACTTAACGTTTAGGTTCAGTGTGCCTCTAACCATTCGGTGATCGCTACCAGTTTTCACCCTCGCGATCACTGAGGCATCACTGAACAGTTGGCGTCTAGTCGTCATAATGAAGTCAATCTCATTTTTTGTCGAACCGTCGGGGCTCGACCAGGTCCACTTCCTGTGGGGCCGCTTCTGGAAGAAAGAGTTCATCATAAAGAGTTCCTCTTTCTCCATGAAGTCGGCCAGCTGCTGACCCCCTGGGTTCCGTTGCCCTAATCCGAATTTCCCTACTTTCAGCTGACCATTCTCTCTTGTGCCCAGCTTTGCGTTGAAATCTCCCATTAACACCGTATAGTGGGTTTTGGAGGAATGCATGGCTCTAGAAATATCCCCATACATTACCTCCACTTCCTCATCGGAGTTTGCCGAGGTTGGTGCGTAAACCTGTATGACTTTCAGCGAATACCGTTTGGTGATTCTGAGTATAAGGTACGCAACCCTCGTCGACACACTCCCAATCTTTACAACGTTGTTAACGAGAGACTTGTGGACGATAAATCCGACACCTCCTTGGGACAGATGATCGCACTTCCGGTGATAGAACAAGTTGCCGGATTCGAGGATTATCGTGTCCTCCCCTTCTCTTCGGACCTCGGATAATCCTATAATATTCCAGCGCAACTTGTCTATCTCTTCTTCCAGCTCCAGGATCTTCTCGTCAGTCCTCAGAGTGTGCGTTATAAGTTGCCAGGTCGAGTCATAGTAGGGGCAACCGAATCTCCACCGGAGACTTAGCACCCCTGCCCCGCCGTTACCATGGTCGCCACCGTCGCCAGGAATAGTGGCCGCCGGGGACTGGGGCCGTCTCTTCGTAACTTTCTTCATTGGGGGGTATATTGCCGTAGTTGCCACGTTTGGCGAGCGGGTTGGCAACCGCAGTTTTTTTATTGTTATTTGCTGTTATCAGAAAGATGCTGCTGCCCGTCTTCTGCCTCAGTTTCCTCTGTCGCTCTTACGACGACACCACGGGAAGATATGGGGTAGGTATTCTAACCCGCCACTACACGGGGTTAGATAGGGGTAGATTCATAAGTAGAACACTCTTAATTGATAAACTGTTAACGGAAATCACAAAAACTTTGATACTTTAAAAAAAAGTGAGTAACGAAAGATTTTATCAATTTGTAGCGATTATGATCATAATAAAATGTATGTTAACAAAATATAAGTTAAAAAATAAATAAACACCGATACCGTCCGTTTCTCCTTAAGTACCTAAAGATATCTAACATCTATCTCTCATATACATGTACTTACATAAGTCGGCAGTATCAAATACCAGTAAGTAACATAAAAAAAAATTCTACAAAAAGATGAAGCATCTGCAATAAATGTTTAGGCAAAGGTATTTTAATATCTTAAATCCTTTAATATGTTATGAGTAGTTGAAGCTTTTTAAGGACTACCTTGATTTATGTTTCGTCTCTCTCCTGTAAAACTAAGTTATAGGTCTTACTCGGTCTTAAAATGGGACAGCCGGTTTCATCTAATTACAATTATTGTCTTTTGGACTAGGTCAGAGTAACATTATTAATTAGTGTTTTCTTGATAAAGTTTCTAAAAATCTCTTTGCTTTTTTTCCAAACTAGATACAAAAATTAGTACACGGGTAATAAAAGTTATAAAAGCGAAAAGGAATAAATTTGTTATTCAACCATATTCTGGTTAAAGTGGCATGGAACTTATAAATCACGCATGGAAAACGATTTACAGCGAGAGAGTTCTTTCAAACTGTATTGGGTTGTACATCCGGCACTTGATGGATGCCTTGTTTATGTACTTGAAAGATCTTTGTTTGACAAGAGCAGTTCAAAGCACTATGTTGAAAATGGTGTTGATATTTTTAAATACTGTAAAGATAAATTCTTAAAAATGTAAAGGTAAAATCTTGTGAGAAATATTTATTTCCATAATATTTACTTCCTTTTAATATTAAGTCTGATATCATCATTGCATATTAAAACTACTATTCAAATTTTTAAAATTGAGAATTAAATATTATATAAGCATATTAAAAACTAGCGACTGCTCTGGCTTTGCCTGGGTAGGATTTATAAACGTGGTGTAATTTAGATTTAAGATAATCAAAGACCGTTTATGTTATTAATATTTCGTTTTTTTTTTCAAAAAAGTCTGTCGGATAAAGTTTCTATCTCCTGGTATTGCTCCCTATCTCTTCGTCAAGTTTCATCACAACCGACTCAGCCATTCCGAAGATTTGACAGACAGACAGACAAATATTTTAAATAATGGTTATTCATGTCTTAATCGATTGCAAAACAATCAAAATCAAACAGTTTTTTTAGATATTACAGACAGACTTTTTTAAGTTTATTTAAATGTATAGATTAATTATTTTAAAAAGTAAACATATTTTAATTATATTGAAAAATTTAATATTTTGTTATTTAACGAAAGTTAAAAGAAATGCTTAAGTTTAGTTTTAGAGGCATGGTTAGTACAAGTAAACGTACTGTTTATTGTACTAACCATGCCTACTGTGCAACCTGTAAATACGGAAATGTTAAATTCGCTGCCAGTATGATTAATTTTGCTAATACAACTGGTTATTAGCAACGTTAATGAGCAGTTACGTCACGCGTTGTTAATCACGTAGACCACCCAACGTACATTTACACAGCTTTCTGATACAAAATTATAAAACCGCTTTTAATTATATAATTTAAACTCTTTATATTTATCATAATGATTCAAGAAACATAAAGGCTTTTGAAAGATTACCGTGTATTGGTGGTGTAAGAACTCAGAAACAGAAACAGAAACTTTTTTATTCAATATAGATTATAAATAATGCTTATTGAAAGTCACTCTGTCCTGAAAAGAACCAGCAAGAAACCCAGCGGCACTGTTTTTTAAATAACAGCTAACAGTCATATCTTATGTTACACGATTAACAACACAAACAAATTAGAAATAGTTGGTAGCGATCACCTTATTCCCAGGAGTTATTATCATCCATAAATTCTTTAATATTATAATAACTTTTTATACAAACTTTGTTTAATAAAGTTTGTGAACTTTCAGGTGGTCAAATTTTGTATATTTTCTGGGATTGTAAAAGCGTATACATCGCCCCAAGAATGAACTACTGACTCGGTGGAGTCGAGTAACTAGTAATACTAGCTTGTGTCTGTACCTAGTATTTACAGAATGAAATCACTTATTTTTGTACAACTACTTTTATTTTTGTATACAAATTACATTTTCATAAATGTATTGAGAGGCCAAAGTTAATATATTAATTTTCCTTAATTTTTTGTCGGAGCGACTCTTTAGGTTTTAAATCATAGATTGCTCTTATGGCCCTCTTCTGTGAAACAAATATAATTTCATTGTCAGTCGCGTGTCCCCATAGCAAAATACCATACGACATTTTGCTATGGAAATAGCTAAAGTAAACAAGTCTAGCTGTTTCCACACTGGTAAGATTTCTATTCTTTTTTGCAGCATATGCTGCAGGACTAAGTCTGCTTGCTAATTTTGATATATGGGGGCTCCATTGAAGCTTCGCGTCTAGTATTATTCCAAGAAAAATGGTGGTATCGACAAGACTCAGTTCCTCCCCATTTAAAATTAAATTAGTAGTTAATTGTTTGACATTTGGAGTCATGAATTTACATAACATAATATTATGTTTTAGTGCCATTTAAATGCAATTTTTTTTTTCTATAGGATAAGGGTGACAACAGTTATTAACATTAAACCAATTTACTAATGTAAATTGGTATGCTCAATAAAGGATATTGATGGTTGTAATGATGATGATGATATTGTTTACGTAAATAAAACATAATTTAAACATCGAGGCCATTAATAATACATTATTATATTATATATTATTAGCCACTGCGCCACGGAGCCGCCAATCATATTACATATTGTTGACGGCTTCGTGGCGCAGTGGCTTAGCACTGAGTTGCAGCTTGGGGGGCGCGGGTTCGAATCCCGCGCGGAACAAGTATTTGTATGGCCTACAAATAATTGTTCCGCATCTGGATGTTCGTCCTTGTGTTTATGTTTGGAAACTGCTCCACGATAGGAGAAAATTCTAGTGTGGGGGTAATAAAAACTAACAAAGAACAATTACTTATACAGAAGATATCTCAGATTATTTCCATTAAACTTTTATATTTGCCATTAACCCTGTCAGCTTAAATAGTAAATAAAAAAAGAATATTCCGCTGTAATTAAAAACTAATTCCTAAGTTAGTTTTCAATTTTCTTTTGTAAATAATTCCGAATATGGTGAACCATATAACTTTATTTCAATTTGATTAAATGCAGCTTTGCTTTCACTTATAGTTTGATTATTTTATGTTTTTCGATATGAGTAGAAAATATTATGCGATAAAAGTGAAAATTTACTAACATGTAATTATTAAAAGGTTTTAAACAGAATAAGGTGAAAAACGGCACACAGTCCACCTGATGGTAAGTGGATTCTGTGGCCGATAGACATCTACATCTATCATCAGTTAAGAATCAAAATGCAGTTGCGTTGTCACCCTGAGGACTAAGATGGAATGACTCGATTCCAGTATTTTTACGAATATTATGTTGTACTATTAAAAACATAATATTATGCCTTACAATTTTGTCTAGATTTTGTTGTCTTATTTGTTTGTATACAAGATTATCCGAAAGCATTAAATCATATTAAATATCATAAACATATTAAACCTATTTATTTCTATTATTTTATACAATGAAAGTAACTAACGAGCTAACAGTTCATCTGATGATAAGTGGCCTGCAGTCACCTATAATCTTAAATAAAGAGTGCTAATAAATAAAAAATGTTATGTTGCACGAGTGTTAGAACAATTCGAAACAGCAAGTATTAATATATTATTCAAAAGAAAACAGAGACATTGTTAGTGTACTTTGTAAATTCCTTTGCGATGTTCTCGTAAACTTGATTCAGAACACATTACTCTCTACCAAGAGGCCACGAAATATGACACAAAATTAAATTTGATGTGAAACTACACAAATGTCGACGTCAAAAGTTACGTCCAAAACAAAAAAATTTTTTTAATTTGTATCGAATATAACTGAAATAGAATGTAATAAAACAGAAAACGTTTGAAAATAAATAAATATGATAAATATCGTATTTTTGTATTTTAGTAAAAGTAATGAAATGAAATGTAAAGAAACAAAGAATTTAAATAAAACTAGTTTTACGGATTTTATCGCGTATATTAACTTATTTTATATTCCCGACGTTTCGAGTACTTTACAGCACCCATGAGGACTGAGGTATTTGACGTCCCAATGTCATAGTTAACCACGGTTACCTCCAGATTAAAAATTATTAATTTTTGTTCCGATCTACGCAGTATGAACTTACAGTATCTTGAAGTCTTGCAGTTGTATGTTTGTTGATTTACTTATTAATTATAGGATCCAAGCAGATGGTAGCACCCAGCCATCTTTTCTATTGAAATTAGGATGTTTTTGATTTCAATAGCCTCGCGAATCATCCTTGGAAGGAATCGGTGTTCTTTAGCGAGGATTTGTGGTCTATCAAATCTAATGTAGTGACGGGGGCGACTGTACATGTTTACAGACTGCAGACTTCCCGAGCGTCGATTCTTCACATCAGTTGTGTTCTTTAACGCGGGTTTTTATTGATCTTTAGTTTGTCCTATATAAGAGACCACATTCACAATCATGCTTGTACACTCCTGCATCTTGCAGAGGGTCATTACACTTGATTGATGATAAAAACTGACTAATCTTCGTCGGCGGCTTGATGTATGTTTTAATGGAAGCATGATTCAGGATGTAGCCAATCTTGTCAGTGACACCTCTGCATATGGCAGTACATCAGGCAATTCATGGGCGTTTTGGATTTGAACGCAAACGGATATTTATCCGATTTCAGATTTCAAAATCCGTTTTAAAAACCGATTTCAGTTGCGCTTAGCCACGCCAATTCGTTTGCGTATTTTTTGTTATGTAAACTTACTTATATATATACTCACACACAATTCACTTAGGTACCTTATTTTTTTTAACCCTAAACTCTACTAAACAAACGGGCAATAAACATACTTGTAATTACAACATATCCATCATATGATACGACTGACCGGCACGCGCGCACTTATCACCAAGGTCAAATTTGCATCTAAACGAAAGCAACATGAAAACAAAAGATAATTTCTAGTAAACAAACACTAAACCAAAAACAAAAATAAATATTTAAACTATCTCGCAAATATAGTCTTTAACATCTTAATAGTAAAAACGATATAGATCGCATATTTCAAAGATTCAAGTAAGCAAACACCCAAACACGGAACGAAAAATTCATCAACACATAATCTCGCAAAGCAAATATAGACTTTAAGTACTTAGCAGTAAGGATAATATTGATCGCATATTTCAATGTGCAATGATTTCCATAGCCGACAAACCGAAATCCAAATCGCAAAATTCACGCCATCCTTTTCATTCAGCTATGTTGTGTTTGGTTAGAAAGAGAGAAACTGAGAAACGGACCTCAAACGAGGCAACTCATGAGTGAGGAACACATCACTAATGAAAGGCCTTAATTTCGCCTAACACCGAAAAAATGCAGTGTCGAAGACTGTTTATTTTAAAAAAATATGCAAAAGGAAGATTTGAAGCGATACGTCAAGACATTTCGTCTATGTTACGTCGAAGTTCAGCGCCGAAACCGAATCTACCTAAGGACGAATTTAAAGCGTTGAATAACCCACGCAATAAACCGGAACTCATGATTCTCCGCGCAGATAAGGGAAATGCCATGTAGTCATGTATACGTCAGATTATAATTTTAAAATACAAGAACTTTTGTCGGATTCAAGCACTTATAAAAGGTTAAAACGACCCATCAAATACACACTTAAAACAAATAGTGATCTCATAAAGAAACACTCCAAAAATTAAATCTGGACGTAAAATCGATAATACCTACGTGTGCCAAACCACCGAAGTTGTATGGGTTACCAAAATATACAAGCCCAATGCTCCACTACGTCCCATAGTTAGCTAAATCGATTCACCAACTTACAGATTGGCTGAACACTTAGCGAAAATACTCACATCGCTCAGGGGACATACAAGAGCACACACAAAGGATTGCTACCTTTTGTCAGCGAGATTAAACACCTACATCTGGCAGACAATGAAACTATGGTCAGTTTTGATGTGCAGTCTCTGTTCACATGCTTACCTGTTGAAACTGCATCTCGATTGTAACTAGAAGGCTGCAGGAAAACAACATGCCCATAGAATATGCAGTATTACTCAGACACTGCCTTACATCTGGTTACTTATTGTGGAAGGAGGAGTTCTACAAGCAAGTAGATGGTGTGGCGATGGACTCACCTATCTCCCATTGTCGCCGATATATTCATGGAAGACTTTGACGAAAAATCCTACTTACTTCTCCTGTAAATCCAATATTCTACAAGGGGTACGTAGACGACACTTTCACAATTCTACCTTTAGATAAAGTAACTGCATTTTTAGACCATCTTAACTCCATAAATTCTAAAATTCAGTTCACAATGGAGTTAGAGGCAAACAACTCTTTAGCTTTTCTAGATGTGTTAGTAATTCGGAATCCTGATAACACCTTGAGCCACACTATGTATAGAAAAAAGACCCATACAAATAGATACTTAAACGGTGACTCTCATCACCATCCTTCACAGTTAGCTATCGTGGGTAAATCTTTGTTTCAGAGAGCACGAGGGATCTGTGACAGTAAACACCTGGCCGACGAGCTCCAACACGTCAAGCAAGTTTTGCAATGAAGCTTCGGGTCCCACGCCTACGTCACAGTGAACGAGTGAAGCCGGCCACAGTCGAGCGAGTGCCTGCTGTACTGCCATATGTCAGAGGTGTCACTGACAAGATTGGTTACATCCTGAAGCGTGCTTCCATTAAAACATACTTCAAGCCGCCGAAGAAGATTAGTCAGTTTTACCATCAATCAAGTGTAATGTCCTCAGCAAGATGCAGGAGTGTAAGCTTTCTGATTGTGAATGTGGTCTCTCTTATATAGGACAAACACCGATTCCTTCCAAGGATGATTCGCAGGCTGTTGAAATCAAAAACATCCTAATTTCAATAGAGAAGATGGCTGGTGCTACCATCTGCTTGGGATCCTATAATTAATAAAATTAAATCAAAACCCAAGCATACAACTGCAAGACTTCAAGATACTGTAAGTTCATACTGCGTAGATCGGAACAAAAATTAATAATTTTTAATCTGGAGGTAACCGTGGTTAACTATGCCATTGGGACGTCAAATACCTCAGTCCGCCCCGTGACCATGGGTGCTGTAAAGTACTCGAAACATCGGGAATATAAAATAAGTTGATATACGCGATAAAATCCGTAAAACTAGTTTTATTTAAATATGTAGTATTCGCGTAAATATAAGAAATCATTATACAAAGGATTTGTACAGATTCATTGATATCAATATTCCCAACAACTATTCAACCTTTGTAGTATGTTTTCCAATCAAACAGTATTTTATTTAAAGTTTATGGAAGGTTTTACATAAAATGAAATATTTTTGGTAAGTATAATGCTATGAGTAATGCTAAACTTGGCATTAAAGGAAGGGAAATCAAAATAATGAAAATAAAATACAATAAAAAAATAACTTAAGGAAGAGTGTTGAGTCAATCGACCGAAGAAAAAACCGCCCAAGGAAACTTCACATGTAGGTTAAACATTTTGAGGGGACATTAAACTAAATAATTCTCTATCGTAAACACTTCCTGAAACAAAACTTGATAAGTGTTTTGTAAACCTAAAGAAACATATCCCTCACAAGCACCATCCTACATAATCATTTTTCTCCACCACCATATTAAATGAAAGTAATGATGCTAAAGCTCACCACGACATGTTCATCCTTAATCTACTCGTTCAAGTTTGCGGAACAAAAGACGCTACCTAGAACATTCATACAGCAAGAATTTGTTGAACAAAACTAATTTTTACCAACTTTGTTTTTTTATAGGATTAGGGTGACAAACCAGCACACAGTCCACCTGATGGTAAGTAGTTGCTGTGGTCCATAGACATCTACAGTTATCCTCGACTACGAATCAAGATGCACATGCGCTGTCACCCGGGAGGACTAAGATGGAATGTCTCGTTACCAGTAAAAGGAGTCTCCAGTTCTCTACACTCACCATACGAAACACAGCAGCGTTAAGCTGCTATTTTACGCTGGTATTCTGTGAGAGCGTGGTCCTTCCCCGGTCGAGCCGACCCATTAGTGCTGCAACTGCACTACTAATATAGCTACAGCATGGCTCTACCACGTATAAACTTTGTGGCGTTTATTTTACGTAACTTAAATTTACGACTCTCCGATCCACGGTCGCGGGTAGAGATGGGTGCTGAAAACATTCGATAAAATCCGTAGAAAAAATAGTTTTGTTCAATGCGCACTAAAGCTGTGGTGAAGCCATGATAGCTTTTGCTTGGTTTGGCGTTAGATTGGCTAAGCGTATTGGCTCGCCGTTTTTAATAATAATTATTATTATTAATAATAACATCTGTATCTAGTCTGCAATATAGCTCTTTTTAAAGAACACATTTTAATTAATGCAGTAACGATAAGTTTTTTTTTTAAATATTAATTGTCGTAAATTCGTAAGTTATCGTTTAGTAAGAAGTAAAGTACACACCTTTTTAAACGATCATTAGAAAATCCTGAATAACTATCTTTATGAATATTTTTTCAGCATTATTCTAACTACCTATTTAAAATCGAGTATGACCTCATTCATTAGGTATAGTAGGTTTTTTAAATTATACTTTTAGGGAATAGTATAAAAGAATATAAAGAAATGGTAATTGAAAGTTTTTATTGTAACTTCTATTTGCAACTTTATTCGAAATAAATTCAAAATGTGATTCAGATTAAAACATATGCAACAGTTCATTAAAAATTCAAAAAATCGATTACAATCGATTGGACATCCCTAATCATTTTTCGACCCCACATGATGTTTGGCGAAGATGGCGGCGGTTAATGTTGTTAGTCGAGTAGAATACTTTTTATTGTTCATTTTGGCATGCAGCTAGTCCGTGTTATAAAAGTATTTGCAACTATTATAATAAAATAGACAATTAATTATCGTGTATGTCCGATGATTTTATTGTACAGGGCGATTTTGGACATTGTCCTTTAGTTACTTGGGTTCGTAATACGACGGCATCAATGAAATTGTTAATTGCAATTTTAAGTGCTGATTAACCGTGCTCGGCGGCGAAGGAAAACACCGAGAGGAAACCTGCATGACTGAGGAATCAAAGTATTTCGATAACATGAAGTCCACAACACAGACTTTGGAGCAGTAGTTGTAATTACCATAACCCTCTCAAAAAGACAGCAGGCCCTTTACTTTTTAATTTATATTATTCCCCTGTGTTTGCGTCGGGGGTTAAAATATCGTCAAAGTAATACATTAATTTCTATTTTGAAAATTCACTACGATGACTTTGTTGTAGTAGCGATCTACCAGATTCATAAAAATATACATATATCTCATGGTCAACGATATATTATCAATAGAAAATAAAGGTGATTCAGCATTTTGAGACCACATGTAAATATTTTATTCCGAAGATTAACGACTAACGCATAATCTCATTCAAGTCCCTGAGATCATAAATATTTGAGATTTATTCAGAATATAAAATATAATACATGGTAGATGAGTAGCCAACAGATACGGATCATTACGTAATACTTAGTTCACTAAAAATGAGATACCTACCTAGTATAAAAACATGATTTTTCTTTTGTCGAGACAGTATTAAAAACTCAAAAAAAGGTAGAATAACAAATGTTTATGTACGTCATTGTAAAATCTGTTGTCAGTCAACCTTGAAAATTTATTACAATTAATCACATTATTATATATATATATATATATATATATATATATATATATATATATATATATATATATATATTGAAATATTATATAAACAGTTATGATACCAGAAATCTCAGAATGTGCCTAGAAAACCCAAAATATTGCCACTAGAAATTCTCAAGAGACATCTTGAGCATCTTGATAACAGTCACGTTAAGGCCCCTTCAAAACAAAGTGAACAATATAACATGAAATTTGATGAAAGTCGGATATTTTCATCACGGCTATCTTCTTTAATATATGAAATAAAATTTTAGTTAGTAAGATAGAATAATGGAAGAATATTGAAAAAATGTGGAATGCCTAAGGAATTAGAAAAAGTTAAGTATGGGCCAATTTGTCTTACGTAGCCAAATCGAATCTCTTTTCTGAGGTTTAATGAAACAGGTAATAATCTGCCGGGGTACCCCAGTTAGTATTTCAATTGGGAAAATTTTAAATTTTATAGTACATGCAGATTTCTTTTTTTAACTAAAGTTAAAAATAACATCATGCTTATTATTTTTGCTGAATGTTTGATTCGGAAATCGTTTTAAGTGCTTAAAACTCAAACACACTCATACAACTAATATATTAGGAACATTCGCAATAACACAGTCACTTTTTTCTCTATACTCATGGCAGAGAGACAGATCTCCACTATTGTTTACAATTATTTAAAAAAACTAAAATATAATAAAACATATAAAAACTCCACGAACAGCTGAAAAACAACAAACATTTTTTTAAAGCTGTGTAAAAATTTCAAACGAATTAACAGTTCACCTGATAGTGTCTTCGGATGCCCATGAGGACTAAGACAAAAAACTTCAGACCGGAACACAGTAGTGCAAGTACTGTAACAATAAAACATGCTTTATAATATTTTCGTTTTCATCATGCTTCCTATATATATGCATGAAACTATAATTCTAAAACAGTGCAATAATTTAGTTTTATATTGGGAAAAAAATCCTAGTGTTTACCTAACGTTTTTTCTAAACATAAATAAACCTGGAACAGAACAGTATCGTGCCTTTACATCCTATTAAAGTCCACTGCTGAACATAAGCCTCTCCATAGATTGCCTCATGGGGGGGATATTTGCCATAGTTGCTACGCTTGGCAAGCGGGTTGTCAAACGCAGTTATTTAATTTTAGTCATTACTAGGAAAACGCTGCTGCCCATCCCCTGATTTGTTTCCCTCTGTCGTCTGTACACCCATAGGATAATATGGGGTAGTGGGTATTCTTACCCCGCTCTACACGGTACAAGACGGAAGAGAACAGTACATTCTTATTTAATAAAAAAAATTGGTAGCAATGAAAGTTACTATACTAAATTGAAAATTTTCTTTCGTTACAATCTTACACAATAAATATTGAGCATTTTTAAGGAAAAAGGTGCAATAAAATTAAACACAAAATAATTATTTATCCTAGCACGATTATCTTAAAAAAAATTGCATCCTATTTAAAAGTCAGATAAACAGCAACATGATGCGTTCCAATAATTTTGGCATGGAACACTTATGACTCACTAAACCGAAGTCCACGCGAACGAAAAAAGCTAATATATTCTAGAAGTCATATTATATGTATTTTCTTATAAAATGAGAGTGACAAACGAGCACACAGTCGACCAGATGATAAGTAAATACTGTGGCTGATCTACATCTATCCTCGGTTAAGAATCAGAATGCAGATGCGTTGTCACCCCTGAGGACACTCAACATACGAAACACAGCAGCATAAAGCTACTATTTTTGCTGGAATTCTGTGAAAGCGTGGTCCTTTCCCGGTAGAGCCGAACCATTTATGCTACAACCATAATATATATTTAGTTATACTTCAGTGGATTTTTGCGTGATATATTCATGTTTCCTTTTACATTGGTATGTAAGCAAAAATATATAAAATACCTATTTTAGTATTATATTATAGAGTGCCATTATAGTGACTTGTATAGTACGTAAATACCTATTACGTGAAGCTATAAAACATCAACTGTTCCAAACATGAGTCAATAAGTCTTTCATTTATCTCACTTTATATCAGTCAGACCTGGGCCGGGATACCCTAAGGCTCAATTTGGACCCTCTACTATTCATTTTATTTATGTCTGATAACACATACTTGTTTTCATCAAAAAATATATTGCACTGAAATATTGTTTTGCATAGTGCAATCACGTACGTCTCGGGTTCAACTCCTGTACGGAACAAGTGTTTGATTTTTTTTTTTATAGGATAGGGTGACAAACGATCACACAGTCCACCTGATGGTAAGTGGTTGCTGTGACCCATAGACATCTATATCTATCTTCAATAAAGAATCAAAATGCAGATGTTGTCACCGTGAGGACTAAGATGGAATGCCTCTTTTCAGTAAAAGGGTCTCGGTTCTCTACACTCACCATACGAAACACAGCAATGTTAAACTGCTATTTTACGCTGGTATTCTGTGAGCGTGGTCTTTCCCCGGTCGAGCCGACCCATTCGTGCTACAACTATACTACTAATATAGCTGCAGCATGGCTCTACCACGTAAAATTACACCTACAAATAATTTTACCGGGTCTGGATGTTTTTCCTTGTGCAATTTATGCATGTATACTGCCTCCACAACACAGGACAAAATCCTATTGGGAGTAAACTAAACAAATAAACTAAAGAAATCTGTCGCTATAATACATATAATTTATGGACAGAGGACAGAGGTTTTTTTTTTCGAACCAGTGGTAAAGTAAGAAATGACTTTCAATAAGAATTACACATGTAATCTATATTGAATAAAAAATTATTCTATTCTATTCTATAGTTTCTAAATAATCTTCTTAAATATGAGTGTTGTACTTTTAAATAAATCATTTAGTAATTGTTTATTATTTTGAATGAATGCACAGAGAACCCTTTGTAGACTTATGTAGAGCCAGAGTTTTCATTTGTCAATGTCAAAGTTGTCTTAAATGTCTCTTAAAAGGTATGAACACTGGAACACAACGAGTTCTCAGAATAAATAATAGTACTACGTAACGAGGTGTTAGTTGGCGCAAATACGACATTATCCGTTGCTGTTGAGGCGGTTGTGTGTAGGTATTTTTCCATAAAACAATGTCAGTGTGGTTTATCACCTTCGTGTACATTTTTATTTATCGTCGGTCTAATAGTTAAACGAGAACTCTAATAGTTAATAGAAAAAGACCTTCATGGAATTTTATTTTAAAACCTTTTGTAACACGACACGATTACAATCGGTGTGTTCAAGGCAAGAGTAAATAGGCTTTTGTTACTCTAAAACAGTGCGATTTACCGTCTAGGGCTTCATCACCAGGGGTTGTAGTCAAGCACTGGCTAAAAAGGTAAAAATTGTAGTTATTTCCTTTTCTTTCTTGTCGGTGTATTACGGCACTGTAATCGTTATATCCTGTGCACATAACTATTTATTGTTATTAATTTCAAGATTTTGTTGTAGTTAAAATCGACGAGGAAACAGTCATAATAACAATAGAACCGCAGTTACCCAAAGGCTAAGCCTTAAATATTATTTTTTTAATATGTGATACGCGAACAACCCTAGTTCGATAACCGCCGACACTTAGGAAATTGTTAGTTAAAGTTTTGAGTGATGATGATTTTAATGATTGATGATTTTATTTACTATATGCTTGTCGATAAAGGAAAACAACGTTCGAAATCTGCATGTCTGAGAAATAAAATATTTTCAGAGTTATGTGAAGTCCACCAACACGCACTGAAGTGGATTAATTTTTTTACATCAATGTTCTAAAAGCAGTGTTTTAGTTATAATCTCAGTATGTATGTGATCTTATGAAAACGAGCCAACGAATCAGTAATTTATAGCAATGAGTTGGCTTATTGCGATATGAATTTGTAATTCAGCCAAGTTTTTGCGCTTAAACTAGACTTAGTACAATTCTTTATTAGTTGTACAAAAAAAGAACATGTGATAACAATGTCTGAGGCATTTCCATTATTAGGATATATATCATCTGCCTAAAATGGACACTCCAGCATATTAGATAAATTGCTTGCAATAAAGTTTGAATTCTGAAAACACTATCACGGATAATGAGGAAGATATTTTCTTTCACGTTATCCGTACTAACCTCTCACCTATTTCTTCTACCAAATAGCAGTACTTGCATTGCTATTTTACGGCCTAAAAGATATAGACAGCCAGTATAATTACAGGCACGGGGCATTCCATCTTAGTCTTTAGGGTTAACAACGCATCTATAGCCTTCTTTGTTTGAACTTGATTGCAGGTGTCCATAGATTATACACCAGACTTACCATCAGGTGGTCTGTAAGTTATTTGTCACTTCACGTTTATAAAAAAAAAACCTATCATATTATAATGAATTCAATATAAAGGTTAAAAAAATATATACATTTTTAATTCATATATTTTTTGACGGCTCCGTGGCGCAGTGGCTTAGCAAGGAGTTGCTGCGCTAAGGGCCGCGGGTTCAAATCCCGCACGGAACAAATACTTGTATGGCCTACAAATAATTATTCCGGGTCTAGATGTTTGTCCTTGTGAAATTTATGTATGTAAACTGCCCCCACGATATAGGAGAAAATTCTAGTGTGGAGGTAACGTTTTTTAAAAGAAATTAAAAAGACAAGAACAATAAAAAAGACAAGAACAATTAAACTTATTGACAATGATGATTCCATACTTATTTTGCCATCGTCTAATGTATTACCAGTGCAAGAAGTATAGGCGGTAACACTACGGCGCTCAATAGTCGTAACGTGCGTGAATTAAAATAGAAATAATTCCATTAGTGTGAAATATGCCTATTCCTATTCATGTGAAATATTTCTATCTAGTCAATGAAAAGTTTCTATCAAGTCATGCACGGTGGATGCGCGGTGGACATTTTCTTGCCCTAAAATCCTCGCAGAAATGAGAGGAGGCCTGTGCCCAGGAGTGGGGCATATACAGGTGTTACTTTACTTTAGGTACTATGGACTCTGATGATAAAAACGCTTATGATCTGTAACAGGTTTTGTCTTCGTTATATCATAAAAACGCTGGTATATAACGACAATTGTTTTATTAACAACTTTTATATAAATATTCTAGTAAAGGTGTAGTGAATGGTTATATGAAAATCCTAAAATAGATATAAAACAGTCGCTGCGTTTTCTCAAATAACAAAGTTAATTAATTCTATAAACAATTGCAACTATAGAACACCTGAGAGTAAGAACTACATTTCTACTGAATGGAAACTAATCGGATTATATTACTTTAATACAAAATTAAATTTTAAAATAAAATAAAACCGACTTGAAAATTAAAACTATTTTGTGGAAATTATTTTATTATTATAATTTTTTTAGTTTTTAAAGTTGGTTATTACTTTTTTTTTTCCCTCTGAGTAGGCTAAAAAATATCACAAATTACTAAAATATCGTCTAAATAGTTATATTAAAACTTCCACCCTTAGGAGTGGATTTTTTATTTAAATATTTATAGGAAATCTGTGAACATACGTAAAAAAACTTATGCGTCGATTGTAGGACTACCTCGTTTTTTGATATTGGGTAATCAATACATTTTAATGCTTATTTAACTTTGCTATGTTTATCGAATTTTTGTACAACTAATATTTATATCCACAAATTATATTAAAACTAATTCACGAGCAAATTTAACAGAATTGTGGTATCTCAATAGCTAAGCACTTGCCGGAAAATCATAGTACACGTACTATAAAATTTCCGGCGAGCGCTTTCAAGTTTCGAGCAACCCGGTTTAGATTCCCGCTAACACCGACGAAATTGTTAATTTTAAGTACAGATTGCAGAACGGCTGAGGAATAAAATCTTTTCTGGTAATGGCGGTCTTCCCCAACACCCAACACACGTTAAAGAATCGCTATTACGACTACTAGGAAACTACTCGCAGTGAGAAAATTCAAACTTTAAATTGATACAAAATCATTAAATGAGTATAACCATGTAGTGGTTCCGTAAGAGAATTCATAACCGCTATAATCCCGTGGGTGTCTTTAGAGGCGACGGAGGGAAACTGAAACAAGTACTGGACAGCAGCATCTTCGTGATAATAACTCAAAATAATTAATATGAAAATTAGCAGACAACCATCTGTGAATGTTTAACAAGATATTCATTAAGTAGATGTTGTCGCTGGATGGATAAATTAGACAGTTATTGGAGGACTGTTAATTAGATGCCAGCATTCAGTTGGATACCTAAACCGATCGGTGGCCGGAGGTTGAAATTAATATTCAACGAGAGGGCTAATCGTAATTTATGTCTCGTTGAATGAAATTAATGTTGAACATGCCATCTAATATCGCTGATCTGTGCCTAATTATGCGCTATGTGCTATATTATATAAATGTACGCGGTTTAGTGTGGCCCAAGGGCCAACCCAGACGAACCATAACCTACTGTCTCTGATATTACAAGATAGGTGCTATGTTGTATTAGACGCATCGACTGAATATCATTCAGGCCGCTAGTTGAACGACGCCGTTCAGTAAAAAAGCTAATAACGACTAGGCTGTTAACTGAAAGGCTAATTAAGCTAGTTGGATTGTGACATATACTATGTATATGACAATAAAAGAGTTGATGACAACGGTTAATTTCGAATTTAAATGGAATGGTCCGACTTTATTTGAGTGCGGCGCGTTTCCGTTGGGCTAACAGAGGTCGCTGCTTGTTTTTTCGGAACAGTGTTCGGAGTGGTATAGGCACGAAAACACTGTATTATTTTCTTGCTCTTGATATAAAATTTACAGTAATTGCGCTTGGCAGGCGGATTGTTTATCCCAGTACCAGACGTCTCTCACTTTTAACGCTGCTCCCCATTACTAATTTGGATATTTATGTCTGGCGTAAATAGGATTTCTACAATTCTGGCTTTTCCTATAGTTGCCTCTTACAGCATCCACCGGATGATCACAGTAATTTCTTTTTTAAACAGCAAATTTTGAAATCTGTTACAGCCTATAACTCCGCTGCTGATTTACCACGATTAGATTTTATTTATTTATTAGACTCATCCATAGATTCATAGGTGAGATATTTTCCATATTTGTTACGCTTGGTAGGTGGGTTGGCAACGGCAGTTTTTTATAGTTTTGTTGTTATTAGGAAGAAGCTGCTGCTCATCTTCTGATTTGTTTCCCACTGTCGCCTTTTACCACACCCACGGGACAGTATGGGGTAGTGGATATTGTAACACCGTAACTACATTCATCAATTTTGAAATCGACAAACAGTTATTGATTAAAAAATACACAAGAATTAAGTAAGTTATGTGTTTGGAATTCTCTTTTTCTATAAGCAGCAGTACTTACACTGTTTTTTTTTTTTTGCTTTAAAGGATATATAGAGGTGGTTAAATCATAGGTTGTGATGTACTCTATCTTAGTACTTAGAGATGACAATGGTGACAAGCCTTTTTTATTTAAATTGTATACAGGTGACCATTGGTAGCAGGTAGATGGTAGTGTAGACATTCCCATCAATCCAGTTTATTATTGAATCATATTCTTTTTTTTCCTTTGCATCGGAGAATACCTCTGTCAGATATAGTAACAACGAGTCTAGCGAGTCTTATGGAATAATATCGTTTCAGATAGCTGCCGTGTTTCGTATGGTGAGTGTAGAGAACCGGAGACCATTTTTACTGGAAACAAGGCATTCCATTTAAGTCCTCAGGGCAGTCGTCAACATTCACGTCTCATGCCTAGCAAAAAGTCTACAACGCATCTTATAAAATGATGACAATGATTTATAATCATGATACTGCACCAATAACAAGTTTTGGTTATTATAGAGTCAATGCTATTAATGTCAAAGTTTACGAGATAAGTAACAGGAGATTTTTTTAAACAAATTAACAGTTCAAATGTAGAAAAGCGAAAACAAACAGTTTAATCATTGGCTTTTTAAGAAACTTGCTGCCCGCGTACGTGATTGCGAAGTTCAGTCATACATATGCAATAATAATTGTAGCGTTTATAAATATACAGTTATACATATATAAAGCGAAGAAACACGAATAGCTAATAAATATGTCGTTATTGCGATGTAGGTAGTATCGAAGCTGAACGACTGTCCTCTGATTGCTATCGTCAATATAGAGAATTTCTGAGCATGAATACGGCTACTGATTGGTTCCTTCTAGCGCATCATTTTTATTTGGATACTATCCTATATTGCTGATTTATTTTCAGTATCCCTTTAAATTTAGCGAAGACATATTCAATAAGTGAAGAAATAGCAGTGGCAATTATATAGAACAAGAATATATAATTGCCACATTGTCTTTGGTGAGTTTGGTCACGAGTAGGTAGAACTTGTTTTCATCCGACAACTTTTGATTTGCAACGACGGCTTCAAATTGCACGAACCAGAGCATGGGCTGGTCGCTCCAGAACGTAGGTATCTTGGAGGTCAGGGATATTGCTGCCACTTCCGTAATTTCCGTACAGTCACTTTTTACTTGCACCGATTTAGCCATTTTGAGTCTAAATGTATTTAATGTCCACCAAGTATTAATTTAAATCACCTACACCAATTCCTAAATGTAGGGGTCACCAGTGTGAGCTAGCCCTTTTCGTCGCCTATAGTGTAGGTGCTAAATAATCCAAAGTCTATTTGAATATTACTATATTTATTTCCACTCAGTAACAACTACCTATTCGGTCCGAGGCGAGGGGCTAACTGCCAGCCCGGCGTCGAACCGTTACACAGTATTACAATAATGCAACGTAAGCCCTTACACTAGTATGTAGATTAGTCGACTTTTGTGATATCCAGGTAAAGAAATAGATCGATAACACACAAGAATAGAGACCACGTGACGATTATTCGTATCTTATAAATAAAATAACGGCAATAGAAAATGTCACCACTGTTCTTTAATGGAAGAAACACCTCTGCACATCTTAACTGATTATGGATCCTTAATACGCAAACGTTACACTCATCTGGGAAACTATGTAATATCTATGTAAATTATGCCCAGAAGAAGTGAAATTGCTAAAGAACTCCTTCAATTCATTAAAAACATATGGCTTAGCAGTGAACTATTGCTATAGCAGCGATCACAATAGATCTTACAGGTCGCAGTGATACTGGTCTTTCTAGACCTGCACAGCTGCTTGCACAATTAAAAACGTCACCACTGTTCTTTAATGGAAGAAACACCTCTGCACATCTTAACTGATTATGGATCCTTAATACGAAAACGTAACACTCATCTGCGAAACTATATAATATCTATGTAAATTATGCCCAGAAGTGTGATTGAAGAGTGAGAATTGCTAAAGAAATCCTTCAATTCATTAAAACATATGGCTTAGCAGTGAACTATTGCTATAACAGCGATCACAATAGATCTTACAGGTCGCAGTGATACTGGTCTTTCTAGACCTGCATAGCTGCTTGCACAATTAAAAAAACGTCAGCACCACACGGCAAGAAATTGTATAAGAACATAAATATGTTGTTTTTTTGAACTATTTAAAAATTAATATGAAAATTAGCAGAATACCATCTGTGAATGTTTAACTAGATATTCATTAAGTTGATGTTGTCGCTGGATGGATAAATTAGACTGTTATTGGAGGACTGTTAATTAGATGCCAGCATTCAGTTGGATACCTAAACCGATCGGTGAAATTAATATTCAACGAGAGGGCTAATCGTAATTTATGTCTCGTTGAATGAAATTAATAGCGAGACCATACTATGTAATGTCGCTGGTCTTGCCTAATTTATATAGGTATTATATAATTTACGCGGCTTTGGCCGCACCTAGACATATAATCACTGATATTACTAAATAGGTGCTTTCGTATTTTTAACTATATTAACAGACGTCATAGTTATAAAGTATCGGCCAAATCATAAAATAGCGACATGTCATAAAATGCCCAGTCAGATTACGATCTGCCCATTTCTAACGATCTGAATACGACATATTAAATGACCCAGCAGCATTCGGGTCAACCGTTTCCAAAGGCTAGCTTTTAACTAGCGAACTAGTTAAACGTTGAATGATAAACAATCGATCTAGACGTTCAACTGAATGCCGGCGTCTTATTCAGCATTCAATAACATCCTAGCCCTCCAACTAAAGGGATTACGCAATTCAAAAGTACGTATTCAAAAGTTCTTAAAATATTTCATCATCATCACCTAATCTCACACGCTTCATAATATACACGTAGAATAATAGTCGACGTTAGCGAATTTGAAACAGATGGCTTGTAAATTAGTTTCAAAGTAACTGTATATTTTCATACCTAGCAAAACATTAATATTCATAATATGTCATGATAGCGCTTTATAAGCACTTCGCAAGTCTGTTGAAACACATCAGTGTATCAGCAAGTCTTCTGGTCCCAGCGTGTTGATCCATAATTTAAGTTCGAAGGGTTCGTGCATGTCCAAGATAACAGTCCATCAATCACACTTTGCGTGATACTAAGTTTACTAAGGTATCCGCAGTCTTGCTTTTTATAGTAAGAAATAAGCTGTATAATCTAAAATATTTGAAATTTTTAAAGAAACATTTTTTATAATTGCTTTATTAAACAAAATATGCAATGTATAAAAGAAAATACAAGTAATAAATTTTATTCTTAATAAAGTTTTCTTTATCAACCCGTAAAAGTCACCTAACGAAAATGGGCCTGTCATCTTATAGGATTTATCCCCTGTGCGGGAATGGGGGCCGTCTGATACTAAATCCAGAAATGAATCGTTTATTTCTTCAGGAAATTAAATATTTATTCTTGCATAAATACTATAATTACAATATTTAATAAACTTCGTTTAAATATATATGTCGCAGCTAAATAGCTTAATGAGCCTTTCAGTTAACAGCCTAGCTATTTTACTAAACGGCGCCGTTCTACTAGATGCCTGAATGATAAACGTTATTTAGCCGTCTCGTTGAATGAAATTAATAAGTTGAACATGCCATCTAATGTCGCTGATGTGTGCCTAATTATGCGCTATGTGCTATATTATATAAATGTACGCGGTTTAGGGTGGCCCAAGGGCTATCCCAGACGCACCATTACCTACTGTCTCTGATATTACAAGATAGGTGCTATGTTGTATTAGACGCATCGACTGAATATCATTCAGGCCGCTAGTTGAACGACGCCGTTCAGTAAAAGAGCTAATAACGACTAGGCTGTTAACTGAAAGGCTAATGAAGCTATTTGGTTTGCGACATATATTATGTATATGACAATAAAAAAGTTGATGACAAAGGTTAATTTCGAATTTAAATGGAATGGTCCGACTTTATTTGAGTGCGGCGCTTTGCCGTTGGGCTAACAGAGGTCGCTGCTTGTTTTTTCGGAACAATGTTCGGAGTGGTATAGGCACGAAAACACTGTATTATTTTCTTGCTCTTGATATAAAATTTACAGTAATTGCGCTTGGCAGGCGGATTGTTTATCCCAGTACCAAACGTCTCTCACTTTTAACGCTGCTCCCCATTACTAATTTGGATATTTACGTCTGGCGTAAACAGGATTACTATAATTCTGGCTTTTCCTATAGTTGCCTCTTACAGCACCCACCGGATGATCACAGTAATTTCTTTTTTAAACAGCAAATTTTGAAATCTGTTACAGCCTATAAGTCCGCTGCTGATTTACCACGATTAGATTTTTATTTGTTTATTAGACTCCTCCATAGATTCATAGGTGAGATATTTTCCATATTTGTTACGCTTGGTAGGTGGGTTGGCAACCGCAGTTTTTTATAGTTTTGTTGTTATTAGGAAGAAGCTGCTGCTCATCTTCTGATTTGTTTCCCACTGTCGCCTTTTACCACACCCACGGGACAGTATGGGGTAGTGGATATTGTAACACCGTAACTACATTCATCAATTTTGAAATCGACAAACAGTTATTGATTAAAAAATACACAAGAATTAAGTAAGTTATGTGTTTGGAATTCTCTTTTTCTATAAGCAGCAGTACTTACACTGTTTTTTTTTTTGCTTTAAAGGATATATAGAGGCGGTTAAATCATAGGTTGTGATGTACTCTATCTTAGTACTTAGAGATGACAATGGTGACAAGCCTTTTTTATTAAAATTGTATACAGGTGACCATTGGTAGCAGGTAGATGGTAGTGTAGATATTGCCATCAATCCAGTTTATTATTGAATACTACCTCTATCATATTCTTTTTTTCCCTTTGCATCGGAGAATACCTCTGTCAGATATAGTAACAACGAGTCTATCGAGTCTTATGGAATAATATCGTTTCAGATAGCTGCCGTGTTTCGTATGGTGAGTGTAGAGAACCGAAGACCCTTTTACTGGAAATGAGGCATTCCATCTTACTCCTCACGGGTGACAACGCATCTGCATTTTAATTCTTTATTAAGTATAGATGTAGATGTCTATGGGCCACAGCAACCACTTACCATCAGATGGACTGTGTACTCGTTTGTCACCCATATCCTATAATAAAACAATTTAAGTTTACATTAATAAATTTGCTAGAATTTGGAATAAAAAAATAGTATTAGTATTTAAATTGTTATCATAATTTAGAACTGCGATGGTAGTTTTAATGGGAAATGTTGTTACGTCCGAAAACCATTTCTCGATATGTTCATAGAAACACGCAGCTAATGATGGGGTGTTCTTACCCTTACTCTCCCTCCCTATAAATCATACTATAAAAAGTACATACATATAATGTTGCATGTTTAATAAGACTTCCTTGATTACCTAGAATACCAAATTTAATAAATAAATTTATTACTTGTTGAGTTATTATTATTAATGTCTGAAAAGTGCAATTTTTATCATTTAATTGTTCATTAATTCATTGACTCATCTAAAGCCAAGGCCACTACAATAAAACTTAGAAATTTGAAATTTGGCATAAAGGTTAATCTTTAGGCGTGTACAGAGAAAAATATTTGAAAACTACAAATAATCAATATTCGGTGTCGAAAAAGTGTCCACAATTTATTTATACGGTTAGTAACACTTAAGTACTTGGATTGTACTTAAAATTAACAGTCAAATTAGTAACTTTCCCCTCCTTTTGAAGTCGGATATAAAAGAACCAGTGGAGCGTAAACGCAAGAAAACGCGTTGAAGATACTGTATGTACTAACTTAAGATTAAAAAAAGGTAAAATAATAAAGGTAAAGTAAAATATGTCCCCCAAAATTTAAAATTCAAAAAAAAATATCCTCGATTGGTACAAACGTCTATCGGTTTTATCGGCTTCTCCGATAAAACAATTCATATCTAGACAGCTGCCAAGTTCCAGCAGTTTCTTAAATTATAGCTTTATGAATATACAAAGTTTTTCAATTGATTTAAAATCAAACTAGTTAGGTTCTTTGAGGATTAATTTGTAACTTGGCAAGTTTATATTATTGTGTTCGGCTCAGGGCTTACGTTACTAAACTTAATTTTACAATAGCATAATATATATTTAAAGCAATTGCAAATCAGGGTAGCGATAAGCCCGAGGGTCGAATTATCTTTAAGTATAAATATATTTTAAGCTTATCGAGCAACAGGATCAGTCTTGAGCTGAACCTCAGTTGGATTGAAATTTAATAATAAATAAAACACAAGGAAACTTAATGTTAATACTTATGAGATCTGTTACGTTCACCTTTATTGTAAATATTATGAAAAAATAGTCTTTATTAATTACAAAATAAAACTTCCGTGAGTTTTTAAACGTGACAGAGCCACTCATCCATTTTACTGGTAAGAAGACATTCCATGTTAGTTCTCAGGGGTAACAATCAACGCGCCTGAGTATTTGATTCTGAATCGAGGATAGATGTAGATGTCTATGGGTCACAGCAACCACTTACCATCAGATGGACTGTGTACTCGTTTGTCACCTATATCCTATAATAAAACAATTTAAGTTTACATTAATTAATTTGCTAGAATTTGGAATAAAAAAATAGTATTTAAATTGTTATCATAATTTAGAACTGCGATGGTAGTTTTAATAGGAAAAGTTGTTACGTCCGAAACCCATTTCTCGATATGTTCATAGAAACACGCAGCCAGTGATGGGGTGTTCTTACCCCTACTCTCCCTCCCTATAAATCATACTATAAAAAGTACATACATATAATTTTGCATGTTTAATAAGGCTTCCTTGATTACCTAGAATACCAAATTTAATAAATAAATCTATTACTTGTTGAGTTATTATTCTTAAGGTCTGAAAAGTGCAATTTTTATCATTTAATTGTTCATTAATTCATTGACTCATCTAAAGCCAAGGCTACTACAATAAAACTTAGAAATTTGAGATTTGGCATCAAGATAAATCTTTAGGCGTGTACAGAGAAAAATATTTGAAAACTACAAATAAGCAATATTCGGTGTCGAAAAAGTGTCCACAATTTATTTATACGGTTAGTAACACTTAACTTTCCCCTCCTTTTGAAGTCGGATAAAAAGGAACCAGTGGAGCGTAAACGCAAGAAAACGCGTTGAGGACACTGTATGTACTAACTTAAGATTAAAAAAAGGTTTAAACATTTAAAAAAAAATATGTCCCCCAAAATTTAAAATTTAAAAAAATATCCTCGATTGGTACAAACGTCCATCGGTTTTATCGGCTTCTCCGATAAAACAATTGATATCTAGACAGCTGCCAAGTTCCAGCAGTTTCTTAAATTATAGCTATATAAATATACAAAGTTCTTCAATTGATTTAAAATCAAACTAGTTAGGTTCTTTGAGGATTAATTTGTAACTTGGCAAGTTTATATTATTGTGTACGGCTTACGTTACTAAACTTAATTTTACAATAGCATAATATATATTTAAAGCAATTGCAAATCAGGGTAGCGATAAGCCAGAGGGTCGAATCATCTTTAAGTATAAACATATTTTAAGCTTATCGAGCAACAGGATCAGTCTTGAGGTTCAGGGATTGAAATTTAATAATAAATAAAACACAAAGAAACTTAACGTTAATACTTATGAGATCTGTTACGTTTACCTTTATTGTAAATATTATGAAAAAATAGTCTTTATTAATTACAAAATAAAACTTCCGTGAGTTTTTAAACGTGACAGAGCCACTCATCCATTTTACTGGTAAGAAGACATTCCATGTTAGTTCTCAGGGGTAACAATCAACACGCCTGAGTATTTGATTCTGAATCGAGGATGGATGTAGATGTCTATGGGTCACAGCAACCACTTACCATCAGATGGACTGTGTACTCGTTTGTCACCCATATCCTATAATAAAACAATTTAAGTTTACATTAATTAATTTGCTAGAATTTGGAATAAAAAATAGTATTAGTATAATGATTTCTTATATTTACGCGAACACTACATTGAATTAAACTACTTTTACGGATTATATCGCGTTTAATTAACTTAAGTTAATTAAACGCGATATAATCCGTAAAAGTAGTATTAGTATTTAAATTGTTATCATAATTTAGAACTGCGATGGTAGTTTTAATGGGAAATGTTGTTACGTCCGAAACCCATTTCTCGATATGTTCATAGAAACACGCAGCTAATGATGGGGTGTTCTTACCCTTACTCTCCCTCCCTATAAATCATACTATAAAAAGTACATACATATAATGTTGCATGTTTAATAAGGCTTCCTTGATTACCTAGAATACCAAATTTAATAAATAAATTTATTACTTGTTGAGTTATTATTATTAATGTCTGAAAAATTCAATTTTTATCATTTAATTGTTCATTAATTCATTGAGTCATCTAAAGCCAAGGCCACTACAATAAAACTTAGAAATTTGAAATTTGGCATAAAGGTAAATCTTTAGGCGTGTACAGAGAAAAATATTTGAAAACTACAAATAATCAATATTCGGTGTCGAAAAAGTGTCCACAATTTATTTATACGGTTAGTAACACTTAAGTACTTGGATTATACTTAAAATTAACAGTCAAATTAGTAACTTTCCCCACCTTTTGAAGTCGGATATAAAAGAACCAGTGGAGCGTAAACGCAAGAAAACGCGTTGAAGATACTGTATGTACTAACTTAAGATTAAAAAAAGGTAAAATAATAAAGGTAAAGTAAAATATGTCCCCCAAAATTTAAAATTAAAAAAAAAATATCCTCGATTGGTACAAACGTCTATCGGTTTTATCGGCTTCTCCGATAAAACAATTCATATCTAGACAGCTGCCAAGTTCCAGCAGTTTCTTAAATTATAGCTATATGAATATACAAAGTTTTTCAATTGATTTAAAATCAAACTAGTTAGGTTCTTTGAGGATTAATTTGTAACTTGGCAAGTTTATATTATTGTGTTCGGCTCAGGGCTTACATTACTAAACTTAATTTTACAATAGCATAATATATATTTAAAGCAGTTGCAAATCAGGGTAGCGATAAGCCCGAGGGTCGAATCATCTTTAAGTATAAATATATTTTAAGCTTATCGAGCAACATTTATACGTGGTAGAGCCATGCTGCAGCTATATTAGTAGTATAGTTTTAGCACGAATGGGTCGGCTCGACCGGGGAAGGACCACGCTCTCACAGGATACCAGCGTAAAATAGCAGCTTCATGCTGCTGTGTTTCGTATGGTGAGTGTAGAGAACCGGAGACCCTTATTACTGGAAACGAGGCATTCCATCTTAGTCCTCACGGGTGACGACGCATCTGCATTTTGATTCTTTATTGAGGATAGATGTAGATGTCTATGGGTCACAGCAACCACTTACCATCCGGTGGACTGTGTGCTCGTCTGTCACCCTATTCTATAAAAAAAAAAAACAGGATCAGTCTTGAGGTTCAGGGATTGAAATTTAATAATAAATAAAACACAAGGAAATTTAACGTTAATACTTATGAGATTTATTACGTTCACCTTTATTGTAAATATTATGAAAAAATAGTCTTTATTAATTACAAAATAAAACTTCCGTGAGTTTTTAAACGTGACAGAGCCACTCATCCATTTTACTGGTAAGAAGACATTCCATCTTAGTTCTCAGGGGTAACAATCAACGCGTCTGAGTATTTGATTCTGAATCGAGGATAGATGTAGATGTCTATGGGCCACAGCACCCACATACCATCAGGTAGACTGTGCGCTTGCTTGTCACCCTTATTCCATAAAAAATACAGAAAAAATAGCAGTCATGATTAATAGACTGATAATGTTTGTTATGCTACTTAATTTAAAAGCTCAGATGTTATTAAAATAAGGTATTCAAAGTATATCTTCTATATCTATTTTCACACGTTCTTGTCGTAGGTTATCCACTTTTCATCACCAGTGATAATTTTTTTCAAAAATGGTTCGGTTTCATTACGTTTCAATAGAGAATAGCAAATGAGTACACGGTTCATTAGGTTTCTTTCAGTGAGCTCGTGTGGTACCCAAATATCGAGCTTTTCTGTATAGCCAGACTTTTTCAAATGGATCAAAACTATATTGTGGTCAATCCTCAATACCTCGGCTATGCCGTAACTATTTATATGCCAATCTTGCTCCACTTTTTCAAAAATGGCATCGACTTTATCTTTACCTTTAAATAAGGAAAATATTTACAATAGAATCATTCTTTAGGAAAAAGCGTTAATTCACACTTGCAATGCTTACTAAAATGTTCACGAACTTTGCTTTTAAAAAGAAACTTGTTGGAAGCTTTTTTAATGTCAAGAGGTATTTCGTTCCAGAGTCTTGTAGCCGCAAGAGCGAAAGAGTGGGACATATAACCAGTACGGTGTAAAGGCGTTAGCAACTTTAGATTATCCGAAGAACGGAGAAAACAATTATGAGTATCTCCTAGGTACTGAAATCTAGATTTCAAGTACTTAGGAGCACAAGGATCGTTCAGGATAGTGAAAAGAGTGCAGAGTATTCTAACATATCTGCGCTGACGGATAGGCAGCCAGTTAAGCTGAGTACAAAAAGATGATACATGGTCATATTTACGAAGACCATAAATGCATCTGATGCAGTTATTGAGGAGACGATCCAATGTGTTAAGATGCTGTTGAGATAAGTCTGTGCAACACATATCTACATAGTCTATTATCGGCAGAATAAGAGATTAAACAAGCAAAACTTTTGTAGCGGTAGGAAGAAAATTTTTCAGGCGATAAAGAGATCGCAATGTTGCAGTAATTTTGCGGCTTACCTCCTGGATCTGCTTGTTCCATGAAAGATAGCTATCAACGTACAGACCGAGATTCTTAACATGTGGAGAGTAATAATACTAATACTAATTTGGATAAGTATCTAGAGCTACCTAAAATGATCGCTTGACTCTTAGAAGGATTCACGTTAATTCCAAATACAGTGGACCATTCAAAGATATAATGTAAATCTTCGTTTAGTAACGCTATTGAATTATTAATATTGGATGGTTCCGCTTGTGCATATAGTTGTAGATCATCGGCATACAGATTATAAGAGCACTTGAGGTTTAATGTGATAAGATTGATAAAAATCAAAACAGAAGAGTGAGAGAATACCGCCAGGGACAGTTAATACATCACTCAATTGGAGACATTATGGCCAGAGCGCACGGCCTGTTGGCGCCCTCAAAGATATGATGAGAACCAATCCTGGGCTGAAGACGAGATATTCAAGTGAGAGAGTAGAGCTAGCAAGATAGAGTGTATTTTGTTATTTTTTAGGGTGTAATAGTGGTTATTTTTAGTAAGTAATTTTTTTACAAAATGGTTACTTGTTCTGTGAGTGACTGTGGTGTTAATAATAGAAATAATCCTGATAATTGCACATTTCACAGGTAAATTCTCAAGACGTCGTCAATTTCATAACGCGTTTATTTTTGATTAAAATTTATGTTATATACTGTTTAAAATATAGAATGTTTTCAATTATTTTGTTAATTTTGATATTTTGCAAAGAAAAAAGTCACGTAGTTGATAATTTGCATGAATTTGGTAAATACATTTTTATACAAAATATTTTACATTTACGCTAGGGATTGACTCAACTATATCAAAATTATTATTTATATTAAATCGATAGACTTCTCCACACGACAAGAAAATAAATCCTCGATTTGCGTTCTATAAATGTAATTTTATTTTTCCGTTTGTCAAACAGATTCCCTCCGGATTCTATAATTAGAAAAAATGGTTAAGGTTAATTTGCAGCAAACATTTACTTGAGAAGTATAAAAGAAAAAGTAGAGTAAAAACAATTTTATTAAAAGGAGCCATTTCTACATTATTTGTACCAGTAGGTATAATATTGTTATAATAACAAGACTTCAAACATTTAACTTTCAAAACTTTAGATAAAAATAGAGATAGATTTTTATACATTATAAAACTGTAGTACATTAAAGATAAAAAATCTTGAGGTTATCCTATTTAAGCCATTATGAACCCAACTAAGTGTCTATTTATCAACCAAAAAAAATGTATAACCTTACTTTACTACCCTCACGGTCACACTAGTGCAATGTTCATAGCATCACGCTATTTTCCCCAAAGGGTTGCGCGGAGCTTCGTATTATATTCCCAAGTCAAAATGATTAATCTTTTAGCGTTGTTACATATAATATATTTAGTAATGTTCTTTGCGCCACTAGACGCTCGTGCATGACACGCGCGGTTCAAAGTGCCAGGATAGTAAAAATTTCATAGTATTTGATACTCGCAACGCTCGATGCCCGACTCATGCTTGATGGCCGACGACATTATGCCGAGGGCTTAAATAGCGTGGTTCATCGCCTACAGGGTTAGTCGTAGAGGAGAGGAACTCGTGGTTAAGTAATAGCTACGCGCATCAATAGATCTGCGAGATTAAGTTGCACTTGCCGCGGTCAGTCCATGAATGAGTGACCATTTTCTTAACATACCGAGATTGAGAGAATAGAGAGTGCATCTGTATCCTCAGACACTTGGTACTTTATCCTGTTAATCATTATGTTTTTAAAATTCATGCAGCTAAAATGATAATAAGTTTATTATTACTTTATACTTTTCCGGGAAAGATGAAAGAATATAAACATGAAGCATGATGAAGCCTCATAAACATATTGGTCTTTAAATGCAGAGCAATCTCACTTAACTGATTCCTACAAGTTTCCTTACTGAAATTATTAAGTTTACATTCATATTTAGATCGAATGTTAATAAACTTCTTTAATGTATTTAATTATTAATTATTAAATGTTTGTAATTATCAAAAGTAATACTTATATGAAAAATAAAGCAGCCATTATGTACTCCGTGTCCCCGTTTTTTATTTCCCCATCAAAACATTTTATAAAATATATAAAATATAAATAGGTATATACTCAGTTAAGTTACCTATTTATATTAACAATATGTTAAAAAAGAAATTCCGGAGAAACTGTCCATGGCAGTAAATATTTTTCTCCAAAGGTCATAACTCGAAAATACAACTTTCCGATCTGATTCTTGGGGAGTTTTTTTTTAAGTTTATCTGTAGATTTCTTATATTTACGCGAATTTATCGGTAGAGTCACCTGGGATTTTTTACATTTGAATTAAAATCCAAAAAAAGGCAGGTAGGTTCAGCTTATTCCCAGGAACATGTTATATGAAATTTTTTAATTATTTTAGGACTATCATGGTAAAAATTCAGTAAATTTTTGAATTTATTCAATTTCGTGCACTAAACAATTTTTTTAAATCTTTTTACTGCTTCCTTAACAATCATTTTTCGATAGTCCATGTAAGTAAAATGTACGTCACTAGCTAGTATTCGGGCTGTCAGGTCATCTATACGCCAGTATATTCTAAGTCTATGATTAGGTCCATAAACGTCACAAATTTTTTTCGCGGCTTGAGTCGCATTTTTCCCTTTTTTGTAATAAAACTTCAGAACGTATCGAATTTCTTCGTTAGATTCACTCATTTTGGCGGACAGAAAAACAATTGAAAAATTCCGGGAAAGCGTTCTTTACTTTTTACTTTTCTTTTTCTTAATATCCTATATGTATTGATATTAAAACCAGTCAGATACACACAGTATAAGCAAAGAGATTTTTCTTCAATTTTATACAAACAAAATACGAACTTCTGAATGATGAATGAATGAATGATGATGAATCTTTTTCCACGACCTATATAGTATTATATATCTGTTGTATCTTTGTTGCGATTACGATGTAGTGGTACTCACGGAAACTTGGTTAAATAAATCTGTTCTCAATAATGAGCTTTTTGTTTAACGATATATTGTCTATAGAAAGGATAGAGAGGATGCTGAATATTGTTCAAAAAAAGATGGAGGTGGAGTTTTAATCGCTGTATCCAGAAAAATAAAGTCTCGTCGCATGTTTGAGTGGGAATCTAAAGTTGAAGATCTCTGGGTTGTAACAGATGCAACGGTTTCAAAAACTATTCGCAAGATAGCCCTTTGTGTCGTTTATTTGCCGCCACCAGTAGATTATTCTTTGTTAGAGCATTTTTTAGATAATTGTAGTTTTGTTTTCGAACAATGTGGTAGTCATTGTATAATTGGTGATTTTAATTTACCTAGTATTAACTGGAGTTTGTTAGGTCATGTCGCGAATGATAACAAACTAACAAGACTAAATCAATTCTTGACACATATGAATGGTTTACACCAACTTAATCATATAGTTAATGCCTCAAACCGAATTCTCGATCTTGTTTTATCTAACTTGCCATCTTGTACTGTGAGCCGTTCTCATAACTCATTAAGCATTATCGATCAATTACATCCTCCTCTGGAGGTTGATATTACGTTGATTAATGAAATTAAACTCTGTTTTAATAATAAAATTATTAAGTTAAACTTTTACAAAGGGAATTATGAAAACATAAATAAAGAATTGTCAAAGTGCAACTGGGAATATATTTTTAAGGGTCATCATAGTGTAGATATAATGCTTGAAATATTCTATTGTAAAATTAACGCCATTATTTCAAAGTTTGTCCCTGAGAAGAAAATAAGAAATAATAAATACCCACCATGGTTTGATAAAAATCTCATTAGAACCCTTAAAGATAAATATAAAATCAGGTGTCGGTTTAAAAAATATGGAAACCCTATGGATTAATTAGAGTTAAAATTATTAAGTTCTCGTTGTGGACGAATGGCAAGAGTGCTATAACCGTTACGTTAGCAACCTGGAGAAGCAAATAGCTACTAATTCTAAATCATTTTGGTCATTCATAAAAAACAAACGCGGTGGTACTAGTGCAGGGTATACACTAGTACCACCGTGTTTGTTATTTTGTTGTTGTATTTCAATGACTGACGGAAATGTAACTGCTACAGATGGTAAACAAGTATGTGAACTATTCTCATCTCAATTTGCATCTGTATATACTGATGGTATTGGTAATGCTTCGAATAATTACGTTCACTCTAATTATTTAAATTATTTAGAAAACTATAGTCTACATCTTTCGCCTATTTTTATCGATTACGAATCACTTTTAAACAAATTAAAAAGAATTGACTGTTATAAAGGTGCTGGCCCTGATGGAATCCCACCCGTTTTTATAGCGGCATGTGCTAAATATTTAGTATCTTCCCTGTTATTAATTTACAATAAATCACTCTCAACAAGCGTGTTCCCGGCTAAATGAAAAATTGCAGGTTATTCCTATTCATAAATCGAGAAATGAAGATTCAATCAAAAGCTACAGGCCCATTTCAATACTGTCATCATTTGCTAAAATTTTTAAAGCTCTGATATGTCCATTTCTACAAGATCATCTTAAGCAATTACATAGTGATAAGCAACACGGATTTGTTCAATGTAGATCAACAAACTCTAATCTGGTAAGCTTCAGTGAAACTCTTTATGAAGCACTTGATGCTAATAAACAAGTTGACGTCATATACACGGATTTTAGTAAGGCTTTTGATCGCATTTCACATAGTGTATTCCTAAAAAAACTATTCGCATATGGAATCTGTAATGGTTTAATGAAAGGATTTGGTCTTATCTAACCTACCGTACTTTTTATGTGGTCATCAATGGATTTAAGTCGAGTTTGCGTAAAATCACATCTGGCGTACAACAAGGATCTCACCTCGGCCCACTTCTGTTTATTATTTATATTAATGATCTACCTTTGTGCCTAAAATTTTCTGAATCTTACATGTATGCTGATGACTTAAAATTTTGCAGAATAATTGAAACTACAGATGATGCACGTAAGCTCCAGTGTGATCTAGACAATCTCTTTCAATGGTGTAATTTGAATAAAATGGATCTCAATGCAAAAAAATGTTTCTACTTAAAATTTTCTCGGAAAATGAATTTAGTTTACTACAATTATCACATAGGCAATAATAATTTACAGGAACTAAAAGAGACCAAGGATTTAGGTGTCATATTTGACAGCAAACTCACATTTATACCCCATATGGAATACATTACAAAACGTGCCACCAAAATGTTAGGATTTCTTTACAGAAACATAAACATTTTCCGCAGCAATAAAAACAAAATAATGCTCTACAATAATTTAGTACAAAGTATCTTAGAATACTGTTCTGTAGTTTGGAGACCACATTATGCAACGCATTCTTTACGCTTAGAACGAATACAAAAAGATTCATGTGGCATTTAGTATACTCAAATCAAATTTCAAAAAAGAAACTTTCTTCATATAAGAAACAGCTATCTTTTTTCAAAATTACATCCTTGGTTAATCGTAGACAAATATCCGACTTACTCTTCTTAAGCAAATTATTAAAGAATAAAATTAACTGCCCTTAATTGTTGAATAAGATAAAATTTTGCGTACCTGATAGGTACCCCCGTAAGAGAATAATTCCTATTAGACCACCTCTTGGTAGAACGGTATTTGGCGCAAATTCCCCGATCTCTAGGTTAAGTAAATTGATCAATGAACTTTCCTGTGCATTTGATATTTATTCTGACTCACCTAACAGGCTCAAAAAAGAACTACTGAAACATAACGCAAATGTAATATATTAAGTTTTTGGATATTTTTTAAAGTTTTAGTTTGCTGTAAGTGTGTATTATTCTTGATGTTTATTCCAGTGCATGTTGTAATCACCTATAATAGTTTGTAGCATTTAAAGTAATACCCTATCTACGTATGTATGTAAATTATAATTTTAACAATGTATACAAATGTTGGTGATGCTTTTAATTAAAAAAAAAATATCAATATCTATGTGTATATTATACTATTATTATTTTGGGGTATTTAAATAGTTTTGTCATCTGGTTGCGCTGTATAAATATATAAATGGAAATGATAAATATATATGAATATACATACATTAATATAGTGAAATAAAAACATAAACAATACGTAAATAAATGGGTTGACTGATAGAGAATGTTCAGTATGCATGTGCCAGGACAGACGCTGGTAAATCATGATGATGTTATGGGGAAAGGGAAAGAAACTGGCGGACGATGCGAGCGGTATCGAGAAACACCGCCTTCTGCATTTGAGCTTGGAGCGGTCCGTCACGGAGTCTCAGTCGCCTCAGATGTCCCGAGAGGCTAACTGGGGTTAGCCCGTTCGCAGAAATGATTACAGGTATAATTTTGGTCGGCAGGCCACCCCACATGTCGGTCACCTCGTGAGCCAAGTCCAGTTATTTTGTTCGCTTATCTGTTTCGGCTTTCACGAATTTCTCGTCATACGGAATAGTAATGTCGACCAAAATATCCTTGACTATGCCCGGTCCATCAGCACAATATCAGGCTTATTCGCAAGAATAGTCCTGTCTATCATGATGGCCCGGTCCCTGGCGCAGTCATCTTCGAGCACGGCTTCCGGCAAGTACTTGTAATAAGGAAATTTTCGGTCCACGAGAACGTATTTTAGAGCGAGCTCCTGGTGTAGAATACTGGCTACTAGGTTGTGCCTGTGTAAGTACTCAGAGTTAGAAAGCGCCGAACAGCCGGAGGTGACATGCCTAAGTGACTCACCGGCATGGCGACGAGCTCGACAGATGTCGACGGTGCCATCCCTTAGAATGTATCTCCGATAGTTGTTAGTCTTAATAACCTGGTCCTGTATCGCACAGACAAAACATTCGGTTTCCCCAAAGAGGTCACCAAAACGTAGCCAGTGGAGAGAGGCAACTGTGTCTACGAGAGGCTCATGTAGAGCCTTGTAAAACCTCCCGTGGAGCTCCTTCTCCATCCATACCGTCTCCCGGTCAGAAATGCTCTGTACTGCCGGGTCTTGCCATTGCTCGTTGGCTAAGGATAGAGGGGTAAGCCTTTAGCACAAGAAATGACGTCCCTATAGAATGGATCCTCAGCTCTTTATTCAATAGGTTGTATAAGTGGGAAGATTGCCTAGCATACTGCCTCTTATCAAAAACAGATCTTACTAGGACAGTTGGAGCGACCAAGTAGCTTCTTCTGGTGCTCATACTCGGCTTTTGGGATCATACGGGAGGGATTTGTCGTTTCTCCGAATAAGACGGAGTAGGTAAAGTTTTCTTACAGACAGTAGGTTAGAGGTTAGGTAAAGGCTTTGTGTTGGAAATCTATAGGGTTTAAAGAGCATAGTTAACCTCAAGCAGAGATCACTGTGCCTTCTCAATTTCTAAAAATTTAATTTTTGCTGTCCCACCCCATCATGTCAAACAGTACGTAAGGATCGATTGGACCAATTATTCTGCAAAAGATTCTTTGAAGCAACGTGTCTCAATGTTTTATAAGTCCAAATCAATTTCCTAACCCTTTTTATGATAATTCAGTATGCATGTGCCACGACAGACGCTGGTAAATCATGATGCCCAGGTATTTAGTATACTGTAACCTGTCAATTTTTGTACAAGAGCAGTCAGGAATTGGGGGGTTGGCACAGTAGTGGATCTTTATTTGGAATTTGAGTGGTGGTTGAGTTTGTGTATACTTGGTGAAGCATATGTAATTGGACTTTGTGGCATTTAGTGTGAGAAGGTTACGATTGAGCAAATCTGCAATCTTTGACAGGCCGATTTCGGCTGACCTTTTAACTTTTGCCCAAGTCTTATGATCAAAGATTATGGCGGTATCATCTGTGTATGAGAAAATGCGACCCCCGTCAATAGTCATATTGCATAGATTATTAATATATATAAGGAACAATGTCGGATCAAGGACACTTCCCTGCCCGACGCCATACGAAATTGTTTCTTCTGAGCTAATAAACTCCCTATTTTCATTATTTGTTTGCGATTGCTTAGGTAGAATTTGAACAGCTCGAGAGGAGTTCTTCTTATGCCTATGTTTTCGAGCCTGTGTAGAAGTATGGGGACAGATACTGAGTCAAAGGCGATTTTGAGGTCAAGGAAAACTGCCAGATATTTGCTACCCTGTCCACTTTGTCAACAATAGTAGATGTTAGAGACAGGACCGCATCCTCAGTAGACCTTCCCTGAGAAGGCGACAGAATGTTATCTTAGAAAGGTTAAATTAGGCGTGAGTTTAAGAGGCTTTCTAGGATTTTTGAGATAGATGGCACTACTGAAAATTGTTTTATAGTTTGACGGGTCTGACTTGTCTCTACACTTGTACACAGGCGTTATTAGGGCTACTTTCAAAGCATCCAGAAAAAGTCCCTGCTCAAAACAAAGGTTTGTCAAATAACCTAAGATTAGCACAATTTGCTCGTGTGCAGCTTTAAGAAATTTAACTGGAATGTGTTCCCAACCATGGGCACTGTCTGATTTTAAGCCCATTAGTGTAACATGAACAGAGTCTATATCGAGTGGAGCAAAAGATGAGGCCGATGTATAGGCAGATAAGGATGAGTTAGTATCGTTATTATTTACTCTAGAAAACGGAGGTGGTGTGATATTATACGCAAGAAGCTTTCTTATGTTATAAAAAAGCTATTCACCTTGTTAATAGAGTTCTGGGGGATATTGGATAGTTCTAGCAGTTCTAAGTTATTTGTTTTTTTTAGGTTTTCGCTGTATAATGTTGTTAATAATCTCCCACGTGTTTTTAGGGATTTTGTGTGTTTTAGTAAGTTGGTTTCTGTCATGTTTTCGTTTTTGTTTTTTTATAATGTAGTTACAGTAATTTCGGTACCTTTTGTAGGTATTTTTTAGTACCTCATTGATCGGTTATGAATACAGCGCAATAAACCAATAGTTATCCACGGTTTCAGGGTTCTATTTTTTAACGGGATCACCATAGTGATAGTACTAAGAGTGATACAGTAAAGAATTTCGATTAATTTAACTAGTAAGTGTGTTAGGGTTAGCTAGTAGCAACAGGTCGGTCAGGTTACTATCATTTAAGTGGGCGAGTCCTTTCTCAAAGTTAAAAACTGATTATATTTTAGTAGGTTTTATTACGTTTGTATGGTTTGTAATTTTTAGGAAAGTCATGAAGTGATCTGTGATAGTTGTGTGAATAATTGCAATGACTGCAGTTTTACTAGCAGGTTCGAGTTTTATATTGATATGGTCTAGACAATTTTTAACTCGTGGGTAGCGAGTGACCAGGGAGAAGCTCATGCATTACCAGCATGTTGAGTTAATTAAGTCTATTTGTGCGTTCATGTGATTATTGCTCGCCTTGATTTAATATCTGATTAATATTAATGTCACCAGTGACAATTACATTTTTAGTTGATTCAATGGTAGTAAGGTAATTATTTAAGTAATGGATAAATTCGTCAGCGTTTGTGGTTGAGGGGGACCGATAAGTCGCTATGACTGTAAGGTCAGGTGAGGTATGGACCTCCAAACAAGACACATGAGTAAGCTTTATTTCTGTTACTTTATATGTACGTGTGTTTTTAATATATTATTCGATATAATTAGTAATTTGAGGTATTTGTTTATTTGGATTTAGTCACATTCATAGTTTTAAGATTTATTATGTTCAATTGAAGGTCGTCACAGTTACAGTAAATGGATCTGATATTTTGTGAAACAATAGTAAAGCCGAAGGAGTTAGGTTTAATATGGTTTAATGAAGTCGTTGAGTTCACAGTCGAACACTTGGGCTATTTCGTTATTGTCTGTCATTCAAAGTCTGTAAGGTGCTATCCATTATAATAGGTTTTATAGGTGCAGACGAACGTAGCTATACAGGCATTTAGTGTATGAGTGAAAGTATGTATATTTGTTGCGGATGTGATAGCTTGAATGAGAGTCAAATTGAGTGGTAAATGTGTATAAGTGCGCAATATATTAACATAGTATGACTTAATATTTAACCTGATAATAAACTTCTTATGTATCCTAATACTTTTTAATTTTAAATATCTAAAGTCCCTATAGAAGCGAGAAAATTATATTGATATTAAGCTTAATATTTATCCTAGTACGAATAACATCTAGTCATTTAAGTTGCAAAATATTATGGACCTGTGACTCACTTGTTATGATAATAGTAGGAAAGTTGTCATCCTTCTTGATATGTACCTTGCCATAGGCTGTCTAGCAGTACTTATATCCTTTGGATTTAGCCAGATCACGTGCAAGTACGAACTCCTTTTGCAGTTAGCTGTTCTAAGCCATATATTGGAGTGGACTCTTCCGTCTTAAATCTGAGATGCTTGGCGCATAAGTTCTCGTTATGTTTTCTATTGTAGTATCTGGTCTTCTCCAAGAAATCGGTCTTCAGAATAGTTGATGTCATCTCAACTATAATTGTACTATGTTTAGACTTAACACGCTTGTTCTGAACTCGAAATATGTCACTAATCTCCGTTTTTGCGATATTTCATGAGATTCAATTTCATGAGATAGGGAAATGGCCATTTTCATTAATTCTTCTTTAGATTCATTAGTCATCTTTGGTACATTTTTTATCTCAAAGTTAGCCTCACGGCTGCCCCTTTGCAGATTCTCTATTTTGTCTTCTAGAATAGTGATATAATTTCTATCCTTCGTTGTTTCTATTTTGAGCAGTTCTATTTTATTTTAAGCTCTTCATTTTGTGCCGACAGTGAAGCCATGGCGATTTCTATGTTGTTGTTGGTAGATTTGATTTCCATTAGTGTCGGGTAGATTTTCTTGAGCTCCTCCCTTACCGGGGGAGGGTGCAGGGAGCAGAAGGTGATCAATTTTGTATGGAGAAAAACTATTTAATGCTTTAAAATAATAAAGTAATAAAATTTAACTTTACGGTTTTAAAACAAAGGTGCAAATTTTGTATGAAAAATATTGTACTGCGCACAGCTCAAACCGCTGGACGCAGAAACGTGAAATTATAACAATAACTTCCTTTTATTACGTGAGCATCCACTAAGAAAGGATTTTGGAAAATTGAAACCATTAAAGGGTAAAATATGGTGTTCCAATTTTTTTAAGAAACTTTTTACGAGGCGATTTCATATTTGCATGGAGAATAAATATAAAATGATTTTAGTAACTTGAAAATTAGTACGAATACATTTGGATTAAAATAATGAAAAACGTTCCTTTTTTTTCATATTCCGAAAATCTTACCTTAATCTGTTAAGATAGAGTTTGCTTAAAAAATGGCATGGTGGTGAGGAGATCCATAATACGAAATGACGATAATTATCAATAATACCTATTTCAGAATTTTACAAAAATCTGCTTATATTAGTTGCTATACTTACCAGTAAAATTGTCTATTTATCATTGTGTATAGCTCAGTATTATTGCAATTTACAACTAGATGACGTTAGCGCTGAATTGAAAGGTTTTTTACCACCATTGTTTATATTAAAAGTTTTTAAATATTATTTTCCTAATATTTTTGAATGCGTTACATTATATTTTAAGTATTTGAGTATTTAAGTGTTAAGTATTTTGAGCGCTGAATCCTTTTTTTCATACTGTTGTCAACATACCCATCAATAAAAAAAGAATTAAAGGCCGAATTTCGGTCATAGCGGCCTGTCTCAACGGAGACTAGCCTTCTATGCAGAATATAGAGATTTTACGTACGAACGTTTCGGTAAAGAGTAAGTGTTCTATTATTAGTAAGTAAGAACCAAGGGATTTCATTATACTTTAATGACACAGGACAGGATTATGGAGCACGAATGCGAAATGCACAATCACAGATGCACTTTCAATTCCCTCCCTCCAATAGTCCGATGGGACGTTAATCCGACACAAATATAGTGAATCAGATGCAGAACCAACGGCTTTACGTGCTTTCAGATGCACAGAGGAAACACCGCTAAAATCTTGACTCCGGGCTACTACGGTCACAAAAGACTTTCCTTGGTTGAGCTTAGTTTTATTTTTCATTTGTTTGCAGCATGATACGTTAGTGTCATTAGGTACTTAATTTTAGGTAGGCATTGGATTGTAGTTTTCATTTCAAATTTTTGCTTAATATTAATGGCAGTATAGGCATTTCATACCATAGTACTAATATGATGGTGATGGTGCTTGCTTATTTAGGATAATCTTTCTGTTGTATGGGAACCAAGTGTTGGCTAGATAAATTCGGGTGCAAATTGGGATTACGTTAATTTGAATTTATATATATTATATATATATATATAAAGGTCAATTTGTTGTTTACTTACATTATGAAATACAAGCGTATAGTTTGCCCAATTCGTTTCTTAGCTCGTTTATGGGTTCGCCCGTTAGTGCGTTTGTGGGTCCGTCTATTTGTTTCTTCGTTAGTTTGTCTGATACTAACGAAGAAACAAATAAACGGACCACTATTCGACCATTCGTGCACTAACTATACTAACTATATTATAGTTATAGCACGAGTGGGTTGGCTCGGGGTGGGACCACGCTCTCACAGAATACCAGCGTAAAATAGCAGCTTAATGCTGCAGTGTTTTGTATGGTGAGTGTAGAGAACCGGAGACCCTTTTTACTGGAAACGAGGCATTCCATGTTAGTCCTCAGGGGTGACAACGCATCTGCATTTTGATTCTTAATTGAGGATAAATGTAGATGTCTATGGGCCACAGTACCCACTTACCATCAGGTGGACTGTGTGCTCGTTTGTCACCCTATGCTAAAAAAAAAACTAACTGAATGATTTTAACACATTAGTGTCTTCGTAGGTATTCGCTTTCCTTTCTATTTAAAATTACAAATATATCATCATCTATATACCGGTGTTTGTGAAACGCTCCGAAAACGAAGACAGATGATAGTACTAAGGATATCTATGATGATGGGTCACAAAGAAATTCGATCCCGAATAATCATGAAAATACTTAAACATAAAACCAGCAGTGAAACTTAAAAAGAAAATCAGCTGACAATAGGGTCAATATACTGCGGGCGCCAAACTCTTATCTAGATCGGTACGAAACAATGCATTAGGTATACTACTCACTCTATCTACCCTTCCTTTCACACACACGCTACCTCGTGTCGCCTCGCGCTGTAGAATTACACATGCTTCAAGGACGTTACCTCATGCGCATTTGTTTTGGCGGGATTGATTAATAATTTTAAATTTTGAGACAATTCGTGTTGACTATCACGAGCGATAGTTCAATTGTTTTGTTTATTAAATTATTGTCGTTATTATTTGTTATTTATTAATTAATGATATTGTACTTGTTGTTACGTTTCGTGTTTTTGTTTTGTTTTAATAATGCCTAACGCGTAGGTACATTTATAGTGTTCGAGAATACGGCATCATGTTAATGTGCCTGGAGAATCTCATAAGGCCACGGAGGATCGGTAAACTGTTTCATACCTATTTTTTTAAATAACTTAGTACTGAACTGATCTGAATAGGTACATAACTGAATACATCAGAATAATAAACATACCTACACAATGGATAAAAAGCATGAATCTAACCTTGTTAACATTTTATTTGTATTTTTTTTCATTAGCGGGGAATCGAACCAGTTATTTGGTTTATTTATTATTCGAATTAAAGTGGCTACGTGGAGACAAGCACAGTGGCAAAATAGTAGGTTAAGTAGATAAGTTAGGTATTTAGACAAGTGTTGTAAATTATTAGGTATTGTGGTATCATCGTTGTTGCGGCGCGAATTCGGCTGCGCGTACATTGACCCCTAGTCAGCTGATTGTAATTCAGTAATTCCACTGCTGCTTTTATGTTTAAGTATTTTCATGTTTTATTTTAATGAAATTAACGTTTTATTTAACACGATGATTTATACTAACACGATGGAGCGTGAATAAAGCTAACAAAACGTTGTGAAAAGATGTTTTTTTTCATCAGTGTCGATTTTATATTTCACCCATCATCAAAGATATAGTTAGTACTGTCGTCTGTCTTCGCTGGGAGCGTTTCAAAAATACCCTGTATAAAAGGCAAACCTGACTGACTCATCTATCAACGCACAGCCGAAACTACTAAATGGATTTCGCTGAAATTTGGCATACAGACAGTTGTAATGACGCAGGCATCCGCTAAGAAAGGATTTTTGAAAATTCGCTCAAAGTGGTGGGTTAAAAGTTTGTATGGAAGTCCATCATTTTAGAGCTAGAAACCTGAAACTTTGTTTTAGGTTAAAATTAGAAATAAACAATTACGTGTTATATGGTTTTGAAAATTGAACCCTAAGGGGTGAAAAGGGTTGAAAGTTTGGGGAAACAAGATTAGTTAAACTATTTTATTCGTAACTTCACAGGAGTACTCCTATCAATAAATGAGTAAACAAGTGTTTCAGGCTCTTTCAGAATTCAACCTCAAAAGGTGGAAAAGACAAATTCTGAAAATCAACATGGGTATCGTTTTATGGTTTATCGGGTCGCTGATTACGAAAACAACAACTATTTCAAAATCCAACGTAGCAGACGGAAATACCTACCATAACCTCTGGGGGCGATGTGGTTGAAATGTCAGTATGGGTGTCGTTTTATGGTTTTGGGACGTTAATTACGAAAATGGCATCGATTATAGTTTGAAACCAACATGGATGGAAGGATGGATGGATGTATGTTTGTATGTAAAATCATCATGGGTTGGGTGACTTGGGTGTCATTTTAAGGTTTTAAGGGTCGTAAATAACGTAAATGATATTGATAAATATTTTAAACTTAATTTATTAGAATAGAATAGAATATACTTTTATTGCACAAAAACATAAAACAAAATAGACAAGAAGATTTGTACAAAAATTTGCGCAAAATTACACCTGAACAAAAAATACTAATTTAAAATTAAAAACAATGAAAATACACGACCAAACCAAATATATTTTTTACAAAATAATAAAATGGCAAAACCAAAAGAAACACTTAGGTACCTACCTATTTTGTATTGATCTTCAAGTTCCAATCCCTACCAATAGATAGCGTTTGTGTCGTTTTAGAACGCGGTAACGTAGTGTTTTTCGAACCAATATAAAATGAATGGTGAATGAGCGCTTCAACCTGTACCACATACGGTACCTATTCACTGTTAACGGATATTTGACTAGACTTCGACTTTGTTTGCTTGCTTACGATTTAAGATTTGCTTCGTGTTTCGGATTAGTTGCTTGATTTTGTCTTTCTTACAACCACTGTTCAAACTTGGAATTCGATTTGCTTTGTGATTAGGTATTGTTGATAGAAGTATTTTTTCTCACTGAAAAAATGACTACACAGAAATTCTTAATATTAAAGGAAAAATGGAAGAACATACTGTCGTCCCCATTATAGGTGACGGCGCCTGTTTTCGTGCTCTTTCATTTTAATGTACGGAACCCAAGAAAATGCGATGGTGGTGCGTTCACAAATTGTTAGATTTGTGGTAAATGACTGGCCTAGGTTTTCAGTTATAACCCACGACAGAAATGGCGATAATTATTCAACAGCAAATGAATATTCAGCCGATATGTTAAAAATGAAACTTACGGTGGACTTTGTAAATTGGTAGCTGCAGGATTAATATTTCCGTTTCGGTTTGAAGTATACCAAAATGGTCTGCTATACACAGAGTCCGGAACAGAAAACTGCACAGCGTCGCATGGAGGTACCTGTCGAAGAGCGTGATCCTTTTCAGAACTTGACCATTTAACTGTTACATCTTTTGTAAACAGTGAAATATCATCTCCAACCAGTGGAACAGATCAATCTGTAACGTCGACATTAAAATATGAAAAAAAGAAAAATAAACGAAGGTCGAGATTTACTAATTACACAAGAAAAAGTCAATTAAAAGTTCACAAGAAAGATCTGCCTATATCTTTCTTGTGAACTTTAATTGACTTTTCTTTGTAATTAGTAATCTCGACCTTCGCCACGACAAGCTAGATTCAAATCGTAAAGCTGTGTCCGCTTATCAGAAAAAAATTCCCGATGTTCACAGGCAAGCTGTTGCAAATTACCAAACTGCGAATCCACAAGTGCATAGAGCAATTCAGTCACGGTATGAGGAAAACATTACACTGCGTTTATGGAAAAACAAGGTCCATTCCGCTATGGAGTATTGCCCTGATATTGCTTATAGAACTGACAGCAGTGTAGCCTTGGCTTCTATGACATACAAGTGTCAGTGGTACAATGCGCTGAAATGGACGGATGAGACACCTGGCAACTTGATCGGTTGAAACAACTGCCTGAACCACTCTTTAGTTTGATTAATGATCTACACCCAGATCATGACCATTTTATGGATAATATTCGTAAATATAATGCCTGTTTCCAGATGACTTCCATTGGTAGTAAACAGGTAACAGCAGATGGTTTTTCACCGACTTTTAAAGTACAAGGCCAGGTCTACCATTTAATTTGAAGTATATTACCAGAAGCCGAACATGACGCTCAGTACCTACAAATATATTTTGTAGGTGAAGGTGATCGAGAAGCAAAGATTCGATGTTCTAACTAACTTAAAGCCAAATTTAATCAAACAATCGCAGAATATACTGCATCAAGTCAACTGATATATATAAAAGATCTGAAAAGTGCCATTGATATAGCCCCTCCTTCAAAGTCATACAAAGTTGTCATACATGCTGATAAAAAACCACCAAAAGAACATAAAGGTAGGTACAATGCACCAACTACAAATCAAGTGGCTTTAGTGTTAGTGGATCAACAATTTGATCAAAGGGACATCATCCTCGAGAGCCGAAGTAATTCACTTCAGCGTATTAGTGAGATACATCGAGCATATGATGTGCTACAGTATCCATTGATGTTTTGCTGGGGGGATGATGGGTATTCAATCAACATACCATAACGCGATCCCACAGTAATAAAACTGTCTCTTCAGCAAGTATCTATACGTATAGAAAACTGATTAAAGAAAGAAGATAACTATTTAGTCAACTATCGTGCCCTTTTTAGTCAATATTTGGTGGATGAATACGCCAAAATAGAAACAGAGAGATTAAATTATATCAAAAATAATCAAGCCAAATTACGTGCTGATAGTTACATCCATTTAAAAGATGCTATTGGACGACAAGACGCAGAAGCCAACCAACTAGGAGAAATGGTTGTCCTTCCATCATCTTTACGGGGACCTAGGTATATCCACGAAAGAACACAGGACGCTACGACTTATGTTAGGAATTACGGCCGGCCTGATATTTTATCACTTTCACATGCAATCCTCGCTGAGACGACATAAAAGAGCAATTGCTTCAAGGACAACAATCTCCTTATAGACTCGATATAATTTCAGTGTGTTTCGACTAAAGGGAAAAGATCATGAACTTATTGACAAAGGGCAATATATTTGGTGAAGTGCGATGCTATATGTACTCAACGGAATGGCAAAGAGAGGTCTTCCATATATTCATATTCTTTTATTGCTTCACAAACGTATTACTCAGGTCAAATCGACAATATAATTTGTGCTGAAATACCGGATCCATGGTTCATGTGGAACTTTAAATCGAAAGTCACTATGTACGAAAGATAACATGTGCAGGAAACGATACCCCAGGGCTCTCATAAGGGAAACTCAAACTGGTGAAGACGGTTATCTGCAGTACAAGAGACGTTTACTAGATGACGGTGGGTTCTCTGTTGATATCAAAGGCACAACCATAGATAATCAATGGGTAGTCCAGTATTATTAAAACATTTCACGTTCACTTAAATGTGGAATATTGTTATTCGTTGAAATCAATAAAATACGTCTGTAAATACGTAAATAAAGGTTCAGACAAGGCATCGTTTGCTTTAGAGAATGAGAAGGATGAAGTTAAAACCTACACAAGTGCAACATAAATTTTTGCTAAAAGGAAGTGCGCCATATGGTCGTTGTCTACACGTATTCATGCAGATTTCTTTACTTATTCGGTCGTATTGGAGACATTATTTTTATGTGGATAAGCTCATGAAATTTCCTCTTGAGAATAAGTTTATCGTGCAGTGGATTCGAAGCAATATCCGTAAGTGAGGATTGGATTACACTAATCTGGATTACTTATTGTTATTTAGACATAGTTAAGTAACATAACATAGTAGCTCGTTTATTTAGCTAGTTTATTTATTAAGGTGTAATGGGTCATTAGTATTAGCAATTAGTCATTTTCCTTTAGTGTTCTGCAAGCGGGGGGGATTGACAAACCCTGCTGATTGACAAACGAGGGTCTGACGACCATCAGATGGCGGTAATGTCCAAAATATCGACCTCAAATACCGCAGATCAACGACAGGAAGTTAGGATCAGCATTACCAGCACGAGGATATCTCTTAACTGGCAAATTATAGAAATGTCTTATGCCCAACTGCAGATTTAAAAAGGCTAAAAATGGTGTGTTATGTATTATTTTATTAAACAGCGTCAACATTTCACAGATCAAAACACCGATTACATTATAATATACCCGATTTGTAATCATGTAAAGGTAATATATTATGGTAATACTAGCTTTTGCCCGCGACTTCGTCCTCGTAAAAGAAAATGGTTCTAATAGGATTTTAATTGGTTTTTTACGTTATTAATTTTGTTATAACTTATAAATTATTATGTTAAAATGTTTGAATACTTATAAAATATAACAATCTTTATTATAGTCTAGGGATTTAAAGGTTAAATAAACATGAAAATAAAATAAAATTTTGTTATATTTTATAAACACGAAGCTCGGCCTTTGATCTGGTGAAAGTGACACGGGGGTATTATCTTTTTACAACGAAATCGAAATACTACACCTACCGCAGTATTTCTTTGTAAACAATATTTTTGTTTTTCCTTCGGGTGCTAGAATCACCAGGCTACTCTGTGCGCTTACTCTGGAGTATGCCACATACAACTGACCGTGGGAGAAGCAGCTTTCTCTCAAGTCTACTCCTGCTACCTTAAGAGTTTGACCTTAAGCTTTGTTTATGGTTATGGAGCAGACTTTGATAGGAAACTACACTCTCTTGAATTCGAAGGGGTAATTTGATGGTGTTAGGGGAATCCTACGAATAAATTCAGACTCACCTCGAGAACAAACTGTCAGTATAGTTGCCTCGATTACATTGCGATGCAATGTTTTTACTTGCAATCTAGTGCCATTGCATAATTTTGGTGAATATGTGAGTTGGGAGACCGGGAGGCTTCAGTGTATTCAGGAATTCGACCGGATAATGAATGGCATCATCGGTTTTTATCACTGAGTCGACGGATTTATATTGATATTCGACCCCTTCGAATGATCTCAAAAGTATTTCTGACTGAGGCTTGTTCGTTTTTTGGTGTAAGAATGGCACGCTCGCATAACCATTCTGCAGGTTTATCCTGAATATTATTAATGTTTGGGTAAATTTTAGCTATAAGCTCTTCTACAGTGCAAACAATTGTAACTCTGTAGGGAATTATTTTATTATCCAATTCCGGGAAATCACCATTTCTTATTTTAAGCAACAGGTCTGAGAACTGTCAGGCAGTAACACCTCCCCTAAGATCGACTGTCATATTTTTGGTAAGGCTCAGTTTTGTCAATGAAGGCCACAAATGAGACCGCTTCATGCACGCTCTAACTTCGTCCGCTCGTGTTCCTCTGGGCACTACTGGTTAAGTTTGCCGGAAATCGCCTGCGAACAATACAGTAACTCCTCTCATTTGACAATTATTATTCCTAACATCTTGTAAAGATCTATTTAAGGCTTCGAAACCCCCTTTATGAGCCATAGTACTCTCATCCCAAACAATTAATTCCATTTTGCGGAGTACTTCTGCCATATTACTTTGTTTGGGTATATTGCAGAGTGGAGTTTCGTTTTGTATCAAATCGAGAGGAAGTTTAAACACGGAGTGTACAGTTTTAACTCCTTCCAGCAGAGTGGCTGCAATTCCGGACGATGCGACCGCTAAGGCGATATGATAGGCGAGGCGATACGGCTGAGGCAACCCGTACTGCTGTAGGCTTTGTCCTCCTAATGCTAATACAGCTTCTCCTATTGTGATCTACTATATGTTCATATATAATGCCAGAAAGCCTTTCCACTTGTCGTTTGTAGTCTTCTGATAGGCTATCCCTGTATTTTACCCAAAGACTTAGTGCGTCTGTAATCTGACAAAATGCCAGCATTATAGAAAAAATTTCACGCATTTTAAATGGCGACTTGCATAAGATTGCTTCCTCTAGGGCAGAATCCCAATGTTTACCATTCTCTAGCAAGCCAAGTTTCATGCAAGCTAATTGAAAAGTTGGTTGGAGGACACTGTTGATAGTCCTCAAGTCATCGAAGGATGATGGATCCCTAACCTCGTGCAGAAGTAAGCGAAGATGGTAACACTCTGTGTTATTCGGGTGAACCGTGTACACTCTACCTAGAGCGTGTTCTTTCATTATTCCTGGCCAGCCATCTACGGGTTTTGCTCTTTTGCTTTCCACAAATTTATTTTATTGCCATACAAAATATGAAGGCACTTCCGCATATAGAAGGGTTTTAGCAAAATCATCTGTTTGACATAAATCAAAAAATGCTAACAATGTCGTTTTTGCTGGGCTATTAACTTTGCCGGCGAGGTTGTCGGAATTAAAATAGACTCGTTGGCCATTTTCAAGGTGGACAGCTAAATGTATGACTGCGGGAAACATTTCATGTATGGAAAACCCTAAAATCCTCCAAAATGCCTCAGAACTACTCAAATAACGCCCACTCTCATATAATTTGACTTCGTCATTTTTGTTTTCTAGCACGAAAGCCGCCTGATCACTGCCCTTATTAATGTACTTACAAATGTACTTTATCGATTTAACACAATTGCAAAATTCTACATTATTAATATGTACCTTAAATGTCCGTGACAGAACCTTATTATAGGGGACCACCCACCTATTGTCTACTTCAATGTCTTTTAATTTAAGTGTAAAGCCACCGTCAGCCGGAGATCGTCTTCTGTACTGTGGGTAACCATCGTCACCTGTCTATGTATCTCTCAAAAATTGTCTGGGATATTTTTTGCTACATTTATTATCTTTCCTGCAGGGAGAATTATTATTAAGGTTCCCACACGGACCGTGTATCATATTGTTTTTAGTTATGTCGTATAAAATAGGATCTTCATTTGGATTTGGTATCTCAGCACATATAAGTTCATCCACTATGTCAGGCGAAATGCGGTTAACCATCCACAACAATATGTGTATGTAAAGCAGACCCCGTTTCTGCCATTCGGTAGAGAACATGAAACAACGTACCTCTCCAAATATGTTTCCTTTGGTCTAACCAAAGGAAAAATATTTGGAAAGTGCCATTATTTTCTTAACTTTGAGTTGAAAAACCCTGGCTATTATGTCGTGTCTATCATAACTTTTTTTCCCAGGCAAAAGCATCTCCGTGATTTCATCCCATCGAGGATTGCAAGTAAGGAGATCGGAACGACCGTAGTGGCGCACATACGTCATGGCGTCTTGTGTCCGCTCATGCATATAGCGTGGCCCCCCAGTAAAAGAAGAAGGCAGCACCACCTTTTGACCCAGCTGATCATCATCAACGTCCTGTCTCCCTAGTGCATCTTGCAAGTGTATATAACTGTCCGCTCTTAGCTGCGCCTGATTGTTCCTAATATAACTCAACCTTTCCGTCTCGATTTTCGCAAACATGTCAACTAAAAACTGGCTAAACAGCGAACAAAAATATAGCAGATGCTTGCCGAAACCAGCACTTAGTTAATGATGACAAGCCCTAGGATGACGCTCTAGCTGAAGCATGCGTTAGTGACTATCCACATCGATTACGTCACGTGCTTAACGTTTTGCTTGTATTTTGCGCCTTTTCTGAAGATGCAGGTTGTGGCAAAAATATCAAGATAAACTGGCGGAAGACTTTTGCAAAATTCAAGCCCACCAACATTGTGTAGTGGTATAGAGCTTAAAGTTACTTTTCTTCGACGTGACATGATAAAAGAAAAATTTGACGAGCAAGTTCTTATATCGATTCGAGCTTATTCCGAACAGTGAACCTAAACCTGATGCTGCAAAAATATCAGGATAAGCTGACGGAAGACTTATATGGCAATATTGGACAAAATATTAAAGGCGAACTAAACAATAAATTAAAAGTAATCTTATTCAATGCTTGGTGGTTATCAAAATTTAGTTACGTCTATAGGAGGAAATCCTCTCCCTCAGGCTTGCCAGCGCTGTTTGTAGACGGCGGACGCAGCACCAGAGAGTACGCAATGGAAATAACTTATAACCCAGCAAAATTTACGAAAGCCTTGACTAACGGTGCCAATGTCTACCGGAAGAACAGCGTAGAACAGATATTCGAACGTGTTAGTCCGTGTTGACAATAATATTAGAGAAATTCTATTTTTGGATTAACCCGGAGGGACAGGAAAAACATTGCTTATTAAAATCTTATTGGCACAATTAGGAGTCTAAGAAAAAATAGTACTTGATGTGCCTTCGTCACGAATAGCAGCCACTTTGTTACCCGGTGGTAAAGTTGCTCATGATTTTTTAAACCCAAAAAGTGATAAAGTTATAATTCTACGCGATTGGATTTAATTGGAGGCCAACCCATGGGAGGCTTAACAATTTTTTTTGTAGCGATTTTAGGCAAACATTCCCAGTTGCACCCCGGGTTACAAGGGCAAATAAGATGAGATATGAGCATGCTTGAAGAGCTCAAGCGACACATTACGCGATTGCAATTAACAGTACACATGTAGGTAAACACAAACAACAGGCAACACAAATGCGCAGGAGTTTTCCAATTTATTGCCTGATAATTTTTGCGGTATATTACTTTCACTTTAAGACCAATTTTATATGTTTACTGTGGTTAAATGCAAATAATAGCTTATTAAAACTCTTGGCTTTGTCAAAGTACTATATTGACACCTAGAAACGATCAAGCTACAAGAATTTACTCGGACGTAACTGATATTGGGGGGAAAATGTAGTGTATATTATCTCCATAAATATAGTTATGGAGCAAGGATGACACTACCAATTATCCAGTCGAATGTTTAAATTCTCTTAGCTCACCTGACCTTCTATCACACAAAATCAATTTGAAAATCGACGTCCCGATTATTCTGTTGCAAAATTTAAGCTCATCTAAATTATTTAATGGTACTACGAAGCTTAAAGTTACTTCACTCCAACGTAACATCACAGAAGCGCAAGTTTCGACGAAAAGTAGCGAAGGCGACCAAGTTTTTAGCCTTCATTAAAATGAGGAAGGAGGTCGTCAATTTTGGACCGATTTTGATGATTTATTGAATACGTAATACTTCAGGGACGGTCCCATATAATTTTTTGAGAAAAAATTATATGACTTTTAAATGTAACAATTTAGATGACTTTCTAGTTGTTACCTTGAGTTTGTGATATCCCTTAGTCTACTAAAAGGGTCAAAAATTAATAAAAGTAAAAGCAGACTTCAAACAACAAAAAATAATAAAATAATGTCATATTGAAATGAATGACCATATAAAGTCGGGGCTTTTAATCTATACAGTAAGTCTTAGCACCGACTTCAGAATATGAAATTTTATTATTTTTCTTTCAATTTCTCAATTTGCTTTAAACGTTTACAATTCCCGGTGAGCATAATCACCATAAACACAGCACAAGATCAGAAGCTGCGTGTAGCGAGCGTGGATCTTAGTGTCAGTTGCTTTTCGCACGGCAGCTCTACGTGACTCTCTCCCGTGTTAGTGAAGCAAACAAGCTCTTTGTTCATGACCCTATAATAATAACTCGACTTCCTCGTTGGTCTAGTTATCGTAAGCGCGACTGGTGATCACGAGGTTCACGGTTCGAATCCCGGGTCGAAACAAAAACATGTAATGGGTTTTTCTTTCAAGAAAGCACGTTAAGTCGTCGGTCCTGCGCCTAATATTTTTACAGTCGTGTCGGATTTCCGTCACATCGAACTATAGAGTGAGGAAATACAAGAGTGCACCTGTGTTTGCGCGCACACTCGCGCACTATAATCCTGTCATACGCAGATGTTTGGTCTCCGTTGAGACTGGCCGCCGTGACCGTAGTTGGATACTGTGGCCAATAGACACCTACATCACGTAGAATCACAATGTAGATGCATAGTCATCCCCGAGGACTAAAATAGTATGCCTCGTTATCAGTAAAAAGGGTCTCCGGTTTTCTACACTCACTATACGGAACAGAGGATCGTTAAGCTGCTATATCTCGGTGGTATTCCTTACAAAATGGTCCTTCCCCGCTCGAGCCGACCCATTAGTGTAACAATAATATAGCTGCAGCATAGATCTACCGCGTTATAATATCTATTGCATAGTAAGACTACTTATAGTAATATCTACTACATAGAAATAAAAAGAAAAAATTTATTTCGCCACATATTAACCTTTTATTTTTCATCCAAATCTTAAATAAAGTAATAAATACACGTGGTAAAACGAGACAAAGAGCCTCACCCTCTTAGGGGTTGAATTTTCAGAAATCCTTTCTTAGTGAATGCCAACGTCATAAAAGGTACTTCAGATTTCTATGTCTTTGGGCTGTGCGTTGATAGATGAGTTTTAGTATCTCCGGACATTCTCTTTTGTATATATACATAATCAATTGTATATTAAAACTAGATAACAAATATTATAAGACTTCAACAGTGTTTATATGAAAAAGATGAAACGTGCATATATTTGATCTTTTTATTGAGTGATTACCGACTTCCATAAACATCATAATCAAAGAATACTTCAAATCATAAAAAATACATCAACACCAGCAACACCAGAGGAAATTCAGGTACGTTGCGGGTCTTTTATCAGCCCGGAAAAAACACTGCCAGCAATAAATTCTTCAGTATCGTCGTGTCGTAGTAGCAGAAAATTCTTCGTAAAAGTGGAATGTCTACCATCGATATAATGTATAAAAAATTTATGGTTCTGCCACCATGTACGATGGTGGATGTTATATATCCGATAAAAATGTAAAGATACCACGTCTCTTTGCAATGATATTGGTTAAAACCGATCGGAAAGAACTGGGTCGTCTACGATTCCAACCGCTGTCCATTTAATGCTGCATAGACCTGGTACTGGGATGTCCCGGTCCAGGGATGAGAACAGTATTTGATGTAAGGCCGAACCTGTGCTTTGTAAAGCTGCAAAAGGTTGGCCGGCATACTGCCTCGCTCTACTGAGCACACCAAACTTTATATAGGTAGTGTAACTTTCTGCGTAACGGCTTAAGTAGGATGGTACTGCTGGTCGGCCTTTATACTGGCAGCATTAATCCACCGAGAAACTTGGACCGAGAAGTGACATTTGATCCTGAAAGCTATTACGTGTCACGGGAGAACACAAAGCATAATTCTATGATAAATGCGGGACGCGCGAAAAATATGATTTCTTGCGGGACTATTTGCTTAATTAGCTAATCTTTGCCGACTTTATTAACGAACCTATATCACTTGCACGTCCAAAACGCAGCACAGAATTCAAAATGCCTGCGATAGTCCCATAACATCTTCTTAAAATTAATTTTAAAAAAATTTTTGCTGTTGTCAAGTAAAGCCTTCATAACTACATAACAAGTTAACATAAATTAAAAAATTGTATTCTTAATTTTCTAACATACTTTCGCTACAATTAATTACTTAACACTACATATATAAAATGAAAATAAAACATTAGTCTTTTTTTTCATATCGTCGACTAAGAAATCATAAATGGCACATGAACAATCAAAACTAATTTTAAAATGTAGGTAGTATTGGCTTCTGACAATGTTCAGACGCATGCGCATTAATGCCAATGCCATCACAACTTATCCAAGTCCCTAAAAAACCTATCCGAAACGTATACACAGCACTATTCAGTCTTATCTATCAAACTTCATCACTATCATTGCGGCTGACCGAAATAACCTAGTGAGACATCAATATTTATGAAAAGTCAAATAAAACAAAATATAAAATAATTATAAATGTATTAAATTTTCACACATCTAGTAATTATAATTCGGCTCAGGCGGGTGGTGCGGGGGGAATGGAGGGTGGCCAAACGGCGGCGGCCCACGAGGTGGAAACTGTGGCCTGAACTGCGGCGGTGGAGGACGCCATGGAGGAGGAGGGCGAGCGCCAGGTGGGGGCGGGGGGCCAAAGCCCGGGGTCCGAAGGGCGGAGGAAATGGTGGAATGGAGGTGGAGGTGGCGGGGGCCCGGGTGGAGGTGGCGGTCCCGGAGGAGGCATTGAGGAAGGGGGCGGTGGTGGTGCCGACATGGGTAATGGTGGTGGGGGTCTTGCGTTTAGTGGCGGCCCTGGTGGCGGCATCGGTGTTGGTGTTGGAGGGGGTGGAGGTGCCATTAGCATGGGCCCCATCATGGTTGGGGGTGCATCTGCGAATAGCTGATGCGGACGGTCTGCGTGTGACAGTGGATTTTGTGCGGCGAGTAATCTGAAAGTAAAGTTAATATTATAAATAATTAGTCTTAAATCTTAAAGACTAATAAGAACTTGGTCACCATAATTGTACCAATAAATTATACATAACTACAAACAGCACAAGAATTTTTGAATTCTGATCATTTTGGCTCAATTGGTGTACTATTTTTAAATATTCATGATTTTTGCTGAATTTTTCGGAAATTCGAAAAATATCTTAAAATCTATAAAAATTACTTCAACATCAAATGAATACATATTACAGCTAGTACAATATATATGTAATAAGCTCACACATCCAAAGGACTGACAAATACTAATCGTGTTTCAAATTAATTATCTTAAGTCTGGTCAAATATGTTACTTCTGTTTCATTAGCCATTTTAACAATCCACCACAGGAAAGGTCAATGTTGTCATATAATAATGTCTTAGTATGCTGCTCCTCGTTGTGAGTCTGCATATTTTACATCTGGTGTATGTACATATATAAGAACGTTAAACCGCCATTTATCAAAAGCCATAAGATCTATCTGGCATTTTTATAGTCGCCTCATTACGACATGGGACGAAATGAGATGATTCTACCATGCAGCTGATGAGGTCAATTTAATATTTTTATCTCCTACTTATTTTTATGATAGAGTAGTCCTTCGTGTTACAACCATAATATTGCTGCATTGTGGCTCTACCACGTACAAGGCCTTTCGGTTACTTTTGACCTCTTTATGCTATTTTATCAGAGCTGAAGAGATTTTCCTACCATTTACCCTAAATTTATTAACCTGGATAAATTATTCTATGGACATTAAGGTGTATTAGTTGTCAAGTTAAGAATATAAACATGAAAAGAAAAGAAGTATCAGACCTTTCAGCTGCTGAACCGTGTCTCTCTCCTTTAACATCCTTCTTGAACGCATAAGACACAGATATAGGCCTATTGCATAGATATTGGTTATTCATAGCTTCTATCGCGGCGTCAGATGCCTCAAATGAAGCAAAGTTGATGAAAGCAAATGCTTTCGAGTTTCCTGTTTCTGGATCTCTCATTACCTAAAAGAAGAATAAAAAAAAATTCAAAATACAGGTGTTAACAATTATACTCGTGTAAAATCCTAAATAAATTTTTGTTTATGGGTATAACACTAGTTCTTGTTGTACTGTAATACTTTCTTCGAATTTGAATTCGAATAAACTGTGGTTTTTATTTACGGCACTATAGATATAATAGTCTAGTATAATAGATATAATAGTGCTTAATATTTTTAGTGTATTTTAGCAGGCTGACACTTTCTAAGACTATTTCAATTTGTTACATTCACCGATATACCACGTAGACACAAAAACATCGAAAATCAAGTATCTAGTATTTGATTACGTTTCGATGTAGGTAAGGCCATGTCATAACAACAGTGCTGCTGATAAATTTACTGTCTGGTGAACAACTTTTAAAATTATGATATAACTAAACTGTTAGACTTTCAATTGTCTTTAGTTTGAAACATCTAAAATTCGATTAATTTTTAATTACAAGTTCCAGACATACACGACAAACACGACACAAACTTCTGTGATATTGTATATGTCATTTGGATAAAGACAATAATAGGAGAAAACGGATAGCTGTGTTACAATAGGATCACGTGGCCAGGAAATTGTTTTGGACGTGCCCCATTCGCCGATTTTATTAATATTTCAAGTTCAAATTAACGTTTAAATGTGCAATTAGCTTCGTTTAATGTAATATATTTACAAGTAAGTGAACAGTGACCAAGCCATATTTGCGTTGAGAAATGAACACGGCGAAATCTATATTTTAAGTCGGGCCAATACAGAGGCAGTATCACAGTATGGCATATTTTGAGCGGCCATATTCACGAAAGACACTCGCCTGTGATTCATCTCGATGTTCACTTTGAAGGAAGACAGCGAATATATTTTATCTAAATTACACAAGGGCGGGAGCGATGACGCGAGATATAGGTGATGCGGTTGGTTACGTGTCTTCTAAGCTTATGTGAACCCCGTTAACACAAGAGTGCACATGCTAAAGGTATAAAAGGCGATAGATAGGAAACCCGGAAATGGGCTTTGCAGTACTCTTCATCATCATCAACATCATAGCCTTTCACAAGTCCACTGCTGAACATAGGCCTCCCCCAAGTTATGCCACAAAGCACGGTCCTGAGCCACCTGCATCCATCGACTGCCTGCATGTCTTACCAGGTCGTCACTCCATCTAGTGGGGGGTCGCTGCCACTCGAGAAACTTTTTTCCCCATCGGTTGTCGGTTCTTCGAGCTATATGGCCGGCCCATTGCCACTTCAGCTTACTAATCCGTTGGGCTATGTCGGTCACTCTGGTTCTACTGTGGATATCTTCATTCCTAAGTTTATCACGCAAAGAAACCCCAAGCATAGCCCTCTCCATAGCTCGCTGAGCAGTACTCTTATTGGATAATAATTAACAAATCTCATAAGCGTTAGGCGGTAGTGCAAAGTCGCGCGAACACAGAGGCTCTTTTTCAGTTAATTTACAAGTATGAAAGACTTCTGAATAATAACAATTCCAAAATCTACATTCATTTTTCTTTAAAATGACATACATAACATAGTATAATAAGGCTTCTGCCACAAGAAAAAAGCATCTATCTCTCAAATCTGAATAATTTTGTTTTGTGGTTTGGACCAATTTCTTCTTCAAATATTTGTACATACTATGCATGTTTGTCCATGTGCAACTCATTTTTTTTGTAACACCCACCTCCATGATAGACGAAATTCATTGTGTATTTTTTTAAATAAACTATATCTAATTATTCAACAGCCAAAAGACAATCGAAAAGAATTTGATTAGATCATTTTTTTACTGCAACCATTGTCGTTATACAAAAATAAATTTATTGTGTTCACCTTTGGTGTTTGCAGAATAACGCCAAAAGCTGAGAATGTGTCGTAAAGTAATTTTTCGTCAACTTCAGGGTCCAGATTTCCTATAAATACATTTGCTCCAACATCAAGGTTCTTCTGATGTGCTGAAGCTTTGTTTACTCGAACTGGTTTACCATACAGTTTTATCATATTCATAACCTGAAATTGCGGAATAAATACTATAATATACATAAAACATAATACATAAACACTCACGCCTGTCACCCAGAAGGGTAGGCAGAGACTATGGACTTCCATTTGGCACGATCCTGACACACCTCTCTCGCCTCCTCGACATCCATATACCTACGCATACACGCTCGTCGGTTAAGGGTAATCTTAATTTGGCCCATTTTCAATATATCTCCAATTTGGTCGATAAATTTTCGCCTAAGGCGTCCCTTCCAGACTCTGCCGTTCACCTCTGCCACATAAATTTGCTTTGTCACTCTTTCCTCATTCATTCTTTCTACATGACCAAACATCATCTTGCAAACCACACTTCTCTTGTGACACAATTTACTACTAAAATATAAGATTTAATAAAATAATAAGAAATTTGAAAAGTAAGTTAATATATAAAATGTATACTGCAATATTATTGCTCAAAGCAGTTATATACAGAAAGGAGATATTATATTATAAACTAGACTGCCTCATAGGCCTAGTGGTAGTAAGCGTGACTGTTGATCATGTGGTCCCAGGTTCAAACCCAGTATTGGGCCAAAATCATTTTAATTAGGGTTTTCTAGCAAGAAATCCTACGCCTGATTTTTCTCCGGTCAGGGAAAAGAAATGAACACACAGATATATTCATGTGCTTGCAAACACTTTTGTGTATTATAATCCTGTCCTGGTCATATGACTAGTCTCAGTTGTGACTGGCGGCCGTGGCCGAAATTCAGTCTAGCGGACATTATTATTATAAACTTTTTTCCAAGCACTCAACAGAAAGAGACAGTGAGGTTATGATTTTACAAAAAAAATTATTACTCATAAACTATACATTTCCGCAAGGGGGGAAGGGTAGAGGGGGCTTCCCCTGAACCGTCCTCCTCCCTCCACACCCCTCCCACCGTCCCCCTTACGCGAGTACCGGATCTATATCTATAGTGTTACCAAGCTTTTACCTTTATAGCGTAATCTGCATCTTCCTCTCCCATAAATTCAACAAATCCATATCCTTGATGTGTTTGGGTTACACGGTCTTTAGGCATATGAACATTCACTGTAAATGACAATGTATATGAAATACTTTAATTTTTTATTGAAATGATTGTGCCCTTTACTTAAAATTTGAATAAAGCAGAACTGGATCTTTTTCTGGAATTTCTAATTGCTATCATCATATAAATTTTAATTACACATCAAAATGAATATGTTGATGAAATACTTTTGCAAATATTCCTAAATTAAACATAATTTTAAGCAAAAAAAACTCAATGGTTAAGGGTACAGACTATACAAGTGGTAAAATTAAAAATATTGTACAACCGACGTCAATATAAATAAAATAAGAATATCATCAATGTAGTTGAAGTCAATTAAATATTCATTATTAAGGATAACTCAAAAACTACTAACTAATCAGATCTTGATCAAATTTATATGGGACCACATGAGAAGCACCAGCTTTCAAATAAAAAAAAATCATCAAAATTGGTTCATCTAGAAAAAAGTGCTGAAGAAATACACATAAAAAATACAGTTGAATTGAGAACCTCCTCCTTTTTTGAAGTTGGTTGAAAATACAAGCACAAGCACTTTAAATTTTGTTAGAGAGGCTTATAAGAATACTAGTAATGTTTACTTGTACCTTACAGCAAGCTAATGCCACAAAAAATGTGTATGCAATTTTATATATGTGATAAAAAAAACCACATGCTTGAAAGTGAAGCCATGAGTAAAACAGCAAATCCTAGAAATCATATTTATCCTTATCCTGAGAAAACACCAAATTCTACTGAATGGTGAAAGAGATTCACTCTAAGCAGCATCAAGGACTTCTCTTGCTCAAAACTCTTTCAAAAACTAAGAAACAACCTATGTCCAGTAGTAGAACTTTTTATAAAGTTCCATCACAATTAAGACTTTATACAATTAAATAATTCCTAAGAAAGCTGTTACATCATTTTTGTTTCACATTTCATAAATGCATGGATGGATCAATGGATGCAGGTGGCTCAGAACCGTGCTTAGTGGCATTCCTTGAGGGAGGCCTATGTTCAGCAATGGACTTGTGATGGGCTGTTGTGACGATGATGATGGGATAAATTAGTATCTTTCATTAATATATGCATTTAATAACTTTTTGTGATGAAAGAAATAGATTATTTACTTCATAAAATATTTATTATGATTTTGAATATTTAAATTATAAAAATGAGATTAATGAACTTTATGTACTCACCAACAGGTCCAGCTTGTACAAACAATTCCCATAAAAGACTTTCTGACACTCTATCATCAAGACCTCCTACATAAATAGTAGCATCTGCAATTTTAACCAAATATATGGTTTAGTAATAAAGAATTTTGTTCCTTGAGTAAAATATTATTTCGTAAGTTTGCAGTGTAGGGGTGACATAAGAGTCATTTAGTCCCATTCTACCGTAAATTGTATTTTTACTCGGAAAATTCCTGAAAGATATGGTTCAGACAGATAGCGTTTTGGCCATAAGCAGAGCAGAATATAAAACTACTACACTTTAACGGGAAGTAGAATAAAATGTGCGAGAGTACTGGTACTACTATTGCCAATTCCCCTACAAAGCGTGGTGATTTCGACAAATTCTGTGCAATGGGAGAAGCCGGTATCCTAAGATCAAACATAAATAATAACAAAACATAATCACTCACGCCTGTCACCCAGAGGGGTAGGCAGAGACTACGGACTTCCATTTGGCACGATCCTGGCACACCTCTCTCGCCTCCTCCACATCCATATATCTACGCATACACGCTCGTCGGTTAAGGGTACTCCTAATCTGGCCTTTTTTCAATATATATAAGGAAGTCATAAGCCTTTCCCAATTCCATGAACCCACAAAAAACTTTCTGGTTTTTGGCCAAAACCTTCTCCACAATCATGCGCATGGAAAAGACTTGATCCGTACACTCCATCCCCTTTCTAAATCCAGCTTGCACATCCCAAATTTTTCCATCAGTTTCTTCCATAACTCTTTCAATTAACACCTCAGCATACAGTTTACCCACAATACTAAGCAAGCTGATACCATGGTAGTTTTTAGTCCTGCTGTGACCCTTTTCCCTTATATATTGGAACTATAACGGCTTTGCACCAGTCTTCCGGTACCCGCTTCAGTTCCCAACATTAATTAAACAAGGTGTACAGCAGGCCTGCCACCACTCTCTCTCTAGCCCTTAGCATTTCGAGTGATACTCTATCATATCCGGCTGCCTTATCTGCTTTCATGCTTTTCATTGCTTTCATTATTTCATCTACATTTATCTCCCTACCTCTGTCCACTTCTTTCGGAGTGTCTATTTCACTTAATTCAGACGACTCTTCACTCATAAACACACTTTCAAAGTATTACTTTTAAATTCGAAACTTCATCATTCAGCATACAGCCATTCTCGTTTCGTATAGCATTCATTCTAGGCTGTTTTGAATTTCCCCTGGCAGTTCTTACGAGTTTCCAGAACATTTTAATATTTACCTCGAAGTTATCAGATATCCTTCTATCATTCTTATCCTTTCGTTCTTGCTTTTTCCTTTCAACAACTTCTTTTACTATCTTATTTATACCTCTAAAGTCTGACTTTTTTCTTTCAATCTCATCATTCATACCGCCAGAATTACCAGCTTTGGTTGCTAGTATATCTAGCCATGCTCTCTTCTATGCTTCAACTTCCATCCGTACCTCATCATCCCACCACAACATATTATTTTTCCTTTCATTCGTTCTCTTACTTACACCACATACTTCGGTGGCTGCATCCACCAACACTTTCTTAACATTATTCCATACAGTCTTCAAGTCTAAATCACTCATACATAATTCATTCAAACCACTTATATTTTCCCTCAGTCTACATTTATATTTCTCCTTCACACCTTCATCTTGTAACCTCTCTATTCTTATATGCTGTAACGCAGTGGCAGACACAGATGTCCGATGCCGCCAATGCCTGAATAGACCATTAATTCGGCATAAGACCAAGTAATGATCCGTCCCTACGTTGGACCGCCGGTAAACCCTTGTATCTACCACTGCGCTCCTCATTCTTTCATCCAATATTATGAAATCTATCATGCTTCTATCATCACCTCTTTCCCATGTATACATGTGAATCCTCTTCTCATTTATACTTTCATCGCCAAACGTTCCTAATATCCTTTCATAACCAGACCTCTTCACCCCAACCCATCCATTAAAATCTCCTAACATAATAATATTCTCATTTCCCTTACATTTCATCAACACCATCATGTCTCAAAACTGCTCTCGGATATAAGTGGGCTTAGACATGTCTGGGGCATACACCCCTAGCACAAACAACTTCTTTAAGCCCACTTTCATTCGTATCCATAGCAGCCTTGGGCTTACACATTCATAGTCCTTCACACATTGGCTCATTCTTTCTGAAAGGATGACACCGACTCCCTGGCATGCCCGCTCGGTGTCGTCTACACCAGACCAGTAAGCGGTATACATGCCATTTGCAGTGGCATCCTTTCCCTTTCGTTTCTTCTCATTTACACAACACATCTATTCCTCTATCATTCATCATTTCGCATACTTCATCCATCTTATCATTCATTGCTCCACATTCATTCAGCGTAGCCAGACGGGCCTCCGCAATCCACTTTTCGCCCCTCCGGGAGACAGAACATAAATAAAAACTCATTTATAATTTCGCAAATAAGGTCGATATGAAAATTCTGATTACTATTCTTTAACATGAATGATATAATCATTACATTTAAATAAATAGCCATTAAACAAACATTAACTATAATATAAACTATGGTTTCAAATAATAAAGTTCAAAAATAACCTAACATGTAAACATTTAAATTAGTGGTAAAAATAAGTTTTCACCTTGATTTCTCTCTGCGATAGGACCTGCTGCCATTATTTTGTTTAAAGATTTACTTTAAACAAAAAGATTTACATTGAATAGTAAACTCAAACTCAAATAGAAGTAAATCTAAAACTAAACCAAACACCTATTTAGTTTAGTTTGGCGTCTGATGTCTGTCAGAGACCAAAGTTTGCGCAAGTTTGACAGTTTGCCCTAGGCTTGGGCAAAAAATATCGAAATGTCGACATTTTCTTATAAAAATATGAATATAATATCGTCGATTTTTTAAATCGTGATATAAAGATATATCAATATTTATTTTAGAGTATCGAATTAGTATCAATTTTGATATATTTTAAAATGTTCCATTAATGGACAAAACATGAAACAACAAAAGGAACTACAAAAGCGTTCATGTGTGGTTGGTTGTCGTTTTTTTATTCGTCGTGCCATCGTCAGTGGTATTAAATTTTGGGCCTTATCCTAACATGATGCAAATGATGACAATATACAGTGTGTTAATTTTACACTTGATCAAACGAAATGTGCGGATACTAGATAAAAAATTATCGGTAAAAAATCGAAAAAATTTTTTTATGTAAACTTTAAAAAAAATAAAAGCATTTTAATTTTTTTTTTTGGTAAAATTCCCACCCTTCGGTTTTAAATTATTTTCTCTTTAAGTAAACGGTGTATTTTTTTCAAAGTAGTTTTATTTGAAAGGTAGAAAGATTAATTAGCAATAAAAATTAAAAAAACCTACGATATCAAGCAGGAAATTAGTCAAAAAAATAATAAGATAATTTTTTTTGTTAAAAAAATACTTTTCTTTTTTTAATTTTGGTCTGTAACTTCAAAAATAGTATGTTGAGATAACCTTTTTAGCATGTTTTATTAAACTACGTAGCTTACTGTACAAGTTCTGCAAAATAACATGCGTTCTATCTCTTTTCGTTTTTAAAATAATAATCATCAAAGAATGCCATCGGTATGTTGATTTGCGCATATTAAATTATCTTATTATTTTTTGACAAATTTCCTGCTTGATATCGTAGGTTTTTAATTTTATTGCTAGTTAATCTTTCTAACTTTCAAATAAAACTACTTTGAAAAAATACACCGTTTACTTAAAGAGAAAATAATTTAAAACCGAAGGAAGGGAATTTTACCAAAAAAAAAATTAAAATGCTTTTATTTTTTAAAAAGTTTACATAAAAAAAAATTTTTTCGATTTTTTACCGATAATTTTATATCTAGTATCCGCACATTTCGTTTGATTAAGTGTAAAATTAACACATTGTATTTCGATATATTGTCATCATATCGATATTTACCACACGATATATATGGATACTATATTAAAATATCGATTCGATATATTTCGATATATTTTTTCCCTTGCCCATCCCTAGTTGGACCATTACAGATAATCCTAGTCCTACCGTATCTGTAACCAAAGAGCATATAACGAGAACATCCACGATTTTTTCTGCCACCAGGGCGACGCCACTAGAAAGTGAGGTATAATATTTGGCAGATTTCATAACGGGGAAGGTAATTTGTTCGGAAAATGTAAAAATTATTGTTTCTTTCTGCACTATTAGCTATATTTTATATTAATAACATTAAAAATAAAGAAACGAAACCACAGATATTTATACAAGTAAAAAATTAAAAAAAAGTTAAATATGTGCAAAAAATTAAAGAGCAAACCACTGACGCATTGTTTTGTGTATTAATATTGTTGCGCGCCACTATTAATGGTTTATACATGGCAACACTAGTTACCACTAGCGCCCTCTAGTATCGAGTAGCAGAACTAGGAGAGTCAAGATCCTTCTAGAAATTTCGGGACCGATATGTACTCGAACATTCTAGATGTTTCTACAGTAGAAGGTTCTGGAAACTATCTGAGGCCCTATATAAGGCCGGTATAGACCGCGACCGAGTCAGTATTGAATTGGCGATACAAGCGAGGACTTCGAAGCGATACAACTACGAACTTAAGCGATCTGTAGTAAAATTGTATTTTGTTATTAGTGTGGTTTAAAGTTGTAATTAGTGTTGTATAATTAAAGTGTCAATTTTGGTAATTCAATCAGCAGTTTTAATTGTCCCGAACCCCAAGCTCGTAACAATTGGTGTCAGAAGTGGGATCACATCATGCCGATTTTACCAAAGGACGACACGGAGGGTATCCGTACCCGAAGTCAACGCCAGCAAGAGACGGACCAGAGACGATTTGGTAATGCAACGCCGCAAACGTCAGAGGGCCAGCTGCCGACCACGGAGGCCGGCCGTCAGCAGCTCCTGCATCTGCAGCACCTGACTTAGGTGCTCTGATGATGATGCTGCAGGAGCAGGCTCGCCGACAGGAGGAACAGGCCCGCCGACAGGAGGAACAGGCCCGCCGACAGGAGGAACAGGCCCGTCGGTTGGAAGAGCAGCTGCAGCGTGGACAGGAGGAACAGGCCCGCCAACGGGAAGAACAGATGCTCCTCACGAAGGACCTTCACGCTACCTTCGGGAAAGAGATAAGGGAGGTGAAGGATAGGGTTGCTCAACATGACAACCGCCTGTCGCAAGCTGAAACCCGAATCGACCAAGTGAACAATCGGGTTGACAACGTGATTGCTGACGTGAAGAAAACGCTGGACGACCTCAAACTTGGTAGCTACAATACCTTCGCTACGTGGATTCAAAGTGCCGCCGTTCGACGGGACTTCTTCCTGGTCGGCGTACAGAATCCAGTTCGAGGCTGTCATGAAGGCGAACGGCTGGAATAAAAGTCAGGCCATGACTGCTCTCACCCTAGGCTTGCGCGACCAGGCCTTAACTGTTCTGGAAGCTCTCGGTAAGGAAGTGACTTACGAGCAGCTCCTTGAGGCGTTGGAGGCGAGATATGGCGACGCTCACCTGGAACACGTCTTTCGTGCGCAGCTCAAAGATCGCGTGCAACGCAGCAACGAAAACCTGCAGCAGTGGGCCCTTGAGGTGGAAAAGCTGGTTCGAAAAGCATACCAGTCTGTACCTGCGCTCATTGTAGGAATCTGGTGCAGACATTCATCGACGGCATCCGCGACCTTGAAGTCAGAGCTGCTGTGAGGCTCGGGCACCACGAGACGCTTAAGGACGCGTTAGCCCATGCACTGGAGGTGGAAGCCGTACGGCAGGATCATCGATCCCATCGCGTCAGGAGGTTGCAGCAGCTGCAGTTCGCGACTGCAAAGGATACAGCCCTAGGTGCTACGGCTGTGGGGAAAGGGCCATCTTCGATCCAGCTGCCTAAGCGAACTGTAGAAAGTGGAGGTGATCGATCTCGAGAGGTAGTGCGGCTAACAGCACCGCCCAGCAGCAGCAGAAACGGTAAAAGCCAGGACTGTGGGGCGGGTGCTGGCTGATGTTAAAAGAGCCCCAAGTTTCGATCTCACAAACCCATGATGGGAACAGCCTAATCATCAAAGGCGAGGTCAACGGAACGCCGTGTAAACTGACCATAGACACTGGAGCCTCTCGCACGGTTGTCAGTTCCCAACTTATAAGTCAGTTCCTTGGGGACTCCGCATACAACCGAGCGCATTAATTTGGTAACAGCCACCGGTCAGCGCATACCCGTCCGTGGAGAGAAGGAGATGGAGTTGAAGCTAGGCAACATGATCTACCTGCATAATGTCATCGTGGCTGATATAATGGACGACTGCATCCTGGGCCTAGACTTCATGAGGAAGAATTGTTGTGAGATCGATGTTAAGCAAGGTGTTTTGAAATGTGGACATGAGGAACTTTTCGTGGAAGGGCGATACCGGGGAATGTGTACAGCCTTAAGAAGATTGTTCTGCCGCCGAGATCGGAAACGATTGTGCCGGTTAGTCTTCCTCGGAATCCTGGGCAAGCTCATCGTTGTGTACTCGTGGAAAGGGTGGACAATGACCTTCCGTGGAAAGTGGCTCGAACCTTGGTCAGAACCACCGACATCTCAAAGTACGTGTGCTGAACCTTTGTGATCAGGAACAGATTATGGAAAAGGCACACTGGTTGGTACTTGTGAGGAAGTGGATTGGTTGCGTGGTGCCAATATCCATCGACTGGGACCCCAGCAAGGATGCACAAACGAGGGTGACCACACTTTTAGAAGACTGTCGCAGCGTTCTCTCCCAGATGAAGTGGTCAAGGCGAAGAAGTTGTTACTCAAGTACGCCGATGTTTTCTCGTCAAACGATGCTGACATAGGAAAGACTGGCTTAGTTCAACACAAAATAAACACAGGAGAAGAATTGCCTATCCGTCAGCGCCAAGAAGATTGCCGGTAGCACGTGAAAAGAAGTGGAAACCATGATTGAGGAATGGTGAAGGATGGTGTTATTGAACCTTCATCTAGTCCATGGTGTTCACCTGTGGTGCTGGTAAAGAAGAAGGATGGCAGCATGCGGTTTTGTGTTGACTACCGCCGTCTGAACGACGTTACAAAGAAGGACAGCTATCCTTGCCAAGAATTGATGACACGCTGGACATGCTTACAGGCGTAAAGTGGTTTAGCACACTGGACCTGAAAAGTGGCTACTGGCAGGTTGAAATTGACCCTAAGGACAAGGAGAAAACTGCATTCTCGACAGGAAAGGGTCTGTGGCAATTTAAAGTTATGCTTTTGATTGTGCAATGCTCCAGCAACGTTTGAAAGGTTGATGGAGCTTGTACTTACCGGGTTAATTGGCGATGCCTGTCTGGTCTACTTGATGACATCATCATCGTAGGCCGTACGTTTGAGGAACACCTTCAAAACCTGGAACGCGTGCTCATGAAGATTCAGAGTGCCAACCCTGTTGAGTCCGAAGAAATGTTCACTATTCAAACGGCAAGTTAGCTTTTGGGGTATGTAGTGTCGGAAGAAGGTATCCGCACGGATCCGGAGAAATTGCCTCTGTCAAGGATTGGCCGGTCCCAAAAGACAAGACGCAGGTTAGAGCATTTTGGGATTGTGCTCCTATTATCGGCGATTTGTGAAGAACTTTGCAGATATAGCCAAACCTCTGCACAAGCTAACCGAGGAGAAGCGACATTTCTGCTGGAATGAAAGTTGCGATATCGCATTCCAGGAGCTCAAGGACCGTCTGCAAAACACCTATTTTAGGGTACCCTGATGCGGGCAAGGAATTTATAGTTGACACAGACGCAAGTGATATAGGACTTGGGGTGTGTTGTCTCAAAGGAATGGTGATCAAGAGGTTGTGATAGCATACTTCAGCAGTCGTTGTCAAAGCCGGAAAGGAACTATTGTGTCACAAGCGAGAATTGCTTGCTGTGGTAAAGTCGTTGCAGCATTTTAGCAAATATCTTCTGGGGCGGAAATTTCACTTACGAACTGACCATGCTGCACTGAAATGGCTACAGTTCAAAATCCAGAAGGACAAGTTGCGAGATGGATTGAACTACTGCAGGAATACGACTTTGTGATCGAACATCGCAGCGGGAAATCTCATGGCAATGCAGATGCATTGTCAAGACCTTGCCCTGAAGATTGCAAGCATTGTACTAGGCAAGAGGGTAAGGAAGTGGTATCTGTGAGGATGCTCAGGACAGACCAGCTCAGCAATGAGTGGAAGGACAGCCTACAACATGCACAGCAGGAAGATTCAGACATCAAGCCGATTTTGGAATGGATGAAGGCCAGTGCTCCTAAGCCGAAGTGGAGCGACGTCTCAGCGATGAGTTCGACCACGAAAGCTATTGGGCCCAATGGTTATTTTATTAGTTTTGATAATTTGCAAAGGAAAAGTCACGTTGTTGATAATTTATATGATTTTGGTGAATTAATTTTTAAACAAAATATTTTACATGTACGCTAGGGATTGACTCAACTCTATCAAAATTAATGTCGATATTTATCTTGAATGTTTATAATAAATCGATACAATTGCCACACAACAAGGAGAGGAATGAAAATAAATGCTCAATTTGCGTTCTGATGCGTTCCAAAACGTAATTTTATTTTGCCGTTTGTCAAACAGATGGATGGATTAAAAATTGGATAAGATTAATTGGGAAAATGGATAAGGTTAATTGGGCGGGTTGGTTGGAATGCAAAGAAGACCTCTACAATTTGCAGCAAACATTTTCTTGAGAAGTATAAAAGAAAAAGTAGAATAAATTTTTTTATTAAAAGTAGTCATTTCTACATTACTTGTCCCAGTTAGTATAATATTGTTACAGTAAGACTTCAAAATTTTACTTTAAAAATTTTAGGTAAAATAGAGGTAGATTTTTGTATATTATAAAACTGCAGTATATAAAAATAAAAATCTTGAGATGATCCTATTTAAGCAATCATGAACGGTCATACTAGTACAATATTTATAGCATCACGCTATATTCCCAAGGGTTGAGCGGAGCTTCGGATTATATTCAAAAGTTACAATGATAAAACTTTTAGTGTAGTTAGGTATAGAAATTTAGTAATGCTCCTGAAGCGGTAGATGTCCGCGCATGAAACGCGCGGTTCAGTATGCCAGGATAGTGTAAATTAGATAACATTTGATACCACAACGCCCGATGCCCGATTTATGCTTAATGCCCGACAACAGTGTGCCGGGGCTTCATAGCGTGGTTCATCGCCACAGCGTTAGTCGTAGAAGGGAACTCGTGGTTAATTAAAATCTACGCGGATCAATAGATCTGCGAGATTGCTGCACTTGTCGCTGCCAGTTCATGGATGGGTGACCGTTTTCTTAACATACCGTGATTGAGAGAATAGACAGTGCATCTGTATCCTCAGACACCTGGTACACTTTAATATCCCATGCGTATTTGACTAGTCTGTAAGATCTTTATGTTTTTAAATTCATGCAGCTAAAATGATAATAAGTTTATTATTTTCAGGGACAGATGAAAAGAGAGAAGCCTCATAAACATATTGGCCTTTAAACAGAGCAATCTTATTTAACTGATTCCTACAAGTTTCCTTAGTTAAATTAGTAAGTTTAAATTCATATTGTTAATGTTAAAATTAATTTCTATAATGTATTTAATTATTAATTATTAAATGTTTGTTATTATTAAAATTAATTGTTAAATGAAAATAAAGCAGCTATTATTTACTCCATGTCCCTTTTTTTTTTTCAACAGCAAACATTTTATAAAATATACAAAGTATAAATAGATATATACTTAATAAAGTATTTACCTATTTATAGTTGAATAACGTTATGTTAAAAAGAAATTCCGGGAAAACAATCCATGGCAGTAAAGTTTTCTTCAAATATACAATGCTCGAAAATACAACTTTCCGATCTGATTCATGGGGAAATTGTTTAAGTTTATCGGTAGACTCACCTCTTGGGGCTTTTTATTGGGACTTTGTACATTTTGAATTAAAATCCAACAACAGGCAGGTAGGTGAAGCTTATTCCGGGAACATGTTATTTGTATATTTTAAATTATTTTAGAACTATCAAGGTAAAAATTCAATTCAGTAAAAATTCAGTATTGTTGTTACGATTCTTCAAAAGACAGGCAAAGATCTTACGCCATACAGGATACAATATACATATATATATATATATATATATATATATATATATATATATATTGCAGTTGACGACGATAATATCTCAAAGCCAGTAAGCGGATAATAAAATCTGAGATTTATATCACCTTCGATGTATTTGTTACATCGATTCTAATAATAGTTCAAATCACTATCTACAATTTAACGCAATTTTAACCTATTCATTTGAACAGTTGAGTGATAACTAGAGACAAGCGAATATGTGATTTATGCGAATGATCACATATTCGCTAGCTGTTCGAATAATGTGATTATGAAAATGACCCATTTGAACAATTCCAATGAAAACTTACCGTGTCAGTTTTTATAAATAATACTATTGGTTTAACCACTCCCAACACAGCTTAAAATGCTTGTGATAGAAATAGTAGTGGAATTATGGTAGCGGATTCAAACCCACGACCTTTTGAGCAAGCGGTCCGCACTGAGCCATTAAAGCTACTATCATTTAAGTTGCTAATTTTGTTTTTATCGTCCTTATCTAGATTTTCTACAAACCCAACCTTGTCATTTGCAAATGGTTGTCCCTAAAGCTAAAGTACCGGGTGTTCTACATCTGTACCATAATGGTTGTTCAGGAGGCCACCTGGGAGTTAAACGAACTCTACTGAAGATCCGAGAACGGTTTTACTGGGTCCACTGTCGTGACGATGTCGAGGACTGGTGTCGCAAATGTACAAGTTGTGCGGCTGTAAAGGGACCTCAAACTCGTAGTAGAGGTGCATTGAAATTGTACAATGTTGGTGCACCATGGGAGAGGATAGCCATTGACGTTGCGGGGCCGTTTCCGGAAAGTGAAAGTGGTAACAAGTATTTCATGGTTGTGATGGATTACTTCACTAAGTGGCCAGAAGTCTTCGCCATTCCAAATCAAGAAGCTTCAACAGTTGCAGATAAACTAGTTCATGAAGTCTTCTGTCGTTTTGGAGTACCTTTAGAGATTCACAGCGATCAAGGTTAGAGGTATTCAGGAAACTTGCCGAGTTATGGGTACTCATAAAACAAGAACAACTTCTTACCACCCACAATCTGATGGAATGGTAGAAAGATTTAATCAGACATTGGAGAGGTACCTAGCAAAAGTTGTGGAAAAACGGCAACGAGACTGGGACAGGCACATACAACCGTTTTTGTTGTCATATCGAAGCGCTGTTCACGAAAGTACATCAGTGACACCAGCTTTAGCAAATTTTGGGAGAATTACGGCTGCCTGCAGACCTGATCACCGGAATACCACCTGATGCCCCACGCAGTATAACCGATTATGCAAATGACTTGCGGGACAAAATGAATGACATTTATGAGCACGTCAGGCAGTCGGGCCAGCAAACGTCTGAGAAGATGAAAACACGGTATGACCGCAAAATAAACAACAAAGGGTTTGATGAAGGTTCACTAGTGTGTTTACACAATCCAGTTCGCAGCAAAGGAAATCTCTAAGCTTCAAGCTAAATGGGACGGACCGTACCGGATTGTGACAAGGATCAGTGACGTAACCTACCGGATACAGAAAGGTGCAAGAGGTACTCCTAAGATCGTCCATGTGGATCGACTGGCGCGTTATTATGGGGCCAATAATGCTCGGGACGAGCATGTCTTAGGAGGAGGCAGTGTTGCGCGCCACTATTAATGGTTTATACATGGCAACACTAGTTACCACTAGCGCCCTCTAGTATCGAGTAGCAGAACTAGGAGGTCAAGATCCTTCTAGAAATTTCGGGACCGATATGTACTCGAACATTCTAGATGTTTCTACAGTAGAAGGTTCTGGAAACTATCTGAGGCCCTATATAAGGCAGGTATAGACCGCGACCGAGTCAGTATTGAATTGGCGATACAAGCGAGGACTTCGAAGCGATACAACTACGAACTTAAGCGATCTGTAGTAAAATTGTATTTTTGTTATTAGTGTGGTTTAAAGTTGTAATTAGTGTTGTATAATTAAAGTGTCAATTTTGGTAATTCAATCGGCAGTTTTAATTGTCCCGAACCCCAAGCTCGTAACAATATAATACTCTAGAAACTGCTAAATTTTTATTAAAAACAACTTCTCAATTAAATAACATTAATAATTTAATTGAGAAGTAGAATATAATTACTTTACCTCAGTGTCAACTAGCGACATCTGGTGAGCAGAAAATAATTAGCCCTCATTAACCTACTGTTACAAAAGAGTATATAATAATAATAATAATCATTTATTTCGGACCATGATCCATATGGGTTAGTAAGTAATGTATAAACGAAAAAATGTTAGTAATAACAATATAATCATTTGACTACAACAAAGAGTTATAGCCCGTACGGATAAATATTGGAATTAGAAATGGCGGCTCATCGAGCCCGTACCGTCAAAATGCACAGTACCAATAGCGAAAACCCGTTAATAACGGTATATCGTTTTAACGTTATATTATTCGGTTAATAGTAAATTTTCTATTTATGGAAAAATATTTGAAAAGAATTATATATAATTGGCTTCGCCTGAGTGAGATCTATTAGTGTGGCGTTATTTAGACTTAAGACAATCATTAAAGATCCTTTATTTTATCTTATCAATATTTCTATTTTAGTAAAGTCTCTAAATTTTTCGGATAAAATTTAGTCTAGATCACTCCTGGTATTACTCTCTATGTTTTTGAAGTTTTATTACAAGCGTTTCTGACCAACGAAAATTTTAAAAATGGTTTCTCATGTTTTAACAGTATGTAAATATTTTATACAAAAATTCAACAAAATCAACAAGAAATATAAAGTTAAGAATATAAAGAAGTTATAAGTTAAGAATTATAAAGAAGACCCTCGGAACGCGTCGTAGCTCACAAATTAGCGAAACCGGACTGATTTTTTTTTTTTTGGTAGTTTATGGCATTTTGTTATAATTGATTCCAATGACAAGTTGGACTGAAGTTATAGAATGCACGCAAAACGCAACTAGTAACGTATTTTGTTTCGCAGTCTTTACCGGCGGAAGTGAGTATAGATAGCGACAGTATGCGAGCGAAAGGTAAATGGAGGCGACGCCATTTTCAATCCCATTCTTTAATGGCATGGGTAGTACCATAGACTTTGAATATACTGGCGTATAGACCAACATAGTGTGCAAGGGAGAAGAAAATTCTTTGTGGCAAAAATGCAAGATAGAAAAGGATACCAAATCTCACGACTCTGTGACTGATTTTGAATGACAGGGCGGCACAAGTTGGCACGCAAGAAATAGCTCCTAGATATTTTGTAATTTTTAGAGTGTAATAGTGGTTATTTTTAGTAAGTCACTTTTTTCCAAAACGGTTACTTGTTCTGTGAGTAACTGTGGTGTTAATAATAGAAATAATCCTGATAATTGCACATTTCACAGGTAAATTCTCAAGCCGTCGTCAATGTTATGACGCGTTTATTTTTAGTTAAAATTTATGTTATAAAATATAGAATGTTTCCAATTATTTTGTTAATTTTGATATTTTGCAAAGAAAAAAGTCACGTTGTTTATAATTTGCATGAATTTTGTATATACATTTTTATACAAAATATTTTACATGTACACTAGGGATTGACTCAACTATATCAAAATTAACGTCGATATTTATCTTGAATGTTTATAATGAATCGATAGACTTGCCACTTCTAAAATGTAATGTAATTTTATTTTGACGTCCGCGCATGAGACGCGATAGTATAAATTCCATAGTATTTGATACTCACAACGCTCAATGCCCGATTCATGCTTGGTAGCGGATGACATTGTGCCGAGGGCTTAAATAGCGTAGTTCATCGCCTACAGCGTTAGTCGTAGAGAAAAGGAACTCGTGGTTAAGTGTTAGCTGTGCGGATCAATAGATCTGCGAAATTAAATTGCACTTGCCGCGGTCAGACCACGAATGAGTGACCATTTTCTTAACATACCGAGATTGAGAGAATAGAGAGTGCATCTGTATCCTCAGACACTTGGTTCAGTTTACTCTGTTAAAATCATTATTTTTTTTAAATTCATGCAGCTAAAATGATAATAAGTTTATTATTACTTTGTACTTTCCATGGACAAATGAAAGAATATAAACATGAAGCATGATGAAGCCACATAAACATATTGGCCTTTAAACAGAGCAATCTTATGTAACTGATTCCTACAAGTTTCCTTACTTAAATTATTAAGTTTACATTCATATTTAAGTCGAATGTAAAAATAAACTTCTATATTGTATTTAATTATTAATTATTAAAAGTTTGTAAGTATCAAAAGTAATACTTATATGAAAAATAAAGTAGTCATTATGTACTCCGTGTCCTCGTTTTTTATTTTCCCATCAAAACATTTTATAAAATATAATTAGGTATATACTCAGTTAAGTTACCTATTTATATCAACAATATGTTAAAAAAGAAATTCCGGGGAAACTGTCCATGGCAGTAAATATTTTTCTCCAAAGATCATAGCTCAAAAATACAACTTTCCGATCTGATTCTTGGGGAGTTTTTTTAAGTTTATCGGTAGAGTCACCTGGGATTTTATACATTTGAATTAAAATCCAACAAAAGGCAGATAGGTTCAGCTTATTCCTAGGAACATGTTACATGAATATTTTTTTATTATTTTAGAATTATCATGGTAAAAATTCAGTTAATTTTTGAAGTTATTCAATTTCGTGCACTAAACAATTTTTTTAAATCTTTTTTTTTTAATTTTTTTTTTCGCTTCCTTATCAATCATTTTTCGATAGTCCTTGTAAATAAAATGTACATCACTAGCCAGCGCACACAATGACAAATCAAAATAAGTCACGTGTTTTTAGGCTGTCAGGACGTCTATACGACCCCCCCTACCCCAGCCTATGAATTACTGCCTATTATACTCCAAATTCATAGGCTGGGTTGTCTATACGCCAGTATATTCCATAGACTTAGAATATATAGACCAACATAGTGTGCAAGGGAGGAGAAAATTCCTTATGGCAAAAATGCAATATAGAAAAGGATACCAAATCTCATGACTTTGTAACCGATTTTAAATGACAGGTCGGCACAAGTCGGCACGCAAGAAATAAGCTGCTTGATATTTTGTAATTTTTTAGATTATAACAGTGTTAATGTTTATAATTCATAGTCTTCCAAAATGGTTACATGTTCCGTAAGTGACTGTGGTGTCAATAATAGAAATAATCCTGATCACAGAACACAATTACTCCCTACCAAGAGAAGATCGCCAACTTCAGACTAAAAAACGGAAATACGCGTTTATGAGTGTACACTACAAGCGCTACAGTGGGCGCCCATATAATTTTTTTAGCGGGAATTTCAAACCATTGTATTTTGTAACTTTGAACTTTTTATTTAGGGCATATTCGAGTAATTTTGGCTCAAGCCTCACAAACCTATGGGGTAAATTCCCATACATTTGAGAGGTTGCACCAAAATTACTCGAATATACTTTAGATTAGTATGTGGGATAAAATAAAACTATAAATAGGTATAGTTATGTAATTTTATTTTCTGGAAGACAGATTGTTTTATAAACTATACATTATTATTGATGTTTTTTATTTCTTTTGCACATAACATGTTATTGTCAGAGAGTTATTCTTCACAGAACATGAACGTAAATTTAAATCAGCAAAATTCTCATGGTGAAATCTTAACTCAGCCCAAATACGTGATCTGAAACAGATACAATTCGAGTCAATATAGTAATAATCCCTACAAATAACGGTCAATAAATTCAAAATGTTTATAGACTTACCACAATATTGTCATAAGATTTTCTTTTCCTAATATAGGAAACCTGCAGAAAGTGATCAGATGATTTTGTGATTTTTATTTGCACAACACTTAACTTACTTTCGATGATGATCACACATCGTGCATAAAATTTTGAAATAATGAATTCATTGATAGTCAATATTTTATACAGACTTAACATCTCACAAAAAAATCTTTACTGTATATTTACGACGATATTATGACTGTGTATTCGCCTACAAACGAAAGTAAAGTATTCTGGGCCCATAATAACTGAATTTAAGCAAAAATCAATAATAAATATTAAAATCTAAACTTATGAAATACATTTAAATAAATTTCAGAAAATATTTTCAATATGAAAGCAATTCCTATTCAAACAAAGGCGCTGCTAATATTTAATAATTTAATTTTAATCAATTAATAAGTAAATTAATTGTGCAAATCTCAGAGTAATATGTATGTAATTATACTTTAAAGAGCAAACCAAAAAAAGTTTAACATTTTTAGTTTCTTCCGATATAATATGAATTTATGTATCTTATTTTTTAAACGGCAATCTGAAGCAACGCGAAGGAAAGAAACATTTGTTCGTGTTGGGCTTGTAAAAATAAAGCGATATCTTTTTCTCGCTTTATTTTTACAAGTCCAACACGAACATTGAAATCATGATTGTGTGCAGATTTTTCAGCTTTTCATACAAAGTTGCATTACCCTGATCCTGATTTCACAGGTAAATTCGCAACGTAATCAATAATAAGACGCGTCTATTTATGGTTAAAATTTATGTTATATACTGTTTAAAATACAGAATATTTTCAATTATTTTATTAATTTTGATATTTTGTAAAGGAAAAAGTCACATTTTTACACGAGTTTGGTGAATTAATTTTTAAACAAAGTATTTTACATGTACGCTAGGGATTGACTCAACTATATCAAAATTAATGTCGATATTTATCTTGAATGTTTATAATAAATCGATAGACTTGCCACACAACAAGGAGAGGAATGAAAATAAATGCTCAATTTGAGTGCGCGGTCCGCACTGAGCCATTAACGCTACTATCATTTAAGTTGCTAATTTTGTTTTTTTATGGTCCTTGTCTAGATTTTCTACAAACCCAACCTTGGCAATATGAACTATGGACTATATCCATAATGAACTGTGCTAAGCGATCCCTATTCAGCAGTAAAGTTAATACGGGTTGCAAAGTGTGCGAGACACAAAATGATCGTGATGCCAGTAGTTGTCTTTTCTAAGTTATTAGATATCATTAGAAAAGATAAAGGTATTGACTGCACAGTCACTTTGTCTCTTACTAAAGCGTGGTAAATTGTGCTTAGCCCAAGCTTTATGCTTATTATAAGTAAGGACTGCAGCCTACGTACAAGATATATTAAAGTAGTGGTCCGTAAGAGATTTCACACAGCCAGTGTAACTAATGGTGAAACAAAAACAACAATGAGTGAATAATATGTTTATTGAAATTAAAACCATAACCTTACAAAAATTTAAAAAATGAGAAAGCGATTACATAATAAACAAGTGGTAAAATTAATCACCAAAATCAATTCACCTAGAAAAAAGTTTTGAGGTAACACACAAAAAATATACATTCGAATTGAGAACCTCTTCTTTTTTTGAGGTCGGTGAAAAATAGCAATCGAAAATATACTATTAGATAGTGAAAAGCAACTGAAAATGTATCCATGAGGGAGTGACCTCACTAACCAAGGAGTGTAATCTCCATGCTTTTTTTTAATGGAATAAGGGTGGCAAGCGAGCACACAGTTCACCTGATAGTAAATGGTTGCTGTGGCCCATAGACATCTACATCCATCCTCGTTTGCGAATCAAAATGCAGATGTGTTGTCAGCCGTGAGGACTAAGATGAAACGCCTCTTTTCCAGTAATAAGGGTCTTTGGTTCTCTATACTCACCATACGAAACACAGCAGCATTGAGCTACCATTTTACGCTGGTATTCTGTGAGAGCGTGGGTCTTTCCCGGTCGAGCCGAACCATTCGTGCTACAACTATACAATTAATATAGCTGCAGCATGGCTCTACCCTGTACAAGATTGTATGCTTGTGAACAGGTGCTAATTGTGGGGACTAGTCTGCTGGGGTTTGCGATAATAATAAATTATAACAATTAAATAATAGAAATAATTATATTAAGGAACATACTTGATTACCATATTATTAAAAATGCCAAAAAAAGATACTTCAGGAGTTTATTTCGCCATTTCTTCTCCAGGCGGAGATACCTAATTTTGATACGGTAGTAGATTATTAAATATGTTGACATTTGACAAACTAAATTTTAATTTTTTACGTCAAAAATAAAGATTCAAAAACACACACACACAATTTGTCTAAGGATTTTATACTCCTTGTAATCATCTATCTACGGCTATTTGACGGCTCCGTGGCGCAGTGGCATAGCAATGAGTTGCAGCGCTAAGGGCCGCGGGTTCGAGTCCCACACGGAACAAGTATTTGTATGGCCTATAAATAATTGTTCTGGGTCTGGATGTTTGTCCTTGTGAAATCTATGTATGTAAACTACCCCCGCGATATGGGAGAAAATCCTATTTATTTATTTATTTAAAAATTTATGTACACACAAATTAATGTTACAATGAAAAATAAATCCTAGTGTGGAGGTAACGTTTTTTTAATAAAATTAAAAGAAAAGAGAAATGTATCTACGGCTATATCTTAGCGAGCTACCTTACACAACACAACTCAAACGTAGCGATTATATACTCTTTGAACACTCCACTCCCATCAAGAAGCGTACCATTTTGAGAACGAGAACCTAAAATTGAGTCAATATACTTGTCTCGCTTTTCCTAATTTCATTTTCAAATAAGGCAAAAAGAGACAAATCTATTGAAAGATATTGCGTGTACTTCTTCTTCTTCTTTTAAATTATGGTTTCTCTTGATAGAATGTTGCGTATAATTCATGTCTGGAAATAGAAATGTCAAGTGGTCAGTTTTGGTCTCTTTATACTATGCCAAAAATGAGAATAAGTACACTCGTCTCTTCTAATTTACTAGAAAAATTACATCCCTATTGTATTATATGTCGTTACTTTACAAGACATGATGTCTTTAATGTATAGTGATTTCGTTCGCAATGTTAGCAACAATCGACATCGATATACTCGTTTTTGTTTAGTTATTTATTTTTATTGGAACGAAGTTCCTTATCGGCCGGTACGAATTTGGCGGATGGGGACTAGGCGGGAAAAGTGTAAGATTTTTCCGTCACAACCCCCTTCTGACGTAGTGTAGACGACCTTGGCGGCTATAAGAAAGCGAGATGGAATAATATCCATCTCCCTTGCACTTTTTCTTATCTTGCCATTAAAGATATATTATTTTATTTTAAATGACACTTTATTTTAATAGACGCTAGTAATTGATTTACTTGTATTTGTTAATCAATAATATAATACGTTTATCAATAATAATATACTACGAAAGGAACTTCGTTCGATCCACGACACTCACGCATGTTTATTATTACGTTATTTATAAGTTTAAAAATTTAAAGAAAACTACTAGACTTATTATTCTTTGTTTTGAAAGAAAACTAGACTTATTATTATTCGAACGATCAAGTAAATTATTTTCTAAATCAAGTGATGATTATTATTATACTACATAGCAAATATTCGTTTCGCAAACTTTAAAAATTAATGGTTAGGGAGGTATGAATACTAAATCTTGATAGGCACACGGTACATAAGTGAGTTGCATCCCATTTGTAATCCCAATTTTATATGCTGACAAACGATCAGCGCCGGCTTCGCACGAGTGTTTTCTAGATCTCGACAACAGTGCTACTTACCGGGTCCAATTGTGAGTGTGAGTGTTTATCAAAATCGGTCCAGCCGTTCTTAAGTGATGATCTGTCATACATGCGGCAATTGATTTAAATTTATATAGGTTTACCACTTGCTCAGTGGAAAACCATCGACTATATTCAACAAAGCTTTATCTGCTTGGATGAAAATATTTTGAAATCATGATGTTAAGGCAGCTCTTCTACAAGAGACGTTAGCACTTATTTTCAGAATCGACAAAATAGGAAAGTAATGGAAGCCGAAATAAAACTTAGTGCATTCGTCGCAGAGCACAACATACTCATATCATTTATGACTATGGATCATTTATCCGAGTTGCTAAAATCTTGTTTTCCAGACTCCAGAATTGCTTTCGAGATTGCCATAAAACGAAAAAAAAAACGTGTGTGTGTACTTATGTACGCACGTAGGAAGTTATACTTCTTTAGCGTAACAAAACAAAAATAGCTATAAATAACTACCTTAAATATAGTTATCAGTTCCCACGAAAACTTGAGAGACAGTTACCCAATGAAGTTGTCGCTTTGAGGTGTCAGTGCGCGCGCGCATCGTAACACTTCATGGTGTCGTTTTGAGCTGTCGGTGTGCGCGCGCATCGTAAAAAATTCACTCTCATAATTTTTCCCAAACGCCCCAAAAGAAGTATAACTTCAAAAATGCACATCTACGGCAAAAAATGTTATTGGTGATTTCCATAAAGATTATTTGGACAACATTATTAAAAATAATAAATTCAGCGTACTGGTCGATGAATCAACGGATATTTCGGCCACAAAAACCATATGCATTACTATCCGTTATTTTGATGAGCAGCAAAAAAAGGCCATGTCCTCACTATGGGAACTGGCACCTTTATTTGAGGCAGGCAATTTTACGATGGCAGCAGAGGGAGCTACAGCAGAAGCCCTGTATGATCTCTTTATAAAGAAATTTACTGATGGAGGGATCCCGTTAGAAAATATTATAGCATTCGCATCAGACGGCTGCAACGTTATGATGGGATTATAAAATTCAGTAGCCAGCCGTTTGCGAGAAAATCTTCCGGGTATATTTATTTTTAACCCAAATATTACTGAAACTTTTTTTGTTTCGGATTGCACTGATTTTTGATTATGTTGTACTAAAACAAAGTAATAATATTGAAAAAATATTGAAAAAAAAATTCGTGGTCCGGAAAAGCCGTAAAACGAGTGGCGTTATAACGCCCGGTATTAAGATCGGCTATTAAAACTAAAGCATTTTGGGGATTAAATAAAACACAGATTATATTGCTTAGAATGGTTAATTTGCCAACAATTTAAACATTGGTATGATATGAAACAAAACATATATTTGGGTGTAAATATAACTGACATTTTACGACACATGAAATTTGTTTTTTCTTTAAAATAGTGCAACGACTTTGAGAATCTTCATATGTAATTAAATGATCAATGCGATCGTATCGCGAGGACTCTCTATAGTTGCTAGGAGTACGGCAAGGTCCATGTTTTTCAGTTCTTTAATACATCTCCAATAATCGTCTGGCAACAATTCTACGAAAAGTTAAGTGGTCGTATTCTCCACCATCGCTTTTATACAACTGCCAGGCATTGTGGGTAGCCATATCCAAGCTGTGGCAAAATAACGAAAAATACAATTTTTTCCCCCGGATCTAAGTTCTGTATAAGCCAATATTTTGATCAGTTCTATCGACTTCACCCATGTTTTCATTGTATGTTTTTATGATAGCAGGTTGATCAATAAGCACATAACTTTTTAATTGTTGAGAAAATCGTTTGGCTTTGTGAAGCGGCTCAATTGTTTCCGCATTAGACGCGACACTTACGACACTATTGTGATTCCATTTGCAGATTAAGATCTGCTTGGGTTGGCTAGACCTATACACGAATGTGCCCCTTTCTGTCTTTTTGAAAACCTTGTTTTCAGGTAGTGGACATCTAGAGGTACGATTTTCACGAATAGTTCCTGTAGCTCTCAAAACTCTATTACTCAATTCGTGAAATATAGGAATCGAAGAAAAAAATATCAAAAAACAGATGAAATTGAGTGTTTGGATTGCATGACTGTAAAACATCAGCAAACCTCAAAATTACACTTGACCCTAATCCAAATTGTTTGTAGCATGCTGGGGTATTTGAAGAATGTCCCTGGTATGGTTCAAACCAAAAAACATACCCCAACCTAGTTGCACCTACCCACAGTTTATACCCTCATCGGATTGGTTTTCGTATAAAAAATGAGTATCAGAAGATTTCTCCCAATACATATACCTGCGTGGTACCACGACATAACCGCTGTATAAAAGTATACCCAAAAACACTTCATTTCTGGAGTAGTTATATTAGCGACGACATTCTTTTGGCTTGCGTACAGATTTGTGTAATGAATCAACATTTGTATTACTTCATCATTCATCATACACTCATAGTAATACAAAGGTGACTGTAAATTTTGGGCCCTCACGATCCTGCCATTGTAGAAATTCATTTGGATTGTGCCTGTTCTGCCACGTATACTGTTTGGTTTTGCTAACACTAGGAGTGACTTTCCGCGATGAACAGCTTAAAGATAGAGTGGAGCAGGAAGTAGAAGGTATCTGTTTAGGCAGTGCGTATACATTTTGCTAACACTGACAAAGATAAATCATTTTCAGAGTCCTCACTATCTGAAAACGTATCATATGTAATCTCTGCTGGAGCTCTTAGCTGGGAACCTGAAAAGTAATAAATACCTACATTGAAATTAATTGTTAGTACAGTGACTGAAATGAATTATGTAATATACTGAAAAGAATAACCAAACCTGGGAGATTATGTAATGTCACAAATTCTTCGTCACCAGAATCTTCGTCTGTTATTTCAGTATTTGGATTTTCCGGTGGAAAAATTGTAATTTCACTGGGCAGATCGTCATCAGAATCTGTATGATTCAATTCATCAACTATTTCGTTGAGAGTCAAAGGTCGTTTCATCAGTGATCTAAAACATAATAGTAAGACGTCAATTTTACTACCGGGCGTTATAACGCCACGAGTTTTTACATAAGATAATTTTCATGAAAAACCGTGAAATTCAAATTTATTTCATGTTACATTTATATTATAATAACAATACTTTACAGCATTCTATGTTGTATTGTTTATTACTATATTTAGGTTCTCAAAAACTTACCTTTTTGAAGCCATGTCGCATAACAAAATCACTATCAAATTTAAAACACATCTGAACTTCAAAATAATACACGCACTGTGACAAATAGTTGATACACATTTATAGAGACTGTTTCTGATTACGGTAATGTAAGTCGATCTATGTTTAAACAACATTAAATATATAAATTTGGTGGGTAGATCTAACAATCAATAAGTGGCGTTATAAAGGACGGTAGTAACAAGTGTTTTTTTTTTATAGGGGTGGGATCAAACGAGCATGCGGCTCACCTGATGGTAAGTGACTACCACCGCCCATGAAAAACTGCAACACCAGGGGAATTGCAGATGCGTTGCCGGCCTTTTAAGAAGGAGTAGGCTCTTTTCTTGAAGGTCCCTAAGTCGTATCGGTCCGGAAAAATCGCTGGTGGTAATCGATTCCACAAGGAAGTTGTGCGAGGAAGAAAATTTCTTCTAAATCGCACAGTGGTGGACCGCCAATCATCCAGATGGTATGGATGGTATCTCGAGCTATGTCGCGATGTGCGATGGCGAAATTGAGCGGCTGGAATTAGTCCGAACAATTCCTCAGAGCACTCCCCGTGATAGATGCGATAAAATACGCAAAGAGATGCAACATCTCTACGCAGTGCCAGTGAGTCCAGCCGATCGGAAAGAACTCGGTCGTCGACGATTCGAGCCGCTCTACGCTGGATGCGGTCAAGTGGAAGGAGCTGGCACTGGGAGCCCCTGCCCAGAGATGGGAACAGTATTCCATGTGGGGCCGAACCTGCGCCTTGTAAAGTTGCAAGCGGTGTGCCGGCATGAAATACTGTCCCGCTCTGCTGAGCACGCCAAGCTTTTTAGAGGCCAATTTGGCCTTCTCTTACAAGTGACCACGAAACTGCACATCACTCGATATGTCGACACCGAGAATTCCGATACTGGCTGAGGCAACAAGGGAGAGGGCGCTGATTGCTGAGATACAGGTATAATTCCTAGTTCAGCAATCAGAGACTTCACATATTCACTCTACAATTATCAATAAAGATTATTATTATTATTATGGAGTATTTAAATAGTATTCTCATCTGGTTAGGCTGAATAAATATTTTAAAGGAAATAATAAATAAACATAAATATATATTTAATATACTAACATAAATAAATAAATAACACATAAATAAATAAATAAATAAATAAATAAATAATACATAAATAAATAAAACCCAACCAGATGGAAGCTCTTGGCAGGAGAGACCAAACGGCCGAGGGTTTGGGGGAAAGGGAAAGAAACCTGAAGACAATGCGGGCGGTATTGAGAAGCACTGCCTTCTGCATTTGAGCTTGGAGCGGTCCGTCACGGAGTCCCAGTCGCCTCAGATGACCTGAGAGGCTGACTGGGATTAACCCGTTCGCAGAGACGACTACAGGTATAATTTCGGTTGGCAGTACACCCACATGTCGGTCACCTCGTGAGCCAGGTCCAGATATTTTGTTCGCTTATCTGTTTCGGCTTTCACGAGGTTCTCGTCATACGGAATGGTGATGTCGACCAAAATATCTTGATTGTGCCCGGTCCATCAGCACAATATCAGGCTTATTCGCAAGAATAGTCCTGTCTGTGATGATGGCCCGGTCCCAGTAGAGCCTGGCGCGGTCATTTTCGAGCACGGCTTCCGGCAAGTACTTGTAATACGGCAATTTCCGGTCCACGAGACCGCATTTCAGAGCGAGCTCCTGGTAGAATTCTGGCTACTAAGTTGTGCCTGTGCAAGTACTCAGAGTTAGAAAGCGCCGAACAACCGGAGATGACATGCTAAGTGACTCACCGATGGCGACAAGCTCGACAGATGTCGACGGTGCCATCCTTAGGATGTATCTCCGATAGTTGTTGGTCTTAATAACCTGATCCTGTATCGCACAGACAAAACCCTCGGTTTCCAAAGAGGTCACCAAACGTAGCCAGTGGAGGGAGGCAACTGTGTCTACGAAAGGCACATGTAGAGCCTTGTAGAATCTCCTGTGGAGCTCCTTCTCTTTCCATACGGTCTCCCGGTCGGAAATGCTCTGTACTGCCGGGTCTTGCCATTGCTTGTTGGCTAAGGATAGAGGAGTAAGTCCTTTATCACAAGAAATGACGATATTATTATTATTATTATATTTGCCATTCTATGCATTTGTGTGACAGTGAGGCATGCAAAAAATAACCAAAAACGATGCGAAGATTTAGCGCGAAACATTTACGTTTTTTTTAAACTAAGTTCAAAACGCCAAGCTCAATATTTGAAATTTCAAGTTTTCACTAACACAAAAATCAACAAGATTTTACATCCATCGCAAACTCGGTGGCTTTCCCTGCTATCGGTTTTGAATAGGCTGCTTGAACAGTGGAACAGCCTTAAATTGTTTTTTACGCAGAAATGGCTCGGAAGTAAAAACTTTTTTAAACTTTATTAAGCCTTTATATAATATATTAAGACAATTTTTATTAAGCTTTACTTATTATTTCTGCAATGGATATTACCAAAATTTATTAAACTCAACGAGAAATTTTAAAGCGCAGACTCAAAATTGGTGGATCTGGATGAACACATAAGAGTAACGTACAAAGATTTATTAATGTAAAGATATGTAATATTTGATGAATATAATCCCTTTGCATGCAAAGGGATTATGTTCAACAAAATGATATCAGCTCAATCGTCCCAGAAGACACGCGATATTTCTTCCCACAAATGTATTTTATGATGAATGGAGAAATGAAAATTGATGATGAATGGAGATTGCTACCAGTGGTAAATAAATTACCATTATATGAAATTAGCTCACAGAAAACCGATGAGTTTTGAATTAAAATCCGTGATGGAACAGAACTAAAAACATTAGCATCTTTTGCTTTAAATGTTTTATGTCTGCCACACTCGAACGCGCGTATATTCGGTGAAGTAAATAATATGAAAACGAGACTTCGAAATTAATTACTAACTTCAACTATTAATGGAAAGCCAGACAAGCAATCTGTAATCACGGTAATTGTACAAATTTCCAAGTGCCAAACGAAATGATTCGTAAATGCGACAGAATCAGAAGTACTGGAAACTATTCAAAACCTATATAGTGAGGAATAAAATTAGTACAACTATAGTACACACTTATTTATTATGTATACAACATGTATTTCATGTTCTTTTTTTTTAATTTTAGCCTTCTAAATAAATATTTTGTACAATACGGCATTTTTCTTAGTTTTCCTTAAAATCCGGCAATTTTAGAATTAGAATACGGCAACTCTAAATTTGTCAGGAACACGGAACAACGCTGTTCTTGCCATAGACTTAGGATATACTTACGCTAGTATATTCTAAGTCTATGGTTCTTGCATAGACCATAGATTACTGTATATATATTAGAGAGCATAGACTTAGACTAGCTTGCTACAACATATTTATTTATCTTTTTTTTTGGAGTTTATGGCCTGGTATCTAGACCTTTAGGCCAAGTCTTAGGTATTTTTATTCGGTTTATTATAATTTTCTTCATAGTACACTGCTTCACAATATGTTGATGCGTCACATTGTGCAGCCCTTTGGAGATTTTGACGGCAACTTGAGCCAGCAGACAGCTGACAGTTTGCGATGGTATCTCAAGGCGCCTAAGCAGATAGACACCTTATCTTGAGAATCACATCACCATCAGAGCACTTGTATCACCGTTTCCACTAATAGTTCACATGCGCAGACACTTAATACATAAAATCGCACCACTTTACATATCAAAATCCACTTCAAACCATTATTCAAACAATAATACAGGAGCAGCAAACCGCCGCCGATCAAGTTCCCGCCAAAACCCTATTTATTTATCTAATCGATTGCGATTCCATTGTTGCTGTATCATTGTTACTGGGTGCATCCCCATATCACCCTAAGCTTGCAATATAGTCAATATTATGTAAAAGATCTATCTATCCAGAGATATGTTTTAAATATGGATGTCTGTAACCTCTTTCGACGAATTATTAAATAAAATAAGATGAAAGGTTACGAAAAGCTATACACCTATAAGATTAAATGTAAAACATACATAAACACACTTACTCGCTTCGGTCGTGCGACGAACACTGAGCGCGTTCCGTACGGAATTTACGTATGTATGTTGCGACTTTTGTTCGGTATTCCGAACGCACAGGCGGTCATACGGAATCTCGAATCGGAGAAAATTCCGTACGGAAAAATACCGTACGTGTGTGGCGGGTCATAGATTTTATATGGACTTGGTGCGTTCGGAATCTCGAATCGAATATCGAAACGGAATTCGAAACGGAATTCCGTATGTATGTGGTCGGCCCTATTTCTTGCGTGCCGACTTGTACCGACCTGTCATTCAAAATCGGTTACAGAGTCATGAGACTTGGTATCCTTTTCTATTTTGCATTTTGCCATAAGGAATTTTCTTCTCCTTGCATACTATGTTGGTCTATACCACAGAGTACTTTTAGGCCGGCCACATACATACGGAATTCCATTTCGGGATTCCGTTTCGGATTCCGAACGGGTCGGCCACACACATACGGAATCCCGTTTTGCCCGCAAAATTTCAAACGGAAAACTACCGTACGTGTGTGACGGGTCATAGTTTTATATGACGTTGCTGCGTTCGGAATCTCGAATCGAATATCGAAACGGAATTCGAAACGGAATTCCATGTATGTGGCGGGCCTTAATATACTGAAAGCCAGTATATCTCTTTGCACTACAGTAAGAAGTTGTTGACACCGCACCGAAAAGAATTTTCGGACGTTTAGTTTTTAGAAGTAATAAAAATGCAAAGTGCATCAGATATAATATCATCCTTATTGTGGTTTAAGGACAATGAATATCCAGATGAAGAAAGTAACTCTCAAATAATACAGCAGTTTGTTCAAAATGTTGAAGATTTCAGTTCGCAGTATGGAAGTGAAATTAGTGTTTCATATACAGCTTTTAATCTTCGTGGGCCACCTTCGAACTTTCCAGATTATGGAGATTATCCTCAGGCGTTTGTTATGGTAAATTTAATTTAATATCAAAGCAATGCTGTTAGCGGTCTCCTGAAAGTAATACATCAGTCTATACGAACCATTTATTTTGCTTATTATTTTGATAAAAATTTAATTTGATGATTTTCTTAAGTTTCTATTTAATTTTTATTTTTATTTATTTTTAATATAATTTTATAGTGATCGATAATTTTCATTATGAATCAAAGTTGACTGGGTTAATTAATTTCGGACCACGGCAACAACATCAAAATATTTTTAAGACTCAAGGTTAAGTCCTGACACATGCAGATACATCTGATCTAGCTATCTACATCAGCTGTGTAATATAATTGATACAATAGTTATAACAATAAAATTGGTTATTGGGTAATTTCAATGCCCTATGTGAGCCCTGCATTCACAATCAAGCTTTACACTATTGCTTCTTTTACACTTTATAATGTTGAGGAAATTATACTTGTCTATGGGTAAAAACTGACTTTTGTAAATTGTAGAACGTTCAGACGGTAGCCCACTTCACGGCTAGGTATCTTGCCTGTGATTGAAATGATATTATTGGCATGTCACATATAGGAGGCATATGTTTGACTGCTGCTCAAAAACCTAAGCCATTTCTAGGTTACTTACATTGGTATGGTGTAGAAAGTGTCAACAAAGTTATTGGTGCTGTTAGTATTCCAAAGTACACTACTTGAAACAGCAGCTAGCACCAATAAATTTGTTGACATCTAATTCTTACCTATGTATTATATCTTAGTACATAGTCCAAATTAAAAAAAAAATATTGTGCAGTGTAAAAACTATGAATGCCACGATATTCCTTTTTGCCGATACAATATCAATGCTCTTATAAAATATCATCAATACCGATACTGATAAGCTTATTGAATTCAAAAATCAAGGTAAAATAAATAAAACACAAGTCAGGTTATTTTTTTAAATTAATATAAAAAGAACAAATAACAGGACAAACTAAATAAAACCGTTTAAAACTGTAGATAGGTTGAGAATTGAGATTAGTTAATAGTTTTAGTAATTAAAATTAACATTGATGAGATTTTTCTTTAATAAACAAAGTATTCTTAAGTAACTAACGGAGAAAAGCGATTTCGCAAATCTGTTTGAATAAGACCTGCGGTGGAAAATAGTCTCTCAGATGTGACAGAACTCATTTGGAAACATTTTTTCAAGTTTGGGTATAAAACGTCATTGCGCCAGAAAACGAACGGATATGCACCTCTCGATATATTAGGAGACCTTAGGTTTCCCTCGACTTCTTCTTTGAGAAAATTACAGCTCAGAGTAGACAGGGGCTCATCTTCCTCGGACTCTAATAATATTTTCACAAATGCTCCAAAGCCCGCCACTCGTAGGCATCTCAGAACTTACAGTTACAGTACTAGATGTAAGTATGACTGTGTCTGAAATAGTTTCGGAATGCAGTGCTACATTAAGATCAAGTAACTGAATAAGACGTTGTTTTGCCATAGTAATAGTAGATTGTGATTGAAATATTTGTGCTTTGATAGAGGATCAAGCATTGTGGCTAAACAAGACACTGAATAAAGTGCGGGGTTTCTCGGCGCATAGTTAGTTCGTGCCTCGTTTGCAACGAAATAGACGAGACAACACGCGTTTACATTACATTTTTAAAGCGCGAAATTTGAAAAGTATCATTGAATCGGCCATAAAAATATCGCCGATGCCGATATATCGGCAAACTTCGAGTATTACCGATATATCGGTATCGGATGCATCCCTAGTAAAAACATTGGTGGTGAAGTTTTTATTTAGATTTATAAACAACAAGCGATCTGCCCCGGCTTTGCATGGTTGATTTCTGGATCTCGACAACAATGCCACCTACCAGGTCCAATTGTGAATCTAAACCATTCTCTAATCAACGTAATCATACCCACAACATTTCATCAAAATCGGTCCAGCCGTTTAGGAGGAGTTCAGTTACATACACACGGACAGAAGAATTATATAATATACAATATGTATGTATTATACATATAAGCCTTCCTCTTGAATCATTCTGTCTATTGATGAAAACCACATCAAAACCCGTTGCGTAGTTTTAAAGATCTAAGCGTACAGACGGTGGGAAGCGACTTTGTTTTATACTATGTAGAGATGAAACTTTTACCTTTTTAGGTGAAAAGGGGGCCATGTTTGGTACAAACAACAATTTTTTTATAAAAATAATACTAGTAATGCTATTAACATTACTAATACCCCCCTTAACCACTCTAAGTATGCTTAAGATGCTTATGATAAAATTTGTTATTTATAAGTATTATTTAATGTAATTATCATAATATTATGTTGACATTACTGTTTAATCATATTGTTTAAATGTCTTAGGAACTTATAGTTAAATTTTATTTCACTGAGCATTTTATTTCATGTGTATATAATTTGCAGAGAACCTATGGAAAGTGGTGGGATGAGGCCCCATCTTTTCAAGAAGATTATATGCCACAAAACAGTCGTTCCATACCCAGTCAAGACTATGTAGGTAAGTATGAAATAAAAAAATCAAACTTGCTTTTATTATGGAACATATTGATAATAATGTATTTAAAATATTTTTAATTACTACATAGTCTCAAATACAAAGGTAGGAAAGAGATGCCTCTGGGTTTGTAAAAAAGAAATGGTTAATCATATCTTTATATATTATATTCAATACTTCTAAATTATATTTTTAATAGAATAGTTAAGTATGTGGTGTATGACACCTACATCTATCATTTATTAAGACTCAAAATCACAAACAGTGAAATGAAAAAAAAATGTCAAAAAACAGTTCTCTTCACTCACCATACATTAATCCAGCTGGCACTATCCCATATTTTCATATTACATATATCTGTATTAAATCTCCATGTAATTATTTTTCTCTTATCAGTTAATAATCCCATACATGCAAGTGTGATGGTTAGCTATTGATAAATTAAACGTTGAAAATTTTAATTATAAATTCATAAATCACATGACATAAGTTCACTTTCAGATTATTCTCAAATTCTATAAACATTTATGATATTTTGAATTTAAAGTTAAGGCTAAATCTATTATTTGGTACAAGACTCACAGCCAGGGCGTATTTGGGCTTGTGTTGAGGAACTGATAATTTCTATTGATTAATGATACACTCATGAACAAATTTAGAGGAATGCAAAAAAAGTTTGTATAAAACAAAATATCATGCAGATATTTTTGTGATATTGTGACTTAACATTTTATTCATTTTTTCATAAATGCTTAGGAAAGGCTATAACGTCGTAGGCTATATAATAAGTACTTAGTATTGCCCACTATAGCTTTTCGAACTGCTTCCAGTCTCCTTGGCATACTCCTAATCAAGTTATCAATAAAATCTTCTGAGATTGCTTTTTATTCTTCCTGTAATGCGTTTTTAAGATTTCTGAAATTAGCCGGGGCAGAATTTCTTTTCTTAATTTGTCATGCATACATGCTCTATGAGGTTTAAGTCAGGCTAGCGTGCTGGCCACCCCATAGCATTGATTTCAACGTCTCGAAGGTATTCTACAACTACGGCCGCAGTATGGGGGCGTGCATTATTATGCATAAAAACAAATTTATCTCCTATAAAAGGGGCAAATAGCACTACAATTTCTTCCAAAATCTCAGATACATATCGCGCCGCTGTTAGTAACCCATTCTCTATGACGCGGAATTTCGTACGTGCCCACATGCAAATACTTCCCATACCTTAATTGACCCTCCACCATATGCTTCTTTTCCAATTATGTTGTATTGAGCGTACCTTTCTCCTGGGCGTCTCCACACTTTAATCCTTCCGTCATGACTCCAAGCTTCGTCGATGCTACTCTGGCAGGCAAGTGTGAATTTATTCCGGCCGATTTCAATTTTTTCTCACAGTTTTTGTGCTTACTGTAACCCCTCGAACTTCTTGGAGCTTTTTTTTTTATAGGATAAGGGTGAAAAGCGAGCACACAGTCCACCTGATGGTAAGTGGTTGCTGTGGCCCATAGACATATTACATCTATCCTCGCTTGCGAATCAAAATGCAGATGCGTTGTCAGCCGTGAGGACTAAGATGGAATGCCTCTTTTCCAGTAAAAAGGGTCTCCGGTTCTCTACACTCACCATACGAAACGCAACTGCATTTAGCTGCCATTTTACGCTGGTATTCTGTGAGAGCGTGGTCCTTCCCCGGTCAAGCCGACCCATTCATGCTACAAATATACAATTAATATAGCTGTAGCATGGCTCTACTATGTTTAAATTTACTATTACCTCAGAAGAAGCTAAGGTCCGGTTTCATGCTCCAGTTCCTGGCCACAGTTCTCCTTTTACGTTCCTGTCCTGTGAGTCTCGTATACTGTTACGTTCCTGTCCTGTGAGTCTCGTATACTGTCCGGTCTGCTGATCGACCTCTTGACGACTCGGTGTACCATAGATTTTGATAATCGTAATATTTGAGCCACATGTTTGTAGGTGTGCCTAGTATCAATGAAAGTAACAGCCCTAGCAACTTGAGTGGCATTTAGATCTGGCATTTTCAGTATATTTGTAGTAACAATTTACACTTAACACGATAAACAAGGCAGTTAAATTTAAATGAAACCTTAATTTGAACAGTATGAAAGAACGCATTATTATGTACCTACGCCATAATTACATAAAAACAACACAATCTATATTTAGATACTATACTGATTCACACTTCTATATTTAGATTTGAGACTGAATAACAAGCTTCAATTTCATGTTGAAAAATTTCCATTACAGTTTATTTACCTATCTATGTTGCTTATTCAAGGCAAATTGTATTTTTTTCATTATCTATTATTTTAAGTAAATTTTCCGATGTTTTATCTTTTTATCTTCGTCCCTTATGACTATTGTTTTAATTTTATTAGAGTTAAAATAAATTAAAATAAAGTTTAGAATTGGAATCTTTTAAAACTGTTGTTGTATTTAGTTCCCAAAATTCTTCGCAAAAAGCTGATAATGCATCAGCGAAGTTTTTGGGAGATTTCGATAACAGCTTAACCCAGCGGACAATAAATGATGATAGTGTCAAGGTGTCTAATCGCATAAAAAACTTAAAATTTATGTCATCATCAAAGGACTAACTTGTGACGTTTATTCCAATATTTAACATAATATGTTGTGCAGACATTTAATATTACACAATAAAGAACTTCAAACAATTTCACCAATGCACATCACGACAAAACTTACATTACCATCCACATCATCTGGATGCTTGGCGGTCCACTACTGTGCGATTTACTAAGAGTTCTTCCTCGCACGACTACTTTGTAGAATCGTTTACCACCGGCGATTTTTTAAGAAACGAGCTTACTCCTTTTTAAAAGGCCAGCAACGCACTTGCAATTCCCCTGGTGTTGCAGTTGTTCATGGGCGGCGGTCGACACTTACCATCGGGTGAACCGCATGCTCGTTTGCCCCTCTTCTATAAAAAAAATATAAAAAAGTTAATACAAGAGCAGCAATTCGCCGACGGTCAAGTTCCCGTCAAAATTCAAAATTTCTTCAAAATATTGTTAGCGTGGGGAGTTTGTAAACCATTAAACCCACACACATAGCTGCTATGATTTTGGTCATCAAATTATTACACCGCCATAGCACATAATACGTACGTTATTTTTATCGGAGACTACGAGACCTGCTATTGGCTCTTAGTGGCATGTTACAATGGTGAAGTAGACTGCGGTGGCTGCCGCTAAGTGAAATTATACAAATTTAAACTTTTATGCCTTTATAAATTCACTGCTGGTCATTAAAAAAAAAAGAAATATTTGAAAGAATATTAATTAAGGAAAAAAAATTGTATTTTGATAATTAATAGATAATAAATGTAGGTTTCTATGGACCACAACAGCATTCATTAACCATCAAGAGAGCTGACTACTCATTTGTCATCTTTACATAAATATAAAAAAAAGTTTATAGCTTACTAATAACTGCAGACTGCAGTATAGTTAGTTAATACATAGTAATACTTGCAGTATAGTATAAGTTGACGCCATAGTCGAAATCTACCAAAAGAACATTATAACAATTTTATTATGAGTATTATTAGATATTTACAATCCATATTTTATGTTATTCCAACAGAAGTGTCTTTCGAAAGAGCCGTTTATCCACTTGAGGTGGCTATATTTGAGACCTACAATCCGGGCGCGCTAGTTCGCATTTGGGCCTTGGGATCGGCTGCGTGGATCTTACTTTGGGAGGGTGAGCCGGAGTACGCTGGTGATAAGCCGAGAATTTTCAGTCCACCTATAAAACAAATAAATTTTTCAACCAGGTAATTACTTTAAGATTGTTCTGTGTAAATATACATCCTAGAATTGTAAGAAAATAGTTACCGTTTTTCTCTTTTGGTTTTATGTCGTTTATGTGACCAAGAACGTTAACGGATGATAGTGGCACAGAATTGTGTGAGGCCTACAGATATGTAAATCATCATTTATTAAAGTTATTGCAGGAAGTTATGTATGTTTAGTAAGAGTACTTGAACTGCAATATTCTTGATGATAACAATGTAAAAAAAATAGTCACATCTATCTCTTCTTTTTCTTCATGGCGGTTTTGATGCATTCACGAATGTCAGCTTGAAAGTGTTAATAAATTAAGTTTGTAAGTTAAGAATAATTCAGCAGACACTAATATAATTTTCAATTACCGTTACCGTTACAGCCTAAAGTCCACTGCTGAACATCGGCCTTCCACATAGATTGCCTCATAGGGGGGATATTTGCCATAGTAGCCACGTTTGGCAAACAGTTTATTTTTATTTTTAGTCGTTATTAGAAAGGCGCTGCTGCCCATTTCCTGATTTGTTTCCCTCTGTCGCCTCTTACGACACCCATGGGACGATATGTGGTAGTGGATATTCTTACACCGCCACTACACGGTAATGTCAATATAAAATAATATCCAATATTTGCGTGAATTAACGTATTATTTAGTATCTTTATCTCCTTTATCAGCTTGTGACAGTCCACTACTCCCCGTCTCACGTTGGAGATATAGTATAGCTTTCGGAAGTAGTCAGATGTAGTCGCCTTTAGCGGAATAAATCAGAAGGATTCGGAAAAAAATTAGGAAGGCAAAGTATTTGACAAGGCGTATATTTCACAGGATTCTTCGTCTGGAATTCAACCATCGGTTATTGCCGTATTATACAGAGCTGGACGCTATATTGCTACGAGGAAAAGAACCAGCAAGCATGAACAAAATGAAAAACAATTTTGCTTATTCTTCATTATTTTACCAGAAAACGCAACCGCCCATCCCCAAAGGTATGTTGAAGGATGACGTAAACCATAAAATTATTATTTATTCAATTTTTAATCAGTAAATTATGAGGTATGACATGTTTGTACATAAAGATAACTCTTAACTATATTTTATTTGCTCCTATATTTCGTATTTTTTTTATACTAGGTATTTTTGGGGGTGATGTTGTTCGCGTCCGTAGGATTTACCACCTCTCCTAGGCCCACCCTACACGTGCCCCCCGGGTGGTACAAAACGAATAACAACGCCGAGTCACAGGCGGCGGTTAAGTAACCTGTTCTAGGCTACCACAAGCCTGGAGGAGTTAAATGTCCCCCCAAAAGTGTGGCTATAGCACCTTAGGAAAGTGTTATATGTACCTTCCAACCCAACTAAATGAAAGCTAACCCCCGGCGCTCGCAGGTACCCGCGCCTGCGAGTGTGAAATCTGCTACCGAAGACTCCACAGGGGTGGGCGACCAGGCCCCTGTGTCAGTAAATGCTCCTGGCAGCGATAGCAAAAAATTTGTTCAGCAAGCATTCCACCCGAGCTTGTTTATATCAAGACCCAGATCTTCATCTGTAGGAAATATCCCCACGCACGTTACTACAGAAACAGAACTCGAATAAATGGAGATCCACAGTTCAGAGGATGTTGCGCCTGTTCCTCCTTCTTGGCAACGAGTGCCCCCTAGTAATACATTAAGAAAAGAGCAAGGGAGCAATCATTCCACCTCAAACCAGGGGCCAAGAGCTGCTGAACAAAGGCAGAAAAGATACCGATCCCCTGAAGGAAAGGGAGCATCATCAAAGATGACCAAAAGAAGCTTGCTGACAGAACAGATGTTGAGTGATAGTAGAGGCATTATCACAGACAACACTACCCAGATATCACCACCAGCAATCGAGACATCAAATAGTTTTAACCTTCTAAGTGTTGATTGTCAAGATTAAAATGCTACTCCAGACAAAATAGCAAAGAAACCCTCTAAACTGACAACAATTAGAGGACGGGAGCTTAAGAAATGTGTAGATAATCATAAATTAATAAGCCTCTCTACAGGCGAACCAACCTATTGGCCAACAGTTTCCAACCGAACACCAGATATACTCGATTTCTTCATAACAAAGCGACTCTCAAACATACACTTAAAAATAGAATCGTCTCTTGATACCTTATCGGATCACTCACCAGTATTGCTAACCCTGAGTGTAACAATAATACACAAAGAACAAAGCCATAAGTTAAGCAATCTTAAAACAGACTGGAATGTATTTACCGAATACCTACAAGAGGAAACAAACATAAGAGTGAGTCTTAAAACCTAGGCAGAAATGATGCAGCATTTTAGATCACAAACCTGATACAGGTGGCGACATGACGTGCTACTCCGACTCTGGAACTCCCGTCAAATAAATGTAGCATACCCTTGAAATACGCCGTAAGCTCGAGGAAAATGTAAACCGAGGAGGCGGCTTCATGCAAGCAGATCAGAACATGACAGAAGAGAATTTAATAGGATCTCTAGAGAACTGAAGAACATGGTCATTGAGAACAGGAATTTCACTTTTCAACAGAAACTGTCTACACTATCGGCCCAGAACAAAGATAACTACTCTCTTTGGAAAATTACCAAGAATTTAAAAAGGCCACTTAACTCTATACCCCCAATAAAAACTTCCACAGGAACCTCAGCCTTCTGATTTGGCTAAGAAGCCAAATCAGAAGGCTGAGGTATTCGCAGAACACCTAAGAAATATTTTTACCCCCAATCCATCTACAATGGTTGAATTTGAGAAAGAGTTAGACAATTTTATTAACAGTGATCAACAACTCTCACTACCAATTAAATCAGTGACACCTAGAGAGATGAAACGTACCATAAATCATCTAAAAAACAAAAAAGCACCTGAATTCGACCTTATCACTGGCGAGATACTCAAACGACTTCCTAAAAAACAAATCGTTTTCTGACAATGCTTGTAAATGCTATATTTAGAACTCACTATTTTCCTAAGATGTCGAAAATATCACAGATATGTATGATGGCCAAACCAGGAAAACCTCCAACTGATCCTACTTCGTATAGACCCATTAGTCTTCTCCCAACTTTATCCCAAGTGTTTGAAAAGATATTTCTGCGAAGAATAAAACCAATATTAGATGAAAACAAAACAATTCCGACCACCAATTCGAGTTTAGAGAGAATCATTCTACAGTGGAACAAGTGCATAGAGTGCTACACAAAATCAGACAGTCCTTAGAGAAAAAAGAATATTGCTCAGCGGTGTTCCTGGACATTCAGCAGGCATTTGACACAGTGGCACAAGGGACTACTGTTCAAACTAAAAAATCTTTTACCTAACTCGTTCTTCATGATCGTGAAATCATACCTCCACCAAATAAAGTTTCAAGTGAAATACGAAGACGAGTACTCTAACCTGTACGACATCGCTGCTTTAGTCCCGCAAGGATCAGTGCTTGGACCAGTACTGTATGCCATATATACATCAGATCTGCCAAACACTGAAGATGTAACGACAGCAACCTATGCAGATGACACTGCATGCCTTGCAAGTGATAAGGACCCGGACGTTGCTTCACAAAAGCTCCAAACATAAATTAGTAAAATAGAACTATGGCTCCAAAATGGAGAATAAAGCCTAGTATAAGCAAATCTGTGCAGGCAACCTTTACTCTAAGAGAATGTACACAAGTCTATATGGAAGGAAAACAATTACCAACAAGTAACTGCGTAAAATATTTGGGTCTACATATAGACCGAAGATTAACATGGGCCAACCACATCAAGGCAAAGAAAAAAGAGGCAACTATATTATATAAGACATTCTCTTGGCTATTGGAAAGAAAATCACAACTATCTCCTAATAACAAACTACTGGTCTATAAAGCCATCATAAAACCAGTATAGACTTATGGTAGAGAACTATGGCCAGTGACTCCAACCTAGAAATCCTACAGAAGTTCCAAAACATAGCCTTACGATCAATATCAGGCGCAGGGTGGTTCGTAAGGAACTCTGAAATCCATGAATACCTAAAGATGCCCACAGTAAAGGAAGAAGTAAACAAAAACTGTACGCTATATAAGAAGAGATTACTAGGACATGCCAATGAACTAGCTAAGAACCTCCTAAATAACCAAGCCGTTAAAAATTAAAAAGCCGTTTGGGTTTGCTTGAGCGAAAGAAAAGATATTTACATACAATACAATACGTAGGACACTCAATAAGTTTTAAGATATATAAAAAGTATTCTAGATACTAAATATTAATATTTATTTTACATCTTTTCAAAATATTCTCCATAATACTCTATACAAAGTTCCATTCGCCTAAACCAACTCTGAAAACACTTTTGCCAGTCTTGATCTGACAGGTCGGAAATCGCTTCTTCATAGGCAGCCACGGCTTCTTCGGCGCTTGAAAAAACTTGCCTTTTATTTTTCTTTGACTCTTGGGAACAAAAAGAAATCACAAGGAACTAAGTTAGGGCTGTAGGGTGGGTGACTTAGGCCCGTATTAATAAAGTTACTCAGCTCAAGTACACGCACTTGAGTACAATCTTGAGGTTATGATCTTATTAATAAACATATCTCAAGATGCGGTTTAGGTTTACGATATCAGCTGAGTGCCACACTGTTTAATAAACGAAACTCGACTCTCAAGTGTGTATACTTGACTGCAAGTCACAGAACAGTATTCCTAAGTACAGCGTTTTGAGATACTGTTTTATGTATTTATTAATTAGCAACGATCTTGAGATGCTGATTTCGTAATGAGGGCGTATCAAATGATTACGCACTTGAGTTCGTCGTTGAGTAACGTTTATTAATACGGGCCTTAGAGTTTCAACACCAGATTCTTCAATAAATGCTTTTGTTCTAAGGGAAGTATGTGAAGAGGCGTTATCGTGATGCAGCATGATTCCCGAAGCCCGGTCTTTGGTCTTCTCTCGCACAGCTTGAAAAGCTTTGGGTAATGCAACTGTAGTATACCATTCAGAGTTGACTGACCTACAATTTTCCAGCATTGACGTCGACAAATGTCCGCTCCGCGAAAAAAACTAGCCACCATTTTTTGCCGACGTTGCGAGGTCTTTGCAGTTTTGTCGGTAACTGTCCTTCTGAGTAGACCCATACCGATGATTGCCTATTTTCCGGATCATATTGATAGATCCATGTCTCGTCACCAGTAACAATTTCTGAAACAGTCTAGCCTAGATGCCCTGTTTTCAAACATTTCATGGCACCAATCCACACGAGTCTGTTTTCGCTTTCGGAAAGCAAACGAGGGATCCGTCGACAACAAAGCTTCCTCACTCAAAGATATTGATGTAGGATGGTATGAATGCTCCCGGACTGATGCCTACAATCTTTTCGATGTCCGTATATGTGATTCGTGGGTCTTCTCGCACCAACATTTCAGTAGTCCATGCATTTTCTGCCGTTACTGCTGTTTGCGGGGCCCCGGTTCTTTGGTCATCTTTAAGATTAATTTTACCCCTTTTGAATTCAGCAAACCACCTAAAATTGTTGCGCATGATGGAGCTGAGTCCCCTAATGCTGATTGTAACCGTTGTAAACTTAATTGTTCGGTTAAACCAAATTTAAAATCATAATATATCATAGCGCGCAAATGTTCACGGTTAAGATCCATCGTTTTAAATGCAAGGTGCGGGAAGCGTTGCAGGAAAATTATTAGAACTTTGTTTTTTTTAATATTGAGCAATTGGCTTATGGAGTTCCTGGAGACCTACGTACATGAACAAAAGAAAAGCATGAACAAAGTACAAGCAAACTATGTACAAAATTAAAAAAAATTATATTCTAAATCGAATCGTCTCTTTCTTAAGGAAAGATTTGATTACGTCCGCGTAAAATGTTGGTGAACTTTTTAATTGTAGCAATAACTGTTTTTCAATTGCGATAATTGATAAGTCTAAAAGACGCTCTTGACCTTGTGTATTTCTCAAATAAGTATATATGCGCTTCAGAGATGAGAAAACACGTTCCGCGGAGGATTTTGTGGCTGGAATAGTTACGACAAGATAAGCTAACTTTAAAAGCTGGGGAAAGGCCTCTTCAAGACTATTTTCGTTTATACAGTCAATGAGTTCGAAAACATTGCGGTCTTTTAATTCAGGGGAGGAATACAATGAAATCAATTGGTTTTTCAATGTTTGTTTATCAAAATGGTTTGCGTAATTTTCAAATAATGAATCTAATGCCTCTAAAGGAAAATCTGAACGATATTTTTCGAATAGTTTGTTGTTGAACAATTGGAAAAAATTTAATTTGAAAATTTCAGAATATTGGCCATTAATTTCTGAAGATGTGTTATCAATTATTTCAACAAAAAGTCGTTTGTATTCTGTCTGAGCACAGCGCACATTGCGTTTCAAATGAGGAGCAGAGTTATTTTGCAAAGTTTTCATAAATGTGATCAAAATCTGACTGAAATTCAGTACGTAACCATGTCTGAAACTCCTTTATTTTATTACTGCAATAATCGACATCAACTTGTGATTTTTGTAAAATATTGTACAAGCAGTCGGTTTTTTCAAATACCCGGTGAAAAATTGAGAGAAAAAAATTGAAATTAAATGAACGTAATGTGTTTTCAAAATTCTCGGCGCCCAAGATCGTATCGCCGTTCCAGTTCTACGGATTGTCGCACATATCCGAAAACAAATTAATCAGATTATCTTCTTGTTCGAATACTGTATTCACAATTCGTGACGTATACGGCAAACGAGTTGCGGGGACATTAGGCAATTTTTTGGTGCAATGTGCATCATAAAAAGACGACCGTTTTGTGCTGTTATTAAAAAGCCTGAAGGGCTGAAAAAAGTGCTGACTTCCCCAATCCTGTTACAAGATTTAGATAAAACTTATGCCAAAATGTGTCCATTAAACCAAATATACATGGCTTGGGGACAAACATCTTTAACTTTTGTTGCACTCCATTTCTGACACCGGACATGACACTTGGTGCAGTCATGTTTGTTTAATAATTCAATATGATATTACAAAGTGTGTCTGCTGTGCGATGAATATCGTTTCCACAATAATATCGGAGAATCAGACACAATTGCTCTCTGTGACTAACATCGGGAGTTTCGTCAATAATAATTGAAACTAATTTTGACAATTTTACTTCGTACTCGATGCGAGTTTTCATTACATCAGAATGAATAATGTCATTTTGGATTGTACTAGATAAATAACTCGGCCGTTTGTCCCTTTGTTGATGCTGCATATTATGTTTTTCTAACAGGAGATCGTACTTCGAAAGAAGCGATACAAGTTCTAAAAAATTGCCTCTATTTAATGAAGTTTTCGACTCATCGTGACCTCTGAAAGGAAGTTCTTGTTGTGCTAAATGGCAAACAATATCGACTAATCTTTGAAAAACACTACGGTTGTGATCAACACGCATGTTGTGTTTTGTAATTTCCTCGGATAACTGGCGCGACAAAGATGTTTCAATCCGATTTTTTCCAAAATTACTAAACGAAATTACCGCATTCATGTGTTTTTGAGAATTCATATGCCTTTTAATGGCTCCAGATAAGTTATTTAAATCATCATATCCAGTAGTATTCCAAGCTGTTTTGTCGTTGGAAAAGAATATGCAGCACCAACAGTACAACTTATTGGTATGTGAGCAGCCAACAATCCAATGAGTTTTGTAAACAGATCTATTAAATTGCCGTTTGTGGGTTTTACTCGTCTGAGAAATACACAGATCAGGCGTTGGTTTCGGCGTGGATATGAGCTGTTTTTCTCAACAAAGTTTAAAGATTTTACCTTTTCCTCGCCGATTGGCACTTTAACACACTTCATCACAAGGAACACTATTATCCTCCATTTTCACTAAAATCTTTAAAAAGCATAAATTTTCAACTCGCAATATTCATTCGCTCAAGTAAACACACAGAGTAAACATTGAAATGTGAAGTGAACTTGCAAACGTATCGCCCGCGCGCCCCCGCGCTCGACTAACTTCACACCGAAAGCCCAGCTTATCGCTCCATACTAATTGCTATATAAACAATCGTAGTTATATTTCATTATAGAACATTTTGCCATAGGTTAGAAAGGAGCGATCGTCTTCTCAGCTCGGTAAAAGCCCACGCGTGCGAGAGAGACGACTAATCGCTCAACTCAACTCCTTTTTTATGACAGCAGTATCGCGCAGTTTTGCCGCGACCGGGGTCCATCCATATTGCTTTGCTTTCATTAATTTTGACAGTCCATTGCGTGTTCGCTTTGAGACAGAGAGAACACGAATCAGTGTATTTCGAATTGAAAGCAATCTGCCAAGTGTTGACGTTACATAATAAGGCTACGAGGTCATGACCTGTGTAGAACAGAGGAGCGCGCGGGAAATTTGAAATAGTTTGAAACAGTTTACGAGTTATTTTATTAGTTGATATTATTGATTGAGCAGTTTGATAGGACAAGCCCGGCTTCTCGGCTTCTATGGAAGCTTCGCTACCGTCATGGCCGACATCATGTCGGCTCAATGGAGCTACATTGTCAAAAATATATATTATCTACTGACCACATCTGATAATGGCTAGATAAGCCGATTGCAGATCTTAAAAGGAAAAAAAATAAAAAATACTAGGCGTGCTTGTTTTATTTGAGAAACAAGGTTGAAATCTTATGTGATTCTAAAATTGTTTTCTCATTAAGTTTTTATTACACATTTATTAAAATATGGGAGAAATATTCGTCCTGAAGCGCACTATTAGCGCTGTTTTATTTTTAACTTTATTTTCTGAGTTAAAACATTTTGTTTTACTTTTTATACATAACGCGTACTTTGTATGCGACTTCCGCGAAGGTAATGGAGACATTCCAGGCATTTTACGCATACCTAATGTTTACATTCATAGCGCTTTTTTGTTTGTAGAATTACATCGCGAGTTTGCTACTAATTGCTGTTATGTATTTTAACTAGCGGTGTAGCCTTAAAATAATTATTGTGCTTTAATTTTTATGTAACAGTCATAAATATATTTTTTTCTTCCAATGCGTGTTAACTTAAATTTATTATGAACATAAAGTCTTACAATGTATGTAGGACTTTATGTACATAATAAAGTTAAAGTCAAAACATTTTATTCAATTTAGGTTTGTTTAAAGAAATTTTAAGGCCGTGTTAAAGTTTCATCAGGCCTGTCTCACTCCGCGCTTTAGGCATGAAAATATACCTACGCTGCGCGGACCCATACAAGGGGCTAATTCCGTGAGGTTGTAACGCGCGCGCTCGAGCTGACGCGCGCCTTACGTTAACAAAAAAGTATTTTTCTCTTATAAGTATTTAGCCACTCTTGATATTTATTTTTGAGTTTTTATTCAAGTATGGCTTCTCAAAAAGCCAAAAGATACTGCATAACATGAGGGTGCTTAAATAACAATAGGAATGTCAACTTTTCATTCTATATTGTTCCTAAGGATACCGAAATGTAATATATTATTATTTATAGGTAGATCTAGATAATTAGGTACTTAGTTACTGACGCCATAGTTACAGATTTATTATTTGATTAGTGACCCGACCACAGCTTCGCAGTTTTCGATTTTTTTCGCGTATAATGCCAATGACCTTAAAAATTCGTTCAGTGTAAGTAGACCTCCCAGTACTAGTGACTGCCTACTATTGCAAGATCAGCATATACTAATTATTGTTTAACACTTGGTCGATTAAAGAAAGAGATTGAAAATAACATCACTTCTCATTGCCACTCTTTCATTAATAATGAAGTCGCGTGTCGCATGTTTGTAAATAGCAAAAAATGTGAAACAGACAAGTGACGGCTCCGTGGCGCAGTGGCTTAGTAATGAGTCGAAGCGCTAAGGGCCGCGGGTTCGAATCCCGCACGGAACTAGTATTTGTATGGCCTACAAATAATTGTTCTGGGTCTGTTCTATGTATGGAAACTGTCCCTGCGATACAGGAGAAAATCTTAGTGTGGAGGTAACGTTTTTTAAAAAGAGCGGAAGAGAGACTACTAATGAAATTAAAAATTTTGTACAACCGACTTCAATATTAATACGCATTATTAAGGATGACACCAAAACTACTGGTCAGATTTTGATCAAAGAAGACAATCGTTTTTGAGCCCATTTGAAACTTTCACGTAACTTAATTTTATTACACATAAAAAAGAAACCAATTTATTATAGTAAACGGCCTAAAGATTTTATGAAAATGTAACCGGAATCATAAAATCTGAAAAAAAAGTTATTTCATATTTGTGAATTGGCTAATGTAATATGACAAAAATGCGTATAAAGGAGAAAGAACTACTAAAAAAATTCCATCAACCTTAAAGTACCTATAAAGGCTGAATGTACTTACAACTTTCTTTTATACTATTAATTATTTACCAGAGCACTATTTTAACTTATAATACCGGTGAAAACTACTAGACAATCGCTTTTAGTTTGTTTTTAGGTTATTGTGATATTCATATTTTAATTGTTAATTTCTCAGTATTCCCGTTAGATACGGTAAAACTAATATTACTATTGTAATCTTTGTTACGTGTGTTTCATTAAGTTACGCCTGGTTACGGTGGTGGGCCCATTCTCAATACAAAAGAAATTGTCTCCTTTATATGGAATGTATAAATTATAAGCACCAGCTTTCAAATAAAAATAGAATCATAAAATCGATTTACCTAGAAAAAAAGTTCTGAGGTAACACACATAAAAAAAATACAGTCGAATTGAGTACCTCCACCTTTTTTTGAAGTCGGTAAAAATGGTAAGTAGGTAAATTATCTGAGTTTCAAAGACGTTCACGTTGTTATAATCTTAATTTTCCTCGATGTTGCATATTAACCTTCCTCAGATTGAATAATAATGTTTTTATTATCAGCGAATTGATGGCTCCGTGGCGCAGTGGCTTAGCAATGAGTTGCAACCCTGGGCTGCGGGTTCGTATCCCGCACGGAACAAGTATTTGTATGGCCTACAAATAATTGTTCCGGGTCTGGATGTTTGTCCTTGTGCAATTTGTTTGTTAACTGCCTCCACGATACAGGAGAACATCCTAGTGTGGGAGTAATGTTTTTTTTATCAAAAAAAAATACTAATGTTTTTTTTGTTGATAAAAATTGCATTGCATTATTGCAATTGCATAACACCTCGGTGTATTCTACTACATATAAACCACCTAATATCAAAGGATTCAATTTGTTTTCTCACAACACTTAACCCTACAATAGAAGCGGTCTTAACAAAGGCGCGTAAAGGGCTAAGTGATACAGACACTCGCACGCGGACGTAATGCTTGCAACAAAGGAGTGGAATAATTTGCGCGCATCTGTCTTTCAATCCGATTAAAATATGGGTGTCTGCAGGCAAGAGTGAATAGGCTTTTGTTCAGCTAAGTCATGGCGCTTTGCCATCTTCGGCTTCATGACTACCTACCACCAGGTGGGATAGTAGTCAGGTACTGGCTTATAATATTTAAAAAAATTAAGGTGCTAAGTTATTTGGTATGTAGGTCGGACAATCAGTAACTGATGACGTTCATGTTTTAACAAAACTATTTTTTTTTAAAAGGTGACAATTTAAGCAGTCTTTGGTTTTTTGACAGTGTTCACTGTTTAGTAGTGGCGTAAAGTGTCGTTGAAATTTAATTTTTTATCATTTTCTTACGATTATCGACATGCACGGAGAGATTCACTTAAAGCCGTTGTTACGTGCTTTCCGAGGCACGGGTATGAAACACCGCAAACTTCCTGATTCCGGGCTGCTAGAAAAATTACTTGTCAGAACAACCCAATAACTGTTTTTGGCTTGACCCGGGATTCGAACCCATCGACCACAGCCGCCCCGTCAATCAATCATCAGCAGCCACGCTTACGACCACTAGACCAACGAGGCAGTCAAGTCATGATTATTTAGAAAAATGAAGATCATAAAAATTATTAAAAAATTGTGTGCCTCAGTAATCTTGTTATTTTTCTCATCATCGGCTCATATCTCTCCACCGCTGGACATGTACCTCTCCCTTTGCAGGAAGGATTTGCGATAATAAACACGCTTGGCAGGTGGAATCCAGACGTCTTGTACCTTTGACGCTGCTCTCCGTCGCCGGTAGTATTGCCTTAGCTCCTAGGATACTACGGCTATAGTAATATAGGAGATAATAACACCTCGTTTTGTTTTAGGTCTTCTAAATAGAGTAATAGCATCAAACCTGCACGAAAAAGTCTTACCGATTATACCGATAAAAGAGCAACATATCGACACGGGGCCACCTCTAGGTGACTTTCAAAGATTACCGGTGAGTATTCATATCTTATTATTAAATGAATGCTCGACGTAAACACTTATAAATATGGCACTGTGAACCGTTTCCGTCCCACAGATTATAACAAAAAATTACCCGATTTCATGTCACTTATGATATGTATTTCGTACATAAACGCTTAAATTGTTTTTGTCTATCGTTTCGTTCATTGGGATAAGTAAATAAATTTTTAGAGGCATTTTAAAAATGTGTAATACTCGTATGATGACATTATGAGAATCAGTATTTTTCAGTATTTTAAAATATGAGGATTTCAAAAATTATATTTTACTATTTATATTTGACAGTTGAAAGTTCCTTCTAGTTACTAAACGAATATTCCAACTACTTTTGTTGTTAATGTTAGACATTCGATGTTATCGGGATGAAACGCACTAATCTATAAAATAAATCGTAAAATATATATTTTATTTGTTACTTATTTCTTTATCTCTGACCCACCACTGTTAGTTTCATATTTGGATCATTCGACCTATCTATATAAGCAAAATAAATATATAAAATTCAACACCGTAGTTAAATATACTGCGCTCTACAGAGATCACAACAAACGCCTAAACAAATGGAAAATTTTGAGACTCGCGTCCGGGAAACATCTATTTATAAGAGGTGTTTTGTAACTTACGATAATTTATATCGTTATTTAAATAAACTCTATAGATGGCAGATATTTCTTAGTTCATTTACTTATTGCTTTTATAAAATATTTCTCGATCAACTCTAGGTTTAGACGTAATAAATATTTATAAATAATTTATAATAATTGTGTTTCTTATTCCCCTTATCTTTTTATGGATTTAGGTGTTTTATACATTTAAGTGGTATGGTTATTTAATTTGTTTCGTATTCGACCATAGCGAATTTTACAATAATCAATTTAAGACCCTAAAATTACAGAGAAAAGTTATTTTACGCCAATGTAGATCTCTTTATTGTAGGTACTAACTCTTATTTAGAAATCATGTTTCACATATTTCTGCCTTTTTTTGTTAAATTTTGGAAAGATACAACCTAATCGTCTCAAAATATTTATGGAATTCGTGGCTTTAACTGACTGCACGTTCGGACGCAACTGAATGTTCTTTTTATTTTAAGGCCAATATTTTTAACATGCTGTTAGCGTGCTTGTCAAGTGGCAGACTTGCGTGGCATGCGGTAATAAAACATTGTATTCGTTATAAAATCGTGTGGGGTAAAAGGATCATTTGAAGTTTAAATTATACTGTAAATATACTAATTGATTTCATGAGCTAAAAGTGTTTTAGCGACTAATGAAAAAGCTATTCGTGGGCTTTTTCCGTTACATAAGATTCTCGATGAAGAAATCCATTGCAGAACCAAGGCCACCAACATAGCTTCCTGTTTCTAAATTGAAGTGGTAATAGGTTGGTCACATTTATGTCACAGAAGTTACAACCGTTGGAGTAGACGTGTCCTGAAGTGGATAATGCGCTTAGGTAAATTTAATGTAGGACGTCCCAATGTCAGGGGCAGCAGGTACTACCCCCAGGTCGTGCTTCTAGCAAAGTATAACGATAGACTGGCCCCGTTTGTGTTCCGATCGGCGATCCCTTGACCCTCGTCTACGCTGATGGCGACCTCTGTGGGTTTTTAGCCGGTAGAAGTCCGGCATAACCTTCCCGTTGCCCCGGAGCGTAAGCTATCCATGAGGTTTGTTCTCCACGTTAAGAAAAGCGCGTCCCTTGGCTAAATGCCTGGTAGCAACTGAATGCATGGAGATCGGGTTAAGTAGCGCTTCTTTGAGGCCTATGTACAGCTGTGTACTGCTGAAAAACTATATACGTCTAAAAGATACAACGATTTCACTTTGACAGAACACTCTGTTCTTGGTCGAAATTCATAAATATAATTTGTATAGATAAAAACTGTGATTATTATTATTCCAATTAAAATTGGCGACTCCACTTCCTAAGAAAGCGAAAACATTACTTTATTGTATTCTTACTTCACATCTTTATCTATGTATATTGCACGTACATTTACCTATATTTGAATGTAATGTTCCTGACCTAGAGACGTGTTGAATCATTCTACGCGACGACAGTGAGAATGTTGTATGTTGTCAATTTTAATTTTTTTTTGGAGCTTATGGCCTGGTATCTAGACCTTTAGGCCATGTCAATTTTAATTGTTCTGATGAGTATTGCCAGATGTACTATTGAATACTACATAATACTATTTTAGTTTTACCTAGTGATCTTGTGACATAGTTCGAGGTATATAGCCTAGACTAAGCTCACTGACATACACTAATACTACACACAGGCTAGTATGTAGTATTACCTTCTATCAATCTATCTATCTATCTATTACAACCTATAAAATTCCACTGCTGAACATAGGCCTCCCCCATAGAATGCCTCATAGGGGGAATTTTGCCATAGTTGCCACGCTTGGCAGATGGGTTTGGAACCGCATTTTTTTATTCAGCTGTTATCAGCAAGATGCTGCTGCCCCTCTCCAGTTTTAGTTTCCCTTGTCGCCTCTAACGATACCCACAGGACGATATGGGGTAGTGGGTATTCTTACACCGTCGCGACTCGGTGTAGTATTTAGCTTAGCAATGTATTTATTTTATAAAACTGAAGTCACAAACCAATTTACAGTGCCCAACATTTTTTTTATACAATTAGGGTGACGAACGAGCACACAGTCCACCTGATGGTAAGTGGTTGCTGTGGCCCATAGACATCTACATCTATCCTCGATTACGAATCAAAATGCAGATGCGTTGTCACCCGTGAGGACTAAGATGGAATGTCTCGTTTCCAGTAAAAAGGGTCTCCGGTTCTCTACACTCACCATACGAAACACAGCAGCATTGAGCTGCTATTTTACGCTGGTTTTCTGTGAGAGCGTGGTCCTTCCCCGGTCAAGCCGACCCATTGGTGCTACAACTATACAAGTAATATAACTGCAGTATGGCTCTACCACGTGTAAAACAACACAACATAGATGTAAGTGGCTGCTGCAGCCCATGCACACCGGTGCCAACGTCAAACAAGGAAGGTGTGTTGTCACCTCAGAGGACTAAGATAGAATGTCACACAATCTGTAATTGTAATGGTTCTCTGTATTAATTTAATTTAGTTTATTTCTTTAAAACTTTTTGTGTTACCCTAAGCACAATATTAGGTAGCAACGGGCGGACTTAATGTCCGTTGGCATAGAATGTGAAATTTAGTTTTTTTCTTAATATCTATAAGTACTACATTTTACAAGTTCTGTTGTTATCTGAAATACGTATTATATTAGGTTGTGTTTTTATTGAAATAACCACATCCAATATTGATAAGTATGGTTCTAAACTACATGTATATCATGCGTATTTTTAGACTACTTTCTTAATTGATCTCTCTACTGTCCCACGTAATATAGAGGCTTGATATATCGATTACATACAATATGTCGCTGTTGATGGAATAGGCAAACAATTCATTAGATTGGTTAAAATATAATGTTGACTTATTCGTTACTAAGTCATATACAGTACAATATATCTACTTATTTCAAAAATACCTTGCCTATACTAAGTATTCGTACGGTATATCTTTTTAAACTCTTTGCATCTTTCTGGCATTAGGATTATATTATATTAATATGAAGAAAGATGCCCGTATACGTTTAGTGTATCTGTTTACTTGTTTATTGGATTAAAATTTAAAAATAATCCAGTATCAATCAATATTTTCATGTAGAATTTAGGTTCTAAGTGCACTGTAAATGTTTGGCAGTACCTAATCTAATCTCATTTATTCCTACGTAATTTTTGAATCAACCTTTAGCGAATAACAACTACATTAAAATTTAAAGGACGTAAATCTGTGCAATTGTGATCAGTTATGACTTTAATTTTGATTTAAAACCTAGGTATCAATATGAAAAAAAATATTAAGAATAATGTTTTTTTTAAACAGTCCATCCTGTTTTAATCTGATTTTTAATGTGTGATTTTTAATGTGTGATTTTTAATATAGTATTGCGTATTTCATTTGCTGAATTATGTAAAACGTATAAGGTTGCGTTCTATGGATGTGGCATGACAAGATGTCGTATTAGGAAAACATTATATCTATATTCGATTAATATATCGATAAATTTTATTTTATTATTTTATATACTTCGTGATTTTAATTACTCGTAGTATCTCTCAGTATGACACAAAATATATAGAAAACTTTAACCTATTAAAAAAAACTTTAACTTAAACCCAAAGTACCTTAACTTTAGTGTCATTTGCATATCTATAGACTGTACTATCAAAATAAAGAAACTTGTGCACTTTGCTCTGTTACTTTTCAACTAATTTTTGTTTTTGAATCATTTTGAGAATTAGATTCTAGTTTTATATATTTTAAAATATGATTAAAAAGTCTTATATTTTAAAACTCTAGATATAACTTATATTATTTTATTTGTATGTTTGAATTTGTAGAGCTTTCACCTGCAAATGGAGATTAGTCAGGCTAGGCGCTAATAATCATTGATTTTCCAGGACGAAACTATTCTGGCAATCATGAAGTTTTTAGATATGCAGTCTTTAAGCCGCTGCGCTCAAGTGAGCCGTCACTTTAGTAGGCTAGCTATGGACGCAATCCTGTACCGATGCATCGACCTCAGGCCTTACTGGCACTGCGTTCGCTCACAGGTATGTACTATTTGAAAAACTATTTAACAATCTAACATCTATTCACACAATTCGCATCGAGCGTATACATCAACCCATCGCTATCTGAAATGTCTGGAGTTCTATATGGTGGCATCCGATTTCCTCGAGGCGTTTAAATAAGAAGGATCTTAACACTTTGCTAACGACCTCAGTAGTGTTTCCCAACGGGTAAGTCTTGAGATAAACATAGAGTAGACAAAAATCATGTCTAACATCCATGTTACTTACAACTATACTGATAGTTTTAGGAACACTACGCTCGAAGTTGTTGATGAGTTGGTGTACATAAGACAAAATTTCTGAATAGGTAAGTCTAATTTAAATCAAGGAATATTAGAGCATAAGATTTCTCGCAGTGTCTCCTCTGTTACAAATCTTCCCCAGAATTCTTAGAAGAGAAAAGAAAATTCCTCAGAATCTAAAGCCGAAAGTATTCAACCAGAGCATGTTGTCAGTGTTGACGGAACTGAAACGTGGTCCTTCGCTGCTGGCCATATGAGAACACTCAACCTGCGATGGAATGGGCTATGCTCGGAATTTCTCCTCGGGATTAAATCCCTAACAAGGATATCCGCATAAGAATAAGAGTAAATGACGTAGCCCAGAGCATCAGCAAGATGAAGTGGCAATAAAGTGGCAGCATTCATACGTTTAATTGCTGGGCACGGGCCTCTCATTTCTGAGTGGGTTTTTGAAGGGATCGGCAATAAAGAACCGGCAACCGATGGCAAAGAAAGGTTCTCGATCCTCGGCAGCCTCGTATTGGCAAGCGCATTGTAAGGCGGGTCGCCCACAAGAAGAAGTGATGACCTGATGATTAGGAAGTCGATTGATGCAGGTAGCAGGTATTTTGTGGCAATCTTTGGGGAGGGAAATTCGGTCAAGAAATTCTCAGTAGCAGTCCGGAGTCAGGAAGCTGGCGGTGTTTTACACTGTGCCTCGAAAAGCACGTAAAGCTGTTGGTCCTGCGCCTGATATCTCTCCGGTTGTGTCGGATAAGGTATCGCTCCATCGAACTTTGAGAGTGAAGGAATACAGAGTGCACACCGAATTCGGTCTGGACGACATTATTCACAACCGGGGAGTGCGCAGAGGATTTTTTTTATAGGCTAGGTTGACAAACGAGCTCACAGCCCACCTGATGGTAAGTGGTTGCTGTGGCCCATAGACATCTACTACTTGTTCGGACTAATTCCAGCCTCTCGATTTCACTATCGCACATCGCGACAAAACTCGCGCGATACTATCCATACCATCTGGATGATTGGCGGTTCACCACTGTGCGATTTATAAGAAGTTTTCTTCATCGCACAACTACATTGTGGAATCTACTACCACCAGCGATTTTTACGGACCGATACGACTTATTTTTTTTAAAAGGCCGGCAATGCATCTGCAATTCCCCTGACGTTGCAGTTGTTCATGGGCGGCGGTAGTCACTTACTATCAGGTGAGCTGCATGCTCGTTTGCCCCCTCTTATGTAAAATAATATTATTATTGTCCTTACACCTCTACTACACGATCTCGGTGGTGTTTGCTTATGCGAAATATTAAAGATTTCAATTATAATAGGCTTCAGTTGAATACACCGTTTATCTTAAGATTATTTTATTTTATTCTTAGCAATTATTTACTTAATTTTAATTATACGTGGTAGAGCCATGCTGCAGCTATATTAATAGTATAGTTGTACCATAATATATAGTTGCAGCATGGCTCTGCCATGTATAAAGTCAATGGTTGTGGAAGAACAATATTTATTTTTGGTCATGTTTGCATAATTTGCAGGTGCTTTCAACTTTGGGGACGCGTTGCAAATTCCTACAGAAGCTCGATTTGTCTTGGTGTGGCAGTCATCGCATGATACAGCCCCATTACGTTGTCAAGTGAGTTGCGTTATACGATAATAACTTATTCAAAACAATAGTTTCCAAGGTCTTATGTCTAATTATTAATTATTATCGCTACAAAATAATTCAATAACTACTATTTTTACCATTTCCTCTTAAAAAATGTTGTTTTAAAAAGCACAATGTTAAAAAAAACAATTGCGTTAAAATTTGCTAATAAGACCTATTCTACGATTATATAATAACTATATCACAACATTTTATACACATTTATTATAAGTTTACAAAATTTAAGTGAGAATGGTTGCTAACCAACTTTAAATCGTTATAAATCCTAAATGGTCATTCAAAATATACAATGATTAGAGAAACCTAGATTTTCAAAGACCTATTCAATGATACCCAACTTGACATAGTACGTAGACTTACATTTTTTCTTTTTCACAATATGGTATCGTCTGGTTATCGCCATATTGAATTTTGATTACTGTCATGTCTTTAGTGACACTTATAAGATTAAGACAAAACGATTGACGTAAGAATCATCAAAATCGTCCCACGCGTTTGGTCTCTAGGGCGCCACAAAGGAACAAACATACATATAGGCTGATAAACTAATTACCCTCCTTTGCGTTGTACAGTCGGGTAAAAACACAAATTTTGTTTAAACACTATTATAAAATGACACCATTTTATATAAAATCTGTCTTTCAAAGATATTTCTAAAATTATGTTAAAGTTATAAATTTTAAGATAAACAGTCGCTCATGTATTAATTTTTTAGAATATTAATATTATTTGAGGATTTTCAACAAGCATAGTTTCGGGTCTACTGCCGTATCAAAGTTAGTAATCATTGAGTGGTTTTAATAAGGTTAACTGTGCAAGGTTGGCATAGATAATTGATATTTTTTATTACATTTTAAATTGTTAGTATAATTAAAATGGCGTTGTAATCGTAAATACTGTGATTTATTATAGGTAAGTAATTAAAAAATAAAATGGAAAATATTAATGGATGTTGGACAGGCACTCTCAATGTGAATATCATTTTTCAAACAAGGTTTTTATTATAATATTCAATTGTTTAAAAATCTTCCTAGCGCGCCAGGATAACTGGCATACATGTGTTATTGTTCAATTTCGTTCAATTCGTTCAATCATATAAAATTGCAGCCATAGTTATACATTGCAGCAGTGCAATTGTATAACTATGGCGAGAATCATGGTTTGCTTTGTTTTGACGATTAGTTTCATTGTATTTAGTAGTATCTATTATAAGCCAATGTATTTTTCATATTAATATCTTAATTTTATCATTATTATCCGAGCTGTGAACCGTGGAAGCTTAGGTGCTTTGCGCTCGCTGTAAATTTCACAGTACGCGAGCAACTCGGGTTCGATTACCGCCGGCACCAATGAAATTTTTAATTGCAATTTTAAATGCTGATTTACCACGCGCTCGACGGTGAAGGAAAACATCGCGAGGAAACCTCCATGTCTGAGAAATAAAAGAAAGAAAGATATTTCGAAGACATCTGGGGTCCGCCGACACTTCCTTGTCCTAAAACCATCTCAGAAGTGAGAGGAGGCCTGTGCCCAGCAGTGGGACGTATATGGGCTGTAACTTTATTATTATTATCATCATTTTAACCTAACAAGGCCACTGCTGAACATAGAACTCTCCCCTCCATTGTCTCTAATGCTTATCTCATAATATTCCGATAATTGCCATAGATGTCACACTAGGGTTGCCAAAAGCAGATTTTATTATTTTGTGTCGTTATCTGGAAGATACTGCTGCCCATTCGCCTCTTACGACACCCACGGGATGATATAGGGTAGTGGATTTTCTGACGCTGCCATTACGCGGCGAATCTTATTTTAGGTTACCAAGTATTCCATCCATCCATTTCAACCCATAAAAGTCCACTGCTGAACGTAGGCCATTAACAGACGGCAACCGCAGTTTTTTTAAAATTATTTTGATTATTTATCAGAAAAGATGCTGTCCATTTCCTGTTTTAGTTTTCCTCTCTCGCCTTTTCGACACCCATGGAACGATATATATTAGTAGTGGTAGGTAGTGGATATTCTTACAAGCCACTACACGCTTTACATAATATTATCATAATGAAAATACATAACGCCGCTGCGAGTAATTCCCACCGGAGTTACAGTTATTAGTTTTTTAAGGATAAATAATTTTACTTATAATCGTTGAGATGATCGCTTATATTAAATTAATTATCTCTATATCTGTCCTTTTCTATTTTCATTTAGTGAAAAGAGTGAGCAACTATAAGATTTTTTTTAAATTGATGTCGATTTTTATGAGTAAGGCCGTGAATGCTTTAGTTAGCCAAACGGTATTTAACATATACATGTTAAAATATGTGTGTTTTCATACTCCTTGTTTAATTTGCAGTTTTCTGAGAGACAACTGCTCTGAATTAACACATCTGAGAATGAATTGCTGCGAATTCGTCGACAACTCGGTGCTAAGGAGTGTGGTTGAGAGTTGTGCGTATCTACAAGGTTAGTCGTTTATATTGTTGCTTATAAATAAATAAATAGTCTGAACATTTTTTTAGGTACCATTTCGGTCATGGCGACTTTTTTTTCAGTATGTCAACTTTGCAGATCCTCGGCACTGTGCCAAAACTTTTTAAATACCTACAATAAAGTAACAAACGATTAATAATGTAAACTACCTAAGAGGTTATCTGGGCTGAGGCTGATAATTTTGACGTATAGCTTTTTAGCGATCTATTGCTGTCGCGCTGTATACCTATGAAAAATTGTTCTCTTAATATACGAGGGTGATACTGAAAGTTCTTGGAAAATCAAAAACTGAACAAACTAGCAAGTTATTAGTTTTATTATATCTTTTCAAAATAGTGTCCATTTACATCAATATAATCTGCATCCGATGGAACCACTGAGAAAAGCACTTTGCCCAATCGTCCTTAGGGGTCTCTTCGACAGCATTTTGAAAGGCAGCCACTGCTTCCTCGGCGTCCATAAAACGTTTTCCTCGAAGTTTTCTTTTATTTTCGGAAATAAATAAAATCGCAAGGTGCGAGGTCAGGGCTATAGGGCTGGTGACCCAGTAATTCTACGTCTGACGTCGCCAAGTAGTCGATTGTTTGCGGTGTGTAACTGTTTTCGATCCTCTAAAACAATTGTTGCGTAATAACCTGTTCTTCCGAAGAACGAGGCCACCATCTTTTTCCTACGCTCTCTTCGCTTTCGACCTCTCTTCACTTTAGTTGGCAACTCCTCGGAAGGAAACACCCAGACATCAGACTGTCTCTTAGTTTCAGGATCATAACAATAAATCCAGCTTTCGTCACCCGTAAGTATGTCGAACACAGCATTTGAGTCACCTCCGTTAAATCTTTGACCATTTCACGACACCAATCAACGACGGAATTTTTGGGCCTCTGTCAAATTATGAGGTATCCACCGAGCACAAAGCTTCGTGATCGCTAAATGTTCATGTAGGATTTTGTGCACTTGACTCATACCGATGCCTAAGCTTGTCCGAATCTGCTGATAAGTCACTCTTTTGTCAGTCTCTATCATACGCCGCACAACACTGATGTTATCTTCAGTCGTCGCCGTAGAAGGCCGTCCCTCACGCAGATCATCGGTGAGATTAGTGCGACCACGTATAAACTCATTAAACCAGTTGTAAACAGTGGCACGAGATGGGGCTTCTTCTTGAAAGGCCAATCGAAGTCTATGATAACTTTTTTGTTGACTTAAATGACATCGAAAGTCATAAAAAATCATTGTACGAAAATTTTCTCGCGTTAAATTCATGCTGACGTGACACAGACAATTTTCAATTTGCCGCCAAATCGTAAACAAATGACAAATTAATAAAATACATACACAATAATATTGGCAAAGAGTTCCATTTTCAAAATTTGAACTTATTTTTTTATTATATCGTTTACAAGTGGCCAGTTCTAAAAACTTTCAGTGTCTCCCTCGTACCACGTCTTATATAATTATACCTACGAAATCATTATTCCGAATCTCCTATTTCGTCCTCCAAAACTGGACAGATTTTAATCTTTTTTTCATGAACAAAATAAGTACGATTGTGGCTATGATAAATTCGTTTCTTGGATGTCTAATGGCGACGGTATAACTAGGCAGTTTTAGTAATTTTTGAAGGTACCTAGTTTTTAATTAATGAAAAAAATAGGAACATACTAGGTAGTAAATTAATTTTCTGCCTAGGAGTTCGTCTGGATAGGTACCACCCACTTATCGATTTCATGTACTGCTGTGTTCTGATCTGTGTAGAAAGCCAGTATGATAAAAAGCTGCGAAACATTCCATCTGTCCTCAGAGTTGACAACGCACCTGTAGCCTTATTTGTTTGCTAGTATTTTAAGAAGAAATAAATTTTACACGAAGTCAATACACAGTGGATACACATTGAACTGGCTTATTATAATCGGTCAAATTTTAGAACCGATGTGAATAAAAAATAATAAAGGATATAATAATATTAATGGGAAATGACATTGTTGTATGCCAAATTCTTTGGCGAATGGTTAAAATTGAGTTGCGAATTTTCAAATTTGATTTGAAAGCAATATGTATTTAATATTTATTGCACAGATAAGGCTAAACGGCTTTAAGCGACAGTAACGTTTTATGACCGCATTGTTTTATAAACGGGGTTGATCGTATGTGATATTATCGAGATATCGCTACGCACTTATGACATCATCTGTCGTAATGTAAAATACATTACGACGTCCTTGACGCTATTATCCCGGAAGAATTGTCACTTTCAAACTTTAGTTAGTTTCTCATTTTTTTATAGGATAAGGGTGATAAACGAGCACACAGTCCACTTGATGGTAAGTGTATGTTGTGGCCCACAGACATCTACATCTATCCTCTGCTACGAATCAAAATGCGGATGCGTTGTCACCCGTGAGGATTAAGATGGAATGCCTCGTTTCCAGTAAAAGGGGTCTCCGGTTTTCTACACTCACCATACGAAACACAGCAGCGTTAAGCTGCTATTTTACGCTGTTATTCTGTGAGAGCGTGGTCCTTCCCCGGTCGAGCCGACCTAGTATAGCTGCAGCATGGCTCTACCACGTATAATCTCATGTAAATGTATACATATTTGCACGTTATTACCCTAAGTAGAAGTACATAATTAAATGAAGTGTCTGTTCGTAATGTCAAAATAACAACTTTTTACTAAATGCATATGAAAGTATGCATTGAGTAAAAAGATACTCATAACAATAAAACAGTTCTTTAAATGTTTGTCTGTCTTTCTGTCTTGTTCCGGCTAATCTCCGAAATGGCTAAACCGATTTTGACGGGACTTCCTCTGGCAGATATATGTAAAAAGAATTAGGGTTCCGCGCAAAAAATTAAAACCCATAAAAATCCAATCTTAATAAATTCCACGCGGACGAAGTCGCGAGGAACAACTAGTAGTATATAAATACTCTGAAATATGCTATTTATCCAAAGCTTACAAGATAATTTCTTGAAAATGTGTCAGAAAGATGATCACCATTTAAATCATTGAAGGACCAGTGAAGGATCACGTCTCAGTACCATATGTCTATCACGCACTAGTTGTACACTCTTGTAGGTTTCCCGAACGCTTTTTAGTCGAGTTATATCCGTCGATTGACCATCCATTCCTATCTAAAGTCCACTGCCACTATGGGAAGCCTATGTTCACATGTGGTGTATTAATGACAAAATATTAAAATTATGTAGCCGTTGCAGGTTATCAAACGCCTACGAAACTGCTGCGCATATCCCATAGATTGCCTCATAGGGGAGATATTTGCCATAGTTGCCACACTTGGGGTTGGCAACCGCATTTTATTTTTTAGTTGTTATTAGAAAGATGCTGTTGCCCATCACCTTGTTTCCCTCCTTGCCTCTTACTATACCTACGGGGCGATATGGGATAGTGGATATTCTTACACCGCCATTAAACGGTCAACAAATTACGTTACTTAATTTAAAACTATTTTGTTGAAAACTTTGTCTAAGTAATGTATTTCAAGGATAATAATAACAGGAGAGTAAGAGCTTAACTCGCCTTCAATTATTTAAAGAAATAATAATGATATTTATTATGTTTATTTTATACATATTCTTACCAATGGATATGAAAGGGCTTCCTACTGTATTGTTGTCACTCAGAATTGGCAATTATACTCGCTCAGCTTGTTATTGAACCAACTGATCATTGTTTGTATCTTGACATACTTGGCTTTTTGTCAATCCAATGACAATGATAGGTATGCCTCGTCTAGAATATTAAAAAGTTAGAAATTTCTTAAGAAAAAGAAAAATCCCGTTATTGCTATACTAATCAATTAAATTATTAACATAATATTATCAGCTTGAAGAAGGATATAATGTTGTTGACAGAACGCCTGTACCCAGATTTAGTATGGATAACAGAAATTTTTCATGTTTATATTTTAATCAAATCCAACGGGTCACCTTACAATCATATTATTTATTATTTTATAATGCTATACGAAACTAGAGATGTGCCAATTCGGAATGCCATCCTATCAATTTTTTACAAATTATTTATTTATAAGGTACCTCTGTTATTAAAACTTAAACAAAAACCTGCGCCATCTAATATTAAAACATAATAAATAAATAAAAAAACCTGCAGATTTATAATAGTAGTCATGGGGCAAGTATTTAACTCCGTTTCATGACATTATTTTACAAAATATGTGCGATATAATTTTTAAATTAAAAGTTAAGATTTATTAATTTCACGCGAAAATCAGTCTTATCACCTTTGAAACTCATAGTCTTGTAAAACGATGTTAGAGTAAAAATCAATTTCACATTTTAAGATAAAGTGTACTTTATTTACTACTTTGTTTATTTATTACTTTACTACCTTTGGATAAAATTACAAACCAAAAATGTTTTCTTCAAAACTTTTTATATCTCTAATAGTTTAAGAGATAATCATCAAAAACTGTTTATTTCATCAATTTTCAATTTAAAAAAATATGTTTTTCGGATACAGTATAGCCGAGACCACTCCAGGTTTTGCTCTCTGTTCCTGAAGTTTCATCACAATCGTTTCTATCAGACAGACAGACAGACAGATAGGCTATTTGCTGCGATTTTTTTGCGCTCGCCTACGACATGTGTCGCAATCTATTATTGTAGGTACATCGTATGTGTATTGCTAATTTTATTTTTGAATGTTTAATTTCGCGTTAACATTAAGATGGAAGTTATAATGAAAACAATATCTTCAAAGTACGTTTTCTATAATCACATTTTTATTAAGATAAAGCAATACTTTCTTTATTACTATGCATAATATTTATATTTCAGAGCTGTGCTTGCGTTCGGTCGTGGGGTGTACTGACTGGATATGTCTGGCAACACTGAAGCGACTGAGGCGGCTGGATCTGTACCGCACGGACATCGGCACGATTGCCGCCGTCGCCGTAGTGCGCGCCAACCCTAACCTGCAGCATGTGAATGTTGGTACGCATTTTTATGATTTGTGCCTTATGAAGTTGTTTTTATCTTGTGCTAATGACATTTTTGATTAAATTTTGTGTAAATAATAAATAAAACATTTTTCTCTTAAAATGAGAAAAAACATTGTGCATAATAATTACTTTTTGTGTAAAATGTTATGCGGTAAAATAAAAGCACAAATAGTATTTATGTATCCCACTTCTGGACATAGGCTTACTGTAATTTCTAAGGGGACGTTAAAGCAGGGAAGGATTCGTTGCGTGTTGGCGCTTTAAAGACATTTATTCCGACACTTCAGATTACAAGCACAAATTACAGTACAGGTGAATAAACAAAATTAATACGAAAAAAAAAAATGTCTTCGTAATATTTTTCATTTACTCAGAGCAAGTGTAAAATTTGCATTTAAAATTGCGAACAACTCTTTCAGTGGTGGCGGTAGCAATAGAACTTTACAAGTTAAATATCATAAATATTATTTTATCATCTACCTATACATTCTAAAGTTTACGTTGTCTTATTTCCTGTAAAATAACTTTTAATATGATGAGTATAACATGAAATATAATTAATTTTTATATTATGCATTTTTTTAATTAAATTGTTTTAAGCATGAAATCATGCTACTTGATATATTTGTGTTAATGGTTTTTCTTTACTTGTCTGTACTTAAAAACATTGTCAAGTCTTCTCCTTTCTCCTTTATTAGCTCGTAAGACAGACATGGTCCTAATATAATAAATAAGACTAATATGGACTTCCCACGTAGGAGGTTTTTCCCTTCCTATGGGCTTCCCGAGAAATTGTGCAATTGGATCACCAGCTTTCTTGCAGATCGGAGCATCAAGGTCGTTGTAGACGGTGCATGCTCCGACTACAAGCCTATTAACGCTGGTGTTCCACAAGGCTGCGTGCTATCACCAACGCTGTTTCTTCTGCATATCAATGATATGTTGCAAACCGGTAGCATTCATTGCTATGCGGATGACAGCATTGGTGATGCTCTATACACCGGCCGTGCCAATATTTCTCGGAAAACGTCGCCGAGTACCGGAACAAACTTTTGTCTGAAGTCGAGTCTTTGCTGAACAAAGTCTCGGATTGGGGGCGACTAAATCCAGTTAAATCCTCAGAAGACACAAGTTTGCGCGCTTACCGCTAAAAAGAACCCCTTTGTCGTATCTCCTCAGTTTCAAGGCACTCCCCTTGTTGCCTCAGTCAGTATCGGAATCCTCGGCGGCGTCGACATATCGAGTGACGTGCAGTTTCGTGGTCACTTGGAAGAGAAGGCCAAATTAGCCTCTAAAAAGCTTGGCGTGCTCAGCAGAGCGGGACAGTATTTCATGCCGGCACAACGCCTGCAACTTTATAAGGCGAAGGTTCGGCCTCACATGGAATACTGTTCCCATCTCTGGGCTGGGGCTCCCCAGTGCCAGCTCCTTCCACTTGACCGCATCCAGCGCAGAGCGGCTCGAATCGTCGACGACCGAGTCCTTTCTGATCGGCTCGATTCATTGGCGCTGCGAAGAGATGTTGCATCTCTTTGCATTTTCTTTGCATTTTCTTTCGCATTTACCACGGGGAGTGCTCTGAGGAATTGTTCGGATTAATCCCAGCCGCCAAATTTCACGAACGCACATCGCGGCAGAACTCCCGATACCATCCACACCATCTGGATGATTGGCGGTCCACCACTGTGCGATTTAGAAGATGTTTTCTTCCTCGCACAACTTCCTTGTGGAATAGTTTACCACCCGCGATTTTTCCGGACCGATACGACTTAGGGACCTTCAAGAAAAGAGCCTACTCCTTTTTAAAAGGCCGGCAACGCATCTGCAATTCCTCTGGTTCCCCTGGTGTTGCAGTTGTTCATGGGCGGCGGTAGTCACTTACCATCAGGTGAGCCGCATGCTCGTTTGCCCCCTCTCCTATAAAAAAAAGGTACAATCTTCCATAATCGCTACGCTTAGTAGACGGTTTGGCGATCGAAGTAGCAGAAGTCTCGCATCTTTGAAGCTGCTATCTGTCGTTATCCGGTTATTTAAATCTGGTATAATCGAAATCATTTTAACGCCATCTATTGGAAATTAAATCCTTCTGGCATTTCCTATAGTCGCCTATGAGGTCGTTACCACACGGAAAATCGCTCACATAAGAACAAATTGATAGGTACCCGTCAGTACTTATTACACACCGTGCCTAAGAATGAGATAATTGGCTAGCTTCGGGATTATGGAGTGTCATCTCTATCGCAATCGCACTTACAGTCTGGTATCTATTAAGACCTGTAAAACTGTTACTTTTACCGACTTCAAAAAGGAGGAGAGGAGGAGGTACTCAATTCGACTGTATGTTTTTTTAATGTGTTTAATTTCGATGATTCTTTTTTTATTTGATAGCTGGTGCTTCTCATGTGATCCCATATACATTTGATCAAGGTCTGATTAATAGTTTTTGAGTTATTTTTAATAATTTATATTGAAGTCGGTTGTACAATTTATTTATTTTTAATTATTTATAATGAAATATACATTTATAATAAAATTACCTTTAAATAAAAATTAACCGTGTAGTGGCGGTGTAAATTTTACAAGATGATATGGGGTAGTGAATATTCATCCACTACCCCATATGCGACAGCAGGAAACTGGAACAGGAGATGAGCAGCACCATTTTCCTGATAACAACTCTAAATAATAAAAAACTGCGGTTACCAACCCGCTTGCCAAGCGTGGCAGCTATGGCATAATACCCTCTATGAAGCAATCTGTGGGAGGCCTATGTCCAGCAGTGGACTTTTAAAGGCTGTAATGGATGGGTGGATGGAAAATAAAATGAAACATTTTATACAAAACATTTATAAACATTGTACTTAAACAATTTCGCATGACTGACCATGTAAAGCTTGTCCTATTTTATATTAAATGCCACTGTCCGGTTTCAATTTGGGGAGTTTTAAAACTCTGTTTATGTATTTTAAAGTGGACGCGACTGCACTCTAATAATCTAGAGCAGGGATCACCAATTAGTTTAATTGTGGGTCCGTATAAAAAATATAAATCCGTCGCGGTCCGTTTGCTAGATGATGACTAGCAACTGAGATTTAAAAAGTCAATTAACAAATAAAATGAAAAGAAATCGGAATATTTTTATTAAGGATACATCTAATTAAAAAATAACAAAATAAGTAAAGTAAAGTAACCCAATATTAAGACGAAAAATGGCATTTTCTAATCTGAACAATGAAGTCTGATATTAAGCTGGTGCAAGCTATTGCCATTAAATCCAGGAGATGGTAATCGCTAAGACGAGATAGAAATTTATTTTTGATGAAGTTCATCTTGGAGAACGCTGCTTCATAAATATATGTTGATCCAAACATTGTACAAATTTTCAAGGCCAATTTTTTAGTTCTGGGTATTTATTACCACACACTAATTTTATCCAAAATTCTTGGCAAGCAACTTCCGAATTTTTATGTTTTAAAACAGAAGAAAATTGAATTAGGATTTTTCTGGGTCTGCACAAAATAAATCGGCGGTCACGGACACGGACCGCGGTCCGCCATTGGTGACCCCTGATCTAGAGTAACGACTGACAAGTTAGTGACAAAACGTCACACAGCTATGAGCAGAAACGACGCTCTACGAAGCTGTGGTTAGCAGATTTTCTCTTCCGGCTATAGTAATTATTTGTTCTATTTTAGGTTCGTGTAAAATGATATCGGCAATGGACGAAGTGGCGATAGCTTTGGGTGCCAATTGTCCTGGACTCATATCCGTAGACTTTTGGAAATCTTATTCTTTGACCGCCGTTGGTATCAGGTCGCTCGGGAACTGCAAGATGCTGCAAGAGTTGGATGTGGGATGGTGGTGAGTTAAAACGAGAATAATTATATAATTTTCATTTCAGAAGGTACTTTTCTTACAAAGTTATTTTTGCATAGCAAAAAAAAAAAACGGGAAGAAAGTGTTTATTTATAGATTATTAACATACAGGGTTATTTTGCAATAACCGGCCAAATTTTCAGAGAAGGTCCAGAATAAACAATAAAGGCAAATGGTGAAGAAATTTATTTAAAAAAAATTCAAGAATTCTGGCCTTTTTATCATTTAAATTCAAAATTTGTGGTAATGCATTATTTTAACTGATTTTACTGCGCACGCACACATTCGTAAGGGTCGGTCGTTAGGCAAAAACGTTGTTTCCCATAAATCACATTCAATTTGGGATAATTTCAAATAAAAGTAGAAGCCTTATTTACTCGTGTTTTCAAAAACTGCAATAACTGTATATTATTATTTATATATTTCAACTTAAGTTTAAAATTTGGCTACTCTTTGAAAAATAACCCTGTATATTAGCGATTTTTTTTTTCACTCTCTAAATTACTATATTACTTCTCAATATTTTAAAAATGTACACTGTCTTAAAATGTTTTCGACCACTGGCAGGAGGCGAGGTCATTGTACGAAATTCTTCGTCCTTGGCAACCGGTGTTTACCTATGTACATGTCACCACTACAGGCAAAGCACCGTTTATGAAACAATATTGTATAGTTAATTTATTTTTAAACAGCTTACAAGCCGGCAGTTCAGGCGAGTGGTTGGCTTCTCTAGAGGGGAAAGAGCTTCGCAAACTGTTTCTTGGAGCTTTGCGTGGAGTTTGCGACCGTGACCTCCGCACTTTAATACCACGCGCACCAAAATTATCACAACTAGACCTGTTGGGCGTCAGAGCGGTCACACCTGATATATGTAGCGAGTGAGTGTTGCCAGTATCAATATTTTAAGGGTTCTGTAGTTATACAAGAAATGTTATTATTTCTGTCCCTTTGTACTAATGTTTCACAGTATTTTAACTTAGACTTTTCCGTCCGATTTAGATAAAAAATTTAGAAGTATAAGCTTTCGAGATAGTTTTAAATTTTATGGTTATTAATTATTTCTAAATAATCCCAATTTTCATTTACTTCCCCTATGTGTAAACACGGAATGCATACATTTTTTTGAACTTGAAATATTGAGTGCGATATTATTATAAAGGTATTTTAAAGGTTCCATAAACGGCTTCGGCAATTAAGCTTAATTTTCGAAATATTTAACTTCAAAGTGGTTTGCAATGTGTCCTTAAACTTTTAACTTTCATCATCATCATTATTACAACTTCATAGGGAGGATACTTGCCATAGTTGCCACGCTTGGCTTGGCAGGTTGGCAACCACAGTTTTTCATTATTTTGAGCTGTTATCAAGGAAGACGTTGCATATCTCCTGTTTCATTATCACCCTGCCATCTCTTAAGACAACCACGGGATGATATGGGTAGTGAATTCCCTTACGCGGTTACTACACGGCGATCTTAAGTTGTCTGAAAAATAGGATTTACTGAATACATGTGATTAAAATCTTAGTTATTTTATATTTAATTTTATTATTTTTATTATACTTAGTTTATTTTATATATTTTTTATGATGTACCATTTATATTTTATGTATTTTATTTCCATGTATTACAAAATTTTTAGTTATTTAACTTTAGTATTCTCATATAACTTTTACTAAACCTACTTTTTTCTATCTCTGCATCACCTCAAGGTAGACTGGTGCATTAATGTGTGTATATGAAGTTTTAAATTTAAAAAAAATCGATTTATAAGCGAAAATTTTTACGGATAATTTGCAGAGTGGTCTCAATTCCATTTGCCTTTACATTTGTATTTGCAAGGTTCCATACGCGTGTCAATGTTTTACAATACCAGCAGTATCCTAAAATATTGATTTTGAGCCTTCTTATATATTGATGGTTGATAATGGGTAACCATTATCGACCATCGATTAGCTGTTGGCCTTTTATTTCCATTAATTTGTGTTCCAATAATTATTATTATTCCGGGCTATTTCAATATCCCGGAAAATAATTATTGGAACTAAATTACAATTCGTCTTAATTGACAAGTTTGTATTAGGTGGCAAAAAAGTAAAGTAACAGTAACAGTTTTTTATATCAATTATAAACCTATAAATATTTTAAATAGAAAAATTTGAAAATGTATGTAGGAGTCTATAAATTGAAAGGCATAAAGAGATTTGTCACATTATTAATTTCAAATATTCAAGGCCTCTAAGGCTTTTAGACCTCGAAGAATCTAACCGTTATGGAAGAAATTTTCCTGAGTGGCAGCCTCGCTCCGGTAAAAGAATGTACGGTAACCCGCACAAGATGGAGTGACCTGGTATAGGGTATGAGATGCAGGATCGTGCTTTTTGTGGCATTCCTTGAAGAAGGCCTATGTTCAGCTGTGGACTTGTGGTGGGCTGTAATGATGATGTTGATGATGATGGTGAATCAAAGATAAAAATAAATGAAAATTGTTGTTGTTTCAGTATATTAGCGCGATGCCAAGAGCTGAGACTGTTAGATGTCAGCTTTTGTGATCAAATTTTGGAATCTCAGGTAAGTAAAGTACATAACTCCTAACCTTTAAAAACTTATATCTAACCCTTTCAAATTAGAATACAGCAGTTATAGCAATGCACTCAGCATGCTGCTAAAATGATTGTGGGTGGTTGTCCAAAGGCGGCTGCGTAAAATAACCTGTCTTCCTATAAAGTTTCGTAGATATTGTATGATTTTTCATTTTTGTGATTTGGGTAAATACGTACTAGTTTCACAATATTTTGTATAACTACAAGCGGTAAAATTAAAAATTTTGTCAACCGACTTCAATATAAATTATTAAGGATAACTCAAGAACTACTGGTCAGACCTTGATCAAGTTTATATGGGACCACATGAGAAACACAAGCTTTCAAATAAAAAAAGAATCATCAAAATCGGTTCACCTAGAAAAAAGTTAAAAGTCAACACACATAAAAAAATACAGTCGAAATGAGTACCTCCTCCTTTTTGAAATCGGTTAAAAAATCAAGAAAGAGTGACGGCATTTAGCATAAATGGCTATTTGGGCAACACAAATTATCGGATTTCGGATTGTACCCCATTTGTCTGATTGCTTTATATTATACTTCCTATATCTTAATGCATAAGTGTGTCATCCGGCTCTAGTAGAGGTGCCTGTGTGCTAGCGCATACATTTAGTATTATATCTCTTATGCAGCGTTACCGAAAAAATTAAAAAATTCACAATTGCAGAAATAAATAAAAAAAAAACAATCACAATAAACTTAGTTACACAGAGGAAACGCACGTTGTAACTGAAACTTCCTGAATTACCTCGAACAAATAAAACGAATATTGTGTTATGTATAAATGTTTGATCTTTTCACCAGTGTGTGCATTCTCATTTTATGACCGTGTCGTGACTTGCTCCACATCTGCATCAGAGATCCGCATTGATTTATGTTTTTTTTATAGAATAGGGTGACAAACGAGCACACAGACCACCTGATGGTAAGTGGATGATGTGGCCCACAGACATCTATATTTATCCTCAATTAAGAATCAAAAAGCAGATGCGTTGTCACCCTTGAGGACTATGATGGAATGCCTCTTTTCCAGTAAAAAGGGTCTCCGGTTCTCTACACTCACCATACGAAACACAGCAGCATGAAGCTGCTATTTTACGCTGGTATTCTGTGAGAGCGTGGTCCTACCCCGGTCGAGCCGACCCATTCGTGCTACAACCATAATATAGCTGCAGCGTGGCTCTACCACGTATGTGTATGCGGATACAGATGCAGATGTCTAAACCAATGCGGATGTTCCGCATTTGCGGATGCGGATGTTCCGCATTTGCGGATGCGGATTCGAATATCCGCAACATCCCTGCTTCTAATACAAAGTCACGTGCAAACGTAGACATAATAACATATAATTCAATCCGGAGAGTTTTGTTTAAACGTTTCATAGACTCAGCCACAGAGCTCCTATGATCCAGCACATGTACCACCGTCAATACCAGAGCACGAACTGAGACAAAAATCACAAAAAAATGGACGTGGTTTTGCCCATTCACAGACAATTCGGACGGCTTCCAAATGGCGTGGCGCCTTTTTTTTCACATTGACAGTCAGCCGCGAAAGACGTCCATTTGGCTTGATGTCAATTCGTTTGGAAATCCAAAACTGGACGATGTCCATTCAAATGGCATACGTTTTTCACATTCACGAAACAATTTTGGAAGACGTCCTCCATTTGGATTGATGGACGTATCGTCAATGGGCACCTTTATATATCCATTTCTTATCTACTGTGTCCATTCTTATTGCATGATGTGCTATAATAAATAAAAAACAAATAAATATATGAAATAATAATAAAAATATATCATACAGGTAAACGAATGGCGGCTACAATACCCACACGTGAGTATCAAAAGATCGTTCCAGTCCGCCAATATGAGTGCGGCGCCTAGCCCTATGTTCTTAGCTCCCAGTCTTGAATGATTACAAGCTTTTCTTGTGGCTAGTACTTAATGTGAGAGAGTCGAGAAGAAACTACAGAGAAAAGCTACGTCTGACCCAAGATGGGTAAAAATTCTGTGTGTAAAGTTTAATGGATGATACCGGAACATTCTGGCGCAGATAATCAGAAATATATGACATTAGTTTGAGTGATTTTTGAACTCGCAATAGAGATTTAAAATACTTATTGAATTTCACAAACTTAATATTTATATGAACTTGATTATAAGTAATATTCTACTTAAATAAAATTGAACGAATAAGGTAGTGACACTAACATTAAAAGTAACTAACTATAATATTTAATTACAAAATTTTATCGGTTTCCGTTTTAAGTTAAGTTAATATTTTAATATTAACAGTAGTATTGTAACTTGTACAAAGCATAATATGCAATACACATATTTATTGGACTGCAAGAAAGTATAATATATGATTTACTCGTATAACCATACAATTTCCATAGCCAACATTCATTATGAAAATGTATAAAAGACGTGTTTGTTAACCACCACCCTATTGTATATGGAAACATTATAGACAGTATTATTTTACTATTTTAAAATCACTTACATTAATTTAATTAATTTTGTCAATGACTTTTGTATACCATGGATATTTGTGGAAAAAATAAAATAAAAATAATAATATTAGGAAATCGAAAATTCGAGTAATATGGTTTAGAATTATTATCACGCACAATATAAAAGACTGTATTTCTGTTCGATGGACTTTGTAATTGTAAAATAATTATACTAATATCCAAGTAAAAATAGTCAAGACCTACAACGGTTAAGTCGAAAGTAGTTGTCGGATAATTCTCGTTGTCCTCTACATCTGAAATGTGTCAGTGTATTTAACATGTCAATGTGTGTGTAAATTTAAATAAATCACTTTTTATATTTTTATAAGCTTATAGGTAAGGGTGACTAATCACATACATATATATTTTGTCTATAGAACTAGTTTTAGAATGAAACGACTGCCATTAATCCAGTAGATCTACTTTTTCTGAGGGGTAGTTCGCAACGTGAGGATCAGAACTTTCAAGCGATCCATAAGGTTTTCTCGATAGTAATATAAGCTACATACATAGTATAGATCAACGGCTTCGGAAGCAATACAGGCGAATGTCTGTATCAGATAGTTCTAGCAGTTGAACGCACGAAACTACGAGTGTCAAATACCAAAAATCTGAATTTTTTTTTTTGAAAAGTTATAAAGCATCAGTGTGTATTTTAAGTGTACATCTCAAATTTGGTAAAAATATTTGCAATTAATACTTAAAGTTACAGCCAATAAACGTCCCAACGCTGGACGCAGACCTCACATTTCTGAGAGGGTATAAAGCGAAAAATCCACGCTGATCTAATGGTGTCGGCGGACTTAACATGTCCGCGAAAGTATTTTATATTTCAGACATTCAGGTTTATCTCATGATGTTTTCCTACGTCGCCTAGCACAAGGTTTTCATTGGTGCCGCCGGAGATCGAGCTTGCGTACTATGAGATATATGATAAGCGCTTAGCTTCTGACCTACAATGGCTCTACTTGCAGTCTTTTGTCCCAAATATGTTTCATATTATATGAAAGAAATTTAAAAATTTGGCTTTAATATTGAATACAGTTAACGATTAGATAATAAGGTATAAGTGAAATACTACTGTAAGACTGATTTAACTTTAGGGTTTTACTATGAAACTCATTTTTGATCTATTATCAGTGCCTATAAATTTTGAGGATGATGTTTGATTTAATGAAAATTTATTTTGTTGTCTCTAAAATAATCTTAGAGCTAGTAAATGGGGCGCATACGTTAAATTTTTGACAAAATTCCTTTAAGAATACCTACTTATTAATATTTATTATACTTATGTAAGAACAACATAAGTTTGTATGCACAAACAAAAGTACTGATCTGTAAAGTGTTATAAATGATTTTTATGACTTAGTATATTTTATTATAAATCTTTTGAATGTTTTTAATTTCGTAGAGTTAATTTCAAAATTTAAAAGGCAGCTCTATTACAATTCAATTTGTGCAGGAAATTCAATTGTGGCTATTTTCAATATCCCTGTAGTTTAATTAACTTTCATGTTCTATTATATTTATTTATTATAAAACGGCCTTTATCAACTGACCTACTCGTAGTGAATTTGGCAGCACACTTGATTAAAGAAACTGTAATATATAATTAGTGCTAGGTATGAAATATTTGACGCAGTATCCAATAATAGTAATTTCGTCGATTATTTAGTCAATTAGACTAAGGCACTCAATGATTGATGGATTTGCAGGTTATAAATTACGACAAACAACGCGATTTACTTTTTATTTATAATATAAATTGCAGCAGCTCATTATGAGTGTGCCTTTATGCTTTCTAATGAATTGATTTCATCATTTACATTTCAGTACTTCAAGAGCTCTTTTTAATGTTCAAATGTTTGCTCTTTTATCAATTATCAACTATATAATATTATGTCAATTTATAATTAATGTCTAGTTGAGCCGTTGTATTATCGACCTTGTGACATGTCAAACATTCAAGTCAGCCTTAGGGCTGTATTGCTCCGCATAAGCATGTCAACTCTCACCGAACAGACGACTCGATTTGATTCGATTAAAATTGTATGTATGTGCCTAGGCTTATTTGTAGTACTAGCGACGAACACTCACACATTAACACATGATGCAGGTATCGTCATATGTCAATGTGTGCGTGTGCTCGCTCGTTTGTAACTGACCGCTCCGTTCCGGACACTCACACTGCAACAACGTGCACGTACACTTTAAGCACAGTTTAAAGACAGTCTAACAGTTGGGAAACGAATGTACTTGTGCAGAGCAACAGCGGGGGCCTTGCGGAGCAGGGGCGGCGCGACCGTGTGCCACTAAATCTACTGTACAATACATGCGGTTTTTTTGCGCCCAATGCAAGGACACCCTCCGGAAGCGGGGGAGGGAGGTGGTGAATGCTCATAGCATACCACGCAGCCGGCTGCATGGTTATGTGGGACTCACTTTGAAGAAGTGCCTTACCCACTAAACACCACCTGTGGGAACGGCTTTAGCCTGTATGGCCCTTAGGGGGGTCGCTTCCGATTCGGCGGAAGGTCGTGTTTTATAGTACTTGATTAACTAATTTTAAGTGCCGTTTTTGAAAAATATAATATTTATAGTGGTGAATTACTGTTATAGTTATATGAGTTACAAAGTAAAATTGAATTCAAATGACGGTCATGCTTATGTTTCCCCTCATTTTTTGATAAAATTGTTTAACCGAATGCGAATACACTACACAATTAAATTTAACAATCGAAAACTGAAAACATCTATAAAAAGAAAGTGTCACGAAAATATTTGGCAGTGCAACACTTGTAAGTAAATGTATTTTTTCTTGTTGTAATAAAATGATCTTGTTCAATAAATGTTTTTAACTTATAAGTGTGTACATAATGTTAATAAATGATAATGAGTATTATAATATTAAGTCGCCCACGTAAATATAGTCTGTTCGCTAAGATAGTGTCGGTACACCCGGAGGCGCACTTATTATTTTGCTTTTATTTTATTATTTTTTACTGTGTTTGTTAAATAAATGTTTTTCTATTCTAAGAATAAAATAGAATACTATTTTATTATTATGGTTATTGTAATAAAATACGAATATAAATAATAAACACAAGTTAGGTAGCAAAGAACCTTTCACTACGACGCTTCGTTTTATAATGCCAAATTCTCTTGCGGGTGTACGCCGCATGCGGCGACATTTGATTATGCGGTACGTGCTAAGGCGGCGTGACACAAAGGGGACCGTATCTAAACGAACAAACTATAACTACGCGGGCTGTGGCATCGCCTGACATCAAACGCTTTTCACAACTGTTAGCTCTTTAAACTGTGCTATAAGTAAAGTTTACGCGCGTTCACATGCTCAACGGGAATTAGTAAATATTAATAGAAAAACGTCACAAGATCGATGAGATAGGGATAGGGTTCCGTCTACACAAGAACCGCCTTTAAACGATAGTATAAGAGATCTGTGTTTGTTATAATATTATAATAATTACTATAGCTTATATTTAGTATCGCAGTGCATCGAATTGTATTCTGTATTACCTACTTCAGAATTATTTGATCTATCCACAGACTAATATGATGCTTACGCATGATCTATCGTTATAGGAAATCTTTATTATATTATATAGAAAACCTGCAGCATTAATAGCGACCATGACTTTCAATATTAATAATTTATGATAATATAAATTATATAAGAAAAATAATTTCATTAAAAAACATACTACTTCTCATATAATTGTTTGTGTTAAAGAACTTAAGGTTAATCATAAAATGGCTAACAATATACTATCAACATGTAAGAAGATAATAAATTATATAAACTTTAGAGCAGTGATGTAATTTTCCCAAGCATAATATGTATTCTTAAATTCATTTTATTTTTAAATAGATATGTACAACATATTGATATGATCTCAATTCTTGCATGCGTTTGTCGTCTGCTGTAATTCTGTAGAACGCGTTCGAATATTCTCCACGATGCAGGAGTTAACCACGCTAGGATTTTCCACCCTTACGTTAATGTTAATTGTTAAATTAAAATGAAATGATTAATAATTAATTGTTTTCTTTTATTATTCATATTTTCTTCTATTCTGATTTTTACCGAGCTAAAACAGTGGCTAATAATATCTGTATTTGAAAACACGTTCAGGAAAAAGTATAAAAATAATTTCAAGTAATACATTTATTATGAACTTTTAGTAGCAATAGAACATAACCAATTCAATCTACCTTATTTTGTTATTGAAAGAAAAGTATTTGCTTCTTACTCAAACCAATACAATAATCCGCTAAATATTAAGCGCCCTCTAAATTTCTTATCATTTATGACCATTTTATTGTTTCCAAGCACCAATGATATAAATTTAAGTGCTGCCTTTACTTACCATTTCAATATTGATAGTATCATAAAGAAAATATCTTGTAATTTGTATTGCTCTGATAATATAGTCGTTTTATAATTTGTTTGAAATTATTGGCACTAAGGTTTCATTATGTGCAAAACTTGGTTATTAATGTTGTGTCTAACGTGAGATGAAGGAAAAACTATTCCTTTTATTTTAGTGATGGGAATTAGTGCAATGTCCCACAGTTGTAATGTCAGTCATAGACGTAAGACAGTGGATTCAAGTTTCTATGTATAACCATTCTGTTCATAATAAACTATTATATTAAACGAAATTCGTGTTTTGATTTCCTTACCCGTACCCTTTCTTACACAAGTTAATATATAAAAAATCCGACTGCCGTGATGTAATAATGTAATGACGAGTTTATTAGAATTTTTCACTTATTGTATGCCAGTTTATCCATCCTTTATCCATCTTTTTAGCCTATAAAAGTCCACTGCTGAACAAAGGCCTCCCCATAGATTGCTATACATGCCACGCGTGGCAGGCGGGTTAGCAACTGCAGTGTTTTATTATTTTAAATTGTTATCAGGAAGATGCTGCTACCCATCTCCTGTTTCAGCTTCCCTCAGTCGCCTCTTACGACAGCCACGGAATGATATTATGGGTTAGTGGATGTTCTTACACTGCCTACAATCCCACCTCGTAATGACGATGAAGCCGATGGTAAATCGCACTATCTTAGCGTAACAAAAGCCTATTCACTCTTGAGTTGACTCTTGGGTGCACATGGTAATCAAACGGAAAGACAGACGCCGGCTAATTATTCCTCGCACTAAAGATAGCACTTCATATTAGCACTATATTTTTGCCTGGTATTCTTATACCGCCACTACACGGGTGAACAAAAATAAAAAAATGCAGTTGTCAACGTGCATGCCAAACGTGGCAACTATAGCAAAATACCATCTATGAGTCAATCTATGGGGGAGGCCTATGTTCAAGAGGTGACTTTTATAGGCTGTAATAGATAGATAGAATAATAGATATAGGTATTCTGTGGCAACAGGAAGTCAAAAGGAACAATTCTCAAATTTAAGGGAACAATTAAACATGCCTACATCAAAACATAAAACTATTTCTGTATATATATACACCTAAATAATCATTAAATTACATACATAGATTGATATAATAATGTATATAATAATGTTGGAACGAAGTTGAAAATATCTGAAGATAATGATTTCTTATATTTACGCGATTTTATCGCTTTTAATTTTAACCTTTTTATTCCCGACGTTTCGGGTGCTTTTAGGGGGGGCAGGTGTTTTTGAGTATTAATTTATCTGAAGATAACAGAAATTTTATTGATTTGTCTGATATGTTTTATTATCTGTTTGAGAAAGAGTGATTGAAGACGATAAAAACCATAGACATAGAATATACTTACGCCTATTCTAAGTCTATGATAAAAACAATAATTAAGCCCGTGATACACATGTCCGTGGGTGGTATGCTAGGTGTTGATACTGATCATAGACTTAGAATAAACTTCATTTAGATTAGAAATTAGATTAGTAGACGGACACTGCTAGAATCTAGCGAAGATTTATTACTTGAAATGCGAGAAGATCTAAAATGTTATAAAAAACATCTACGACTTTGTAGGTAGGTATTATGCAAGTTTCCTTCCCTACTTCCCGGAAACAGGAAAAAATCTAACTGTTTGGATCTCTTTTAAATAAAACTAGTTTTACGGATTTTATCGCGTATATTAACTCCAGATTAATAATTTTTAATCTGGAGGTAACCGTGGTTAACTACGACATTGGGACGTCAAATACCTCAGTCCCCCCCGTGACCATGGGTGCTGTAAAGTACTCGAAACGTCGGGAATATAAAATAACATACGCGATAAAATCCGCAAAACTAGTTTTATTTAAATGTATAGTGTTCGCGTAAATATAAGAAATCATTATGTTTGGATCTCCTTGTCTGCTTTGTACTAACACCTGAACTACGGATAAAATCTAGATAAACATCCAGTAGCTTGTTTTTACCGGTAGGTATTTCGCTTGATTATACGAGCAATAAGCGTGTGCATTCACAGGCTATACACAACACTAACTGATGTGATAAAATCTAACGCGTGATTAGATATCGATATCTTGTATGATCAGGAACCAGATATATACTCGTACTTAGAACGGCACCTACTCGACGACATTCATTGTCATATCCATTTCAGCGCGTTATCGTCGGAAGATGTAATTAACACAGAAAATGTTTGAAACTTTCTTCACTATCATCATCCTTGAGAAAATACGTCTTTGTCATACTTTCAACTTGCCTTTGGAGAGCGATGTTAATCCAAGACAATGAAAATTGTCTATGGTGACTCCGACTTTGAAGTTCAGTAATAAAACTACAGTGGATGAATACTATCCCATTGCGACATTGTATTCTCTGGCTGAGGTCTTTGAATATTCCTTCTTAATGAAATTTATAGAAAGGTCAATGGGTACTTGGGCGATGAACAACATGAATATCGACCCGGGTGATCTGTAAACACTAACCTTCTTAGTCTTGTGGACCACGTCTCTGTGGTCAACAAGTCGACCGTGTACCGTGGTCAACAAGTTGACCGTGTACCGTGGTCAACAAGTTGATGTGTTATACTTTGATTTGCGGTTATTCGAATAGCTTAAGAACGGCTGCAAGATATTGAGAGGCGCTATAAGTTCTCACAACCTATACAATCGTAGCATGTGTACTCTATACGTGTCTGACAAATGTATCCTCCATAGACCTGATCATCAGCAACACAGAACATTGGAAATACACGCATGTATGTCATGTCATGTGTAATCTCAATGCATTCCTTACTACCTACTACTTATCCTGACTGTGATATTTTTGCGATAAGTGGCATTCTATTTTAAACCTTAAGTTACAGTCTATATACGTCCCACTGCTGGGCACAGGTCTCCTCTCATTTCTGAGAGGGTTTTAGGGCAAGCAAATGTCCGCCGCGCTGTCCCAATGCGTGTTGGCGAACTTAACATATTTTCGAAATATTTTTTTTCTTATTTCTCAGACACGCAGGTTTCCTCACGATGTTTTCCTTCAACGCCGAACACGTGGTAAATCAGCACTTAAAATTGCAATTAACAATTTTATTGGTGCCGGCGGGGATCGAACCCAGGTTGCTCGCGTACTGTGAAATTTACAGCGAGCGCTTAGCCCCTGAGCTACTTTTACACTTATTATTGACATTTTTTTTATACCTATGACCCAAAAAATATTACTGTCCTACATTTCGTTATCGATACGAGGCTGCCACTCGAGAACCTTTCTTCCCCATCGGTTGTCAGTACTTCGAATTATATGGCGATGGACTACGAGTATGTCGGTTACTCTGGTTCTTCTGCGGTTATCTTTATTACGAAGTCAATTAAGCAGAGAAACTCAGAGCATAGCCTTCTCCATAACTCGCTGAGCGACCTTGAGCTTCCTTATACAGCCAGCAATGAAGGCAGTGATGACATATGGATAAGAGGCGTAGTCTTTCGCTGCAACTTCTGTGAAATCCATTAATTTGTGATTTGATTGAGAAAAAAAAAATGGTTTAAGTACAAAAAAAAAAAAAAACTGTCGAAAATTATAGACAGACGTAATATCGAAATATCTGACTTATTTTAGACTCATGTTATTCGTAACCTATATAACCATTTTTAAAATTTTTGTCGGTCTGTCTGCCTATCTGGGCTAATCTTCGAAACGGCTGCACCTTTGGCTGAACCGATTGTGATGAAACTTTACAAACATGTTGAGAACAACGCCAGGAGTTATATTTTATCCGAAAAAATATAAGATTAAAAAAAAAAATTGATAAAATAAAAACTCTTTGATTATTTTAAATGTAAATTACGCATTAATAGATAATATAGTCGCTAGTAGATAATAAGGACAGATTTACAGTTGTATGAATAAAATAGTGTAATAATCGTGTAATGGCGGTGTAACTATATCCGTTACCCCATAAGTGTCGCCTATAAGGCAATCTATGGGGGAGGCCTATGTTTAGCAGTTGACTATTAATAGGCTGTTTCACTATTATATTCAGTCAGGCTATAATTCAGTTGATTGATAACTTTTATTGTAGCGTTGTATAATCAGCCTTAAATGTTTATATGAAATATTTACGTTCGTTTCTTCCACGACTCAACTTTCAACTGAGCAGAGTGCGAGTTATTTGATTGGCACATTTGAATGTCAAAGAAATTGTATTGATAGCTAGTCTGCCTACATATATAATTACCTAAATGTATTCGGGCTCGGAGATTACACGGATGAGATAAGATAATTAAAAGAAATCTGGACGAGAATGAGGTGTAGCGACACAGCTTCGAGTGACGAGTTATCATACATTTATCATGTTCCGACGCGGCTCTGGGTCGATTATTTGCACATGTATGAAAATTACTCTCTCTTGAAGAGTTCGATATTAATATATCTAACTTCAAATCAAACACCAGCCTTTTTAAGTCCACTGTTGGATAAGTATTACTTGGAAGATTTACTTATATTTACTACGGTGGTGTGGGTGGGTTTGTCGAGCGCGGAACTAATAACATCGTCAATTTGGATTCTATACATGTAGTGTTTAACACTGGTATATTAAATTAGTATTTAGTGGTTTTGGTCGGATTTTTCGATTCTCGTTTGTCAATTTTTTTATTATAAAACTGAAGTGACAATCGAGAACAGTACTGAAGGTAAGTAGCTACTGCAGCCTATGGACACCTACAGCCAAGTTAAAACAAAGAAGGCAGATGCGTTGTCATCTCTGAGGACTAAGATGGAATGCCTCAGAGACTGTTAAAATATATGTAGCGGCAGATAGAGAGTGGTTCCTACTCAGAAGGACTTCTAGGCAGAAAAGAAGTTCTACCACCTCTTTTTTTTATAGAAGAGGGGGCAAACGAGCATGCGGCTCACCTGGTGGTAAGTGACTACCGCCGCCCATGAACAACTGCAACACCAGGGAAATTGCAGGTGCGTTGCCGGCCTTTTAGAAAGGAGTAAGCTCTTTTCTTGAAGGTCCCTAAGTAATATAGTTCCGGAAAAATCGCCGGTGGTAAACTATTCCACAGAGAGGTCGTACGCGGAAGAAAACTCCTAGTGAAACGTACAGTGGTGGACCGCGAAGCATCCAGATGGTATGGATGGTATCGAAAGTTTTGCCGCAATGTGCGTTCGTGAAATTTGGCGGCTGGGATTAATCCGAACAATTCCTCAGAGCACTCCCCGTGGTAAATGCGAAAGAAAATGCAAAGGGATGCAACATCTCTTCGCAGCGCCAGTGAATCGAGCCGATCGGAAAGGACTCGGTCGTCGACGATTCAAGCCGCTCTGTGCTGGATGCGGTCAAGTGGAAGGAGGATTTTACCACGGGGAGTGCTCTGAGGAATTGTTCGGATTAATCCCAGCCGCCAAATTTCACGAACGCACATCGCGGCAGAACTCCCGATACCATCCACACCATCTGGATGAGTGGCGGTCCACCACTGTGCGATTTAGAAGATGTTTTCTTCCTCGCACAACTTCCTTGTGGAATAGTTTACCACCAGCGATTTTTCCGGACCGATACGACTTAGGGACCTTCAAGAAAAGAGCCTACTCCTTTTTAAAAGGCCGGCAGCGCATCTGCAATTCCTCTGGTTCCCCTGGTGTTGCAGTTGTTCATGGGCGGCGGTAGTCACTTACCATCAGGTGAGCCGCATGCTCGTTTGCCCCCTCTCCTATAAAAAAAAAAAGGAGCTGCACTGGGGAGCCCCAGCCCAGAGATTGGAACAGTATTCTATGTGAGGCCTAACCTGCTGAACCTAGTAATAGTGACTGACATATTCAAAATTATACCCCAATGATTGCCTCGTTGGTTTAGTGGTTGTAAAAGCGAATCATGAGGTCCCTGGTTCGAATCCCGGGTCGGGCCAAAAAAAATCAGTTATTGAGTTTTTCCGTCAAGAAATTCTCTGTAGCTGCCCGGAGTCAGGAAGTTGGCGGTGTCTCACCCCCGTGCTTCGGAAAGCACGTAAAGCCATTGGTCCTGCGCTTGATGTCTCTCCAGTCGTGTCGGTTTACCGTCCCATCGACTATGAGAGTGAGGGAATAGAGAGTGCACCTGTGCTTGCGCATATACTTGGACAAGCACAGGTGCACTCTATAATCCTGTACTGCGCCGATGGCTAAGTCTCCGTTGAGGCTGGTCGCCGTGACCGAAATTCGGTCTGGAGGACATTATTATTATTATAATATTATATACCCCAATATTTAACAGTACTGCAAAATGTTGTACACTTTTTTGTATATGTATGATATCTTTCTTGACAACTTCGGATGCATTCAGGGGCCACCAATGGTCTACGGAGCTGGTAGTAAAAATCACTGCAGGTTTTACTACTAGAGGATAAAAGACGTTTAACTACGAGTTGGGCGGGACTGTTTGTGTCTCAAAATCATTATCTTGGTGTGACTAGCGATCAAAGTCAGGAATATGGCATTTTCACTGGCACCGTAACAACCCAGCGTCGCACACTTCTGCCAGAAAACTCATTTTTTTAAATTGATAAATGTGTCTATCCTACCTATTCCACCACATTCTCTTAAACTAGCACCTTGTTAATAACTGGCAGGACTGGCTGCTTATAGCTTTGAGATTTGTGAGGTTTGTTTTTTTTTAAAGAAGAGTGGTCATAGGCATTCAAGTGGATAAGACATTTTACAGAAAAGTGTATATGAGCTCAAGATGAATATTTTGAAAAGATCGATACTAGTAGTAAAGAATAAATATTAAAATTTTACGGATAACACGGAACAATAAGCTGAAGTGGCAATGAGCCGGCCATATATCTCGAAGAATCGACAACCTATGGAAAAGAAGAAGAAAGGTTCTCGATTGACAGCCTCGTACTGGAAAGTGCAGTGTTGGGCCCCGCGAGGTGAAGTGACAACCTGATGAAACACGCAGGAGGTCGATGGTTGCAGGTGGCTCAGGAGGCCTATGTTCAGCTGTGAACTTGTTATGGGCTGTAGTGACAGCGATAGTGTGTATTAAATTTTTGTGTATTTAGTTTATTTTGGCATGACCCTGGTGGGTAACCTTACCTTCCGTAAAAACCTATTTTCAGTTATTATTCGTTCTTTCCTTATTTAATTATTATAGAGGACAACGTGCGGGGTAAGGTGAGTAAAAAGGCATACAATTATATTTAAATCCTGTGTATTGTCCACAATTATAATATGAGCTTTGTAGCGAAAGTTTCAAAGAAAGCTAGCGGATGACTTTTTATTTTTTATTCATTTCTATTATCGTCTACTGAGTTAATTAACTTTTTTTACGCGCTCATGCTAACATTGGCAAATGCATCAAAATCGCCATATAGAACATTATTAACATAAAAATAACAAATAAAGGGCGGAGTTTCTTTCCGTCGTTTCATTTCCGATCCGATAAGCCTCATTTTGAAACGTTATAGTTTAAAAAGGCGAAGTTTTTTTTCATTATCACTGAAAGCAATCGGATGGCAATTAGAATTATTTCTTTGGTTTCTAGGTTTTTTTTCCCCAATCTTTTTTATCTTCAATTATAATTCAGTGGCGTCTATTTAAAAATGAAGTAAGTTGTCTCTGTTCAAAATGTATATTTTATGGAACAAGTGGCATTATTCAATGCCCGGGCAATATGAATAATGCCCATTATAAGTAGGCAATGTGATAAAAACTATTGAAATAATTAAATTTACTTGTTAATGTAACTTGATGGGCAGAGTAATAAAAAGAGTAATAAAGAGATGTGTCTATTAATACGATAATCGAATGTTATTTTTTTTATACGATTATCTTTTTTACGATTATATTTTATATTATATATATATATATATATATATATATATATATATATATATATATATATATATATATATATATATATATATATATATATATATATATATATATATATATATACTTATTTACTTTTATTCCTCAGATATATTTTAAACGTAAAAAATAAATATAATAAAAACATTTTTAATAATTTTAGACATTTGAATAAAATAAAGTATAATATACGCGGCCTTAGGGTGACCCAAGGTAATGTAAAGTGGCCCAAGTATAATATACTGAAAAGTGACCATAACCTACTGTCACTGATATTGCAAGATTGGTGTAATGTTTTATTAGACGCAAATACCTAATCATGCGCGTAAGTATCAGAGTATTATACAGGTATTTTGAAACGCTCCCGAAAACGAAGATAGATGATAGTACTAAGGATACCTATGATGATGGGTAACAAAATTCGATCGAGGAAAAATCATCTTTTCACAACGTTTTATTAACTTTATTCACGCTCCATCATGTTATTACAGTTATTTGAAACGATATTTCACAAAAAATCATGAAAATACTGAAACATAAAACCAGCAGTGGAATTACTGAATTACAATCAGCTGACTGGGGTCAATGTACGCGCGAACGCGAATTCGCGCGACCCGCTTTGATGGTACCACAATACCTAATTATTTAACACTTGTCTAAATACCTAACTTATCTACTTAACTACTATTTTGCCACTGTGCTTGTCTCCACGTAGCCACTTTAATTGAATTACAGGTTAAATAAACCAAATAACTGGTTCGATTCCCGCTAATGAAAAATACTTAAATAAAATGTTAACAAGGTTATCATGCTTTTATCGTATGGTATGTTTATTATTCTGATGTATTCAGTTATGTACCTGTTCCGATCAGTCCAGTACTAAGTTATTTAAAAAAAATTAGGTATGAAACAGCTTACCAATCCTCCGTGGCCTTATGAGATTCTTCAAGGCACATTAACATGTTGCCGTATTCACGAGCACTATAAACGTACCTACGCTTTAGGCATTATTAAAACAAAACAAAAAACACAAAACGTAACAACAAGAACAATATCATTAATTAATAAATAACAAATAATAACCACAATAATTTAATAAACAAAACAGTTGAACTATCGCTCGTGATAGTTAACATGGAACTGTCTCAAAAACTAAAATTATTATTCAATCCGCCAAAACAAATCGCATTAACGTCATAAGCATGTAAGTTCCAAGCGCGAGCGACACAAGCAATGTGTGTGAAAGGAAGTAAGTGAGTAGTAAACCTAATGCATTGTTTCGTAACGATCTTTCGTAGTTCGGCGCCCGCGAGGATATTGACCTTATTGTCAGCTGATTTTCTTTTTTAAGTTTCACTGCTGGTTTTATGTTTCAGTATTTTCATGATTTTTTTGTAAAATATCGTTTCATTTAACTGTAACAACATGATGGAGCGTGAATAAAGTTAATAAAACGTTGTGAAAAGATGATTTTTTTTTCCTCGGGATCGAATTTCTTTGTGACCCATCATCATAGGTATCCTTAATACTATCATCTGTCTTCGTTTTCGGGAGCGTTTCAAAAATACCCTGTATAATACTCTGATACTTACGCGCATGATTAGGGTATTTGCGTCTAATAAAACATTACACCAATCTTGCAATATCAGTGACAGTAGGTTATGGTGCCACCCTAAGGCCGCGTATATTATACTTGGGCCACTTTACATTACCTTGGGTCACCCTAAGGCCGCGTACATTATAATGATATAATAATCGTTAACCATAAATGTATAAGAATATAATATTGGAATAATTTAACTTATTAATTTTAAAACTTATCGGATGAATAAGTTTTTTTTATTATACGATTATCGTATGAATAATTATTTTTTAATAATACGATTATCTATAATTGGACGTTGATAAGCAATACAATGTCACGCCACACAAACTTTATTTTGAGAAAATGGCGTCTAAAGATGTCATACCAATTTTCCATAAATTTGTTTGAAAAAAATATGTACCCACCAGTTCTTTTCTATTCGATGAAAGGAATAAGGGATTGAAAGTAGATTTTTATCATAGAAAGAGAAAATACTGCTAAGTTTAAAAAAATGAGATTATTACATATTGCAAAATATGGAATACGCTATAGTCTTCGAAACAGGAAATTAAGGAACATAACACTATTTTGCTAAATTCTGATTACGGGATTTAATGAAAGTAAATGTATGTTAAGGAGCATAAATGAATATTGATAAAAGTATATTCTCACTTACATTTTGTAAAATAGTTTTAAATATAAGTCGTAAATATTATTATTTATTGATATAAAATTAAAAGAAAGCAATTTTTTTAAACAAGTCGAAGTCGAGGAATATAAAATTTTATTTTCAAGAAAATTAATTTTTTCCATTCCTCAGACTCATCGTTTCGTAGCAAAGTATTATAACCTTAGGTAAGCTTAAAATGTCATCAATAACTTTAAATCAGTCTTATTTTTGTAAACATTTTACTAAAGTTAAGTTAGTTAATTAACAGAGATATTTTATTATCACTTTAACTTAAACAACTAAGCGTTAGACTCAACGTTTTAACAAAATATTATAATTTAGGTACCTACTGGTACCTACTACTAATTTTAATCAGTCTTATTTTAGTAATCATTTTCTTAAAGTTAAGTTAGTTAATTAACTGAGGTACTTTAATATCACTTTAACTTAAATAACTAATGTGATATATTTTAGCAGAAGTCAGGACAGAACTATTTTAAAGAGATCTTTGAATTTTGAGATCTTTAGGAACATTTTTAAGTATTCATATGTGTAATATTAAAAATGTAACTTACAATAACAATTAAAACTGTAATTAATAATAATTCTTTTACAAAACTTAGTCTTTCTTCCTGACTAGCCCAATTATTTTCACCTAAGCAAGTGTTTATGTATCCAGAACTTTAATCAGTCTCATTGTAGAATTTTTTTGACTTAATATTATCTAAAACTATTCTGATCATAACTAATATAGCCAAGAAATTACAACAGCTAACATGTAAGTTAACAAGAAAGTGCTTAATCTTCAATCAAAATTTCTTCTATATCGAAATCAATAGAATTACCCGACGTAATGTTCCTCAAGAAACTATAAAATCCTTTTGTATCAGTTGGAATGAGCTTTAACAAATCTTTTAAATCTAGAATTTTCGCAGCTGATAGTTCACGCCCGGTGAACGGCCACGGTATAAGCTTTTTACAGACTGGAGTATTACACAATTTATATTTTCTACTAAAATCTCGCTTGGAATTTATGGAATAGCTTCTTTTCTTTTTGGCTTCAATAACACTAACCTGTAAAATCGCGCACCTTGTTTCATAAGAACCAGAACTCCACAATTATTCAAATTATTTTATACGCTGATCAATAGACAATTTTGCTGTACATTTTAAAGGACATCTACAATCGCTGCTGTTAAATTCCTTTCGCACTGAAGTAATCCTCATTGGTATTCGTTTTTTTTCTGCAATTCCTCTTGCGTCCTTTTTTAGGTCTACCATTGTATTTCTGGGTATATAATCAGGGTCTTCAATGTTTTTACGATTCTGATCAACGTTATTTAAAATATTAACTGTGGGTTGTACATGTATTACATCAATAGTAGGACGAGGGTCGTTTTCTTAAACAGGACTAGAAATATTCTCATTCAAATGCTTCTTTATATCAAATGTGTTTGAACTATTTTTGTCATTTCCATTAGTTAATGTCTCTATTGGTTGGCATTTATCGTCGTCACTAGCGTTGGAACCATTTTCTCCATTAAAATTAGTAACTATTTCCGTTTGTTGGTCCTATTTATTATTTAGTTCATCATTTACAAACTTCAATTTCTTTTCTTCAATTGACGGAAACAAAAGGTTAATTGTTTCAAAAGAGCTTGAGGGAATTATCTCCACATCATTAGGCTCTGGTACAATATATATTTCTGAATGATCGGGTAACTCAATTATTGATGAAATACTATCCATTGAAATATTATCCGGTAGTGTATAAGTAAACAGATCACCGCATCTGGAATTTTGTAATTCTATAGAAAAATATAAGTCTCGATCAGTTCTAACATTAGGTACAGGGATATCTTGAGGTTTATTTGTGGTGGCATCTTCAGTATTTTTATTCAAATATTTTGTATTGGAGTTCGCAAGATTGACTAGTAATTGACCCATTCATTTTGGCACTGACATCATTCTACAAAAAAATAAGGAAAAAGTTAGTAGTAGTGGTGGAGGTCTATGAAAATAATACCTAAACAACTCGATATAACTCACGCGATTTTTTTAGCTAGCGATTTTTCCAATATAATTTCAAGGTACTTAAAATATAAATTATCTCTCGTAAAAATTAACTTACAATACGCAATAATATGTTAAGCACCGTAAACTGCACTATAAGTTTTACTCAAAAGTCCTAAGCTGTTTAGCAATAATTTATTATGTTTCATAATATGATACACAGTATAGTTTTGTATTTAGCAATAATCAATCAAGTGGGTTATCATACCTATTTATTACAAAAGTTACAATTAATCAATCTGATAGGACCAAATAACATTATTTTAGTATAAGAAAAAGCTTTAACTTTGAAATGTAACTATACAAATATTTGATTTATTCGTTTCCTAATTTATATCAGCAACCTAACATATTAAAAAATTACTTTTGAAATTTTTTATATAACAGAATAATTACTGACTTACCTTCATGAACCCAGCGTGGATTACATACTATTCACTAAAACAACGGTTTGTACAACTAATCAAGTAATTACAATGGTAATATCAGTTTTTTTTTTCAATTTTTACGTGAACGTCTTTGTTTGGCGCTGGCCGAACAACTACATTTGCAACACAGTAGCAGGTCTCATAACATCTTTATAGTGACGGCAGATGGAGCTACTTCGAATGTCGACCATATTAAGGAGCTTGACGGCGTTTTGGCAAATGTTGTATATGTGATTTCCCATTTGTTTTATGCTATAATTTATTTTTTTCCGTACTTATTTGATTTAAGTAACTTAAAACTCTTTTGCATAATGTTTAACACATGACGCGTTATCAGAATACATCAATATCTCTGAATTTGACTTTTTGTGGGTTGACACATTATTGCTTATTAGCATCCAATTAGCAACAGTATAAAAAGATAGGTAAGGTTTTTTTTGATGTCACATTCAACACTTAAACCCAATGGGAATAAAGTTTTTTTAGTGTTTAAAGTGTTTTCCATCTTTTGCGTAACAAAGAAGGTAGTTTTTCTTTGTTACGCAAAAGATGGAATACCCCATTGCTGCTATTTGCACTGAAAAGTGGTTTTTCCCTTCCTTCACATTTTACAATTGTTAATTTCAGATTTGTTACATTATTAATTTAATTAATAGAATCAGGTGTTAATTTGCGGAAACCCATTATATTAAAGTTCCGTGGATCTTAGAAAATTATTTATTTAACAACTTTAACATTAACTTTGACATTATTAAATTGTTGTCTTAAAAGTGATTAACATTTACGTAACAACAGTTACGTAGCAATATTCATAATGACCAGACAATGTGATAAATAATGAAGTTTAAATCAGTATTAATTACATTGCCAGATTTGTCTTGTCATTATTCATATTGCCCGGGCATTTACTACATATACACACTATTTATAGTGCCCTAATTAATCACTTGGTCCACAACATATAGTAAAAGTTTAAGACGCATATTAATATTTCTAGTGCAATATTAAAAAAAAAATTTAAATAATGGACGATTTTCTTGGCAAAATACTAAGCAGATCGTAACTATTATCTTTGCGGTTACGGTCAGTTACAGACAGATTATTTTATAGTTACAGAGTACACGACAGTATTATTAGGTAAGTTAGCATTGACACAAATAAATTTGTCGTCAGTTAGCTCAGTAAGCGAGAACGATAGGTTATCTTTGTCTTTTTATATAGTTATATTTAATAGGATTATAATTTGTCTCCAATACCATCAGACGTATTAAGTTCAGTAAGAAATTAAGTTCAATCATAAATATTGGTTAGTCATTCTTGTGTTTATAGAAATATTAGAGCTAGTATTAAGGTGGTAAGATCTACCTAAGAATCCGTTTGGGTAAGTAAGCAGTAATTTGTACAGGTTGTTAGCCATTTCACTCATTGTTAGTCCTAAAGTGTAACAACATGACTATAGCCGTCTGTCTTTTATGTTGGTTGCAGGTGTCCATAGACGGTAAATTGTTCGTACACAAAATAATTCATAAACATAGCAATATTTACATACATTATTGTGTACTCATATATTATGTACAAAAATACTGCCATCTATTGGAAACCTTAAGATTTTTATATTCGATTTGTATATTCATAGTCGCCTTTTGCCACATGCACGTAGGAATGCCAGATCGGAAGACCAAAATATCTGGACAAAATTGGATAAATATTAAAAATAAAAATGTAAATTAAAAAGTTTATTTTTTAAATTAATAGATTACAAAAAGACTTAACATTGTTGACACATCACATGTATTTGGCATTGGACTTTACTGAGTCCACCAATTTGGATCCTTCAGAAAATATTTAAATTCAAACAATTTACTTCAAAGTTCAACCGCATTACTAGCTCAGCTTTTATTAAATCAAAGGCAGCTGTGATGTGAAGAGAAGTTGCTTGTCTGGAGATTTTGAGTTTTGGCGGGAGTCTGGAGACCATTTAAAATGTCGGGACAATCCAGTCGAATCCCGACCATCTGGCACCCTTCACCCACGGGACGAATTGAGATGATGGATTCTCTTACGCGCCTATACCTCAAAGAAGATGCATCTTTACTCAGTTCTGATCTATGTCTACTTATCACTGCATTTGCGAGATAGATACCCTTTTTTTAAAGGTACTAAGGTTTTTATAAAAATGGAAATTTCTCATGTCAATTTTTAAGCATTACATTTTTTGAGTATGGAGTTTATACTTGTATTCTTTATTTTATTTTATTTTATTTTATTGAATAAGGTACACAAATAGACAGTAGTTATTTACAGTTCTAAAATTAAAAGTATAGTAATGGTGTTGATGTAAACCACAATCCAAAAAGGTGTACACAGCACCTAATAAAATAACTGCAGTATGTAGAGACTTAGTCGTAGCAAAAATAAACAAGATAAAAAATATATTTAATATTAGGAGAAACACGTACCTTCTATCGAATATAATATCTAGATGTACGTTACTACTCTTAATCTCGTAATCACGGCACATTTTGACAACAAGATTGAAGAAGGAAGTGTTATTCCTGCGTGCGTCTAACCTGAAAGTTCTTTGGACACGTTATCGTATATCGGAATTGAAGTTAATTAGTCTCAGTAACTCTGATAAATCTATATAAGAATGCATAATCTTGTGCAAAAAAACTTTGTCCGCAAATTGTCCCCTCAAAGATAATCGTTGGACCTTAAAAAACTTTAATCGAGAGTCGTATGTTGGTATACGATACAAGTGACCATATCTGCCACAAACAATGCGAACAAAACAGCTCTGTATCCTCTCGATGCTGTCAGAATGTACCCTATAAAATTCTAGCAAATAAATATCCTAACGTGTCATAAAACAATATTTTATTTGAACGATAAATTAATTTCCTAATTACTTTATACAGAATATAAGTACGTTATTGTATATTACGATCTTAAAAAGCTAGCTCAAGGACATTTTTATTTCGTTAAGTAGAGGTGTTGCAAAGAAATAACTTTCATATTATTTATATAAGCGTCCTTGCCAGAGGGCGAGGGTAAAAACCACAAACGCGAGTTATTTTTGCATTTTATTTTGTGCGAGGCGTGAAACGTATCACGGAATGTGCCGTGGGGAGTTAAAATAGTATTTTAAAGCTTACTGTCAGCAAAAGTTACAACTTCTTATAAAATTATTCCATAAGCTTACATTTAAAGGCAAAATTTATAAAACTAAACAACTTATATCAATATTATGCCATAATTTACAGTGAATTATATTAATCTTGTGTGTCGTAATTGACCGTGCATTGGCGGTGTAAGAATATCCGTATCGTCCCGTGGGTGCTGTAAGATGCTACAGAGGGAATCTGAAACAAGAGATTAGGCAGCATCATCTTCCTGTTATGGGTTCAAATGATAAAAAAATTGCGGTTGCCAACACGCCTGCCAGGCTTGGCAACTTAGGAGGTCTATGAGCAGCATTGGACTTCTGATAAGCTGTAATGAATAAATAAATGAATGAATGGTAGTTATAATCAAGATTAGCTTTTCGCAGTTCACAGCTGCATGATATTTTATACGTCATATATAACGTATATTATACATGGTATATTATATATTATGGTAGTAGCACGCATGGGTCGGCAGGACCGATGAAGTAGCACACTCTCACGGAATAACAGCGTAAAATAAACGCCTAATGCTGCGGAGATTCGTATAGTGAGAGTAGAGAACCAAATACTCTTTTTACTGGAAACGAGGCGTTTTATCTTTTCGATTCTTAATCGAGGATAGATATAGATGTCTATAAGCTACAGCATCCACTTAACATCAGGTAAACTGTGTGTTCATTTGTCACTCTTATTCTATAAAAAGTATATTTATAATATTATATACTAAACACTAAAGTTTAATTTTGATTGTGTCTCAATTCAACCAAAATTAAACTTTGCACGATGCAGCGAATTATGGCTGGCATAAAGATTTCTTATATTTACGCGATTTTATCGTGTATAATTTAAACCTTTTTTTAATTCCTGATCACGGGGGGACTGAGGTGATTGACGTCCCGATGTCAAAGTTAACCCGGAGTAACTTCAGCTTTTTAATTATTAATTTTGGTCCGATCTACGCCGAATGAGCTTACTGTGTCTCGAAGTCTTGCTGTGGTATGCTTGGGTTTAGTTTTAACTTTATTAATTATAGGATCCCAAGCAGGTGGTGGTACCCACCCTCCTTCACTATTAAAATTAGGATGTTTTTAATTTCAATGGCCTCACGTATCATCCTTCGAATGAATCGATGTTCTTTTGTGTTGATTTGTGGTCTATCAAATCTAATGTAATGGTAGGGGCCGTCTGGAATAGGTCACAAACTGCAGATATCTATCGATTCCTGCCGAAAATTATACGTGAGCCTATTGAAATTAAAAAAGAACCATTCCCGGACGAAAGCAGTCAAAAGTGCCCTTGACAGCAGGCTTCTGTCAAAAGTATTTTTGACTGATATTCCGGTTAAAACTAGTTTCAACGGAAGTTTGCAGTCAAAAACACTTTCTTACCGGCAAAACCGATTTTAGGACAAACTAGTTGTTCCTGGGCTAAACTAGTTTTTCTTTGATTATTTGTCTCTCTTCCTCTCTTTAAAAAAATGTTACCTCCACACTAGGATTTTCTCCTGTATCCCGGGGGCAGTTTACATACATAGATTTCACAAGGACAAAGATCCAGACCCAGAACAATTATTTGTAGGTCATACAAATACTTGTTCCGTGCGGGATTCGAACCCGCGGCCCTTAGCGCTGCAACTCATTGCTAAGCCACTGCGCCACTACTACTATATTCTATATTATATTATTTTCTCGATTAAGAGTCAAAATGCAGGCGCGTTGTTACCTTGTTTCTAGTAAAAAGGTCTATGTTACTCGTCATTAAACCTATGAAACATAGTAATAGTTATGCTATTTTACGTTCGCATCTTGTAAGACCGTCACTAACCCAGTCGAATTGAATTATCCTTGCCTCAGTCTAATACAGGCTATGGGAAATCTCGCTTACGTCAGATAGCGCGGCGATATGCGGCGTCAAAGGTGTGAGACGTCGGTACTACGATCGTCAATTGGCCTGCCAAGCGTGGAGATTAAAGCAAATCCTCCCTATATCGGGAGAGGCGCATGTCCAGCAGTGGACTTTTACGGGCCTGTTAAAAAAACAATTAATTTTGTATAATTAATATAACGTGATGTTTTGTACGTATGGTCGTCAGGTTTGTTGAGCGTTCCACTGAACACAAAAAAAAATTGCAAATAAATATTTAGTGCTACTAAGTGACAAGCGTGCATCATTTGGCGTGCCATGTGCGTCATGCACGGCGTCACTCAGTACATTAATGCTCTAGAATTAATGTCCTGAGCAAAGAGTATATTATCATTACGTTTTAGTCTTGAGTAACGGCCGCTCAAAATGTCTGCCGCACGGCGCGGCGCTCTTTCCTATACGCCGCAGGTCACACGCCACTCCCGATGCACGCTTGTCGCTTACTTTCACTAAATATTTTTTGATGTGAAACTTCTTTAGTATAAATGTGATTTGAAACGCAATGAAACGAAAAAGCGACATTAAAAAGAGACAAACTTACATTTATATGATTTAGCCTGTGAGAGAATGAGATAGAATCTATTACTAATAAAATCAATATGAAGAGGTTTTTTGTTTGCTTAAACACGCTAATCTCTGGAACTATCAGTCCGATTTGTTAAATTATTTTTGTATATGATAGCCATATTCACGAGGAATACTACAGGTTATCTAGCATTAGGCTACACATCTCAGCTAGCCTTAAATATGATGATTTTTGTTAAGCAAGTCGGATGAAAAAGCGCTGAAGAGCTGCTTTATCAGCATGCGCTGGCGTAATGGTCAGTGTTACGTAAATACAATGTTCTACAAAAATATAGATCTTTCCTCCATCTAAAAAAAAGTCCGCAATACCATAGGCCTATTTCCTATAAAATACCTTATTGTGGCTTAATAAGATATTTTGTGACAAAAACAATTGAAAATATAAAAGTGATTTATGAGCGTTATTATTAGGGATGGCATATTATCCTTATGAAAATCCTTACGACAATTTTATTGAGATAAGCTTTGCTCTATATAGCATGTTCTTTGGACGCATAGTTTAAGAGATAATGAAAAATTACAATAATTCAACATTCGGCTCGGCGTGCGATCGACGCCTAGCCACCCGATGAGAATCGGGAGAAACCTGCAGTGAACACCTCTATAAGCGAGGTGTCATGTCGCGCGGCTCCGATGAGAATCGGGAGAAACCTGCAGTGAACACCTCTATAAGCGAGGTGTCATGTCGCGCGGCTCAGACTCGTGATATACGCGGGTGAAACCGGGGGGCACAGCTTGAACAGTATATAGTGTTTCCTATTTTCTCGGTCTCCTCTATGTGCGGTGCTTTAAAGATGGTTACTATAACTTTTAACTGTTAAAATAAAAATAAAAATTACAAACTTATGAAAAAAGTGAAATTTGCTATGATAATATTGAATAAAATTATCATATCCAAACCATTCTCAACAATCCACAATTTTATATCTTAGCGATTTATGGACCACCTTGAGAGTCACCTATAGAATGAAGTAGACGTCGCTTTTACAAATCAATTTTAGTCGGAAGAAATTATTATTTTGATTTAATTATTACACTAAAATTTAGGCCCTACATACGAGTATCTAAAGATAAGGATTGTAACATTCATTTGCTATAAAATTAAACTTTATCTCATACGGCACAACACAAATAAAATAAATCATTTGCTGTAAAATATTTTTGTTTTATATTGCATTTCATTTGAAGGTTTTACTTCTACCGCGTAAAACCTTCAAATGAAATGAAATAGAAAACAAAAACGCGTCTGCACACGTTTTTTTATAGAATAAGGGTGAAAAATGAGCACACAATCTACCTGACGATTGGTAGTTACCGTGGCCTATAGCCTATAGACTCATCAGATTTCTACTAGGTCAGGTCATCTGTTGCAATTAAGAACCAAAATGTTGACACGTGGTCACTCCTGAGGACTAAAATGGAATGCTGCGTTTCCAGTGAACAGGGTCTTCGGTTCTCTACACTCACTGGTATTCCGTGCGGGCGTGGTCCTTCCCCGATCAAGCAGGCCCATTCGTGCTACAACCATAATACAGCTGCAGCATGGCTCGTTTATGTATAAAATATACTTCAATATTACTAATAATATTACTTTTATTGTCTTATCTGATGTGGTATCACGTTGATTTGTTTTTCAGAAATGAATTTGAATATAATAGTAATATTAGTTCTAATTGAAGCATGTTTCGGCGACCATCATGACAGAACGAATCAGTTACCTGATCGATCGACCATTGTTCATTTGTTTGAGTGGAAATGGAAAGATATTGCTGACGAATGTGAGAGATTTCTCGCACCAAAGGGTTACGGTGGAGTTCAGGTAACAAATTGTAACTTGCAATATTAAGAATAGAATAGTTTTTATTCAATATCGATCACAATAAGTCATTTAAGGTTTATCACTGTTTCGTAAAAAAGCTTCTGATCTGGGAAGATCCAGCAAGTAACCCACCGGGACTTTTTTTCAAAAATTATTTGTGTTGTATCAGCACATGTAAGGTCTCTGATCTTTTTAACATTATATGCTGCTGAACTAAGATTGCTAGTTAGTTTAGATATATGGAGGCCCCATTGAAGCTTCGCGTCCACTGTAATTCCGAGGAAAACTGTGGATTAAGAAAAATGTTTCCCCCTTATCCACTGAATGTTACAAATAGTAGAGGAGGGCGTTGTTTGCGTTGGACATATTTTAGATCTGAAAGCGACTGCAATATATTCAAACACAAAACTAACTATTTCTCACATTTTCATATTCAGTAGAACAATAAATCAATACAACGCAATATTACATTCGGATCGGTTTTACTGCCCGCGCTTAATATTCACGAATATTCCTTCAAACATTTGCGTTTGAGAAATTTTTCATTTGGTATCGAAAATCGAAATGAATTGGAAAATATAATCAAGTTCAAAATAAGTAAAAGTAAAAATTAAAGTTACAGCCTATATACGTCCCACTGCTGGGCACAGGCCTCCTCTCATTTTTGAGAGGGTTTTAGGGCTAGGAAATGTCCGCCGCACTGCCCCAATGCGTGTTGGCGAACTTCACATGTCATCGAAATATTTTTTTTTTTTGATTTCTCAGACATGCTGGTTTCCTCACGATGTTTTCCTTCACCGCCGAGCACGTGGTAAATTAGCACTTAAAATTGCAATTAACAATTTCATTGGTGCCGGCGGGGATCGAACCCGGGTTGCTCGCATACTGTGTAACTTACAGCGAGCGTAATAAGTGTTCAGTTCAATCAGTGTGACATCAGGGTGACAAACGAGCACAAAGTCCACCTGATGGTAAGATCCTCATAGATATCTACATCTATCCTCGACTAAGAATGAAAATACAGATGCGTTGTCACCCCTGTGGACTAATATTGAATGCCTCGTAGAGCATGGTCCTTCTCCTTTCGAGCCGACCCTTTCGTGCTATTATTACTATAATAAAGTTGCAGCATGGCTCTACCACGTATAAGTGTTAAAAACGTTAAATTTTATGTTTCAATTAGCGATCCGCCTCGGCTTCGCACGGGTGATTTCTGGATCTCGACAACAGCGCCACCTAACGGGTCCAATTGCGAATCTAAACCATTCTCGGTCCAGCCGTTTAGGAGGAATTCATTCACATGCATACGGACAGAAGAATTATAAATACGAGTATAAATCTCTTGAAATTTTTTCTATATCCCAATTTCCCCTGATATGAATTCCTCCCGGATTCATAATTCAATTTTGTATACTGTATACAGATACACAAATGTACAAATAAATTAAACAATCACAATGTATTAGTCGTTTCAATTTCCAAATTATCACGTCAAATAGTTGAATAAAACGAAAATCCCAGAATAGAAAATTGCTTGTGACAGATGGAAGGATGGAAGGATTCACTTCGTGATTCCATAAATGTTCTGTTTTGTTAGTTTTGATAAGGAAAACGAAAAACAAAAACGAAACGAACCAAAACCAGGCGAACATTTGTAAAATAATTTAAAATTCAAACTTTTTTATAACCAACTTCAATTTAAATTATTAAGAGTAACTAAAAAACTATTGGTCAGAAAAAAATCATCGAAATCGGTTCACCCAGAAAAAAGTAATGAGCTAACACACATAAAAAAGGTATGAATATGTACCTATCTGATAGAGCAGAGGATTTACCATATTACTAATAGACGCTTCGCAACTTTGATGCTGTTGTTCGTAGAGATGGTCTCTTATTTTATATTTTAAATCAAATAGGGTAAGTTTTCAAATTAAGACGACAGTTAATAAAATATGACGAACTAAATAATGCTATATCTAAATTAGTAAATTGGTTCAATGTTAATAATTTGCATTTAAATGGCACTAAAACGAAATGTATAAAATTCATGACTCCAAATGTCAAACAATTAAATACTAATGTGATTTTAAATGGGGAGGAACTGAGTCTTGTAGATACCACCATTTTTCTTGGAATCACAATAGACGCGAAGCTTCAATGGAGCCCCCATATATCAAAACTAGCGAGCAGACTTAGTTCTGCAGCATATGCTGTAAAAAAGATTAGAAATCTTACCAGTGTTTAAACAGCTAGACTAGTTTAGCTATTTTCATAACATAATGTCGTATGGTATTTTGCTATGGGGACACGCAGTTGACACTGAAACTATATTTGTTTTACAGAAGAGGGCCATAAGAGCAATTTATGATTTAAAGCCTAAAGAGTCGCTGCGACAAAAATTTAAGGAAATTAATATATTAACTTTGGTCTCTCAATACATTTATAAAAATGTAATGTACGTACACAAAAATAAAAGTAGTTTTACAAAAATAAGTGATATTCATTCTGTAAATACTAGGAACAGACACAAGCTAGTTGTACCAGTTACTCGACTCCATCGAGTCAGTAATTCATTCTTGGGGCGATGTATACGCTTTTACAACAAAATCCCAGAAAATATGCAAAATTTGACCTGCTCAAAGTTCAAAAACTTTATTAAACAAAGTTTGTATAAAAAGGTTTATTATAATATTAAGGAATTTATGGATGATAATAACCCCTGGGAACGAGGTGATTGCTACCAAGCTATTTCTAATTCGTTTTGTGTTGTTAATTGTGTAACATACATGATTGTAAGCTGTTATTTAAAATTAAAAAAAGTCCCGCTGGGTTTCTTGCTGGTTCTTTCCAGAACAGAGGTTTTTTTTCGAACCAGTGGTAATTAAACAAAATAGTGACTTTCAATAACTATTATTTATAATCTATATTGAATAAAAAAGTTTCCGTTTCTGTTTCTGTTTCTGTTGTTATCGCTGAGGCCATACATTTTCCATGAACTTCAATCAGTACAAATTGTCGATAACGGCCCTCATTCTGTTTACAATCGTAGTTAGCGTCATCACAGGATAAAGTGCAAGAACAAAGACGCGTGAGAGAAACTACGCGTTAGTGAATATACGACATTCACTAGTGCTCGGTTTTTCATAGCCGTAGTTAAGTAAATACAAATAAATCAGAGGAAGAGTTCTTTGCGGGCCATAGTCAGATAGTTGATATGATAGTTTCAATTCATTATATATACTAAGTGCAGTTTTGGGATGTTATACTTTTTCTCAAAATTCAATCTAACTTTCAACGCAGCGCTGATTAAGGAACGAGTTTCTGGCGACTGAAAAATGGTAGAATACTATGCAAAAATGAAGAAACACAACATAGGTACTGTTGGGTACTGATGGGGACAAGCAGTACAAGGGTCATATTGGATTTGCACATATCGACCCCGCTGCTCAGCGTGGTTAAAAAAAGTAAATCTTTCAAGGTTGCATGCTTTTAGTTGTTGTAGCTTCAAAAGGCTTAATAATCAATGAATTTATATTGGTTGGTAAAGGAGTGAGTTTTGTTTGTTTGAAAAGATTAGCAAAGAATTGAGATATTTTAACAGTATTTTTTGGAAGTTGAAAGTAAAAAGTGTATACAAATGTTCGTAAACAATAAAATACTTAACACAAATGTTGCCAACGTTGATGAGTAAGTGGGAAGTTTGAAATGTAAAATAGGAATTTGCCCCGTGGATGTCGTAAGAGGCGACTATGGAAAAAGCTCAAGAAATCTTGTGACTTTTGATAGATAGATAGGCAGTATCAGGTTTATCTAGACGTAAAAATACCTAGATCGGAGATGGGTGGCAGCATCAAAGGTGCGATACCTCTAGTACTACGATCGTATATCCGCTTGGCAAGCGTGACGCTTAATACAAATCCGTACAAAGAGAGAAGTCCATGTCCAGCTGTAGGCTTTAACGGGTCGATAAAGATAAAATTTATATACAGGGTTACTTTGCAATTACCGGCCAAATTTGCAAAGAAGGTTCAGAATGAGGAATATAGGCAAATGTAGAAGAAAAATTAACAAAAAAAATCTCAAACATTCTGTCCTTTTTATCTTTTCGATTAAAAATGCGTGGTAATGCATTATTTTAACTGATTGTCATTCTTAAATATCTAACACCTACTATTTTACTACGTACGCAAACGTTCGTAAGGGTCGATCGGTCGCCAAAAAGGTTGTGAATTGAATCGCACACAGTGGACCGCGCGTACGCGTAGTTGTTGCCCATTAATGACATTCAATTTGGGAAAATTTCAAATAAAAGTAGAAGCCTTATTTACTCGTATTTTCAAAAACTGCAATAACGGTATTTATTTGAACTTAAGTTTAAAATTTGGCTACTCTGAAAAATAACCCTGTATGTATTGAATTATATGCAATTTTTACAGATTTCACCACCATCCGAGAATTTGATTATTCATTTGAACAATGGAAAAAGGACATGGTACGAACGCTATCAAGTAATGTCTTATATGTTAAAAACCCGTTCCGGAGATCGAGATGACTTTTTGAATATGACGAGAAGGTGTAACAAAGTCGGTGTAAGGTAAGTTAATTTAGTTTTTAGTATATTAAAAAGGCTTTATAGCATATTAAAAATATACTATAAAAGAAAATGTTATGAGCTACAATATCCTGTCGTCATTTTGATGAATAAGATTTAAATCGGTGTAGCGAGACAAAATAAAAACGAGATTTTAGAGTACTTCGCAGAATAAAGCTAATAACGTAAACTTTTATCAAGCTTGTCCTAAAATTATGTAATATGTAATACGTTCAATCGTAAAAGAATCCACCATCCATTTTATCTGGACGTAGTAAGGGCCAACTAAGCCTGAAATTTTATAAAGAAGATATAACACGATGAATTCAAGAATCTACTATTCCTCGTGGATGGAACATCAGCGGTAATACGGAGTCAACGGTGGATTCGAATGGATAAATAAATAGCAATCATTGTCCTGATATTAGTGACGATTGGGGAAAATATTTTCACCTACTTCATATTAATGCGAAGCGTCCTTCTTTCACAAATCTTTTATAGTCCAGGCTGTTAAGCTCTTGAATGCCCTCTGCCTTTTGATATCCGTGAGGAGCGATCCATTTAGTAAAATAGCATTACTTGTCTCAATCTCTCAAGCACAGTTGATACAAATTACTATTGTAATTATGATTATATTTTATTTACAACTTCATATTTTATTTGAAGAGTTTTGTATATGCTATATATTCATGTACATATATATATATATATATATATATAATATTTATTATATTCATATCGAAAGAGGCGACAGAGAAACAAACCGGGAGATGGCAGCAGCGTCTTCCTAATAACAGCTTAAAAAATAAAAAACTGATGTGTTAAAGCGTGGCATCTATGGCAAATATCCCCCTATTAGGCAATCTATTGGAAGGCCCATATTGAGCAGTGGACTTTTGATAGGCATTAATAAATGAATAATGAATATATTCTATAATATTTAAATATATTTATTTTGTTAATGGTATGTATTCGTTTTAGTTGTATAGTATGTATTTTAATATTGCACAACTTACCTTGCATCTGTAGCTTTACCCATTTCTTTACGCTTTTGTTTATCTGGAATAGATTGCTATGCAGCGATAAGGCAGCCAAATTGTACCTTCTACCTAGCTTGCTCTTTTAAGGTTTTCTGTATAGTTTTGTCTTGTGGTGATATTCATTCATTCATTAATTAATAATTAGCGAGGAAGAAATTGCAATTTATTATTTGCAAAGACGTATTGCAGATAATAAGCTAATCGCTAAGGTGGGGTCGTACGTTTTATCAGTTGTTCTAATTATCAAAGAAAATGCATGAAAATTTGTTTTTGTTATCAGATTATATCATACATATACATTTTTGCATTGTAAAGGCTAGGAGTAATTTATCGTGTCAGAAACTGATTGTTTTAACACATTGCAGAACTGATTAACCATTGATAACTACTTCTGCAATATCATTAAATGATATGTGTTTTGGCAAATGTTACCTAACTGAATTCAGACCTTTAAATTTTATTTCATTATTTTTATCGCTTAAAATCTAATGTGTGAGCGATAATTCTTACTAACAACAAAACTATTACCATGTTTGTTTAAAACCTTATTTGTCATTCTAATATTATAAAATATTCAAACGAAGTAAATATAAGACAAACCTCGAAATGAACCGGTGACCCTTTTTACTGGAAATAAGGCATTCGATCTTTGTCCTCAGGGTGACAACGCATTCTGAATTTAGATTTTCTTAATCGAGGATAGATGTCTCTGGGCCTCAGCATCCACTTAACATCAGGTGGACTGTTGCCTTATTTGTCGTATCTTAGACGAAGTCATCCAACCATCCATCCATTATAGTTTATAAAAGTCCACTGCCCCGAAAGGCCTCCCCATAGTAGCGGTGTAAGAATATCCACTACCCCATATCGTCCCGTGGTTGTCGTAAGAGGCGACAGAAGTAAACTGGAACAGGAGATAGGCAGCAGCATCTCCCTGATAACATATTATATAATAAGAAACTGGGGTCAGCAACCTGCCTGCAAAGCATGGCTACTAAGGTAAAACCTACCTATGAGGCAATGTTTTACGTGGTAGAGACATGCTGCAGCTATATTGTGGTTGTAGCATGAATGGGTCGGCTCGATCGGGAAGGACCACGCTCACAGAATACCAGCGTAAAATAACAGTTTAATGTTGCTGTGTTTCATATGGTGAGTGTAGAGAACCGGAGACATTTTTTACTGGAAACGAGGCATTCCATCTTAGTCCTCAGGGGTAGCGACGCATCTGCATTTTGCTTCTTAATCGAGGATATATGTAGATGTCTATGGGGCACAGCATCCACTTACCATCAGGTGGACTGTGTGCTCGTTTGTCACCCTTATTCTATAAAAAATATTGAGGAGACCTATTAGACGAAGCAAATTTATGAAAATCCAATAAGACCGATAACTATCATGAATTCCTTTAACTGTTTTAGAATTTATGCTGACGTTGTCATCAACCACATGACAGGTGATAATATCAACAACAGGGGAACTGGTGGCAGTACAGCTGACTTCGTCAATTATTTTTATCCAGCGGTGCCTTACACTCGAGAACATTTTCACTATCCGTTCTGCGCTATTGAGAATTATAACAATGCTACACAGGTCTACTAATATTGTTTTATAAGTTTGATGTATATTTTAAGCAACAGTAGCCTATTGGTACTGTTCGGCCTGCAAACTCAGAAAGTTGTGGGTTCGAATTAGCCATTTGACTACTGTGTGTGAATCACTCTTAACACAAGCATTTTTAAGCTTACTTAGAATAGTATTAGTAATAAATAATATCATTTTAATTTCTTTAAAAGAATAGCGTATTCTTTAAAATAAATGAAAAATAGTGTATTTATTTCATTCATCATCATTAACGTCATCATTTTAGCCCATTTAAAGTCCACTGCTGAACATAGGCCTACCTCAAGGAACGCCATAAAGCACAGCCCTGAGACGTGCGACTCCACACTAAATCGAGGAACGCCCTACATTTCGTTGTTTAAGACCGTGTTTTATTTCGTGAAGTCCACTGCTGAATATAGGCCTTCCCCAAGAAGGAACGCCACAAAGCGGGGTTCTGAGTTATCACTCCGTCTAGTGGAGGGAGGGGGGGGGGGGCACCCTACACTTCGCTTACCGGTACTAGGTTGCTACTTGAGAACTTTTCCGTGCATTATTTACTTACCGTTACCGTTACAGCCTATTAAAGACCTGTAACTGTAACTGTTTATATTTATGAGGCAATCTATAGGGGGATATTTGCCATAGTTGCCACGCTATATTTAGCCGTTATTAGGAAGACGCTGCTGCCCATCTCCTGATTTGTTTCCCTGTGTCACCTCTTACGACACACATATTCGATATTCTTACACCGCCACTACACGGTAACTTATTATATTATTATAACTAGTAATTATACTAGTAATTAAATGTGACATTATATCGCATCTACTAGGTTGCAGGGCTCCTTTTTTGTCTAGGTATCTGTCTTGGTTGTCACAACCCTAAGAGGATTATATAATATATAGTTCTGCCGCCAAGCACCCACTGGTGTATTCCAGCTGGAATCGTAAGAGACCAGTATAATTATAGTCTGTGGACTTACATCGTAGTGATTAGGAGTGCCACCCCATCTGTGACCTTCTTGATCTGGTTTTAGGTATCTTACCATCCTTTAAACTGTTAGCTCGTCTGTCACTTCATTATTATGGTTAAGCGTGTGAAACTCACTACTGGCAGTCACCGAACACAATTGACATCACTTCGTGATGTCAATTTTGTGAGATATATGCCTCTAAAATACAAGTGCCTCTTCACCGCAAAAAGGAAACCCGCTCACTCAAGCTCCCACTTTTCACAAAGAAAACATTACAAAAGGTGAACAATACAGTTACAGTTATAGTTATAGTCTTGGTAAAGTTTAAATACTCCAGTAAACGATATCGTGAACAAGGTCAAAATCAATTGGGGCAGTTACAAAACTCGAGGTAAAATAAACTGTTTGAATAAAAACGTCGACTATGCCGGTTGTTTGTGATTAATTTATATTAAGGCAAAGGTTCTAAAACAATGTTCGTTATTTTTATTCCAAAATGTATACGTTAATGTAAAACGATTATTTTTATGGTAGAAAACTACTATATAAAAACGATGATCTTTATCAACATCATTGCAGTAGATTATAGGTCTACTGCTGAATATAGGCTCCCCAAATAGATTGCCTCATTTTCGCCATAAATGCCACGCTTGACAGGGGGATTGGCAGGCGCAGTTTTTCTTAATTTTGAGTTGTTATAAGAAAAATGTTACTGGCCATCTCCTGTTTCATTTAAAATCATCAGGAGGAAATCTGTGGAGCAGACCTATTTTCAGCTGTTGACTTTTATAGGCTGATTACAGCCTCTAAAAGACGGAATAGATTTCATCTATTAAGATGGAATTCCCATAATATAACAGTAATCATTATAAACCCGTACACCTGTCTACCAATGAGAACTAAGATAGAATGCCTCGTCACCTGTAAAATGACTCTTCGGTTCTCCACATTTAGTATATGCAACACACCAGCATTATGCTGCTCGCATATGCTGGTGAGATGAATCTGCGAGAGGTACTTTCTGCGGTTTAGCCAACCCATTTACAAGCGCGGCGCTGCACTATTACATATATTAAAAAAGAAAATGAAATCAAATGGGGGTAAGCCTTTCTTTACTTAACAGGTACGCAACTGTCAACTCTTGGGCCTTAAAGATCTAAATCAAACTTTGAAGTACGTGCGACAGCGTATAATACACTACGCCAATAAACTCATTACACTTGGAGTAGCGGGAATAAGGTACCGAGGCATGCTCTGTCACTCACAGTTATGAAGTTATATTAATTTAGGAAACTATTTTTGAACTATGAAATTCGTTTTATAACAAAACTACAGTGGTACGAGTACTTTTTATAAAACGATTTAAATTTGTCGTGTAAAGTTAATAAATAACCAACATGTTGGTGTTTCTTTTTAATTTAAAGTGATCTAAATTAAGTGATGTATCTTAATAAGCGCTTGTATAGTTCAGTGTTGTGCCATGAGCAAGTAGGTTTTTACAAATGCTAGAATTTGTCAATGCGGTGCTAGACGTTTCGCATGTTGCACTGCGTTGTCACTGGTTTGGCTACGAATATTTTTAACCAACCATATTGTTCACATTTGGCATAATATATAAGTTATGATCCCTCAAATGGGCCTGTGGTTAGAAGTAGATCCTACGTAATCTACTTAACTTTTTTGTATAACATATAATGGAAATAAGAAACTGAAATTTTTCTAGCGTTTGTCATAGTCTTCTTCTAAGTATATGCTGCGGCCCATAGACAACTATCATCATCATCATTACAGCCCTTCACAAGTTCACTGCTGAACATAGGCCTCCCCAAGGAATACCACAAAGCATGGTCCTGAGCCACCTGCATGCATCGACTTCCTGCACGTATTACTAGGTCGTCACTTCATCTAGTGGGGGTCGCCCTACACTTCGCCTAACGGTACGAGGCTGCCACTCGAGAACCTTTTTTACCCATCTGTTATAGGTTCTTCGAGCTATATGGCCGGCCCATTGCCACTTCAGATTACCGTTGGGCCATATTGGTCACTCTGGTTCTACTGCGGATATCCTCATTTCTAAGTTTATCACGTAAAGAAACCCCGAGCATAGCTCTCTCCATAGCCCGCTGAGTGACCTTGAGCGTCCTCATACGGCCAGCAGTGAAGGACCACGTCTCAGATCCATAAGTCATCACAGACAACTATATCTATCCTCATTTAAGAATCAAAATGCCTTGTCACCCCAGAAGCAAAGAGTATATTTTATTACTACGTACCAGAGGACTCACGTTGAATGTCTAGTTACGAGTAAAAAGGATCTCCGGTTTTTCTTAATAACCATAAAACACAGCAATATTATGCAGCTATTTCACGCTGGTATTCTGTGCTGTGTGTACTTTCCCGATCGTGGCGACCTATTTTTTTAATTTACTAAAGAATCAGACAGTCTCTTACAAACATGAACAAAAGTATTCCAAATAGGGCTATAGTTTCTCTGTAGTAATCAAGCAAGAAAGAACATGAGCATGACAGACAATTACGAACTCGCCTAATCATTACAATTAGTTATTTACTGCAACAATGTGTGATTATAAATCTAATACAAAAAGCTTGTCAGCAACAAGTTTTTTGTATCCTTGTAAAGGTACTGTGCTGAAGATATTCTGCAGCATGGCTTAACTACGTAACTACATTCACGATATATACGACACTAAATAAATTGATGAATTCTGTTAACACCGTCACTCCATGATGAAACCGAAAGGCGACTAGGTAATAAATATCATTAATTATAATCATACAATTATTACATATTCTTTCTTCTTCTTTATTAACTCGTTAAAGTTCACTGATAGACACGGGGCTTTCCCATTATATTGAAGATTTGCCATTATCGACACGTTTGACAGGCGAATTAGTGATCGCAGTATTCACATCTTGAACATACAGTATGGTTGTACATAATCACGACTGCTAACCATGTGGTGCCGGCTTCGAATCCCGGATCAGGTCAAAATCAATTGTTGGGGTTTTCTATGAAGAAAATTTTAGTAGCAGCTCGAATCAGGATGTTGGCGGTGTTTCATCCTTGTGCCTCGGAAAATACATAAAGCGGTTGGTCCTACGCTTTATCTTTCTTCAGTCATGTCAGGTTACTGTAGAAATTCGCTCCGAACGACATTATTATTATCATACGAGGTAATCACCTGGTACGAACCTACGAGTCGAAGTCGAAGTCGTCGCTTTTATTGGGCTGTATGATTTTTCTGGATAAATAATTAGTTTATATAACCATTTTTACAGGTAAGGTTGTGCGATTTAGTTGGTTTGAAAGACTTGAATCACGGTCACCCTTACGTAGTTAATAAGATAGCCGACTATTTGAATGAACTAATTTCCTTCGGTGTTGCTGGCTTCAGGTAAATTGTTTCTAACATAATTAAGTTAAGTAATTATTTCCTCTGTGTTCTAACAACGTTTCTGCTCAATGTTAGTTATGGCTAATTTTGTCGCTTGTATTACAAAACTAATTATAATATATTTATGACAAACTGAAAGGTTATATGCGAATTAATATTTAATAATTAATAAATAAATAATTAATATTGAAAAACTTAGGTCTGAAGTTTTAATTGCCGTATAAAAATTATCAATGAAATAAATTATAACTCGTCTGAATATAAAAGTATAACTATTGAACAATTTTTTTCATACAAATGTAATTTATAATTTGTTTATGTTGTGTATTCACTCTCTTTTTATCATCACCCCGTAAAAGACTGCTGTTAAACATAGGCGTCTTCAGATGTAAAGAGAATTTGCTCATTTTTATATCCATATTAATATTACAGTCAGAGTTCTTGGTCTTACCTACTTTCGACCGACAAAAGCTATCAAAAGTAGTTTTGAAAAAAAATCCGGTCAAAATTAATCAAAACTACTTTTGACTGAAGCCTGCAGTAAAAACATTTTATTACCGACCAAACTTGATTTAAGGACAAATTAGTTTTTCCTAGGGTGAATTAGTTTTTCGTAAGCCCGATAGGATCAACTTGATGTCCGCGGCTTAGGCCAAAGGGGGGGCCAACTACAATTAAACCTCAAGCAACATGTCGCTTCAATCAAATGTCAGTGTGGAAAGCCGTGGACATCGAGTTGATCCTGTCAGGCTTATGAAAAACTAGTTTAGCGTGAGCAAACGTTTTGTCAAATATCAAACACATTTTAATACAATATATTTTAAATTCTGATTGGGGATTTGCACCTCTGACCAGGACTCTATCTAGCTAACAGTAGTAGTAGAAGCTCTAACTACTAGTCTTAGTCGTAACTATTTGAACCTACGAGATATTTTTTTAGCAAAATATTAGTTATGGAGGATAACTAATATTTTTTCCGTCACAACTACTTGTGATCAAACTCTTTGGAAATACTTTGGACTGGTCAATATTAGTTTTGACCGGGAAGAGTTTTGACTGTAACATAGACAAATATTGTATTTAAATAAATACCCAAGGCAAGAGTAAAAGCCTTACAACAATCTAGGGCTACACCACAGAGCAATAATATAGTCTAACGAAAGGGGTACATGGAGCCTTAAACCTGGGTAACACATTCCTCAAACATAGCTTTATCTTAAATAACGATAGTATAATGTTGAGTAAAATTCAGGTAAGTTGAGAATAATATGCTTACTAATGTAGGCAACGTTAGTATTCCGACAACGCTCTTTACATACATTAAATATGTACATACATTTTACTCACATCGCCTTTCTCATATAAAAGTTTATCTCTCGGATCTTACGTTATAAAATCCTTATTTAGAAATTACATTTTACTAAGTTTTTATACCTTGATATGATTGATGTGACTTGTTTGCGTAAATTTATGCAAAAAGCATTCGTTTATTAACGTCGTCAAGCTGTTACACTCCATTACTGCTTGTAGACTTTTGCCGTCTGTTCTGTCTGTTCGCCACGCTTGGCAAGCGAAATGGCGATCACAGTGACAGATAAAAAGTTAGGCAATCCCATAATTAGCCATAATTTTCAGACTGAACATTTAACGTCGGAAATGACATTGTTCTGCGTCCATACAATGTTCTCCTAAGAACCAACAGTGTAAAAAAATACCTTTTAAGTCCGAAATTACACATAATTGTATGCAAGAACAATAACTCCTGACGGACACTTCTGAAAACATAGATATTAGCAGTTATCATAGAGATTTTGAGGTTATGTTTTATTTTTATGAAACATTACTATGTTATTGCTAATGTAAGCAGTTCAGTATTAGCCTAGCACTTATACGGTAAATAAAACTCAGGTTGTGATTAGATATTTATTTTGTTCATACCAAATAAATACAACTTATACATTCTCATTTAGTTTTGTTAGTCCGTGAGTAATGAAAAGTTAAAGTCCGTGATTCAAGCCAGGTAGGTCGCTAAAGAAGGGTATCGATATCCGTTGTTCAAGCAGAGTCGTAATTTATAAAAACTTATCGCATAACAAACCAACTGCACAGTGCACTTAGATTCCGAAAACATTTGCAGAAATGTATTTGGGTGACAGGCGTGAGTGTTTATGTATGTATGTATGTATGTATTTTTTCAAACGAAACGAAAACGATCGCACGTCTGACGTCTATCTATTTTAACGTCTTGTCATCTGTCATGTCAACGTTATTGACGTTTTTTTGCGTGGCACAATGCTGATTTCAAAGAGAATATAATCACTACGTTTAGCTGATTTGGCCAATGAGAGTACAATAATATTGTTATTTTAAATGAAAACAGATGATTTCACTGTATCCCAGTTCCTTGAGGCATATATTAATCTGAGGTATATTTTAAAATATTAACGTTTTCATAATATATTTGAGTTTATGACAACTTTTGAAATATGTGAGTGAAAGTATTGTGCGATTGGCCAAATCACAGGAGCCCATAAACGCAGCACATTAGTATTAAAAAATAGGTACAAAGTTCAAAATCTAAAAAGTTCTTTTTATTTTGATTTCACAACTCAGAAGTGTCCGTTACTATCTAATGAATGTTATCTAATGCATAATTAAGGATAAGAATTTTGGTAATTGTCAAATATATGTTGGTTCTTAGGCTAGTTTTTACAATGTCTTTTCTGACGGATGTCAGATATGTCTAGGTATTAATAGTGATTGCCTTTATTAGAAGAAGAAATGGAATGTATCTTTTACGAAACTACAAATTATTAAAAATGAAGACATTCTCACACTACTATCGTCACACGTGGTACTTTTTAGGGTTACGAAGTTAAACAACAAGGAACCCTTCACCATGTCCGTCCGTCCACGGTTTTACTCAGAGACCCTAGGTGCTGCAAATCTGTAATTTTTTGTTATAGATATTAACCACGCCTAAAAAACTGTTAAATAAAATCTTGAAAAACATTTTTATTTTGGGTACCTCTCTACAGGTGATTTTTTTTACCCGTTTATTCTATCGTATAGGGTGTCGTTGGATAGGTCTTTTAAAATTATTGGGGGTATGGAACAACATTTTCTCGATTCAGGCGTCCGTTTGCGAAATATTTAGCTTTAAAGTGGTATTTTAATTAGTGTTATGTGTCCCTCCATTAAAGTATGTACTATAGTAGTATATATAATGAAGTTACGAGTTACGAGTAATAGTCGACTAACTTGTAAAATGCACTTGGATTAGTAAAAATTTCAACCCAAAACTAGCTGCATTATAACTTTGTAATGTTATTGTAAAATGTAATAAAAATTTTTTGAAGGAAACGACTTATGCATTACTACTATAGCTTTACTTTTTCCTTTATGGGGTAGGCAGAGAGGATCGATCGCCAAGAGGCCGATCCTGACATACCACTTTCTATTATTTTTTAGTTGGTGTATTGTAGGCCTCATTCACAGTATTCATACATTCATACAGCCTCATAAAGTTTAATTCGTGGTACTCTTCGCTTACGCGGGCGACCTTCAGGATAGTTTAGGACATTGGTGGTTTCACTGCCGGGGAACGAATAGATGGTTAGGGAACTATGACCATTTTTGTACGGACTTGGCATGGGTATGATTTGATGTAGATTATATTACTTTCAAAATTGAAAAGTTTTTTGAATATTTTTGAATACCACACCCTATAAGTCTGCTTGGAAAATAAGTCCTTCAGTCACAGATTACTAAATAGTTTGCTTCAGTTACCATCGTCCTATTTGGCCCCATTTTTTGTCGTTATAGCGGCCAAACCGCGAACTCACTTAATAAGCTCATATTATCAAGAAGGCCCCTTCTAAGGTCACGTATTGTGACGGGAAACTACGGAACCCTACCTCTAAATTGTGCGTGGGCCGACACGCAATTGGCCAGTTATTTCTTTATCTTCTATTACTGCCATAGGCATCTTCCATAGCATTAAAGGATTTTCCATAATCGCCACGCTTAGCAGACACGAATTTGATGAACACCTCCTTGAAGCTATGTGTATTTTTCATAGTTACAGCGTCATCTATCGGATAAATAAATAATTAATATTGAAAAACTTAGGTCTGAAGTTTTAATTGCCGTATAAAATTATCAATGAAATAAATTATAACTCGTCTGAATATAAAAGTATAACTATTGAACAATTTTTTCATACAAATGTAATTTATAATTTGTTTATGTTGTATTCACTCTTTTATCATCACCCGTAAAAGACTGCTGTTAAACATAGGCGTCTTCAGATGTAAAGAGAATTTGCTCATTTTTATATCCATATTAATATTACAGTCAGAGTTCTTGGTCTTACCTACTTTCGACCGACAAAAGCTATCAAAAGTAGTTTTGAAAAAAAATCCGGTCAAAATTAATCAAAACTACTTTTGACTGAAGCCTGCAGTAAAAACATTTTATTACCGACCAAACTTGATTTAAGGACAAATTAGTTTTTCCTAGGGTGAATTAGTTTTTCGTAAGCCCGATAGGATCAACTTGATGTCCGCGGCTTAGGCCAAAGGGGGGGCCAACTACAATTAAACCTCAAGCAACATGTCGCTTCAATCAAATGTCAGTGTGGAAAGCCGTGGACATCGAGTTGATCCTGTCAGGCTTATGAAAAACTAGTTTAGCGTGAGCAAACGTTTTGTCAAATATCAAACACATTTTAATACAATATATTTTAAATTCTGATTGGGGATTTGCACCTCTGACCAGGACTCTATCTAGCTAACAGTAGTAGTAGAAGCTCTAACTACTAGTCTTAGTCGTAACTATTTGAACCTACGAGATATTTTTTTAGCAAAATATTAGTTATGGAGGATAACTAATATTTTTCCGTCACAACTACTTGTGATCAAACTTTGAAATACTTTGGACTGGTCAATATTAGTTTTGACCGGAAGAGTTTTGACTGTAACATAGACAAATATTGTATTTAAATAAATACCCAAGGCAAGAGTAAAAGCCTTACAACAATCTAGGGCTACACCACAGAGCAATAATATAGTCTAACGAAAGGGGTACATGGAGCCTTAAACCTGGGTAACACATTCCTCAAACATAGCTTTATCTTAAATAACGATAGTATAATGTTGAGTAAAATTCAGGTAAGTTGAGAATAATATGCTTACTAATGTAGGCAACGTTAGTATTCCGACAACGCTCTTTACATACATTAAATATGTACATACATTTTACTCACATCGCCTTTCTCATATAAAAGTTTATCTCTCGGATCTTACGTTATAAAATCCTTATTTAGAAATTACATTTTACTAAGTTTTTATACCTTGATATGATTGATGTGACTTGTTTGCGTAAATTTATGCAAAAAGCATTCGTTTATTAACGTCGTCAAGCTGTTACACTCCATTACTGCTTGTAGACTTTTGCCGTCTGTTCTGTCTGTTCGCCACGCTTGGCAAGCGAAATGGCGATCACAGTGACAGATAAAAAGTTAGGCAATCCCATAATTAGCCATAATTTTCAGACTGAACATTTAACGTCGGAAATGACATTGCTCTGCGTCCATACAATGTTCGCCTAAGAACCAACAGTGAAAAAAAATACCTTAAGTCCGAAATCACACATAATTGTATGTAAGAACAATAACTCCTGACGGACACTTCTGAAAACATAGATATTAGCAGTTATCATAGAGATTTTGAGGTTATGTTTTATTTTTATGAAACATTACTATGTTCTTGCTAATGTAAGCAGTTCAGTATTAGCCTAGCACTTATACGGTAAATAAAACTCAGGTTGTGATTAGATATTTATTTTGTTCATACCAAATAAATACAACTTATACATTCACATTTAGTTTTGTTAGTCCGTGAGTAATGAAAAGTTAAAGTCCGTGATTCAAGCCAGGTAGGTCGCTAAAGAAGGGTATCGATATCCGTTGTTCAAGCAGAGTCGTAATTTATAAAAACTTATCGCATAACAAACCAACTGCACAGTGCACTTAGATTCCGAAAACATTTGCAGAAATGTATTTGGGTGACAGGCGTGAGTGTTTATGTATGTATGTATGTATGTATTTTTTCAAACGAAACGAAAACGATCGCACGTCTGACGTCTATCTATTTTAACGTCTTGTCATCTGTCATGTCAACGTTATTGACGTTTTTTTGTGGCACAATGCTGATTTCAAAGAGAATATAATCACTACGTTTAGCTGATTTGGCCAATGAGAGTACAATAATATTGTTATTTTAAATGAAAACAGATGATTTCACTGTATCCCAGTTCCTTGTGGCATATATTAATCTGAGGTATATTTTAAAATATTAACGTTTTCATAATATATTTGAGTTTATGACAACTTTTGAAATATGTGAGTCAAATCACAGGAACCCATAAACGCAGCACATTAGTATTAAAAAATAGGTACAAAGCTCAAAATCTAAAAATTCCTTTTTATTTTGATTTCACAATTCAAAAGTGTCCGTTACTATCTAATGAATGTTATCTAATGCATAATTAAGGATAAGAATTTTGGTAATTGTCAAATATATGTTGGTTCTTAGGCGAGTTTTTACAATGTCTTTTCTGACGGATGTCAGATATGTCTAGGTATTAATAGTGATTGCCTTTATTAGAAGAAGAAATGGAATGTATCTTTTACGAAACTACAAATTATTAAAAATGAAGACATTCTCACACTACTATCGTCACACGTGGTACTTTTAGGTTACGAAGTTAAACAACAAGGAACCTTCACCATGTCCGTCCGTCCACGGTTTTACTCAGAGACCCTAGGTGCTGCAAATCTGTAATTTTTGTTATAGATATTAACCACGCCTAAAAACTGTTAAATAAAATCTTGAAAAACATTTTTATTTTGGGTACCTCTCTACAGGTGATTTTTTTTACCCGTTTATTCTATCGTATAGGGTGTCGTTGGATAGGTCTTTTAAAATTATTGGGGGTATGGAACAACATTTTCTCGATTCAGGCGTCCGTTTGCGAAATATTTAGCTTTAAAGTGGTATTTTAATTAGTGTTATGTGTCCTCCATTAAAGTATACTATAGTAGTATATATAATGAAGTTACGAGTTACGAGTAATAGTCGACTAACTTGTAAAATGCACTTGGATTAGTAAAAATTTCAACCCAAAACTAGCTGCATTATAACTTTGTAATGTTATTGTAAAATGTAATAAAAATTTTTTGAAGGAAACGACTTATGCATTACTACTATAGCTTTACTTTTTCCTTTATGGGGTAGGCAGAGAGGATCGATCGCCAAGAGGCCGATCCTGACATACCACTTTCTATTATTTTTTAGTTGGTGTATTGTAGGCCTCATTCACAGTATTCATACATTCATACAGCCTCATAAAGTTTAATTCGTGGTACTCTTCGCTTACGCGGGCGACCTTCAGGATAGTTTAGGACATTGGTGGTTTCACTGCCGGGGAACGAATAGATGGTTAGGGAACTATGACCATTTTTGTACGGACTTGGCATGGGTATGATTTGATGTAGATTATATTACTTTCAAAATTGAAAAGTTTTTTGAATATTTTTGAATACCACACCCTATAAGTCTGCTTGGAAAATAAGTCCTTCAGTCACAGATTACTAAATAGTTTGCTTCAGTTACCATCGTCCTATTTGGCCCCATTTTTTGTCGTTATAGCGGCCAAACCGCGAACTCACTTAATAAGCTCATATTATCAAGAAGGCCCCTTCTAAGGTCACGTATTGTGACGGGAAACTACGGAACCCTACCTCTAAATTGTGCGTGGGCCGACACGCAATTGGCCAGTTATTTCTTTATCTTCTATTACTGCCATAGGCATCTTCCATAGCATTAAAGGATTTTCCATAATCGCCACGCTTAGCAGACACGAATTTGATGAACACCTCCTTGAAGCTATGTGTATTTTTCATAGTTACAGCGTCATCTATCGGATAAATAAATAAAATAACTATTAATAATAATAAACTAACCATAAAACCTTTTTGGCTTTTCCATAGTTGTCCTTATACAACATACATCGGAAAATTTGGCGTGATGAATAGTTCTACGTCGCCACTATACGCCAATCACATACATCAAACCTTAAGAGGAAAGTAGCCGTGTTAGATAAGGGGCTAATGACTCAAACGCTACTCAATATTAAGATGTCGTTAAATCTTGTGGTGTCACAGTCACTTTGACTTAAAGTGATAGATAGTATTTGGGCATAAGTGCCTACGAAAATAAACACGCGAGTAACCTCAGTTCGACTACCGCCGGCATCATTGAAATTTTTTATTGCAATTTTAAGTGTTGTTTTGCCACGTTCTCGACGGTCAAGGAACATATCGCGAGGAATAAAATATTTTAAGGATAAGTCTGCTAATATGCACTTGTGCGGCGTGGTCTAAGCGTGGTAAAGTAAATTATTCATAACCCTCTCAATAATGAGAAGAAGCCCGTACGTAGCTAAGGGACGTAGGTACGAGTACATATATGCTGTTAATTTTAGCTTTACATCACACGATGTCATGTCGGAATTTCTTGTGGGAGACCTATTTTCAGCAGTGGATTCTACAGTGGTTTAGCTAAAGATGATGATGATGATATCACAAGCATTGTAATTAGGTAGTTATTAGGTACAAGCACTATAATATATAACTTATGAATCAATAACTCAAACTAGCGTCTATTGTATGTAGCGCAGGGGCTGGACGTTTCGAGTAGCGGGGCTGCGGCTTCGAATTTCGCACGGAACAATTCTTAGTATACGCTACAAATAATTGTTACGTATCTGAATATCTCCTTATTTGCAATTTATATATGCAAAAGGTTTCCATGATACAAAAGATCCTAATGTAGAGATATTTCTATTATGAAACATGAAAAAAAAAGTACTTAATAAAATATATTTAACACCAATCCATGTTCAAGTTCGACATGGATTGATGTAACACAAATTAATCAAATATGTTTCAATAAAATCTTGGCCATTTTTCCAATTGTATTCAGTGGAAATTTTATAGTTCAAAACATATAATTAAACATAATTATCGTTGCTACTAGTGATAAGAGGGCTGGATCTTTTCTCGCTCAAAGGTTAAGTATAGCCATTCAGCGAAAAAACCCAGGAAGCGTTCTTGGCACTATATCGCATGGAGTACGACTGTATGATAATTTAAGTTTCTTTTTACTGTGGTAGTAAATATTGTATATTTAAATGGTATGTTAATAAATATATGTAAAAAGTTAATACATTTAATTTATGTAAGAAACATAATTTAAAATGTTGATTAAAATTCCATTACAGAATAGACGCTGCAAAACACATGTGGCCGAGTGATCTCCGAAAGATTTACAAAAGGCTTCATACATTGAATACCGATTTTGATTTCGCTCCAAACACAAACCCATATATTTATCAAGAGGTCATTTACTACGGCAACGAGGCTATTAAACCACACGAGTATACTTCTTTAGGCGATGTCACAGAATTTAGGGCAAGTTCTTTTTATTCATTAAGTCACCCTTTATATTAAGTAGTCTTTTACTATGCACAGGCATGTTACTCGTAACCTCCTAACTAAAAAACAGCATTTCTTGTGTTCTATTGATTTTTTCGACAACCAGTGCGTATTGCTAGTGATGACATATGTATCTGAGACGTTTCCCTTCACTCCTACCGTATGAGGAAGCTAAAAGTCGCTCAGTGAGCAACGGATAGGGCTATGCCCGGGGTTTCTCTGCATAATAGACTTAGAAATGAGGATATCTACAGTAGAATCCGCAGACGAACGGATTAGTAAGCTGAAGTGGCAATGGACCGACCATATAGCTCGAAGAACCGACCACCGATGGGGAAGAAAGGCTTTTAAGTGGCAGGTTTATATCGGTAAGCGAAGTCTAGGGCGGCCCCCATTCGATGGAGTGATGACCTGGTAAGACATGCAGGAAATCGGTGGATGCTGGTGGCTACGGACCGTGATTTGTGACATTCCTTGGGGGAGGCCTATGTTCAAGAGTGGATTTGCGAAGGGCTGTAATGATGATAATGATGATGATTGATTTTTTTAGATTTGTTCAATATTATAATATTTCATGTGAGCCAGGAAAACGCAGGTGCAAAGCGATTGTCTTAAATTTCATAGTTCGCGAGCAACTTTAGTACATACTCTGCCCGCGCTAATGAACATTTTAATTGATATTTTTAGTGCTGATTTACCACGTGCTCAGCAGTGAGGGAACATATCATGATGAAACTGCTTTTCTTAGAATTAAAAACTATTTCGAGGACATGTCGATTCCGCCATAGTACACTGGAGCAGTGCGATAGACCAACTCCTCCGTACCGATCTCAGAAATGAGCCCGTGCTCAGCAGGGCAATATTAATTTTATCTTCGCAACATTATTCGGCAGTTACTTCGTAATAACCAAATTTTTATTATTATTATTACTATTAAATATTTTGTATATTATATAATTTTAATTTAATATTAAATTAGTTTAATTAATTATTTTTATATTAAATTAATTTTACGATTTCTATTTTTTACGTGGTGCCTTGCTGCAGCTATATTATGGTTGAAGTACGAATGGGTCGGCTCAACCGGAGAAGGACCTCGCACTCACAGAATACCAGCGTAAAATAGCAGCTCAATGCTGCTGTGTTCCGTATGGTGAGTGTAGAGAACTGGAGACCCTTTTTACTGGATACGAGGCATTCCATCTTAGTTCTTAGGGGTGACAACGCATCGGCATTTTGATTCTTAATCGAGGATAGACGTAGATGTCTATGGGTCATAGCATCCACTTACCATCAGGTGGGCTATGTGCTCGCTTGTCACCCTTATTCAATAAAAAAAAATCTATACTGTAGCTGTAACTTTAACTTTAAATTTGCAACATCATTCGGCGGTTACCTTGAAATAATAGCCAATTTTAATCTTTTAATAAAAGTAATAAAGTAGGTAGCCAATATAAAAAAAAAAGAATAAAATAATTTCACATAATGAAATCGTTGCTTAGACATAGTGTATAGAAGAATTAAGCCCCACTTATAAACACACTAAAAACTCCCTTTCGCCCCCTATTTTGTGGTTCACCATTAGTGGTCGAATTCTCCATTATTATATGGGATCACGGTATTTAATAAAAAAACGAATCAATAAAATAGGTCAATCGCGTCACATACATACAAATAAACACAGTTACCCTTTTTTAAATTGTGTACGTACTATAGTATTCTATGTTTAAAATCACCTAAAAATGTTTTAGAATAAAACAAATGAATTCATTTGTCTTTTTTTCTTAATAAGATTTTTGACATTACCCTTTTCAAAAAAAGTCCGCTGCCGGCTATTATCCTTTTTAAGAATGAGTCTAATCAAACGTTTATTGAAAGATCAATTTCACTGTGAGCAGGTGGGTTAATAAGTGCAGAGCCGTCGTTAAGCTTTCTGCCGATTCTTACATTATTCTTTTCGGTTGAGATTCGAACCTTAAGGTCAGTATTCAGAAATAATTTCGAGTTTAAGCGCTAGATTGTGTCAGAAACTTGAAATTCATTCTGAATACCGACCTTAGTTCCTGGGTTCGAGTCTCACCAGGAAAGGATAATGTAAGGATTGGCAGAAAGCCTAGTAACGGCGAGCCACTATTTGTTCCAAAAAACACGTTGGTTTTCGGGTTTGAATTATCAAACGGGTTTATTTATTTATTTATACTTTATTTGCACACCAAGTACAAAAGGGCGGATTTAATGCAACAGGGTATTCTCTACCAGTCTACCTGCAGGCTAAGCAGAGAAGATATTGTGGGTGCAAACTGCAAAGTGCAAACAGCTAAGTTGAAAATATGTATGTATACATAATATTACCATAACTACTACTACATACTAAGATACATATTATAAAAATAATTACACAAATATGTTATATATATATATATATATATATATATATATATATATATATTACAATATATATAAATAATATATTCATATATTTATATACATATGTATAAAAATGGAAATCCACAAACTACTCCTGTAACGTCAAAAAATGATTCCAGAGCAAGCGTTTGAACGATGCCCTGCTCGTGGCTGCGTGTACACTGCTAGGTAACTCGTTCCATAATCTTACCGCATGGGGAGTAAAAGATTTGTACAAAAAGCTAGTGGGACAGACGGGGACATGGAGATTAGAATTTTCCTCAGAACGGAGACAACGATTATGGGAATCACCCTGAAACTGCACTTTGCATTTCAGATATTCAGGGACAAACAGATCGTGTAAAACTGAAAATAATGTGCACAGTATTCTGAAATATCTGTGATAGCGGAGAGGTAGCCATTTAAGCTGAGAACGATAAGAGGAAATGTGGTCGTATTTACGTAAACCGAAAATGGAGCGTATACAATTATTAAAAAGTCGATCCAGTTTGTTTAGAAGTTCTAGCGAGGCATCAGCATAGCAAGCATCTGCATAATCGAGAATATGCAACACTAGTGTCAGTATTAGCATTGCCTTATTGGTAAAAAATTCGTGAGACGATACAGATAACACAGAGTGTTGTGACCTTTTTGCTCACTTCATATATATGCAGTCGCCAACTGAGGGTGTTGTCTATAATTAAGCCAAGATCTTTAACAGTTGTTGAGTAAGGAACACTAACATTATTAAAGATTACAGGAGGTAGCGTCTTCATATCAATTTTAGTAAAGTTTTGATTTATATTCTAAATTTAAATTTATATTTATATATTTAAATTATATTTCTTCGTTATTACAAAAAAGGAATGAAAACTTCGTCTAAATTTCTCAAACGTTAATTACAAGCGTACCGTTGAAATTAATTAGCCCTATAGCCCTGAGGCTTTAGCAATGGGTTTATTAACGTTTATGCACAATTTAAATAAGATATCATTATTTTCTAAGAATATTCTAGTTAGCACCAACGCACATCTACTAAATTCAAAATAATTTTTAGACACACTTGTTTCAAATGCAAATAGAGATTTTTTTTTCATTGATAAAAATACTCACCTAAATGCTTAAATTACAAAATCCCTTTCAGTAAATGCCACCTTTGTAATATTTTAGATGATGAGCCAATAATATGTTTTATTCACTGCCAATAAAAGTTCCTATCCCAATGTCAATGAGCTATCTTAAAAGGTTTTATGGAGTATCTGCTAAGGGTGCGTTTGCAAATCGGGCAAAATTATGCTGTTTTTCGGTACATTTTGTGACAAAACTAAACCAAATCAAACATAGCTAATAACTACCACGTATAGAATGGTTCTTCATCTTCAAATGGTCACCGAAGTACACCATCAAGTCTCTATATCAAGCCTGGAAGTTAGGTCTCATAATAACTAACAAAACGAGCCCAAAATCGGCACACCTAGTTCTACTCGTCCAGGAGTTCCAGAAGTAGTCACCAAAGTACACCATCAGGTCACTCCGTCAAGTCCGGGGGTAAGGTCTAATCATAACTAACAAAACGAGCAAAACTCGGCACACCCAGTTCTACTCGTCCAGGAGTTCCAGTAGTAGTCACCGAAGTACACCATCAGGTCACTCCATCAGTCAGTAGACTACAAGCTAATAAATTTACTCTGAGTAATCAATAAGCTTATTGTAACAAATTCTAGTATTGTAATTTTGTTTATTTTTGTAATGATAAGTTATATTGAAACAGTTACTTAACTGGTTCTATATTGTAAAATAAGAACTTAAATTTTAGGTCGGATCGGAACTGAAGAATGTTTACCGAGGTCACAACGCTCTAAAATGGCTAGTGTCGTGGGGGGAACAATGGGGCCTGTCACCGAGCGATACCGCTTTAACTTTTATAGATAATCATGATACTCAAAGAGGCAGTGACGTTTTGACCTATAAGGAATCGAGAGCCTATAAGGTATTGTTACTGACATTAATTAAACCAAATATTATTTCAAGTTTCAGCTCAGGAGATAGTGCTCGCCTTAAAATATATTATAGTACTAACAATAGCACTGAAGAAATTATTACTTGCAATTTAATGTTTAACGATTCCCCGCGTGATCAGCGGTGAAGAAAAAAATCTTAGGAAAACCTGCATGTCTGAGAAATTAAAATAAAATATTTCGAGAACAATTGAACTTCGCATTTGGCTGCGCGGCTGCAAAATTCAGAGAGAAATGAGAAGAGAGCAAAATTCAGAGAGAAATGAGAAGAGAGAAAAATTCAGAGAGAAATGAAAGCAGAGCAAAATTATACTTCGGTATAATTTTGCTCTGCTTTCATTTCTCTCTGAATTTAATATGTTATGCAGGATAAGGACAGGGTTTGGATTTTTATGAACTATCCTTTAGATTCTATCTATTCCTCCATCCATTACTACATATAAAAGTCCACTGTTGAACAAAGGCCCTCATAGATTGACTCATAATGGAGATATTTGCTAAAGTTGCCATGCTTGGCTGGCGGGTGGGTTCAAAAACCTCTGTCGCCTCTTACAACACCCCAGGATGATATAGGGTAGTGGATATTTTTACACTGCCACTACACGGTAACCTGGACACTATGACGATAGCGAATTTAATAGAATGCGTGTTGCTAGACTTTGCGCTCATCAACCCATCTGCCTAGCGTGGTACCTATGGGCAATCCTTTAAAGAAATATGTACGCCATTTGACATACTCTTGCAAAGACCTGTATTTGGAAGAGGATTAAAAAGGCTAAACTTAAAAGGTTATAAGCATTACTTTTTCATTAGTTTTTATTTTTATAGAATAAGGGTAATGAACGAGCACGCAGTCCACCTGATGGTGAGAGGATGTTGTGGCCCATAGGCACTTCTATCCTTGATTAAGAATCAAGATGCAGATGCGTTGTCAGCCCTAAGGACTAAGTTGGAATGCCTCGTTTTTAGTAAAAAGGGTCTCCGGTTCTCTCTCTACACTCCACATACAAAACATAGCAGCATTAAGCTGATATTTTACGCTGGTATTCTGTGAGAGCGTGGTACTTACCCGGTCGAGTCAACCCATTCGTATTAGAACTATATAGCTGCAGCATAATTTATATATATATCTACGTATTCTATATTACGTGAGAGCCATGTTGCAGCTATATTAGTAGTATAGTTGTAACACGAATGGGTCGGCTCGATCGGGGAAGGACCACGCTTTCACAGAATACCAGCGTAAAATAGCAGCTTAACGCTGCTGTGTTTCGTATGGTGAGTGTAGAGAACCGGAGACCCTTTTTACTGGAAAAAAGGCATTCCATCTTAGTCCACACGGGTGACAACGCATCTGCATTTTGAGTCTTTATTAAGGATAGATGTAGATGTCTATGGGTCACAGCAACCACTTACCATCAGGTGGACTGTGTGCTCGTTTGTCACCCTATCCTATAAAAAAAAAGCATGGCTCTAACACGCATAAAGTTACTGGCGATATATCGTGTGTCCTAGGAGTGGGACATACGATAGATGTGTAGACAGTTCTCAGTCCTCCTATGTTTCAACTTCTTTTTAAAATGAAATAAGTAAATCTCACAATTCATTTTTACATTAAAATTAAAAGGCAGCCATAGCTTTTATGTTGGCGCATCCTTACGGCGAACCTCGTATTATGAGCAGCTACATTTTCGACACGAATGAACAGGGACCGCCTAATGACGACAATGAAAACATCATTTCGCCAAGTATTAACAAGGTTAATATTTTTATATATTTTTTTGCATTAGTTAAAAAAAATTAAGTATTTTAATTGTGATATCTACCTATATAAATAAAATGATAGAGGTTTGCAGTTTTGCGCGCATCACGGAAAAACTACTGGATAGATTTCAATTAGGTTTTATAAGTTTTATTTCTTAGACACTCGGCCCTTATCAAAAAAAAAAAAAAAATATTGCGATATCTTCATTTAATATAAAGTTATTAAAGTTTTAAAAAACAACGATTTTGTAAGCAAAGTAAATTTTTGATTGCGATCTTTTTGATGTTTTTTCCTTCGCACATATATTTCTATAATTTGAAATTCCACTCAGGTTATTAGACACCTGACTGACGAACAAAATATTGTTAGCTGTATGATTTTTTTATCTATAGAAGGTTGTGAGATCTTCCTGGTATTATATTAGCTTCTATTGTAAACTAATGCGTAAATACTGATTAAAATAGTTGTATAAATTGTATAAATTAATAAATAACAGCGCAGCAATTAATTTAGACATATTTTTTTATAACGAAATGTGAATTATGTATAAAGCTAAAAATGTGTCGAAAAACAAACAATCGCTTTGGATTGATTTCCATTGATATTAATGAGCTTTTTAAAACATTCCGATTTTCCAAAATTTATAAAATGAACAAAATTTTAAATGTGTCTTATTAATTTTCTTAACAATTAAAAATTATATTTGTTATGTTAAAAATTATATTAGGATTGAATTCCGTTCTTCTTCTTTTTCATCAAACCGTCACAAGCCCGTAAAAGTCAACTGTTGGGACACCCTTGGATTTCCCTTAATCGTCACGCTTGACAGGCAGATAGTTGATCACAGTGCTAGACTTCTCGCACCATTGACACTGTTCCCCGTCACCGGTCTAGTTATAGTTAAGTTACAGGTGCCTTATTTGTTATTTGTTTCTTAATTATGTATTTTATTTATTAAAATCATTCAAGTACATGTTACATTTTGTCCAACAGATAAAATTATTAAATTGTTTATAACAATCGATTACGCTAGAATTTTAGTTCAGTGAAGTAAAGTTATATAGCTATCATTTTAGATTTAGATTAGATTTTTCTGAATGATTATTGTTTTGGTGTTATTATCATCAGTAATATTAACACACATTTTATAAACATGCTATTTGTGTAATACATTTCAAATCAAATCTACTTAACGTAAAAACAAGGATGACACATGCGGTAATGGCTGGGTGTGCGAGCATCGTTGGCGCCAAATCTATCAAATGGTTGGCTTTAGGAACGCGGTGAGAAACACAACCGTGAAAAACTGGTGGGACAATGGTAGCTGTCAGATTGCTTTCAGCAGAAGTGACAAGGGATTTATCGTTTTCAATGCCGATCCATTCGCTTTAAGCGTGACGTTAGAGGTGAGCTTTTATTCAATATTTGTGGATATTTTACGCAAAGTTTGCCGAGAAGTTTATCTTTGTTTCTCACTCATGTCGAATGTTGACTCATGTATAAATTTCATGTGCCTACCTTTTTGTAAAATTGTTGGATTTGTATTTTAGTGTGAAAGTGAATAAGCACTATAAGAGCTTAGGTAAAGCAGAAGAGGTACGTACATATACACGGTGAAACATGAGGGGGCTCATCGGTGGTTGGGGGGTGGAGGACCTCAATACCTATCGATTTAACCCCCCTATAGGTAATGCAATATTCAGTGGTTCAAAAGTTATTTGGATATTAGTAAACATTTTGTAAAAATCCGATTTTAGCCTAAACTTCGCAATTGCAGCCAAACTATTAGGTTTGCGACCGTGATTTGCGCTTCTTATCATGTAACATCTGGTTTAAGTTAAGAAGAGGATAGCTAGAAAATAAACCATTATTTCTCGCTCAGGCACTGCTGTGGTTGGCTGATTAGGTGGTTTGGTATTTTTATGGCCATTGTTTTCTTAGAAGGACTTGTTATTTTTTGAGTAAGGGGTATGACTATTGTAAGTTCCTTCCTTAGTCGTTTATCGTCTGCCCCTCTGCTCTTACCTGTGCTACGTTTCTATCCGGTGTTTTAACTCCATTATCTGATGGTTTCTTATATTTACGCGAACACTACACATTGAATAAAACTATTTTCCGGATTTTATCGCGTTTAATTTTACTAATTTTTTTGATTCCCGACGTTTCAGGTGCTTTACAACACCCATGGTCACGGGGACTGAGGTGTTGACGTCCTAATGTCATAGTTGTGGCACGAATGGGTCGGCTCGACCGGGGAAGGACCACGCTCTCACAGAATACCAGCGTAAAATAGCAGCTTAACACTGCTGTGTTTCGTATGGTGAGTGTACAGAACCGGAGATCCTATTTACTGGAAAAGAGGCATTCCATCTTGGTACTCACTCGTGACAACGCATCTGCATTTTGATTCTTTATTGAGGATAGATGTAGATGTCTATGGGTCACAGCAGCCACTTACCATCAGGTGGACTGTGTGCTCGTTTGTCACCCTATCCAAAAAAAAAAAACGTAAAAAGAAAATCACTAAGAAAAACAGACAGTGCGACATAGTCCTACCGCTATAAATAATTTGCTCAAGACATCCGTATCCAATACCTGCAATGCTGCTCCCCATCAGTAGTCTGTGGGATTATTTCGTCATTAGTCTAGATCCTCTTTCGTTGATTAACAAGCTGCACTAAGTGTAGGTATAAGTCGCATTTAGAAAATAAAGTTTTAACATAGCCCTTTCCACCCCAACATTCATTAGCAAATGAATTTTCAGACTGGTTTACCGAAAGGAGAGTACTGTGATGTAATAACTGGAAAAAGAAGAGGAAATGAATGCACTGGTACGAAAATACGAGTAAGTGAAAATGGTCGTGCCCATATTTATATACCGAATGACGCTGAAGATATGCACATAGCGATTCACGTTGGAATGGAGGTAATTAGTTTTAATATTTTATTTTTTGTATCTTTAGAAAATTTTATTTATATAAGGCTATTTTTCCAATAACTGAAATAACAAAGCTACTTATAGTCCACCATGGACAACTGCAGCTAACTTCAAACAAAGTGTGCTATAGATGAGTTGTCACTTCCGAGAACCAACATGGAACGCCTTACAGCCTTAGCAGGAATGTAATTATACTGGTTCTCTTATACCCTTTAGACCGGAACGCAGCAGCACTGCTGCTTGGCAGATGGTATCAAACGAACTCTTAAGAGTCCTACCACCTAGAAAACTTCTAATGTTTAGTGTGGTAGGGCTTCTTTTTGCTCCTTAGAGCCCCAGTGGTCCTCAATTGTTTAAAGTTGTTCATAGGTGGGCATGGGCTTCAGCAGCCATTTACATAACCATCAGGTGGACTGTTAATTCTTGGTCACTGCAATCCTATAAAAATATAAAATTCAAATTAAACATATATAGGATATATTTTGAACTTATTTAAAATTTCGTTTTCGTTTCAGTCGAAGATATATAAAAAGGAGATCACAGATAATAATAATTATCAGACATATTAAATAAGGCTAATTGAACGACTATTATTTTAATTACATAATGACCTTACAAAGGACGATGTTTCTAATTCATTGTCAGCTCTAAGTAATTAATTTGTAAAATAAGTAAGCCCTCATTTTGAGCTCAAATTCAAATAAAGATCAATCGATGTTCTGGACTTTATTAACCCTTTACCAAAGTAACCGTTAATTCTTTAAAAGATTGAAAGTAACAAAAGCTTCTGATAAAGTTCCTTTAATCTTGCTTTTCTTGGGTATTTTACAGACAACGAAGCACGAGAAAATCTATTAGTAGGTATCTTAATTGGTATAAAAACGACGACATTTTCTTGTTAATAAATACAACTATACAATTAAAGAGAAAATATAAAAGATAAACAGTTTTGAAATTCTCACCAATGGTGATTATTCTGTGCATGAATTTTTAAATAAAAATTGCCTTTTTAATTTGAGAATATATTTACATGGCAGCTATAAGTGCCAATTTGATCGTGTGGTGGCGGTGTAAAAATATCAAATATACCCTATACTATCCCGTGGGAGTAGTAGGCCACAGAGGGAATCAAACTTGGAAATAATAAATCAATGGTATAATAATAACAAATATGATAATATTGACCTTGCGCTCTTCAGAGCTGTTATTGCTAATACACACAATTGGAAAGCCGCAGGATCGGATCATATACATAACATTTTTGGTACAATTTCTGGTACAAGAAACTAACTTACGCCCACAAGTTACTTTTAGTTCACATAAATAAATACATACAAACACCAGAAACACTACCGACCTTTATCACACAAGGAGTTCCTTACATGCTGCCAAAAGATATAAAATGGATTCAACAACTCCAAGAAAGTAAAGACCAATAACTTGTCTTCAAACTATATATAAAATTATTACAGCGTGCATAAAAGAAAACATCTACATGTTCTCATTTGATAATAATATTCTAGCTGAACAACACAGAGGGGATGTCGGAAAAAAGGCAAGGTTGCAAAGAGCAGTTAACGATTGATGCTATGGTATCAAAACAATCATTCGTTAATAAACGTATACACAATGTACATAGATTATAAAAAAGCATACGACTCAATTCCACATTTGTGGTTAGTCTTTATACTAGAAGACTATTAAACCCATCCAACACTTGTACGTTTTTTGACGCACCTTATGGACCATTGGCAAACAGCAATTAAATTAAAGTATAATAACACATACCCACACTGATTTCATTAATATTAAGCAAGGCCTCACGGGTGCAAGCACGGGTCATGTCGAACTCGCATCGACTAAAACACCATGGTGTTCCACTTTCGCCACATATTGGAGGGGCCACACATCCGCATCCAATAAACAAATAATTTCACTGAGAGCATTTTCTCATTCATGATCACAAAAATCTTCATTACATAAGGAAATGGTAAAAGCTGACAAAAAAACTTACTCCTCTTAATCCTGCAGAATATAATGTAGAATTGACTGAGAAGACAAACCAGGAGAAATTGAAGATTAGGCAAAAAAAATCTCTTCATGGACGCCACCGTTTATACTTGATGGATGCAGACATAGACAAAAAAGCATCCAACGCCTTTCTCAAGCGCGGTGAATTATTTCCTGAATTATTTCCGATCAGGTTGCATCGATTATATGTGAATCTTAAGCATATTATCACAAACTAGTTTTTGCCCGCAACTTCGTCCGCGAGGAGTTCAGTTATATCGCGCCCATGTATGAAAAAGAGTCTGCTGGTACAAGCCACAATTATAACTGGATGTCGCGGGCAAAAGCTAGTAAACTACAAAACTTCTTTATACACCACATTTATTGCTAATCTATTACTGTGTGCCTAAATTATCAGACTACTGGGCGAGCTTACGCGTAAGCCACATACTACTTAGTGCGTAAGCAAGCCACATAGAATTGCATGTGTGAAAAACAATTTTCTCTCAAGTCTATACCCGCAAATTTTAATGTCTGCCCTTGTGATTTGTTTATGGTCATTGCAAAGCAGACTTTGAGGGGAAACTCTATTCGTTTGAATTCAAAGGGAAGATCATTCGGAATCAAGGGAATTCTTGGTACAAATACAGTTTCCCCTTGCGCATATCCAGTTATAATTGTGTATTCCACTACATTGCGATGTAACGCTTTTAGTTTTAGTTTGGTTCCGTTGCACAGTTGAGGAGGTTTTAAATTTCGCAACAACATAGCAGGAGTGCCTACGCACAGAATAAGCTTATGATATGGAAGACCCGATGGTTTCAGTGAATTAAGAAATTCGACAGGGTAGTTAATTGCGTCATCTGTGTTGACCACAGAGTCTATTGCCGTGTACAACAGTTCGTCCACCCTCAAGCAGTGTAGCTGTAATCCCAGAAAAAGCCACAGCTAAAGCAATTCCGCGAGTACTTCTAACTTTTGCTAATTGCAAATTTATGAGGAATGTTTTGACTGTTCCACCGGGAGCATCTAAAAAGAATAGTGCACCCTCATTTGATTCAATTTTTGTGTTAATTTGATTGTAAACTACTTTTTGTTCGTCATTAAGTGATCCTTCATTATTTTTAACTGTGTTTTCTAATGATGCTAAGTCGTAACTTGTCTCTTTAAGAAACTCTCTATTTTCAAATTGTTGTTCTTTGCTTGACTGAGGTAACCCATACTCTTTTAGTAGCCGACCACCCAACGCTAATACGGCATCTTCTATTACCGAAAGGCATTTGTTAAATACCACATCTGTTATGTGCTCTACATCCACATCTCCCTGTCTTTCTAATTGCCTTATAAAATCTTTAGGTATTCTTTGAATTTCTCCCAATAGCTCAAAGTGTCTGATACTTGGCAGAACACTAAAATAATCGTAAAAAAATCCTGATCCCGAAGTGCTGCCTCTTCCATTGCTGCGAACAAATGCCGATCATCTTCAAGCAAGCTGAGAGCTTTGCACGCTGATTGGAACGTGGAATATACATGACAATCTACAGTCTTTAACGCTTCAAACGAGATTGGGCCCCGGATCTCATGAAGAAGGATGCGAAGGTGATAGCATTCTGTATTGTTCGGATGCATAGTATAAACCCTGCCGAGAATGTGTTTTTTTGACCTCCAGCCAGCCTTCAACGTTTGCTCCTCTCTTTCTCCTTTGGAACTTTATTTTATCCCAAACGTAGTATGCAGGTACTTCTAGGTGGAGCAATGTTTTTGTAAAGTTATCCACTTTACACAAATCGAAAAAGGATAGGACTGTGGTTTTTGGAGGACTATTCACTCTTTCACTCAGATTTTGCTCATTAAAATAAACCCTTTGCCCACTTTCCAAATGAACAGCGAGGTGGACTACGGGAGGGAAACGCTCATGAATAGGAAATTCAAGGATTCGCCATACTGCCATTCATATATGGTGACTTTCGGTTTAAAGTTCCACATGGACCATGTATCATATTACATTTAACGATTTCGTGAAGCTCTGCTTCACCTTTGGGATCCAGCAGAAATTATATTGTCGATTTGATCCGGAGTAATACGTTGTGAAGCCATAAAAGTATATGAATATGTGGAAGACCTCTCTATTGTCATTCCGTTGAGTACATATAACATCGCACTTCACCAAATATTTTGCCCTTTGTCAATAAGTTCATGATCTTTTTCACCTTTAGTCGAAACACCCTCGAAATTATATCGTGTCTATGATGAGATTGTTGTCTTTGAAGCAATTGCTCTTTTATCTCGTCCCAGCGAGGATTTCATGTAAAAGTGATAAAAAGATCAGACCGGCCGTAATTCCTAACATAGGTTATAGCGTCCTGTGTTCTTTCGTGCATATATCTAGGTCCCCCCGTAATAATAATGTCCTCCAGACCGAATTTCAGTCACGGCGGCCAGCCACAATGGAGACTAGCCACCGGCGCAGGACAGGACTATAGTGAGACACCGCCAACTTCCTGACTCCGGGCAGCTACTGAGAATTTCTTATGGAAAAGCTCAATAACTGATTTTTTTGCCCGACCCGGGATTCGATTTAATCTCTCTGTTTCTATTTTGGCGTATTCATCCACCAAATATTGACTAAAAAGGGCACGATAGTTGACTAAATAGTTATCTTCTCCTTCTTTAATCATTATTCTATACGAATAGAAACTTGCAGAAGAGACAGTTTTATTAAGCGGCAACTTAGTTGTGAGATCGCGTTGTGGTATGTTGATTGAATACTCATCATCCCCCTAGCAAAACAACAAGGGATACTGTAGTGCATTATATGTTCGATGTATCTCACTAATACGCTGAAGTGAATTACTTCGGCTCTCGAGGATGATGTCCCTTCGATCAAATTGTTGATCCACTAACACTAAAGCCACTTCATTTGTAGTTGGTGCATTGTACCTACCTCTATGTTCTTCTGGTGGTTTTTTATCAGCATGTATGATAACTTTCTATGACTCTGAAGGAGGGGCTTTATCAATGGCACTTTTCAGAACTTTTATATACGGGTTCACTTGATGCAGCATATTCTGCAATTGTTTGATTAAATTTGGCTTTAAGTTAGGAAATTTAGAACATCGAATCTTTGCTTCTCGATCATCTTCACCTACAAAATATATTTGAAGGTACTGAGCGTCATGTTCGGCTTCTGGTAATATACTTCAAATTAAATGGTAGACTTGGCCTTGTACTTTAAAAGTTGGTGAAAAACCATCTGCTGTTACCTGTTTATCACCAAAGGAAGTCATCTGGAAACAGGCATTATATTTACGAATATTACACATAAAATGGTCATGATCTGGGTGTAGATCATTAATCAAACTAAGGAGTGGTTCAGGCAGTTGTTTCAATCGATCAAGTTGCACTTTTCCAGCGCTGCAACACATACCAGGTGTCTCATGCTTCCATTTCAGCGCATTGTACCACTGACACCTGTATGTCATAGAAGCCAAGGCTACACTGCTGTCAGTTCTATAAGCAATATCAGGGTCATACTCCATAGCGGAATGGACCTTGTTTTTCCATAAACGCAGTGTAATGTTTTCCTCATACCGTGACTGAATTGCTCTATGCACTTGTGGATTCGCAGTTTGGTAATTTGCAACAGCTTGCCTGTAAACATCGGGATTTTTTTTCTGATATGCGGACACAGCTTTACGATTTGAATCTGGCTTGTTCTGCCTTTTAATTTTTTAATTGACTTTTTCTTGTGTAATTAGTAAATCTCGACCTTCGTTTATTTTTCTTTTTTTCATATTTTAATGTCGACGATACAGATTGATCTGTTCCACTGGTTGGAGATGATATTTCACTGTTTAAAAAAGATGTAACAGTGAAATGGTCAAGCTCAGAAAAAAGATCACGCTCTTCGACAGGTACCTCCATGCGACGCTGTGTAATTTTCTTGGCAACAATAGGCAGATAGGCGTCAAAATGTGCATTAGATTAATCATGGCTAAATCGTAGTCGCCTTACTGGAAAGATATCTGTTCCGGACTCTGTGTATAGCAGACCGTTTCGATATTCTTCAAACCGAAACGGAAATATTAATTCTGCAGCTACCAGTTCACAAAGTCCACCAGAAAATTATCGTTACACATCAAAACAAAACATATTTTCGTGTTTGATTTGGTAAATTCCTATTACCGCAGTATTGGCGTAAACAAATAATAATAAAGTACTTAGTAAATGCGAATGCTATGATTTTGTAGCTTTATTTTAAGTAAAATCAATCAAGTAATGGCATCTAACGTTATTTTGTAAGAATAATAATATATCAGTGCGGATATGAAATGCTGTTTGGATCGAGTGTGCAAGAGGTTGTGTCACTCTAGCGGAGCGTTTATCGATAGTTGCGGGGTAGAATTGAGGGTATATCGAGAAACCCCCACTCGCTTGTGCAGTATAAAGAACCGGAGACCTTTTTTACTGAAAACGAGGCATAGCATCTTAGTTTAGTCCTAAACCCCAACGCATTTACACTAAAACTTTAATGATTATCTTTTGTTATTTTTGATGATATTTTTAAACGATTATTTGTAGGTTTCGCCACCCAACGAAAATTTGGCAATCTGGTCAAAGAATCGTCCATGGTGGGAGAGGTACCAGCCGATATCCTACAAATTGGTTACTCGTTCTGGAAACGAGCAGCAGTTTGCCAACATGGTTCGTCGATGCAACAATGCAGGTGTAAGGTAATGAAATTATTCGTAAAAAGGCAGTCGGGTTTTTTCGAACCAATGCCGTTTTATTACAAAAACAAAGATAAACTCCTTCTTAGTCAGAACTACGAGTATAATAGCTTTACTTTGTTTTTAGAGCACAGCTTAAAATTTACTATAATAGGTACAAATAATCAATACGTGGAGGCTACATTGTATCGTTCTTTTAGTTTTTATCTAAATTCTGCTCACAAATTAATACGCTGAAGTCTTGTTTCATTATTCCTATTCATTCATCTTTTTCAGCCATTTTATTGATTGCCTATCAACACGGATATTTGCTATTGTTGGCTGGCTAGCAACCGCAGTTTTTCATTTTCTAGTTGTTGTTAGTATGCGACTGCTCATCTCTTAATTTTCCTCTGTTACCTCTTACGATATTCACAGGAAAATATGGGGTGGTGGATATTTTTAAACCGTCACTACAAGGTCACATAATCGTATTCTTCCAAAGCTTTTTCTTCGAAATATTGATATTATACCATATGTAACAATTATATACTTGACTATATGTTATATATGTTTCATAATACATGTCGTTAATATCTAGTTTACTTCTTAGTAATACTAATACTATCGAGCATATGAACGGAATCTGAGCGCAAAATCGAAACCATAACAATAATCATTTTGTTATCGTTCGAAAGTTTAAAATATTTTCTCAGAAAGTAGAAAGATTGATTTAAAATATAAAACAACTTAAAGCGATTTTGAAATGGAAGAGAACAGGAAACAAAGGAAAGAAAATTGAAATTCCGAAGAAAAAGTGAGTACAAATGTTAAGAGTAATAAACAAGAATACGTCATCAATTTATCATTCTCATTTCTATACTAAATCATTAATATTAAGACCCATTTTTCTTTTATTTTGTATAAAAATTTAATGCAGTAGTAAAAATATGATGGTATAGCCTTAAAACATTGATCTCATGTTTTTTGAACTGAAAAATAAACTTTCAAAATAACTTTCACGTATTTTACATTTTTTTACAAGAAATGTCATTTCAATCACATGCATTATCTTTATGTAGTTGCCTATGTTCACTACTTCAAGCAAGTGAGATGGAACAAGTAAAATTAAACTTTTACTTTACATTAAGAATTTTATCCCCTTTTTGCACCTTGAGGGATAGAATTTTATCTCTAGTTTTATACGGGACCACCCCTCAAGTGTTACACCTACATTACATATTAATTTAAATACGAGTATATATATAATTTTATAAAAGAAAAATCATAAAAACCGGTTCACTGTATCAGTGTTAAGAATTTTGGTTCGATATTTCTGGATAGATTTTCCACCATCATTCCCGCAGAGCCTCGAACGTCAATTAACAATCACGTGCATGTGAGTATGCAATTTGAAAAAGTAATATAAAACGGATGTAAAAATATTTCCATTATAGTTACAAAATGTGATTTCTATCAGTTATATCAAAATATCACCATAATTTTTAACTAATAATTTTTTCATAAAAATACGAACCCAAATTTTGAATTTTATCAGAGTTGATATTACGTTCTCAAGTGGCGTTTTCAGTCGTGTTCCTCACGTATAAAGACTTTTCAAGGGGTCCACTCTCCCTATCGGTTTTTGTTTACCGATCCCTATTGTTATGAAGTCTAAAAGAACGATATTATTATATTTGATTGTATATTTATATTCAATATGTTATAAAACCATGTGTAAGTTTCGTTTTAGTTCTTCTTGTTATTAATTATTATTAGTTTATGGCAGTTCTAGAACTAGCTGGTAGATTTTTTTTTATAAATATCGCGGTAGTATTCGATCTATTATAATTTTGTAATATTTTATAAGTGTAAATTGTGTAATATATTTATATTTATATTTATATTTGAAATTTAGATATTTAGTTTTAACAAAATTAAATTTTAAAATATTGGTCTCGAACCAAATAGCAATAAATGCGAAATATTTTTTTTCAATAATTTATCTAGTTCTAACAGAGACACTTTAATGCCCGGTTTACATTATTCCAGTCCAGCGATCGTATCCAACGCTGGATTGCTTACTGGAAAAATGTAAACCGGCACTGGAATGCACTGAATTCAGTGAGCATTCCAGTCTAGTAACTGGATTGGCGGTCTACTTTTGAATCCAATGCGACCAATCCAGTGCAACTGGAATAATGTAGACGGCCAATCCAGTGCTGACACGACAGTTGAATAGTAAACACGTGTTGGTTGTTTTTGCGGACTGCGAAGAAGAAAGGATTTAACAATGGTGAATCGAAACTGATCTCTTCTTGAAATCATTGTCACTGTAGTGTACACACTTCAACGGATTCTAAATAACTGGAATAATGTAGACGATACAGAACCAGTCCAGCACTGGAATGGATTTTCGCTGGATCACTGGACTGGAATAATGTAAACCGGGCATTATTCAAAATTTCAATGATATTTCTCCAGTAATAAAAACTGTCAGTACGGAATCACTATACCTGCTAGGAGTCCCTTGTTTTTCGATAGTATTAAACCTGTTTTAAAAACAAAATTTGATCAGTTTTTAAAACACGTTGATAAATGTCTATCTTAAACCCCCACATTGCTCTTACTATATTAAAATATTGTCTCCTTGTACCTAGATTTACATACTTACTGCGCTCGAGTCCAGTCTGGAAATGTTCGGATATTTTAAAAGATATTGATAATAATCTTAAAATAGCTCTTGTCTGTTGTGAAAAAAAGAGTTCTTGTCTCTATAAATGTTCCCTCGGTTTTGGAGCCTTGTGGAATATTTAGAGACGATGGCAGGAGACCCGACGGTATGAAGTTGGTCCCTTGGGAGAGAGGTAAAGCCCTAGTGTGGGATGCTACTGGCGTAGATACTTTGGCGGCCTCTCATCGCAGGGGTTCCTCGTTTAGAGCCGGGGCGGCATCAGAGGCAGCTGCACTAAGCAAGTGGCGCAAATACTAGTCTCTGAGAGATGACTACATATTTGTGCCATTTGCTGTAGAGACTGTCCGTGGGGTCCACGTGCGGTGAAGTTCCTAAAGGAACTCTATCCACGACTGGTCGTTGCTGCTGGCGACAAGAGGGCTGGTTCTTTTCTCGCTCAAAGGCTAAATATAGCCATTCAGCGAGGAAACACAGCCAGCGTTCTTGGCACGATACCACGGGGAGTAGGACTGTATGATAATTAAGTTATTAGTTTTACTTTTTTTATTATAGTTTTTAAATATAAAGTTTTCATAATAAAATGAATTAATAATAGATAAAATGAAGTATAAGCTTTTACATTATTGTAAGCATCGCAAGGAATCCTTAAATTGCAATGATTCTTAAACTGATAGTCAAACGTGTGTGGTCGTGTACTAGGTCGAATCGAGGTCTGATCTCTGACACTATAATAATGTAATAATCTGTGATTTCTTATACTTAATAAAATAACCAAGATCTTTACTGAAATTTATGCTTTCATCCAATACATACTACAAAAGTAGCAGAGTAAGAAAGCTTTATCGGAGTGAAGCTTTTTCCGATCCCTTGTAAATTAAACCCTCTAACATTGATTTATAACGTTGTCTACTGAAACCATGTTACTGGATTGGTCTCAAAAGACTTCATCGTTCCATTGCTTTAACGATAACATTGTAAAAGGATACAATAATATGTTTTGATAGGATACAAATTAAAACCAAAATTAGAGGAAATAAGTCTGCTAAAAAAAAAAAATATTTGCTTAATGCAAATTAACTAGCGGATCTTTTTTGCACAAATCTAAATTCATCTTCTTTGTCAGTCCATGAAATTTCATTATAACATGAACCTATACCGTCATAGCTTTGAAAATTTATGTCTGACGTATACGAGTTATGGTGTCCGTATTTTCGTCCTCGTTCTTGCATTTTCCACAGTCACCTCTTACAACACCCACGGGACGAAATGAGGTGATGACTACTATAACACTACATGACAAAAGCAAGGCTAAATTATTAATTATAAATATTTTTTATAGAATGAGGATGGCAAGCAAGCACACAGTCCACCCGATGGTAAGTAGATGCCTATAGGTCACACCATAGACATCTACATTTCTCTTCAATAAAAATGCAGATGCGTTGTCACACCTGAGGACTAAGATGGGATGTCTCGTTTCCAGTAAAATGGTCTCCGGTTCTCTATATTCACCATACGAAACACACCAGCCTTAAGCTGCTATTTTACACTGGTATTCTGTGAGAGCGTGGTCCTACCCCAGTCGAGCCGACCCATTCGTGCTACAACCATAATATAGCTGCAGTGTGGCTCTACCATGTTTAAAATACGACTATAGCGATGACAACCTATGCTTCAAATAATAAACTCTGCACCCATTGGCGGTATATCTATTCTAAAATGAGACAAGTTTCACTAGTGCAAAAGTTTCGGTACGTAGTACTTTTTGTACGCTGTGTGCAGATTGTCCGTCGTCCGCTGACGGCTTCAATCTATGCTTGTATAAAAAATGAAAGACTGATAAAGATAGAAGACAGACTTTTTGTTTTCCGTAATTTTCAAACGAGTATAGGTGCGTTGCTCAATATTTTTAATTTTTTCACTAGAATCTATGTGGACGCCGTCATTAACCACATGACGGGTACCTGGGGTGAGAACGTGGGCACAGGTGGCAGCACTGCTAACTTTAATCAGTGGCACTACCCTGCTGTGCCTTATGGAAGAAACGACTTCAATTGGCCGAATTGCGTCATTTCTGGCAATGATTATGGCTGCTGTCCCGACAGAGTAAGTTATATTTACTAATAAGTAAGAAATAATAATTAATAGTAATAGTCTTATTATATAAGTACTTGCCGGAAGTCGAGCTCTAAAGTGACTGCGCCAGGCTCTACTGAAACAGTGAGCCTGATATTGTGGTGATAGACCGGGCACATTTCAAGATTTTTTTTGGCAACATTTCCATTCCATATGACGAAAACCTCGTGAAACTACGTACTTGAATTTTTGGGAACTTAATAGGTTTCCACTCTCTCTTTCTCTCTCTCTAGTACGCCATGTAGTGGCGTAAGATAATCTACTATCCCCGTGTCATCCCGTGGGTGCGACAGAGTTAAGCTGAAATAGGAGATGGGCAGCAGCTTCTACGTGATATCAACTTGAAATAATAAAAACTGCGGATACAACCAACCAACAAACACGCCTGCCAAGCGTGGTAGCTACCGCAGCTATTCCAAAAGAGGCAATTTGTGGGGGGTTTGTTTAGCAGTGGAATTTATTAGGCTGTAAAGATGATGATGATAACTCCACTTTAAATGAGCGATGCAACATTACATGTTGTAGCACATGCCGAGTGGTGGAAATGTTCTTTTTAGTGTATATTATTTTTATTTATTCTAGCTTATAGATAAAGCTGAAGCTCATAAACCCTCCACTAGTAGGTATAGGCCTCCGCAGAATAATGGAACAGTTTTAAAGCAATTAGTACACCGCGTTGCTACAGTGCGTATTGTTATTCGTCACTGCGCACATGGTAAATCAGCACTAAAAATTTCAATTAAAAATCTCATAGGTATGTAATTAATTTCGAGCGCTTAGCTCCTAAACTACCATTACTCTTAGCTTAGCTTATATTGTAGTATTTAATTATAATTACTTACTTTTCAGTATCAATAATTAAGAATGTATGCATCAAATTAAAACAGTTTCTTTCTTTCTTTACTTTCATGCGTCAAAGATGAGAATAGTAATCGCTTTGACCAAAGATAGAGGAAGAAAGCCAAAGGTAAAGAGAGTAGTTAGTTTCAAAACATCTGGTGATATACTTTCGGATCTTAAAGTTCTTTGAAACACAGGGAGTGAAGTATTGGGTGATAAAACGCAATTACTTAATAAAAGCCTTTACACTCTACTTTTCAAGCCTAACTATCTAATCCAAGCATGGAATGACTGTGTACGGGTCAATTATTTTAACCCTTTCAAAGTCGAATCAAAGTCAAAAGGTTTAATTTTATAAACACTTGTTTTAAGGTCTACACCGGTTCGCAAATTCACTCGTTAATACTTAAATGTCTTTGGCAAAAACAAGACATTCTCAGAGAAGTTTCGGCAAGAAACTGAGGTCTTATTTAAATACCATGTTACAATTTTAATTACAACTTATAATTTTTTTTATCAAATTTCTATTATATATATTTTAAAATGTCATTTTTAACAATATTGATACCTAGTAGACTTGCATTTGCAGAGCAAGGGTTTTAGTCACATATCTTTGTCTTTAATATTATATTTATCTATTTGTAGTAGGCTATTTTAACGAAATTTCCTTAACAAGTTTTTTAAATTTTTGTCCAATTATTGTACTATATTTTTAAATATTAAACTGTTAAATTTTATGGATTTACTCAAATAAGGTATTCTAATTTTGGCCAATCTAAATTTAGAAACCTTTAGCATATTAATTGAACTTTATCACCTTAATATACTTGTATTCAAAGTAAATAAAGATTCTATTCCATTCTATTCTATTCTAACACCTTGATCCGTAGTACAAAACGGTATGTTTTTATTAATTTACATTTTCAGTACGCACATGAATTTCTCTGAAATAAACAACGACGGAAGTTTCAACGTTTTAGTCTCCTTGAAAAGGTCACGTAGCGACGGGCTTAGTTATAGATTGCTTGCCCGTATCGCTTACTTTTGCAAAATTAATATTGTTTCCAATCCAGCTGTAAAAATAAATAATAATAAAGCAAAAGGCTTCATCCGAACGCCAGATATATCCACAACAGATGGAAACCCGCAGTGCGTTTTATTGTTCGGTGATGGAAAGGGGACGGGGGAATTAAACCGAGTAATTCCTGAACATACTGTCCTTGACATTTACTACCCTTAGTAGACCATGCTACACCCACGGGTTGGAATAGGGCCCTGAATATCATTCCGCTACGTCACGGTGGATTTAGTTTTATAGTTAGTACCAGCTTTTGTTTTGTTGAGGCAAAAAGTTAGTTACTTAACGGTTTTCAAACGACTTCAAAAAAGAAGGAGGTTCTCAATTCGTCGGAATCTTTTTTGTTTATTATGTTCACCGATTTCTCAAAAGCACCTGAACTGATTTGAAAAAATATTTTTTTGTTTCAAAGGGTATACTTCCCAGGTGGTCCCATTAAAATTTTATCGAATTCAATCGAGGGGTTTTTAAAAAATCAACAATAAATTATATTCATATTGAAGTCGTTTGTACAAAATTTTTAATTTACCACTTGTATTAGTAGTGAATACAGTAATTTTTTTTTTAGGTTCGCAACTGTGAACTTTCCGGTTTAAAGGACTTAAATCAGGGTTCCGAATATGTTCGAACCCAGATTGTCAATTACATGAACCATCTCATCAGTTTGGGTGTTGCTGGGTTCAGGTAAAATTGAAACGTCTATTATAATTTTAATAACTTTCAAAAGGAACATTTTTCATACCGATTCGAATTTTTATTTAGTTTACGAAATTCTAACTTATTTTTCATATTATTAGAATTGATGCTGCAAAACACATGTGGCCTGCAGACCTTCGTGCTATCTACAACAGGCTAAACAACCTAAACACCAACCATGGTTTCCCATCTGGTGCTCGTCCGTACATTTACCAAGAAGTCATCGACCTTGGTGGTGAAGCTGTTCGCAGGGAAGAGTACACGCCACTTGCTGCAGTGACAGAGTTTAAATTTGGAATGGAATTGAGTCGAGCTTTCCGCGGAGGCAATCAGCTCAGATGGTTATCCAACTGGGGTCCTGCTTGGGGTCTTCTTGCTAGTGGTGACGCACTGACCTTTATCGACAACCACGATAACCAAAGAGGACACGGAGCTGGTGGAAGTATTCTTACTTATAAACAAGCTAAACAGTACAAGGGGGCTATTGCTTTCATGTTGGCACATCCATATGGGCAACCTCAATTGATGAGCAGCTTTGACTTCCGGGACTCTGAGGCTGGACCACCAATGGACAGGAATGGTAACATTGTGTCTCCATCTATTAATTCTGTGAGTATTATTTTATTTTATATTATCTAGTTTGTGCCACCTACTTCTTTTTCCTCTGCCCGCAATACGTCCGTTCCGTAAAAGTCCACTACTAGTTATGGAACTCTCCCTTTAGTACGGAGGATTTGGATTAAATTAACCGTCACGCTTGGCTGGTGAATTGACGATCGCGGTATCCAGACGTCTCACACCTTTAATGCTGCTACCCATTACCGGTCTGAGTATTTACGTATGACGTAAACGAGTTGGTTACACCACCATCTATCGGAAGCTACAAGAACCTCATCGCTTATTCCTTAGTCGACCCATACGACACCATGGGAAGAAATGAGGTGTAGTGTTGTGGCGGTTTAAGAGGCGCCTACATTTTTTTTGTGGTAAATGCCAACAGGGACTGAGTAAATGTTTGTTTGTCCGAAGTAGGTGGTAGGGCTCCATTTTTGTCTAGGCTTGGGCTTAGTACTACCCTTTTGACTATTTTTTAACGCTAAGCAGCACTACACCTACTGTTGTGTTTTGATTTGAAGAGTAAGAGAACCAGTATAATTAGAAGCTGTAAAGCATTTTGACCGCCTGTTGTAATTGTTGCGTAGAGGCGGCGTTAGAGAATCCACTACCTCATATAATCCCGTGAGTGTCGTAAGAGTCCACGGAAAGAAACTGAAACAGGAGATGGACAGCAGTATCTTCCGGATAACAACTCAATAAAAATAGCGGCTGCCAACTTGCTTGCAAAACGTGGCAGCTGAGGCAAATATCACTCCTATGAGGACGCCTTTATTCAGCAGATGACTTTTGTTGGGCTGTTATGAAGGAATGAATGAGAAATTTCGTGTTAGATATCAGGAGTGGTAACAAATTTTTGTTTTAATTTAGTAACAGATGTCCACGGGCTGCAATTACCATCAAATGGACAGTTTTTTTATTATGTACGAGCAGCTATGCAGGTCTAGAGAGACCAGTATCACTGCGACCTAAAAGATCTATTGTGATCGCTGCTATGTCTACAGTTCACTGCTAAGCCCTACGTCCTCAATGAATAGAAGGAGTTGCTTAGCTGTGAGTAATTTCACTTCTTCTGGGCGAAGTACAAAGTTTCCCAGATGAGTGCTGCATTTGCGCATTAAGGTTTCGCAATTAATCAGGATGTGCAAAGGCGTTTCCTCCTCTAGGGAGCAAAACTGGCACATCCTTGAGTTGCTTAGTCCCAGGATGTGCTATTTAAGACAACAGTGTCCAGTCAGGGCTCTTACCAGAATGCGCAATATATTTTACCTAATCCCAGGGCTTCCGAAGCGAATTTACGATCGAAACCCCAGATTAAGGTTTTATAATGTTTTAAGCCTGGTCTATCAGACCAGATCTTAAGTGATTTATTATGGTATAGAGTTTCCAGGATCAATCGGGCGAGGCTTTTTAAGATTACACAATGGCTCGGGTCCAATTGTGTACTCTTTGAGCCCTCCCGTGCGAGCTTTTCGGCAGTTTCATTGCCTACAATACCCGCGTGACCCGGAATCCATCTTAAAACGACCTTGTTGTTACCTCCCAGGGCGTTTAGACGGTTCACGCAGTCTCCAACTAGCTTCGGGTTCACAAAATTTGATCTTAGCGCTAGCAGTGCTGCTGGACTATCAGAGTTAATATAGATTATATGGTTAACGTAGTGTTTTTGCAAATTGATTTCCGAACACTGAAGTATGGCGAAAATTTCTGCCTGGAAGATAGAGGTGAATCTACCCAAATTCATACTAAGTTTGAATTTGGGGCGTTCCCCATAAATTCCAAAGCCTACGTTGAGGCCCATTTTTGACCCATCGGTATACCATATAAGGCTACCGACCTTACAGATGACCTGTTCATTCAGCCAGTCTACAGGCGATGATCGCATCGCTCCAGTTGCCATTAAGCAGGCAGTCCTTTGTAAACTATTTAGTCTGTCCGCAGTCGTCTTTTGGTTGGCCTTATTATACCAGCCAGTGGAGGCGTAGGTAAGAATCGGCCTCACTATACTGCTGTACAACCATAGGATCATACTGGGACGCAAGCCCCAGTTGTTCCCGACCATGCGACTGCACGTACCTAAAGCAATTTTAGCCTTATGACATACATTGCTAAGGTGAGAGTTCCACGTTAGTTTTTGGTCGATTGTTACGCCCAAGTACTTAACTTCAGTGGAGAATGGTACTTCTTTACCATTAAGTTTTGGTATGACTAATTTGTCCAACCGTCTCTTTTTGGTAAAGGGTATTATAACAGTTTTTTCAGCATTAACTGATAAACTGTTATCCCTGCACCAGTTGGTTATGGTGTTTAGAGCTCTTTGAATAATTAATGATAAAGTACTTAGGCAAAAGCCCCTCGCAATGATCACAAGGTCATCAGCATAACCCAGTGTGTCAATGCGAAGGTCTGCCATCTTGTACAATAATTGATCAACCGAAAGAGTCCAAAGGAGGGGTGACAAAACACCACCTTGTAGACAGTCTCTTGTGGTTGCAATCTCAATCGAAGTTTGAAACAGCTCTATTTTTGCCTTTCTGTTTGAAAGCATCGACTTCACCCACCTGATGGTTGTGGACAGTTACCTCATTTGTTACCAACAATTCTTAACTATAAGAAATAATAATTTTGCTACGTATAAGTAAAGAATTTGACTCAAATTTCAAAAACGACTTCAGAAAGAAATATCTTTAAGAAATACGTAAAATGTTGAGGACGAACTTTTCTTCAGTATCTAAGTACAAATTACAGGACGGCTCATGCGGCAACGGTTGGATTTGTGAACACCGCTGGCGCCAGATGTTCCAGATGGTTGCGTTCAGAAATAGAGCTGGAAATACCGGTCTCAACGACTGGTGGGATAACGGTAGCAACCAAATCGCTTTCTGCCGTGGTGGCCAAGCTTTCATTGCTTTCAACAACGACAACCGGGATCTGAACCAAAACTTACAGGTAAGAAGCTAATACCGTTTGCTCTGAAGTGGTGTTGGGATTTTAATTAATAAAATCTATTTAAATATTTAATATGAACTGTGTTATTTAAATAATTAATACAAATAGATGTCCCATCCTGGTAACAGCTCAAAGGCTTTTTAGACTGGGAATATAGCTACGTCAGATTTTTTTTCGATTGACGTCTGATCAGAATGTTGGATCGTGTTCACTCTATACATGTTCGACTCTATTGTACATATTTTTGTAAATTCGGAGTGAATTTATAAAAATTTGTTCCAGAACCATAACCGTTTATTTCTCATACGGAAACAGAGAGAAAAGATGGGTGAAAAAGTTCTGTTGCTTATTGCATATTTAGTAGTATAATTTTCTAATATTTTTTTAATGCTATAGAATGAATTGTTCTTTTTATGAACTTTTAAACTTAATACAAGCAAGATTAACAAGACAAGTACAGAAGTGTTCGTTAATGACTTCTGTACCGACGTCTTCGAAAACCAAATTTTTTTTTCCTCACAGCCTATGTACCATAAGCAAATAATTATGTCTTTCTACGGCCAAAACAAACCGTTTAGTGTCGTAATGTTCCACAATGTCGATGCGTCCGATAGGTTCAACGCTAGAATTAACTGGCGAATCAAGAGTGTAATTTGTTGCTCTTCAGAGCACGCTTTAGGAAGATCGGAAGAGGACTAAAATCCTAAGCTCCTTGGCGTTGTTTCCGTCTCGGTTGTACGATCCGACCATCGGATCGGATTGCTAATAAGAGTTCGAATAAATATATGGGCCGAATGCCTTCCTTCCTTCAGACTAATCGCATCTGAATAGGTATAGTTTGCAAAAATTTTACGTATATTCCCGGCCATATACTATAGTATAATAATTGAAAATGTCGACTTATGGGAAAACTATCCCAGTTTTCGTGTTTATAGGGTTCCGTACACAACAAGGAACCCTTATAGTTTCGCCATGTCCGTCCGTCCGTCCGTCTGCGGTTTTGCTCAGAGACCCTAGATGCTACAAATCTGTAATTCGGCATAGTTATAGATATTAATCACGCCTAGAAAACTGTAAAATAAAATCTTAAAAACATTTTTATTTTGGGTACTTCCCATACAAGTAAATGGAGGATGATTTGTTTTACCCGTCTCTATTCAATAATGTGGGGTATCGTAGGATACGTCTTTCAAAAAAACTGGGGGTGTGAAACAACATCTTTTCGATTCAGGGGTCCGTTAGCGAAATATTTAGCTTTAAAGTGGTATTTTTCATTAGAGTCGTGTGTTCCCCCCTCTACCAACTAAACCGCTGTTTTTGGCAATGTGAAAAGTATACAAGATAGTAGTATACTCGTATATAATGAAGTTAAAAGGAAAACTATCACAGTTAAGCATAATTAAGAAGTTAACGAATAAGGGTCGACCAACTTATAAAATGGACTTGGATTAGTAAAAATCTCGTTACAACTCCATAAAAAATGACCTAAAACTAGCTGCATTATAAATTTGTAATGTTATTGTAAACTGTTAAAAATAAACATTTTATGAAGAAAACGACTTATATGCATTACTACTATAGCTTTACTTTTTCATTTGCATAGGCAGGGAGGATCTTTATTACTTACTTACTACTTCCATTTATTTTTTTAGTTGGTAGTTATTGTAGGCGTCATTCAAAGTATTCATACAATCATATAACCTCATACAGTTTCATTCGTCACACTCTTGGTATACGCCGGCGACCTCAGGATAATTTAGGGCAGTGGTGGTTTACGTGAAGGTTCGTTACGGCACAGAATAGATAGTACATGTAGTTACGGTCATATATGTATATCTTAGAGTTGCACAGCCGCGAATATATAGATAGATAGTCAACTTTGATCATCTTTGTATCTTGGCATGTGAATGGTTTGATGTAAATTGTATTATTTTGAAAATCGAAAAGTTTTTAAATCTTTTTTGAATACCACTCCCTATAACTCTGATTTGAAAATAAGTTCTTCAGTTACGATCTTCCTATTTGGACCCATTTTTAGTCGTTATAGTGGTCAAACCGCGAACTCACTTATTACGCTCATTATCAAGAAAGCCGTATTGTGACGGGCAACTACGGAACTCTACCTATACATTGTGCTTGGCCCGACACGCACTTAGCCAGTTTTTATTTTATCATATGACACTAGTAATTTATTCTATTTAGTGGATGACATTTAAATAATAAATTGTACACAAACCCGTAAAAATTGTTAATTTATAAATACATGTTCCGTGCGGGAATCGAACCGCGGCTGCACCACCGCAGCTTTACTATTGCGCTAACGAGTCACAGATCAATAGCGATCACTTGTTATTCAAGTTATTATAATATAATTAAACTTAAAATAATTGTAAAAACTGATTCCAAAAACTAAGGAATAAAATAATGTTCACATAATTTAATAGCTTCTGATTTCAGGGTCTTAATTTTTCGATACACTTATTACTAACCATCACTACAGTACCTATTAGTTTTTACTTTTTTTAGGTTTAACTTTTTGAGTCTTTTGAGCAGACTAAGCAATATCACAAGCTCAAGGACGAAACTAGCGGTATTAAAAAGTTACCCAAAAATATATTTACCAACCTTTTGTTTTTGAAAAATTTAAATGTGACCACCCTTGAAGTATAGACTAGCTAATAATAAATAGTCATTAAAATCGGTTCACAATTTGCTAAAATGTTGCATAATATCCATAAAAAATATAACCCCCGCCTTTTTTTGGTCTGCTAAGTCGGCTAACCGTGTAAAAATATCCACCACCCCAAATCGTCAAGTGGGTGTCGTGAAAGGCAGCAGAGGGAAATTGGAACAGGAGATTAGCAGCAGTATCTTCCTGATAACTACTCAAAAAATTAAAAAAACTGGCGGTTGTCAACCAGCCAAGCGTGGCAACTATGGCAAAATCCTCCCAATGAGGAAATCTTTGGAAAGGCATGTGTTCAGCAGTGTACATATCTAGGCTGATATGAATGAATGAAAAAAAGGTTAAACGACGTCAAAGGAGCTTCTCAATTGTTTTTAACGTAGTAGTATTTCATCATTATATACAATAAACATTTCCAATTTGTGAAAGCTTTTTTTTTAATAATAAGATTTAAAATAAATTACAGACCTGCCTGCCAGCTGGTACATACTGTGACGTGATATCTGGTGAGAAGAGGAACAACCGTTGCACTGGTAAAACCATCACTGTTGGTAGCAACGGCCGTGCTAACATCCGCATTGGTGCTAACGACTTCGACATGGTGCTTGCCATTCACCGCGGTAGTGAGGTTAGTAAAATACAATTTGAAAACTGAAACTTATGTGTTTTACAAAATACATTTAAATAACAATAGTTCTATATTTTCATTATCACATATTTTATAAGGCCCTGTCAAATGATAGTAGATTCTTTATTAATAGTATCAATATTTTAAAAGTATTTACATTCATATTCATACATTTCAACGCACTGAGATTTTTTTTTTCAAAGCGCCTCACAAATCTCGCAATAATAAGCAGCCAGTGCATTTCATTACTTTCGAACCTCTTGCCTTTTAATTTTTCTTTTCGATGATGCTTATAACGATAAATTGCCAGTGTCAAAAAAAAAAGAATTCTAACGTTAGTTTGTTAATAAATCTATGTAATAAAGAGTGTGTAGTACCTTTTTTTTGGCATGCCTTTTGTATTGAATAAAATTGAAGTAGATTGTGCTTTCGTAAGCCTGCGTTACCATAGGTGCTGCAAAGCACTCGAAAGTTCAAGAGTAATGAAACTTAATAAAAAAAAGTAAGTAGGAAACAAAATTCCTAAAATTAATTCTATTCAAATATAATATTTAAATTAAAGACTGTGGGAAGTGTTTTATGAAATTGTTTCAGTCATTTTTGTTCCAAATATTTTTTATAGGAATACGTTTGACCAAGCTTCAAGCCGATGTTAAGTTGTGATATGGTAGCTTCAAGCCGATGTTTGTAGACTCCTAAATATTTGCTTATTTTATTTGACATTCAATTTTTTATATAGGGTAAGGGTGATACATGAGAACATAGTCCACCTGGTGGTAAGTGGATGATGTGAACCATAGACATCTACATCTTTTTTCGATTAAGAATCAAAATGTAGATGCGTTGTCACCTCCGAGGACTACGATGGAATGTCTCGTTACAAGTAAAAAGGGTTTTCGGTTCTCTACAGCTATTTAAAGCTGGAATTCTGTATCTTTCTTTTTATCATATGTAAAAAAATATCTCAATGTAAATTAACCTTTGAATGTGTTTTCGTTTTCAGTCGAGGCTGTAAAGGAGCGAAATTTGGCTTATACCTACATCCGGATCTGACCTGGAAAATTATTGTGATTAAAAATTTTACGATATAAGTTTGACTGATTCAAATATAATAATGCTATTATTGTATTTTAAATAAAAGCTTTTCGAACTTAAATATGTTTTTTTTAAGTCACGGCGCATACTATATTCTACAATTATATGACTATAGAACATATTAGATCTACTCTATTGGAGGCGTTTTACATACATAAATTATTCATGGACAAAAATTCAGTTCCAAAACAATTATTTGTACTCGTAGAGCTAACAAATATTAATAATGTCCTTCAGATAAGATAAGATAAGAACTAGCAATATGCGTAAGACAGGATTATAGTGCACGAATATGTGCATTCTCTATTTGTTTACTCTCATAGCCCGATGGGACATCAATCCGACACCACCAGAAAGAGATGAGACACAGAACTAACGGCTAAGTGCTTTCTGACGCACGAGGCACGACCCTGGGCTGCTAGATAGGGAGGGGGGTGGGGATGTTTGCCATTATAGCCACACTTTGCAGGAGATAACCGCAGTTTTTTGTTATTATAGATCTCTTATCAGGAAGATGCTAGCTCATAGAGCTCATAGAGTTGGACATATAACCAGTACGGTGTAAAGGCGTTAGCAACTTTAGATTATCCGAAGAATGGAAAAAACAATTATGAGTATCTCCTAGGTACTGAAATCTAGATTTCAAGTACTCAGGAGCACAAGGATCGTTCACGATAGTGAAAAGAGTGCAGAGTATTCTAACATATCTGCGCTGACGGATAGGCAGCCAGTTAAGCTGAGTACGAAAAGATGATACATGGTCATATTTACGAAGACCATAAATGTATCTGATGCAGTTATTGAGGAGACGATCCAATGTGTTAAGATGCTGTTGGGATAAGTCTGTGCAACACACATCTACATAGTCTATTATCGGCAGAATAAGAGATTGAACAAGCAAAACTTTTGTAGCGGTAGGAAGAAAAACTTACCTCCTGGATCTGCTTGTTCCATGAAAGATAGCTATCAACGTACAGACCGAGATTCTTAACATGTGGAGAGTATGGGATAGTATTGTTGTTGTACGAAATAAACGGCAAAGTGGAGATATCTAATTTGGATAAGTATCTAGAGCTACCTAAAATGATCGCTTGAGTCTTAGAAGGATTGACGTTAATTCCAAACCCAGTGGACCATTCAAAGATATAATATAAATCTTCGTTTAGTAACGCTATTGAATTATTAATATTGGATGGTTCCGCTTGTGCATATAGTTGTAGATCATCGGCATACAGATGATAAGAGCACTTGAGGTTTAATGTGATAAGATTGATAAAAATTGAAAACAGAAGAGGTGAGAGAATACCGCCTTGAGGGACACCGTTAATACAGCACTCCAATGTTATGGCCAGAACGCACGGCCTATTGGCGCCCTCGAAGATATGATGAGAACCTATCCTGGGCTGAAGACGAGATATTCAAGTGAGAGAGTAGAGCTAGCAAGATAGAGTGGTTAACGATAGAGTATTAAAAGCGTTAGAAGAATCTATTAAAAAAAGAACTGTTAATTTGGAATTTTCCATACCCTCTCGAATATCTTCAGTGACCTTGAGAGGGGCGGTTGTTGTGCTATGCCCAGGGCGAAATTCAGACTGATATGAAGAAATAATCTTGTTTTTGAAAATAAAAGTAGAAATTTGCTTATAAGCAACAGCTTCTAAAACTAACTTTCTAAAAAAATGGCAGGATAGAAATTGGTCTGAAATGAGACATAAGGCTGCACTCGGTGGATTTTTGAAGAGGAATGACAAAGGCTTTAAGCCAGAGTGTTGGGAAAGTACCATACTTCAACGAAAAGTTAATGATAGGTTAGGTACAGATGAAATAGCATTTGCTCTAGCGCTATTAGAAATAGTTTGAACAGACAAAAAATGACTGTTGTAATCGTCTGGAGAAAAAAAGACGCTATTAGAGGCAAGGTGTGTTTTCCCAAATCCAAGAGTATTAAGAAACTTCCATATATCAGTTGAAGATGAATAAAGCACTTGTTCATGGATATAACGGCGTTTAGCAGCTCCCACCATCTGATTGCATCGATTTCTCGCAACTTTAAGTGCGTTCCACTTTTCATCTGTGCGCTTCATCTTAAAGGCACGGAATGCTCTGTCACGCTTTGCCATGGCTATTTTTACCCCTGCTGTTATCCATGGAACTGGAGGGCGCTTAAGTCTGACAGCACGCTTGGGAGCATGTTTATCAAAGAGTTTTAGCATATTGCCGTTCAGGATATTGACTTTATCATCAACTGTAGATGCAGCAAACACAGAAGACCAGTCAATTTCATCAGCATCGCGGTTAAGCTTTTCAACATCCAGTCTAGCAAAACTACGAATAGTGACAGACACTGATGTAAGCTTGGGAGACTTTAATTAGTATGAAAGAAAGAGCAAATCATGCCGTGAAAAACCAGAAGCAGAAAATTGGCCGTAGTTGGCAACATGCTCAACAGAAGAGACGGATATATGGTAGCATTTAATGGCAAAATAGTGAGATTATGCGACGCCATGATTGACTTCAGTTTGTTTGATTTGAGAGAAGCCACTAAGAGGTCGGTGTTAAAGTCTCCCATGACAATATGATGTGTGTAAGCAGAACAGAATGACGACAAAGGAGTCAGTCGTTTTTGGGCCCACTAGAAATTTTAATGACCCTTAATGGTATTACATACAAAAAAAAGTTACCAATTTATTATAATAAATGGCCTATAGATTTTATGAATATCTAAACGGAATCAAGAAATCTAAAAAAATGAGTGGTTTTGATATTCCGTGTTCTGGTTAATGTAATATGGGAAAAATGCGTGTAATGAATCATTTTTGCAGTTTCTATTAAAAGAAAAATGTTTTTTTTACAAAGATAACTTATTATATACATATTATATTTATACTTATTTGTATATTATATATTTATTACTAAAAAGGGATACCACTGAGATTTTTATCCTATTTCTAAAAGTGTTAGCTTATATCATATAACATGGTTCAAAGACACCGTGGAACGAAACGTTATTTTGTCATTGACTTCCGTGCTGGGTAATAACCGACGGCCATATTATCATAATATAAGTTATAAGCATCATATCTATGTCTGCGCCGGCGGCCGGTATTACTTTACGGCATTGACATTCGTCACGCTGCTGTTTTTGTACTTATTTGTGGATTTCATCGCACTGTGCGAAGACAATAACTAGCCGAGATAGGAGCAGATGTGCGCCAACTTTTATATTCGTGGATTTTCAAGAGGTGAGTATCTTATCTTATGGAATGCGAAGAATTCAACTGTACAAAACCTACAATTGATTTAAAGTTTCAAACTTTTATGTGAAATATATCTTATTTTTGTCACTGTCGAAGTTCTAGTCCAAAAATATTATACTACGGAAACGAAAACTACTAATTTTCGTTTATAATGTATTACATTTTATTTTATTTTCACTGAATATTGAGATATGGTACGATTTTTTAGAAATAATAATAAACGACCCACACCCACAGACACTTAACGATCTATACATGTTTTAGTACTTAATTATTTTAAGTTTGTAAATATACTAATAAATATCCCTTCATATTACTAACAAATTCATATGTCAATGTCTAATCAATGCAACAAGTGTTGGATTATATTATACAGGTTAGCCAAATATTCCACATTATGTATTTAATTCGCCAATGACATTCGAAAATGAAAACTGACGAGTTTAATTAAAAGTATATGTGAGTGTTAAGCTATAATTTATGTTGAATTACCTAAAACAAATGACAAACACAATTTTATTTGTATGTTAAAAGTGTCAAAGTATTGAAATGTTATGTTATTGGTAAAATCTAATTTAATTAATAGATAAAATAAAATCACAAAATATACACAAATCTATGTTAAAAGTGTCTGTCAGAGTAACTATATCCACAACCGTTACATCCTATCAAAAGCCCATTGCTGAACATAGACCTTCCTCAGATTTCAAAGGAGGATACTTGCTATAGTTGCCATGCTTAGTAGACGAGTCGGCAACCACAGTTTTTTATTGGTAGTTGTTAATAGGAAGACGCTGCTTAAATTCAGAAGGAATGTACACACATTCCTTCTGAATTTAATATTTATAGATATAGATAACATAAAAATAAATGGATGTTATTAGGGAATACATATTAGTGTTAATATTTGATTAAATACATCTACTATTTATGTTTATTATATTTAAACTCCATCAGAGAAGCAAGAATTTTGTTTACATTATTTTTATTTTATTTTGTTGATTGTAGGTAATGTACATTCTTTCTGAATTTAATATTTCTTTACTTTTATTTTTTATTTTCATTCCCAATTTTTCAGTTACACCTACTTGATGCAGTTTGTTGTAACTGCCTAAGAATATTGCAAGAAAGTATTGAAACGGCTCATTCCATTAGAAGATTTGTATTCCATGTGGATCTTCAATTTTAAGAGCATACCACACACGGCTGTGCAATTAACTCAGCAGAAAGAGATATTATTTTGCAGTGGATACCATCACACCAGGTACTTACTTTACTTTAACAGCCTGTAAGTGATCCCCTGCCTGAAATAGGCTTGCCCGGAGGAGTTGGCATAATCGCTTTGGCACACAGATTGATGTTTGTAGTATCATACACCTCGCACTACAAACGATTTGGCTATTCACCACCAGGTTATCTTTAACTTTACAGCCTATCAAAAGTCTACTGCTGAACATAGACCTCCCCACAGATTGCCTTATACGGAGATATTCGATAACCACAGTTTTTTTTTTTCGTTGTTATTAGATAGATGCTACTTCTTCCTTACCTTACCCCATATTTGTATGCCTTTGTACTTAATACACAAGTAATATTTTTTACCTTAAATGAAATTAGTGTAAATAAAACGTCTAAGAACTTGTACTTAGTCAAATAATGTTATAATTCTAAAATAACTACTTCACTTGTTTACCTTTCTGATTTGATGTATTTTTATTTTTTACCTTAGTGGAATCTGGTTTACTACAAAAGTATTATGAAGGAAACAAGTACATGCTATTTATATATAATTTAAGAGGCATTAAGACTGTTATTAGTAATAAAGATTGAAATAAATAAAATGTTAATAAATATTATTATTTAGGTGGTAGACACTGTAAAACTATAGTCTGTTCGGTTAGTTGATGAAAAAAACACTTTTCAGGTGGATCATTTAGAATGAGTCTGCAATCTTGTCGGACGAGAGCTTTTACAACTGTATGGAAACACAAATGATAACAGGGATATGGAATTACAATCCATGAATATTGAAGACATCGGTAACATCCCACTACCACCCCTTATGCCTGTAACTGTAACTCCTGCCATTTCCAGAGCGGCATCAACAATTACTATAATAATATGCAGACCTTTTCTATCAAAAGGTTTAAATTATTTCTTAAGCAAAAATTGTCTAGTAAGGGTTATTATACTACTAGAGAGTACATGACTGATGATGAATGAGGTGATCGCTACCATGCTGTTTCTAAATGTTTTCAAAACAATTGTATAAAATATTATATTGTAAAATGTGCTTTTTTAAAAAAAGTCTCGCTGGGTTTCTTGCTGGTTCTTTCCAGGACAGAGGTTTTTTTTGCGAACCAGTGGTAAAAGTAAAAAATGACTTTTAATAAGTATTATGTATTGTAATCTATATTGAATAAAAATGATTCTATTCTATTCTGTGGCTAGTTATAAGCGTGCTGCTTCTACTTCCCGTCACTGTATTTTTAAGTTATGTAATCATTTATCTAGATTCTTAATACCTAAACTACTAAAAGAGAGATTGCTGATTGATAACTCATTTTATGTGCCACTGTGCGCTCGTATTTGTGAATACCACTTAAATGAACCTCACAATGATTGGAATAATTTATATTAGTAGTAATGATGCATATTTGAATATATGCATCATTACTATATGGTAGTTTTTGCCACAGTTGCTACGCTTGTGGCAACCAAAGCTTTTTGTGGTATTCTATAGGGAGATGTTGCTGCTCATCTCCTGGTATCTTTATTTTACTCTGTTACGACTTTTACGACACCATACGGGACGAAACGCGATGGCAGTTGACGGAAGGGCTATACAATATTTTACATTATATATTTAATTTAGGAAAGACCTATGTTCAGCAGTGAATTGTTGTAACGATGACGAATAATAATCAATAAAACTTGTAATTATTGTTGCTTACTTGACCTGTTTCTACTATGTGCCTTATTATAAATAAAGCGTCTAATTTATAAATAAACGCCGAGCAAGTTGAATAGATGCTCTGGTACCTTTTCGTATATCTTTCAATTAACAATCTCCTTTTTTTTTATAGAATAAGTGTGACAAACGAGCGCACGGTCCACCTGATGGTAAGTAGATGCTGTGGCTCATAGACATCTACATTTATCCTCGTTTAAGAATCAAAATGCAGATGCATTGTCACCCCTGAGGACTAAGATAGAGTGCTTCGTTTCCAGTAAAAAAGGACTCCGGTTCTCTACACTCACCATACGAAACACAGGAGCATTTAGCTACTATTTTACGCTGGTAGCGTTTTCCGTGAGAGCGTGTCCTACCCCGGTCGAGCCGTATCCGTACACAACTAGTTTAAAACTTCTTCATCATTACAGTCCTACACAAGTCCACTGCTGAACATAGGCCTCCCCCAAGGAATTATATAAAGCACGGTCCTGAGCCACCTGCATCCATCGACTTTTTGAATGTCTTACCAGGTCGTCACTCCATCTAGAGGGTAGCCGCCCCACACTGAGCTTACCGGTACGAGACTGCTACTAGAGAATTTTACATTTTAGCTTCAATTGTGGTTGGATGTAAACATGCTAATCAATCAACACATATTAAAAGAATGTCCTGGCACTGCACCTCGCGGCCTGTGATACTTATAATAGACTGCTTTAAGAATATGATGATTTTACAATAATAAACAATAAAATGCAGTGACAATACAGTGTTTCTTTTATCCTAACTCAAATAGTTCAAAACACCTTACATGCTATTTATTGTTCGTGGTTAATATCGTAAAATCGGATATGTTACTATCCAGTCATTTTGGTTTAATGGTGCTTGGAATGTAAACATGTTATTCAATCAATACATATTAATAACAATGTCCTGACACTGCACCTGGTGGCATGTGTCACTTTTAATACTGCTTTAAGAATGTGATGATTTTACAATAACAAATACAGTGACAATACAGATTTTTTTTATCCTAACACGACCAGTTCAAAACGTCTTACGTGCTATTTATTTTCTCAATCGCTGTAGAGGTAAAACTCGCAAAACACCCCTTAAAAGTTCACTGTTGGACGCACACATGCACCTAAAACCGTGTTACTGGTTGCAAATGATATTAGATAAATAAGTACATGTGTGCTTGTTTTTAGAATTAGTTGAGCATAGTTTTGGCTTACTTTTTGCTTCACTTGAATACATTTGTAATGTATTCTGTGCTTAGTATTCAATACACCACAATAAATAATAAATACAGTTAAGAATCAATACATCACCGCGTCTGTTTATTCGTACTGTTTACTCCGGTACGACTAAAAAAATTCCATCCAACAAGTAGTACTTAAGAATTTGAAGAACCTACAACTTTTTATACTGTTTATTATTCACAGTGCACTATTATAACATAGGATATCAATAAAAACTAGGTATTAGACCGTCGCCCGTATGGCATTTTAGGTTATAATGAGATTGCTGTTTGATTGTTATTTTCTCAGTATTCCTTTATATATGGTACAACTAATATTACTATAGTAATCTAGAGATTATAAGGAATAAATCTACATACATTTCATTACGAGTCATCACAGTTTTGTGGCCCATTCTCCATACAAAAGAAACTGTCTCCTTTTCTTCCAAAACGGAGAAGTAGTCCACTTGAGGTGGACAGTAGATGACCCAAGGAACACTTTAACACTTTGACATTAACTTCAACAAAGATGTATTCCATTGAACTAAAATAAAAGGATGGAGAAGTATCTAAAATTTTGACAGCTAATTCGTTACGTAAATAAATAGTGATAACCCCGCCTCTTTTGCCGGTACGATCATTACGGATTAAAATAAATCTCGGGAGACTATAGGATGTAGAAGCAAGTTCTGGTTTAAGCCAGCTTTCAGATACGAGAATAACGTGACATGTTGTTAAAAAGAATGTATCCAGAAGCTCCGTGTAATGTTGAGGAATACTTTGTGCATTTAAGGACAAATATGAAAACAATTTGAGGATTTTGAAGTTACAGAATGAAAAGTTACAGGCTCATCCAAGGCATCCTAAAAACATATATTAAACTTAACCCAACTAAAGACCTGTAAATATTTGTACCCACACAAATATTTTTGACGTATAGTGGCAGCATAAAATAATTACTATTACCCATGTCATCCCGTAGGTGTCTTAAGAAGCGACAGAAGTAAATGTAAAACAGAAGGTGGGCAGCTGTATGTTTCTGATGAAAAACTGCGGTTGCAACAAGCCTGCAAAGCGTGCCAACTATTGTAAATATATCTTTCTATTTGGCAATCCATGAAGTATGGCCATGTTCAGCAATGGGCTTTAATAGACTTTAATGATATTGATGAAACAAATACTTATTTCTTATGTGGTTCGAACCCGCGGCCTGCAGCGCCGCATCCAATGCTCAGCCACTGCGCTACCAAGTTGCCTTAATTTCGCAAAGGCCATGTCCGGCGGTGTACATAAAAAGGTTTGTTTATGTGATGTGACATATATCTTGTGCAGATACCAGCTATTTCAAATAGATGCTAGTTTATACGCTACAATGATTTATTATCACTATTCCGTTATAGTTCACAGCTGAACAGCCTTTTGAATTGTAGGATGGATTTTCCATACGGATGGTTGGTTACAGTACCAGATAACATTTTTGACACTGCTCCTCATATCAGTCAAGGTTAGGTATAAGTCAGTCGTAAATGGAATGATTGTGCTGCCATCTGTCGGAAGCCGTGATTTTGTTCTGTATATCCCTTCAGCTCTTAAGACACTCGTGACGTGACAGGAGATGAGGCGATAGATTATACATTACTACTACTGTAAATACATTGTAAAAATATATTCCTTCCTATAATTTTACGATAACGTGGTAGAGATAGCCTGCAGATGTATTGTAGCTGCAACACGAATAGGTTCGACTGGGGAAGGACCACGCTCTAACAGAACACCAAAGTAAAATATTTTATAATGTTGCAGTATGTCCGTATGGTAATTGACAAAAGGTGTTATTCTGCCCTACCTTGTCACTTACAATGCATCTGCATTTTGTTGTTCACCGATAGATGTCGATGTCTGTGTGTGTATCAAGTGCACTGTGGGCTCGTTTGTAATCCTTCATCATCATCATTATAGCCTTCACAAGTCCACTGCTGAACATAGCCCCCCAAGGAATCCACAAAGCACGATCCTGAGCCACCTGCATCCATCGACTTCCTGCATGGTGCATGCCTTACCAGGTCGTCACTCCATCTAGTGGGTGGTGGCCCTACATTTTGCCTACCGGTAAGAGGCTGCCACTCGAGAAACTTTTTTTGGTTGTCGGTTCTTCGAGCTATATGGCCGGCCCATTGCCACTTCAGCTTACTAATACGTTGGGCTATGTCCGTCACTCTGGCTAGAACCGAGTGACCGACATAATTAGGATATCCGCAGTAGACTGCGGATATCCTCATTTCTGAGTTTATCACGCAGAGAAACCCCGAGCATAGCCCTCTCCATAGCTCGCTGAGCGTCTGACTGAAGTCATCACTGGCAACACGCACTGGTTGTGCAATCTCGTTTTCAAGGTTTGAGGTATGCCTAACGAGAAGATGCTACCCAGCCGAGTTGAATCCGTTTCCATCATCCACATCATCTTTGTTTTGTCCATGTTCATCTTAACACCTATCCGTTGGGAGGCACTATTAAGGTCATTGAGCATAGTGTTTAGGTCCTCCAGCGATTCTGCCATAAAGACTATATCGTCGGAAAATCGAAGGTGAGTGATGTACACGCCATAGATGGTAATACCGTATCCTTTCCAGTCTAGTAGCTTGAAAAGATCTTCCAATGCAGCAGTGAAGTTTCGGGGATATAAAGTCACCCTGTCTTACACCTCTCTGTAGTTGGATAAGTTTCGTACTCTGGCTTTGTACTCGGATAGCCATCGTAGCCCTACTGTACAAACACTTCAGCACTTCGATATACCGACAGCCAACTTGGCACTGCTGAAGGAACTGCAGCACCGCCCAAATTTCGATGGAATCAAAGGCTTTCTCATAGTCCACATACGCAAGATATAGTGGCAGATTGTACTCCTCGGTTTTTATCATGGGGAGTATAATGCCATAGTTGCCACGCTTGGCGAGCGGGTTGGCAACCGTAGTTTTTTTATTGTTATTTGCTGTTATCAGAAAGATGCTGCCGCCCATTTTATGCTTCAGTTTCCCTCTGTCGCTTCTTACGACACCCATGGGAAGATATGGGGTTTTGTCATCCTTATTTGTATAAAAATACAACAGTAATATAAACACGAAACAATAAAGACAAAATATTAAAACTAAATTCAAACAAAAAGCAAATACAGAAACAAGATAATATCGACAAAACATCATTTAATTTGAATACGAACGACAATCTTCATATTATGTAAAATATTATTTCCGTATTAATGCTCCTTGTAGGCGTTATTCCGTTGTTTCATTATCCATACAATAGTGGTTTTCAGAGCAAGCTTCCATTAGATGCGTTACGAGCTTTACGAGGTTCTGACGTCAAAGTCTGCCATCGACTGGTTTAATAGACATTGTTAATTCTGACATTTATATGATAACTCTGAATATGTAACTTCAGTCGGTTTGCAGATTAAGTAACCATCCAGTAAGACTGAACTGGTGTAAATAGACGTAAAGAAACAAATATCGTTGTAGGTATCTTATTTTATAGTCATATATATTTTTGTTCAAATGTTAACATTTACATTTTTAGTTGTTGTATGTGTAGGCTGGCCTACTTAATTTGGAGTTTATAGTTCTTATTTTATTAAAAACATGCTTTTACCTATGGGGTAAAATGATTGGATTCACAAACAACATTAAATTTTTAAAGATGTAGGTACATTATATTAGTGGCACAAAAATGACAAAAAAGAATATACGATCTCCAACGGTAGTAGATAAAAAGACGTTTTTCAAGAGAAATGTTAATTTCTTACGTAGAATAAACAATGAAATTTAATGTTGAGTTACGCATCAACCTTTTATCCTTAACAAATTACCCATTGATCGAGCGTTAATAGTTGATACTCCGTTTATCCATTACCTTATTAATAAATAATGGAATAGTTCAAACGTATTCCGTAACTTCGACGTTAATACACTGACGTGTACAAAGTGCTACTTTAATCCCTAAGGTTTTAATTATAAAACTAGTTGCGAGATCAATTAGCTACAAAGCTTTAGACGGATGCATTATCTATTTACGTTTAGCTTGTAAGTTAATTAGAACATAAATCATCATCATCTTCATTATAGTTCATCACAAGTTTACTGTTGAATAAAGAAGTTCTCCATATATTGTTACAAAGTACGACCTTGAGCCACCTGCATCCATCGACTACCTGAGTATTTCATCAGTTCGTCACTTCATCTAGCGGAAAGGTGCGCGTACCAGTACGAGGCTGCCACTAGTAAACCTCTGTTTTCAATCGAGAGCCATATGGCTTGTCTATTGCCACTTCAGCTCACTGATTCGCTGGGATATGTCAGTTACTCTTGTTTTTGTGCTAATATCCTCGTTACGGATTTTATTTCGCAGAGAAATTCCGAGCATAATCATTTCCATCACGCGCTGAGTGACTTTGAGCTTTATACAGCCAGCAGTGTTCCACGTATCGGTTCCGTAATTCATCTCCGGAAACCCGCACCGGTTGTAACCAGTGCAGCTTGGTTCTACCACGGATTAATAAACAACTAATAATAGATAACTAAAAATAAATAAATTCTAAATCAAACAGCCGTGTTAGCTCATGGGCTAAGCGCACGACATAAATTTAACAGTGCGTGAGGATCGAACACCGCCGGGACCAATGAAATTGTTGAATGCAATTTTAAATGCTAAATCTAAGAAAAAAAAAAAAAATCGAACATATTTGATATCCCCTAGCACGAATTGGGTCAGCGCGGCGGATACTTTCTTGCCCTAACACCCTCTCAGAAATTACAGCAGGGAGACGTATAATAATAATTATATCTTTTAACAAAAAGTAAAAACCGACTTCAAATTACTAAAAAAGAAAGTAAAAAAGCTTAGTTGTAGTTTAGTCTAAGTTTGCCTTTTTAATATATTTTCCTTTGTGGGTACTGGAAGATATTTCAGCAAATTATGGAATAAGTAGAATCTTTGTACAAACTCACTTTAATACTTTCTGTATCTTGTTGTGTGTACATTAAAAAAAAAGTTATTTATTTGCTACCCTTAGGGTTGGAATTTTTTCTCCAAATTTATATGGGACCACCCTTGAAGTATAACATATTGAATAAAAAAAGAATCATCAAAATTGGTTCACAATCTGCGAAGATATCGCGTAACATACATACAAAAAAAAAAAACATACACTCGAATTTAAAAATTTTGAAGTCGGTTAAAAGCTGTAACTTTACTTTACAAATCCTAAACAAGGTAATAAATTATGGAAACTTATTAAAGCCTTCTAAAAGCTACATTGTCCTTACATGGTATTCTGTTTTGTATTTGAGTAACATGAGTACTTTATTACAAAGGACCGTATTAAAAACGTCAGAGTTCACACAATACGTAAGTTTGCACAAAGTATGTCGGAAAAGCGAGTGTTTTTTATTTGAATTGTTAAAATTGAGTTGTATTTCTCTACTGTATTTTATTTTAAATAGCAATGTAGCAATAAATTTTTTTTTAATAATTCTCAGAATTATTTTGTTTTTTTTGCATTGTATACATTTAATATGTTGTCTTTTAGCCGTGTGATTTATTTTTTTATCAAATTTAAGTGACAAACGAACTTACAATCCATCTAACAGTAAGTGGCTGCTGCAGCCCATGGACACCCCCTGGAATTAACTTTAAACAAAGAAGGTTATAGATGCGTCGTCAATACATTATTTTTATGTTATATTTTACATACAGTTTGTAGAATTCATATATTTCGTAAATTAAAAAGAACGTAAATTAAAAAGAATCGGGAAAAATCTTAAGCCGTTGCTCTTGTACCTCAAATTGTCAGTTGTTCGCAGAAAAATTCTTCAAAATATTTTTAAAGTAAGACACTTTTGTTAGCTTCATCTGATTTCATCATAACATATGAAACTAACAAAAGCGTTTAGACATACACTGTATCTATGTATGTATGTATGAATGTAGGGGATTTTATTTATCAGTTTTTACCCACTTCCAGATATCGATAAGGGTTGTCACAGCTCAGATTAATGCGTGTTGTTTAACTTTTATTTCATTATTATACTTTTTTATATTTATATTATTTTTATTTAACTCTACATGTTTTATAAAAATGTTGTTAAGTAATTAATATGTAAAGATCTAGATTAGTTATAAATATCAACTTTCACTTAATAAATCAACATTCTTATTATCAGGATTTTCTTATTTAGTTTTAGTTTTCAGTAAAGTTAAGACATATTTTATCAGACGTATATGTTTAACAATATTATTGTTTTAAAAAAATAATATTAGTCTAACAAAAATCCGAAAATCCTCCCAATAATAAGAAGCTGTGCTGTAGCCATCATAAACGAAGGATCCCACACATGGAATGGGCCATACTTGCGCCAGCGCCCGAGAGAATAAGACGTGTTTATTTTCGCTCCGTGAATATTAACTCTAAAGTGCAGTAAATTTTAGTTGCTTCAGCGTGTGTTTATAACATTATTTCCGTTAAAAAGTGCTCTTTCCAATGGTGAAATCAGAATTGTGAAATTAAAAGGGAATTGTAAGATATAAGCGAAAACAATAAAAAAAATTATATAACGAACTTTGACGCTGACCTACGACAACTTGCATCGAGCCCATCGAGTATTGCTGTATTTAGTCGCTACTTGAACGTCGCCGTGCTACATTCGATTTATTGTTCGAGTTGTAAAGCCAATTAAAACTTGTTACAAAATTATTGCGAGCAGCAATAAGCGATAACTTTTTCATATTAAGAAAAGAATTAAGCAGCTGTGAAGGTTCGATGAGCTACTTAAATAATAAATTTGAAGAAATAAAAAATAATGTTGAGGCATGTGTGGAACTAAATAAAAAAAATCCAGCAAGAGAACAACTTATTGCAGCGCAAAGTCAATCATTTAGAATTGAGGTTGTCTGTTATGGAGCAGGACTCGAGGCAAAATAATATAGAAATTCACTGTCTACCAGAGCACAGGCAAGAGAACTTGGTTAACACTCTTATGCAAATCAGTAAAATAGTTAGTTTTCCTCATACAGAAATTGACGTTGTTTCCTGTAATTGAGTTCAAAAACAAAACCAAGCCTCAAAAGTGCCAAAAACGGTTATATGCAGATTTGTCAATAAATTAAAACGTAACAACTTACTTGCAGCTGTAAATATAACAAGTTTCACCACAAAGCAAAATTGAACATCTTTTTTTATAGGAGAAGGGGAAAATGCTCGTTTTTGATGAAAATGTACATCTCACCTGATGGTAAATGACTACCGCATTTTTTAAAACATTATACTTTTAGGTCGGCCACATACATACGGAATTTCGTTTCGTGATTCCGTTTCGGAATCCCGAATCGGCATTCCGTGAATACATCACACACATACGTTTTTTCCCGTTCGGAATAACAAGGGTCAGTTGAGAGACGTTAGCCATTGAGTCTAGACATTCTGCCAGCGAATAATGACGATGATTTTCTAATTGCGATTCCATTGTTGCTGTATCATTCTAACTGTGTGCATCCCCTTATCACCCTAAGCTTGCAATCTATCCAGAGATATTTTTAAATATGGATGTCTGTAAATTCTTTCGACGGATTATTAAATAAAATGATGAGAGATGAAAGGTTACGAAAAGCTATACACCTATAAGATTAAATGTAAAAACATACATAAAAACATCTACTTGCTTCGGTTGTGCGACGAACATTGAGCGCGTTCCGTACGGAATTTACGTATGTGTGTTGCCACTCGTACAAAATCTATGGAAGACTTGCGTCCGGAGCGGCTTTTTTCCGTTCGGGATTCCGAACACACAGGCGGTCATACGGAATCTCGAATCGGAGAAAATTCCGCACGGAAAAATAACGTACGTGTGTGGCGGTTCATAGATTTTATACATACTTGCTGCGTTCGGAATCTCGAATCGGAATATCGAAAGGGAATCCCGAAACGGAATTCCGTATGTATGTGGCTGGCTTTAGACTTCGGTGATGTTGAATCACCTGTCTACATTGGTGAAAATCTCACTTAAGCTAACAAATCACTGCATGCTGCAACGAGAATCTGGGCGAAAGAGAAAAATTACAAATATGTGTGGCATTATCAGGTTCCGGCCACCAAGGCCTCAAGGCAGGTATCACTGCTGGCCGTATGAGGAAGCTTAAGGTCCCTCAGCGAGCTATGGAGAGGGCTATGGTCGGGTTTTCTCTGCGTGATAAACTTAGAAATGAGGATATCCGCCGAAGAACCAGAGTGACCGACATAACCCAATGGATTAGTAAGCTAAAGTGGCAATGGGCCGGCCATATAACTCGATGAACCGACAACCGATGGGGAAAAAGGTTCTCGAGTGGCAGCCTCGTACCTGTAGGCGAAGTGTATAGGGCGACCTCTCACTAGATGGAATGAAGTCGATGGATGCAGGTGGCTCAGGACCGTGCTTTGTGGCACTAGTTGTGGGAGGCCTATGTTCAGCAGTGGACCTGTGAAGGGCTGTAATGATGATGATGATGATGGGTAAGAAATGGAAGAATTTTCGTTAGAACATCCAGCAATAGTAATACATACAGTTATAGGTATACACAGTTTACTTTGAAATCTTTAGATTAGATTTTAGATCTTTTTAGCAACGGTCATTGTTTTTAGTTTTAAAATTCACTCTTAACATTTATTACCAAAACATTCATGGTATGCGGACTAAGTTACTTGATGTTTTTTTTGGAAATTAGTGCTAACAATTTTGATTTAATCGTGTAAACGGAGACTTGGCTTAACGATAGTAGATAGTGAAATTGTCGATAGTAAGTATCAAGTGTTTAGGAGGGACAGATCATCCGACACTTTTAATGAGAATTCTGATGGAGGTGGTGTTGCTATCGCTGTGAAAAAGTCGATTAATGCTTATAGAAACCACAATTTTGAATCTCGTTATTTATAGGTACTCTAGATTTGAGCAAAATCTCAAAATTCAAAAAAAAATCTATGTTTGTTGAGTTTACTTACATTCCCCTCTAAATCAAATTCATCTCAAGCATTTTACTGAAAATGCCGGTAATTTAATTAATAATACTTGCAATGATATTCTTATTTTTGGAGACTTTAATCAGCGAGACATTTATGGACACCACCTAGTGCAGATTTATCGCTTAAACCAATCAGTTTCGATAATATCTTCGGTTACGAGCTCGTCAACTTTTTTTCTAGTTATGGTATCAAGCAATACAATCAGATCTCTAGCCACCAGGGCAAAATTCTCAACCTGATGCTGAGTAACCCAATCTGTGATATTTCCATTAAAAAATCAAACAATATAATTTCATTTCATTAATTTTGAGTGCATGTTGAAATGTTGTTTCCTTTACTTGTTGTTGTTTACTTTGTTGTTGTTGAAATGTTGTAACCTTTAAGTTAAATACATATATAATATAATTCTGTTAGTAACTGCAAATGTTTATTAATAATGTTTTTTATGTGTTTAGTTGGTAAGTCTAAATAAATAAATACTTACGTTCTTACCCCTGGGGCTAAGAGAAAATGCCTCAGCCTACTGCTTAGTAAAAATAGCCGCAAATACTGTTTATTAACTTTATGTGTTTACTTAAATTATATTATGTTATTTGGTGTATTATGCTATTAAATTGATCCTATATATTATAACCACCTGGGTCGCCAGACGTTGTTCTTTCCTTGATACTAAGTGGCGAGAAGAGGTTCACTTCAAATTCAATTTTTACATACTATAATATTTGCTAGTTACTGGACTACATCGCCACCTATTGCGTAGAGATTTTGTAAATTTTTTTTGGCACTAAATAAACATATATTGTTAATCTAAGTAATTTTGGTCCATAAACAGATAATTTGTTAAATAACGACTAAAAAGCCATTTGGCGGATCCTGGCTTGGCTATAAACCATAGTTTCAATAAAACAAATTTATAATTTGAATATGACCTTAATCGGTCAAGTTGCTTAGAAGTTACACGATCACTGACGATGCACCAATAAATAAATGTATAAAGATTCTTGCATTCCCATCAACTTTTAGTTATAACTATCTCTGCATCACTATAAAAAAGGATGAAAGACACTGTTTCAGGCACTAAGTTCTATATACATCTTATATGAAATAAAGAAAACAAGTGGGCGGCTTAAACATCCTGTTTCAACTGTAGGCATCGTAAAAAATCTAGATCGCGTAAAATCTAAAATTAAATCAATCTAGATATCGTAATAGTCTAATCATCTTTGGAAAATGTTAGGAAAATGTTTTGTGGTATCAGATAAATGACAGACTAATCGTTTCCAATATTACTAAATCTCAATTCTATAGGTTATTTTGTAATATACGCCCAAATTTGCAGAGAAGGTTCAGAACAAGTGATATAGGCGAATGGTGAAGAAAAATTAACAAAAAAATCTCAAAGATTCTGTATTTTTATATTTTAAATTCAAAATGCGTGGTAATGCATTATTTTAACTGATTGTCATTCATAAATATCTTATGCCTACTATTTTACTACGCACACACACCGACCGAGCGACCCTTACGTTCGTCGTTCGGTCGGCAATAACTTTGTGAATTGAATCGCACACAGAGGAGCGCGCGTACGCGTAGTTATTGCCCATATATAAAATTTGAATACTCTTTGAAAACTAACCCTGTATAATTGAAACCAGTACTGGTGAGCAGTAGCTTAGGTTGGATGCAATCAAAAATCCGTCTGACATTCTCTAAATTTAGGATTAGCTTTTGTATACTGAACTAATAAAGACTATCAAGAAATGAGATGGAATGAAATTATTCAAACATCAGAGTTAGTTTTTTCTGATAGCAAACGAAAACGTTAATAAAATTGACACACCAAAAACAAATGAATCGCGCACCTTGTTATTTACTCAATCAAATTCAGCAAAGCATAAGAGTGAAATAAACACGTTACGGGCGCGAAGTAATAAATTGGACATTATTGCAAACAAAGTGACGCGCGAGTGCTCCACGTAGTTTACAAACTTCACCGTTATTGGCCGTTGATTCTAAATGTTTTTCTTTGACTAAAAATATGTGCGATAAATGCAAAATGTACTTTGGAAAACATTTTCTGATGCCTTATTTTTAAACTGAAGTATTGCTAAGGAGCGTCGATAAATATAAGATTCGATATGCTGCATTTAGCTAGTTTACGTTTGTATTACTGAGAAGTGAAGATGTTAAGAGTAGTATAGTATGTTTTAAGGTACGGGCTGCTAACAAAAATGTCGTAGGTCTTTCTAGCTTACGCATTTTAAGTATGGTTAGAGTGGCTTTCACTTAAAATGTACGTTTCAATACCATTGATTCGAGTCTTCATAAAAAGTAAAAAAAAAACTATGTAACATTACTAATAAGTACTCCCGTTAACCACTCAAAGTAAGCTTAAAATGCTCGTGTTTAGAAGTGGTTCACCGAATGACAGATTCGAGCCCGCGATTTTGTAGTTCCTAAAACATAAGTGGTGTCGCATAAAACTATCATGGGCCTAATGTATTGATTTAAAGGTCTCCTAATCATTGCTCCCAATTTGGTCGTCATTAATATGGTTAAGTAACTATCGAAATAACTTTATGGGAACAAAACATAAATTCACATATTTATAACGAAACATAGGCACATGGGCTCTCGCATATTGTGTCGGAGGTGTTTTGAATCGGTGTTTTTCATAATTTTATAAATGTTTTTAGAAATTTAAAGATAATATAACTGCTCTCGATTAACCTTCTGTCCAATCTATTGAATTTAGATTTGATCTTTGTCATAAGACAATTATTAAATCTCCTTGTCTATTTTTATTTGTGCTGTTTTAGTTTTTTGAAACAATGTCAAATTATAAATGTTCTAAGTTTAATTCAATATTACATAAAATGTTTCTTAGTAATATAATCCTATATTTATAATTGAATTGAATTTCTTAAGACATAAATGCAAATTTTTATTGCATATATTTTAATATAATAACATTTTTACTTTTATGACGAATAACAAAGTTTTAAATTTATAAGAATAAGATAGGTGGAAGATATTTTTAGAAAAGAAATAAGATGTACGCGCTTTTTTACATATTCGTATCTCTGTGTTCATTATTTCTTGTTGTAGTTCCAATTCTACAGGTGGTAGAGCCATGCTGCTATATTATAATAGTTGTAGCACGAACGAGTTGGCTTGACCGCGGAAGAACCACGCTCTCACAGAATACCGGCGTAAAATAACAGCTTAATGTTGCTGTTTTTCGTATGGTGGTCTCTACACTCATTATAATTACCGGAGACCCTTTTTACTGGAAACGAGGCATTTCATCTTAGTCTTCAGGGTGACGTTCAGGGTTGATACTTAATTGAGGATGGATGTAGATGTCTATGAGCCATAGTTTCCACTTACCATCAGATGGACTGTGTGCTCGCATGTCCCCCATATATGATGAAAAACTTATAAATCAGTGTACGTCTGAATGTAGAATTTTGTCAATGTATATGAATATGTATGTATTGGAAATAAATGTCAATAAATGTTATTAAATTATGTTTTAAGATTACTTTGTATTCTTTTGTATTTAAAAATAATGAACGGACGATTGTTAATGATCTCGATTTTAAAACCAATTTTATATTTGTCAAGAAATAGAAAGCAATAATCAAGAAATAATAGAAGGGAAACAGTGTTTGAAAACATCGTTATCAAGCGAATTAATTTGCTCGCTTGTGAAGGCGACGTGCAAAATCAGTTCATGTCGTTTGTTTTGAGGTATAAAAAGTATAATTTGCGGATTTATTTTGCAGCAAATTCAAGTTTTATTTTTTATTTCTAAATAACAAGTACATGCCATGACCAAGAGAGATTAAATCCTTTGTGCTTTGACTGTCAAAACTATGTCACTTTAATAAAAAGCAGTTTCTCTTTGCGCGTTCGAAAACATTTTAAGCATTTTTATTTACAGCCTGAAGATCAGCATCAAACTATTATAAAACATGAATAAAAATAGAAATCTAAAGAATTGCTTGTGTATGTTAGACATTCATAGAAAATACATTATTTTGTAATTTTTAATATAGATTTCAATTTTAGATAAAGTATTTATTCTTTTTTTAACAAAAAAGCAGCAGTTATAGTACTTAATGCCGTAATTTTGATGTCACCTTGACCTGTCCCCCTCGTGTGGAGTCTTTTTCTCCGAAACAAATAAATAATTAAAACTATTGATTTATTCCAATTTTCTAGCCAAGGTAACGTATCGACTCATTAGAATACCTATAGTTACGTTACGTACGTTCTCTAATACGAAATGAATAGTAAAAATTACAATATGCATGTATGTGTGTAGCTCTATTTTGTCATGTAGTTGCGGCGTAAGATAATTTACTACTCCATATCATCCCGAGGGTGTCACAGCAGCATCTTCTTGATTACAACTCAATAGAATCAGGCGTTAACATAACATAACATAAACACTCACGCCTGTCACCCAGAGGGGTAGGCAGAGATTATGGACTTCCATTTGGCACGATCCTGACACACCTCTCTCGCCTCCTCCACATCCATATACCTACGCATACACGCTCGTCGGTTAAGGGTACTCTTAATTTGGCCCATTTTCAGTATATCGCCAATTTGGTCGATAAACCTTCGTCTAGGGCGTCCCTTCCCGACTCTGCCGTTCACCTCTGCCACATAAATTTGCTTTGTCACTCTTTCCTCATTCATTCTTTCTACATGACCAAAATGTTAAAAATTAATTACCCAAGATCCGCGTAATAAAATAAAATTATGTGTCTTACCTAGTTTAAAGAGCACCTCCCGCCCTCCCTCAATTGCGTGCATCATTCCCGTCACCACTAATCTCAGCACTACTACTTCCAACACCACTACACTAGGAAAGACACACCACGGTAGATAATACGACACGTGTTTCGCCTCTTAACGTGGTATCCTCAGGTGGAGAAGACTGCGGTAACTGACCGCTAACTATTAGCGGTCAGCCACCGCAGAGTATTGTCTGTTCAGTTGCATCTTTAATTTGATTACAACTCAATAAACTACTAAAAATTGCGATTGTTAATCCGACAGCGAAGCGCGGTAATTACGGCAATAATAATAGGAGGCCTTAATTTAGCAGTGGACTTTCGATGGGCTATTATAAAAGAAAAAAAAAACCTGTACGTAGTCATTCTAATACATACAATTAAAAAGGTGCTGTTGTCTCTTAAGTATTTTCTTCACAAGACATTTATTGCAGCAGTTAGTCCTTTAAATCCAATGAATTTTGTATCTACGCCAAGCACTTCTTTTTCATTTTGAAAATTATGGATTATAATTATTCGTTATAAAAATAACACGACCTGTCTTCAAACCATTTTAAAATTAACAAATAACTGAACCCTCTGAGAAATGAGTGGAGGCCTGTGCCCAGTAGTGGAACGTATACAGGTTGCTGATAACTTTAACAAATAATTTGTTTTAGTGGTTACATTTTGAAAATTGGTAAAAAAACATTTCATTTACAATTTCACATTATTAAAACAATTATTTTGTCTTCAATATTTATACCCTTACGTCGGATATTGTAGGAATTAACGAAAATGCTCATATTGTATAGAATTTTCTTTTCTAAATCAAACAAAGGGGAAAGTTATATCTCAAATGCTTTGTTCGACCTTTTATTTCCGCATAACCGAACATGAGGCAACGCTGAAAGAAAATAACACACAAAGAGAGTGTCTTAAAATAACTAAATGGCAGCGGTCGGTCGTTTTACTCCGTCGCAAATGCAATCACAGTTTATTCAAGACAGTTAATGCATGTCATTTTCCAGAATGCCATTATAGTTTCATAAAGTATGATATATGAAAGTTTCTTTTTAAGCTATGAAACCAAATTTAAGCTACATTTAAATTCATCTATTTGGTGAAGTTTAGAAAATTACATAATCACGATTAATTGATGTATTAATTGAGGTGGTATAGTTGAAGTTAAGTCATAAGTATCATGCTTTACTATTAATCTAATGAGTATAGTGAATTTACTAAAGTCATCCACTACATAATTTGTGCTGGCTTGGCTTGGTTAATGTTAACCGAATGAGTCAAATTATTGGGTATGACTATGTAGCAAGCCACAGGTCCTTTTGAGTTCATTTATGCAAAGTAACTTTTGAAAAGATAAGAGTCGAGACAAAGGTAAGATATACGTTACCAAAGACACGGTTCTGCTTATAGATAGTTTTCAGCTGGTATTTGAATCCTCTCAGAATTTGATGGATGGTGATAAGATTTAACTATAATTTTCAGTCGCTAGAGGTTCATTTGTTGGTTAGTATTTGAATTGCCTCTTGAATCTTGGATTTGTGGCGATTATTACTGTACATTTAATTTAAATTATTTTGAAATTATATAAAATTAATCTCCAAGCAATCTTTATATATATAATACTAGCTGATTCGCCCGCGACTTCGTTTGCGTGGACAAATGCCGATTCTAAAACTTCTTTATCATTAAAAAGCTGTTCTATACCTGAGCGAGTCTAAAGTTTTGAGTCAAACGTTTTGGGAACACTTTCATAGTACGTACAGCTAAGGAGTGAAATTCTTTAAGTCAAGAATGAATAGGTTATTTCTAGGCAAGCGTGCTCCATCGTCGACCGCATCATCGCTTACCATCAAGTGAGATAGTGGTCAAACGCCAACCTATGTATAATAATAAAAATAATATTATACATAATTAGTATGGATTATAAAGCTGCTCCGTATTTGCAGTGGTGTTGGTATCTGGTAGCAGAATATATATATTTTCAGAAGATCCCACTCGAGACAAACCAACATATTATTGCCTATAAGAAAAGCTCTCTTTTCTCACGTTGATCTCCACCAGCGAGAAAGTTTGTCCCTGGGAGTTATTTATCGTGAAGGCAAACGATACTTTAACAGGGAATTGAAGCTGCTTAAAAGGTATAGGTAGGTCTGTCGGTATCATCCGAATACGTGGAATGTATGCAAGCTGTCCGGCTTTAGGCCCAGTAAGGATGGTTGCAATAATCACATTGTCTTTTAGTTCTTTTGTTAAAAGTCCTGAGCCATTGCACATACTCGTTGGGCTTAAATTTCTCAATATTGTAATGTAGTATCGACTTTAACTCCAGAACGTGTGATGGGAAACCTATCTGATTTGAATTCAAAAATTCTTGCGATAAGTGCCAGTATCCGCTTCGTTTAAGGTACAAATAATATATTATACATTAAGCCTATATTTTATTTTAAGGATACATCAAAGTTTAGTATTAAGATTTTTGATTTAGTATAAACTGATACTGAACCAATGATAGTTTTTACAAACCGAAAGGAGAAGGTGTCACACCGCGGCATTCTCCTTCCGTTTAACATTTTATAATCATAATAGCTTGAAAACAAATAGTCCGATTAATTTAAGGAGGATTTACATCTACACAACAACCTAGATTATGAAATTATATATAATCATTTTTCGTTTCAACCAAGTTATTAATTAAATTTTAGAACAAAAAAGCTGTTATTGTCACTTAACTATAATAATTGGATATATTGTCTAGCGGAATTTTTTTGTAGATATTGGTAAGTTCCATAAACGTCTAGAACATGATTTTATAATGACTTTTATAGGTAATTTTTTGATACTTTCGCTTACAGTATTGGAATTTCCTTATAAAAAAAATATAGCCTCTGACTATAGGTGCAAGAATTTTAAAACCAATTCAGTAGTTTTAGTGTTTACCCAATACAAACAAAAAATAGTTTCTCTTTGTAATATTATATTATTATAGTATAGACTAATATAGATAAAACGAATAACTTCTACATATTATTAACTAAATAATATTGTGGTAATTATATCATAGTGAACTTAAAAATAAAAGTTTAAGAAATAAAGACTACAAATCAAATAGAACATCAAAGTCATGTCAACTCTTTGGTTGTTGCTTATAAAAATGTGTGGAGGACCTCATACAAAGTCAGTATTAAAAGGTAGTGATTGTATACCCTTCGGTGAGTATACAATGAAACCTATAAAACACATATAAGCACTCTCGTTTGATATCTTACATACATTTTTACGCATTTAAACTGTTTTGCATTGCAGATGTAATCCGGTTTCTTACAGTGCTTGCACACTGTAAGAAAAATGATTGAAAAATGTAATTAATTTAAATTCTTTCAATTTAAAACTTAAATAAATTACAAAAACAGGTTATTTGCAATGCAAATTGACTGTTTCAATTTACTCTGCGGTAAGTGTTACGTAGGATGCTTTAACAATGACGGTAGTAACCTAGTAGATACGATATCTGGATACTAGGTCACGGGTCCTGATCTCTTAAGATAGCCAAAACTGACATTTGAATAAGTGTAAACACACAAGTTTTTCTTATAGTATAAGGGTGATAAAGAGCACACATTTTACCTAATGGTAAGTAAATGCTGTTGCCCATTGACATTTACATCTATCCTCGATTTAAAGAATGTAGATGCGTTGTCACCCCTAAAGATTAAGATATAATTTCTCCTTACCAGTAAAAACGCTATCCGGTTCTACACTCACCATACGAAAAACGGCAGCATGAAGCTGCTATTTTACGATGATATTCTGTGAGAGCGTAGTCTTTACCCGGTCGAGCTGACGCATTTGTGCTGCAACGATAGTTTAGCTGCAGCGTCATTCTACCTCTATGTTAGATTGTCGATTTCAGCGGGGTTAGCAAAGTTGATTTTCTACAATAAGGTGTCAGACAGAGTTGTGTGGCTTCCTAGTGGCAGTTCAATCGCTTTATTGTTTTGACCGTTGTTTGGAAACTTTGAATGTCGATGAAAGTGGCTAAGAATAGGTAAGTTAGCCGACAAATGATTGTTGTACGCCGACGATCAATTCATATTTGCGTCGTCAGCGGGCGAGTTGCAAATGGTCGTTGAAAGTATCATAGAAGAAAATGGGAATGAAAATGAATGTAATTAAGATTAAAGAGAAGAGTTTTTGGAGGAGAAGAAATTAAAACGACATGTGAAATAAGAATATAAGGAAAATGGGTAAACAAGTAGATGAGTATGTATACTTAAGATGTGTGCTTAGTAGAGATGATAGATATGACATGGATATCGAGCGAAGAGTAAATGCAGGGTTCAGAGTAAATGCGAATCTTTATTATATTGTGGGAAATCAGAATGTTCAAAAAAGTACGTATGGCAATGCAATGCTGTGTTAGTCCCTTCCGTAATATATGGTAGTGAAAGTTGGGGGTGGCAGAAGGAGCGCGAGTGTAAAATAATGGCGTAGAAATACTGTCATTAACAAGTATGTTAGGGGGAATTCTGAATGATGGAGGGAGAAATTGTATAATAAGAGAAAAGTATGGTTTGCAAGAAGAAGTTATGACCAGGATTAAGAAAGGAATGCTTCGGTGATTTGGTCATGTAGAAAGTATGAAGGAGGAAAGAGTGCCAAAGCAAATTTATGCTGCAGAAATGAGTGGCAGACTTCTCAAGGGACTCTGGGTGACAGGCGTGGCAGTTTATGTTACATATAATTTTCTAAAATCGTTAACGCTAATAGAAAACTATAGAAAAGCTTAAAAAAACTGTCAGTCGTAGGACTGACCGTCAGAAGTGAAAACTTCTTAGCTTCACAAACTTGTAAACATTATTTTTGAATACATGTATTTGAGCGTGACGGTCACGCGAGTTCAGTGCTTTTTCCCCTTCCCAAAAGCGCCCAACTAGCCTAAAGAAGTTTCACTTCTAAACCATTACGAAATCAACGTCAAGTGACATGATTGTCGCATAATTAGCCTGACAACTCGATTTCCGTTTAAAATTAATTGAAATAATTCGAAGAGTAAATACATGAATAATAAAATTATGCTAAGTGCAAATAAATGTCTAATTAAGTTGTCGCGACGCTTTCAGTTTCAAAGCTGTCGCTTCAATCTATGTTACGGGTCCGCCCATCGGCCCCGGTTCAGTCGTTGTAGAGGCACACCGATGTGCGCCCGTATGTACTCGGTGTATTTGACGCTACGTAAATTTTTAATATTCGAGAGCGCTACGTCTTATATATTTTTGGAATAAAAACTCCTTCGCACGCTCTTGTTTATGTTTTGAATTTTCTGTGAATGGGTGAAACTTTTGGCGGGATAATTGATGGAATGATCACCGTGCGGTTGTGATCACAGTTATATCGTTTTGCGAAGTGCTTTTAGTAAGTTTTCTGAAGTGTTCGCGTGTAGAGATTTGTGCGAGCGTCCTGAAATTTATTCATTGGACAGGTGAGATTTAAAAATAATTTTAATTAATTTTAGTTTTTTTTTATTTCCATAAATTCAAGGATTTTAGGTTATTGACAGGAATAAAAAATTACCTGAGTGCAAAACAATTTACATGAATGCTAACATTGGTTAGTGTTGTACCACTGATGAGTTTTTAATAGTGTTTCAGTGGAATCCATTGATAAACGATTAGGAATATTGGACACAATGCTACTATTATATATACATAACACAGAAAATATGAAAACGCCGAATATGAATCACTTTAATAATGGATAAGAAGTATATTTAAGAGTTTTAATATACTCTAAATATATTCTTAACTGTTCGTTTCCATGTTAAGCATATGACATACGATACGAAAACAAAAATATGAGCAGCTTAGTAAAGATGGCTAATGTTTTACTTGAAATGCAACAAAATACTACTGCGCAATAGTACTTTAGTACAATCTGGAATTATGCTCAGTAAAAAAGTACTACTTTTTAAGCGACGGTAACCTGGAATTTGGTACTATGGAGTATGTATTGTTAATCTGAACTTTTATATTCGAACCCGCTACTCTACTCGTGTACACACTATTAAAAATCCCTACTCAACATAGGCCTCCCCCATAGATTGCTTCATAGGCGGGATATTTACCATAGTTGCCACGCTTGGCAGACAGGTTGACAACCGCAGTTGTTTATTTTTAGTTGTTATTAGGAAGACGCTGCTGCCCATATTTTTGTCTGTTTCCCTCTATCGCCTCGTACGGCGGTTACGGGATGATATGGGGTAGTGGTTATACTATACTTACATCGCTAACACACGCTTATTATAAGCCTACTTACATTTAAGTTAACGTGGTTACTTTTAATATTATGAGCATAGGAAATTATCATAAAAAAACATTGGTTACATTCATCAATCAATGAAAATGTTGCTAATATTATAATTTCGCAATGTTGCAAATATTATAATTTTTACGTAGTAGAGCCACGCTGCAGCTATATATGGCTGCAGCACGAATGGGTCGACTCGGCCGGCGTAGGACCACGCTCTCATAGAATACCAGTGTGAAACAGCAGAATAACGCTGTTGTGTTTCTTATGGTGAGTGCAGAGAACCGGAGACCGTTTTTACTGGTAACGAGGCATTCCATCTCAGTACTAAGGGGTGACAACGCGTCTGCACTTGAATTCTGCAACGAGGGTATACGTAGATATCTATAGACCACAGCATTTACTTACCATCAGGTAGACTGTATGCTCGCTTATCTCCCTTATTCTATAAAAAAATGTAAATAACATTTTCAAAACATTTAATGTACAATGGCGGTGCCACGAGATGTCATCGTAGAACATAAGTTAAACGTTTTGTAGCATTCTACAAACGAGTAAAGGTCACATCCTGAGACAAGGCATAATGTCCGAGATGTGTGAGGGTGATGTGTCTATGATCCCCAATATACCGAAAGATAAACCAAGCGATTTAGACAAATCCTTTTGACCTAGCCCTAGGAGCGGTCGATGTAAGTCAACGGACCTATGTTTATGAGTAACCGTAGTTATTGGATGACAAGGATAATAATGTGAACTTTATATTTTACTCATTTTTAGGGTTCCGTACTTCAAAATGAAAAATCGTAACCCTTAAACGATCACTTTGACTTTTTTCTCAGTAACAGGTATCATGTATCAATATCAATATAAAATACCAAGGTCTACGGTCCCTCGGAGGTATATAAAGTTCAAGATTCTAAGTCATCGCAACCAAAAGTTACGGATATTTATGTCACGAATTTTATACTCGCAAGTTCGCTCATCAAAATCTATAGAGTACTTTTCGTTTACTTAGGATCATGAAACAAAAAGGCAAAAAATGGTGGCAAAAACATAGTCTTCCAGCACAAGTAAAGGAAAATTTCCGTAAATAATTATTTTTTAGTTATCGCAAAAAAACATTTTCGTAGTATCACTTATAAAAATATTTGCGATAACAAACTTACATTTGCAGTATAAGCATGATTGACCGGCATGTGGTAGAGCCATTTGTATGTAGTAGAGCCACGCTGCAGCTATATTAGTGGTATAGTTGTAGCACGAATGGGTCGGCTGAACCGGGGAAGGACCACGCTCTCACAGAATACCAGCGTAAAATCGCAGCTGAACGCTGCTGTGTTTCGTATGGTGAGTGTAGAGAACCGGAGACCCTTTTTACTGGAAACGAGGCATTCCATCTTAGTCCTCAGGGTGACAACGCATCTGCATTTTGATTCTTAATTGAGGATAGATGTAAATGTCTATGGGTCACAGCAACCACTTACCATCAGGTGAACTGTGTGCTCGTTTGTCACCCTATCCTATAAAAAAATGTGGCGCGATGTATGGGAGAACATTTTATCCACTGCTATGTAAAGTTTGTCCTTTGATCTGACTTACCTTTTCATTAGAGCAATCCGTTACCGTTACAGCCTTTTAAAGTCCACTGCTGAACATAAGCCTCCCCCATAGATTACCTCATAGGGGATATTTGCCATAGTTGCCACGCTTGGCAAGTGGGTTGGCAACCGCAGGATTTTTATTTTTAGTCGTTATTAGGAAGACGCTGCTGCCCATCTCCTGTTTTGTTTCCCTCGGTCGCTTCTAACGACACCCACGGGATGATATGTGGTATTGGATATTCTTACACCGTCCATTCACGGTGAAAGAATATGCACTACTCCATTAGAGTAATGTTCTTACACAAATGTACAAATTGCACTTACCTTATCTATAATTCCCGGGTTGCATGGTATATCTACATACATAATTAAGTTTACACGGAACCCTTAGGGCGTAGTCTGACTCGCACTTGTTCGATTTTTAGGTTGATGATCTTGCATCAAACACGTGAATCAACCCACAAATGAGTTTGTTGACCTTTGATGTTTTTAAAAATTCTATTAGTACCGCATGTTCCGGAATACATGTACGGTATGTACTTGGAGCCGAATATATGCAATATGTCAATATATGCCGAGTATATATACCACACATGAAGCTTATGAATACATGAATATATTAAAAATTGTATTTACTGTCTGTTTGCTTTATAACGTCTTACAGACCGAATTTCGGTCACAGCGCTCAGTCTTAACGGAGACTAGACATCTGCGCAGAAATGTGTGCGGAAGCACAGGTGGATTGTCTATTCCCTCATACTCATAGTCCGATAGCATGGCAATCCGACACAACCGGAGAAATATCAGGCGCATTTCTTAACAGAAAAACATAATATCTGTTTTTGGGCCTGATACATCCTTTCTACAAAGGGATAAGTCTATGCCTAGCAGGCACTTAGATAGGCTAATGACCGCTTCGTTGATCTAGTGGTCATAAACGCGGCTGTTGCTCATGTGGTGTCGGATTCAAATTCTGAGTCGTCCCAAAAATCAGTTACTAAATATTTTTCTCAAGAAATAGCATCCCGGATTCAGGGAGTTGGCTGTGTTTCACCCGATTTCTCTCCGATCATGTCGAACCGTCGTCCCATCAGACTACGAGAGTGAGGGAATTGAGAGATTGAGAGAACGAAGAAGAAGGTGACATTCATAAACTAATAAATCACTATTTCAAGATATGAAAGTGACAAACGGGCTAACTTCTAGCAACTCCAACCTTAATTTTAACTAAGTGGTAGGTCTCCTTTGCTGCCTAAAAGTATTTTTGGGTCTAGCATTCATCTTTATACGTTCCGGTCCGTAGAGAATAGTGAGCCAGTATTTATTATAGGCTGAGGGGCATTACATCTTAGCCATCAAAGGCGACAACTCAACGCTTTAAACAAAGAAGGCTAGCTTCTTTGTTTAAAGTCTGTTCCAGGTTGCAATAAGCTTCAGTGGCCACTTATCATCAGGTGAACTTAAAACAAGGAGGTCACAGATGCATCGTGCACCCTTGAGGCCTAAGATAAAATACCTCACAGGATGTAAATGTATTTGCTAAAATAAAATTAAAGGATGCAGTCCGACTAACATGCTGGTTTGTTACTTTAATATTATATACTAAATTTTACTATTTCTGTGAGTTTCACTAACCCAGACGAGCTCCTGGCCAAAAAAGGAGTCATATGACCGTGGCGGGAAGTGGCGGCGTAAGAAAATCCACCACAACCCAACATCATTCCGTGGGTATACGACACCACAGAAGCGACAGAGAAAAACTGAAGTAGGAGATAGGCAGTAGTACCTTTCTGATAACAAATTAGCGGTTGCCAATCCGCCTGCCCAGCGTGACAACTATGGCAAATATCCCTCCTATGAGGCAATCTATGGGAGAGACCAATGTTCAGCAGTGGACTTTTTGGATTGTAATGATATGATCGCTTTGTTAAACGTTGTCTTTAAATAATACATTAACTTAAATCTTATTAATGATACGACACAAAAATAAACAATCTAACCTATAATTAGATCTCCCTCTCCCTCCTATTATCGGATAATCAGACGTTCGGCCAGTCTCTGCCCCTTTGTTGTTGATACACTAATTTTAACTACAGGTTTGCTTTGTCGTTCTTAATTTGTACAGGAAAAGAATGAAGTAATTTGCCAGCATCTGTCTTTCCATCCGATTACAATGAAGGTATTTTCAAGTCAAGAGTGAATAGCCTTTTGTTAAGCTAAGTTGGTGCGCTTTTGTGGGACAGCAGTCAAGCACTGGCTTATAATACTTAAAAATATTTTTAATAAATGAATATTCCGACAAGTCGCAGTGGTATGATGTCTTCAAGCTCAAACTGTTATCCAAATAATAAACAGAAGATCGTAGTTTATCACTGCCCTAAGGTTGACTGGCAGAGAATGCTTTCAGCATTAAGTCCGCCTTTTGATCCTATATTGATGTGAGGTTCAATAAATTTTAAATAAAATAAATAAATAAGATCTTAAAACAAAATGTATAATACTGTGAAAAATTTATAATATACGTCGTGTAGTGGCAGCGTAAGAGAGACCACTACCATATATCATCCCGTGGATGTCACAATAGGCGACAGAGCGAAATGAAACAGGAGATAGGCAGAAACATTTTCCTGCTAAAGTATAGTAGCTTTGACCGCGAAAGAAAGTTTTGATTGTATGCATATGTTACATTACAAAAAGGTAACATAACAAAAAGGCATCCACCTCTCCATATTGCTTTAGCGGTGTTGCCACAGCCATATCATAGCACACATGCTGTTATTTTATCGGTGTCTCATATTTACCTTATATTATCTGGATTATTAAATTGAATAAATAAATAAGAAAGCAGCAATTAATATTTAAAATTAAATACACATTGAAAAGTACCAAAGCAAGCAAAATAATTACAGTTAAAAAGTAATCCAATTTATGTTAAAAGAAGATTTGCTTTATTCTTATTTTTTATTCATTCCCACTATGTATGTAATTACTCTAAGATTCCTACGGGTAGTTAACTGTCATTGTCATTTACATATAACTACATTTATATATTATCATTGTAAAACATACACTGCTATGACATTTCGTGAGTAATCACAACAAATACAACGAGGACGTACGCTGATCATGACTTTTAAATACATCGATTTTTCTGGAATAAAACAGTGAATGCGGTCAATATTTATTTCTAAATGGCTTACGTTTTTTAACCCGGTTACCATTGTTTTCATTTAAGTCATATGCCTTTATTTCTCATGATTAGTGTTTTTCTTCCTATAGCCCCTTGCAAAATTGAAGCAAATATGTCATGCTGAAATCTCGACTTCATAGCTTCGTCTCAAAGTCATGAGCAAATAAAATAGCATTTGAGTTATAGAAGTTACACACAAAGCAAAGTCACGCAAAGTAGAATTGATTTTATTCAAGTTCAAAACTGAAAACAAAGAAATCTAAGTATATTATATTTTTTTATTATTCTAAGTGCTGTAATTTTTCAAGTACGTAATAGGATAATATTTTTTCGATTGTAAAAACATAAATCTCTATTTTTGGTTATTTTGAGTCCGTGCTCAATCGACTGCGAGTTTAGGGACAGTAATTATATACAATCACTAACAACTGAGTGTGTGCTGTCACTAAGAACTTTAAAATTTTCTGTAATTTATGAGATATAAAATGAAAATAATTTTTGCGTATACATCATTTTTATTCCACATAAGACACGGTCATCCATCTCAATTGAAACCGCATGCATGCTTTATTTCAAAAGAGAATAGAAATAATATGTAGTATTAGTGCGGAGCAGGGAGTTGACGAGACTCGAGGGTGAAATCAGTTTTTTTTCTTTATATTAAAATTGTTGGACTAGATTGGGTGCTGGATTTTGTTACGGTATCAGCTAAGAAAATACAATCAAGTGGCAAATGTATAATAACAAAACCGGTGAAAGTACTGCAATCACCAATCCACCTGCCTAGCGTGACCGTTACAGCAAATTGTCATTACGGTGGTAGAGGCTTATGTCCGAAATTATACTGTTTACGAGCCTGATAAAGATTGAGTTTTAAAGATTAATAGAAACAAAAATCTTTTTTTTTTTATTTGTTTTGAACACGGGCAAACTTAATGTCTGATATTTTTTTCTTGTAGAAATGATGGTTCATTTCTTTGCTAGGATCCGGTATGTGGACTGTGTTGCCTTATTGCGAAGAAAGAAAATCATAAAATCTAGAACCCATTGGAAGCCCTGTGGTCGAGTTACTAATAAATTTTATATTTACGCCGCATAAAGTTTGAACTGAACTCAACTGAACTGATCGTGCCACTTACCGGGAAGGACAGAAAAACGATATCCGGGCTAACTAGAAACAAAAGTAAATATAACATGATAAAATCCGTAAAAATTAGTATAAATAAAATTATTTCTTGACGCATTTTTATTAGAATACACAAGCTTTTGTTAAGGCATTGTTAAAATTTAGTATTCAGTGTACAAAAACATGGCAAAGAAAACTACTCGCCAAAGAACAATATTATGTAAATATATGTAAAATTCATGAAGCCGTCTCTACGGCTCAATTCTGAAGTACCGAGGCGGACTTGGTTTCGTGCACTCTCATATAATATGATAAATAATAGTAAACCTGTATCTGTCATATTATACTTAAGATTAAATCCTTTGAGTACGTGTGATGAATTTTTCTTACAAGTCATAAACAGTGTAGTTGTTTTGGTTTCAGAGATTTTTTTCTTATAGCACGTGGTAGAGCGTATTACGGACGTAGCACGAATGGGTCGGCCCAACTGGGGCAGGACCACGCTTATAATTTATAAAACACCAGCGTAAAATAGCAGCTTAATGCTGCTGTGTTTCATATGATGAGTGTAGATAACCAGATACCCTTCTTACTGCTAATGAGACATTTTATTTTTGTCCTCAGGGGTGATAACGCATTTTGTTTTATTAAACGAAGATAGATGTAGGTGTCTATTTACCACAGCATCCACTTACCATCAGATGGACTGTGTGCTCGTCTGTCACCTTTATTCTATAAAAAAAGCAACTTACAGTTACATATTTACATAAATAAAGCTGCCGAATAAAAAAATAATACAACATTTATATCACGGTTCTCATAATACGCAAAAGTATTTAAAATTTTTGAATTTATATAGTTGCATATTTGAAATGATTAAAATTTAAAAATGAATAAGAATCATAAATTAGATTAAAACTTATAAATCAAGTGCCTACAATACCATTATTTATGTATTAAAATATTCTAAAACACTTAATGGGTTGGGTTTCAGGGTCAGGTGCGATCTGCTGGTAGTTATGGTAACCGACTGTTGGCAAAATATCCATTTAAATTTGCCAAATCAAGTCCCACGGGCTGGTGATGGGATGCAGCATAAACAGAACGAGGGTTATTGACTCAGCGCCAAGTCCAAGTGTGGACAAATCTTCCAAGACATGTATATATAGATATTTGGCAGCTCCGTCGCGCAGTGTCTACGGGTTTGGTTACTGCGCAGCAGGGCCGCGGGTTCAAATCCTGCTCGGAACATGCGTATAACATACAAATAACCTACAAATAATTGTAATTTAAATCTCTAAATATAAAAATCAATTGCTGTCCGTTAGTCTCGCGAAATCTCAAAAACGGCTCGACCGATTTCTAGATGATTTATATTTAGAATTTGACCAGGTAGGTGGTGCTGTTGTCAAGATCCAGCAATCACCCGTGCAAAGCCGTGCCGGATCGCTAGTCCATTATAATTATAGTTTAACTTGTTCACGGAGTTAATGTCTCGTCATATTAGAAAACAAGTTTCTCCCTAGTGTAATCTGCCCCTCCAACTATTTCTCGGGAATACGTGGTCAAGATTTTTAAAAACCTATATTATCAAACAGTTTTAATTTTTTTAATTTTTAATATAAAAAATTAAAACTGTTTAATAATATAGCTTTTTAAAAATCTCTCACTTATCTTATTAAATGTGTTATGTTAAACAATAAAATTCAATAGGGTTGACGAGTTCCTTGTCGATAATACTTATCGATGTTTTTTTCTATCTATGTCTGTTTATAACAACAATGGAAGTCGCTTACAACAGATATTTATCAAATATTTATTAATTTATAAGTTTTCAACTGACTCTATACTAAAACTGTGACTAAAAAGCGTAAAACTTGTGAGTTGTCCGAAGGAAATTGATTATGGCGTCAATGATTTGTGGTATAGTATTCCTTAATGTATTTAAAGATTGTAATATTCTAATTGTACTTATAGATATTGTTGAAATCGGCATAATATTTTGGCAGTTTATTGATTTTCTCTATTACGAAGACCATACATATCCAACAAAAACCTGGTAGTGAAACCCGGAACAAAACTGTTCTATAGTTACGAATAAAAACTTAAATAGTCTATTTAAAGCGTCGATTTTTGTTTTATATGAGCTTGTGTCTAAGACATAAGTATTAATTGATACATTTATTTATTGTATGGCATTATATTAAAATGATACATACTCGTAAATAGAATGGTAGGCCTGAATATAGAATTTTTATAGATATATTTTGTTACACTGTCCTATCTCTATTATTAGTTCCGTGGACGCTCACTTCTGCATTATGTTACGGTTTATAGCTAGTCCAGCGTACTTGTATAATAGAGTTCAGTGCTCCGAATCCTTGTGACGCGCGAAACATTTATTTTACGATCATAAATTAAAAATGGACAAACATCCAGACCCGACCGGAAACAATAATTTTTATGCCATACAAATGATTGTTTCGGCCTAATATGTTATACTACTGGGGAAAACGGATTAGCCCCGTAATATACCAACTACTCCACACAAATTATCTTGAGATTAGCAAAATTATCAAAAAGTAATTTAAGCATAATAAAGTTCCGATGTAATTTAAAGTTTTAGCAGTCTATGAATATTTATTTTCACTTTATACTCATAGTGTACCCCTAATTGAAAGGGTAACGAAAGGTCGGACCTAATACCAGTTGGATTCTTTCTCAATTCAGGGCGTTGTGATATGTCCATAACAGTAATATATGTGATAAAATTCGCACGTGAGCGCCAGAATATCTTAATAAAGACTAAGATGTTATAAAAATAGAAGTCAGTGTTGATACAAGATGTTTACGTGTGGCTCCATGCGCACTTTCATAATAAATTGTACTATATTTGGATATTGAACCAAAAATAAACACGTAATGCAAATTGACAAAGTCGTTCATTTCAACCTAATTAAAACAAGCAATTTAATTGTGAGCGTACCTGTGGTTATAGCATTATTATAACATTTTTTGAAAACATGTATTACAAAAGTTTCTTAAAAAGAATAATTCTAAGCCGTATGCTGTTTTGAGGGTAAGCCGTAAAAACCATTACTATTACAGTCTTCGCTGAACATAAGGATTTTGCCATAGTTACCACACTTGGCAGGCGGGTTGGCAACAGCAGTTTTTTTTTAAAATTTTGAATTGTTATTAGAAAGATGCTGCTGTCCATCTCCTGTTTCAGTTTACCTCTATCAACTCTTACTAAGCCCAAAACCCCCTAATAAACCCAGGACGATATGGGATAGTGGATTCTTACACAGCCACTACACGGTTAAGCCGTCTCAAAAGCAAAGGCTATAAATAAAGTTCTGTCCGTCTGTTTTTAGTCACAGCATTATTACTTATGTAATTTATAATCGAATAAAAAGGAATTTCTTCTTTTAGTATAAATCTCAGTTTTAAAGTACAAAAATATTTATCATCATCACTTTCATCCTAAGTCCACTGATGAACAAAGTTCTCACTCAAGTAATACCACAATGTATATCCACATGCATTTATCCACTGTATCACTTTACTGCCGAATGTTTAGAGGCACACTGAACCTAAACATTAAGATGGAGAGGTGTCGTCTAATGAAGTCAACGCTCCGTCCTCCTCGTGCTCTAATCCAAAGTCCCGATACCTTTCAGCTCGAGTTATAAAACCGTTTTCAGTGTCTAGAAGATTGCAATGCAGTGGACGATATGAATGACAAGCTCGTGAAAACTGTCCATGCGGTCGGAGCTAAGTTTTGCAAGACCCGCCGCAGAAGAACACAAAAACTCTCCAATCACACTTTAGTTTCATGGCTGTTAGACGGAAAATGAAGCTGCAGTCTTCAGTAGATTTGACAGCATAAAGGCAACTGAACAGACAGATCTCCAAATGTATGCGGCGGGACTTACGCAACTTTAATACTGCTCGTATTGAAGAAGCGATCGAACCAGGGCTTCAAAGTCTTTTCCAGAGATCAGTCTGCCAGAAAGAGCCAACTGTCGAAGCTGAAGACCGAATGTGGCAGCATCGTTTCCGGGACACCTGAGATTTTGAGTGAGATTGAGAGGTTCTATGGGCAGCTGTACACGCCATCATTGGAGCCACACGCAAGTGTAAGTAACGATCCAAGAGCAAGTCTTATCCGACACTAATCCGATGATATTCCGGACGTCAGTCTGAGCGAGATTAGAATGGCTCTCCAGCACCTTAAAAACGGCAAGTCCCCAGGCGTGGATGGAATTACAGTGGAGCTTCTGAAAGCGGATGGAAAACTGGTACTTGAAGTCCTTCAAAAGCGCTTTAATTCCGTCCTCCATGATGGCACTACTCCGGAGGCGTGGAGCAAAAGTGCGGTGGTCTTGTTCTTCAAGAAAGGCGCCGAAGCCGCTTCTGAGCCGCGTCTACGTGCTGTTTTCGAGAGTCATTACGAATCGTCTCGCACGCAGACTCGATGACTTCCGGCCTCCCGAACAACCTGGTTTCCGAAAAGGCTTTAGCACCATAGACCACAAAATACACATATTCAGAAAATTGTATAGAAGACCAAGAGAAAGCCTTTGATTCCGTCGAAAATTGGGCGGTGCTGCAGTCCCTTTAGCGGTGTCAAGTTGACTATCGGTATATCAAAGTGCTGAAGTGTTTGTACGGTAGGGCTACGATGGCTATCCAAGTACAGAACCAGAGTACGAAACCAATTCAACTGCAGAGAGGTGTAAGACAGGGTGACGTTATATCCCTGAAACTCTTCACCGCTGCATTGGAAGACGTTTTCAAGCTACTGTACTGGAAAGGATACGATATTAACATCAATGGCGAGTACATCACTCACCTTCGATTTTCCGACGATATAGTCCTTATGGCAGAATCGCAGGAGGACATAAGCACTATGCTCAATGACCTCAATAGTGTCTCCCAACGGATAGGTCTCAAGATGAACATGGACAAAACAAAAATCATGTTTAATGTCCATGTCACACCTATGCCGGTAGTTGTTGGGAGCACTAAGCTGGAAGTTGTTGACGAGTATGTTTACCTGGGACAAATAATCCTACTAGCTGAGTCCAACTTCGAGTCAATCGACGGATTCAACTCGGCTGGGCAGCGTTCGGGAAATTACGACACCTTTTCTCGTATACCTCAAAACTTGAAAACGAGACTGTACAACCAGTGCGTGTTGCCAGTAATGACTTATGGAACTGAGACGTGGTCCTTCACTGCGGAGAGGGCTGTGCTCGGGGTTTCTCTGCGTGATAAACTTAGAAATGAGGATATCCGCAGTAGAACCAGAGTAACCGACATAGCCCAAAGGATTAGTAATCTGAAGTGCCAATGGGCTGGCCATATAGCTCGAAGAAACGACAACCGATGGGGAAAAAAGCTTCTCGAGTGGCAGCCTCATGCCGGTAGGCGAAGTGTAGGGCGACATGCAGGAAGTCGATGGATGCAGGTGGCTCAGAACCGTGCCTTGTGGCATTCCTTGGGGGAGGCCTATGTTCAGCAGTGGACTTGTGAAGGGCTGTAATGATGATGATGATGATCACTTTACTACATCTAGTGGGGGGCCGCCCTATACTTTGCTTATCGAGACGAGCCTGCCCTTCAAGAATCTTTCTTCCCCAACTGGTCTCAGTTCTTCCCCAGCTGGCCCATTGGCACTTCAGCTTATATGTCATGTTGTTGTTGATTTGCATACATAATTTATTTAGGTTATATATAATATGTCACCAAAATAAATAGTGTATGTAATAAATATTGTATTGTATTTAAATCTAATGCGTTTCGTGAATATTTTATAACGTAAAGTTTTACTAGGTAGTTTTCATTTATTTAAATACTTTAAAGTATTATCTAACACTTGTATGTTTCTATTCTTTAGCTTCCGATTAGTTTTGTTTTGTTAAACCAGTGCTTGACTTCAATACCTGTGATGATATAGCCCTAGATGGTGAATTGCACTGTCGTAGCATTACAAAAGCCTAATCTCAGATTGTAATCAAGGAATGACAAACGGCAGAAAATTATTCCACTCCTTGCTGAACGATTATATGCAAACGATGTAGCCATGGTCATCATCGACCAAGAGAACATCATCAACATATTATGATTACGTCTGCAATATGAAGATGAGGTTTCTGTTTTTACTTACATTGAGACGATTATTAATTGTCTTCAGAAATCCCGCAGTTTGTTGTTGTTCAATTAATGCTCTGGGGTTGAATTAATGATAGACAAACACTCGCAACGGCAGAAATTCAATACAATTCAAAAACATTTTGCCATTAATGTATATTCGTTCAGTGCAGTCAGGCAGTTTAACGTCATGCATATTTTTAACCGACGGATGGCCGCGAATGCATTCACCCGTAGTACTTTGCCTTTCACCGGCAAAATAAAACGGGTAACACTTGAGCATGTAGGAGAATTGAAAGATTATAATATTATAACAATAATATAAATGTATTGCACGAAAATTTAAATTTACATTAACACAAGAATATATCAAATTATTTACGACATAAATAATAAACTGCACGTCCTCAAATTTACTCTAATTTCTATTTTTAGCATATAATGATCAATATAATTCATTCATTCAAATTCGAATTAATTCCTAATGTAATAGAGCTACGCTGCAACTATATTATAGTTGCCACCCGAATGGGCTCGACCGGAATAGGACATACGTTCTTACAGGATAACATCGTGAAATGGCAACTTAATACTACTATGATTAGTATAGTGAGTGTAGATAACTAGATACCCTTTTTTACTTGTAATGAGACATTCCATCTTAGTCGTCAGGGGTAACAACGCACGTACATTTTGATAATTAATTGAGGATAGATTTGATTGTCTATTGACCACAGCATACACTTACCATCAGGTGGACTGTGTGCTCGTTTGTCACTCTTATTAAATACAACACACGGTTTGCTTATTTTCATTTATATCCCTGAATAACAAACATTTAAATATTAATTCGAGTAAAACCGCTTATCAACTAGTAAATACAGTGCACTGTAATCGTTGTTACACTACACAGAGGCATAAATCTTTGTTAAAAAGTGTGTTGGAAAAAATTTATAAAAGTTACAGTCTTAAAAGTCACTCTGCTGGGCACAGGCCTCCTTTGGACAGGATCCTCTCTCCACAGGATTTATGAGAGCGTTAATAAGCAGTTAATCCTCCACGCTGCCCCGCGTGGTTGTTCACATGACCCCGAAATTTTATTTCACAGACATCCAGATTTGTTTACGATGTTCTCATTTATGTTTATTTATAATTGTTAGCATATACAAAAATACTAGTCAAAATAAAGTCTTTTAAATGACGGACGTAGTCAAAACATATCTATTACTTCTTTCTTTGTAAAACGATTAACTTTTTGTTGGCATTCTGATAAAAAACTTCGTACAGTACACACCGACATTATTTTACCGCGTACCATATTCTATCAATGATTTTTATTAATAATCATTTATGACTAGGAGACCTATCTCCGGTCGCTCGCGTACTATGCACTATGAGCTTGGCACTAAAGAATATGTCGGAAGTATATTTTATTATGCCATAAAATAATTAAAAGCTACTTTAAAGCATTTTAGTCGGAAATAATTTATACTTTAAAGGTATTCTTATTTAATTGCGCTCATCCACATTTTCTTGTAATAAACATGAAATACTGACCCGCTATATTAAACGCGATAGGGTTTTTAAGGACCACTTTGTCCTTTCCTTACCCAACAAAAACTCAATTTCACGAACAAGTGTGTTCCGGCACTTGACCACGTATTCCCGATAAATAGTTGGGGGGAGAAGGGGGGGGGGGGACAGATTACACGAACGAAGGAGAAACTTGTTTTCTAATATGACCCAATACTTTTTTTTAACAATAAAATGTTTTTTTTTATGTTATTCACTATTTTCTTGTTTTAAACTTATTGAAAATTATTTCTTACTTTTTTGATCGGTTATATACAAAAGCGTGTTTTTTTAAACTTTATTAATTTTATTGTTGTTTTGTTGTCATGAACATGAATTCGATAGAAGATTATTACTGTGTTTGTGTGTTAAATTTTAACTGTTGGTAGGAAAATAGTCTATTTGTGATTTTCTTACCACTTGTGATTTTTCTTATCACAAGGTTTCAAGCAGTAGGGACTTGTTGAAGCGATACGATGGCGTAGCTTTATACACTTTCAGAAAGTGCTTTATAAATGATAATTTTGAATGAAAGTTTTTTCTTTGACTACGTCTTTGATTGTTTGGATTATATTGGATACTCTGTTTTTTTTTCAGCAGCTATCCACGGATTTTACGATATAAACATCATATGTTTTAAATATGAAAAGAATTGTCTTTTCTTGTTATATTTAAAACATACCTTGCGAGGTGGATTGAAATACAACTACTAATTATAATTTGAAACTTGAAACCTATATTAAATCTAAATTTAACTTTTAAATTGAGAATATAAAGCTTGCACAGAGGAAAATGTTAAAGGAATGTCTTTAACATTTTCCTCTGTAAAAGTTGATTATGAGGTATAAAAAGTTGTCAAAAGTATAAACTTGTTTTAGAGACATTAATAATTGTTATACGGGAGAGTATTCATGATACAGTAAATTATTACGTAACAAAGTATTTTATTTTATATATGGTATGCTACATAAACACCGAATGCACAAAATTGATACCTAGTTTCGAAGAGTAATTTGATTATAGTCAGAGGTAGCATCAAAAGACGGAGAAATATGATGTTACAGTTACGTTAGGAAGACGTCTGACGCTTGATTAAGTTCAATTAAAATATCTTACCAACTGTGATATGTATACCTATCCTTTAAAGGATAAAATTGAAATTTAAGAACAAGAACATTTAATTTTTTTACAATAATAGCTACAAGCGAGACATACTGGAATTTTAGTATTTTTGGACTTGCTATCTCGTGTGAATGCGTGTATCAATGATGGAGTGTGGGTATTTACTTTAATTTTTAAATAATAAATTGAGTACGTATGAAAAGAAACGGTTTATTTTTGAAAGTCATTTTATGTTTTAAAAGCTTTTATTTAAATTGCAATGTATTTTTGTTAAATTGCAATGTAGTATTATTTAAATTGCAATGTATGTTTGTAAATCTTGTAACTGAATTTTAATACAGTTATACTTAACCAATTGAGCTGAAATTTTGCATACATGTTTAGTTGGGATGACAATGCATGGTTAGCTAAGTGACGTCACATTAAATCCAATATGAAAGACTCCTCAAGACGGGGTCTAGTTATTTTCTTTGGATCCCATGATATGGTTATCAAATGAAAGGGTTTGCTGAGAAAAATACAAACATAAAATGTCGTCACTCTAAATTTAATATGGTGGACACCCAAAGATAGCGGACTATGTTTTTATATGCATCCCCATGGTACGGATATCAAATGAAAGGGTTTGCCGAGAAGAATAAAAATAAAATGATGTCACTCTAAATCCAATATGGTGGACTCCCATAGAAGGCGGACTATGTTTGTTTATTCACCCCCATGATATGGATATGAAATGAAAGGTTTTGCTGAGAAAAATATGAATAAAATAATGTCCGCGTTCAGCTCTTCGAGGAGATGGTGTACTTCTACCCGACTAAACGGTAAGTCTTAGCGGAGTCGCTTCTTAACTAATATCGGCCTTTTTTTACATGGGGAAATGCCTACGCATACCCGCCTCGCGGGGGCAAGGACGGGTTATGTCGAACTCGCATCGACCCCATGGTGTTCCACCTTCGCCGCATATCGGCAGGGCCATGGGAACGCTTTAGCACACATCTAACCCCTCATCGGGGGAGGACTTTTCCTCCCCATTCTCATTTTCAGGCAAGGCGCGCCAGGAACACAAGGCACGTCTTCCTTCACGATCTCCAACTCCACCTGCGTAACGAGTCCCCCCGAGTCCGATACGCGGAGGCCATGAGGCCAGGAAAATCGAGCGCTCAGTAGCACTCGCTTTCCCGACCCCAGCAGCGGATCTGGTCTCTGGCTCCGCCGCTAATCAGGTTTCGATCGCGGAGGGTAGGGAGAGCGGCGCCTCACAATACAGACACTCCTCTTCCCCCGCGGCCCCACCTCCATCGCATCAACGGTGCGGTCCCGTCAGAGTCACGTAGGATAGGGCGAGTGGAGCATTGCCATACCAACACTCCTCTTCCCCTGCGACTCCACCTCGGCTTCAGTGGTAGGTAGAGAGAACACCCTTCTCGCCGCAGCCCACCGACACACATCCGAAGTGGGCTCGCCAAGCCCACTCGGAGTGACCACCTCGGGCCGGCCTTACACCACGGGCCAGCCAAGGGGTTCCTCTTTGTTCACCGTGGGTGACCAAGCCACATCTACTAAACCCCCCCGCCACGACAAGGCGGAAACCCGTTCGGGGGGGAACTAATATTGGCCTACACCCTGGACAAATACTGGCGGTGGTGAAAAAATTCAAAACAGCGGAAAACAAGACGACCGCCATACCAATTTCAAAGAGTTATAACTCGGCAAAGGTTAGGAATAGTTTGGCGGTACTCGAAATGTTATAGGAACCGACAAGGGTTAACTGCTGGCGATAAAAAAAGATGGTGGATCTAAGATGGCGATCAAAAAGCTAAAATGATGCATTAAATTAAATTAACTGACTTAAAAACATATCCAGCAATAACTAAAAAAAAAATTAATAATAAAAAAAAACATTTTTTAAAACAAGCTTTTAGATTTACCTGTGTACATAAACAAGAATACAATATATGTAACTTGATATTGACATAAGTAGGTAATTCTTAGAAAGAAATAATGCTTTTATAAAACGGATTAATCTCGCGACAAGCTTTTGTATCACATAAATTGTGTAATGTAATAAATTGATGGGTTTGATTTAATTTAAAGTTTATTTTCTTCTTTTTAGAGCATTTAAATAAAAGCTTGTTTTTAAAAATGTTTTGTTACTATAAATTTATCTCTATAACTTAATATAAAAATATACATTTAAAAAACAACAACAAACTTATATCTATAAAAATATTTCAAAATAATTAAGTTTCATTTTACTTAAAACTTTTCCTAAAAATACTAACAAATGTCGTCTCCAAAATTATGGTCGAGTTAAATCTGAAAAAGGATATTACGAATTTAAATAACAAGAATATTGATTGCAGGGAGATTACCAGAATTAAGGTAAGTTTTTAACACTTCGGGAAAAAGCTAAAATTGCTGATCCACTTACTACCGAAATTGCAATCAAATGTTATGAACAATCTAAAAATTTAAAAATAATAAAAATAAAAATAAGAAATATGAATTGCAATAGACTTTTTTTATGAATTATGATTTTCACAAGTTTGTTTTCTAGCTTCCACCTCATTCACGCCTTAAGCTAACTTCCAACTTAGGAAAAGTATTCCAAACTATAATATATTTAATACGCCAATCTATGATGTTGTTATTACTGACGATGGTTACTGACTGGTCTTGGGTCTCTCAGTCGTAGCTAACATATTTATGATAGACGCAATTTACTTTTTAATAGATTAAATACAAAATAGAGAATTGTGACTATTTTCGTGTCATTGATGCTTTTTCTAATCTTACCGAATGTATGAACATTAAATTGTAAGTTAATAATTATTTTATTAGGAAATTTCGAACCAAAAAAGTTTTAGCCAAAAGTAAACAGTTTTATAATCCACGTTTTTGTTCTCAATTTTACCTTCACTAGTCATTGAAGCAATAAGGTTGATAACTTTTTGCAAAGATCTATATATTATTCACAACTGTTTTAAACCCTCATTAATTATTAATCGTGTTTTGTAAATCTGACAAGTGACAGTTTATTCGACATTTCTGTGTTCAAATTAAGCAACAATACAAGCATTATTTTTACAAGGTTTACCCGTGCGTTGTTCAGAATCCCTATTTACATCCTACGCTCCTTGCACAATCTGTGAGATTTTCTTGTACAGATTGGCTAATCTTGGTTAGTTATTAGTAGCGATCTTCAACTATTATATTGTAGATATATTAAAAAAAAACTTTTTTGTACGGCACAAAAATTATTCATAATGTGAAAAAATTTACAATAGTTATATAGTGTATCATTCTTTTTTTAGGATATGGACATTAGATAACTTGCAGCTACACAAAGGACCCTCGCAATCAAATTTAACAAAGAAGGCCACAGATGCGTTATCATCTTTGAGTACTAACCTCTTCTACTGCTGGCTCTCATGCTCTACAAACCGGTAGATCTTTATCATCACCTCTCTTTTTTCATCTCTCACCTCTTTTAATTTCTCCTTCTCTCTCAATCACCAGTAGGTTAATATATCATATCTCTCTCCAACTTCCTCAAAAACGGGATGCATCCTGTACCCAGTAGTGAAATGGTTATAGACTGTTACATTTATACATTACATTCGTATAAGCTAATAACTGATATTTGGCGTAGAAAAGTGAACTTTATTATTCTTCGTTAAGATGACTTTGCTACGCTGAAAATTCATTTTGTTGATCAGTCTAAAGGTATGCATTTTTGTGGCCTCAAATGTGCGGGTAAACGAGTAAAAGATCTCAGGAGTTAAAAAACCGTTTACATAAGTTCGTGGACGTGAATATCCAGTATATTCACGTCCACAAACCACAAGCTTACCTGTTTTATTTTATTATATTACGGAGAAATTTTTGTTGTTACCCACTAGCTCACCGCTGTACAAAGCGTAAGTTACATTCTTTTTTGAAATTCTCCTATTTATTATTTACATATTTCTCAGCACCTAGAAGGAGGACCTCAGAATCGATTTTTACATAGGCATGCAACGAGAAATCTATCTATCTCGAGGAATAGAAGAATATCGATATCATCATTCACCACAGTTGTATTTTTGATTCTTAATGCCAAGTTGAAAGCCATACGAGCCAAATACATATGCAACAAGTCAATTTTCTATTATTAATTCACGCTCAAGATCACATTTATAAATAACAGTTTAAAGGTAATAATTCTGCTCAGATACTTAAGTTTGTTTATTTAATGTGAATAATTTACATCAAGATGAGTTAGGAGAACAGATGTGTAATTAATATTACAGCTATCTTTTTTATTTTAGACACGCTTTGCCTAAATTTGTAATTTTCTTTATACATTTAGGGTGACAAATAAGCATACAGCAGGTGGGCTATCCTAAATTGTAATGTAAACGTTGCTAAATTGTATGTGGATGATCTGTGTCATAGACATCAACATCTATCCTCGATTAAATATCTCCTCGATTAAGAATCAAAATGCAGATGCTATTAAAAAGGGTCTCCGGTTCTCTACACTCACGATACAAAACACAGCGGCATTAAGCTGTTATTTTACGCTGTTATTATATTGACCCATTCGTGCTAAACCACAATATACATAGCTGCAGCGTGGCTCTACCACATATCTAAATTGTTTCTAATTCAGTTTCTAATTCAGTAAATATTAAAGCAACCAATTTCTAGAAAAAACAATTTAAAATGTCGTAAAAAATCCAGTGGGCATTTTATAGTATAAATTTATTATTAAATATCTAAAATGTAAGGTTTTATTGATGGTTTGACTTTATGTGATGATTTATGGAACTGAGACGTGGTTTTTCACTGCCAGCCGTCGAAAAATGAGGAAGTTTATAGTCAGCTCAGCGAAAGGGCTATGGTCGGAGTTTCTCTGGTGACTCAGGCTTACGGCCGTGCTTTGTGGCATTATTTGAGGGAGGCCTATGTTCTACAGTTGACTTGTGACGTATGGTAATGATGATAATTATTATGAATGCTAAGTATGAAAGCAAGTAAAATAACAGGTTGTAAGGCATTATATCTTTATACTCCGAAGATGGCAATGCATCTGTACCAGTCTCTTTTTAGAGTTATTTATAGGTGACTACGGACTGCAGTAGCTACTTACCACTAGGAAGACTTTCAACTTGTCTGTTACTCTAATATTGGAAAGAAGGAATTTTATTTATAAAGGGAATGACTTATTAAATCAAAAAGTTTGTGGCGTCAACCAAAATTTATTTTATGTTTTTGACACGAAGCTAGTTTTCCTGGCGATTATTTTGCTTAAACATGTCTGAAACTTATCGCACCGTAAGAAGAAAGATATTACTTACATTATAACAATGAACAATTAATATAACGATGAAAATGAATAAAAAAACTTAATGTAATAAAACATTTTAGAGATATAAAATATTTGTTTGAAGAAGCCACTGTGCTTGTCAAGATGTAATATATAACATATCTTCTTCCATAGAATTTATGCATGCCCATAGAATTCACAACTGGACATGTGCCTTCCCATTGTAAGGAGGATTTGCCTTAATCATCACCCATGGCTGGTGAACTGACGATTGCAGTAATACTTTTGTCTCGTACTTTTGATGCTGCTCCCCGTCGCTGGTCTGCGTATCTGGCATAAACGGAATTGTATACTGCATCTATCACAAGCCATAAAATTTTTCTGGCATTTCCCATATTCGCCTTTTACGAAACCCTCGAATCGAAATCACAGCGCATCCTCTTTCAATTTAATAAAACCCTCAAGTGTATCACTTAAAAACTTCAATTTATATTATTCAACGTAAATCTGACCAAAATTGATTAAATGAAAAGCTGAAGGTAGCTCGGGTTAACTATGGCGTGAGGACGTTAAACATTTCAGTCCCCTCGTGACTACTGCACAGCGCTCTAAACGTCGGGGTATAAAATAACTCGGTACACGAGAAAATTGTAGTCATTGGGTGATGTTTAAAAAAATTAATTAATCGCGACGAGAACCGTAAAAATGAGCTTTTTTAAATATATTTGTCAAATTAAATGTTTTCACGGTGATCGAGAGCTTAGAGAATATTCGAATTAAATATACTTGTGTTAATATTGTTGGTAAGAAGCGGTCATAGTTGCGACCCATCATTTACTGTGAATACTAATGTCGATCCGCTTTATATATAAATATTTATAACATTAAATCTTAATACCATAATTAATAAATAATATAATAACTGAACTCCTTCTAATCGGCTGGACCGATTTTGAATAAATTTTGTGTGTGTGATTAAGTTGTTTCGAAAATGGTTTAAATTTACAATTTGAACAGGTAGGTGGTGCTGTTGTTGAGATTGAGAAATCACCCGTGCGAAGTCGGGGTGGATCGCTAGTATTATATAAAAAACTATTGCCGTGCGTTAGTATCGTAAAAACTCGAAAATGTCTTGACCGAGTTTGATTAATTTTTTTGTGGATGGCTTAGATTTACAATTGGCGCTGTTGTCGAGATCCAGAATTCACCCATGCGAAGGTGAGGCGAATCACTAGTGAGCCAATAAAAAATAACGTTAATGAATAATATATCGTTATAAGTTTGAAGGATGATAGTGGTTATATCCTAGACTGCATGAGCCTTTTTGTATCAAAGCTTATTGGAATTCGAATAGAATAAATAATGTAAAGCTTATCACATACATTATCATAAGCATTACAGTCCTTCACAAGTTAACTTCTGAGCCACCTTCATCCAACGATGCATGTCTAACTGATTTTTGATTACTGCATATCTAACCAGGTCGTCTAACTGATTTTTGATTACTGCATATCTAACCAGGTCGTCACTTCATCTAGTGGGTGACCATCCTACCCCCCGCTTACCGGTACGAAGCTGCCAATCTAGAAACTTTTTTTCCCATCGGTTGTCAGTTTGTCAAGTTATATGGCCGGCACATTGTCACTTTAGATTAATGATAGGATTGGCTATGTCGGTTATGTTATGATCTGGTTATTACATTTATATATAGTTGTATCTGATACAATACTTGTAATTTGTTTAAATAACATTTTATAGATTATTTTTGGTTGTATTGTTAATTTATCTATACTTAAATAAATCTCCTATACTCCGGCATGTGGTGTGGTTGCCAGAGGGCAATTAGTAAGAAAACTTTGTTTGTAAGGACTCCTATATTGTGAATTATTAAGTCTGTTGTCGATCTTTCAAATAAATAAATTTTCATGCTATATTATAAGTTGCTCTTTTTATGAACACGTCAATTATATTAGTGCTGAAATATCTATATCCACTCGTTAATAGTTCACTGCTGGACCTGCTCCTACTGCGGTCGTCAGATGAATTGTCGTAATCGAGACGCTTTGTTGATGGAATGCCGACCGCATTACCATATGTCACACTGGGTATTTGACATTTGGAATATAGAAATGCTTTCACTGTCAAGTACAGAAGGCTTTGAGGATCTGTCTGACATTTACATAAATAACTCTCAGGAATCTCACTTGACGAGATGCGATAATGGATTCTATTACGCGGCTGCCACACAGTCAAGTGAAATATCACTTAACATAAATAACATCGTAACACCAGAATATTCAATTACTACATCAATCACCGAATAGTTTCAAGTCTCAAAACAAGACATCCTAAGAGGAATTACGTAAAGCGATTGTTATACCACTTGTTTAGAATAATTTGATATGTTTGCGTTTTAGGAGGTAGTGTAGTCTGTATACTGACGCATACACATTGACTTTTGTCGAACTGCTGGTTTTGTTAAGAGTCGAAAATCGAGTGAACATGTAGTTTCCATTCGTTTTTTTATGTGGTAGAGCCAGGCTGAATCGTGGCTGGAGCTGGAATAGGTTGGCTCAATCAAGAAGAACCACGATCTCACAAAATGCCAGCGTCAAATAGCACCAATATGCGGTTCTGTTTCGTATGGTGAGTGTAGAGAACTGGAGACCATACAACACCCACGGGACTATATGAGGTAGTGGATATTCAATATACGGTTATCCTTATTATTAAGAAAAAAAAAACAATGTTTCGGCCTACCTATATGTTTTTTTATCGCATCGCGTTTATAGTGTCGGTCTACTGTAGTAAACCATAAATATTATATTATGAGACTTTGATCAAACGACTAGTCCATAAATCGTCTATAAATTGACCGCGCGAACAACAATTTATACTTCAAGTTACCACTTAACACACATGTTTAGTAAAGTATAGGATAGTAACAGCTTATATAGGTCCCACTCCTGTGAATAGGTTTTCTCTTATTTCTGAGAGGATTTTTATTATGTGTTTACACTATACATGTTTAGTGTTTACTCTTAATAATGATAATAATAAAAAGACAAAATATCTGGATTTAGCTCACAAGGTGACCGATTTATTGTGATTTGTTGACAAAAATAATCTCTGTAGTAGTTACTAGAACGGGTTAATCCCAGCTTGTCTCTCGGGTTCACTGGGACTGCGTAACGGACGGCTCCAAGCTCAAATACAGAGGGTTCCTCGATACCACCCGCATTGTCCGCCAGTTTATTTCTCTCTCGCCCTAGCCCTCGGCCATTTGGTTTACTTGCCGAGGGCTACCGTCTGGTTGAGCTTTATATTTATATTTATATAGTGTATTAAATCTATTATTTTTATTTTATTTTATAATGACAAAATACATAATATAAACAATTTATAAGTACAGTGCAACGTAAACGTATATAAGATTTTTCTGCACACTGCAGGTCGCCGTCTTTCGAGAGTAAACATTTTAATATTATTTAGAGTAAGAAGGTGGTTCGCCTCTTCTATAAAAATAACATGATGATGAGTTGTAAATGTTTTGATGCGACCACAAATTAACTGTCCCTAGTTACTACTTAGATGTGATTGTAAAAAATGAAATCTATTTATGTTTTTATTTAAAAAAAAATCATATTTTTGTTAAAAAACACCATAATATACTTTAATTAATTTTATCATATTTCGTCTATATATTTGTATTTATGTATGTTGCAGCCCAAACAGACGAGAACTAGGAAATAAAAAATTATAATAATAAAATCACAAAACAGTAGAAAATATCCCAATTATAATGAGATCATGTACGCCTACATAGGCCACACTTGAAAGTTCTATTCCTGGCCGCTCATGAATGTTTGAATTACGAATGTTATATTTTTTAAACATAAGAAACTCATCATACATTGCTTAAAATATTTTTAGGTGGGAAGTTGCGTGTTAATTGATTCTTAACACAAGTTGAAGATTGTCCATAGCAAAAATGGAATTAACGCGACAAAAAAAAAGGGCAGTGCAATCTCTTCGCAAGATTGCACTGCCCGTCTTTAAAATACTTTTGGCATTCACCTCATTTGAGCACCGTAAGGCGTTGTTACGCAGAATTTGATCGTGACTGAAGGTCGACCTTCACGAATATCATCATGGAGATCACTGAGGAAAATATGGCTACTGTTAATTGAAGAAAATCAGTGCGTACCTTCGAGGAGATTCGAGGAAATTTGCGTGTAGGTATGAGCCAAATTCATATTATATGAAATAGACATACATACATATATAAATACACACATTAACTCGAAAAACATTACCCTCCCTCTGGGGCAGTTGGGTAAATATGTGTTATAGGTTTAAATGGTCGTATCTCTTGCGTTAATTTAGAAGCTTGAAATTTTCCACCTTCATTTGACTGTAACTTTGGTCTTTCAAATTAATTTAAATTTCATACGTCTACCCCACTCCTGAAAAAAAGGAACTTGACAGATAGACGGACAACAAAGTGATCCTATAAAGGATTTTTTTTGGGGGCTACATTTTTTATAAGAGATAAATATAAAATAAGAAAACATCAAACGTAGAAGAATTTTTAATTTATTAAATATGAAAAAATAAGTTATAAAGAAAGCCGTGGTAGCTCAGATGGTTAGCGCCCATTGTAAATTTCAAAGTACGCGAGCAACCCGGGTTCGATCCCCGCCGGCACGAATGAAATTGTTAATTGCAATTTTAAGTGCCTACTTACTACGTGCTCGGCGGTGAAGGAAAACATCGTGAGGAAACCTGCATGTCTGAGAAATAAGAAAATCAATATTTCAAAGACATTTGTGAAGTTCGTCAACACGCATTGGGGCAGTGCGGTGGACACTTCCTTGCCCTAAAACCTTCTCAGAAATGAAAGGAGGCCTGTGCCCAGCAGTGGAACATATATAGGCTGTAACTTTAACTTTTTTTTAATGTTATAAATGATATCTTACTATTTTATTCCACTTTCACCATTTTCACTTACGTACCTTATCGTATCACTTTTCGGTTCGTTCACGTTCTTAAGTTCTGAAGTGGAAGTTATGATATAGTATATAGAAGAATTAAAGCCTTGACTGATATACATATAATTATTTTATTCCTTTTAGTTAAGCCACAGGACAGCATTCTTGGACCAACACTTTTTTTTTGGCATACATAAATGAATTGTAAAATTAATGTCTGTACTCGTAGTTCGGACCTTTTTATGTTTGCGGACGATAATATTATCCTATTTCATGGTACAGACATGGGATATTGTACAGCATTGTACTGAAAATGGATTTTGTGCGATTATACTTATTATATGAATAATAATATTTTAACTGTTAATTGTTCAAAAACAAAATATATCAACTTTTACAAAACCATAATCTCAAAGCCACCACACAGTTTTCCTCTCACCATGCGTGTTACCCGTGTTATACGTCTGAAAAAAGAGAGATGTAAATGTTCACTATTAGAACGAAATTCTAAGACAGTAATATTTAAAGTAATCTTTGACGTAAAATTTAATTGGCTATCTCTTATATCAAATGTATCTAAACGTATTCGGAGACTCAAACCTAAAAACTGTTGCGTCTAAAAAACTGCTACTTTAGACACAATATAACGCTCATTGTCATTGTCTTTTATATTAATTACTCATTAATTACTCATAATCATTCTGCTCATGGGGTTCCCAAACGTATCTACACTACACACGCACACATACACGCACGCACGCACGCACACACGCACACACACACACACACACACACACACACACACACAAACACCCCCCCCCACACACACATTTTTTCTTCTATTTATAAAATGTATTGTAAACGGTATATTTTCATATAGGTTATCTTATTTCAGGAGTCAGGGCATCAATATATAGGTCTTCCCCAAGCATTCAACCTGCATCCATCGATATCCTGCATATCTTACGCAAGTCGTCACTCCATCTAGTGATTCCATTCTGTGTTTAATAATTAATAATAATTATTAATTGAATGAATACTTAAGTTTTATCAAAAATTCTAGAAATATGAAGTTGTAAACATATTCTGACGAACAAATAAAACGGTTCTTTGCATGACGAGCGGAATTATTGATGAAGGTACCTACTAGTATATATACGAAAAAAAATACACAAATTACATTCGTATTCCAAATGTCATTACAAATACGGAAATCAATTTCCCGGAATCATTTTGCTGCATACATAAATAATCAAAGTTACTCGTAGCTCGCAAACTAACACCGTATGCTCTTGTCGTTGTGATTCATTCAAGTTTGATTATATCTGTTTCATCGACACAAATTAGTGAGTAAATATAACCAGGTCGTGACCTTTAGTTCCACCTTAAAAATTATGACGTCAAATCTAAGTGTGCAGGAAATATAAAATAACTAGTATTACGCAATTAACTTTATTACTTGTGCTATTTTTGAAAACAACTGTTTCGCTTATTGTTTGCGTCTATTAGGTAATTTTATAAGAGTGTTCTTTGCTGGTTCCTATTTGGAAATAAAGTATCCGATAGACGATGGACTAACCATTTAAAAATATTGGACTTAAAATAACCAATCGGTGACAGATGAAAACGGTAAAAGATGTGGAGAACATTGAGTCCGACTAAATATCGCTATGCCTTATTATAAGCCGAATAGGAACGGTATAAGAAAGATCCGTCACTCCATTTTGTCTTTTAAGAGGCATATGGAAAAAGACGAAAAGACCAACGATAGATGAGTATCATACCATCTAGTATATGCCAGATTTAAAAGATGAAAATTGCGCAGTGCAAATCCTTTTTGGAATGGGAGTGGCCCATGTCCAACCAACATTAAGTGCTAATAAAGAAGCCATAGATGGTCTTATAGTTACATCGTTTAATACTACACTATTAGACGTAATTATTATTAAAAGTCAATTTATAAAAAAAAAACAAGAGATATAATTAGTGCCAAAGGACTTAAATTACGAGAGAATATATTCTTGGCAAGCAATTTTATTAAACAACAAACTATTCCCAACGTTATTATAGTAAATTGACGCAAGCTCACTAGGAAACAATATAATGTGTTTCTTTCCGTAGCTTTCTTTCATTTAGCATAGTCTTAAGTTGTCGACATCAATTCAATTAATACTTGTTTAGTAAGAACCAAACCGAACACTATCCACATTACATTGGTCTAATTTGTTATAATCGAATTGACTGTCGTGTGGTCAGTATATCTGGCTTTTGCGTCGGTGGTTCTAGGATTGACAAAAAACAGACTAGTATTAAAACAGACGGAATGATATTATTGCTTGTAAGGGGGTGAGCCTTTCTAACCTATTTTTTATAAGATAAGGGTGACAAACGAGCACACAGTTCACTTGATGGTAAATGGTTGATGTGGCCCATAGACATCTACATCTATCCTCGATTACGAATCAAAATGCAGAAGCGTGTTACCCGTAAGGACTAAGATGGAATGCGTTTCCAGTAAAAAGGGTCTTCGGTTCTCTACACTCACCATACGAAACCCAGCAGCGTTGAGCTGCTATTTTACGTTGGTATATTGTGAGAACGTAGTCCCTCCCCGGCCGGGTCGACCCATTCGTGCTAATAAAACTATACTACTAATATAGCTGCAGCATGGCTCTACCACGTAAAAGTTAAAAGTAACGTTAAAAGAAAACTATAAAACAAATAAAAATGATTATCTCGACATTAAATCATGCAACTAACGTTGATTTTATTCATTATTATGGTTTTAAATTAGCTTTAACGATTGAAGAAAGTTAATTTTTAATGCAGTCATCAAGAAGTATGTTAGAGGTTACTCTGAATGTCAGCGTGCAAATTGTGTGGTAAGAGAAAACTGTGGTTTGTATAATATTGTGACCAAGAATAGAAATAGATGCTTTGGTGGTGTGGACATGAAGAAAGAATGAATGAGAAAAGAGTGACAAAGCAAATTTATGCTGCAGAAGTGAGAGATTGCAAAGAAAGACGGGATGAAGAAGAAGGGATGCCTTGGACGGAAGTTTATTGCCCGAATTGGAGATATATTGAAAATAGGCCAAATTAAAAGTACACTTAACTGTCGAACATGTATAAAATTCGTAGTCTCTGTAACCTCGTAGCTCTGTTTGTATTGTAATTGAATATATGGCTATTTTTATGCATAACATAACATATAAAGCGATATACCCGGATTCAGAATGTAAAATTATTTTATTTTTTAGTTCCTTGAATTCGGCTTTCACTTTTAATTAAAAGTTAAATTGAGTGGACTAGTAGTGAATATTTTTTTTTATTTCTGGAATAATCTAATAAATAAAGTATAACTTATGAAATAAAAAATATTATCAAAATCGGTTCTTAACTGACGAAGACATTGCGTAATCAATGCACAAAAACATACAGTCGAATTGTAAACCTCCCTCTTCGGCTACAAAACAAAGAATTGGTACCCATCGGCTACAAAACAAAGAATTGGTACCTCGTATTCGTAAAACATTATTAGATAGATTTTGAGTTATTGTCATTATTATTACCAGGTCGATTTTAGTGATAAATTTTGTTAGTTTGGTCAAAAACTAATTTTTATTTGTAACCGGGTGCGCTCGCTTTGCATTTTATAGTGAAGTTTGTCCCTGATGCCAACTCCACAGAAATTGTAGTTTATTATTTTATGTGCTGATCTACTACGAAATGAAGACAATGATAAATAATCTACACGTCTGAGATGTATAATATATCTTGAGTCGGAAGCCCCAACTGACTAAGCGCGGCGAACTCTTTCCAAGTTCGTAGCACATACGAAAATAACAATGAGATTAGGACTATAGCCAACAGGAATAATATGTCATTTTATTTAACTGTTATCACATTCACTACACATTATGTATATTACAAAACTGGGTGTGGGTTTATTAGTAACGCTATTAAACATTATTAATACCCCCGTAAACCACTCCAAGTAAGCTTAAAAAGTTTGTGTTAGGAGTAGCTCACCACAGTAGTCGAATGGTGGATTTGAACTTCGAATTTCTGAGCTTGCAGTCCTCATAATTAAATAATAGGGTACTGTCTCTTGATTTTTGAATTGTAAGTTTTATTTTGACATTGTAAAAAAAATTAATACCCATTTAAAATCATTCAAATTAGTTGATGATTAATACTTTATTAGGTATTGTGTAGTGGCGGTGTAAGAATATCTACTACCCCATATGGTCTCGTAGGTGTCGTAAGAGGCAACAGAGGGAAACAAAACAGGAGATGGGTAGCTTCCTAATAACGACTAAAAATTAAAGCAATAACTCAAAGATTAAGTAAGCAACAACGTATGCTAGCAAACTCCAACTATCGTGTACTTGTATCGTACACGAATGGGTTTCATTGTTCGCATCAAGTTGTTATTGCTTAAACTTGAAGTAAGTTGTATATGAACATTCAAATACATACGTGCAACGAACATAATCTCAAGTTTTGAGTAAACATAAATACAGACAGTCTATATAAAATCGTCAAATACATTTGTAATGGTTTATTAAAGGAATAGCAATAAGATCAGGTATACCTCAAAACTTGAAAACAAGATTGTACAACCAGTGCGTGTTGCCAGTGATGACTTGTGAGGAAGCTCAAGGTCGCTCAGCGAGCTATGGAGAGGGCTATGCTCAGGGTTTCTCTGCGTGATAAACTTAGAAATGAGGATATCCGCAGTAGAATCAGAGTTACCGACATAGCCCAACAGATTAGTAAGCTGAAGTGGCAATGGGCTGGCCATATAGCTCGACGAACCGACAACCGATGGGGAAAAAAGGTTCTCGAGTGGCAGCCTCGTACCCGTAGGCGAAGTGTAGAGCGACTCCCTACTAGATGGAGTGACGATCTGGTAAGACATGCAGGAAGTCGATGGATGCAGGTGGCTCAGGACCGTGATTTATGACATTCCTTGGGGAAGGCCTATGTTCAGCAGTGGACTTTGATGGACTGTAATGAATGATGAAGGAAACGTTTAAGAATTATAACTCTATTCTGCGTTCTATGAACGATAATTTTCAAATATTAATCATTTAAAAAGAGCACTTAAGTAGTTTGCAAAAAATGCCTGTATATACCTTAGACACTTTTAAAACTTTAGTTTCAATAAAGAAGTTATAATAATGTTTTATACACTAGAGTTCCAAGATTTATTCGATTTGATAGTTATGTACTCGAAGATTTTTTCAAATCCCCTAAGGGCCATAAACACGGACTTTCCGTTTCAAGTTATTTTGGCAACTGGGCTTTGGATTATATTTTATTGGCCGCGTGAATGATAGAACTGACAAAGGATGGGTTAGAAGTAAATCTAGTATGAATATAATATAATATATAACTATAACTATAATAATAATACATAGTGCTCACAGAAACAAACAAATTAGTAAAAGGTTTTAGTTTTAGTTTACTTTTATATAATACGTTTTTACGTGTATTTTTAATTCGTATTTAAGACTTTAATTGGATATTTACATAAAAGCTATTTTAACAATTACTATTGGCAAAAAAGCAAATTGTATTCAGGTAAAATAATTTCTTGGCACATTTCATAAGATTTATAAAGAACTTTAAATTTGTCGTTTCTTGCATATAATTTCCCTTTGTTGCTTTTTGATGTTTATGTACATTTACTATAAACATTGTATTTACTGTAAACTTTGATCGAAGATGAAACGTCGAAAGAAACAGCAGGAATTTTCTAATTTAATTGTATATGAATCAGTGCAATTCTACTTTTGTAAATTTTATCAATCTCATTTCAAAAGTTTATTACAAAATTGTGCGAACGACGCACAAACGCTAGCCGCCCGATGAGAACCGAGGGAAACCAGCAGGGGACGCTTCTATTAGTAGTCTAGATAGCAATGTATGGAAAAATTGGCATAATTAATGGGGTACATTTATTTATCGGCATGATATGTACGTTATAGAGCGAATTTAAAATTTTACACTCTCCCTTCCCCTCACGGGTATGTATGACTAAAAGGAAGAGTAGGATATGCTCTTTAAAAAGACGTATAATTTATTTCTCCTATGTAAAAAAACTACGATTCCGGACATTTTCTGTGACACTGGGGGTGGGGTGGGTGGATGGGTGAACGCTCACCCGGGAAGTGGATGAATTTTACTTTGTTTCGTAAGAACAGGAGAACGCTCCCGAAAGACAGATGATAGTACTAAGGATACCTATGATGATGGGTCACAGATTCGATCGAGGAAAAAAATCATCTTTTCACAACGTTTTATTAACTTTATTCACACTCCATCATGTTATTACAGTTATTTGAAACGATATTTCACACAAAAAAATCATGAAAATACTGAAAAATAAAACCAGCAGTGAAACTTTAAAAAGAAAATCAGCTGACAATAGGGTCAATATCCTCGCGGGCGCCGAACTCTCGGTACGAAACAATGCATTAGGTTATACTACTTACTCACTCTACCCTTCCCTTTCACACACACGCTGCTTCGTGTCGCATCGCGATTTGGAATTTACACATACTTCAAGGACGTTACAATAATTTTAGTTTTTGAGACAGTGCCATGTTGACTATCACGAGCGATAGTTCAATTGTTTTGTTTATTAAATTATTGTCGTTATTACTTGTTATTTATTAATTAATGTTGTTGTTCTTGTTGTTACGTTTTGTGTTTTTTGTTTTGTTTTAATAATGTCTAACGCGTAGGTACGTTTATAGTGCGCGTGAATACGGCAACATGTTAATGTGCCTTGAAGAATCTCATAAGGCCACGGAGGATCGGTAAGCTGTTTCATACCTAATTTTTTTTTAAATAACTTAGTACTGAACTGATCTGAATAGGTACATAACTGAATACATCAGAATAATAAACATACCTACATAATGGATAACAAAGCATGACTCTAACCTTGTAAACATTTTATTTAAGTATTTTTTTCATTAGCGGGGAATCGAACCAGTTATTTGGTTTATTTAACCTGTGAATTCGAATTAAAGTGGCTACGTGGAGACAAGCACAGTGGCAAAATAGTAGGTTAAGTAGATAAGTTAGGTATTTAGACAAGTGTTGTAAATTATTAGGTATTGTGGTACCATCGCTAGTTGCGGGCCGCGCGAATTCGGCGTTCGCGCGTACATTGACCCCTAGTCAGCTGATTGTAATTCAGTAATTCCACTGCTGGTTTTATTTTTCAGTATTTTCATGATTTTTTTGTGTGAAATATCGTTTCAAATAACTGTAATAACATGATGGAGCGTGAATAAAGTTAATAAAACGTTGTGAAAAGATGATTTTTTTTTCCTCGGGATCGAATTTCTTTGTGACCCATCATCATAGGTATCCTTAGTACTATCATCTGTCTTCGTTTTCGGGAGCGTTTCAAAAATACCCTGTATGCTGATAAATAAAAATACTCCATTAATCTTGCCAATTATTTAGCTAAAATGATTGAACTACATGAGCGAGGTATCGTGTCATGTCGCGCGACTCAGACGCGTGATATACGCGGGTGAAACCGCGGGGCACAGCTAGTGCCCCGCGGTATTGCATACATACTAGTATTGCAACTAGTACGCGTGTCATAAAAAGGACACGCGTACTAGTTGCAATACTTTTTATGATCTGTGAAACAATTTTTTCAATATATGGCAAAATAATTAAAATGGCCATAGTTTCCTATAGCAAAAGTAAAATTTAGGTTCCGCATTTTTGATGGTAAATTTTGGTTTGGGTAATTTTGGTCAGTAGGAAGAATTTTTCTTTTTTGCTAATATATGCTGGCGAGCTGCACGTGGTGCAACTTATTAATGAGACTATTTCAATAGCGGTAAGACCATGCAAAAACGTCAAACCTTATTTGTATATTTTAAATAGTAAAAATCTAACATAAAGCGGAAAACTAACAAAACTTGAGATACTACTAAAAAGCGAATTAAAAATTAATGATGCAATTTTTATAAATGATGGTGTATTTATAAATGATGGTGTAAATAATCTAGTTCCGCAAAATCGTAAAAGAAGTAAAAGAAGAATAAAGTATAAGAAGTGGGCGGTGAAGATGAAGTCATGACGTGAGCAAGCAGACTGTATAACTGTTAAAGTTATAAGTTTATAGTGCCTCATAAAATAAGAGTGAACTACGCAAATGACGAACAAGTTTTTTTTAAATTGTAAAATATTACCAATTGCACTGCAAGTAGAGCTTAATATATTGAAGGAAATGTTCTTTGAAGTGTGAACACTTCACTCACTCAATTTCCTTCAATTACAACTGTACATGATTTAAATTTCAATATATTTTAAGCTCTAATATATACACAAGCAAAGGGTATTACACAAGTAGATTAAACTTTAAGACCTATTCGTTTCTTTAATACATAAAGTCTTAAGCTTTAAGCTTTTGACGGCTCCGTGGCGCAGTGGCTTAGCAATGAGTTGCTGTGCTTGGGGCCGCGGGTTCGAATCCCGCACGGAACAAGTATTTGTATGGCCTGCAAATAATTGTTCCGGGTCTGGATGTTTGTCCTTGTGCAATTTATGTTTGTAAACTGCCTCCACGATACAGGAGAAAATCATATTGTGGGGGTAACGTTTTAAAAAATAAAAAAATAAAATAAGAATGAAAACAATATACACAACATTTTGTCCTTGGTGAAAGCTTAATGAGCTACTCAAGACACGAAAGTCTGACAAGTTTGTGAATACTTATAATTTTATAGTGCTCAAGATTAAATTGCCAGGCATATTTTTCATACTTCGTATACTCCATAAATAGTTGGTACATAATCGATTATGTATTTTAAATTTAAACATTAAATATATCTGCAATTATTTATGCGTCTATTGACCTATAAAACAAATTTCTCAAGTATAAATATTAATTGTTATTTAACATAATCATAGAATTTTTTATATGCGGACGCTGCAAATTTTGATCGCTATATTTACATATTTTTTTTTGCTGTGAGCTTTGAGGTTGTATTGATAAAAATGTAAGAAGAAGATATTATAAGTATCTTATACTTTGAAAATTTGACTTAGAGATTTTGTACAGGATATAATGCCCCACAAGCTCAACCTATTTTACCATTACAAACGTAGTACTTCATATACTAACCACACTTGAACTGTCGCGAAACGAATAACGTCTACCACGGGATATCAAGAAACGCTAAACAAGCGGCACAGCTAAAATATCATCGTCTTTAAATTTATTTTATTTCTACTAACAGGATTACAACCACCATAACTCATTTTCTTATGTAATTCATATGGCATATAGTCTTACAGAAAAACTTAAAATACTAAGGAAACAGGATGAAGGTACTTTATTACGCTATTTATACTAGTTAATGCTATGATGCGTTCCTTAACAGATTTGTTATGACTTAGAATTTTCGCAGTTAAAAAAATATAAACGGAAAAGTGGTATCTTTGATAGTGACTATTTTTTGAATATGGTTTAACAAAGAGTTGACAATAATATTTTGACAAACTAATAAAGAATAAACCAAATACATTTTTAATTAAATAAGAGTCCATTAAATAAACAAGTTGTTGCCAGCTTTTACAAGTAAAACTAATTTTGTATAAAAACCTAGTCAATTAAATGATTGATTTTTGAACAAGCCACTTTTAAAGACTTTTTCGTCTTTACACAATATATTTATATAAAGTGCTACACAACAAAGTATTTCTTTTACCATCAAGACATAAAGGTTCTATAATTTATAAATAAATATGGCATAAATTTTAACATTCGCATCTATGTAGTATTGGGCACCCAAGTGCTACTCAAGCGTTCTTCCAACAGAATACTAAATTTACCTTTCTCATTTGTAAATACACCCTTGGAGTTACAAATTAAACTGATGTTTTTAAGCAGGCAGATTTAAATTTCCTCTTCTTGCAGGTCTTCCTCCTTCATCCTCCTCTTTTAGCCGTAACTCACTCACTCATTCACCACTTAATTTATATGGAATAACGTTTTAATTTTTTTATATTAAAACTGCCGTGTAGTGGTGCCGTTAGAGAATCCACCTCATATCATCTCATGGGTGTTGTAAGAGGCTACAGGGAGAAATGTAACAGGAGACGGGTAGCAGCATCTTCCTAATAAAATTGACTAAAAACTAAATAAAATATTGCGATTGCCAACACAATAGCAACATGGCACATACCCCCTATATAAGGCTATTATGAAGGTAGCATTTGTTCAGCAGTGGTCTTTTAATAGACTGAAACGAATAAATAAATGAATTTTTAAAACAATTAAAAGTATGTTTCATTTAAAGTTAATAATCAAATTATACTGAAAGTACAAAGCAACCTTTTTCATTTCTTTCCTTTGCTGTCGTAAAAATGCGACTAAGGGAAATTAAATTTTTCACTCCTACAGCGGTATATTATAATCTTGTATATATATCCAAGTTGTAAAGTCATTGAAATGGAGACGGAAAGTATGTTTGGCATTATGTTTACTGTAGCAAGAACAACAAATTCTTCCCAAAATCGGATACGATTAGCCTTGACCTCAACACTGCCAGGGCATTTGTCATACTTTGTGTTGTAATAAGTAAATGTTTTCACGCTCTAGAGTCACGCTGAAACTGTATTACGCCTGCAGCTAAATGAGTCGGCTCGACCGGGGAAGGATTACGATCTCACAAAATATCATCTCAAAATAGCGACTTGCGACAGCATTGTTTTACTTTGGGATAGGCTGTTTGCTCTTTTTTTACCTTTTCGCGTATAAAAATAACGTTTTATAATACCTATCATTAGGTAATCCTTCTAATTCTCTGAGGGAGATTCACTATATTTTCCAAGCAATATCAAGCAGTTACTGATACAAGTAGCAGTGCTGTGTGCATATATATATATATATATATACCTATTAATAAAATTGAAGTCTCTGTCTATTATATCGATTATGAAACATACGAAAATGCAATTAAAATTATTGTCTGTCTATCTGTCGGTCTGTTCGGGATAATTTTCGAAAAGGCTGAACCGATTGTGATGGAACTTCACAAACAGATAGATGATATTTTTGTGTGTTATTAAGATATATTTTATGCGAAAAAAACATGCAGGTATTTTTGTAAAATCGAAAATTTCATAAAATAAAATGGTTTTTCTTGATTTATTTTATAAACACGAAAGATATAAAAAAATTAGGAGAAAAGCATTTTGTCTTGCAAGTTTGCACAATACAGTCCTTATACTTTATTATCTTCCTCTTAAAGTTTTGATGCAATATCGATTTTTAAAATTTTATAACTTCAAAGCTATCTCACAACAAAACTACGAGTGTTTCAAGGATAAGGTGTTAAGACCTTTTTTACGTTTAATTAATAGATCATCAGTTTTTATTGTAAACATTTTCCTTTAAATAGTTCTCGAGATAATAGCAAAAAAAAACAAATCTTAAAGTGACTTTTCAAAATTTTAACTACTTGCCCAAAGTGATTAGACATAATAAAATAATCATAAACAAATTGCTTATAGATTTGTATTATAGTTTTAGTGTTCAAATCCTATGCGGACGAAGTCACAGGTAAAAGCTAATATGCGGTAAGTATAAAATAATATTAATGTAAAAGTAATAGACGAGTGTGTAAAAGTTTGGGTATTGACTTCACGTAGCTAGTTTTGTGCCAACTTTATCTCAACTACTTATAAAAGTTCTTAAGTATATCTTGTGTAACTAACGCGGTAGGTACTTGTAACGCACTGGTTGTATTAATGAACTAGCTGAGCCCGCGATTTCATACACGCAAACAAGTAGGACCACCTACGGAATATCTACAAATTAAATTCTCTTGTATTTTGGGTTATTATACTTTTTCATTAACCTTAACACAGAATAATAAACTTTTTATTAAAGTTATATAAGTCATATGCCTGCTAATATCCCATATCTATGGGTACGCAGGTGTCAGAACAGTTGTGAAAAGATATTAGATGAGTTCTTGGGCCAGTCGGGATCAAATTTAGCCTGAAAGAGAAACTATGCTTGGGCGTGTGAATCCCTCACTGTCAGCGGTCTCCGCATGGTCCGATGCCAATGATGTGAGATGCAACTCCTCCAAAACATAAGTACTAAGTTTTTATTTAACGTAGAAAGAAGCCTGCTCTCTTTGAATCCTTCTATACGCAATGTATCATTGGAATGCACCGATCGACTTTAGTTGATAGGGGCTAAGTATCTTCGAGCCTGAACTTTGAAAAGTTCAATAAGTCTAAGGCCAACCAGCTGCAAGGAAGTGAGGTGACCTTGCAAAGGTGCAGCAATATTTCACGAAGGGATAGTTGCATAAAAAGCGCAAATTCGTTTGTATATGGAGTATTACTGCCATATTTGGGTGGGTGCTACAAAAAGGCGTCTAACTGCTTTGAATTCAATGGAAAAGCGTGCTAAGAGGCTTTTTGCGTTACAGCGTTTTGCCTTATTCGGCTGCATTACGACTTACCATCAGGTGGAATAGTAGTCAATAACTGGCATATAATAGCTAAAACATGCGCAATGGAACAGTGTGGCTAAAACATTGCTCCATAACTCTCTCAGAAATTAGAGGTCAGTGCCCATTAGTGGTAGGTATATAAGTTGTAACATTCATATATTAATATTACTAGCGATGCGCCCCGCTTGGCACGGGTGACTTCTAGATCTCAACAACAGCTCCATCTACTGGATCTAATTGTAAATCTAAATCATCCAGAGACCCACTCAAATACACACAAAAATTTCATCAGAATCGGTCGAACCATATTCGAGTTTTAGCGTGACTAACGAACAGCGTTATACGTGGTAGAGCCATGCTGCAGCTATATTAATTGTATAGTTGTAGCATGAATGGGTCGGCTCGACCGGGGAAGGAGCACACTCTCACAGAATACCAGCGTAAAATAGCGGCTTATTGCTGCTGTGTTTCGTGTGGTGAGTGTAGAGAGCCGGAGACCCTTTTTACTGCAAGAGAGGCATTCCATCTTAGTCCTCAGGGCTAAAAACGCATCTGCCTTTTGATTCGCAAGCGAAAATAGATGTAGACGTCTGTGGACCGTGTGCTCGCTTGTTACCCTTATGATTTTTATATGTAAAGATAATAATCACAAATAAATAATAAATACAGATTTTAATCTAGAGAAATAGATGTAGGTTCATGTTAAAGTATAGGCTAACATTTACAAAAATGGCACTGGCAGAAGAAAATAGTTTGTATTCGTCCATAAATAAGATTGCTCTCTTTTTCTAATTGTTATTGCTTAATACAATGTTTCTTTTTGTAATCTTAGGATTCTTCCTAAGATTCTTCCTATCATACTTAAAAGGAGATTCCGGCCATTAGTAATGTTACTATGTGTAAAAGATACTGAATAAAGATTTTTTTCATATTTTTTTTCACAGTAATGCTTCACAATACTAGTTAATTACAATATAATCATAGAGATTAACATATTTCTTCAATTGATTATACGCGACAGAGCCACGTAGAACTGGTTGTTCGAATACAGCTGTAAGTAAGATCGACATCTCTTTCAACTCTCAGCGACTGGCCCTGCGTTTTGATAATGGTCATAGCTGCACATTAGCACAACACATATTACATAAGCTGACCGGAGGAACACAACCAACACCAACCAAGAAAATAATACATTACAAATGAAAATCATCAAAATCATCCCTGCTTTTCTTTTATCAATAATAAGGATTTAAAATAATTAAGGTATTAATTATTTTTTTACACTGGTGCACTTATAATCCAACCGTTTGGTCAGCGCACGCCTAATGAAGCAGCACTTACAATATATTTTTTATTTGTTAACTGATTTAAATGAAACGAACACGATTTTATTATATATATATATATATATATATATAGATTTCCTAATTAAGTTGTGACATAAGTACGTAACTAATTTAATATAAAGAGATGAAGAGTGTTGTTACTTCATTAGCGATATACTGACATATGATAGGCTGACATCTTTCGTTAATCAGTACTTTTCACAGATGTAGAAATCATTTCATTCAAATTATGAGTAAAACAACATTTTGTATATAATATAGTATGCCTGTTTTTGAAATATAAAAGCATTTTATGAGATTTCGTCTTTGCATATCGTCATTAATACTTAACGTATTGTAGATGTAGTTTAAAACACAAAAGTTTTATAAAAATATATATGGAAAATATATTACCCCCCTGTTTTTAGAATTCCGTACCCGAAAGATATCTAACGGGACTCTATTACCACATGAGTAAAGAAACCGTACCGTACAGAGGCAAAGCTTCATACAATCGCGCTATGATAGTTACACTACTACAATCTTGAGGCACGTGTGTGCGTGAGCACTGGCGGCTCGTCACGTATAGAGAGAAACTGCTTTAAACCGGCTCGGCCACTGCTCAAACTCAGGGTGATGTAAAGAATAATAAGGGTCAAATTTTGTTTTTGAAAGAATTATTCGTGTCAAATGAAATATAAAAAAGTGTAAATATGGTTTACTGTACTGTTTGTATGAACAATAATAGAACAAAAAAAAAATATAATTTTTTAATTGTCCCAAAGATTCCACTAGGTAAGTAGTAACTTGACTATAATTTTATATTTTTAATGTGTTAGATAGATACCTCATACATATATCTCAATATTAACTACCTACCTACCTATAAGTGATTGAATAGTTATTTTTATAATGTTTATAATTGATTAATTACGTTTATAAATTAAATACGTAGGTTCATTTTTATATTATTTCAGACCAAAAGAGTGGTTAAAAGCTGTCGCAAGAAGATCTCCTTTCAAAACTTTTTGATTATAAAAAAAGGCAACAAAATAGAATCTTTCAGGATCACTTCGCAAATCCTGTATTAAGTGTTCTAAAAATAACTATAAAATATTTATTTGGAAATGCTTTTCCAACTCTCAACTTGCCGACAAATGACGGTGCTTGTTCGAGTTCCAGCTAATGTAAGAATGTACCTGAAATGAATATATAAATTGCTTGAGCAAAAATTTCGCGAATATTTTGATCTCGAAAGAAACATTGTAAATATGGGTAATGAAATATTAAAACGTGTGCAAGACTGCATATTTGTTATGCCAATCCATTCCAATAGATTTTTTCAAAAACGACATAGGTTTAGAATTTACCATTTAATTAAAATAAAGGCACAACTAACTGTTAAAGAACAAAAATTTTAAAAATAAAATATTTAGAATAAGTAGTTTGTTAAAAAATATTCTATCTTAAGTATAAAATAAAAATCGATGAACATTTTGTTTATTTAATTTTATCCTCCTGTGTCAACCCTACCAATATAGGTAAAAATTTTGACAGCTCCTTAGAAGTTTTGCCTCTGTACGGTTTCTTTTCTCATGTGCTATTACTAAGCCTCCGCTGACCGTCCCTGTCTATCAGCGGGCTGTATCTCATGATCCGTAATAGGTAGACAGTTGAAATTTTCACAGCATGTGTATTTCTGTTGCCGCTATGACAACAAATAATAAAAATAAATTAAAAATTAAAGTGGGTTCCCTACTAGAAACGTGCATTATGATAGTACGGAACCCTTCATGCGCGAGTACAACTCGCACTTGGTCGGTTATTATTCTTTATTGCCTTTATAAGAATAAAATCGTTTCGAACTAAAAATGCCAATTGCGAAAAATTCTTGTGGTGTGTGTAAATATTTTTTCAACGACTTTTGGCCAACAGGAGAAGGGGAAGGAGTGTGCAATTCCTGTATGTGTTCACTCTCCGAAGTGTAACCTATGTATACATGTTTCTAAAAATATTTCATCATCATCTATATCTTTTGTACGCACTTTATTTTAAGTTTAATTATCTATAATAATATTTTATGCTTACCGTCTATTGGCGGCGAGAAAGAATCTACAGCCATCTTCTATCCCGTAAGTATCGTAAAAGGTGACAGAGGAAAACTGAAAGGGAAGATGAGCAGCAGCATTTTCCTTAAAACAAGTCAATAATAATAGAAAAAAACTGGGAAACCTAAAGGCTTGGTTATGAGGCAATCTATGGGCTTTAATGAAATAATAAATGTTTCATACAATTTGTGGCAGCAAAAAAACTTAAGGTGAATCTAAATAATTACTATGGGCGCAGGATAAACATAGGATTGGTTTTCTGACAACTTCACTTTTTAAATGAACCTCACAGAATACCAGAGTAAAATAGCAGTTTAATGCTGCTGTGCTTCGTATGGCAAGTGTAAAGAACCGGAGATCCTTTTCACTGATAATGAGGCATTCCATCTTAGTCTTTAGGGGTGACAACGCGTCTGCGTTTTGATTCTTGGTCGAGGATAGATGTAGATGTATATGGGCAACAGCATCCATTTAACATCAGGTGGAGTGTTTGTTCGTTTGTCACCCATTTTCTATAAAAATGTAAATTTTTATAACACCAATATTATGCTTTAAAGCGCTTTTTAAACTATTATAAGCCAGTGCTTGACACTAGGCGGTACTCGGCGGTAAGTGACGATGTAGCCGGAGATAATAAAGCACACTGAATTAGATTAAAAAGTCTATTCGCTTCAGCTAGTTGTATTTTACAACCTTTGGTAATAGTTTCGTATTTTCCTAAGTATAGTTTAGATGCTATATGAAACATGTATACCGTGTAGGTGGCGATTAAGAATATCCACTACTCCACGCTTGGTGAGCGGTTTCCAACCCGCTCACCAAGCGTGGCAACTATGGTGAATATCCCCCCATGATGAAATTTACGAAGAGACGGCCCCCAGTCCCCGGCGGCCTCGCTATTCTTGGCTACGGTGGCGACCATGGTAGCGGCGGGGCAGGGGGTGCTAAGAATCTCCGGTGGAAGTTCGATTGCTACCTAAGACGACTCGACATGGCAACATACAACGCACGCACCCTGAAGACTGACGAGAAGATCATGGAGCTGGAAGAAGAGATAGACAAGTTACGCTGGCATATTATAGGATTATTCGAGGTCCGAAGAGAGGGGGAGGACATGGCAATCCTCGAATCCGGCAACTTGTTCTATCACCGGAAGGGCGACCATCTGTCCCAAGGAGGTGTCTTATTTATCGTCCACAAGTCTCTCGTTAACAACGTAAAGATTGTGAGTGTGTCGACGAGGGTTGCGTAACTTATACTCAGAATCACCAAACGGTATTCGTTGAAGGTCATACAGGTTTACGCACCAACCTCAGCACATCCCTATGAGGAGGTGGAGGAAATGTATGAGGATATCTCTAAAGTCATGCATTCCTCCAAAACCCACTATACGGTATTAATGGGAGACTTCAATGCAAAACTAGGCACAAGAGAAAACGGTGAGCTGAAGGTTGGGAAATTTGGAATAGGGCAATGGAACCCAAGGAGCCCAGCAGCTGGCCGACTTCATGGAGAAAGAGGGATTCTTTATGATGAACTTATTCTTCCAGAAGCGGCCCCACAGGAAGTGAAGCTGGGGTCGAGCCCCGGCGGTTTGACAAAAATGAGATTGACTTGATTATGACGACCAGACGACAACTGTTCAGTGATGTCTCAGTGATCGCGAGGGTGAAAACTGGTAGCAATCACCGAATGGTTAGAAGCACACTGAACCTAATCGTTAAGTTGGAGAGGTCTCGTCTAATAAGGTAAACGCTCTGTCCCCCTCGTGCTCTAATCCAAAGACCCGAAACCTTTCACCTCGAGTTACAAAACCGTTTTCAGTGCCTAGAAAACTGCAATGAAGTGGACGATATGAATATAAGCTCGTGGAAACTGTCCATGTGGTTGGAGCTAAGTTCTGCAAGACCCGCCGCAGAAGAACACAAAAACTCTCCGATCACACTCTTAATCTCATGACTGTTAGGCGGGAAATGAAGCTGCAGTCTTCAACAGTTTTGACAGCATACAGGTAACTGAACAGACAGATTTCCAAATGAATGTGGCGGGACTTTTATTGAAGAAGCGATCGAGCGGAACCAAGGCACCAAAGTCTTTGCCAGAGATCTGTCTTCGGCCAATTGTACAGAAGACAGAAGAGTACTTAGAATTCTAAAATTTGGGCGGTGCTACAGTCCCTTCAGCGGTGTCAAGTTGACTGTCGGTATATCGAAGTGCTGAAGTGTTTGTACGGTAGGGCTACGATGACTATCCGAGTACAGAATCGGAGTACGAAACCTATCCCCAGAGAGGTGTAAGACAGGGTGACGTTATATCCCCGAAACTCTTCACCGCTGCATTGGAAGACGTTTTCAAGCTATTGGACTGGAAAAGATACGGTGTTCACATTAATGGCGAGTACATCACTCATCTTCGGTTTGCCGACGATATAGTCCTTATGGCAGAATCGCTGCACTATGCTCAATGACCTCTATAGTGTCTCCCAACGGTTAGGTCTTAAGAAAAACATGGACATCACTGCTGGCCATATGAGAACGCTCAAGGTCGCTCAGCGAGCTATGGAGAGGGCTATGCTCGGGGTTTTTCTGCGTGATATACTTAGAAATGAGGATATTCGCAGTCTAGTTGCAGCCTCCGGTACCGGTAGGCGAAGTGTAGGGTGACCCCCATTAGATGGAGTGACGACCTGGTAAGACATGCAGGAAGTAGATGGATGCAGGTGGCTCAGGACCGTGATTTGTGGCATTCCTTGGGGGAGGCCTATGTTCAGTAGTGGACTTGTGAAGGGCTGTAATGATGATGATGATGATGAGTTTAGATGCTTGAAGTATGTCATGACACCAAAAACTATGAAATGATTTTATTGATTCTTAAGTCTTTTGTTATTCTGAGGTCTTTTGACAATCTATAAGAATAATTTGCTTAAGTAATGCCGTTAAGTCTCGTGTTGTATCTATCACTCTATGTCAATATGGCTGTGACACCACGATACTTAACGACATTTTAAAACAGAGTAGCGTTTGAGTATTTTGGCAAAAGTAACATATTATTCAAAATATTTACAACAAATTAAAATTATTCTAGTGAGAAACTTTCTTTTAATTAAAATAAAATGCGTATCATTAGTGGACTGGAAACCACTCGTAACATTATGCGGTATTTCATTATGGAGCTCAGTAATTTGAAAACGTCCAAATGGCAGAAAAGCACGCAACAAGTAATAACACTATGGTCAAATGAAGAAATATGTAAGTCATAATAGATAGGGTTATTGTGTTAACCTTATAGTAAACTATGTCTTGAATGTGTATAATCAATGATATGTGTATGCTTTCCCAAAACCTTACTGGAGCAGTGTTAAAATTGTACTCTTTTTTACTTATTATTTATTTCGTTATTGTTCTTTTTATCGGCCTAGAACAGCTTGCTATTAGATGTCAGTCTCTCCTTTAATAGGGAGAATGATATAATCGCCATGCTTGCTAGGCAGATAGGTGACTATCAGACATACTCGTAATATAGAAAATTTAACGGTGCTCTCCATTTTAATCTGTGTATTTCACATTAGGCATATTTTTTAACTTATTACAAGCCAAGTGCTTTACTACAGTCACACCTGGTGGTATGTGTCAATTGTGAATGATTCGTTCATTTGACCCGGGACGCATCAAAGTATTGATGATTGAAATTACATTTTTTGAACGTTCCGGATCAAAAGATTTACAGGACCCACGACCAAATAGTATAGTAATGTCCGACGACCGACACTATCGAGCGGGTCTCACAGATCATAGAGTACTGAAACTCGAAATGATCCATTTGAATGATCGATCCGAATGACCTAGTTGGTAAGACGAATCAATAATAATTGAATGATCAGGTCACTAGAAATGAATGAATGACAGATGATAAAACGCACTGTTTAGCGTAACACGTCCACTCCTTGGTTGTACGCATTACGAAAGACGAAGCAAATCGTTTGGTTCGAAAGTGTAATATATTGACAACAAAGGAGTGAAGACTCGCCGACCGCCTGGTTATCCGATAGTGGGAAGGGGAGGTTATTTATATAAAAATCGTTATTCCGCCATCTATAGGATACATGAGATCTCTTTTGTGCTTTCCATATTCACCCCATACACATGAGAGTATATGCAATTTATTATAAATACTGGGAATCGAATAAATGAAGAGAGACGTGATACAGATAGTGTCAAATTCACAGAAAACATTAATAATATCATGAAACTATACACATACAAAAAAAATTACGGAAACTGAATTCAATTAACAAAACAACTTCTCGTCAGCTTGTGCCTAATGTTTTCAATCAGATGTAGTCTTTTCCAATTACGCGAATCTTTAATATTATACTTAAAACGCGTTCGTCTAAATGCTAGCCTAAACTACGTTAAATATAAATTAAACTCGGCTATATATAAATAAAGATAACAATAAAATCAAATATTATAATATAGAGATAAAATTACTGGATAATATGTATATTATAATCTCTTTAATGTGTACAAGGTTATAATAAAATTTCAACTTTGATGACAATTAAAGGCTTAGATTAAGGTACATAGAGCGTATTAATGTTTACTTTTCTAGTAGAAGAGATGCATTATAAAGTCAAATAATACGGTTTAATAATTTTGATTACTTTAAAGAGAATTCAAGCGAGACATGTAAAGTGTAAACTATGGTGTCTACTGCGTACTTTATTTTTAAAATAATTACAATCATGTGTCAGAGTTTTATGGATATTATCATACAGGACTTGAAATTTGAATAAGGGCCGATTTTGTAACCCTTAGCTAAAACTTATTCATAGGATAAAATACACCATAAACAAATTGAAAATTACAGTTGTACAAACAAAATAGTTCAAATGTTTCACTTTTTATTCGGTTTGATAATAATATATTTGATGGATAACTTTTAACTGACGATTGAAAAATTTATAGAGTTATACATTTTAATATTTAGACGCTGTCGCCTTGATCGACTTTATAATCACGATTCATTATTTAAACCCTCATTTTCATTACAAAAAATACCTAACATTTTTTGTAATGAAAAGTAAACTGAAATTAAAATAATATTATTCATATACACAGTTACATGATGTACTCACAGTAAATACATACAGTTTTTAAGCGATATTTTACAACACCCTAGGGATGTCTAACTGCCATGGTTTTGTCATGTCGCTGTCACACATCTATTATAACTTCTATTAAGGGATATTGATATAACATTAATTATATTAATGTTATATCAAACATATTGTTTCCTTCAAATGCCAATGTTAAACACATACTATCACTTGTATTTAGAAATAAAATTACTCATTTTAAATTACTAATTTTCTTGCCGTTTAGTGGTGAAATTCTGTCTGGAGTACATTATACTTCCGATAGACGGTGGTACAACCATCTCGTTTACACCGGACGCAAAATGCCTAGACCGATGGGGAGTAGCGTTAAAGGCTTAAAGCGTGACGCCTGGTAGAGCGATCGCAAATATCAACTGTTACCGTTGCAGCCTATTAAAGTACACTGTTGAACATAGGCCCATAAATTGCCTCATAGGGGGGATATTTGCCATAGTTGCCATGTTCGGCAAGCGGGTTGGCAACCGCAGTTTTTTAATTTTAGTAGTTATTAGAACGACGCTGCTGCACAGTGCACATCTCCTGTTTTGTTTCCCTCTGTCGCCACTTACGACACCCACGGGATGATATGGGGTAGTAGATATTCTTACACAGCCATTACATGGCCAATATCAAGCATGGCGATTATGGTAAATCCGCCTTTCAGCGGGGAGGCCCGAGTTAAGCATAGGACTTTTACAGGCTGATGAAGAAGATAAAGATATCTGTATGATGATGATGATATGTCCTCCTGCACGATTTTCGATCAGGGTTAGAATTACCGAATAAACTTTTGAAAGCGTAGGAGATATTAATAGCACTTTGGCAGTCTGTAAAAAGGAGAGGTTTCCCGTCCGGCAAAAATTCAGTCCCAGAAGCGGCCAATGCCACGTGCACAAATTTTGTTTAGTACGGATATCGTTCTTTATATGCAGAGTCGTTCGGGAACTTCAATAGCGTGATTTAGTCCTTCGATGTTTATTCAGTTCGTTTACCGTAGCTGCCATTCTTGGCAGACGGGTTGCCAACCCGTCTGCCAAGAGTGGCAGAAAGTTTTTTATTTTTAATAATTATTAGGAAGACGCTGCTGCCCAACTACGAATCCCATGGGACGATATGGGGCAGTAGATATTCTTACCTCGTTACTATACTTTTATTACTACACGCTTATTACACTTAAAGTTCATCATTCCCGACGATTCAATCGGTTATTTAATTTTTAAATATGCTCCAAATCGACTTCGTATCTAATGGGAAGAACGCAAAATTGTATGTTCTTTCACCCATCTGCATTTGAGATGGTCATTAGTTCCGTATCTTGTATTGATCCAAGCGGCCGGCATTGGTATACCAACGTCCTTCAATCTGACACTCTCCTAACAAGTTGATTTTTTTTTATAGAATAAGGGTGACAAATGAGCACACAGTCCACCTGATGGTAAGTGGTTGCTGTGGCACACCTACATCTATCTTCGTTTGCGAATTTAAATGCAGATGCGTTGTCAGCCTTGAGGACTAAGATAGAATGCCTCTTTTCTAGTAAAAAGGGTCTCCGGTTCACTACACTCACCATATGAAACACAGCAGCATTAAGCTGCGATTTTACGCTATATATTTTTTATATTTGTATGGTTCATTATTTAAAATTACAACTTGTGAATTTAATAGAATATTTACTTCTAAAACTTTCTCTATAAACACTCGCAAATCATTTAAGAATGGGCGACAGTAGGAATTTATAAAAGTAGACGAAAGTCATACGACCTTTATAATGAAAGATCATATAATCATAGTGTTATATTTAGAGAGTATGTAAAAACATATTCTAAAATTTAAAAAAAGTATGCTCCACAGCTAAAGCTTTACATTTAAGCAACAAAATTAAAACAGAATCCGATAAAATTAAAATGACATGGAGTATAATTAATAGTGAAACGGGCAAGGTCAGACCACGGAACTCGGATTTTCTCACTCTCGGATTTCCACGGGACTCGGATCAAGAAGTTGCTATGGCTTTTGAGAAACATTTTACTGATGTTCCTTTTTTGACAATAAAATCATTAAATTCTTCTCCTACTGTCGCCGAATCATTGCTTAAACAAAACGTTAAGCCTAGTTCAAATACTTTGAAATTCCATAGAGTATTGCCAAAAGATATCGCTAAATATTTTAAAACTATTGATGTTAAAGAAAACGGCAGACTTATGGGGGATTTCCGTTAAAGTTATTGTATCTATAATAGATAATATAGCACCTTATCTAGCCACAATTTTTAATACAAGCGTCGGATCTGGTGTGTTTCCTGATCTAATGAAACATAGCAAACTTATACCTTTATTTAAATCTGGTAGTACATTAGACCCCGCCAATTTTAGACCGATTTCTGTACTACCAACATTAAATAAAATTTTTGAAAAAAATATTTTAGATCAGATATTAAGTTTTTTAATATAAATAAATTGCTTCATAAAAATCAAGTTGGTTTTACAAGGGGTCACTCGACTACCGACGCCGGAGTCGAACTTATAAAACATATTTTTTGTGCATGGGAGAATTCAGAGGATGCTTTGGGTGTGTTTTGTGACCTTTCGAAGGCCTTCGACTGTGTTCACCATGAGATATTAATTAGGAAGCTACAGTACTATGGTGTCAAGAACACAGCGCTTAAACTTATTATTTCATATTTAAGTAATAGAATGCAGAAAGTTATTATCAATGGTAAAAGTTCTTACGGGTCGTCCGTAAAGATAAGTGTCCCTCAAGGCTTGATTCTTGGCCCATTCCTATTTTTAGTATATATTAATGACTTACCTTCCCTTGTAGGGGATAATCATGATATAGTATTATTTGCTGATGATACTTCCTTGATTTTTAAACTTAAACGTCCATCATTTAAATGTGACGAAGTGAATAATGCTATATCAAAATTAGTGCATAGCTTTAACGTTAATAATCTGCCTTTAAACGGCAATAAAACTAAATGTATTAAATTTACAACAACGAATGTTAAAAATCTGAATACCAATGTAATTTTAAATGGGGAAGAACTGAGCCCTGATGAATCCTCTGTTTTTCTTGGCATCATTCTCGACGCGAAACTTATATCCCCATATATCCAAACTAGCAAGCAGACTAAGCTCTGCAGCTTATGATGTAAAAAAGATTAAGATCTCACTAGTGTCGAGATAGCTAGATTGGCTTATTTCATTTATTTCCATAACATAATGTCTTATGGGATTTTGCTATGGGGAAATGCGGCTGATTTAGAAACTATTTTTGTTTTGCAGAAGAGGGCCATAAGAGCTATTTACAACCTTAAACCGAGACAGTCTCTCAGAGAAAAATTTAAAGAAATAAATATATTAACTTTGGCCTCTCAGTATATTTACGAAAATTTGATGTATGTTCACAAAAACAAAGATATTTTTAGTAAAAAAAGTGATATACACTCTGTAAACACTAGGAACAAACAGAAGCTAGTGATACCAGTCTCTCTACTCCACAGAGTCAGTAATTCATTCTTGGGCCAATGTATAAGCTATTACAACAAAGTCCCAGAAAATATACAAGGTATCTCTATAACCAACTTTAAATATTTAATTAAACAAAAACTGTATAAAAGGGTTATTATAATATAAATGAATACATGGTTGATAATAACCTCAGGGAATGAGGTGGCCGCTTCCAAGCTGTTTCTAAAATAAATTTTGTAAATAGTTTGTAATCATTTATATTGTAAAATTTATTTTAAAAAAAGTCAAGCTGTGTTTCTTGCTGGTTCTTCCCAGGACAGAGGATTTTAATCGAACCAGTGGTAAAGTAAAAAATGACTTTCAATAAGAATTACTTGCAATCAATATTGAATGAAAATTATTCTATTCTATTCTATTCTATTAACTAGGTTGGAAATGAAACTTGTGTAGATGTTTAAACAAAAGGGAACAATTTCTTCTTAACTTACTTCGTAAATAAGAAGTAAGTTGCTCCAAACCATCTCTTTATTTTTATACAAAATGCAGTTGATTTTTGTATGAAAAAAACGTGTGCAGTTCACACGCGGTAGAAGTGAAAACTAAACTTCGAGAGCGTGAGAAAAATGCAGAGTATCAGGAGTAGGATAATTCGAAGGTTTATGTAATTAAACTATAAATAAATTTATTATAAACATTTTCTATCTCATTCGCTCGCAGGCTTAATCTTATAGATGTATATTTTTGTCTCTTTTTAGTGTTATTTTTTCATTTCATCGAGTTTCAAATCACAACGATTCTACAGAAGTTTTCACTTCAATAAAGAGAAAAACGAACTTACAGTCCACCTGATAGTAAGTAGCTACTGCAGTCCATGGACTTCTGCAGCCAACTTCAAACAAAGAAGGCTACAGGTGCGTCACAGCCTGTAATTATACTGGCTCTCTATACCCTTCAGAGCGTAACACAGTCATTGCTATTTGGCGGCAGGATTTGCAGAAAAGGAGTCCTATCACCATGTAAAAGCTTTTACTTTGTTTAGTACACATACATAAAAAGTGAAAAGTACCAACATATTTAATAAGGGCTTAACAACAAAACTTTTACGAAGAAACATACTTTCAATTTGCAAGGATAAAACCTTCGGCAAACATTTCAAAGTAACAAGTTTTTCAAAGGCAATTTTCCAAAAGTCCATATATCTGAAAGGGTGAACCATCAAATTAACAATATGTAAGAATTTTTTTCTTATTTAGTCTAAGAATACAAGATGTATTCAATCTAAATCCCGTATCAAACTACAAGTTTTGATTATATTTTGGAATTGGTGTCACTTTAGGTACTTTAGATACTAATATATTTGCTACTAGCTGTCCCTCGCTACTTCGCCCGCGTGGAATTTACTACGATTTTATAGGTTTTAAATTTTTCGCGCGGAACCTTAATTCTTTTTCTAAAATAAAACTTACTCGTTATAACATCAGCTATCTGCCAGTGAATGTCTCGTCAAAATCGGTTGAGCTGTTTCGGAGATTAGCCGGAACAAACAGACAGACAGATAGACAAACATTTTAAGCATTGTTTTTTTAATAATATTAGATAAGGTTTAATGCCAAGGAACGAATAATGTGGCCTAGTTTGTACCGGCGTTACTATTGCATATTTTAACATGAAAAAGTAATTATTGTGACATAAATAACTGTAATAGTTAGACATACGGTATCGCGAACTTTTTTTGTAGATATTGATGTCCTCTATAAAACTGTAGCACATCACTTTGCTCTATTGTCAATAGTTTCCGCAGCGTACGTGATATAAGAATTTTTCGGCGTTACTATTGGATATTTTAACATGGAAAAGTAGTTATTGTGACATAACTGTAATAGTTAGACATATGGTATCGCGGACTTTTTATAGATATTGATGTCCTCTATAAAACTGTAGCACATCACTTTGCCCTATTGTCAATAGTTTCCGCAGCGTATGCGATATAAGGATTTTTTTGGTATTTTTTTACAATTTGGGTTACCTTAACGAAGTTTTCATACGGATCCCTAACTTTTTGAAAATATTATATGGCCTATGTTCATCAGGGATAATGTAGGATTCTAATGGTGAAAGAATTTTTCAAATCGGTCCATTCAATTCAAACAAACAAACAAACAAATCTCTCCTCTTTATAATATTATAGTGAGATTGTATGATTTCATTACGTAGCTTAAAAACAGGGTGCCAATCAACTGGGCAGGTTCTGAGTTTGAAACCGTATCAGGATGAACAAATCATCAAAAATAATAATTGTTTTTTAAGTTGTCTCCGACATGGCTTTATTTCCAATCTTTTAATATCATCCGACACTGAGAGCTTAAGACGCACGAGTATTTTCACGTTTGCATGTAAACCTGCGGCAAATGTCTTGTGTAGTTGATAACTTTCGATACTTTTCACAAGTTTAAAAAGTCTAACTTCTTGAACTTTAGTAAATGGAATGTAAAACTATTATAATAATTCTAACTTGAATTTTAGAAAGAACGGATCGTTTTTATGAGCTAATTTGCGTCACAGACAATTCCAAGTCGCGAGCAATGCGAAAAAAATGTTTTAGGACGCTAAGAAATTATCATTTAAATATTGTCATGGAAATATGACAAAACTATGACAGTGTAGTTTGCACATATGGGTCAAATGTACAAACTAAACAAATACACTTATAATAATTTAGTAGCGGTGTTACACCGCTGTATTTACACATTACATTGTCACAAACTATGGCAGTTAAGTTGTTGGCAACCCGCATGTTGTATGGCAGTTACACTTGGCTCATATTTATAAACTACGCTGCCATAGTTTTCTCATTCTTCTATGAATCATATATCTATGATCATAAACTTATGAAAATGTAACAGTTGTCTTAGAGAGAGTAGGTACATTATATCTATCGACCAACTTATTATAATTTTTTACTAAACTTGCTTCATCGTATATGTTTCCGCTTCAAAATTTGTTATCAATTTTTAAAGTACTTGCTAACATCCAATTGAGCTGAAATTTGGCATATTTATGTAAGTTCAATGATAATATGTAGATACTTTATTATTCGTATTATGATACAATGGAGATAATCTACGGAGTTAGCCAATATTACTTTCTACGATCATTAATGCTATAATAATATATAATAATAATAATTATTATAGAAAACAATAAAAATGAATGGGAAAGACATTAACTGAACGTTAAGTGACGTCACTTTGCGTGGATTTTATTCATTTTATAGTTTTATATAGCGTTAACAATCGTAGAGTCATCTTGGCTAACCCCGCTGATGATGGACGCGGATACTGGGCCTGAGCGATGGTTAATTTGAAAAAAAAATTTGCATTATTTACTGGAGACTATTATTGAATTCCTAAAATAATTTGACGTGGTAGAACCACGCTGCAGCTATATTATGGTTGTGGCACTAATGGGTCGGCTCGACCGGGGAAGGACCACGCTCTCACAGAATACCAGCGTAAAATAGCAGCTTAATACTGCTGTGTTTCGTATGTTGAGTGTAGAGAACCGGAGACCCGTTTTACTTGAAAGGAGGCATTACATTTTAGTCCTCAGGGGTGATAACGCATCTGCATTTTGATTCTTAATCGAGGATAAATATAGATGTCTATGGGCAACAGAATCCACTTACCATCAGGTGGACTATGTGCTCGTTTGTCACCCTTATTATATAAAAAAAATTGGTTGTAGATTTGGAAAAAAATACATTTTTGACTAACGAAATTTTAGTTTTTACGTTAAAGAAATAAATATATATCATTTCATTATTATATATCCTGTTGTGAAAGATAAGTCGAGTCCTTTTTGATGTTCTAATACGAATTGCTATAATGATGTCGTTATACGTGAGCATAATAAGGAGCCTTCCTACGACTTTTTCCATAAGCAACATTGGAGATACATTGACGAGAGATTTATCTTTTACGTAAAATTCAAGACTAAAAAGAAACCAAAGGGATTTTTTTAAGGATCTCATTAAACTTCTAATTTGTAGCAAAAGAAAATCACGAAAACCATACGGAAATTGATACATTATCAACTCATTTATATATATTAAGTGACAGTTGCCTAATTGTGGAGTGCGGACCACGAACTCATAAGGTCGTGGATTCGAATCCGCCATTCGACTACTGTCGTGAAACACTCATAACACAAGCATTTTAAATTTACCAGGAGTGGTTACAGGGAATATTAGTAATATTAATAGAATTATAAGTATTTAAAAAATATATATTCCATTAAGTCCACATATAACGTCGTTGCTCATGGAGTCATGTTTGCCTTAGTTCCCACGCTTTGCAGGCGGGTAGGCAACATATGTTGTACCTACAATAAATATTTGTTTAGTAAGAAGTAAATATAAATATATTGGTGCTATGTAGTGGCAGCGTAAGTATATCCAATATCATCATACTGTGGGTGTAAGAGGCGACAGAGGGAAACAAATCAGGAGCGCCAACGTCAACGTCAACAAGTGAGGCAATCTATGGGGGGGGGGTCTATGTTCAGCAGTGGACTTTAATAAGTTGTTGCTTCACATGCCCTCGATTTTTTTTGCAGGATTTCTCACAATAGCTTACTTCACCGTTACCGGTGCCGGCGGGATTCGGTCCGGTTCGGGTAGCGGACTATAAAATTTACGTTAAATGTCCAGCCCTAGAGATACCACTGCTCTTTTTTAAATTTATTTTATACAATGATAAAATTTATAGTTAACTAGCTGCCCTGGCATACGTTGTTCTACCTTTTTCGATAGGTGAATTTTGTGGATCCCATTCTAGAATCCACATTTGTGATTTCCTTATATGGCACTAAACCATCTTATAAAATAATGAAGACAAGTTTCGCCTATAAATATGGATTTTGTTATAAACTTGACTACAGTGCCACCAATCGGATCGTAGTAATACTACTGCTATGAACCATCGTCTCTACAGCACAAATGTATTGTGTGATTATTCTTCAATCGTTCATTTCGTTCAAAAGTTACATAATCACCTCTGACGCACCAACGATGATGTAATATATAAAGACAAAGATTTAGTTAATTGACTAAATTCTGCTGTATTTTGCGGCAGCAAAGTAAAGTACAGCCTACGCAACTAACTAGTGAAGTTACTAATTGAAATTAGTGTCCCGGTTTCTACTTTTCTGTTGCGTCTTAACTCTAAATGGAATTAGCTTTCTAAGTAAGATGAATTTTCACCACTGTAATTAAGTTATTTATCTTGAGCTGACACGAGATTAACTAGGGTATGTGACTTTTACTATTAATTGATTCTACCACCTATTTATATTTATGTATCTTTGAATCTTATAATAAAGCAGACCAGTTTTAACTTTATTTATTAACGCTTATATCGTTTCTTAGGATGGGATACTGGTTTAAAACTTAGAATATATTAAAATATTCTTTAAAACATTATTTCCATACTAAAAGTCATAACGATTGCTTCTTCTGCATTCACATTAAGGAAACAGAGTAATGCTTTTTCAATCACAAGACAAACACTCAAAAAAATTGTATTAAGTATGAGTCCAGAAGAGTATTAAGTAAAGACCATTCACTTAATTAAACTAATTTAGTTATAAATAATAAACTATTATTCATCTATTAAATAATCGACTGTTTAGTAGCGGTGTGAAAGAATCTGCTACCCAATGTCGTCAGTAGGGATCGTAAGAGGTGACAGAGGAAACTGAAACAAGAAATAGCAGCATCTTCCTGATAACAACTCAAATTATAATAAAAATATGCGTATGCCAACCCCTTAGCAGGTGGTTTGGCATACGCTTGGCTCATATTTATAAACTACGCTGCCATAGTTTTCTCATTCTTCTATGAACCATATATCTATGATCATAAACTTATGAAAATGTAGCATTTGTCTTAGAGAGAGAGTAGGTACATTATATCTATCGACCAACTTATTATAATTTTTTACTAAACTTGCTTCTTCGTATGTGTTTCCGGTTCAAAATTTGTTATCAATTTTTAAAGTTCTTGCTAACATCCAATTGAGCTGAAATTTGGCATATTTATGTAAGTTCAATGATAATATGTAGATACTTTATTATTCGTATTATGATACAATGGAGATAATCTACGGAGTTAGCCAAGATTACTTTCTACGATCATTAACGCTATATAGAAAACAATAAAAATGAATGGGAAAGACATTAACTGAACGTTAAGTGACGTCACTTTGCGTGGATTTTATTCATTTTATAGTGTTAACAATCGTAGAGTCATCTTGGCTAACCCCCGCTGATGATGGACGCGGATACTGGGCCTGAGCGGTGGTTAATTTGAAAAAAAAAATTGCATTATTTACTGGAGACTATTATTGAATTCTTAAAATAACTTGACGTGGTAGCATCACGCTGCAGCTATATTATGGTTGTGGCACTAATGGGTCGGCTCGACCGGGGAAGGACCACGTTCTCACAGAATACCAGCGTAAAATAGCAGCTTAATACTGCTGTGTTTCGTATGTTGAGTGTAGAGAACCGGAGACCCGTTTTACTTGAAAGGAGGCATTCCATCTTGACTAAGATTCCATCTGGACTCTCAGGGGTGACAACGCATCTGCATTTTGATTCTTAATCGAGGATAAATATAGATGTCTATGGGTCACAGAATCCACTTACCATCAGGTGGACTATGTGCTCGTTTGTCACCCTTATTCTATAAAAAAATTAGTTGTACATTTGGAAAAAAGACATTTTTGACTAACGAAATTTTAGTTTTTTACGTTAAAGAAATAAATATATTTCATTTCATTATAATATATCCTGTTGTGAAAGATGAGTCGAGTCCTTTTTGATGTTCTAATACGAATTGCTATAATGATATCGTTATACGTGAGCATAATAAGGAGGCTTCCTACGACTTTTTCCATAAGCAACATTGGAGATACATTGACGAAAGATTTATCTTTTATGTAAAATTCAAGACTAAAAAGAAACCAAAGGGATTTTTTTAAGGATCTCTTAAACTTCTAATTTGTAGCAAAAGAAAATCACGAAAGTCATACGGAAATTGATACATTATCAACTTATTTATATATATTAAGTGACAGTTGCCTAATTGTGGAGTGCGGACCACGAACTCATAAGGTCGTGGATTCGAATCCGCCATTCGACTACTGTCGTGGAACACTCATAACACAAACATTTTAAATTTACCAGGAGTGGCTACAGGGAATATTAGTAATGTTAATAGAATTATAAGTATTTAAAAAAATATATATTCCATTAAGTCCACATATAATGTCGTTGCTCATAGAGTCATGTTTGCCTTAGTTCCCAAGCTTTGCAGGCGGGTAGGCAACACATCTTGTACCTACAATAAATATTTGTTTAGTAAGAAGTAAATATAAATATATTGGTGCTATGTAGTGGCAGCGTAAGTATATCCAATATCATCATACTGTGGGTGTAAGAGGCGACAGAGGGAAACAAATCAGGAGCGCCAACGTCAACGTCAACAAGTGAGGCAATTTATGGGGGGGGGGGTCTATGTTCAGCAGTGGACTTTAATAAGTTGTTGCTTCACATGCCCTCGATTTTTTTTGCAGGATTTCTCACAATGGCTTACTTCACCGTTACCGGTGCCGGCGGGATTCGAACTCGGGTAGCGGACTATAAAATTTACGTTAAATGTCCAGCCCTAGAGATACCACTGCTCTTTTTTAAATTTATTTTATACAATGATAAAATTTATAGTTAACTAGCTGCCCTGGCATACGTTGTTCTACCTTTTTCGATAGGTGAATTTTGTGGATCCCATTCTAGAATCCACATTTGTGATTTCCTTATATGGCACTAAACCATCTTATAAAATAATGAAGACAAGTTTCGCCTATAAATATGGATTTTGTTATAAACTTGACTACAGTGCCACCAATCGGATCGTAGTAATACTACTGCTATGAACCATCGTCTCTACAGCACAAATGTATTGTGTGATTATTCTTCAATCGTTCATTTCGTTCAAAAGTTACATAATCACCTCCTGACGCACCAACGATGATGTAATATATAAAGACAAAGATTTAGTTAATTGACTAAATTCTGCTGTATTTTGCGGCAGCAAAGTAAAGTACAGCCTACGCAACTAACTAGTGAAGTTACTAATTGAAATTAGTGTCCCGGTTTCTACTTTTTCTGTTGCGTCTTAACTCTAAATGGAATTAGCTTTCTAAGTAAGATGAATTTTCACCACTGTAATTAAGTTATTTATCTTGAGCTGACACGAGATTAACTAGGGTATGTGACTTTTACTATTAATTGATTCTACCACCTATTTATATTTATGTATCTTTGAATCTTATAATAAAGCAGACCAGTTTTAACTTTATTTATTAACGCTTATATCGTTTCTTAGGATGGGATACTGGTTTACAACTTACAATATATTAAAAATATTCTTTAAAAACATTATTTCCATACTAAAAGAAGTCATAACGATTGCTTCTTCTGCATTCACATTAAGGAAACAGAGTAATGCTTTTTCAATCACAAGACAAACACTCAAAAAAATTGTATTAAGTATGAGTCCAGAAGAGTATTAAGTAAAGACCATTCACTTAATTAAATTAATTTAGTTAGAAATAATAAACTATTATTCATCTATTAAAGAATCGACTGTTTAGTAGCGGTGTGAAAGAATCTGCTACCCAATGTCGTCCAGTAGGGATCGTAAGAGGTGACAGAGGGAAACTGAAACAAGAAATAGGCAGCAGCATCTTCCTGATAACAACTCAAATTATAATAAAAATATGCGTATGCCAACCCACCTGCTAAGCGTCGCAGCTATAGCAAATATCCCTATGAAGCAATCTACGGGGGAACTATCTATCTACGGGGGAACTATAGGTTTAGTACTGGACAGCTGACACAGGTCCAGCGTTTAGGAGGGGTTCAGTGACAAAAGCACGTATATATACGGGTTATTTTGCAATATATACTCAAATTTGCAGAGAAGGTTTAGAATAGGTATTATAGGCGAACGGTGAAGAAAAATTAATTAAAAAAATCTCAAATATTCTGTCTTTTATCTTTTAAATTTAGAATGAGTGGATATGCATTATTTTAACTGATTGTCATTCATAAAATATCTAACGCATACTATTTTACGCACACATTCGTAAGGGTCGCTTGGACGGTAAAGACGTTGTGAATTGAATTGCACACAGTGGAACGCGAACGCGTTGTTGCCCATAAATCAGATTCAATTTGAGATTATTTCAAATAAAAGTAGAAGCCTTCTTTACTCGTGTTTTCGACCCCGATCTTGCCTTTGAGGACTCTGAAAAGGCCGAATGCCTCGCGGACAGTTTAGAGAGCCAATGCTCTCCCTCCAACGAACCCACAGATCCTACTCACCTCCTAGAGGTAGAAGCGGAGGTCGAGCGTAAGTCTGCAATACCACCTACGGGCGACATCTTAGATCCTGTGACTGTTGACGAAGTCACAGAAGTCATCAAAAGTCTCAAAAAGAAATCAGCACCAGACCCCGATGGCATCAGCAACAGGGTGCTGAAATCGCTCTCCGCGCCGCTCGTGTGTCTCCTAGTAGGCATTTTAACGCTCTTCTTTCCAGCTGCTCCTTGCCGGATGTCTGGAAAGAGGCAGACGTAATAGGAATCCCGAAACCAGGGAAACCGCACAACTTAGCCTCCAGTTATAGACATATAAGTCTTCTCAGTACACTGGGGAAAGTTTACGAGCGACTCATATTGAATCGACTACGTAAATACGTCTTCGCAAATAAACTGCTTCCCGACGAGCAGTTCGCATTCAGACCCGAACACTCGTATACAAATCAGTTACACCGCCTCACAGAGTACGTTCTGAAAGCCTTCAATCTTCCAAAAAAAAGCAGTAGGACCACTAACACTGGCGCAATCTTCTTCGAAGTCGCAAAAGCATTTGACAAAGTCTGGAACGACGGCTTACTTTACAAGCTGTATAAACTCAACGTGCCTGATAGGCTCTTCCACATCATCAGAACCTTCCTTGCCAACCGCCAGTTTCGCTATCAAATAGAGGGCACTCAATCCTCAAAACGCCTCCTAAAGGCCGGAGTCCCTCAGAGCTCAGTCCTCTCCCCACTCCTCTTCACACTCTTCAAGAATGACATCCCGAAGGACCCAGTAATTAATACTGCTCTCTTCGCCGATGACACGGCACTTTTCGTCGCCCATCATAACAAAAGAATACTCGCTCAGATCCTCCAAACAGCCGTCAACCGCTTAGGCAATTGGTCTAAGGGAATTTCTGTAAGCCATCACTACCATCTCTGCACAGGGAGGACAACTCACTGGCCCACGCCGCAAAAAAGAAAGCCGACCTTTTAGGCTCCCTTTTTGCGTCCAACTCGACTCTTGATGACGGGGGAAACACACCACCGACCATCCCGCGGTGTGAGTGCTCCATGCCGGATGTGCGGTTCTCACAGCGCTCAGTTCGCAAAGCACTCCTCTCCCTGGACATCCTCAACTCGAGTGAGCCTGACGGAACCCCCCCAATTGTGCTGAGGACGTGTGCTCCGGAGTTGGCACCGGTTCTAACGCGTCTTTTTCGGTACTCTTACTCCTTAGGCGTAGTCCCGAAATCATGGAAGACAGCTTTTGTCCACCCGATCCCTAAAAAAGGTGGTCGCTCAGACCCGTCCAACTATAGGCCTATCGCCGTCACCTCCTTGTTTTCCAAAATAATGGAATCCATTATAAACTGCCAGCTCATGCGGTACCTTGAGGATCACCAGCTGATTAGTGACCGCCAATACGGTTTTCGTCGGGGTCGATCGGCTGGTGATCTTCTGGTCTATTTGACTCATAGATGGGCGGAGGCAGTAGAGTCCAAAGGGGAGGCATTGGCCGTTAGTTTGGACATTGCGAAGGCCTTCGATCGGGTTTGGCACAAAGCGCTTCTTTCGAAGCTCCCTTTCTATGGACTTCCCGAGAAATTGTGCAATTGGATCACCAGCTTTCTTGCAGAGCGGAGCATCAAGGTCGTTGTAGACGGTGCATGCTCCGACTACAAGCCTAGTGCAACCAGGGTTAGTGTTCCACAAGGCTGCGTGCTATCACCAACGCTGTTTCTTCTGCATATCAATGATATGTTACAAACTGGTAACATTCATTGCTATGCGGATAACAGCACTGGTGATGCTCTATACACCGGCCGTGCCAATATTTCTCGGGATAACGTCGCCGAGTACCGGAACAAACTTGTGTCTGAAGTCGAGTCTTTGCTGAACAAAGTCTCGGATTGGGGGCGACTAAATCTAGTCCACTTTAGTCCTCAGAAGGCACAGGTTTGCGTGTTCACCGCTAAAAATAACCCCTTTGTCGTATCTCCTCAGTTTCAAGGCACTCCCCTTGTTGCCTCAGCCAGTATCGGAATCCTCGGCGTCAACATATAGAGTGACGTGCAGTTTCGTGGCCACTTGGAAGAGAAGGCCAAATTGGCCTCTAAAAAGCTTGCCGTGCTCAGCAGAGCGGGACAGTATTTCATGCCGGCACAACGCCTGCAACTTTACAAGGCGCAGGTTCGGCTTCATATGGAATACTGTTTCAATCTCTGGGCTGAGGCTCCCCAGTGCCAGCTACTTCCACTTGACCGCATCTAGCGCAGAGCGGCTCGAATCGTCGACGACTGAGTCCTTTTCGATCGGCTCGATTCATTGGCGCTGCGAAGAGATGTTGCATCCCTTTGCATTTTCTTTCGCATTTACCACGGGGAGTGCTCTGAGGAATTGTTCGGATAAATCCCAGCCGCCAAATTTCACGAACGCACATCGCGGCAGGACCCCTCGATACCATACACACTATCTGGATGATTGGCGGTCCACCACTGTGCGATTTAGAAGATGTTTTCTTCCTCGCACAACTTCCTTATGGAATCGATTACCACCAGCGATTTTTCCGGACCGATACGACTTAGGGACCTTCAAGAAAAGAGCCTACTCCTTTTTAAAAGGCCGGCAACGCATCTGCGATTCCCCTGGTTCCCCTGGTGTTGCAGTTGTTCATGGGCGGCTGTAGTCACTTACCATCAGGTGAGTCGCATGCTCGTTTGCCCCTTCTGCTATAAAAAAAAAACGGCCAAATATCTAGGGGTCACATTTGACCATGGCATGACCATTGCGGAACACATTCGCAATGTCCGCAACCGTGCCGAATTCATCGCTTGTCGCCTCCACCCGCTAGTAAACAGCAAACTGTCCTTAAGACACAAGTTCCATCTCTACAAAACATGCGTAGGACCCGTCATGTCATACGCGAACGTAGCCTTCGCCCACGCGTCCGAAACTAATTTTAACAGCCTCCAAGTTTTCCAAAATAGCTTCATTCGAAAAGCCACCGGAGTCCGTTGGTACCAGCAAAATTCCGATCTTCACAGAGATTGCCAACTTCCGACGATCTCAGAATATTTCAAGGAAATGTCTCAGCGCTACTTCGAGAGCGCCGAAACACTAGTGTAATAAGCACAGTTAAGACATCAAATGGGACGCAGCAGGGGGATGAAACTGCCATACAAATTTCAATAATAAAAAATGCATTGAAGGTTCTGCCCTTTAGTGAACTAGGTACATTAACTTGTAGTTAGTTTTCTTCAATATGGCGTTAATTAGGCCAAAACCCCAGAATCCAAAGCCCATAAAAAACTAAATCTATGGCGGTTTTGGTCTATGGTTATGGTTAACACATGGATAATACACTTGGTTGACAGTTCTTTCAAATAAATACGAATGTACGGTACGATAATTCAGAAAACGAAAATATTTTGCAACTTTTCGTTCCTCTCCTGTGAAAATTATAATAAGAGGCTTTATGATTATTTACTAAATTTAACAATAAATGTGGTTGTTCACAGTTGGTGCACCAATCTTAATAGGCTGCTAAAGGGAAAATTATTAACTACTGATTGTGAAAAAGATAATGTCAAAGCTCAAGCTATTAAATATTATAACATTCAGAAAAGAAATAAATACATAATTAAAGTTATATTCAGTCTTTGATATTAATATTAAAAAAAATCTTTTGTGAAATAGGCTAAGTTTTATTAGTGTTAATGTTATCTAAAAAATTACTATTTGGAGATTTAAGATAATTATTGGATATATCCAATAATTATCTGGTAGAATGCATACATAAACATTGATAATAAAACGACTTATTTCATAAATATCAATATAGTAATTGACAAAATACGCCATCTAGTGGTAACTACCGCAAGCCGCGTTGTACTAAAGAATACAGCGGCATCTAGCGTACTCGGTACACTCATTCGAAAACTGAAATGTGAGTGGCGCATCTATCCCTGGTATATAGTGTATTATCTATGGGACGCATCGAGTCCGCAGACGGGCGCGCCGCGCACCCCTCCACACCACGTATACATATACACCGTACACCAGCGTCCCTGGGCGGTTCTCACCACCCTGAACATCGAACGACCCAAGTTAGCCATCAGAACCGGGGCCCGCCACTCTTGTGCGGACAACTCACCCATGTCATGTTGTGGTTTTCGGCAGCATCTGCGAGTATTTTTGATGTTGATATAATGATGATGTGCTTGCTCACTGAACACAATAAATTCCACCCGGCAGCCCAAATATCTACAGGGCTGAGTACGTTGCAGCTGTATAGGCTAACAGCACAAATATCATCAGAAACCAGAAAAAAACTTGTATTTTCAAAAACTGCAATAACGGTATATTATTATTTATATATTTGTTAAGGGGCTGGTGATATATTCTCAGTGGAATATAGTAGAATAAAGGTAAGTAATAAAGGTTTGGTCTAAATGTCGCACACACACATGCAGGTGATGCTTCCTGCCGTTTGGTGGACAAGAATTGTTAACAGAATTTAAAAGGCTGAGAAGGTCTGTTATTCATTTTATTAGTTCGTCATTAAATCATTACAGTTTCAAAATAAACGTCTTAGAGCCAAGCTTCAGTGTAATAGGGGCTACAACACTTCATATAGATTGGCTCGACAGTGGAATGACTGAATGACCTTTTGACTGACTGAACAGCGTAAAAGTAGCAGCATGATGCTTCTCTCTCTCTGTGTGTGTGTGTGTGACTGGCCATATGTGCAGGATAGGATTATAATGCACGAATGTTTGCGCAAGCTCAGGTACACTCTTAATCCTTATTCTTATAGTCTTCTGGGGACGGTAATTTGACATGAACAGAGAGAGATCAGGCGCAGGACCTCAGAATCAGGAACAGTTTTACATAATTTCCGGGTGGAACACCCCCAACTTCCTGAATAGAGGCTGTTACTGACAATTACTTGATAGATAACGTCAATTACTGGTGGTAGATCCAGTTGTTATATTATGTTTGTAGCACGAATGGGTCGGCTCGACCGGGGACGGATCACACTCCCACTTGAATGAATGAATGAATGATTTTTATTCAATATTGATTACATAATAATACTTATTGAAAGTCATTTTTTATTTACCACTGGTTCGAAAAATACCTCTGTCCTGGGAGGAACCAGCAAGAAACCCAGCGGGACTTTTTTTAAAAATATATTTCACATAACAATAATTTTGTTTATACAATTTTTAAATGAATTTTCATAGAACCAGCATGGTGGCGATCACCCTATTCCCAGGGGTTATTTTCATTCATGTATTCCTTGATATCATAATAACCCTTTTTGTACAGATTTTGTTTAATAAAACTTTTAAACTTGTTTACTGACAAACTTTGAACATGTTCTGGGATTTTGTTGTAAAAGCGTATACATTGCCCCATAAATGAATTACTGATTCTGTGGAGTCTAGTAACTGGCATTACAAGCTTATGTTTGTTCCTAGTGTTTATGTATGAACATCCTTATTCTTATTAAAGCTATTTATGTTTTTATGTACATAAATTACATTTTCATAAATATATTGCGATGCCAAAGTTAATATGTTTATTTCTTTAAATTTTTCTCTAAGGGACTCTTTAAAATTTAGGTTATAAATCGCTCGTATGGCTCTCTTTTGCAAAATAAATATGGCTGCAATATCAGTCGCAATACCCCATAGCAAAATTCCATAAGACATTACGCTATGAAAGTAACTAAAATACACTAATCTAGCTGTCTCAACATCTGTGAGACTTCTAATCTTTCTTACAGCATATGCTGCAGAACTAAGTCTGCTTGCTAATTTAGATATATGGGGGCCCCATTGAAGTTTAGCGTCAATAGTAATACCAAGAAAAACAGTTGTATCCACAATTTCGAATGTTTTACATTGGGTATTGTAAATTCACATTCACAGAAATATTTACATTCACAGAATACCAGCGTAAAATAGAAGTTGTCTCTTTTCTCTATTTCTCTTTTATTTTTCTTGAACACAAATATACTAACAAAGGTCCATTAGTTTATCTATATTTTTTGTATAACAAAAGAAATACAACAATGGTGATGTAGTTAAATGGTACACAAACATAAACTAATTTGCTTTTACTTTTTACACCAATTAATATTCTACCATAACATAACATTCTACCATAGCAGAAAATTAACTGCTAATGACAATAACGGCAATGTTATCATATATACGTCCAAAATTGTGGGGGTTCAGTGGCAACTGTGTATTTTACTGTTCCCTGTTGCTACAGCCAAATTATTGTTTCAGAACCTATCGTCAAAGGAGAGCTCAATACTCGTAAGCCTAATAATGTAATGATTATGAATACATAGATTAAAAGTTATCTATTTAAAGGGCTGTGTCAGTTATTTCATTTGTAAAATATTTTTGTGGAATTTTTTAAATTGTTTTTAAATGTGGTAGAGCCATGCTGCAACGTAATAACTACAACAGGGTAGCATCGGCTTAATAGGCAAAAAACGCCCTCATATAGAATATCAGTGTAAAATAACAGTATAATATTGCTGTGTTTCTTCTACCTAGACAAACACTTAGGTAGAAGAGAAACCGTACCATCAAATAGTAGTAGACTTAACCATGTTTTAGATAAATTCACAGAAAAGAAAAGTTTTCTGTGAATTTATCTAAAACATTATATTATTATATTTATATTTTTAAGTAACACTTTGTGTATTGCTTTAATAGTGCCTTCAGTTAGACATAGGATCTTTTTTCTATAGAATAAGGGTGTCAAACGTGCACACAGGCTACCTGATGGTAAGTGATTATGAATCAAAATGCAGATGCGTTGCCATCCCTGAGGACTAAGATTGAATTCATCGTTTCCAGTAAAAAGGGTCTCCAGTTCTCTACACTCACCATACGAAACACAGCAGCATTGAACTGCTATTTTACGTTGGTATTTTGTGAGAGCGTGGTCCTTCCCCGGTCGAGCCGACCCATTCGTGCTACAACTATAATATAGCTGCAGCATGGCTCTAACACGCCTGAAAATCTACTTTTGTTTCAAATTCTTGCTAAGAAGTAATCCGTAATTATTTATGCGTGTAACATTCGAATTACCTAAGCGTAAAATATAAAAGTACCTTTGATCCTATTTCTGCTCGCAGAAAATAAGTAGCATCTAAATCATTATAATTATTTTCTTCTACTAACCTAAATACTTTTTTCTTTCTGTACGTACTCATAAATTTCAATAATCTTTTACCAGAATGAACATACATTTCCACACTGTTTTTGTATACGTGTGTGTAAGTATTATTTTCCCACATTTGATTTGATATGTAATATCCTTTTCAAAGATTATGATTTCTTTTTTATGAGACTAGCTTTGATAGTTTTGTTTTAGAATATTATTTTAATACTGACAGTGTATATTATATACTTACATACTAGCGACCTATCCCAGCTTCGCCTGGGTTGGATCTATTATGTGGGGTCATTTAGATTTTTTTAAACAAACATAAATTCTAAAAGATTATACCAGAATATTTCATATCGTCCTGTGGATATCGTAAGAGACGACAGAGAGAAACAAGCACGACATGAGCAGCAACATCTTCCTAATAATGATCTTGAAGTTTCATCACAATCGGTTCAGCCATGACGAAGATAAGCACAGGTGGACAGACAGACAGACAATTTAAAAAAAAAATGGTTTTTCATGACTTAGTGGCACGTAAATAGCCCCCTCAGCATATAAGGCAACTATTTCAATATTACAACTAATAAGGCAATAATACTACCAAATATCATCATGACTTAAAGTCTGGCAATGTTTAAGATGAGTTGGTGCTTACACCATTTATGTAGATAATGTAATAAATAATTTCCTTTTATTTACATGGCATTCTAAATGTAAAATTATTTTATATTATAATATCGTTAAGTAAGTAATTAGTTTAAAGATTTTCATAAGACAAGCTTGACCAATTCAATTATAATTCCAAGGTTTAGACAAAATTTTGTATTTTCTATTTTTTATAAAATTGAAGTGATACATGAACTTAGAGTCCACCTGATTGTAACTGGCTAAAAGTAGCTTATTGACACATGCAATTAACCTCAAACAAAGAAGGCCACAGATGCGTAGTCACCTGTAATGATTAAGATATCAGAAGCACTCGTACGCAGAAAATGAGGACTATATCTTAATACATTTGAATAGGCAATACATTACGTACTCTGATTATAAACTATTTTTACAACCGTATTTAAAAATATCGACCCATAAACACAATTGCCCGGTAATATGAAGAGCCATTACCAATACCAGATTATAATATCTGTACATATCAACCCGCCTACTCAGCGTGGAAAATATGGGCAAAGCTTTCAAATAATGAGTCTGTGCACATTCCATTAAAGGTTTACTTATATGGGGAGAATATCTATACATATATATATAGTGGAAAACGAGCACACATTATATGTAGATACCAAGAGTCCAAGTAGATCCTAAGTGGGTGCTGTGGACAGCACAGGACATTTGTTCGTATTTCCTTTTATTTTTTTACCCTCAATCCCTACACGGCCTCTCCTGACAGGAGTGACAGGAGTCCGTCCTCGGGCTCCTTTTAGCTTTAAATATCAGTCACCATCAACGGCATGGGGAATGCAGGCATAGCGTAGGTTACAATCGACGCGCTATGCAATAGCTCTACGTTAACAGATCGTGTTGTCCGAGTATAGTCATAGGCACTACATTCGCATAACTTAACACAAGTGGTAAAATTAAAAATTTTGTTAAAAGTCAATTATCGAGAGCACGTGATAAGCACCAGTTTTCAAACAAAAACAGAACCATCAAAATCGGTCACCTATAAAAAAGTTCTGAAGTAACACACTAAAAAAATACAGTCGAATTGAGAACCTCCTCCTTTTGAAGTCGGTTAAAATAACTGATTAAGTCAAAGGCACGACGTTAGCATAATATAATAAATTAATAACCGATTAAGTCATAGGCACTACGTTAGCATAACTTAACATCTACTTAAGTAATAGGCACGACGTTAGCATAACTTAAGCTAGACGCGACAGACGCACGACGTTAGCTTGTCCGCCTTCTACTTTTGAGAAAGAGGCACAACGTTAGCGTATCTCAATATTACTCTTTCAGAAAGGAAGCACTACGTTAGCTATTTCTGACACGTGTGTAACTACTCACCCTTAAAGTAAGCATGGGGCAAGCACACACCTCGTGTGGAGGCTAAAGTAACGTTACTGGATTAATGTAACTTTCCCGTCTTGGCCCTTTCTGACCATGTAATGATAAACTTTTGTTTTCAAATCTTTACCAATTGTTATTCAACAGCACACAATGAGCGAGCTCTTGAATACATTTCATAAAGAATAAAATTTTACAGAATTGAAAACATCGTCCAAATCTGATTTTAGCATACAACGCTTCCTATTCGTTTGACGCACGTATTAGATAACACAATTTTTTCTGAGGAACACTGCGCACACGACACAGATCGTATATAAATTGAAGACACAGGCCAACCAGCTAAACGCGCTCCAGCGAGCGGTTCCGCTTTGTTCGCGCCAGCAAGCTGTCACGCCGCACCAGCGCCAGCAAGCCGCTGCGCCACACCAGCGTCGGCAAGCCGCCGCGCTGCACTCGCACCAGCGAGCTGTTCAGACTTCAACATTGTAGGCATAGGCACCAAGTTTGCATACCTCACAGTGGCTATTGACATAGGCACAAAGATAGCGTTAACTATTACCTGAAACCTTTTTTCATGTTGGATTTTACTCAAGGTAGTTTTAATGTAAATTTTGAAGTACACAACAGTAAAAGCAAAATACATAGAAACAGCTACGTCGGATGCACAAGCGTGCACTTAAGTACATCCAACACAGGTCTCGCAAAATAGGTATCCAAAGTAATTTAAGATTGAAATGGATGTAAAACGTTTCAGGTGCATGAAACAAATAAATAATCTGTTTTGCAAAATTAAAAATTAAAAGAAATGAAGATGATGTATTGCGAACCATAGAATTCGGGGCTTTCAAAGTTTACCACACATTCTTAAGAAACGGCAAATGTGTGACATGGCACTCGCAAACCATTGCACACATTACAAAAAAGGAAGCTGTATATAGAGGCGTACAGGCCAGGCTGTGCACCAGTAGCAGACGGCGACGCGCGCAGTGTGGCTGCTGCGCGGCGTTGCAGCACCCGCGCTGCCATACGCAGAACGGCAAGCGCCACGTGACACAGTGGACACAGAGCACCGCCATTGGTAGACGCCATAAGGCAAGCACACGTGGCTATTAAACCAGCACAGCACACGCCCTAGGTAGCCGCCATGATGCAAGCGCACGTGGCTAAAACAACACAGCACACGCCATAGGTAGCTGACATGTACAGCATACGCGCGCTCCGATACGGCGCCCGCCACGCGTGCAACATACGCGTCGGCCGAAACCAGGCCATGCTACAGCTGGACCCGGCAGTCCATTCCGACCAGCAAGGCACACACTCGCCTTACACTCGCACACATGTAATCACATCACACGTGCTATTGTAACACATAAAAAAAACATTAAAAGCACTACTCTCGGGACACCATTCGCCTTTCCGGGGCACCATATACTAAGCTGCGGCCTGGGTAGTCTTGCCTCTAGCTCCAGATAATAACTTCAGCTTGTACCGATCACTTGGTAACACTTTGGTAACTCGGTATGGACCCTTTTGTATCCCCTGTCGATTCAGAAGGTTGCTCAGGAAAAACCATTCGATTTTCCGACAAAATACCTGAACCAATTCTTGACTTGCCTTTACATAAATTTGAAATACAGATTTTTTTTAAATACATGTTACTCATCCCAGGATCACGTTTCCCAAGCACTCTCGGCTGCCGCCCGAGACGTCCCGCCGTAAGATCCGCCAAGAAACAGTAGGTAGCAGCGGCGTAGCTTCAATCTTACCAAGGCCAATACCCAATTAGCCGTCGACTATTTGAAGTAAACTGTAACACTTATCAACACATTAGAATACAAAAAGGCTATTTATTTTTTTCCAATTCATAGCACGTTAAAGTTAATCCTTTATTTTGGTACATCTCTTAAACATTTTAAACTTCAAAATGTAGTCCATGTAAATTATATATCGCATGAACAATCAGATTATAACAAATCTCGAACAAGTTAAGTTTTCACTGAATGCAAACTATAACTCATCTAGGTGCCTTAAACATTTCTTTCAACATTTGTTAACATATTTGGGTAAGTTAAGAAACAATGAAAGTACTCGCGGGTACTTTTAATATAAATCGAACAAAAAGATTCAACTTTTTGCTCAAAACATTTGACTTTAAACTTTTACTTTACAATTTAGTGCATATTCTAGTTTGAAATAATTTGCAATATTTTTTTACATTCCACTTTGATAGTGTTGTGGCCATTCTATGTGGGCATCTTAATTATGTTTTCGAGCTTGTTAACGCATAATAGATTCGATAAATTGTCTTGGATATTACTGTTAAGTTTGTAGCACAAATACTTTATCGAATTTATGTTGAATCTGATGCTCAATTCCAACATTCCGAACAAATCGCTCGTTGTACAGTGAAATGGAATACGACCGCGCACATTCACTTGTACTCAAAACAATTTGGATAATCGTTTCGGTAAAGCGATTTTGTACCAGTTGCTAGAGATATATGTAATAATATAGTAACTTAAATAAGAACACAAAGAAAACTTCGTATACTTTAAAATAGATTATCTATTACAGTCTATAACAGTCCACTGCTGAACATAGGCCTAGCTTATGGATTGCTTCAATGGCACAGTATTTTTTAATTGCTAGGAAATTTCTGCTGCCCATCCCCCGTTATTCGGTTTCTCTCTGTCGCCTCTTGCAACACCCACGGGATGATGTGGGGTAAGTAATGTATTCTCTTCGACGTGCAGTGGCGGCGTAATAAAATCCCCTACCCAATATCATGTGTATATGGAACAAATAGACCATATATTACTAATATACAATATAATAGACATAAATGACTTGTAAAACTTTGTGCATCTTAACTAATTTGAATAATTATTAATATTGGTGCATAATCATAAGTATGATGAGAAGTCCCTAACATCATAAAATTTAAGAATGAAATGTAATAACACACCAAAAATCAAAATAATTAATGAAAATATAATTAACAAATTACAAGACGATACTGAAATTCTCTAACATTACTCAGATCATTTGATTTCGCTTTGTCCATTGTCTACGTTATCTCGTGGTTTGGAATATCTATTGTAACGGCTTTGATCATCAATTTCGTGAGATAGCGATTTTCATAAACATTAATGTATTGAAGGAAAGGGCCTAAACTGTTGAGGTCGGCCTTGAATTATAATGAGCATTAATCGTCGTTAACTAATGTTAACGAAATACTAGCTTTTTTTAATCAAAACATTAAAACATTTGATGGTAATTAATAATAACAAAGCAATTAAAAAATTAAGCGCTGATTTATCACGTGGTTAATAATTCCTTTAAAATTTCTTTAAGTAAAAAGTACTAGACTTCATTCTAGTAAAAAAACGTCACTTCAGTTTTATAAAAAAAGACATTAAATATGGCGTTCGTCAGCATGACTTGTCAATCCGGGCGAAACTTCCAGACATGCTTGTTGACAGGCTGGTGATGAATATACCCAAAAGCTTTTCCTAACCAAAAATCAAAATGAAGTAATTGCTTCGAAACAATGTTAATTACGAAAAGTCAAACTTCAAAATTTTCCTCCATTAATATACGTAAGCCTCATTAGATGTTTAATTACAAATTCAATTAAAGTAAAAGCGCTGAACAAGAATTTAACAAACACATCTCAAAAACAACAGTATTGAATTTTAATTTTTTTAAATAAAATGCCGATTTAGGTTTGTTTTAACCACTTAATTATTATTAACTAGCGATCCGACCCGGCTTCGCACGGGTGATTTCTGGATCTAGACAACAGCACCATCTACCGAGTCCAATTGTGAATTTAAATCATCCAGAGACTAAACGCACACAAAAAATTCATCAGAATCGGTCGAGCCAGTTTCGAGTTTTAGCGAGACTAACGGACAGCAATTGATTTTTATACATAGAGATAAGTATCACAATTATTGTCAGTTAAACTTACAAAATGTAATACCTAACAATGTAGGGCGTTGACAGACGCAGATAGCTCAGGATTTGCAATGTATAGGAAGGTCTTATTCAGTAGGGGATTACACACACTAGGTTTTTCTCCTGCATTGAGGAGGCAGTTTATATACATAAATTGCATAAGGACAAACATCCAGACCTACAACAATATTTGTAGGCCATACAAATACTTGCTCCGAACAGGATTCGAACTTGCGGTCCTCAGCGCTGTAACTCAATGCTAAGCCACTGCGCCACGGGCCGCGCGGTGATAATGATGCAGAATAGCAGAATTATAAAAGCTTCAATTATTGCAAAACTAATGATCCATTGTACGTTCTGACGTAGAAAAAATATAATAAATAATCGAATGGCGCAACCATTAATTATTCTCGATATTATACATTTTAATGAGCGTAAAAACTTTATATGAATAAAATATTGCGAATAACATTACGAATTTAAACACGGAATAGATTCCAATAATATACATAACGCTTACCGGTACGAGGCTGCCATTCGAAAACCTTTTTTATTCATCGGTTGCCGGTTGTTCGAGAACATGAATGGCCTATTGCCACTTCACCTCACTGATCCCTTAGTCTATACGGTCTGCAATAGCTAGATATGGTCCATACATCTCGCTTATAGATCTGGACACTTCTATCGTAGTGGACTGGTTGCATACACTATGATGAGAGTGACCTGAGTACTCTCATTTTATTTTATTTTATTTCATAATATATAATGATTTCTCTAATTATTTTCTTCTGTGTCTTTAAGAATCCGTATTTACACATAATATAATAAACATCGCAAAAAATAGATGGATAAAAAGGATTTAAAATGATCACAGAAGTTGCTAAAATCACTATTATGTTCAAGTTTACGACGACGACGGGAAAATGTCCTTTAGAAAAGTGCTGGGACAATTTTAATTTACTTTGTATACGATGTATAAAGGGACTGGCGATAAAATTGCAAAAACCCTATGCGGTTATAAAATTTATGTTTAGAGACTTCTGTCTTAATAAAGAAAAGAATCTGAAAAAGTTCACATAAGATTTATTTTTCTTTTGTGATATTAAACTAGTATCGCGTCTAGACGGAGTGACGGAATTCAAAAATTTTATTAGTGGAAGTGTTTTGTATGGAAAAAGATTGTTGTATATTCACATTTTTTTATGTAATAAGGATAACAAACAAGCTCACAGTCCACTAATCGTAAGTGGAAGCTGTGAGCCATAGATACATCTTTCCTCGATTAAGAATCAAAACGCAGATGCTCCGTCACCCCTGAAGACCAAGAAGGAATGCCTCGCTTCCAGTAAAATCGGATTCTGGTTCTCTACACGCACCACACATAAGACGGCAGCATTGAGCTGCTATTTCACACTGGTATTATAAGAGCGTGGTCCTTCCCTGATCGAGCCGACTCGTTCATGCTACAACCATAATATAGTTGCACTGTGGCTGCAGAATGGCTTTACCATGTCTATAATATTTTTAGCAGCACACATGTTTTCTACTGAACATCTATGGCACTACCTATCTACTATATATTTATGGTAGTACCTTACGAATAATATATTATATTTCATTTTCCTCCTTTTATAATAAATACTAAAATATAGCAAGGCAATATTCGATTATCATGTATCTACAACTTGATTCAATGTTAGTAAAAAAAGAATCGCTCGCTTGAGGTATTAATAAGATAATACTATAAATAATTTATTGTAATAATAAACAAAATACTGTTATTAATAACTTATTTTATCTCATAAATATTTAACTATTTGATTTTTTAAGAACAAAGTAAACAAACCGTGAACCGATATCTAGCATCCACAGTTTTGAGCAACCTCTGTTGTAAACAACTGAAATTAGTCGTGCTTTAACTAGTAATTTATCACGGGTTTAGCGATAAAGTAAAATAACATGAAGAACCATGCATGTCGAAGAAATAACTCATATTTCCATTCCGCTCCGTGGCACAGTGGTTTAATAATGAATTACTGCGCTAAGTGCCGCGGCTTCGAATCCCGCTCGGAAAAAGTATTTGCTTGGCCTACAAATAAGCTTGTACAAATCATGCATGTAAACGGCCTCCACGATACAGGAGAAAATCCTAGGTTGGGGGTAACGTTTTAAAAATTAAAAGTAAAAAAATAAAAAAGTAAGTCTTTTTTCTGTTCTGTCCTTTTTTCTGCTATACTTGAACTCCCATTTAAAAATGAAAAAGATGTCTACAAGAATTGATAATACTGTCGTTCTCTTTCTTCTAAAATCATTATTTTTTCAGTCTATCACCAAAATTGTAAATTAAATAACAAAAATACAAAAATTGGGGTATTCCCAGTAGACTACTGGGAATTTCCTAATGAGAACTTCCCAATAGTCTTACTAGTAAGTCTATTGGGAATCTTCGTGGCGTGTTGTATTCCCAGTAGTCTTACCAAATAAACTGGAACTATCCTCCTACCTCTTGCAAGTTTATGCTTGCCTAGTACTGTTCCTAAAATAAACTACTTGATATTTATGTATGGAAGAGAATCTTAAAATAGAAATAAGTAAATTGAAAGTGATATAGTTTATTTTTATTTTGTGTGTAATAACCGTGTAAACAAATACAAATTTCGCTTATTAAAAATCTATATAGTCACAGTACTGCGAGAATTCAACTAGAAAAGCAAAGGCGAACCATTCAGATTAGGAAAAGGCGTTAGACAAGGAGACCAAATCTCTAAAACTTTTCTCGGCGGTACTGGAATCAATTTTCAAAAGTTTCAATTGGGAAAATCTCGGGATCAATGTGGACGGTGTTTCACTAGCGCAAATGAAAGTTGCAGATGACATAACATTATTTACTGAATCACCGGAAGACATACGAAGAATGATAAGCGAACTGGCAACGGAAAGCGAGAAAGTTGGGTTAAAACTGAACCCTGAAAAAACAAGAGTAATGACAAACGGAACGAAAAATTCCATAAACTTAGGAAACACCCAAATTGATCGAACAGATGAATATATTTACCTGGGGCAGTTAATGGCACAAAATGATCTTGTACGCAAAGAAGTTGAGAGAAGAATAACCAATGGCTGGCGGAGATACTGGGGCTTGCGAGAGGTCATGAAAGATAAAAACCTTCATATAATAATAAAAAGTAAATTATTTAACACATGCATACTACCTGTAATTATGTATGGCAGCCAAACATGGGCTTTAACACATAACATGACAAACAAACTCACAACCTGCCAGCACGCAAAAGAAAGGAGTATGTTGAATGTGAAGAAGTCAGACAGATTGAAAAACCGTGTCATCAGAAACAAAGAAAAGGTGGGATGTCGATATCAGACAAGTGGCAGGAGTGATGTTGAACAGAGTAGCTCAAGAAAGAGTTGAATGGAAAAGGTTACAGGAGACCTTTGCCGACTAGCAAACAGATCTATAGACAATAAGCAAGATCTAAATACTAGAATAGACTAAGTTTTAATCTTTTATTTGTAATAGAGTACTAGTTTGATCTGAATAAAAGGCTATATTATTATTAATATTAACCGCGTAAACATAAGAAATCATTATGTTGTAAATTTGTATCATTGACTGTTAAATTAATAATAGGAATTTACACTGTACGGTATGTAATAAATTAATTAGATTTAGTGTTAAGAAATAAAATTACAGCCTCTATACGTCCCACTGCTGGGCACAGGCCTCCTCTCATTTCTGAAATGAGTATAAAGCAATGGGTATTAGTCTAGCGTGCTGCTCTGTTGCGTGTTGACGGGTTTCTGATGTCCTCGAAATATTTTAATACTTACACATGCAGGTTTCCTCACGATGTTCCTTCATCGCTGAACACGTAGTAATTCAGCACTTAAAATTACAACTTACGATTTTATTGATCGTACTCGGGTTGCTCTCGTACAGTGAAATTTAAAGCGAGTGTTTAGTCCCTGAGCTACCTCGGCTGAGATTGTCTTTGTGATTATCAGATATAATTTATGTAAGAAAACTTTGGTATGGAATAAATGGAAAGATTTATGAGTTAAATTTATTAAAAAAAAAACGACGTCAGTTTAGTATATCGAAAGACATTCATGTGACACACTTTGATATTTCACTGGGTTACGTTAATTGGAATAGTTATATCCAGTGTAGTGTATATGAAAATATTACGTTGATGGCACTTACACTTATTACCGTAAAACGATACCAATAATTTTGGAAGGTGCCAATTATTCTTTTTTGTCGTTTATGGCATAATTGTCATTACTTTTACTTACTTTTGAAGAATTACTGTAATATTCATTTCCTCTTTGGGGATTTCTGTTAAAATATTAGCAGCTATTTTCTTGAATTTATGTTGGTTTGGTTAAGCCGCTGGCGATGGTGAATTCGTGATAAACGCACGGTCATGGACTGCAAAACATCGAGGCGATGAAAATGATGATGGTATTTAAAGTTCCGTCTCATCAATATTGAATTAATCCAAATAATTCCGTGGTAGAGCAATGCTGCAGCTATATTATGGTTGTAGCACAAATGGGTCGCCTCGACCGGGGAAGGTCAAGCTCTCATAGAATACCAGCATAAAATAGCAGCTTCATACTGCTGTGTTTCGTATGGTGAGTGAACCATAGACCCATTTTTACCAGAAACGAGGCATTCCATCATAGTCGTCAGGGGTGACAACGCATCTGAATTTTGATTCCTAATCGAGGATAGATGTAGATGTCTATATGTCGCAGCATCTATTTAATATGAACAGGTGAACTGTATGCTCGTTTGTCAACCTTATTCTATAAAATAAAGAATGCCGCTTGGAATATGCGATAGAAAAAGTTTTCTCGTAATGTCTATTGGATCAATCTACTATATGAAGCTGATCGAAACTTGGTCGTCAACGATTCGGGCCGTCTTCGTTGATTGCGTTAAGTAGAAGAAGCTGAAGCATCTCTTAGCTTTTGTTTGAATACGCACTGCTCTGATGTTTTTTTTTCAATTTACATTTGCTAGGTCGTCTGTTATATTATATAAATTACATGAAATTTATTTTATGCACAGAATGCTGACCGTATGAGTATCACTTTGTCCCTCGAGAATCAATTACGATCATAATGCACGTCATTGGCAAGTCCTTCCAGCTCTTGGGAGACCTATGTGCATTGTTAGGACATTTACAGTACAGGGTTATCGGTGCTAAAATACTTCGATCGCCAGTTTTTCTGTCTAGTGCAGAAATTAATAAAACACCATAATTAAGGAGAATACTTTTGGCAGTGATATTAATAAAAATGGACTAAACTGGTGATCTAGACTCTGATTTATTTAGTAACGTTGATTAAAATCAATCAATTTGATAACATTTTATAGTCAATTAAAAAGCTGGAAAAAGGGAGACCTTCAACCCTTTTATCAACTATCAACATTTTAATAACAGTTTAAATACTTTTGTTATAACTTAAATAATGATTTAAATAATTTTAGATCATTTCGAATTTTGGCAGAAAATCTCGTTATAGCTGGTTGGGGATAATTGTTTTATTACGCTACTGTTTGCAATTAATTATAATTTAAGTACCTTTAATTCTGTAATGAACTTTTGATAAACCCTTTAGTTGTCACTGTCTATTATACCTTAAAATACTAAAGTACTTGTAATAATAGTTATGATATTTTGAGAATACTAAGATTATTTAGAGATATGTTATTTCATAAACTTAAAAGTGAATGGAGCAAAAGAAAGTAGGCGAATACTAATGTAATAAATAATTAAGAAAACAGACTAAAATTGAAATTTTCTTATTTCACTTGCGGAATATATTAACTTTTTATAAATAACTAGCGATCCGCCGCGGCTTCGTATGGGTGATTTCTGGATCTCGACAACAGCGCCACCTACCGGGTCCAAATGTGAATATAAACCATCTAAGAACCCATTCTAAAAAACACAAAAAAAATCATCACACTCGGTCGAGCCGTTTTTGAGTTTTAGCGAGACTAACGGACAGCAATTGATTTTTATATATAGAGATAAAAAATATATTTTCATGATTATCGTGTTTTAATACATTTTAAATATATCAAGGCATTTAAAATTTGAAATTTTTAAGCCTTGAAAATTTATACTGCTCAAAATAATTGGAAAAAGTAATTTTACATTTACATTTGTATCGGAATTAATGGCACTTTGAATTTAAATGTAAATATTGTGTAAATGGGCCAAAAACTGACATCTTAAACTGCAATAAATGTTTTAGAATTTATTAAAAATTATGTACCACTTTATTTCTTCCCTCTTTGTATAGCCCGTGAGATAACTGATTTTCTAATATAAGGATTGGCGATAGTCAATTTCGTAAAATAAATCAGAGGACAACAACAACCACGTTGCGGCTATGTTATAATTGTAACACTAATGAGAGGGAAGGACCACGCCCTCACATAATACCAGCGTAGAATAGCTTTATGTACTTCGAAAAAAATTCATATGGTGAGTGTAGAGAAGCGGTAATCCTTTTTACTGAAACTATGTATTCTATCTTAGTATTTAGGGGAGACATCGCATGTCCATTTTGATTCTTAATCTAACACATATTTTCATGCATCTTTCTTTAGCCTCTAAAAGTACACTGCTGAACATAGGCTCCGTCGATACATTGCCTCATAGAGAGGATTTTGCCACATTTGCCACGCTTAGCAGGCAGGTTGGCAACCGTAGTTTTCTATTATTTTCAGTTGTTATCAGGAAGATACTGCCAATCTCGTTTCAGTTTCCCTCTGTCACCTCTTACGACACCCAAGGAACGTAATATCTAAGAGGATATTCTTACACAGCTACTCCACGGTTAACCACATATTTTATTGAGAAATATTAAAATAATGATTAAATAAATATAATGACAAAATATTTTAAACTTATTATGATAATAAACATTGCACGTTTTTATGTTATGTAAATAAATCTATGTATTTGCTTAATTCTATTGGTATATCTATATCATCTTAATATAATGGAAATATACTTTTCAAGGATAAATTAGTAAATGTAGGTTTAATTTGCCTTTTGATTATATAATTTAAGCAATAATAGCAAGAGATGTATTGAACAGAACATTAGATGACTTTACCTTACCCTCGATCCATCTTTAGACAACATTGAGCATATTATAATACGAAAACTTGTACAAATGGCTTACAAGGGTGTTAGTGGAGTCACCTTTTCTGAAATCTAATATGATATCATATAGAACATCGTTACTTATACGCCTTTCTGTCTATTTAACTTATACTCGTAGATAAGAGACATGTACACAAGGTTATTCCTCTTTCCTTCCTCCTCCATTCGAAAATGATGACAAGCTGAAGAAAATAAATTCCCTAATTTTATTATTGAAGTATCAAGTTCTTCGAACTCCTAAAATGTAATTTTAAACGACGCTTTTGGTGGGAAGAAATAGATTTCGTTAGGCTGATAATATGATTGGAATACAATTTTATATATGAATTACGTACTTTGCAAATATTGAAATAATATAAGAATTTAAATAATATTGTATATTATAAATTTGATCATGAGAACCTAACTGCCCGTAACTCACTCTCAGTTCTACCCAAAGTAAGCTGGTAGAGAATGCCATATAGCATTAACCTCACCTTTTGTACAATATTTTTGGTGCAATAAAGAATAAATTCAAATAACAACGATAATTATCAACTTAACACTACGCCGTTTAAGATAAGTTATAAAAGTACCACTTGATCACGATACCAGTTTTAGCTTCGACCGATTTTCATTAAGTCAATAGCAGTTCAGTGGATCTAGATTTTACGATAAGATAATGTTAATAATTTTTTTTATGTACTTCCAATATAAACATCATCATAATAGCCTATCAAAGTCCATAGGCCATCCCTATAGATTGCCTCATAGAGGTTATTTGCCATAGTTACCACGCGTGGCAGGTGCTGCATTTTTATTATTATGAGTTGTTATTAGTACGTTGCTGCGCCCATCTCCTGTTTCAGTTTCCTTTGTCATCTTTTAACGACACGGAATAATATGGGGTAGTGGATTCTCTTTTGTTTATGAGAACAAGGATGTAAAATTGATATACTATGTAAATAAGGAATGTTAAACTTTTCATATCGGGTAGAGCATCATTAGATATATTTACTTAATTAATTTTCAAATTCCTTATCCTATTTTTAATAATTAAGCTTAGTTTTTGAACTGGCATCGTTCAAAGTAATCACCCTTATGCTATCCGCCAAATTTTTGAAATAAGGCAACAAAAAAACTGCCAAAAAGTAAAAGTGAAAATGTAGACTGAATTTTAACGATGTTAAGATTACAGAACCCTTTACAAATGAGTTAAATTATTTAATACGGTTAAGTTGAATAATTTGCACGAGCACACTCATTACCGCCAGTTGGAGCAAATTTTATTACGCCGTTGTTTGCAAGTAGAGTAAACTTAAGTACGTATTAGTTCTCTAATGAAATTTTGACCGACCCTTGCTTTACATGCCGAATTATATTGCAGTATGTTATGTACAAGCACAATATTTATAACTGACGATAGTAACTAGAAAGCACCTACCTAACCGCTAGGTGTTGGATCTAAGGTTGGAACTCAAGATACTACTAAAAATCTTTAATGAAATGCTTTATTTGATTGATTCGTGAAAGGCCTAATGTAGTTGGTCCGGTATTTTTTTTCCACAAAAGTAATGACTTAAGAAAAGTAACCTTTAATGTAGAGTTTCTTTCGCCATTTCTTTTCTGGTCTTTCATTCCTTTTATGTAATTTTATTTCAATATTGGCAGTTTAGTACTAGTGAACGCTATTATATTTCCGTTTATACTAGTAGTATATTAATGAATAACATCCTGTAGGGAAATCGTTGTTGATAACAATATTATTAATAAGGAAAACACTGGCATTGTTAAGTAATAGGAAACGGTGTTTTATTTTTGTAACGGAAAACTTTTGAAGTAATGCTTATCACCAAAAACAGTATAATAAAATTGGTTATCTGCTTTTGTCTGTACACTTACTTACTTACTTTTTAAAATTCATGGATTTTGATGTGGTCTTCACCGTCATGTAATTAACTTTTAGATAAGAATATCGTGCATAATTCCCTGAGAAATATTTGAAAATATTTTATATAAGGACAACAAAGAAATGGCAGCATTTAGTTATTAATATCCGATTTCTATATTTTAGGAATGTTGCGTCATCTGCTACGATCCGTTTTGTTAGAAATTTTGATACGTTTCTGTTCACGTAATCCTTTTTAGAAAATATATAAAAATTATCCAGGAAGAATAAAGTAAGATTTAATTAAATAGGGAAGCTAACGAGTATATGGCACTTCAAAGGGCACGAGTGGCCGTCGAGAAAAATTACCACCACACATTCAAAGAAACTATCGCCGACGAAAGTATTGCCAGATTTAAAAAAACTGTAAAAGGGTTTAAAAAACTTTTAAGCTAATTGTAGTAAAACATGCATTTTCATCATCATCATCATTACAGCCCTTCACAAGTCCACTGCTGAACATAGGCCTAGGCCTGCTGTCCCCTTGGATTACGTTGCCCTAATCCGAATTTCCCTACTTTCAGCTCAACGTTCTCTCTTGTGCCTAGTTTTGCGTTGAAGTCTCCCATTAACACCGTATAGTGGGTTTATAGTGGGATGTGGTTGGTGCGTAAACCTGTATGACCTTCAACGAATACCGTTTGGTAATTCTGAGTATAAGATACGCAACCCTCGTCGACACACTCCCAATCTTTACAACGTTGTTAACGAGAGACTTGTGGACGATAAATTCGACACCTCCTTGGGACAGATGGTCGTCCTCCCGGTGATAGAACAAGTTCCCGGTTTCGAGGATTGCCGTGTCCTCCCCTCTCTTCGGACCTCGTATAATCCTATAATATGCCATCGCAACTTGTCTATCTCTTCTTCCAGCTCCAGGATCTTCTCGTCAGCCCTCAGGGTGCGTGCGTTGTATGTTGCCAGGTCGAGTAACTTATAACAAGTTGCCAGGTCGAGTCGTCGTAGGTGGCAACCGAACCTCCACCGAAGATTATTAGCACCCCATGCCCCGCCGTTACCATGGTCGCCATAGTAGCCAGGAATAGCGGGGCCGCCGGGAACTGGGGCCGTTTTTTTGTGTCGTTGCTCATGGGGGGTATATTGCCATAGTTGCCACGCTTGGCGAGCGGGTTGGCAACCGCAGTTTTTTATTGCTTTTTGCTTTTATCAGAAAGATGCTGCTGCCCATCTTCTGCCTCAGTTTCCCTCTGTCGCCTCTTACGACACCCACGGGAAGATATGGGGTAGTGGGTATTCTTACCCGCCACTACACGGGGCAAACATGCATTTTAAATAACAACAATTATTTCAATTATTTTTTTATAAAACACCTGTTGCGTGTAAAATGCAAAGGATAAAAACGATAAAAAATGCGTTCTCTTACTTTTAAAATATTTAATGTATTCATAATTTTTTTTAAATAGGAGCCCTTACAAAGTATGACCATGAATTAATATTCCTAATACTCCTAATTTCGATTTCTGAAAGTATTATTGAAATTAATGATTTTATAATTATTTATTTATTGCAGAAATTATTTGATAGGAGTATGTACATAAAGTGTTAGTACATTTCTTATAACTAACATAAATATAATAGGTATTCCAATTACACAAGGAATATAAAATAAACTAATGTATTTTCAAGTTTTTTTCATTCAATCATTACAGCCCTTCACGTGTCCACTGCTGAAAATAGGCCTCCCCCAAGGAATGCCACAAAGCACCGTCCTGAGCCACCTGCATCCATCGACTTCCTGCATGTCTTACCAGGGCGTCACTCCATCTAGTGGGGGGCAGCCGTACACTTCGCCTACCGGTACGAGGCTGCCACTCTAGAACCTTTCTTACCCATCGTTTGTCGGTCCTTCAAGCTATATGGCCGGCCCATTGCCACTTCAGCTTACTGATCCGTTGGGCTATATGTCAGTTACTTTGTTTCTACTGCGGATATCCTCATTTCTAAGTTTATAACGCAGAGAAACCCCGAGCATAGCACTCTCCATAGCTCGCTGAGCGACCTTGAGCTTCGTCATACGGCCAGCAGTGAAGGACCACGTCCCAGATCCATAAGTCATCACTGGCAACACGCACTGGTTGTACAATCTTGTTTTTAAGTTTTGAGGTATACCTGACGAGAAGATGTGTGGTAATCTCGAACGCTGCCCAGCCGAGTCGAATCCGTCGATTGACCTCCCGGTCGAAGTTGGACTCACTTAGTCGGACTATTTGTCCTAGATAAACATACTCGTTAACAAATTTGAGCTTAGTGCTCCCAACAACTACCGGCATAGGTGTGACATGGACGTTGCACATGATCGTTGTTTAGTCCATGTTCGTCTTAAGACCTATCCGTAGGGACCTATTGAGGTCATTGCGCTTAGTACTTAGGTCCTCCAGCGATTCCGCCATAAGGACTACATCGTCGGCAAATCGAAGGTGAGTGATGTTATCGCCATTGATGCTAATACCGTATCCTTTCCAGTCCAGTAGCTTGAAAACATCTTCCAATGCAGCGGTGAATAATTTCGGGGTGAAGATTTTCAAGTTGCTTTGTACATTTTAATTGCGTATTTGGTAAATAGCCACACAAGACAGTCCATCTTATCACAAATTGTCCTCAGAATATTCTTGTTACCGCCTTAATCTCTGCTCAAGAGGGATGTCACTGAATATTATGACGTAAAATCGTTAGTGTACCCCTCAGCAAACATCCCTGATGCGTTACAAATGTGAGGCAGCCCCAACAGTTATAAATCGTTATTCCATTTTATGGATAAATTAATGTTGCACTTATTTAAAATATGTTATAAAAAACTAAAAAATCCATAATCGATAAATTATAGTTTATTATTTTTGTACGAATGGGTTTTATAAGAAATTAAAGTGATCACAATAAACTTAAATTATCATATAAACAGTAACGACCCGCTGCAATGTAAAATTTTATGATGATGATAGAAAAATCCCCTCTGTAAAAGCTTCTTTAAGAATTTCCATCTACTTTGTATAAAAGGAATCGAGACAAGATTGCAAAATAAACTCTATGTGGTAATAAAATGTATGCTCCAAGACAGCTTTAAAAATATGGAACTCTAAATTTAAGCAGTAATTTTTGCATGATACAAAATAGAAAATGAATACTAAATTTCAGAATGTTAATTTCTTTTCCAACTTTAATGGTCTCAACGACATTCTTTTATGATATAACAGAAGATTTGACTACTCATAATTTATACTACTAGAATAAGGTACAATAAATGGAGATGTTCTTACTTATAACCAGTATGTGATGCAGAGTTTTAAGAGGGAATGAATACTACTATATAAAACTATAAAAGTAGTAAAAAGGTAAAGTTGCATTACAAATTATACGTCCCACTTTTTGGCACGGGCCTTCTCTCATTTCTGAAAGGACTATAGAGCAATAATAACCCGCCGCGTTGCTTCAGTACTTATTGGCGGAGTACACAAGTCCTCGAAATATTACTTAGGCAAGCAGTGTTTCTCTCACCGCCGATTGTTGATTTGTTAAATAAATCAACACTAAAATTAATTTATTACTTTCATTTAAATTGGCGGCGATTTTGATATACCGTGTAGTGGCGGCGTAAGAATATCCATTATTCCATATCATCCCATGGGTTTCGTAAGAGGTGACACAGGGAAACAAATCAGAAGATGAGCAGCATCTTCCTAATGACGCCTAAAATAAAAACCGAGGCCTATGTTCAGCAGTGGACTTTAATAGGCTATAACGGTTATTGGGTGGTGAAAAACTGGCATAATCACGTACTGTTAAATTTGCCCTGTGTTACCATGGCCATAAAACTGTAATACAATCATATTTTTTAAATCCGTTTTTAAGTAAACAATTCTTCTGCTTCTTTATCATCAGCTTTTAAAAGGCCATTGTTGGACATTGGTCTCCCCTTTGAAGAGAGGATTTGCCTTAATAGCCACTCTAGGCAGGGCGGAATGACGTTCGCAGTACCAGACGTCTCGCATCTTAGATGTTGCTGTCCGTTGCCGGTATACTAGGTATTTTACGTCTGGCGGTAATGAGATGAACGATGTGGTTATACCTCCATCTATAACAATTTTACTGGAGTTTCCCATAGTCGCCTCTTATGACACCGCGGGACGAAATGGAATGATAGATTCTCTTACAGTTAACACACAGCAATGTAAACCTTTCTCAAGCCGTAGGGATTTGGGTTCAGCATTTTCCAATGGATGAACGATTTCCATTAGTAAATAACACTATATTACAGTGTGTGGTAACCCTCTCAGAAATTAAAGGTGCCTGACCTGGTGACCTGAAGAGAAGATGTGTCGTAATTTCCCGAACGCTGCCCAGCCGAGTTGAATCCGTTGATTGACCTCTCGGACCAAGTTCGACTTATGTACCTAGTCGGACAATTTGTCCAAGTAAACATACTCGTCAACAACTTTGAGCTTACAGCTCTCAACAACTACCGGCATAGTATGCATGTAGTGACATGTAGTGACATGGACATTATACATGATCTTTATTTTGTCCATGTTCATCTTAAGACCTATCCGTTGGGAGGCACTATTGAGGTCATTGAGCATTGAGTAGATCTTTGTTTTGTCCATGTTCATCTTAAGACCTATCCGTTGGGAGGCACTATTGAGGTCATTGAGCATAGTGTTTAGGTTCTCCAGCGATTCTGCCATAAGAACTATATCGTCAGCAAATCGAAGGTGAGTGATGTTATCGCCATTGATGTTAATACCGTATCCCCTCCAGTCCAGTAGCTTGAAAACGTCTTCCAATGCAGCGGTGAAGAGTTTCGGGGATATAACGTCACCCTGTCTTACACCTCTCTGCAGTTGGATAGGTGTCGTACCTGGTTCTGTACTCGGATAGCCATCGTAGCCCTACTGTACAAACAGTTCAGCACTTCGATATACCGACAGTCAACTTGGCACCGCTGAAAGGACTGTAGAACCACTCAAATTACGACGGAATCAAAGGCTTTCTCATAGTCTAAATACGCAAGGCAAAGTGGTGGATTGTTCTCTTCGGTCTTCTGTACAATTTGCCGAAGGGTATGTATGTTGTCTATGGTACTAAAGCCTTTTCGGAAACCGGATTGATTTTTTTGTCGTTGAGTCTGCGTACGAGACGATTCGTAATGACTCTCGAAAACATCACGTAGACGCGGCTAGGAAGGGAAGTCGGTCTGTAATTCTTCAAGAGAGCGTTGTCGCCTTTCTTGAAGAACAAGACCACCGCACCTCTGCTCCTCGCCTCAGGAGTAGTCCCACCATAGAGACTTTCAGAAGCACCACTGTAATTCCATCCTCGCTTGCCTTTTTAAGGTGCTGGGAGCCATTCTAATCTCGCTCAGACTGACGTCCGGGATATCATCGGAATTGTGTCGAAAAGACTTGCTTCTGGATCGTTACTCACACTGTGGCTCCAACGATGATGTGTACAGCTGCCCATAGAAATCCCAAAGAATAAAAGGCTATATTATATTATTATAATATTATGATATCGATTCTTTATCATCCTATAAGAGTCCAATGCCAGATATGGGTATCTCCCGGTGTAGGAAGAATTTGCCTTAATCGCCACGCTTTGCAGGTGCTTATATATGAACGTAGTACTATATAGATGTGTCAAACTTTTGATGTTTTTCATCACCGCTCTGGATACTTTACCGTTGGAATATGTACATACGAGATAGAATACCGATGGTATATCTTTTGGAAACCATGACGATTTTATATCGATGTGTACGCCGCCAGCGTAAGAATATCCATTATCAAATCATCTCGTGGGTGACGTTAGAGGTGACAGAGGGAAATGGAGGGAATGGTACAATGGTCATAAAAATCAATACAAACTCGCCTGCAAATTGTGGCAATTATGAGTTTATCCCTTTTAGACAATTTATGGGGAGGAATATATTCATCAGTAAACTTTTGAGAGGCTGTAATGATGATGACAAAGTTTTTCTAGCCTTTCAAACAGCAGGCAGCCGCATTTCATTTCAGATGTTTATGAATGATAAAGATGACACTATCATAATCTTCATCCACCATCCTACTTACTTGAATACTTTAGTAATAATATAATAATAATAATCATTAATTCATTACCACTTTATCTACCATTTTGTGCAACAATTATATTATAATATTGACGAGCCAAACAAACTTTCAGTCTGATGGTAAGTGGTTACTGCAGCATATGGACCTGAAAAAAATTTCAAAGAAAGAAGGCTACAGATGCGTTGTCACCTCTGAGGACTAAGGTGGAATGCTACAGAGCCTATAATTATACAGTCTATCTATACCATACACTGGAAGACAGCAGTGCATGCACCACTACTTGGTGGCAGAAATAGGTAAGAAGGAGGTATCTACCCAGATAAACTCCTAGGCAGAAGGATTCCTACCACCTAGTAATAGTATTTTCAACTGAATTTCAAATGAAAAAAAAAAAACTTACAAGAAACCAAGCTGTACAGTGAGCGCAGAGCCCATAAGATAATCCTTCACACTTATAACGACTACACACCACCGCCTGCTTTGTGGTTTTGATAATTATGTGGCCGCCATATCTTTGATTTTAGATTAGCTACCTACATTAGCATTTGGGTACAACATATACAGGTGAAATTCGAAATAGGAATATACTTATTTTTATTCCATGTAGATTATGAAAAGACATAACTTATTGAAAGTTATTTATTATTTTATCACAGGTTCGGAAAAAAACACTGTCTTAGTAAGAACCAGAAAGAAATAATAGTTTTTTACAATATATTTTGTACATTTAAATATGAAAACATTTTGAAACAATCTGGTAGTGATCACCTCATTCCCAGGGATTATTATTAATCATGTATTCTTTAATAACATATTCCTTCTTTTTGCCATGCCAATTTTTTGGGACTAGCGACTTTGCCTCATACAGGAATTACTGACTTTGCTATGGAGGAGTGGATTCTGGTGGGAAGTGAAGTTTATATTTTTACAGCCTTGCATTTTAAATACTTAAAGGTTATTTCAACTTATTTATTTTATGAAACGAAATAGCACTTTAATGATTTGATAATAAAATGTTTCTGTGGGAGGGCAGTAATTTACTTCGATATCGATTAAAATGTGCTCCGTGACAAATGTTGGAAATGAAATCAGATATTTTTGTCACTAATACAGGTCAGTTCCATACGATATAGGTCGCGTCTCCTAGCTGCTTGCTATTGATCGTCTGCTTTGTTTATACCACAGAGTACCTTTATACATACTGAAAGTTTATACATTTAAATATGATAGGCACTATCAGGGCCGGCAGAGTAATCGATATATTTTAGTTTAGAACTGCGTATGATAATGCCTACGATGTGAGACGGTACTACAAATATATTACAACGCAGTTAGACATATAAACTTATTATAATTCTATAAGACGTCGCCTATTATTTACACTGTAGTGGAGTTATTGGGAAAGTTGTTGCCCGCAGCTTGGTATGCGTGAAATTTTGGAATTAAGATTTATGATAGTAGACTTATTTAACATAATCGATCATAAACTTTAACAGATTAGAATAGAATGAGCACACAGTCCACCTGATGGTAAGTGGATGCAGTGACCCATAGACATCTCATTTATCTTCGATTAAGAATCAATATGCATAGGCGTTGTCACCAATGAGGACTAAGATGGAATGCCTCGTTTCCAGTATAAAGGGTCTCCGGTTTTCTACACTCATCCTCCACACATCTATCTTTGACTGAAATCAAAATCCAGAGACGTCGTCAACTCTGAGGACTAAGATGGTATGTTGCTCCAGTAAAAAGATCTTAAGTTCTCGTCACTCAAAACACGAAATTCAGCAGCAATATGCTACTGTTTCTTACTGGTGTTCTATGTAAGCGTGATTCTTCCTTGATCGAGCCAATACATTTGTTCTTCAGCCATAATACGCTGCAGTTTGGATCTACCAAAAAAAAAACTCCTCCCAGATTGAAGTTATATTGTCTCTCCCACCCTTAAAATTGGAACACAGCACTGGGTGGACTGCTGTAAGGTGGCAGAAATATTTTGTAAGAGATTGTTTCCAACTCAAGAGAACAACAGAAAGAACTCCACGGGGCGCTGACCATGAAATTATATACAAAATCTGACTTCACCTTGAAAATTTAAGCATTATTTATCCTAGCTCATCCCCAGGGTGTAATAAGAAACGATTTGGGGAAAAGCCTAGAAGATCTTGTAGTCTACGATAGATGCGATAGAGCGGTGTAACTAACTTCTGTATTAAAATAATAATGTCCTCCAGACCGAGTTTCGGTCACAGTGGTTGGTGGCCGGTGGTTCAACGGAGACTAGCTATCTGAGCAGTACCATAGTCCTAGTTCACGAGTGTGTGCGCATGTACAAGTATACTCTTCATTTCCTAACTCACATCGTCCGATGGGACAGTAATCCGTGCCATAAAACCCAATAACTGATTTTGACCCGACAAGTGTTTTGGACCCGGAACCATTTGAGGCAGCCTGACTGCCTCCTGTTTATACCGATTATAACATTATCAGAGTGGGGACGGAAGGAGCGTCATAGATGCGAAACGTCTGGCACAGTGATTAAGAGTCTGTCTGCCAGTCGTGGAAATTAAGGTAAATGTTCTATAGTAGAATAAATGCTGTAGAAATGCGGTCATTATAGGAGTATGCTAGAGCTGAATCTGAATGACAGGGTGAGAAATAGTGTAATAAGAGAAAAGTGTGGTTTGCAAGATGACGTTGTGACCAGGATTAAGAAAGGAATGCTTCGGTGGTTTGATCATGTAGAAAGAATGAACGAAGAAAGAGTGAGAAAGCAAATTTATCCTGCAGAAGTGAACGGCAGAGTCGGAAAGACGCCCTAGACAAAGGTTTATCGACCAAATTGGCGATATATTGAAAATGGGCCAGATTAGGAGTACCCTTAACCGACGAGCGTGTATGCGTAGATATATGGATGTAAAGGAGGCGAGAGATGTGTGCCAGGTTCGTGCCAAATGGAAGTCCGTAGTCTCTGCCTACCCCTCTGGGTGACAGGCGTGAGTGTTTATGTATGTATGTATGTTCTATAATTTGAAAGGAGTGCGTGCTTAGCAACAGTGTGATCATGACAATAAGAATCCTTCTTATTGCCTAAGGATCCTTCTTATAAAGAAATATTAGGTCCTTACATATATAATTAGCGTTTTGTATGGGAGGAATATAAAGTCAATTTTTTTTTGTAAAATATATTTAATTAATCAAAGTATGCACCGTTGTTATGAGATGGCAAAAGTGCATAGACTTTTGCCATCTCATAGGTAGTTCATTGATCCCTTTACTAAAAAAAAGACATGGAGGCGGGAAACAATAAACTCTTTGAAGGCGGTTTGGACTGCCGCATCGGAGTTGAATTTTTTTCCTTGTAAGAAGTTGTCCAAATTCCGGAAAAATGGTAATCTGTTAGAGCAAGGTCCGGGGAGTACGGTGGATGTCGCAGACATTCCAATTGTAGCTCATCTAACTTAGTGGTTGTTTGTTGTGCAGTGTGTGGTCTTGCGTTGTTGTGAAGCAGCAGTGGCCTAGAGCGATTGACCAATCTCGGTTGTTTAGCAGCTAGTTCTTCCTTCATGGTTTGCAGTTGCTGACAATAGATATCTGCCGTAATCGTTTGGCCAGATTTTAGAAAGCTGTAGTGAATGACACCGGCGCTAGTCAACCAAACACTCACAAGTAACTTTTTCTGACTCAATTTTCGTTTAGGGCAGGATTTGGCTGGGTCTCCAAGGTTCAGCCATTGCGACGAGCGCTTCCGATTGTCGTACAGTATCCACTTTTCATCACAAGTAATGATTCGATTAAAAATCCCTTCATTATTATGTCGATTGGGCAAAGTAACACAGCAGTCGACGCATGTTTGCAAGTTCGATTCACTCAATTCATGAGGTACCCATCGTTCAAGTTTTTTTACCTTGAATCGGATTTGCTTCAAGTGGATTAATACAGTTTTATCACTTACCCCGAAGCCTGAAGCTATCTCTGAAGTGCTTTGTAATGGATCCGCTTCCACAATAGCCTTTAATTCTTCATTTTCCACTTTGATCTCCAGCCGTCCACGGGGTTGGTTCTGAAGGTCGAAATTTTCAGAATGAAAATGTTGAAACCAAAAACGTACCGTGCTTTCTTTTGCGACACCAGCCGTACACATCATTAATCCTTCGAGCTGTTTCTGCAGCACTGGTGCCACGGTAGAACTCGTACTCGTAAATATACCGATATTTCATGTTTTCCATTGAGCGGTAATAAGCGACGCCAAAGAAAAAATAATGAGAAATAAACAAATGAATGACTGTTTTCAAAACTCAAATGTACCAGCTAAATGAGTTAATAAATTTGAATTTGGAATTCTTAACCAAAGAGGAGACATTTCAGATCAAAGTGGTCAGTACGACAAAACGCTACTTTCATATGTTAGGACCTAATAATAATGAAAAATTATCGATTTTGGAACGTTCTCAAATTTAACTATCGGCAACTGCATAAAAATCATATAAAAACAGGAAAGATGCGGTTCATACAATATAAAAACATGAAAGGGCGTAATAATATGAATCCTTGTATCGAAATTGAGTCGTGTTATGTTCAAAGTGATTCAAAGTTAATAACAAAAATATATGTAATATGTGTTATTCTGTGTGTTAAGAATTGAAATAGTAACAAATTGAAGTTTCTAAAGTTATATCTTTCGCCAGAAAATGTATATAAAATATTGTATTACAATAAAAGAGTAACTTACATTAAAACATACTGTATTCTTTAATTTCTGAGTTCCCGTTCACTTAATGTTTATAAATTTTTGCTAGTTACAAATTCGTAGCTGGTCGTGCTAACATTTGCATTACAAAACAAACAGAACCAAAGCACCCTTTGTTGGATTTGAGAAATTGCTTTTCAGGGATTTTGAAAATTTCATTTATTCAATTCATAAAAATGTTCTTAGTTTACATTGGTTGGAAACAAAGCAGATTTTTCTGCATTATCATTTACTTTTTTGAATTCAGTAAAAAGCGAACAGATTTCCTTTGTTAATTTTGTTATTTGTTTTGATCTATTGTTTGATACTTCTGCTAGCAAAACATGTTACGGCCAAAGTCGAAGTGCGGACACACCTAGGTTTAGCCGGTTTTAAATAGGTGCAGCCAAATGCGCTTGGTTAGAATTAGGTGTATTCGATTAGTCACAATTACCGTGTAGTGGCGGTGTAAGAATATCCACTACCCCATGTCATCCCTTGGGTGTCGTAAGAGGCGACAGAGGGAAACAAATCAGAAGATGGGCAGCAGCGTCTTCCTAATAACGACTAAAATAAAAAAATGCGGTTGCCAACCCGCTTGCCAAGCGTGGCAACTATGGCAAATATCCCCTCTATGAGGCAATCTATGGGAGAGGCTTATGTTCAGCAGTAGACTTTAGTAGGCTGTAACGGTAACGGATTTGTCAGAAAAACTTATAAATAATATAAATATCCGCGATTTTAGTAGCATCTTTACCTATAGCCGCTGACATTACTTGATATTTTTAACATATTTTTGAGAAATTTAACAGAAGCCACAATTATTAATTTACTGTTACTAATTTTACTTCGAAGGTGCTTCCATATTTTTGAGAAAGTTGTTAGAAGTTATATGGCCAAATACTCAAACTCTACTCAATTTTAAGATGTCGTTAAGTCTCATGGTGTTACAGTCACTTTGACTTAAAGTGATAGAGACAGCACAAGACTTAACGGCATCTTAAAATTGAGTGGCATTTGAGTATTTGGGCATGAGTCATCCTAATAATTACCTAGTTTTACACGGAAGCAACCGGCCACCTCTAGTTTTAGATTTGAATAAACCGAATGCATCTAATTTTAACCAACCGGCACCTGGTGGTAACCGGCTACACCTATTTGTAACCGCACTTCGGATTATAGCCGTGACACATTATAATCTTTATACTTATATTGAGTCTCCGGGAGTCCTTTCGTAGTCATTTTAATCATCCAGTGCATATTTTTAATAATCATAGTCTATTTAAAAAATACATGTGTTGTGTCTCTAAGATTTAATGGAAGGGTAGGGGTGAAGAGGTCTGACTATGAAAAGATATTTGGAACGATTTGTAATGAAAGTATAAATGAGAATGGTAAAAGCCTTCTCACAGTGTGTTTATAAAAAAATCTTCTTGTGACGAGCACTTGCTTTGTTTATAATAATATTAATTGTATACAGACAGTGTTTTGTAGATTCTCCGTGGTTTTTCAATCTGTTTGTGGACAGTTGTTTTAAAACTTTGAAAGTTGAGTAATTGAGTATCCAGATTTTATAAATTAGTTTCATTCATTGTGTAGTATTTGCTTAAACACAAGAAATCATTAATTCGACGCAACAGTCGCGATATTCAGTAAATAAATATCTAAATACCTAAAATTCAAAAGACAAGGGCAAGGACTAACGTTTTCGCATACACAAACGATTACTAAATACACGATACACTATTCGATTGATTGATTGATTTATATTATGTATCGTTTTTTACGATTACAGTGTTACAGACACGGAGGATATTACAGTTATAGTTGAAGTTACTCTTGCAATTAATTTTATTGCATTAAAAGAAAAATATTCCAAGTAATATAGACATTGAACCCAATTAACAACGGTTGGTCTACTCAGCGCTACTGTATATTTTAGTCGTTGTATGAAGTAAGGGCACAGAATATATAATAGTACAAGTAGTAAGGGGCAGGCTAAGTTACAAGAAAGGAGCGATGCTACTATTACAAATATCGCTTTATGTCATGCACTGTATTTCATCCATATCATTTAATAAGCAGTACGAAAACAATTCAATGCTCGCTTGAAATTTACATCCATTCAATTATTCATCAATGATATGATTAATTAAAATGCGAACAGCTCAACGACGTCGTTCATTTCTATTTAGTATTTTTGCAATGACTTAAATAAACGAAAGAAACTGTAAAGCGTTATAAATCTAGTAAAAACATGTATTAGATTATAGAAACATCTGTAGTTAAACAGTAAAAATAAACTAGGTACCTAGTACATAAGTGCTTTTATTTATAGTAATATTTTAACTTTTAATTGTTAAATAAAATAACATAATAGGAAGCTTAAAGAACCACAATTTTTTACGACGTAACGTGAAATCATAAAATGTAAGAAACAAATAAAACTATGCTTAAATACCTAAAGTACATAATTAATATAATTTTCAGTTTTTTTAATTTACGCTGCAGAAGTGAGAGGCAGAGTCGACAAGGGAAGCCCTAGATGGTAGTTCGTCGGCCATATTGGTGATTTATTGAAGATGGGCCAAATAAAGACGGGCATGTGTGCGTAGGTATATGGATGTAATGTAGGATGTAAAAGAAGCGAGAGAGGTGTGTCAGGATCACGACAAATCGAAGTTCGTAGTCTCTGCCACCCCTCTGAGTAACAGGCGTGAGAGTTTATGTTTATATTTTTTTTATTATAATTTTTCACGTCTATATTATGTTCAACATGTATCATAGCATAATCATTGTAGCTTGATGCGTTCCACAGTTAGTGGTATTATTGTCACATGCATTACAAAGCAAACTATTCGATTTAAGTATGCGATTAACACATACAGTTACTGTCAGTTGATTGACTGCCTTGCGCAAATTGTTGTCATTATCTCAATAATACAAAGGTATTAGTGAACATTCACAGTATCTACTCTATTAATTGTTACATGTTAAATTAGAGATGTCTTTGTTGTTTGGTTTAGTTATAATAGTTGTATTAGATATAAATCTGTACCTACTTTTTCCATTTATACTAATATAATGATGTAACATGGCCGACTATTCAATCAAGGCAGCTTTCAGCTTTATTTATTTATTTATTATTCGTTGTGGCTTACTACGCACGGACTTAATTCCATATGTCCATTTTGATCTTAGAGTGATATGAAATAATGTGATCCATTCACCGTAAATAGCACAGTACTGGACGCAAACTGCTGGTGTTGATATATAAGTTATACTAGTTCGGCCATGGGAGGAAAAGGGAAGATCTCCCGCCAAGAAGCCCGGGGAGCGGCCAACGCTCCGTGTGTTATTTCGGAGCTGTTCTATATATAGCGCGATAACTTTAGAACTTTTATAGTGCGATTTAGGCTTTGGTGAGTTTCGCTAACGGCGCGACGACAGCGCCGTCACATTAGCTAAGGTTAGTAATTACTAATTAGTTATAGAAATAATCATAATATAAATTTAATAAAACTTTAATAACTTGACGCTAATAGTACATTACGATTCAAGGGACTTAAGTAGCCGATTAATTAAAACCACGTTTAAGTTCCGCATGAGCGTGACTTAAACGTGGTTTTAAGTCACCGTGTACTATAAAATATATTTAAATAGTTACATAGGTAGTTGATATAAATTAAATAAATAAATTCAAACATGTAATTTTCAGGTGATGTTGCTTTAATAATATATACACTTATAATAACTTGAATTGTAAAAATAATAGTTTTAGTGTATTAGTAAAGAAATTGCACGCTATTATCACGGTAGAAAGTGAGATCGCTTTAATCACTACGAGTAATAAGATCATTATATTATGTACGACATGGCAATAAATCAAATTGAATTGAATTAAACCCAGGGTAACAGAACTATTATCATTGAAGACAGTAAATCATTACATTTACTTATTAATTTATCCTTTTTTGTAGTCAACTTCAATTAAGAGATACAATGTATGACAATGGATCTGTGTTCTTCTGTGTTTGCAGTTATTTGCAGATGTACATGGACCTCAGTTGTCACTTATTGTCATGTGGATTCTTAGATATTGTTTTCAACGATACGACACGATTCGAGTATACGAGTATCAAACAATAGTTGTATCTACGTGAAGCCTAGGTTGCTCGCGTTGATGGGTTTGAGCAATAGTATAGTGTATTTTAGGTTCCATTGAGTGGCTTTTTGTCGTTTTCTTTCGCTTACCGCGGACAATGGATTATCTCATTTGTCACTCTAATATAATAAAAAATGATGTAATAAATAAAAATAATAAAATGATGTAAAAATGATGTGATGTAATTGTAAGTTTCTTTCATAGCTATTTTAATAATAATATATACTTATTATTGAATAATAATATTATCATCTATAAAACTCACGATGCCATCCACAGCATCTGAGTGCTTGGCGATCTACCACTGTGAGATTTCCTAGGAGTTTTCTTTCTTTCCCGACTTCTTTGTGAAATTTTCTACCACCGGCGATTTTTCCGGACCAAAAGGACGTAGGAATTTTCAAGAAAAGAGCTTACTCTACTTTTTAAAAGGCCGGCAACGCACCTACAATTCCCCTGGTGTTGGAGTTTGTTCATGGGCGGCGTCCGACACTAAACGTCAGGTGATCGACATGCTCGTTTGTCCCCACTTCTATAAAAAAACATAATACTTATTAAAAATATTTTCGCACAAAAAATCCAATTATCGTATATATGTATTAACTTATGTTTAGTGATGATGATGATATATATTTAATGGTACGGCTAGGGTTTCTTAATTATTGGTTAATTTTTATCTCATCATCATCATCATCATCATCATCATTATAATTAGCTTACGGCAGTCCACTGCTGGATATAGGCCTCTCCCAAGTTTTTACTTATTTTTTAATATTTTTTTGATTTTACACCAAAGATGATTTTACAAAAAGTTATTTGTTTTAATAATTTGGTATGACATTTTGGTATACTAAGGTAAATAAAATCGTAACGCTAGGATAACATAACGTACCATCAAAATCAATATTTAAAACAAAAATTATCAATTTTTATTTTAAATATGTAGCGACTATGAATGGGATTCAAAACATGAACTTTGGACACCACTCAGCGGGTTCTTCATAGCACCACATACTTATCCTCCACCATTGTTAAAGTACATGTCCGTCAAGAAATTTGCTTTTTGTGACACACTGAAAAGTTAATTAAATTCTGAGGGTTCTTATTTACCACCGGTAGAGAATTTCTTAGTAATAAACTTTCAAAGGTAGTAAGATAACCACTATATTAACTTTTAGCGTAAGGATATTTATGTTTAAACAATCTCATACTCTGAATTTCATGTTTTACATAATTATCGTCTACCTTATTTTAGCTACGGTATTACAATAATAACATTATTAACAACCGTGTTTCTAAAAAGGGTACGGCGGCCATTGTGAAATTCTCTTTTTAATTTCAAAAACAGCGGAACAAAGTAATTTTGACAAGGCTTCAATATGAGGTTTCCATTGTAGGGGAGAGTCAACAGTAATGCCAAGAAAAATTGTGGAATAATATATTTTAAGCTTATCGAAGTATTAAAATATATCAAAAAACTTCATTATATTCTTAAGTTTGATACCAAGTTACATTATCGTTATATATTGTATAGCATAATGATTCTGAACTCCATGTATTATAAAATCTCATAACTACTGCTCTATGTCCACTGTAAAGTCATGTTTTCTAACATTTCTGACAGCTCTATCAACCCAACTGCTCACACACGTTATTGGCAGTCGGGTAGAGATATGCACTTCGTTTGCAAATGCGCTTTATCGGTAAAAGATATTGCATGTTATTGAACGCATGTACTACTAGGTTAGGAGTTAGGACCCACTACTGCTACTACAGGCTACTGCTCTGCGGTTTCGAAATCAAACATTAGTGAAAAAAAAATGCAAATTGTTCTTTGTCAAGTCTAATAGTTTTATGATTAGTCCCGTATGTAGGCACTGAATTCAAGCTTAACCTCGATTTTTCGCATAAGCATAATGTTACTTATAGCACATGAGTAAAGAAACCGTACCGTATTATTTACTCATGTGCTTATAGTATTGTAATATATCTAGTTTCCAGTAAAAAGGGTCTCCGGTTGTTTACACTCACCACACGAAACACAGCAGCATTAAGCTGCTATTTTACGCTGGTATTCTGTCAGAGCGTGTTCCTTCTCCAGTTGAGTTGACCAATTCGTGCTACACCCATATTACGTTTCGTTAAAAGGAGCGGAATAAATGGTAACTTCAGGGCAAGAGCCAACAATAAAAAGAAAGCAGCATTGTACAGAATAATAATATTTTATTCTCTAAAATGCTTTATTTTTATTGTTATAGAAAATAATAACTAAATTAACATTTTCAAATCATAAAATTTAGATACTTTTTTCTTCATTTTCATATAAAACAAACGTAAATAACGTTACATAACCTAACGTTTTATTTAATATTTTTTACGTTAGTGTACACGATTTATAGCCATTATAATTGCTAACTCGCTTGTGAATAATATAATACGAACCTTTATAATTTGATACCATTATGATAGCGCTTTTTAGTACAAAGGTTTACGAGCTTGATTTCCAACGGAAAATATACAAAACGATTTCTGATATGCCTAATCTAATGCGATAGCTGTGTTAGTACGCCGCATTGGTAACAAAATTATCTGACAAACCATTTATATCTATTGACGTGTCAATGTTGTTACACTTCCTATTCAAATGATGCGCAATCTCGCAATCTATACCTTCGTATTCAAAGAAGAGCAAGTATTAAGCCAATAATATATAAAATAATTTATAGAAATATTTTATATTTCTATAAATATTTTATATTTCTATAAATTATTTCACCGCGAGTGGCGCGTTAGAGAATCCATTACTCTCCATATTGTCCATATCCCACATGGGTGTCGTAAGGGACGACAGATGGAAATAAAAAAGAAGGCGGGTAGCGGCATATTCTTGATAACACCTAGTATAAATAAAAAAACTGTGACTGCCAAAATTCCGGCCAAGCGTGACAATTATGCCAAATATATAGATATTTCGATGAAATATGTAGATGTATAAATGGATAGGAGATGCCTGTGTTCATCTTTGGAATTTGATCTCCACAAGTCAAGTCTAAGTTTATCACGCAGAGAAACCCCGAGCATAGCCCTCTCCATAGCTCGCTGAGCGACCTTGAGCTTCCTCATACGTGGCATCACACCGGAGGCGTGGAGCAAAGTGCGGTGGTCTTGTTCTTCAAGAAAGGCGACAACGCTCTCTTGAAGAACTACAGACCGATTTCCCTTCTGAGCCGCGTCTACGTGCTGTTTTCGAGAGTCATTACGAATCGTCTCGCATGCAGACTCGACGACTTCCAGCCTCCCGAACAAGCCGGTTTCCGGAAAGGCTTTAGCACCATAGACCACATATATACCCTTCGGCAAATTGTACAGAAGACCGACGAGTACAATCTGCCACTTTGCCTTGCGTATGTAAACTATGAGAAAGCCTTTGATTCCGTCGAAATTTGGGCGGTGCTGCAGTCCCTTCAGCGGTGCCGAGTGGACTGTCGGTATATCGAGGTGCTGAAGTGTTTGTACAGTAGGGCTACGATGGCTATCCGAGTACAGAACCAGAGTACGAAACCAATCCAACTGCAGAGAGATGTAAGACAGGGTGACGTAATATCCCCGAAACTCTTCACCGCTGCATTGGAAGACGTTTTCAAGCTACTGGACTGGAAAGGATACGGTATTAACATCAATGGCGAGTACATCACTCACCTTCGATTTGCCGACGATATCGTCTTTATGGCAGAATCGCTGGAGGACCTAAGCACTATGCTCAATGACCTCAATAGTGTCTCCCAACGGATAGGTCTCAAGATGAACATGGACAAAACAAAAATCATGTTTAATGTCCATGTCACACCTATGCCGGTAGTTGTTGGGGGCACTAAGCTCGAAGTTGTTGACGAATATGTTTACCTGGGACAAATAGTCCGACTAGGTAATTCCAACTTCGACCGAGAGGTCAATCGACGGATTCAACTCGGCTGGGCAGCGTTCGGGAGATTACGACCCATCTTCTCGTCAGGCATACCTCAAAACCTCAAAACTAAATTGTACAACCAGTGCGTGTTGCCAGTGATGACATACGGAACTGAGACGTGGTCCTTCACTGCTAGAACCAGAGTAACCGATATAGCCCAAAGGATTAGTAAGCTGAAGTGGCAATGGGCCGGTCATATAGCTCGAAAAACCGACAACCGATGGGAAAGAAAGGTTCTCGAGTGGCAGCCTCGTACCGGCAGGCGAAGTGTAGCGCGTCCCCCCACTAGATGAGTGACGACCTGGTAAGACATGCAGGAAGTCAATGGATGCAGGTGGCTCGGGACCGTGCTTTGTGGCATTCCGTGAGGGAGGCCTATGTTCAGCAGTGGACTTGTCATGGGCTGTTATGATGATAATGATGATGATGAAGTCAAGTCTGTGGTTGCAATCCGCATGCCAAGCGTGTCAGCTATGGCAAACACGAGGCTTTTAAAGGGCTATATATTAATGGTAGAGATCCGTCCCGGCTTCGCTTTTTTCGCACAGGTGATTTCTGGATCTTGAAAACAGCGACGCCTATTTGGTTCAATCGTAAATTTAAACCATCCAGAGACCCAAAAAAACACACAAAAATTTAACAAAATCGGTCCAGCCGTTTATATATTATGTATAAAGATATAATTAATATGATTAATTTCCCATATATTTAACCACCTTCGCCTCAAAAGAAAGTCATTTGTCAAAAAAAATCATTGGTGCTAGCAGCCGTGGATTAGTATATAAAAGAGAGAAACATTACGCGTCGGAAATATCATTCCACTCTCGCTAATAAATCTAATTGATGAATTATTACGCTTTTGTGTTACTGTCGTGTTCGGCATATTAGGCAACGTAAGCAGAAAAACCCTCTAGCATCAAGATTTTTTTAATATAATAAGGGTGACAAGCGAGCACACACCTGATGGTAAGTGGTTGCTGTGGCCCATAGACATCTACATCTATCCTCGTTTGTGAATCAAAATGCAGATGCGTTGTCAGCCGTGAGGACTAAGATGGAATGCCTCGTTTCCAGTAAAAAGGGTCTCCGGTTCTCTACACTCACCACACGAAACACAGCAGCATTAAGCTGATATTTAACGCTAGTATTATGTGAGAGCATGGTCCTTCCCCGTTCGAGCCGACCCATTCGTGCTAAAACTATACAATTAATATATCTGCAGCATGGCTCTACCACGTAATAAAACACGTAAGATACAAAAAAATTGCAAGTAAAATCTACTACCACACGAGGTATATCGCTGTTTATAGTATACGAGGCGCGCCTTAATCTCGAATTTCCCCCGCAAACGCTCTATACATACAAATCGTCATCATCATCGTCATTTTAACCCATCACAAATACACTGCTAAACATAATACGCTTATATTAGAACATAAAGTAAAAGTTAAATAAATAAAATAAAAATGTGTGATATTAATTTTATTAAAAAGGTTTTTTGAATCTTTTTAATAAAATTAATTACTTTGACTTTAGGTAGTTTTTTAATAGAAATTAATGTAAAAATCGATAAATGGTTTTTTTTTTGAAACAGCGCGATAGGAATAGGTGTTAAAACTGCGTCCATTATGGCGTTTTATGCACTGAAATAAAATATTTATGACCTCTTAAATGCAGTTGTACTACGGCTATAATAATAACATGTTAAAAGGCAATAAAGAAATGTACTACTAGTATTATAACATTTTTTCAACCAAAATAGCTTTTTTTAAATAGTGTTTTATTGGTGCATTAGGTTAGTACATTAGCAGAATGACTGCGTCGAAAAATGTGACTTAAAATAAAGATTTGTAACCAACATTTAATAAATATTTTTTTATTGTTTTTTTAAATATTTACACACCGGCAGTTAATTAGTACAAGTTAGAGAAATTTATTTGTGTGTAAAGGCGCAAAAACTTCTTCAAATGCTAAGCTCACCTGCATGCTTTGACTTCCGAATCAGTTTCTAAAGGATCTACCGAGGCTTTGGATTAAACGCGAAGTAATCCGTAGAATTTCTATAAATTTAATAATTAATAATATTATAAATTGTGTAGTGTTCGCGTAAATATAAGAAATCATTAGATATTATAAATTATAATATATTGTTGAACTGTTCTCTGCTCTATTACCATTTGACAATTAATAGGGGTGGTCCCAACAGATGGCTGTTACAACTAAATTAAATTGCTTTGCCGAAATAGTTTTTATTTTCTGTATTGTCCCGTGGGTGTCAGAGGCGACAAAGGCAAACAAACCAGGCTATGGGCAGCAGCGTCTTCCCAATAACAACTAAAAAATAAAGCAATCTATTGGTGAGGGATATGAATAGCAGTGGGCTTTGATAGACAGTAACGGTTATCAGGCGTAATTGATAGAATCAGGCGATGTTTTGTGAAAATTCATTACGTTAAAATTGTTTTTTTTTTTTATAAAACTTAAGTGATAAACAAACATACAGCCCACATGGAACTGATGGCAAGTGGCTACTGCAACCCATAGACACCTGCAAGCAACTTCAAAGAATGAAGGCTACAGATGCGTTGTCACTTCTGGGGCCTTGGAATTTTTCACATTTGGAATCACATTAGAATGCTTCACAGCCTATAATTATACTGTCTCTCTATACCCTTTATACTGGAAGTCAGCAGTGCGCGCATCACAACTTGGTGGCATCCAACCTCAAACAAAGAAGATTTCATGCGTTTTTGACCCTGAGGATTCAGATCTTCAAAGCCTGTATTATACTGGATCTCTTTACCATTTAGACTGTAATTCAAGCACAGTTATTTTATGGCAGATATAGGTAAGAGGGTGGACACAGTGTCAGAAAAGAAGTCGTAGCACGTAATAAAAAGTGGTATTAAAATTTTCTTCGTCTTTAATACCAATTTTGTTTATAAAATGAAACGTTACTAAGTTTTGCAAGTCAGTCACTTATGAGGACTAAGATGACGGCTCCGTGGCGCAGTGGCTTAGCAATGAGTTGCAGCGCTAAGTGCCGCGGGTTCGAATCCTGCACACAATAAGTGTTTGCACGGCCTAAAAATAACTGTTCCGGGTCTGTATGTTTGTCCTTATAAAATTTATGTATGCAAACTACCCCAACGATAAAGGAGAAAATCCTAGTGTGGTGGTACCGTTTTTTTAAAGAAAGAAAAGAAGAAAAGATGCAATACCACATTACATCGTGAGAAAACCTGCATGTCTAAGAAAAAAAATATATCGAAGACATGTGAGGTCCGCTAACACGCATTGGGGCAGCACGGTGAAAATTTCCTTGCTCTTTACATTACTGTTATTATATTGGTATCTACCCAGACGGACTCCGAGGCAAAAAGAAAGTCCTCCCATCTAGTAAAATCTTGTATGTTCCTTAAAAAACATTGCATAATACACTATTGTGCGTTTGAAATTGAGAGTCCTTTTTATTATTAAAAAAAAATCTAATATAAACCACCGTTTGTTACGAAGTTTTACTTATAGCATTTTTAAAAACCTAATTAAATTTTTTTGAGTTCGTTATAACGAGCGCTTGAGTGACTTTTAAGGTGAACTTTGTTTCTGAGGGCGAAGAACCCGTAATTCAATTTGCTGTAATCGTCTTTAAATTAATTAGCCTTTACCATAACTTGAAAATAAGATTTTATGTAAATGAAAGTAGCCCGTCTTAAAAACCATATATTGTTCCCCCTGGTCGCTTAAAGACTAGAATGAATACTGAATTATACTTATGCAGTTTTTTAGTTAGAGATACTAAATTACGTGGTGGCTCCTTAATATTAGCTAATAAATCCATATCATGTAAAGAACGTAAATATATTGTGAGCCTCTCTGTTGAGCGAACTGTAGAAATGGCATGTGTTGAGCTTGAGCACCTCATTGTCGTCAGTGTTTACTAAAAATTATGGAAGTTTTAGTTAAGCTTAATAAACAGAATAAATCTCTTGTAGTATGTGGAGACTTTAATATCAATCTCCTGGAAGCTTCTTCCATCAGTATTAAATTTCGCTCATTGTTCAAATCATACAATCTTGATAATTTATTCTTTGAAACTACTTTTATTTCAGGGTGTAGTGCAACTTGTATTGATAATATTTTTACAGATGTTGTACCAATCTAGAAATTCATAATTCAAAAACTAAGTTCAGATCACTGTGGACAACTGGTTTCATTACCATATATGCACAAAAAAGGAAATTGAGAAAATTGTGTTTGTTCCGATTAATGCTAAACGCCTGAAGAGATTTAGAAGTAATGTGGTAAAAAAAACCTTCCATCGCTTCCTTACAAAAACAATTTAGAGTATTTATATGGAGTATTAGTTGCCCTTTTATGCAATGAATTTAATAAAACATTTACTTCTAAAACATTCTCCAGTAACAGTCGCAAGGCATTTAATGAGTGGGCGACAGGAATTCATAAGAGCAGATGAAGATTATATGAACTTTACCATGAAAGATCATATAATCTTTCCGATACTTTTAGAAAATATGTTAAAAATTATTCCAAACTATTTAAAAGAGTGTGCTCCACAGCTAAATCTTTACATATTAGCAACAAAATTAAGACCGCTAAAAATAATATTTTAATTACGTGGAGTATAATTAATAGCGAAACCGGTAAAGACAAACCCATTAACACAAATTATCAATTGAAAATAAATAATGAATTGACTAGATCAAATCAAGAAGTCGCAGCGGTGTTTGAGAAATATTTCACTGATATACCTATTTTGACAACAAAGTCACTGAATACTTCCCCAACTGTCGCCGATTCATTACTTAAACAAAATGTTAATACTTGTTTAAAAAATTAGATTTGAAAAAGTATTACCACAAGATATTGTAAAATATTTCAAAACCCTTGATGTAAAGAAAACCGCAGATTTATGGGAGATTTCCGTAACAGTTATTGCGTCCATAATAGATTTAATTGCACCTCATCTTGCTATTTTTTTAATACTAGTATCGAATCTGGTGTGTTTCCTGATTTAATGTAACATAGTAAAGTAATACCTTTATTTAAATCTGGTAGTACATTGGACCCAGCTAATTTTAGACCTCTTTTTGTACTACCAACTCTCAGTAAATTTTTTTAAAAGATAATTTTAGATTAGATAGAGATTTCTTTTTTTAATAAAAATAAATTACTCCATAAAAATCAATTTGGTTTCGAGCTTATGAAATATATTTTTAACGCCGGGGAGAGTTCACAAGATGCTTAAGGTATTTTTTGTGATCTTTCAAAGGCTTTCGATTGTATTTATCATGAGATATTAATCAGGAAACTACGACATTACGGTGTCAAAAATATTACGCTTAGACTTATTATTTCATATTTAACCCTTATGCTGCCGTGTCAGTCACTTTGCACGGAGTACTGCATTTTAAAGATTACTGATGGCAGTGTATGTGTTAAATAACAGAACTCAAAAAGTCGTTATCAATGGCAAAGGTTCCTCCGGGTCAGTAATATCACTGGGCGTTCCTCAGGGCTCAATTCTTGGCCCATTCCTGTTCTTAGTCTATATTAATGACTTACCTTATCTTGTAGGGACAATCACGATATAGTATTATTTGCTGATGATACCTCTTTAATTTTCAAACTCAAACGACAGTCAATTAATTTTGACAATGTAAATAATGCTCTATCGAAATTAGTACATTGGTTTAACGCCAACAATTTGCTCTTAAACGGCAATAAGACAAAATTTATTAAATTTACAATACCTAATGTTAAACATTCAAATACCAAAGTGCTCTTAAATGGGGAAGAGTTGAGTCTTGTGGATTCCACTGTTTTTCTTGGTATTACTATTGACGCGAAGCTTCAATGGGGCCCCCATATATCTAAATTAGCAAGCAGACTTAGTTTTGCTGCATATGGTGTAAGAAAGATTAGAAGTCTCATCAATGTTGAGACAGCTAGATTAGTTTATTTTAGTTACTTTCATAGCGTGATGTCTTATGGAATTTTGCTATGGGGTAATGCGACTGACATCGAAGCTATATTTGTGTTGCAAAAAAGAGCCGTACGGGAGATTAACAACTTAAATGTTAATGAGTCCCTTAGAGAAAAATTTAAAGAAATAATTATATTAACTTTGGCCTCGCAATATGTTTATGAAAATGTAATGTATGTACATAAAAACATAAAAAGCTTTGATAAGAATAAATATGTCCATACTTTAAATACTAAAAACAAACATAAGCTTGTAATACCAGTTACTAGACTATAATTAGTATTTCATTTATGGGGCAATGTATACGCTTTTACAACAAAATCCCAGAAAATGTACAAAATTTGTCAATAAACAAGTTTAAATGTTTTATTAAAGAAAAATTGTATAAGAACGGATATATAATATCAAAGAAAACATAAGTGAAAAAACCCCTGGGAATGAGGTGATAGCCACTGGTTCTATTAAAATTCCTTTAAAATTTGTACAAACAAAAAAAATATTGTAAAGTGAAATATGATTAAAAAAAAGTTCCACTGGGTTTCTTGCTGGTTTTTCCCAAGACAGAGGTATTTTCCGAACCAGAGTAAATAAAAAAATTACTTTCAATAAGTATTATGTAATAATCTATATTGAATAAAAATTATTCTATTCTATTCTATTATATTTTAAACAAACAATGTAATTATATGAGTGGATAGCGGAAAGTTATTTAGTGAATAATTTATTTAATTATCTGGGAAATTTTCCAAATATATTTACCAAATGTAAATCGGCCTCCCCCATAGATTGCAAATACGGCAAATAAATTGCCGTAATTGCCGCGCTAGGCAGGTGGAATGGCAAATGCATTTTAGTATTGTTTTTATTGAGGTATTATCAGGAAGTTGTTGCTTCCCATCTCCTGTTTCACTCACTTGCTTTATAGCTGTGAGTAAATACATTTAATACTTTTCAGCTTCGGAAGAATGCTATATTTGCTATAGGCTACATAAGGTCTATAAAATGAATGTTTTAACAATAACGCGTTCGTTCAAGCGTATGTGCGCGTGCGCGCCCTGTGTGTGTGTGTGTGTGTGTGTGTGCGTGCGTGCGTGCGTGTATGTGTGCGTGTGTATATGTGTGTGTGTTTGTTTTTATGAATTATGTGTGTGTGAATTTTACCACCCTAGCCAATTGATGTACACAATTCTCCTACTAACTTTCCAGTTGGTTGGTGGAAAATGGCAAATGGCATATTATGTCCGCCGTATACCCTTGTAGGGTAATAATTAATGAAGAATAAAGTTTTACAAACTTGATTTTCTTAGAATGTAGCGTAACCAAAATACAAAGATAAACTTAGTAATTTAAAGTAGGTTTTTTGTAAGTAAAATACGAAATTTACACCATAAGCGTGATATTTCTTGCGTGTCATTGCTCGTGATCAAAATTTTACGAATAGACTCATTTGTTTAGACTGACATTGTCTTTATGTGACTTGTCGAAACTACCATTATAAACAACGCGTTTCCGTAATCACAAACAAAATTTGCGTGACATACCGTTAAAAGCTTCGTCACCAGTATTATTGTTATAAATTTAGGAGGTTTCATGAAACATAAATTAATAATTTTATTTTCTCTTTAAAGAATAATGACTAAAGTCTCTTTATTGTTATTTTTAAATTTGTTAAAACCACTAAGGGCCAAATTTTCAATCGTCAGATAAAAGTTATCGATCTAATGAATTACCTATAACCAGACTGAATATAAAGGTGAAAAAATGGTGAAATATTATATTCATAAATCTCTAATTTTTAATTTGTATATATTTATAACTTTATATATATTTTCTTTGTATATATTTTCATTCTATTTATAACTTTATCGATTTATCTGAGGATTGAAAAATTGACCCTTTGTTAAATTATTGTCAATTAATTGGCCCACTAGGAAATAAAAAAATAACAAATTCTATGTTCAACACTCGGCACTTATGATTGATTTTATATAATTGCGATAATCGACATACCCCAACTATACTTGTACCTATTTCCGTTTCTTTAATATTTAAGCTAAAGTAAAATACATGGCGGACTCTCTGTAATATGTAGTTAGTAGTAGTAGACTTCGTTGAAATATTTCACTGTGAACAACTTGCGTAAGGGTCCCCGTGTACAATTTCTCTAAGTTTGCGTTTATAAATGTTAACGTTGTTAGATATCTTAACAAATGCGTAAGATATTTAAGACTGTATGTGGACTTACTTAAATAAATATTGAATGTACAAACGTATAAATTTATCAACCGAGTTGAAAAAGAACGAGAAGGTTCTATGTTTTTATATTTACATGGTATAGCCATGCTGCAGCTATATTTTGGTTGTGTATTATGGGTGACAACGCATTTTGATTCTTAATTGAGAATAGATGAAGATGTCTATGGGCCACTGCATCAAATTAAAATCAGGTTGATTTCGTGCTCGCTTGTCACCTTTATTCTATAAAAATATTCGACACTTTGTTTTTATGAATAAACAACGATTTCTGGGAAATGGATTAACCGACTTCAATGATTCTTTTTACTAAATTTACAACAGGTGTGGTCCCATAAAAGAAAAAAATTCGTTCTTAAGTGTGGAAAAATAGGGGGTGAAGATTTTAATTCAATTTTAACTACTTTTTCGACATTCTAGCTTGAAGTTGGTTTGTACTTTTTATTAAACGATATATTATTCGTGTAAACTTTAGTGTTGTCCATTTACCATTACCTTTACATTACTTTCCATTACAGCGTTTCAAAGTCCACTGCTGAACAAGGGCCCCGTAGGGGGGCTCCCTATAGACCGTCTCATAGGAATCCTCCTATGAGATTTGCCGTAGTTGTCTCACTTGGCAGGCGGGATGGCAACAACAGATTTTTTTTGTTTTCTAGCTGTTATATCACAAAAACGCTATATATCAGAAAAACGCTGCTGCCCATCTCCTGGTTTGTTTATTCCTGTCACCTTTTACGACATCCACGGGACGATGTGGGGTAGTAGATAATCTTACATCGCCACTACACAGCAACTTAATTTAGTCTAGTATTACCATATGTGTAATATATACTTGGGAATATCATTGAATAACTGTTTAAAAAGGCAACATATAAGTAATTACTGCATGCTCGGAGCATCATTCAGTGATATTATGAATAAAATTTCAACTGGTATATTTACCCCTAATAGTATATTAATAATATTTGGTGGGAGAAGAGGCAATATGGACAAGAATCAATTATTAAAATATATTGAATATCTCAAGAACATAAATGTGAATAAAGTTATCTTGTTTACATTGCCTTACATATAGAGGTGGCCACAGGAAAATAAACTAAGATATAATTTAAATGCATAATTTGACATGTAATAATAATTTATATATTATATTTAATATTATTATAATATTTACGAGAATTTAATGTATGTACACAAAAACAAAAATAGTTTTATTAAAAATAGTGATGTACATTCTGTAAATACCAGGAACAAGCACAAGTTAGTTATACCAGTACCTTATATAGTTAGTTATACAGGGCAATGTATACGCTTTTACAACAAAGTCCCAGAAAAAATGCAGAACTTTTCTATCAAAAGGTTTAAATTATTTGTTAAGCAAAAATTGTCTAGTAAGGGTTATTATACTACTAATGAGTACATGACTGATAATAACCCATGGGAATGATGTGATCGTTACCATGCTGTTTCTAAATGTTTTCATAACAATTGTATAAAATATTAAAAAGTCCCGCTGGGTTTCTTTCTGGTTCTTCACAGGACAGAGGTTTTTTTGCGAACCAGTGGTTAAAGTAAAAAATGACTTTCAATAAGTATTATGTATTGTAATCTATATTAAATAAAAATGGTTCTATTCTATTCTATACTAATACTGAGGCTGTCAATTAACTACGATGTTATTGAAGCTATACTGTAACATTATGGTAGTTATAAAAATCCTACATATTTAATAGACGGTGGGTTGCATTTATGCGCAGGTGGCGCCGTTAGAGTTTCAATCACCCTATTGCCTATTTCTGCCGACAAACAGCCATGCACCCGCCGCGCTGTTTTTTCTTTTTGGTTTTTTATTATTTTGATCAGATTCTGCTCGGAATACCAGATGCTGCTCAAAATAATAAAAAAACTGTGGTTCCCAACCTTGAATCAATGAGTCAATCTTTGGAGAAGGCCTTTGTTTGTTCAGCAGTGGACATTTGATAGATTGGAATGATAATTAATTCATATAAAAGTTTAATAACTTCTTACGTTTATTAGGTTTAGTTAGGTAGTCGAGCACAGCGTTATAAATGAAGCTGTAAAACTTTTTATTACACTTCCTAACGTTCTAAAAGCAATGAAGAACTTTAATATTTTGAAACATACATTAAAATGATTTTATTGGCAAAAAGTTTCTATATAGTTAATAATTACATTCATTTTATTAACTCGTAATGTTGCGTGCATAATTTTATAAATAATTAATTTAATGACACTTTGAAGGTTTCGAAAGCGATTTAATAAAGTTAATAATTTTATTACATTTTTTTAAATTATATTTTACCACGCAATGTATATTGATATTCCGAAACAAATTACTTTGACTATCACTGTAATATTTCATGTACAGTATAAAATATTTATAGTATAGTTATAGTATAGTATAGTTACTCTCTCAAACTCATGTTTGAGAGAGTAACTGTACTTCGACCTGCGTTAATATGAAATGAGCTAAATTTTAGAGAAGAAACTTAAAAGCTTGAAAGCTACGTTGTCTGCGTTATTTCTTTTGTTAAAAGCTGGATTGGAATTAAAACTCATAATTATCGTGATAATGATGATGAATGTGATAATGGTTCTTATTTTTATCTAAGTATAAAATCATGTATGAATACACATTTCACGTGATAGAATCACAATGAAACACCTCGTTTTGGCTTGTTTTCCCCGATTGTAAAAATATGCTCGCATGTTTACTATAACATAATATACAGTTTTTACTTATTTTAAGTAAGTGCTCAGATTTTATATTATATTATAAGGACCGTGCTTTGTGGCATTCCTTGTGGGAGACTTATGTTTATTAGTGAATTTGTGATGTGGTGTAGTGATGATGATGATAACAGTGCTTGACTACAATTCCACATGGTGGTAAGTCGTGATGAAGCCCTAGATGGTAAATCGCACTACCAAAAGCTTATTCACTAACAACAAAAACGAAACGAAGACGATAATAAAGGGACTCGCCTTCAGCCTGGTTGGTAGTTTAATTTTTATCTATATAAAAGTGCTATAAAGAGTAACGAAAATATATAATCATCTTTTTTTATAGAAGTAAACGTGGAAAACGAGGTCACGGTTAACCCGATAGTAAGTGGTTGATGTGGCATATAGACACCTATATCTATCTTCGATTAAGAATCACAATGCAGTGTTGTATGAAGCAGCATCATTATTCCGCTAATCATATATGTAAGTATATAATATTTCAAATATAATGTTCAACCATTACAGCCCTTCACGAGTCTATCATTAAACATACATAAGTAGGTCTATATATATATATATATATATATATATATATATATATATATATATGCTATAGACACTATGTGTCTATAGTATCGAGTTGTTAGTGCAAAAGGCGAATGCTCCAAAAGGCGCACTATTTTTGTGGAGTTTAATCTTTAAATAGATTGTTTAAATGTAAGATTCATCTCAGTTGAAAAGACAATGTAATAAGCAACAATAATAATTAAAACAAAAATGTTTCATAATCATCATCATCATCATTACAGTCATTCACAAGTCCGAAGCTCAGGAAGAAGTACAGGCCTCCCTAAAGGAATGCTACAAAACAGGGACTTGAGCCACCTCCATTTTCCAGCCAGATTTATTGACCTCTTTAATATATATATTAATATAAATATCTTACCAGGTAGTCAATCCATCTTGCGACGGACCGCTTTACACTCCGAATACCTATACGAGGCTGCCACTCAAGAACATTTTTCCCCAGTTTCCCACCGGCTGTCGTACTATTGTCAGCCTACTATATGGTCGGACTATTGCTAGTTCAATTATAAATATTAATATATTTATAACTGAATTAGCATAAGTAATTCATCTGATAAGTAATTCATTACTTACTTTTCGTTGTATCATTTTGTCACCAGTATTAAATTATTTGCATTGTAATGATAAGCATTAAGCATAAAGCATCCGCTATTAAATTTCTATTTGTATCGCTAAATGCCTAAGGTCTTCGGAATACGAAATTCTTGTTCTAGTCTTTTGTGTACATTCAGAACAAAGGAAATGGCTTATATAAACGTTGGAACTGCGATAGAGTTTTGCTTTGAGAATGGGGTTTGTTTTGTGTGATGGTTGCATATTGTTGTTCATTTTTACACAGCGACCTAAAATATTTTTAGAAAATGTTCTACATTAGATGCTCGCACATTGTTCCAATTTCAACGCATTATTAATATTAAAATCAAATTATTATTTTATTTAAATTAAAAGTAAATAGTAAAAGAATACTTTTATTATTGACTTTTAATTACAACGGTCTAAATTATTGAATGCGTTGGGTAATTTTGATTGGTATGTATTTATGTTCGCTTCTTTGTCCGCCCATAACTTCTAAATTAGTCGCTGGATTTTATCAAATAGTATCTCAATCGATTCATTATAATTGCGTGGGTAACATAGAATATCTTCATGTACAATGTACATAATTATTGTTGCTGTTCCCAAAAAGACCAATTAATTATGTAAGCACCTAAAATTTTATTTTATGTCTACAATGCTAATGCTACATAATTTATTGCAATACATTTAACGCTGCTCTCTGTCGCCGCTATTTAAGAATTTTACATTTAGGAAAATATTTTTTTATATTCACGGAAAATAATAACATTGAATTAACTAATTTCGAGAAACAAAATAGGAGATGGGCAGCAGTGTATTCCTAATAACAACTCAATATAAAAAAAAAAACTGCAGTACACTTTGCTTACCAGTACGAGGCGCCATCGAGAACCTTTCTTCCCCATCGGTTATCGGTTCTTCGAGCTATATGGCCAGTCAATTGCCACTACAGCTTACTGATCCGTTGGGCTTTGTCGGTTACTCTGGTTTTACTGCGGATATCCACATTTCTTAGTCTATCACGCAGAGAAATTTCACGCATAGCCTTTTCCATAGCTCGCTGAGCAACCTTGAGCTTCCTATTTTTTTAACCCACGACGAAAACAGAGGGGTGTTATGTGTGTGTTGTGTGTCTGTGTATCTGTGTATCTATATGTCTGTCTGTGGCATCATAGCTCTTGAACGCATGAACTGATTTTGATTAAGTCTTTTTGTTTGAAAGGTGTCTTAATCGAGAGTATTCTTAGCTATATTTCAAGAAAATTTGTTCAGCCGTTTGAAGATCACCAGCTCTTTTTGTTTCGAGGGTTTTAATTTTTTTAATTTAAGTTATTAACAAAATAGGTTACAGTTACGGTTACCATTACCGTTACAGCCTATTGAAGTCCACTGCTGAACATAGGCCTCCCCCATAGATTGTATCATAGGGGGAATATTTGCCATAGTTGCTACGCTTGGCAAGCGGGTTGGCAACCGCAGTTTTTTATTTTTAGTCGTTATTAGGAAGACGCTGCTACCCATCTCCTGATTTGTTTCCCTCTGTAGCCTTTTATGACACCCACGGGATAATAAAGGGTAGTGGATATTCTAATACCGCCACTACACGGTACAAAATAGGCTACATTTTTATTCAAATGCAAAATCTATTTATTGAGTTTTCTACATATATACATAACATAGCGATATCAAAAAAGATTTTTCATTTGGATTTATTATAAGGTTCCACTTTTCGGTACGGTTCCAGCTACTGTTACGTTATATTCTAAAGAGCCATTGTGGCCAAAAGCCGTGGTACCTCAAAGACTAAGCGTTTACCGTAAAACGCAACAAAATAGTCAGCTTTAATTAAATAATTATTAATTGTAATTTTAAGACCGATATAGTATCACGTGCTCGGCGGTGAAGGAATACATTATGAAGAAACTTGCATATCTGAAAAAAAAAGTAGAAATGTGAAGTCCGTCAATATGCATTGTAGACCTACGCTGTAGCTATATTATGGTTGTAGCACGAATGAGTTGGCTCGACCGCGGTAGGAAGCTCTCACAGAATACCAGTGTGGATTAGTAGCTTAATGCTGCTTTGTTTCGTATTTTTTTTATTATAGGAGAGGGGGCAAACGAGCATACGGCTCACCTGTTGTAAAGTGACTACCGCCACCCATGAACAACTGCAGCGCCAGGGTGCGTTGCCGGCCTTTTAAAAAGGAGTAGGCTCTTTTATTGAAGGTCCCTAAGTCTTATCAGTCCGGAATAATTGCCGGTGGTAAACTATTCCACAGAGAGATCGTAGGAGGAAGAAAACTCCTAGTAAAACGTACAGTGGTGGACCGCCAAGCATCCAGATGGTGTGGATGGTATCGGGAGTTCTGCCGCGATGTGCGTTCCTAAAATTTGGCGGCTGGGATTAATCCGAACAATTCCTCAAAGCACTTCCCGTGGTAGATGCGAAAGAAAATGCAAAGGGATGCAACATCTCTTCGCAGCGCCAGTGAATCGAGCCGATCGGAGAGGACTCGGTCGTCGACTCTCTCTCGTCTCTCAACTCGGTCGTTTACCCGTGAAATATTGGCACGGCCGGTATATATAGCATCACCAGTGGTGTCATCCGCATAGGAATAAATTTTAGGTTTGCAAAATATCGTATGGTGAAGGTAGAAGACCGGTGAATCTTTTACTGGAAACGAGGCATCCATCTTAGTCCTCAAGATTACCTACCCTCGAGATTATGTACCCTTTTGATTCTTAATCGAAGATAGATGTAGACGTCTATGGGCACACAGCATTCACTTATCATCAGGTGGTCTGCGTGCTCGTTTGTCACCCTTATTTTAGAAAAAATGTCCATGACCCTCTCAAAGATGAGAGGACGCCTGTGTGTGCCCGGCAATGGGAAATATATGGGCTGTAACGTTACTTTGCTTATACATAAACACATACAGCTTATTAATCTTATTATTATTGGTAAATTTGAATTGCAAAGCTAAATAATATTGAACTTGAATTTTAATTATTAAATATCAAATAAAAAAATATTTATTAATAATACAAAATATAAAAAAAAATATTTGCGAAACGCCTTTTACAACGGTAATCTTTACTTTCACAAAAAAGGTCGAATCATTACATAATATAGACCTGTGGTTTGCTGTTTTTGCTATAAACATTTTCTTAAGATTTTTTCATTATTAAAATAAATATGAAGACTTTCAATTTTCACTGGAAGACTTCGTTGTATTCCAATGGCGGTTATGTGATTGAGGACAAAATTCAATTTGTCTAGTGGTTATTCGTTCAATTCAGCGATATATTGAAACGGGCGAGCTTTCGTGTTGTATTCTATCTTTAGATAATGTTTTTTTTTTAATATAAAATTAATTAACATAAAAAGTTACACTTGAATAACTAAAATAATTTGAAAAAAAACACATGAACAATTCATTAAATAATTGCCTCAACAATATATAATGAATAGAAAAGAAATATAAAATATTTCTTTTCTACTCATTATATATTCATGTTTATATATATATTCAATGCGTTGTACAATTTATTTATCTACATAGGACACACTTGTGAAAATAATGATGTACATACACTTTCGTATGTTACAGGTGTATAGAGCATTAAATTACTATGAGCATGCAATTACCTTAACCAAAGTCACTTATAAAAAAACAACTAAAATGAAGTATATTTTTTCTTCATCATCAACAGCCTATATAAGTTCACTGCATGACAGCGTTGGCTGCAATGTATTAAAATCATTTAAATATTTGTCTAATGCTGCTACTGATCATCGGCGTATTTTCATATGGCGTATTCGAGATCTGACAGTGAAGTGGCGGTGTAAGAACTACTGTATGGTGTAGTCCGTCCCGTCTGTCGTTCGCCCTGTGGGTGGCGTAAGAGGCGACAGAGGGAAACAAACCAAAAGATGTGCACAAACGTCTTCGTAATAACAACTTAAAAAAACTGGAGTTGCCAACTCTCCTCCCAAGCATGTCAACTATTGCAAATATCCCCCTGGGGGAGCCTATATTCAGCAGTGGGCTTTGAAAGGCTGTTACGGTAACGGAAACGGTAATCGAAATCTTTAAACCAATATTTATTGGAGATCAAAAATCTTCCCTGGTTTTCTCACAGACAAATTTTACAATACCTAGCAGACGAAATTAATTATTTAATACCGTCACCCCACAAACCGTACATTAAAATCAGTTACTGAAATATAAAGTGACATTCACGTATAATTTTCTATTTGATACTGTATAACATTTTTATAGAAACTTCATAAAATAGATTTAAAAAGAAAATGAATCCATGAATTTTGACTGGGTATATTGAATTTATATTACTACTACTGAAATTGTTTTAGTTTGATTGTAAAGTATTTACAATTGACTTAAGATGTGACTGAAAGTCACTGATCGTCTAGACTGAATTGGAATCGGATCGGTATGTTGTTCGTGTTACTCTAATAAAGTCGTTTTAAATTAACAACTCGTGGAATAAAATAATTATTAATTATTTTTTAAATAAATGAACATCAGTGTAATCGATACTGCTAAATTCAAAATTTATATTTGAATTTTTTTTATAGGATAGGGTGACAAACGAGCACACAGTCCACCTGATGGTAAGTGGTTGCTGTGACCCATAGACATCTACATCTGTCTTCAATAAAGAATCAAAATGCAGATGCGTTGTCACCCGTGAGGACTAAGATGGAATACCTCTTTCCAGTAAAAGGGTCTCCGGTTCTCTACACTCACCATACGAAACACAGCAGTGTTAAGCTGCTATTTTACGCTGGTATTCTGTGAGAGCGTGGTCCTTCCTCGGTCGAGCCGACCCATTCGTACTACAACTATACTACTAATATAGCTGCAGCATGGCTCTACCACGTAAAAATATGCATATAATAAATCTATAGAAAAGTTACAGAACTTTAAAAATTACAGACAATTCAAATAGACAAAAGACGTTCACCGTGTAGTGACGGTGTAAGAATATACACTACCCCTTATCATGTCAGACAATCAGACAAAGAGTCAACAGAGGGAAAATGGACCAGGGATATCCAGCAGCTTCTTCCTAATAACGACTGAAAATAATAAACTGCGGTTGTCAATTCGCTTGAAAAGCGTAGCAACTATGACAAAGGCTTATGTTCAGCAATGGACTTAGGCCGTTACCGTAACGGTAACTTTTTTTATAGGATTTTTGAAAAACTACAATTCTTTAGTACTTGTATGTATCTCTCTTACAGAGGTTTATTTAGCGTAAGCCATGAAAGCAACAATATTACAAGATATTGATATTGAATACATGAATATATATTGTATATATCAACCTTTCAAAGTAGATATAGTATATAATATATAAACCTTTTCTTTTCTCGTAGCGACTTTTTTACTGTTTAGCTATATATCAAAATACGAAAATTAAGATAGTTTTTAGTTTATTTATTAAACTTGCTTTACTTTCTGCTTACTATTTTAAAAGCTTTAAATTATCGAGAAGGAACTTGCATGTCCAAAAAGTCATAAAAATATTGCGAGCTCTGTGAATTTTTCGTTAAAAGGCTAGCCGGTGATCGTAAAATTGAGAAATATGAAATGGATTTTTTTTAAATATGTGTCATTTATAAAACATAATTAAAACTGAAGTTCATCGTTAGTAGGACATTAAATAATATTAATACTAAAATTATTCGGTCCGAATTACTGTAAAGCAAAGGCAGAGAATGAAAGTCTTGAATATTTCATATTATAAAGTAGTGACGGAAACTTTTAATTTTTTTTGTAGATCTTATTTTGTTTCTTCAAGGAAGGTTTTTATTTTCGAAATTTATTGTTAAAATTTCTATAGCGTATTTTAAATATTATTTGGCTTGGCGTTATTTGGAGGTATTTTAAGTAGCATTAAAGTATTGTGTTCTAAAGGAGTACTATAAAAAATTACACTGAAATAAAATTGAGTTGACGGGTTAACTGGATTTTGTTTACAATTACATTTTTTCATTGTAAACAAAAAAGCCCCATATTTTATTTTGTTGCGATGAAGGTGTAACAGAGAAAACCGACTTTACTATTTAATGCTTCGACGGCTTCCTGTTCTTCACTGACGGGTAAGATTTTAGACTGGAAAAAATCTGTCTCAAAATATCGAAATTAAATCCCATAAACTGGTTAAGACAGCAGTTTTGTACAGCCGCAGACCTGTGATAAAATTTTGGCCTCTACACTCACCAACTCGCTTGCTCAATATAAGTTAAAAGATTTAGTCATATTCCTTTACGGGGAAAGTCACAGTAAAATAGGAGTATTTTTTAATTTATTATAAGCCAGTGCTTGAATACGACCTGGTGGTAAGCAGTGAAAAACCATAGATGGTAAATCACACTGTTAACAAAAGCCTATTCACTCTTTTTTTACGTAGTAGACTCATGTTGCAGCTATATTATGGTTGTAGTACGAATGTGCTGACTCGGAAAGGACAACCTTCTCACAGAATAACAGCGTACAATAGCAGCTCAATGCTGCTGTGTTTCGTATGGTGAGTGTATAGAACCAGAGACCCGTTTTACTGGAAACAAGAAATTCCATTTTAATCCTCAGGAGTGGCAACGCATCTGCATTTTGATTCTTAATCGAGGATAAATGTAGATGTCTATGGACCACATCATCCACATACCATCAGATGGACAGTGTGCTTGTTTGTCACCCTTATTCTATAAAAAACAGATGTATTGTAATCGGTTGGGAAAACAGACGTCGAAAAATTATTTCACTCCTTTACTGTACACATGTGCGTGGAATATCGGCAGCTAAATTGTGAGAGCCCACCGACTAACCATACAAACCGAAATACACCAGCTGCAGCCTGGAGTTGGCGGTGTTTCACCTCCGTACCTCGGAAAGTACGTAAAGCAGTTGACCTTGCATCTGATCTCTTTCTGGTTGTGTTGGATTGCTGTCTGTGTGGTAATAGAGAGTACGTCATGGTCATAGGGGGACTGAGGTGTTTTAAGTCCTTATATCAAAGTTAATCCGATCTACGCAGCACAAGCTTAAAGTATCTTGAGATCTTACAGTAGTCTGGATTTAATTTTATTAGTTATGGGATTCCAGGCAGAATTTCAGATTTTAAACATGTTCGAGACGTGAAGCAGCGACGCTCCACGAAGCTTGCAAGTTCGTCCGAAAAGTCGGTAAATAAAAAAAATCCTTAATGTCGGGAAATAAAAACATAACATAATAAAAGTCTGTTACGATAAATAAGAAAAAGTATTAAAATCTTAAATCTGCAGGTGACCGTAGTTTGATCCTATATCAGAAATAAAAAGGGATTTTTATTGAGAAAAAACTAGTAGTGCTATTTTTTCTGAAACCCTGCAAGCCTTTCTAGTTCTATTTTTATGCTATGTATGTGAAGGTGTTTTGCTTTGTCACCGTTTTGTAAAAAAGTGTGTCACTCGGCAGCTCGGCACGCGTGTTACTTCGCGTGATGGCTCCTCATGCATATTTGAAAATGTGCTTAGCTATTGCGCGATTCTGAATGTTTTATTATTTTTAGGCTGACTTATAGTCACAGAGTATTTAGTGAAACAGATCAGTATCGATCGATTATGACGAAAATAGAAACTGGAGCAACGGTTATTTTTCTATCGACCTACATATATTCCTTTTGAGGTATCGTAGGATTTATTCGGCTTAGTTTTTGGTGGTTGGTTTGGATTATCATATACTTGAATGGAGTTTTTTTTAAATTTATATAATATCTAAAATCAATACATAATTGTTCACTTAAGTCATAAATTATATTATAAATATGTATTTACAATTTCATACTAGCGGATATCAGAAATTGTTAATCTCTATGAAATCTAGCAAATAGTATATAATCACTTCTCCTTACAATTCAATTTTGAAAATGGAATTTGATTTAGGATTCCACATTTAAATTAATATTATGAATGTTTAAGGTATTATATTGTTTGAAAATACTATTTAATTCTTTCCAGCCGTTTGCTTTTTTAATTTCATTATCGACGATTGATATCTGTACGTTATTTTCGAATATAGCTTCTATTACAAGATCAGTGCTACACAGATGGCACCGAATATCAACGACCAAAAAACTAGTAACAGTGAAAAAATTCGTGGTGCTCTCTTGGTTTGATTGCTTTTGTTCTAAAATTTTTGTCTTTAACGTCGAACGAAGAACCCTTGGACAATCGGAGATAAATCGATAGTAAGAAATTCAAACAAATCCAGAGTAGGCCAAAATAAAGATAACATAATAATAACAACTTGCATCAAATTGGGAAAATAAAAAAAACTTGGACCTTATTCATTATTCTATTTTACACACTATATTGTTTTAAAATCACGGAGCATTCTAAAGAAAGCTTTGGATTAATTCAAAATTAATTCTAATATAATCTCAATTAATTATTATTCAAAATTATATGCTTTATGAATGGAAAATCAAATCCTATGAAGCAGTGAAAACGCCTTTAAAGAATTGATCGGACAATTTTTTATTTTATTTAATATTAAATTATATAAAGAATTCGTCACCTCTTTTCGGCCCGTGGTTGTTTAAGAGGCAACTACGAGTATGAGAAATGCCAGAAAATTTTAAGGCTTCTATTAGATGGCAGTATCCCTTATCGAATTCGTCAGTATACATAGACAGATTCCAAACAGTAGCGATTGGCATTGCGATCGTTAATTCGTTTGTCAAATGTGACGATTAAGACAAATCTTTGAGTCGTCATCTCTCGCAGTGGACTTTAATGGGCTGATGTAGATACTTTGAGTTATTAATAAGAATATATAATTACATTAATTATAAATATCAAATGCCTTTAGATGGTTTCTACCGTATTCTCTGTGTCGACGAATATAATTATATATATTATATAATTATATATATTTGTATGTAAATATATATGTAATAAAAATAAGTATCGCAATTCATAAAGTCGCTATTTGCCTACTATATTTGATGAAGTACGAATGGTTCGGCTCGATTAGGTAAAGACCACGCTCTTAAAAATACCCGTGTGAAATAGTAGCTAAATGTTGCTATAATTTGAATACTCATAGTAAGCCTAGTAATCCCTTATCCTATAAAAAAAAACTCATAGTAAGAATAACTGGTCTCCGGCTATCCTTTTTATTGATAACGAAATATTCCATCCTAGTCCTCAGGTCTGGAAACATATCTGCAATTACATTAGATATGGAGGACACAACATATCTGCAATTAGGTGAGATTTCTAGTAAGTCACAGATGGACTGTGACTTACCACAAATCATATTATGATGTATTTTTACATTCATTCATTTACTTATTACAGCCTATCAAGAATCCACTAATAAGCGTAGGTCTCCTCCATAGATTGCCCATAGTTATTTGCCATATTTGTCACATTTCGCTGGTGAGTTGCAAATTGTAGATTTTTATTATTTTGAGTTGTTGTCAGAAAGATGCTGCTGTCCATTGTTTCAGGTTCCTACTGTCGACACAAGGAATGAATGGGGTATTTTAATTTACCGTACATAAAAAATATGTAAAATTGTCATATATGCATCCAATTTATACTAAAATACGTATAAAAATTGTGAGTATTAACATAAATGAAAGTAACATTCATATAATAATTTGTCTATTTCAAAGAAGAAAAATAAACAAATGACCTACAAAAGTACTAACTACTTAAGGAAAAACACAAAAAGGTTTACTTATAAAGCTAAAAGCTTGCCGTTGTTGCTATCGGGTTAGTAATTTAAATTTTAACCTTCACATGAACAGTGTGAGAATTCCAGTAAACGATAAAGCTAATTGCGCTTTTCGTAGAGTCACGTAATTACAAATGAGTTTGTCAAATTACAATGAAAAATAATGTCGCACTATTTGTGTTATTAGTAACTAGTAAGCAACCCGGGTTCAATTCACAATGGGATCAATGAAATTGTTAATAACAATTTAAAGCGCTGATTAACCACCTGCTTGGCAAAGAAATAAAACTGTGTGAGGAAATCAAAGAGAAAAATTAAAAAAATATATTTCTAAAATAATTTATGTAGTCCCCCAACAGGTATTGGGACAGCGTGTCGAACACTGCGGGTAAGAGACCACTGTACCCAGCGAACGTATATAGACTGTTAGATTACTATTTAAAAAGACGTTTAAATTATGTTACCATTCAAGGAATCATTTCAAATAATATACCAAACACGACAAATTTAGAAGATGTTTAGATTTTTTTTGCCAAAACGTTACCTTTTTGATTTTTCCTGTATTGTGGAGATGTTTCACATACATAAATCGCACAATAATCCAGATTTTTTATTTGAGATATTTTATTTAGATTAATTATTTGAAGATATTGTACTGCACTGCACTGCAAAGACTTTCCGTGCGGGATATGAAACCGCGACCTCGCAATCCCGTAGCCAAATAGTTAACCGCTGCACTATTGCGCAGTCAAAATTATAAGACTTACTGAGTTTCATCGCAGTGAATTACATGTTATCCAGTAGGTGTCATAATAGGTGACAGAGGGAAATAAAACTGTATATGGACAGCAACATCATTTTCATAAAAACTCAAAATTATAAAAAAACTTCGGATGCCAAGCGTGGCTTTGGAAAATATCCCCCCTGTGAGGCTATTTATGGGGAAGGTCCATGTTTAGTAGTGAACTTTTGATAGGCTGTGATGGTGACTGAATTTAATTGAAAACTCACCTTCAACAAACCGTAAAAACTCCACCCCTGAAAAGAATAAACTAATGTCCTCTAGACTGAATTTCGATAACGGCTGCCAGTCTCAAGTCCAAGTAGAAAGGACACTAGCCTTCTGCGCAGGATAGGATAATCATGCCCGAGGGTGTTGTGCAAGCACATATGCAATCTCTATTCTTCCACTCTCACAGTGCAATTGGATAGCAATCTGACATGACCGGAGGGAGCCAGCGCAGGCTTTTACGAAACCCCACCGATTTCCTTACTTTGGGCTGCTACTGAGAATTAGTTACAAAAAAAACTATTAACGGATTTTTGATACGACGTCACGTGTACATACCCGCGACCACATGAACAGCAGTCGCGCCTACGATCACTAGACCAAGGAGGCCATGAAAAAATCGGGATGGTTGGGTTGTAAACATGGCCGTGTGTTTTACGTGAATACGTATACGTAACGAAACGACCTCTAAAGGGCGGCGTGCCCACCTTCGCCGCGCGCGATGCGCCACAGTCCTTACTCAACGTAACTAATTCTTTGATCCTTTAGCTATCGAGTGGAGTAATTAAATTTTAGATGTGCTCGTAGATGATATAAATATATAGCTGCAACACCAAACTGTATCCCCCGATTTTGTTATCATCAGATTTCTGAATTGCCACTATAAAACCAAGTTTAAAGACGTATTCACGTCTTACCACCACATTTACGTGGTAGAGCCATGCTGCAACTATATTATGGTTGTAGTATGAATGGGTCAGCCAGACCGGGGAAGTACCACGCTCTCAGAGAATACCAGCGTAAAATAGCAGCTCAATGCTGTGACAACGCATTTGTATTTTGATTCTTAATCAAAGATAGATGTAGATGTCTATGGGCTAAAGCATCCGCCTACCATCAGGTGGACTGTGTGCTCGTTTGTGTCCCTTGTTTCACAAAAAAAAATCTCAAAAAAACTATATGATTGTTTCAGAAGCAGCATGGTATGAGTGGCCGGGTAGGCGCGACATGCGGCGTGCGCCGCTCGCGCAACCCGCCGCCGTCGCTCTCGCGCTTTTTGTTCTTCTTCACTTCGTTAACGCTGGTTTGTAGAGGTTTCTTTTTCTTTTTATTTACGTATCCTTACAAATATAATTTTTCTACGTGACCTTGAATAAAACTATACGGATTTTATCGTGTTTAATTTCCGACGTTTTGGATGCTGGTGGGCGGTGCGCGATAAAATAGTTTTATTCTATGTGTAGTGTTCGTGTAAATAACTGTATCATAGTTTTAGTGTTTTATAACACAATATTTCCCATATTCTAAAGAAGCATGTTGACAGCCCATCACAAGCCCACTGCTGAACATTCCTATAGATTGCCACAATATAATATTATAAAATTTTAACTTTCATGCTTATAACCTGATCAAGCTTCAATAATAGAGTAAGGAAAAATCGTTATGCTGATCGCTTTTTAATTATTGCTTACTATTGTCTCGGATTAATGAGCCGTCAATCATAACAATACTTTTTATATTCCAAATAAGCGTGTCACCATTGTCAACATTACAGTCCATCACAAGTCCACTTTTGAATATAGGCATTCCACTAGATTGCCACAAAGTAATACTAAAACATTTATAACTTGACGCTTATGACTTAATCAAGCATATCTGTTAGGGTAAGGGAAAATCGTTTTTCTGATCGAGGCTTCTTTGTCTATTATAACTTAATTTATAAAACTAATTATTGCTTACTATTCTCTAGGATCAATGGGCCCTGGTGTGCCAGAGAATATAACTGTAACCTTTCTGAATCCAACTACGGTGAGAGTCTCGTGGTCTACTGCTGCAGATCTGGTAGAAAAGTATGACGTCACGTACAAGCCATCCGATGCTAGGTAAGTACATGATTGCTTATACCGACTTTCCAAAGCTTTTACTGTCTTGTCTTGTCTATCCTTTAGATTAACAGTGGTAGAGCCACGCGGTAGCTTTTGCTGTCGCACAGATGGGCCGGCTCAAACCGGGGTGGTACCACGACCTCACAGAATACCAGCGTACAGTAGAGGTTTACCTCTGCGTTTCGCTTGGTGAGTGCAGGTGGCCGGAGGCACAATTCCCCTCCTCCCACCCCCCCATCAACATGGTAGCGGAATTAAATGTAATCAGACTACCCCAGGAGGGTACCAGCACCCCTGGAGAATTCCTCGCTGAGCATCCACGACCAAGCGACTCCACTCCTGAGCGTGGGTGCTCAGGCTGCCCCGCGTATTCCCGCTCACGACTAAACCTGCTCGGGGCAAGCGGAGCAATAACACCACGGCGACCCCTGTCACGCTAACCGTGAACTTTTGCAACATCAGGGAATTCATTCCAACCTTAACGTTGTCCACTAGCATATGGAGATGGCGAAGCCGGCCTTGCTCTTTTTAACCAAGACTCAGGTGTCCTCTCCGGCTGATACTTCATATCTTTCCTACCCGGGGTACAAATTAGAACACTCCTTTGTGCCCCGGGCTGGAGTTTGCGTATATGTTAGAGAGGACATTTGTTTTCGACGCCTCGGCAGACTTGAAGGTGCGGACGTGTCTATCCTATGGCTGCGCGTAGACAGCGACGACCATCCCCGCGTCTACGGGTGCCTCTATAAGTCCCATAGCGGTAATGCCGAAACAGACTCATCGACCACGTCCAAATGGCTACAGATTCCTTGCTACAGCAGATCCCATCCACAGAGATCGTGATCCTTGGCAATTTTAACGCCCACCACGCCGAATGGCTCGGTTCACGTTTAACCGATTATGCGGGGAGATCTGTTTATGACTTTGCCTTGGCATATGGTCTTACACAGCTGGTTACTTCGCCTACGCGAATTCCAGATGTGGAGCATCTGGACGGATATCAGGTTTCCGTCGACTCGTCGGCTCGTCGGACCATTGTCTTGTCCGGAGTGTAGTGCCATTCACTTTAACGTCGCGGTTGCATTCTGCAGGCTGCCGCCGTGTTTGGCACTACACCTGATCCCTAAAAAAGGCGACCGCTCAGACCCGTCTAACTACAGGCCTATCGCCATCACCTCCTTGTTCTTCAAAATAATGGAATCCATTATAAACTGCCAGCTCATGAGGTACCTTGAGGATCACCAGCTGATTAGTGACCGACAGTACGGTTTTCGTCGGGGTCAATCAGCTGGTGATCTTCTGGTCTACCTGACTCATGGATGGGCGGAGGCAGTAGAGTCCAAGGGGGAGGCATTGGCCGTTAGTTTAGACATAGCGAAGGCCTTCGATCGGGTCTGACACAAAGCGCTTTTTTCGAAGCTCCCTTCCTATGGGCTTCCCGAGAAATTGTGCAAATGGATCACCAGTTTCCTAGCTGATCGGAGCATTAAGGTCGTAGTTGACGGTGCATGCTCTGATTACAAGCCTATCAACGCTGGTGTTACACAAGGCTACGTGTTATCACCGACGCTGTTTCTCCTGCATATCTGCAAATATATTGCAAACTGGTAACATTCATTGCTATGCAGTGCCAATATTTCTCGGGAAAACGTCGCCGAGTACCGGGACAAACTTGTGTCTGAAGTCGAGTCTTTGCGGAACAAAGTTTCGGATTGGGGGCGACTAAATTTATTCCAGTTCAATCTCCAGAAGACACAAATTTGCGCGTTTACCGCTAAAAAGAACCCCTTTGTCGTATCTCCTCAGTTTCAAGGCACTCCCCTTGCTGCCTCAGCTAGCATCGGAATCCTTGGCGTCGACATATCGAATAGCGTGCAGTTTCGTGGTCACTTGGAAGGGAAGGCCAAATTGGCCTCTAAAAAGCTTGGCGTGCTCAGCAGAGCGAGACAGTATTTCATGCCGGCACATCGCTTGCAACTTTACAAAGCGCAAATTCGGCCGCATATGGAATACTGTTCTCATCTCTGGGCCGGGGCACCTCAGTGCCAGCTCCTTCCACTTGGCCGCATCCAGCGCAGAGTGGTTCGAATCGTCGTCGACCGAGTTCTTTCTGATAGGCTCGATTCACTGGCGCTGCGTAGGGATGTTGCATCCCTTGCATTTTCTATCGAATCTACCACGGGGAGTGCTCTGAGGAATTGTTCGGATTAATTCCAGCCGCCAAATTTCACGAACGCACATCGCGTCAAAATTCACGATACCATCCTCATCATCTGGATGCTTGGCGGTCCACCACTGTGCGTTTTACTAGGAGTTTTCTTACTCGTACAACTTCTCTGTGGAATTGTTTACCACCGGAGATTTTTCCGTACCGATACGACTTAGGGACCTTCAAGAAAAGAGCTTTCTCCTTTCTAAAAGGCCGGCAACGCACCTGCAATTCCCCTGGTGTTGCGGTTGTTTATGGGCGGCGGTAGTCACTTACCATCAGGTGAGCCGCATCGCTCGTTTGCCCCCTCTTCTATAAAAAAAATCCTCTTACTGTGCTATTAACCTACTAATCTTATCTATTCTGTTACAATCTCCGTTAATTAGAATATTCTTAATAGTGATTTCAAGCGAAAATATTTTACCGTAACTTTAATATTATTTTAACATTAACATATATAATAAAAATGCTTTGTTGTAGAAATCGTTATTATTTGTACGCTTGTTAAGAAAGCTTTTGTGTCGCATGTTATTAGATAGTGTTACAAAATTTAAGAAAAATAAAAAATCTTTTGTCTTGTCTATACACTGAAAGCAATTTAGAAAATGAATGTTAGAAATCGTCAAAATAATAAATCGAATCAATAAAATTTATTTAAATGAAAAAGCACATTGATTCGGCATGCACAAGCACACAACATAAAATTCTAGAAAATAATATAAAAATTAGTTAAAAAACCTAGAGTACACTAGCTCACTAAATTAAAATCTGATTTATAATAACAAATGTCGATGTGAGGGTAGCCTAATGGTTAAGGCTATGAACCGTGAACTTGAATGTCGTGAGTTTAAATCCAGCATAGGTGGTAAAACACATTGTCTTAGTGCCTACGAAATACTTCTAATAAAAGCCTTTTGACTCGAAGACACCAAGATTTTAATCGAGCAGAAAGACAGACACTGGCAAATTATTTGACTCTTTTGCTGTAAGTATTACGAAAAAAGACGCAAAGTTTTACTTGAAATTATTATTTTTATTCCTACTAGTCAAAACATTGGTTCAACTCAAAGAGTTATAACCGTCATATTAGTTCGGCCGATGACAAAATTCACAATACTGTTGTCATTACAAGGCTTTTTTAAAACGATGTAACCAATACTGTAGTTATTTTGGATAACTGTCTGTATAAGATACATACTATAATATCAATGATCGATCGAATAATACCTTTTATACTCACAACTTATTAAGAATATTAACACCTCTATAAGATATAGAGCATAGTTAAGATTGTATGATGATGAATGAACGAGTTAAAGTCAAAATCAAAAACAAAAATTTTATTCAATTTAGGCTCGTTTAAAGTACCTACTTATAAACGAGTTACCACAGATTGTTGTCTTCAAGTAAAATATGATACCATACGCATATTAAGGTAGAAGATTACGCAATAGGGCAGTTTAAGAGTATGGCAATACATATCGAATCAGCGAAAATGTTTCGGTTTAGCTTACCATATTAAGTTTAGTCATTTTGCTAATATATATATATATATTAAAGTGGATGACTTACCAGCGTATGCGATTACTCCTAAGCGGAAGATTGATTGAATCAGTGGTTTTTATTTTTTTACTTAATAGCTCACAAAAAATAATAAGATTGTCATACGTAAATGTAAACGTACCATTAAGCTTTTAACTTGTGTTGCTTTCGTTCTTTACTCATTTTAATAAATCGCGCTATTTAATCATGTTCCTACTCAAGCGCTGAATTATTTATAATTATTAGGTACAAGGATACTTATAGCCCAGTACATAAATACAATCCTACTTGATGTCAAAAGTAATGAAGTTCTAAATAGGAAATTGGAATGTCTTAGCGCAAAAAATACCTAAACACTCACTTCATTCTCTATTTTGTTACCTTGACAATGTTTCTGATCTATTATCTTCATTCTTCATATTTCTTCAGCATGTTAATTATAAACATCGAAATTGACTCATTGTCGGTTAGTTACAGAGTGGTGCTGGAGGTGGCTGGTAATTCCGATGCCGTTATTTTAAGCGGACTTGAAGCAGACACACAGTATCAGGTTACCGTAGCTGCCCTGTGGGGCGGTCATAAGTACCGCAGCAGACCCATTGTCTTCCGCACGCTGGGTAAGTCTATTTCGTTTTGTTAATTGGGGGTGGGGGTATTTATCCAATAATATTTTAAATGATTAAAAGAGAAATAGGTTATTAATTCGACCAGGTTTCCCAGTATCGTTGCAAAAATTTATGGCGCGAGCAAAAGTCCTAATTAACATTGACATGTGGAAATTAAAAAAAACGCATTTAATAGTCAAATATGCCCTTTTTGAACTGTATTAGTATTAGCTTTATCAATTAATGCATCAAATCTATATTGTGCTAATTGTAATCTGTCGTCTAATGCATTAAGTGGGCTTAAATATTTTTGTTATTTAGTTTTTGTGCTTCCTGAAATCTTTTGCCCTTTGTCTCTCCATTACTAGGTTCCTCGATTGTACTAGTAACTACGCTAATCTCTAAATTCATATGCAAAGTATAATCTAAATAATGATAAAATTTACTAAAGAAATCATCAAAATCGGTTAACAGTTGACGAGAATATCCCGTAACATACATATAAATACAACATACAGTAGAATTGTAAGTCTCAAAATTGTCATATTTTATTGAAGTCGTGTTATTTTCATCTTATTTTAACATGACGTCATGAAATTTATGTTAAAAATAATAAAATTGTAAAATATAACGAGCGTAAATTATATTTTGTAAGCGGGGGCAAACGAGCATGCGGCTCACCTGATGGTAAGTGACTACTACCGCCCATGAACAACTGCAAACCAGGGGAATTGCAGATGCATTGCCAGCCTTTTAAAAAAGAGTAGGCTCTTTTATGAAGGCCCCTTAGACGTTTCGGTCACAGTGGTGGATCGCCAATCATCCGGTTATGCAGTTCCATAGCCAAACAAAAAACTGACTGTTGGGAACAAATAGACGTCTCAATATATTTTCAAAAGATTAAGGTCGTTTCGGATTACCATTAAGGATTGAAGTTTCAAATAAATTAAGCTGATTTCATTGAAGAGGAGAGTGTATTCTCTTAGGTCCCATTTAAGCGGCGTAAATAATATAAAATCGTTTGGAAAATCCAAAAGTGCACGCCTCATGAGCATTTCATAAAATTTTTATGAAAAAAAAATTGTATTCCTGACTTTTAAAATATATTATTAACGTGTTTTAAATTTAGCGCTCTATTATTTTTACAGGTAGTGTTACCGACAGGGAAAAAATTAATAATGTGTACCAAAATAAATCGATTACACAAAGTATAAAATCGATATAGGCTGTATGGTACATTTGTCCTTTGTCTATCAAGGGCTAAAAAATATGAAAGCGCCTTAAATTTTTTAATAGCAATAAAACTTATAAAATTTGAAAATAATTTTATTAACAAACTACGCGTACTAGGCTATTGATATGAAATAGGGAACCAGTTGATGTAATTCTGAAGCTAATAAAAAAAACTCGGTCTCGACACGTCAACTTTTCAGGAGTTATCGTGACCATATACAAAATCAACATCCGGACGTCCACGTAAATTTTTTTTCAAACCGTTTTTTTTTCAAAGTAGCAATATGAAATGATTTTTTAGAAAATATAAGACGGATTAGTTAGAGTTTTATTGATATACGGCTACTCATATTATCGTATAAGTGCAATATGGTTATGATAGAGGCATTTTAAGAACACAAAATAGCTTAACCTTGACGTGTCGAGAGTAAAACACTACCTAATAACGCTTCTCGTTATGAGGCGTGCAATATTTAGAGTACGTAAAGTGATTTTTTTTGTTTTATGTATAATACATTATGTACCACTAGATGGTAAGACTCTTTTTCTACTTTGGAGTCCGTCTGTGTGACTACCACTCTCTTGCCTATTTCTGCCGCCAAATAGTAGTGTTCCGGTAAGAAGGGTATAGAGAGCAAATATAATTACAGGCTGTAATGCAATCTAGCTTAGTCCTCAGAGGTGACAAGGCCTCTGTAGCTTTATTCGTTAGAAGTTGGTTGCAAGTGTCCTTGTGCTGCAGCAAAGACTCAGTATCAACTCAGTCCACCATTAGGTGGACTGTGAGTTCTTTTGGCAGTTCAGTTTGATGATTGAAAGAACCCAGCTGTCGACTTTTACAGGCTAATTAAAAACTGAGATCAAAATTTGATCACTAGTTACTTACTTTTCATCAAAGTAGTATTTTTATAGAATTAAGGTGACAAAGGAGCACACTGTCCACCTGATGGCAAGTGGATGCTGTGGCCCATAGACATCTATCCTCGATAAAGAATCAAAATGCAGATGCATTTTCACCCTGAGGACTAAGATGGAATGCTTCGTTTCCAGTAACAAGTGGTAAAGTTAAAAACTTAGGACAACAGACTTCAATATAAATAAAACAATTTATTGTTGATTTTTTTAAAACCGCTCGACCGATGTCGTTAAAATTTAAATGGGACCACCTGAAAAGTATACCATTTGAAACAAAAAAAGAGTTTTCCAAATCGGTTCAGGCGTCTTCGAGTAATCGGTGACATACATAAAAAAAAAAGATTCCGACGAATTGTAAATCTCCTCCTTTTTGAAGTCGGTTGAAAAGGTCTCCAGTTCTCTACACTCACCATACGAAACAAAACAACATTAAGCCGCTATTTTACGCTAGTATTCTGTAAGAGAATGGTTCTTCCTTGGTCGAGCCGACCCATTCGTGCTACAACCATAATATAGCTGTAGCATGCCTCTATCACGTTTAAAAAAGTATACTTAGAGAAATTAACTATTATTTAGCTAACTGTAGTATCTATTAATATATAATAAAACTAAGCTAGGAATGGATAACCACACTAGTCGAATAGCGGATTTTTACTTACGATTTTTTGAGTGTGCAGTCCTACCATTAGGCTAATGTAGTTTCGTTTTTACTTTAGTTTATTTACATGTAAAATATATATTAAATATGTTCACGTTTAGCTTTACCTTGCGACATCCACTTTAAAATTATAACAAAATTAATTTTGAACCAAGAATATATTTAATTAAATAGCATTATCTGCTAAAACATTTATCATTCCACGGTGATTACTTTTTTGACGTGTTCGCGAAGTTAAATAAAAATCTTTTTAAACTTTTACCACGTAAGACGGGAGGCAATAATTTCTGTTGAGTTTATATATTGAAGATAATATAATCTTGTTGTAAAATGGAACGTAATTTATTTTACATGTTAAAGCCAAGCTGCAGCTGTATTATGACTACCTATAACATGAATGGATCGCTTCGACCGGGGAAGGATCACGTTCGCTCAGAATAACATACGATGAGAGATGTGGACCGGATACCCTCTTTATACTATGAACGAAACATTCCATCGTAGTCCCTGGGTGTTATAACGTATCTGCACTTTTATACTTAATCGAGGATTGATGAAAAGGTGAACAGTGTGCTTGTTTGACAACCTTACTTGTATAAAAATATAACTGATTTGTTAAGAATTGTACAGATAGACATAAATTATTAACGGGTACCGTGTAATGGCGATGTAAGAATATCTACAATTGCATATCGTCCTATGGGTGTCGTAAGAGGCGACAAAGGGAAACAAAAGATGGGCAGTAGTGTCTTCCTAATAAGAACTTTTTTATATAATAGAGTGACAAACGAGGCACAGTCCATCTGATGGTAAGTGGTTGCTGTGACCCATAGACATTGACATCTATCTTCAATAAAGAATCAAAATACAGATGCGTTGTCACCGTGAGGACTAAGATGGAATGCGTCTTTTCCAGTAAAAGGTCTCCTCTTTCAGTAAAACTTAAAAGAAACTGCGATTGCCAACCTGTCCGCCAAGCGTGACAACTATGGAAAATATCCCACAAATGAGACAATTTATGGCAGGGACTACGTTCAGCAATAGGATTTTGATAGGCTATAATGACTGAATTAATTAATTCAGTTTTTGAGCATCATCAAATAACAAAAATATTCATAAAGTAATTTAACACTTTTCGACAGACACGCCATGTCATTCTGTCGATAGTAAAAGCATCGACGAATGGGTTGGCCATACTTGTTACAACCATAATATAGCCGTATAGATATACGACGCGGATGTTTTATTTTATTTTAGCCTGTGATTACTAACAACAGGGTGACACAAATAATAGTATACTCGTAAGTAATACGTATACTATACATTAACTAATCAACGTCACGGCGGCGTTAGGTTTCAAGACGCATTTGGCACGGGTCCAGACGTTTCGTTTGCTCAAGCATCCGATCTTCCGGGTTGCATATGTTTCTAGACGTAACTAATGTTGACTGGAAGATTATTCTAACCTGTTTTTAAAAATGTGTCTGTTTTAACCGTATACCTACAATATGCATTTTTTAAAAATATTTATTGATAATGTCTTCATGAATTTAAAACAATTATTTACATCGTAATACCAAAGAATTTGAAACCAAAGTGGAATCAAGATGTGGTTCATTTCTGCTAGATATATGAGGAAACTACATGATAAAATCATCAACGAGAATATCCGTGAAGACAAGAGTAACTACAACATAACCCTACTAGGCATATTTTTTTATTATATAAGGTCGTGTTTGTTTGCTATCCCATTTAATGATATGTGGTGATGTAGTAGAAGATGGTAAAATATCATTTATTCCATTCCGGTCAACGAGTATATTATAGCTGCACGAATTGCAGATAATACAGTGGTTTAGCAAGATGATTCTACGACCGTTATAATAGCTATAACGGTCGTAGAAAGTCATCTTGGCTAACCCCGCTGATGTATTTGTGGTACTAGTTGGGTGACGGAGACCCTCTTTTCTGGCAACGAGACATTCCATCTTAGTCATTAGGGGTAGCATTGCATTTGAATTTTGATTCTTCATCATCAACATCATCATCATTACAGCCCTTCACAAGTCCACTGCTGAACATAGGCCTCCCCCAAGGAATGCCACAAAGCACGGTCCTAAGTTAACTGCATCCATCGACTTCCTGCATGTCTTACCAGGTCGTCACCCATCTAGTGGGGTCGCCTCCACTTCACCTACTGGTACGAGGCTGCCACTCGAGAACCTTTTTTCCCCATCGGTTGTCGGTTCTTCGAGCTATATGGCCGGCCCATTCTTAATCAAGGATAATAGTAGGTGGTTATGGACCATGGTATTCACTTAACATCAGGTGAGTTCACCTCGTTTGTCACCATCTATATAAAAAAATTACAAATATAAGTGTAAATCCTGGAGAATCATATAAAGCACTGACAATTGATGGGGAAAAAACGTCTACTAGATGGAGTGACAATCTGACGACACATCCAGGGAGTCGATAGATGTTGATGGTTAAAGGCTGAGCTTTGTGGCAATTCATATAGAAAATCCAAAGGACTTGTTATGGGCTGTACTGAAGATGTTGATGAAATACAATTTGCTAAAACTTCATGGCTATTTTCATTTGTCAGACTGTGTGCGTTGTCAGCAAATTTCATAAATGTTTGGCTTACATTCTACCATTTTGGCAAATCTTGTATCATACCATAAGATATAGATATAAGATATATATATATATATATATATACATATATATATATATATATATATATATATATACAGGTGGTCCAAAAGGTGACGTCCAAAAATTTTTTTGAATGCTGACCTTTCGCTACATGAAAATACCCCATGTATGTTCCATGATTTTCTTAGTTTACGAGATATGATTTTTTTGTATTATTTTTAAAAATGTCGACTTAGCGATTCAAAAATTTTTTTTTTGAAAATTTTGCTCTTTCTACTTTTTTATTCTTAGCGTAGTCTTAATGAGTTGGACTCTTTGACATAAAAATAAGCTGCCTACCATTAATACAAATTGCAAAAATTTTAATCGAAAACAAATTATGCAGATATGATTGAATCAAAGTTTAACTTAGAAATTAACTATTATTTAGCTAACTGTAGTATCTATTAATATATAATAAAACTAAGCTAGGAATGGATAACCACACTAGTCGAATAGCGGATTTTTACTTACGATTTTTTGAGTGTGCAGTCCTACCATTAGGCTAATGTAGTTTCGTTTTTACTTTAGTTTATTTACATGTAAAATATATATTAAATATGTTCACGTTTAGCTTTACCTTGCGACATCCACTTTAAAATTATAACAAAATTAACTTTGAACCAAGAATATATTTAATTAAATAGCATTATCTGCTAAAACATTTATCATTCCACGGTGATTACTTTTTGACGTGTTCATGAACTTAAATAAAAATCTTTTAAACTTTTACCACGTAAGACGGGAGGCAATAATTTCTGTTGAGTTTATATATTGAAGATAATATAATCTTGTTGTAAAATGGAACGTAATTTATTTTACATGTTAAAGCCAAGCTGCAGCTGTATTATGACTACCTATAACATGAATGGATCCTTCGACCGGGAAGGATCACGTTCGCTCAGAATAACATACGATGAGAGATGTGGACCGGATACCCTCTTTATACTATGAACGAAACATTCCATCGTAGTCCCTGGGTGTTATAACGTATCTGCACTTTTATACTTAATCGAGGATTGATGAAAAGGTGAACAGTGTGCTTGTTTGACAACCTTACTTGTATAAAAATATAACTGATTTGTTAAGAATTGTACAGATAGACATAAATTATTAACGGGTACCGTGTAATGGCGATGTAAGAATATCTACAATTGCATATCGTCCTATGGGTGTCGTAAGAGGCGACAAAGGAACAAAAGATGGGCAGTAGTGTCTTCCTAATAAGAACTTTTTTTTTTATATGATAGAGTGACAAACGAGCACACAGTCCATCTGATGGTAAGTGGTTGCTGTGACCCATAGACATTGACATCTATCTTCAATAAAGAATCAAAATACAGATGCGTTGTCACCCGTGAGAACTAAGATGGAATGCGTCTTTTCCAGTAAAAAGGGTCTCCTCTTTCCAGTAAAACTTAAAAGAAACTGCGATTGCCAACCCGTCCGCCAAGCGTGACAACTATGGAAAATATCCCACAAATGAGACAATTTATGGCGAGGACTACGTTCAGCAATAGGATTTTGATAGGCTATAATGACTGAATTAATTAATTCAGTTTTTGAGCATCATCCAAATAACAAAAATATTCATAAAGTAATTTAACACTTTTCGACAGACACGCCATGTCATTCTGTCGATAGTAAAAAGCATCGACGAATGGGTTGGCCATACTTGTTACATACATAATATAGCCGTATAGATATACGACGCGGATGTTTTATTTTTATTTTAGCCTGTGATTACTAACAACGGGAGTGACACAAATAATAGTATACTCGTAAGTAATACGTATACTATACATTAACTAATCAACGTCACGGCGGCGTTAGGTTTCAAGACGCATTTGGCACAGGTCCAGACGTTTCGTTTGCTCAAGCATCCGATCTTCCGGGTTGCATATGTTTCTAGACGTAACTAATGTTGACTGGAAGATTATTCTAACCTGTTTTTAAAAATGTGTCTGTTTTAACCGTATACCTACAATATGTATTTTTTTAAAATATTTATTGATAATGTCTTCATGAATTTAAAACAATTATTTACCTTCGTAATACCAAAGAATGTTGAAACCAAAGTGGAATCAAGATGTGGTTCATTTCTGCTAGATATATGAGGAAACTACATGATATAATCATCAACGAGAATATCCGTGAAGACAAGAGTAACTACAACATAACCCTACTAGGCATATTTTTTTATTATATAAGGTCGTGTTTGTTTGCTATCCCATTTAATGATATGTGGTGATGTAGTAGAAGATGGTAAAATATCATTTATTCCATTCCGGTCAACGAGTATATTATAGCTGCAGCACGAATTGCAGCATAATACAGCGGGCTTAGCCAAGATGACATTCTACGACCGTTATAATAGCTATAACGGTCGTAGATAGTCATCTTGGCTAACCCCGCTGATGTATTTGTGGTACTAGTTGGGTGACGGAGACCCTCTTTTCTGGCAACGAGACATTCCATCTTAGTCATTAGGGGTAGCATTGCATTTGAATTTTGATTCTTCATCATCAACATCATCATCATTACAGCCCTTCACAAGTCCACTGCTGAACATAGGCATCCCCCAAGGAATGCCACAAAGCACGGTCCTGAGTTAACTGCATCCATCGACTTCCTGCATGTCTTACCAGGTCGTCACTCCATCTAGTGGGGGGTCGCCCTCCACTTCACCTACTGGTACGAGGCTGCCACTCGAGAACCTTTTTTCCCCATCGGTTGTCGGTTCTTCGAGCTATATGGCCGGCCCATTCTTAATCAAGGATAATAGTAGGTGGTTATGGACCATGGTATTCACTTAACATCAGGTGAGTTCACCTCGTTTGTCACCATCTATATAAAAAAATTACAAATATAAGTGTAAATCCTGGAGAATCATATAAAGCACTGACAATTGATGGGGAAAAAACGTCTACTAGATGGAGTGACAATCTGACGACACATCCAGGGAGTCGATAGATGTTGATGGTTAAAGGCTGAGCTTTGTGGCAATTCATATAGAAAATCCAAAGGACTTGTTATGGGCTGTACTAAAGATGTTGATGAAATACAATTTTGCTAAAACTTCATGGCTATTTTCATTTGTCAGACTGTGTGCGTTGTCAGCAAATTTCATAAATGTTTGGCTTACACTTCTACCATTTTGGCAAATCTCTGTATCATACCATAAGATATAGATATAAGATATATATATATATATATATATATATATATATATATATATATAAACATACTATATGAAGAAGACCATCATAGAAAAGAAAACATTTTTTGATTATATTTTCATTTCTATAACTTGTAATTTAAGTTCTATTCCTTTATTTAAAAAAAAAGTTTATTTTTCGGTATCGATCTGGTTTATTGTGTAGATTTGAAAACCGTTTCAATTACATACAAATTTAGTTGAATAACTTGCGTTGATTTAAAAATTAAAGAACTTCACTGTCATTTTTATTATTGTATCATTTTACTCCTAACACATCAAGGTCAAGCAATTTTGTGGTCTTAAAATGCCTCTATCCTAACCATATTGCACTTATATGATGATATGAGTAGCCGAATATCAAGAAAACACTCTAATTAATCCATTTTGTATTTTATAAGAAATCATTTTATATTGCTACTTGGATAAAAAACGGTTTGAATAAATTTTACGTGGACGTCCAGCTGTTGATTTTGTATGTGGTCACGAAAACTTACGAAAACTTCCGAAAACATTGACGTATCGAGACCGGTTTTTTTTTATTGGCTTCAGAATTACATCAACTGGTTCCCTATTTCATATCAATAGCCTAGTACGCGTAGTTTGTTAAAGTAAAAATTTAAAGGCGCTTTCATATTCTTTTAGCCCTTGATAGACAAAGGACAAATGTACCATACAGCCTATATCGATTTTATACTTTGTGTAATCGATTTATTTTGGTAAACATTATTAATTTTTTCCCTGCAGGTGACACTACCTGTTAAAATAATAGAGCGCTAAATTTAAAACACGTAAATAATATATTTTAAAAGTCAGGAATACAATTTTTTTTTCATCAAAATTAAACGAAACGCTCATGAGGCGTGCACTTTTGGATTTTCTAAACTATTTTGTTTTATAATTGAGGTTTCCACGCATTTTCTGTAAGAAAAATAGTAAAAGAATTATAGTTTGTGGAGATTGGAATACAGATATTTTGAAAAATGATATTAAGTCATATGAAAATATACTGCTTGCTCAGAAACTTGACAATACACGTTAGCGGCCATTACACGCCTAGGCAAGCGTCAATCAGTTCGATCAATCATGATTGATGTTTGAATGATAGAATAATTTCGACCTCTTGGTAGAGAGTAATTGTGTTCTGTGATTTCGACATTACTTGCTCATTCTGAATGATCGTCAGTCAAACTCAAAATTTCAGAGGGAAAGGATGGATATTCATAAAAAAAGGCCTGTGTTGCAATTTTGATTACAATTTTGTGTAAAAAACATATAAAAAGAAGGCGCTGGGTAAAAGACTGGCTTTTAAAAAGGGATTTCTATACCCATATTAACTTATTGACTGACATTCGAGTTTCAAAAGAGGATAAAGACTATGCAAATTATTTTCACATGAAAGAGGCTTGTTTTGATAAGTTACTGGTCTAGGTAACACCATATCTAAAAAAACAAGGTACATGTATGCGAAAAGCTATAACTCCCGAAGAAAAACTTGAAGCAGCGTTGCGATATCTCGCTACTGGTAGAAGGATTGAAGCTTAGATGTTATAATTTTTTTTTAATTCTCGGCGGTAGTTGGATTTGATTGAATTAATTTTTTTCTTCACATCATCTATGGTAGCGTTGTTCTCAATTTTTCTCAAAATGGGCAGCAACTTGGTCAATTTTTCATTTCTTCAATCAAATAAACATAAAATAAACGACAACATACCTACTATGTGTTTCAAATAAGAAGCACATCGCGTTATTGTTACTTACCTTTAATTTTGGTAGCGATGTTTGGTAAATAATACACATACATACCTTTAAACCAAGTTCATTTTCGATTCACCATTTAACTGTAATTTAATATCTTGAAAAGGAAAAGAAAAAAAAAACAATAGGAAAAATTGTAATATTTAATATCATTCTACCTATTTTAACTTATGAAAAAAAATTTAACATTGCTAACGCTACTTTTACGTAATTTCAAATATCAACGCGATGTGCTTCTTATTTGAAACGCATTTATTTATTTAAATAGCTTTAGGACGAAAAAAAGCTTACATTTTATATTTATTCGTATACCCTGGGTTTTTCGTGTCCCACAACTCGGGGAGTTCCTCAAATTATATATTTAAAATGAAATCTTTTTCTGGCTGATGCATGTTTGGCGGGAGTGGCAACTATAACTTAATTTATAACTTCTTTACCAAACATGGAATATTAAAACCAGAGCAATACGGATTTACAAAAAACAGGTCAACGACTTTAGCATGTTTCAACTTAGTAAAACTTAGAATAATAGAATTTATCCATTTTGTTAGAATAATATCCATTTGCATTGACATGTCAAAGGCATTTGACTTTGTTAACCACAAATTATTGTTACACAAACTCAACAGGTATGGTATAATAGGTAATGCACTAAAATTAATAGAAGATTATTTAAGTCAACGAAAACAGTGCGTTGAGGTATCGAGCTACTCTGGACATCGTAAAATAATTATAGATCACGATATCGTGAAAATAAATATGGAGTGCCGCAAAGAAGTATACTAGGACCTCTATTATTCATAATCTACATAAACAATCTTTCCAATATAACTACACACAAATGTGTTCTGTGTGCTGATGACATTACCATTAATATTGAAAATAATAATAAAACTTTTGACTACGAACACGAAATAAATAGGACTTTAGAAAAAATAATAGATTGGTTAAGGCATAATAATTTACAAATTAACATCGTAAAAACTAAAATGATAAGATTTCAGACATATAATAGTAAACAGGCACCACTTAAAATCGAATATGGGAAAACGTCATCGAAGAAGTTGACCATACCAACTTTTTAGGTGTAACAATAGACAAGTTCTGTAATTGGAAGACACATATTGATAACCTATTTACAAATTTAGATAAATTAGTCTTTGTTCTATATCGTTTAAGATGAGTGGCTAACATAGAGGCCGCACTTTCTGCCTATCATGGATATGTTTCTTCGATCCCACGTTACGGCTTAATAATTTGGGATAATTCTGTCGATTTCATTAGAACTTTTCGCGGGCAGAAAAAATGTGTAAGGTCCTCTTTTTTGCAAACATAAAATATTACCGCTTCCAGCATTATACATTTACGAAATCTGTGTCTTTGTTCACAAAAATAGTAATTTATTTGAAAAACAGAACGGCGTTATAATTAGGACTAATAGAAACATACATAGATTGTGTGTACCAAAGCAAAGAATACAACTATATACAAAAAAAATGTATATTGTATGGCAATCAAAGAAATTTAAATATATAGGTATTATACTATACTACTTAAATGTCTTTGATGGCAATACATGTTTACAACAAATTGCCTGTATGTTTAAAAAAATGAATATAGGAATCTTTAAAAGCAAATTATTTCAATTTATTTTAAATAAATGTTATTACTTTATAAATTACTTCTTAAATGAAAAATTTGACTTGAATTTTAATTATTGAAATCGACTTAATTTATTGACATGTTTTAACTAAAAATATTATGAATTAATTGTTTGACATTCTTGTTTTTATATAGATGCTATTTAGTTTCCTTACGTATATCTGCAAGTATATTTATATTCTATAATAATTAATGTCTTGATTTTCTGTTATATTTTAAAATAATCTGTCTGAAAACATTTGTATGCCGGAAACGGCAGAATATTTAGGATCCGAATTATTTTGTAACAACTTTAATGTACCATATTCTAACAAATAAATCATCTTATCTTATCTATGTTCAAATGACCGTGGGGCAAGCGAAATGTTTTTTTAAATTGAGAAATCAGGTATAAGTTACAGTTTCAATTACGACTGAAAATGTATTAATGTCAAAAATAGTAAGAGGCGACAGAAAACAAATCAAGAAAAAAAATCTTCAAGTTTTCGGATAAAATATAGCTTTGATCACTTCTGGCATTGCTTTCTATCTTTTCGCGAAGTTTCATCACAATCGGTTCAGCCATTACGATTAGATTACCCACGATAGACAGACAGACAGACGGACAGATAGACAATTTTTTTTACAAATGGTTATTCTTGTCTTAATGGCATGCAAATAACCCCCTGACCTCGATAAAAAGGCATTTAAATTTTATTTTTATGTATGGATACTTAAATTTTATTTTTATGTATGGATTTATAAAGTAACATTTGAGTGAGTTTTAATGGTTTGTTACGTATGTCACTAGTAATTTGACTTTGAATGTCGTGACGTCATGTTATAATTGATATTCAGTTAAGTGCATATGTAAATAATTTAACTTTTATTACCGTACAGAGCCCCCTCGGACTTCACCGCAACAGGACGGGGGGCTGGTGGGAGCGACACCCCGTTCCTCCGTTTCACCGCCCGATCCCTCACCCACCTTCCCCACGGTATAGTAACTTGTGAACTTGTTTTTCTATTTTAAGTATATCTAACAAAGTTTTCAAATCGATAATGTAAATTAATAAGTTGATCAATAAGTTTGTATATAATCTGGCATATAAAATAAATTAAAAGACATGTTATTGATTTTTGTAAAAAAAAAATATAGGTCGTTAATATCATTTGTAGACCATGCCAACACTAATTCCGTGCTGGAATTGAACCCGTGACCTGTGATACCGTAGCCACATGTTTAGCTAATGTTCTGCCGAGTCTTTTATCTGCCGTATCATTACAATAATTTGAACAAAAATGATAAATTTTGATCGTAAAAGAATCGTTAATATAAATAACATAGAAGGCGTAAATAGATATCATGTTAAATTAATATTTTTTTCTCGTGTTAATTTTATATAAGTACAAAGATATCTGTATACTGTATCTGTAATGTAAGATACATTGCTAGGTACTATATTATAATTTAATAAGAGAGGACATACTAAGCCCTCTTGTAGTGGCACCTAATCTCTGACACTGCCAGTATGTAGCAGCAAACGACATTAAGCCGATTACGATACTTGAGCGTGATTACTTGAAGTCAAATTCAAATACATGTTACGAAGAATATTTTAACACACACAGTGCTTGAATTGTTTTTTTTTATAGGATAAGGATGACTAACGAGCACACAGTCCACCTGATGGTAAGTGGTTGCTACAGTCCATAGACATCTACATCTATCCTCGATTACAAATCAAAATGCAGATGCGTTGTCACCCGTGAGGACTAAGATGGAGTGCCTCCTTTACAGTAAGAAGGGTTTCCGGTTCTCTATACTCACCACACGAAACACACCAGCGTTAAGCTGCTATTTTACGCTGGTATTCTGTGAGAGCGTGATCCTTCCCCGGTCGAGCCGACCCATTCGTGCTACAACTATACTACTAATATAGCTGCAGCATGGCTCTACCAAGTAAAAAACATTTACTGTTTCTTCACTCTTTACTTTACTAGTGTTTCTTTAGTATCTTCTATTATTAAATACCTCTAAACCGTACTTAGATACGAGGAGTGGAAATCGGCATTGTTGTGCTAGTGCTGATTGTATGGATCGGGGCTATTGCCCTTTTCTTCAACCGCTGGGGAAAAATTCGAATGTTACTACCATATCAACCTGACTATAAGCAAGAACAGTTGAAGGTAAGGACTACAAAATCAAAGTCAAAATATTTTTATTTAAAGTGGACAATTTCTTTTTCTATGGAGAATGGGACCATCACAAATTGTGGCGTAACTTAATGAAATACATGTTGATTTATTTATTATAATCTATAGATTACAATAGTAATATTAGTTTTACCGTATCTAACGGGAATGCTGGGAAATTAACAATTAAAATATGAATATCACAATAACCTAAAAACAAACTAAAAGCGATTGTCTAAAATTTTCACCGGTATTATAAGTTTAAATAGTGCACTCGTCAATAAATTAATAGTATAAAACAAAGTTGTAGGTACATTCAGCATTTATAAGTACTTTAAGAGTGATGGAAAATCGCTCTAGTAGCCTTTCGTTACACGCATTTTTTTCATATTACATTAGTTAGAACACGAATATCAAAACAACTCTTTTTTTCAGATTTCATGACTCCGGTTAGTTTTTCATAAAATCTTTAGTCCGTTTACTATATATAATAAATTGTTATCTTTTTTATGTTAAAATTTCTAGTGGGCCCAAAAACGATTGTCTTCTTTGTCCTTTACAAAGGATTTTGTATAAAAATCATAAAGCTACGCGATCTCTTAACTAGTCCCTAAAATGGGAGACTATGTGAGAAGAAGCGGTAAGAAACTTAGAAGTACACTATTTTTCTACCAACAATTACAGAGTAACCTTTATAAAATATGTAAACACAAATGAAGAAAATCCAAGAAAGCTCATTATGTTTAAGCATTCTTATCTCATCATCTAAATTATAATAACCTTTTTTTCATTAGAATGCTTTATCAGAAGCTTTTTTTTCATTAGAATGATTTTAGATATGCCTTGAATTTATGCAAAGGCAACTCGGTAATATGACAGGGAATCAAATTTTAAATGGGTATACATCTATCCTAAAACCACTAGTCTTAATAATTAATAGTTTAGTAATTTTAACATTTTATCAAATTATAGGACAACGAAATGTTTTCATTTTGCTGTAAAATAATTGCAATATTAATTAATATACAAACGTATAAGTACCATTAGGCATTTACGATTGGTTATTTCCAATGTGATTTCCATCAACAGGTGGAAGAGTGCACATCTCATGTATCAACGCCGTTATAAATCATGGTGTGTGATAAATTTCCTCCAAGTATAGCTTTTTAGAAAAATGCTTTATTTTAGCTCAAGCCTTCTTAAACTTAGTGTTAGTACTTTTTCCTTATGTTTTAGCTAGCTATTTTTATGCTACTCATGGGAATCATACTCTGATTTAGAGAGAATAAGTATGCTGTAAATATGTATTATCATATCTTTTATTTAAAATACGATATATTTAAAATGTCCTTCAAAATAATATGGTTTAAATATTATTATAATTTTATTTATAAATTTAAATAGTTAGTTGCCTTAAAATCATAATCTTGACCGAAGGACACATGCCTTCTCACATGTCCTTTGGTCGAGATTTTTTTTAAATTTTAGGTTAGTATTTTTATATTACATTTAATACATACATATATACATCGTAATGAATACAACCTTTAGATGCCTTTATTCGTCTGTAGTAATCTTGTAAACATGACTGACCTAATATAAGCGTAAATGTCTACACATTTATCTACATTAATGTCAATATTTGTAAACCTTTTAAAGTTAATACTTTTGAACTTGCCTGTAGTTGATATCCTTATAAATAAAAATAAAAATACGTATAATATATTTTTTTGCTAAATAATTACCACTTTGTTTAGTTAAGTTATTCTTGAGTTATTTTATACCCTTATCATAGAACATGCCTCATATATACCCAATAAGAAAAAATAAGCATATTATATTAGTGAAACTTTGCATACTCGAACGGAATGTTTTATGTTATAAAATTCATTTACCAATACTGCTCTGTCAAAAAAGTATCAGTAGTAGACATGTGTCATTCATTCATTTCTACTGATCCGATCATTCAAGTATTGATTCGTCTTATGAACCGGGTCAAAAACTGTCAGAATGCCTTAAATAGTTATTTTTTATCTTTTTCAACAACTAAATAGGCACCGTTTTAGCCTTCAGATTCATCGATAAGTTTTGTTTTAAGCGGTTCGATCGACTTGAGACGGGTGCCCCAGAATGGCGGTTTTAGTTTCGGGAACATTAAGATGACTTCTTATTGTCCTATAATGATGATATTATTTGTCGCGTATTTGTTAATTTTACGCTATGGGATGCGAATTACTGTCGTTCACAATTCACAAATTATTCCAGGTTAGTTAGTTCAATAATTCTGCTAGTTTTGATAGATTTTCCCACACGAACCGGAAAGCCAGAAATAAATTGGCATATGGCCAGATAGTATTTTTTAATTAAAACTCTTTTTGGAACGAACTGATGATGGACCAAATCAGATATCGAAGAAAACAATGAGTTTCCATTTTTACCCTCTATTTTGATTCCTGTTACATGTCAAAGTCATAGATGAATTTCGGATTAGAATTGACGCAATCTAGCATGTCTAAGGGGATATGTTTATGGTGTTGTTGTAAAACTAGTCAGTTCTTTCGGTGCTAGCAAAGGGGCGATACGTTTCAGGCCCAAATTAAAATTATAAACCGAAATAGAACGAATGAATTCGCTCACGAAAGTAAAATTAAAGAACAAATTTTATGACAAATACTCTATTCAAACATTTCGTTCATGACAAGCTACAATATTTTTTTACCATTGCCGTGGACTTTACAAATCACTATATACCGGTACATTTTTGACAGATTGTAAAAGGTTTTAATATTTAATATTTTTTTTATTATTTAAAAGACGAGGTTGTTAAAAAGATTTAAATAAATAATAATTATATTATTGTCAGGTACCAGGAAGCAGTGCCTTAGCAGCGGCTACTGCGGGAGGTACATGCGGAGGCCACTCAGCACCGTCAGCTTGTTCGGTAACTAGACTTTTAATAATAGAAAGTGCTTATTTTAGATATAATATATATTAGATATAATATAATATTAACACGTATTTATGTGTAAATATAACTAAGCTTTTATTTTAATTTTAATTTAAATATGACATCAATGAACATTTTCATATTAAGGCTAGTTTATCTATATCCACGAAACAGGGTACTAAAATATACTGACGTTTATAAGCATCTTTAAAATTATAATTAACGCTATCTGTAATTACATCCATTTCAAAACAGCCATTGTTTTGGAAATGGTAGAAAGTAAATAACTTTAAATCAGATAAAGTTATACGATAAATGTTTCGCGAGCAATAGAGAAGATTTATTCAATTGTGTGTTCTGAAGTCTGAAGGTTGCGGGGCGGCGACTATGCGAGTTAGTGATATTTAAAGCTTGGGAATGTGATTTTCAACTGCAATGCACCATTGTTATAAAGCAAAGGTCGCAGTTAATCCTGCAGTTTTTATTGCAGTTAGGTTTATTTAATTAATTAAAAGTCACACAAAACTTCAACAGCTTTCCGGTTTAAAATTAAATTACTGATAGTTTAAGTTTGTATTATATATAGCTATGGTTGGCAAATCAGAAATACCGGATATAAAGAACATTTGAAAATGTCGGGATCTTAAGGAAAGTGGTCTCGAGAAATATATTATCTCTCTATGATTCCAAATTTTACAGTTCATTGAAGAAAAATCTAAACTACTGCAACTACTAAATATTTTAGAAACATAAGAATTTTGAGATCATTATCTGTAATCGATATAGTATATCTAATATCAAATGATTTTTGCCTTTTTTTATGTATCTTAAATTTGTTATAACTCTACCAAACTGATCTTCATAAAATATCAGGAAGTTAATTGTATTTAATAGTCAGCGTGGGCTTCGTATTTACGTATATTTTTGTACCTGGGCGGATTTTTTAAAAAGTGTACCTAAGTTAAAATGAAGGTCCTAATTTTTTATGCGTGTATATGTGTCGTTGAAATCATAAAATATATTAATTGATTTTTAAGAAAATGTATAATATATTTGAATAACTGCTATAAATTAATTATAATAAGTTAATGAAATTCAGTAAGAGCATTTTGGGTTCCTCTGAATAACAATTTAATATCTAACACAGTGAAGTAAATAAAACGGTCTCAATGAAATGCATCAGATGAAAATAATAAACATTTACTTCTGACGACGGAATTAAAATTAAAATAATCGTATGTTTATATCCTCTGACTAACTTGTTGACTAATCAGTTGCGTATTTTTCTTTGTTGTCAAATAATTTTACGGAAAAACAAATTTGTTGTCTACATAACAAAAATTAAAATATTATTAACGGAACATGAACGCGAAAATAAACCCTTACTTTTGAATTTTTGAACGTTGAAGATAGTCAGTGGAAAAGTAAGGTCTCTGATTACAATGAATGATTTTTTTGCCAATTTTAATTTCTTTACAAACATATTAAAATTATTTTGCTTATTTAAATATATTAACTAGGAAAACTAAATAAACTTATTTGATCAAAACAATACAAAACTTTTAAACTATTACATATATTTTATGTACATAGATTGGCCAATGTATCTGTAAGATATCGTATCTGTTCTTTTCTCTTAGTTCCTTTTTCTTTTACCAGCAGTACATCTGCTGATATCGTCACGTAAGTAGAAATTTTCTAATTCGTTTTCAATTTTATGATTTTTAAAGTTACTTTACGCTTTCTTATTCAATGTTTTTTTTTCTCAGACATTTCCTCGCGATGTTTTCTTTTATCACCGAGCACGTGATAAATTAGCATTAAAAATGCAATTAACAATTTCATTAGTAGTTAACGAGGAGACATGGTAAAAACTAGTTTATTGGTAACTTTATTATATAAAATTATAAATAAATTTATAAACAGTGAAAAAAAATCGGAATTCTACCAAACATATGCTCATCTAAATGACGTTAAAATATTATGTTATTTCAATGGTTTAATTTAAAAAAAAATCGAAACATAAAGGACATCGAAAAAACTTGAGGTACACTTTTTTAAAAATATGCCCAACTACGTATATTATGTTTCCGTACTTACGTATTTTTATGTACGTACGTGACATTTTACTCAGAAAATGTGGCTATATTTAGTCAGTACTGTATTTAGTAATTTGACGGAAGGTAATTAATTGCATCGGAACAACTGGAGATCATATGCAATTTTGCAAGCAACCAAACGAATCCTGGTCTAGATGTCAAGCGTAACTGTAACAATACCTTAACAAAACTTTATTAATATGATTAGAAATGACACAATTTGAATAATATTAAAAGACAATCAATGATATTAGGATAATTAACCACGGTGTACTCATTGCGATATTGTAAAAAAATAAAAATAGAACTTATACAAGCTTTTGTAAGCTCCAGATAAAAAAGCTGTTTGTATTATATGTCATTATTTGTTCAGTTTAAGCTTCGTCGAGGAACGCACGGTTACATTTTTTCTATGTGATTAACTTTGAACTCAAATCGACTTTTTATTTTTCTTTATATTCTGAAAGCTTTTGATAAAAAAGTAATTTGTTAAAATTTAATATTAAATTTAATTTTTCCATAAAAACCAATACTTCATTTTAAAATATGTTAAATATAATAAAATTATCATGTATTTATTTTATTTATATACTCTTTATTGCACACAAAATACTACACAACACAGCAAACTTAAATTTATAAATGTTTGTACAATTATGTGGCCTTATCGCTAAACAGCGATCTCTTCCAGGCAAACCTTGGTGAAGGAGATAATTTTCATTTAAATATATAGAATATATAGAAGTGTGCATAAAGAGTAGATAAACAAGTATATATTAATAGTACAAGGTATATGTAGTATATAAGACAATGCAATAATCAAATACATAATATTATATATATATATATATACACATAAACAAACAAATACATATACTCATACATATACACATATACTTACATATACATACATAGAATACATACATATTTATAAATATTTTTGTAATACATTATAACTATATATCTTATACACAAACCTTATCAAGAAAAGTAGATATGACAATAAAATATATTAAGTAGAACACATATTTAAATAATAATCTTTAACCATATTTTTGAAAGACTCAATGCTTTGGGCTTTCTTAATTGTTAAAGGAAGCGAGTTCCATAATTTGATTGCTTTGACACAAAAGAAGGAATGAAAAAAAAATTACACATTATAATTATTTTAGTAGTATTATAATAATTTTGTGTCATTACTACCGGTTAAAAAATTTATAAAAGTTTCGTTTCTATAAACAGTGATATTACAAAAAAAACAAGCTAAGAATTTACAAAGGAACGAATAAATAATAATTTTATTTTATTATTATTATTATTATTAACTACCCGGCGCGTTGCTGCCGCCGAAGAAATAATTGTGTAAATATCGTTTCAAATTTGGAAGACTTATATTGTTTAATAAGGAATGATAATACATTTATTGAAATTGAGTGATATAAGATATGGTGTTCCTCAAGGCAGTATATTGGGACCATTGCTCTTTATACTATATTTTAATTATCTCTTTTTGCTGATGAAATATCTATCACGATACATAAAAAACCAAATACTAACTCCAACACCGAGATTAATAATGAAATTGCTAAAATAACTCATTGGATGGAAAGTATTAACTTGAAAATGAATACAGATAAAACGAAATATGTTCAATTTAGTAATAAAAATGCTGAACCCCCACAGTTATCTTTACGTCACTGTAATGAAACTATTTCAGAAGCTACATCTGCAATCTTTCTCGGCATAGTGATAGATTCTAAGCTGACTTGGCTACATCACGTTGATATGGTATGCCAGAAAATAAACAGGTTCGTTTACGCTCTGTATAGACTTACGCAGTTGGCCAGTCTTGGAGCAGCGCTGATGGCATATCATGGATATGTAGGCTCCGTGTTAAGGTATGGGCTGATTGTGTGGGGAAATTCAACGGACATGAATCGTGCCTTCATTTTACAAAAGAAACGTGTAAGGTTGGGCAGTTACAATTGTGTAGACCTCTTTTTAAACAACTCAATATACTTGCATTGCCATCCCTATATATTTTTGAAATTCTAATATTTGTGAAGAAAAATATCAATTTTTTCAAAAAAAGAAACACGAAACGAGTAATGTCCAAAAGAGGTATCCATACAAGTTAAATGAACCACCATCAGATACAGCCTGTTTCAGTAAAAACAGCTATAGCATGTGCATTAGATTGCTTAATTTACTTCCGAACTGTATCCAATGTCTTCCTTTCACTGTTTTCAAGAAAATAATATTTAAAATTCTTATTGACAATTGTTTTTATGACGTTAATGATTTTACTAAATTTTGCCTTGACGGACACCTTAAAAAAATAACTACTTGTTTAAATGAATAATCATTAATATATTTTGAAAATGTTATAATGTGTTGTTGTATCTTGTTGTTCCTCCATAAGTGATATAAGTTTGACCTTGTGGGTAGTTATGATTTTGACATTGTTCCGTTTGTATTAAAATTTGACTAGCATTGCTTAATTTATTTATAGTTCTTGACATTTTATTTTCAAATGCTGACATTATGTTTTATTATGACTTGTATTAATTTTATTGTTATTTATATTTGTTTAATTGATTTTCATTATGTAATTAGATTGCATGACGATGACAAAATATTTGCTTATCGATAGATCGATTAAACATGAATGCTCATTTACAAATGTAAGAAATTTATTTGTACTACCATGTTTTATGCAAATAAAGATTTAAATAAATAAAAGAATAAAAACATATATTACTTTCAAATAAAATTGTTGGTACGATAGGCGCGCCACCTACTGTACGTTAATTGTACTATGCTTATAACCTTCGAGGAAGTGTAAGCAATAAGTTGATAAAGTTTTACCACAATCTGATCAACGGTATGACAGCGCATAAAATACGAACAAACAAAAATAAATTTTTATATATTAGATAAATTAATTTGACATATTATGGAGGATTTGGGGAGATTTCGTGGAGGAGGATAGGAACGTTCTCAACCCCTTTGTCCATCTCATTCTGGGCAATTTGCGAGTTTGTTTTGTCTAATCCTTCCACACAATAACGAAGCTTCGATAATGTATAGATAAGATTATCAATCCACTACGAGTATGAACTTGTAGATTAATGTTGACTTTATAAACTTATCAGAAATAGTTGCATAAATAGTTGTTAAAATAATGCGAATAGGGACATTCAGACATTTGCTACATCCCTATTTAAACCATAATCATTGAGTAATAATATACAATATTTTTTAAGAATTAGTTTATGTTGAATAAGTTACATATTTTTTAAATAAATGAACTGTACCTGCGAATTTATAGGTGTAAACTGTAAAGTTTTGAAAGTAATAGGCCGGTGGACAATTTGTCTATTATTTATGATCGGTATAAAGTAAATAAATATTTTTTGGCAGTTTCAAATTAAATTTGATGAAAAAGGACCGGGAACCTTTATAATGCCGAAACTAACTTACAATATAAGTAGGTCTATATTTGATTTCATATATAACGAACATGGTGTACCCATATTTTAAATTCGTAAAACCTTTGATTTTTTTAAAACTTTTTATTCACTCCTTTATACATTTAGTTACTTTTACTTACTTACTTTATACATTAAAACTTATACGAAAATTTTAATTTGATAATCAATTGTGTAGATTCACTGAGAGGTAAGGATGGCAGCCGTACTATTATTAACTGTGTCACAATTCAAACAATTCGATAACTGATAATTCAAAATTTAGTTGAAAATATACAAATTGGTTGTATGAGCTTCTAATGAATCTGAAATTGTTTGGTTTTTATACCAAACTAAAAATTTTCAGGGTAATATTAAAGTTTTAATTCAAGATTCGGAACTGACGACTGCGATTTTCCGTTTTGCTTAATCCCTGTGGTGCGCAGGATGTGTGCTGTCTTCTGGATCGTTGCTTCCAATACCCGAGACGCAGCGCTCGCGACTGCGGCTGTCAGTTCGCTCTTCTGCACGCAGCGCCAGACGAGCAAAATCAGACCAGCTAGCGGAGTCCAGCCCGCGCTAGGGCGCGGGCTTGCTCTCACTGCCAATGCCGGTGTGCTGGTTGCGACCACCAAGTAAGCAGTAGCACGCTTACTAGTGTGTTACTAGCCGCGTTGAGATTTCACGTATTTGCAGTTACACGCACGCTCTGAATATTACACGGTTTTCTTGCACTGGAAGTTTTCACTAAATCAAATTTTATTCACGAATTTTGTAGATGCTACTCGTAATTGTATTTTACCTATATTGTTGTAATGAACTGGGTAAACAATACTTTTGTTTATAGAAAGTGTTAATTCAATAAAAAGAAACATTCTGACAAACATATTATTCAGAAAAACATCCGAAGTGTATATCCGAAGTATATATCGTATTGTACTTGTAATATTTTACAGTGAAGTTAGAAGAAAGTTTAGTTATTTAAATATGTGACGTACACATTTGGGCTTTATTCCTTTCGCATATTTTTGAGGATAAATTCACAAGACAAGGAATAAGATATCTTAAGAATGAGCACTATGATACTAGAACTCATACAATTGACCATAACTAAAAATGATACTTATCTTATTTAGGAGCTTATTTATTTAGGAGTTTAGGGGCATTGTCCCAAAGGTTTTAAAAACATGCTATTTCTGATACACTGTCACAAAAATATATAGCTCTAAAAATATGTTCAAATGCTTGAATATTTTCCTTAATAAAAAACTGTGAGAATTACTTATACACAACTGGATTATACATATAAACATATATACATATTTCCATTTAATTCATATGAAGTGGAAAGTAGTGTTCTTTGACACGTCTTCTCAACAGAAACATCGTTTTAATATCACGAATCCTAGAATTCCACAATCGTACTGCATTGATAGAAAAAAAGTGAGAAAAAGGAGCGGTATTCTTGAATGAAAATTTAAACAGTATTCTAGAATACTGTTGTATATTCTATCCTACAATACCAAATACTATTTAAATTTCCATCCTACAATGCCGCTCTTTATTCTCACCTTTTTTCAATAGAATATTGTTTAAATTTCCATCCTACAATACCAACCCTTATTGTCACTCTTTTTCTATCAATATTTCAGAGGTACTCCATACCACTACATTTGAAGCATGATTTAAAGAAAAAATAATTCTCAGATATGACGGAGTGGTAGGATTACATGCGAAGCCAGATTGGATGCTGCGATAAATATATTCATGATCAAATAAAATAATTAAATCTTTATTGATCAAGCAAAATTTTTACAATACTCTTGAAATGTGGTTTAAATCTTCCAAAAAATTGTAAAACCGCTCTTCAAAGGCATATTACGCGCTCGCGCGCACTTTTGTGAGAGTGTGTGTATTCGTGTGTGAACGAGTATACGGCTCACCTGAATTAATTACTTTATAACTAATGCCATTATTATGTGCCCTATTATGTGCCTATAATGTACCTATACATATGTGCCATATAAAGTCATATAACTAATGCTTTTACATTAAAAGTAACTCTGTTTTTGTGTTTAACCATTTTATCTATAACTGTTTACAATTATAATTATATGTTATATATAATATGTAAAGATTTTTGTTTATTTTTGTATATAAAAACCGATTTTTTTATATTGGTAGAAAATTTCTGTGTTACAATTACTGCACTTTCCTTTTTTTTGTTCCCCCAAAACATTTGAATCATAAGTCAAATTGCTTTAAATTTTTAAAAATGTAAGAAAACATATAATTTTTTTACAGTGATTTGCTCTCATAATATTATTCGCCGTAAGTTTTCAGTGCAAAAAATTTAATTTTTGTACTGTTCTTTGAGTCTTCTCCATTTAGAGAAATATGGTTTTGGAGACGCCACCCCATATTGGAATACAGTATGCTAGTTAAGATTAAGATCAGATTAAGATCAGAAGATAAGATGTATTAACACAATATGTACTGTAAGTAGTTTATTTTTTGAAGTTACGTATCTAAGTTGTTTAATTGGAAGTAAAGACTAGAAATGAGTTGGGGGGTAGCTCGAACTTTAGGAATAGTCAGTTTGAATAGCCTATCATGTAGAGGATGTCATGGGGGTCATGGTTGAATAGGGGCAAAAAGTTCTCATTACACTCCTAGGGAGTCAAAATGGCCAAAAACAAAAAATTAAAATTCTTATTTCGGCTATAACTCCGCCTCCTTCGGAGGTTCTTACACAGTCTTTACTTCCCGCATCTCACTTGCTTAAAAACCTGTATCAACTTTATAACCCTGCCGGTAAGTTATTATGTTGCTATTAGTGGCTATTTAGTTATGTTACGACAGTCGTTAGTCTGTATATACCTAAATATTTAATAGCCGGTACTTTCTTTATGTTTGGACAAGTACAATCAGTATCATAATATTAGTTTTTTACATTTAATTGATAAAACTTTTTTAAGCCGAAAATGTATTGAATACATAATGTTTTCAAGCGCTCAAGTTTATTAATTGCTCATCTAGAGTATCCTAATAAAAATATTATACCCAATGAAGGGCGGATATCAGCGTAATCTAAAATTGGCTAGATAAGAGTCTGGACTAGAGAAATCTTGGTTAAAAAAGGCAAAAACATTTTTTAGCCGTTTTAGATAATGAAAAGCCTGAATAATTTTCATGCTTATAGTAAAAACGCTTTAGTTTTCGACAGTATTAATGTAGGGAATTGGTACAAACCTTTGTTTTGCAAAGTTCGGAGAGGGCTTTCCGTATAATATGGAAAGCGAAACGTATTCTTTAGTTAATTGTTAATGTTGTGGTCACAAAGTTTTTTCGTGTTAGAGTCTAAAAGTATGATTGCAATAATAAGAATTTGTATATTATTTATTACTAGATATGCCCGATTAATCCCTTTTTTCTTAATCTATAATGACTAAAACGAATTTCACGGATTTTGTTGCGTTTTATTTTCGCCTATTTTAATTGCCAATATTTGAGCGCTTTGCAGCACCCATGGCGAGGAGGAGAGAGGCGTAGAGAGTCGTCATGTTTCTACGACTGGGTATCATATTTGGCCATCTTCAGCATTTTAATGATTAAGTTTTGGCTTGACCAGAATACAAACTACAAAATACTTTTGAAGTCTTGCAGCTACTCGGGTTCAGATTTAGTTTGTTAATTATAGGATCCTTAGCAGATGGTAGATTTGGAGTAATGTTTGCGAGACGATGCATTAGCCCACTAACGAACCACTTAACGAATGGTATTATAATATTTGAACCATTAAATTAATTATTTTATACAAATAACTTAATTTTGTACAATCCTGGCCAATTATGAGTATAAAGGTTTAAAAAATTATTTTAAAAATCGAGTTCGAAGGGAATACGAAAGTATTTTGTATAGCTTACAAATACACAATTGTTCCGGGTGTAGTTATGTTTGTCCTTGTGCAATTACGTCTTTTCTTTTTTAAAGAAAAACATTACCCCCTCATCAGATTTTTTCCTGCATCATATTAATTAAATAAGTTGCACGTGAGTAAACATCCAGAACCAGAATAATTTTGTGTTTGTGTTTTGTTTCTTCTGCAATACCGCTCTGCGTGGTTTGTATATCACCATAGACAAAGAAAATTCGTGTTAATACGAGTTCCGAAGTGGAAACAATACGCCTCAAACAGCACGCAACGTAGTGAACGAATTAAACGTTATTTGTTCAATCGCTTTCGCTTAGGAAATTTTGACCTCACAAATGAACCATGTGGCCGTCTGAAGAAGATGGTTGATAATGACGAACTGAAGGTGATAGTAGAATCGGAACCATCTCACCCAGCGTCGGCTTTTGATGTTAGTGTCAAAAATATTATTAGATAATTTGCGGCAAATCAGTAAAATAAATAAGCTTGAGAAATGGTTACCTCATGAACTAGTGTGAGTGATGCACAGCGAGAGATTCGCTGATGTGTCAACAGATGATCATCAAATGTGCTGCTGACCTCTATTGTCAAGAATCGCAAATTATGGTGGAAAAGCTGATACCTAAACAACCCAGATTGAAAAACATATGAATGTTGTTCTTCGCCATTGCTTCTTCATAACAGCACCCATAATAGGCCACATACTAATAGACAGTTTACATATAGACAGTGCATAATAGACAGTAGCAAAATTAGCTCTCCTAATTTTTCCCTTTCCCCTTCCCTAATTGACTTCCCTAATTGACCCTTTCTTATTCACCATATTCTCCAGACTTTGCTCCAAACAGACTTCCTAACTTTATTATAGGCAAATAATTCAATTTCGAAGAAGCAGAAAAAATCGCCTTTTAAGAGATCATGGATTCACGCGCAGCAGACTGCTATAGCAATAATATCAACCACCTAAACGGGCCATAGAGTTATTTATTAATTACCTTCAGTTATTTGACTTGCCTCTAGAATTACAAAAAACATACGGTAAATCAAAAATGTTTAAAAGTAAACTTAAATCCTATTTGTTAAATCAACCATACTTATTGTAGTAGGTACCTACTTCATATTATAATATTGTGATTTAATATTAATACATCTTTGTTTATATAACACGACTCTCTAGAGTAGATATACCCCTAGAGGTTTACATGTTAGTATTTTACTGGATAATGTAACATAATTATGCTTAATAAATAAAATAAAAATTATTATACTTTATTACAGTTTTTAAAATTTATTAACTTTTCCCATAAAAAACCGGCTATTTCTATGGGGAAGCCTATTATCAGCAGTGGACATTAATATGCTGTAACGATACGGTACGGTAATTGAATACAGTAAACTTTTAAATGTTGTAATAATAATATTAATTTAGTTTTAATTATTTGTGAAAATCAGACCACATCGTGCAGTCTTGCAAGCTTATTACTATTATTGTTGTTCTGTCAAAAACACACTTTTATTAGTTTGACTTTGTATGTATGTATGTAACATGAATGTTTGTGTGTCTGAAAATGTATTTAAATTTTATAATACTGTTTTCAACCACTTTAGGACGTCTGGACAATTTGAAAATTTGCATTAAAGAAGATACAGAATACACGCAAGCGTACATTATTTTGCGAATGACTTATTAGTAGGCATTAACAGGCTCAAATGTTCGGAACATTAAGCACATTTTAGTCCAAAAATGGTTCTATAGAAAAAAAAAACCATTAATATAACAAACACAAATTTAAATTTTTCACTTTTTATTCCAAAAGAATGAACCATGCTTTGGTTTAAGGTTTTTTTTATTGAATTTAAAATGCACCCGAGTGATAGTGTGGTTCTCAAACGCTAGTACAGTATAATACATATATATATGTTACGGCTAAAAGCCGAAGTGTGGTTACACCTAGTTCTAGCCGGCTAGAACTAGGTGCGGCCAGCAGTAGTTGGTTAAATTTAGGTGTACTGTTAAATTTGTAAAAATACGGAAAAACGTATCAAGTAATATCAGCGACAGTAGATTAAGGTGCGGTTACCGCACCGCAACCGCAGACATTTATCTAATTTATAAATTATGTGTGATACATCAACGGCAATCGACTATTGTATTAGCCGGCTACACCTAGGTGTATCCGCACTTCAGCTATTAGCCGTAACATTTGTAAATAGAAATGTTTTTAACATGTTATTTCTAAATTTTGCTCAGTACATCGATCCTGCAAGTTTAAACGCTGAAAATATTACGATGACTGGTTACCAGTTACGGGTACGTTGTACTGACTGGTTAATATATTGAATTAAGATGCCGCAAGTCGCACCGACAGAAGTTGCACGCCGTCGCCGGCATGCCGTTAAGTCCTAAAGGCAATGGAGAAAGAAATGTCCTATTTTATATTAAATTTTTAGTCATGTAAATGTTATACTCATAAAATTGTTAAATCAGAACAGTAAAGAATTTAATTGTTTTGTCTGCGAATTAAAATTTTCAGTGATAAATTCAGATGATCATTTATTGGGAAGTTCGTAACAATAATTTTAATGCATTTCAATTATTATTCAGAAACGCAAATTACTCATTAATTTTATAAAAAGTTAGAATATAAAGAAAAACATAAAAAAAGGTTTTCAAAACATTGAACTTTTCTCAAAAAAGACTATACCAATATTAACATTTCAAATGTTTGTTACAGCATATGCGTTGGTCGCACACACACACCCAAAGTTTGGAATGTGAGGAGAGATTGCTGGCGCGGTGTAATCGGCCGCGCGTTAACTCTGCAATTTTTGTATCGGCTGAGCCAACTGGATTCGCTGGCTTTGATCCTGGCGAGTTCCTAAGACGTCATGGTTCTCAGTCTAAACTTTGTCGCAAAGCAAGGTAAAACTTTCATGTTAAGAAAATTGACGTGTCTGATTAAGCATAATAAAGTCTTAAAGTTTATAAAAATATTTAAGTTATATAAATGTAGTATTGATAAAATATTTTTGGTATAGGTCTGCTGACAACATACCACTAACAACGATGAGCGACTCCTCGGAGCGGCTTTGTAAAGCTAAAGCTCCTAGGGAAGAAACAATTAATGAAGAAGCGAGTAAATCTGACGATAGTGGAAGTGTCGAGACGGTAAAGCACTTTGGCCTTCCTATTCTCTCAGTCTCCGGTCCTTCACCTCCAGTTGAAGATTACGATCAAATAGATGAGTACCTGTAGCATTTCCATACTAGTTTCCAGCTGAAATATGTGCTGGAAAAAATGAGGCCACCTTGGCCCAGTGCTGCACAAAGTCCTAAGTCTGATGATTAGACTTAAGATCTCTAGCACTCAGCGCATGGAAACTGTCTATTATATTTTCCTTCCGTAGTGTCTTGGTCACAGAACTACTGTTTATGTGATTTCAACGCCACATCGATTTTCGTCTGATGACTTTTACCGTGTCTTGTTAAGGGACCATAGTGATTTGTGTGAAGTGTTTTTCATTATTCCTTTAGATATAAATTTATATAACTATATCCCCATATTCTCTATTGAGTGATAAGTTGAATTAAACCAGTGGTTTAATTACTTATTATAATATACTTAATAGTATGTAAGAAGTGCACAAAAGCTCGTAATTAAATTTTAAAAGTGCCACTTATATTCTTAGTTTCTATACAAAAATGGTGTCTATATATGTATTCTTCTAAGCAATCTCTTCTAAGCGTAACATAAATATAGTATATACAAAATAATAATCTCCAATATCGTAAAAATTTTAATAAAACTTCGTTCGTAAACTCTAGTGAATACGAGTAGATCATTTCTTAATAATAGGCAAGAATTTAGTAGTTATAATATAATTAAACAAAAAAATATTGAATACTATTACTATTCATACTTACCTATATAAATATTTTATCTATCAGTAGCATAAATTATTATGAAGTGAATTGAAGGTTGAATTTTGGTCCAATGAAATGTAATAACTGCACGACACTTGGTGTTATAGTAAATGTAAGAAATCTTATAGAGATAACGAAAGTACATCAAGGAGTAATGTGACTTTGGAGTGCTTAGATAATTACTTAATATATTCATAGCATATAGACTTGAAAATTATAGTTTAAATAATAGTACATACACATTTAGAGGATTTAATATATTTAATAAATTTTCTTTAAATATTTTCTTTTCAAATTATGGTGTCAATTAAGGACTTATAAATTATAAAAATATTTACAGGAATATTTATAAGATTGGTGTTAAGACCTAAAGGCACTAATTAGGTCTGCATAATGTTTTGTTTACAATTTTGTACTCGAATCTTTAAAATTCACATTGATTGGTACTGGTAATTTGGGACCAGATGGAAAATTATGTAACTATGTACTGTGGGTGAACACATTTAAAAACAGTAATAAATAATTGTAAAAGTAAGACTATTTAATTCCCTCCAATATCATTAAACTCATATTCATTCAAAGTTCATGTACATTTTAATAGAAATCGATCGCTACTCCTCTTTTTAATTAAAGTTTTCTATTATGAGTTTATAAAATAAATAGTCTAATAAATTTTTGTCAATTAAATGAAAATCAATTTAATATTTTTTATAATTTATACTTGCGATGGTTGGCACTTGGTGAAACTTTATCTTTGTTTTAGATTGACATACGTACCTGATTAAAATCAGGCCCCGATGATGCCGTAAGTCAAAATCAATCGACGTTATAATAAATGAATTTGTAAAAAAGTACATGTTGTGTCAATGCAAATCACAATTTTGTTTTAATTTACTATCAAACCAGATTTTAATTCAGTTATAGAACCAAAGTAAATGTAGAATTGTTCGTGATTAGAGTTATTATTTCTAACTGGGTCTACTCGTAAATATATTAAGTACAACGATGATAGAATTGCTTGTTAATGATTCCTTATAATTAGAAAATCTATAATTACGCTAGCATTTTAGATGATATATTGAGTATTTAAAAAAAATATTGTGGAAAGTTTCAAAAGACGGGAAGATATTTTAACGAAAAAGATGCTGTTGACATGTGACTTGTTTTACGTACGAAAGAAGTTATATTGTGCCAAGAAACAATTATTTCCATAGACACTAAAGCCTATTATTTTATAGATTATATAAAATAATCCAGTCTCCATGTATTCAATTATAAGAAAACAGACACAACCTTTCACTCATATTTTTTTCGATTCTAAGTATTAAAGTAGGAAAGCATAATAAATGAGTAATTTTATTAACTGTAATTTAATCAAGAAGAAAGATGTACATATCTATAAAAACACAATATATGCTCATATACCCAATTATTGTAAGATAAGTTATTTGTAATGAACTTATATATAATTGTAATTATATTGACATCTAATATGGTATCTATTAATTATCACAATGAAATAAAATATTGACAATTTTTGATAGTTTTATTTAGATTTCTTTTACGCGATTAAGGACGATAAATGAGAAAACATTCCAACTGATGGCAATAAAGTACTGTAGCTTATAGAAAAAATGTACACGCTCAATTGGCTATCGTTCGAATGCGCTTGCATCCCCACAACCATATTAGTTCTCACAGAACTAAAGTAGAATGCTTTGTTATCATTGCCTTGCCATTTTTAAGGTGCTGGAGAGCCATTTTAATCTCGCTCAGACTGACGTCCGGGATATCATCGGAATAGTGTCGGATAAGACTTGCTTTTGGATCGTTACTCACGCTTACGTGTGGCTCCAACGATGATGTGTACAGCTGCCCATAGAACCTCTCAATCTCACTCAAAATCTCAGGTGTCCCGGAAACGACGCTGCCACACTCGGTCTTCAGCTTCGACAGTTGGCTCTTTCTGGCAGACAGATCTCTAGCAAATACTTTGGAGCCTGGTTCCGCTCGATCGCTTCTTCAATACGAGCAGTATTAAAGTTGCGTAAGTCCCGCCGCAGGCATTTGGAGATCTGTCTGTTCAGTTGCCTGTATTCTGTCAAATCTACTGCAGCTTCATATCCCGTCTAACAGCCATGAGATTAAGAGTGTGATCGGAGAGTTTTTGTGTTCTTCTGCGGCGGGTCTTGCAAAACTTAGCTCCGACCGCATGGACAGTTTCCACGAGCTTGTGATTCATATCGTCCACTGCATTGCAATCTTCTAGGCACTGAAAATGGTTTCGTAGCTCGAGCTGAAAGATTTCGGGACTTTGGATTAGAGCACGAGGGGGATGGAGAGTTGACTTCATTAGACGACACCTCTCCAACTTAACGTTTAGGTTCAGTGTGCCTGTAACCATTCGGTGATCGCTACCAGCTTTTACCCTCGCGATCACTGAGACATCACTGAACAGTTGTCGCCTGGTCGTCATAATGAAGTCACTCTCATTTTTTGTCGAACCGTCGGGGCTCGGCCAGGTCCACTTCCTGTGGAGCCGCTTCTGGAAGAAAGAGTTCATCATAAAGAGTCCCTCTTTCTCCATGAAGTCGGCCAGCTGCTGGCCCCTTGGGTTCCGTTGCCCTATTCCGAATTTCCCTACTTTCAGCTCATCGTACTCTCTTGTGCCTAGTTTTGCGTTGAAGTCTCCCATTAACACCGTATTGTGGGTTTTGGAGGAATGCATGGCTCTAGAGATATCCTCATACATTTCCTCCACCACGTCATCGGGGTGTGCTGAGGTTGGTGCGTAAACCTGTATGACCTTCAGCAAATACCGTTTGGTGATTCTGAGTATAAGGTACGCAACCCTCGTCGACACACTCCCAATCTTTACAACGTTGTTAACGAGATACTTGTGGACGATAAATCCGACACCTCTTTGGGACAGATGGTCGCCCTCCCGGTGATAAAACAAGTTGCCGGATTCGAGGATTACCGTGTCCTCCCCCTCTCTTCGGACCTCGGATAATCCTATAATATTTCAGCGCAACTTGTCTATCTCTTCTTCTAGCTCCAAGATCTTCTCGTCAGTTCTCAGGGTGCGTGCGTTATAAGTTGCCAGGTCGAGTCGTCGTAGGTAGAAACCGAACCTCCACCGGAGATTCTTAGCATCCCTGCCCCGCCGTTACCATGGTCGCAACCGTAGCCAAGAATAGCGGGGCCGCCGGGGACTGGGGGCCGTCTCTTCGTTACTATTATGGGGGGTATATTGCCATAGTTACGACGCTTGGCGAGCGGGTTGGCAACCGCAGTTTTTTATTGTTGTTTTGCTGTTATCAGAAAGTTCTGCCTCAGTTTCCCTCTGTCGCCTCTTACGACACCCACGGGAAGATATGGGGTAGTGAGTATTCTTACCCGCCACTACACGGGGACCTATCATAGATTAGTCACAATAAATACTTTGTAGCGGGATAACATTTGGGTACAGCATGTTTTTCCCATGGTCAGCTCTAGGTAGTTTGCTTACGTATTTCTAAGGCCCTGCCCGTTTTTGCTGAGCAAATAAAATCGTTTAATGTAGTTTGTAAAAGTATAACGCTCTACTGCAATACAGTACAACTACAACTTTAGTTAAACATTTCAGTAAAAAATTCGTTAGCTTTTAATTAAACGCAAGCAAAGCCGCGAGTAATGGCTGGTGTCCTTATATTCCTTTCATTGGTTACTCACCAATTTATTCTACAATAGACTTGCAATTTTATTTAAGCCACAATGCCCTTCGCTCTATTGTGTGTATTCTTTACTCGATTGAAATTTGTAGCGGAATCGTAACATTTGCAGTAGAAAACTTGAACCACTTTGAAGATAAGTTCAGTGTAATTTAAAATTTATCATTATTCGATTGTATGTGATCTCGTTATTTGCCTTAAGAGAGTCATAAATATATCTCATATTATCATCATCATCATCATCTTTACAGCCCATCTCAAGTCCACTGTATGGACACACTTAAAGTACGGTCCTATAGTATAGTGCGGTACATGTTTATACAAATTTCATCAGGTCGGCACTGCTCTAGTGCCCCAAAGTGCACTTACAAGTACGAAGATGTCATTCGAGAATCTTGTTCCCTATCGGCTGTCGGTTCTTTGAACTATATAATCGCCCCATTGCCACTTCAGTCATTGATTCGCTGGCGAACTATGTTAGTTACTCTTGTTCAATTTCGAATATCCGTTAGGGACGCAGACAGACTCCGAGCTTAGAATCACGCCATTTCGTCTCGGGGTGGCGTAAGAGGCGACTATGGAAAATGTCGAAGAAAACTTATAGCTTTTACTTACAGTAAACGCGTGACAATTAACGCAAATACTGCCGACAGCGTCCATGGCCTGTAGTGAACTTTTGCGGACTGATGATGACGAAGAAGAAGAAAGTGCTACGCCTACATACTTAACTGTTTTACTAGAGGTAAATCGAAAAGATTTTGCATATTTTACCTTTAGATCTAGTAACAGCAATTCGCAAAATATTTTTTCAAACAATGTGGTTGTATCAACTATTAGTGATAATAGGTCAATTATACCCATTAGTTGCTAATACCGTTATTGTCTTTGTGCAGTGCTCCCTCAGACATCGCTGCAGCATAACGAGTTGGGTTGTGGTCCATACACTGTTTCATAATGTCCCCTAAACTGTCACCCATATACTTTATGCTATATAGTATTTATTTTGCGTTTAAAAATAATTTTTATTTCATACATTTTAAAACGTAGCCGTAGCTCAATATTCAAAGAGTAGTTGATGAATACTTAATGAAACTGGCTCACCCTTTGATGTATATTGATTATTTTATAGGTATATTCTACATCTTTAGATGTTTGTCCGAAGCAAAGGAAAGTGGAGATCTCTCGCCGGGTGAGGTGTTCAGCCTAGGGAGCGGTCATTGCCCCGCTTGGTAATACGGGACTGTTCTATAATAAACCTATAGTGCTTAAAATTTATTTTACTACTTTTTGATACTAATATCTATAGATGTAGCGAGAGAGGTGTGTCAGGATCGTGACAAATGGAAGTCCATAGTCTCTGCCTAACCCTCTGGGTGACAGGCGTGAGTGATTATGTATATGTATGTATGTATGTAAACTTATTTGTATGTAAATTTGTTTGTAAGAGGTAATCAGCCTCTGGAACTGCTGATCATATTCTGCATTTTTTTCCGATACGATACGATACTATTCCGGAATATTATATTAAACAATATTGTATTGTAATATTTACGTGGTAGAGCCATGCTGCAGCTATATTAATTGTGTAGTTGTAGCACGAATGGGTCGGCTCGAACGGGGAAGGACCACGCTCTCACAGAATACCAGCGTAAAATAGCGGCTTAATGCTGCTGTGTTTCGTATGGTGAGTGTAGAGAACCGGAGACCCTTTTTACTGCAAAAGAGGCATTCCATCTTCCTCACGGCTGACAACGCATCTGTATTTTGATTCGCAAACGAAGATAGATGTAGCTGTCTATGGGCGACAACAACCACTTACCATCGGGTGCACTGTGTCACCCTTATCCTATAAAAAATCGTATTCAGTATGAGATCAGACGCCTATTGTTTGTTTTATTTAATGAACATCTTATGACGAATAGAAGATGGAATTTGACAGCAAATGGCCCCATAACTTACATTTTAGTTCGCCAAAAAACTGACTAAAGTACTAGTAGTTTTAATAGGACGATACAATCGGTGAAGCAAAGTAACTTTAAATGTAATAAAATAAACATAAATTAAGTGGTTGTTTAAAATATAAAAATCGCGTTTATTTCTTTGTTGCTAATTGATTTCGTTCGAAAATAATTGAAAACAAGGTCAGCTATGAGACTACAGTTTTATTGATGAAATAAAATGTAAAGGTGCAAATGTAAGCATATTTTATTATATCTATTATGTTTATGATACTCATACGGATTGAGATTTAAAAGTTTAAATTAGCAATTTGCATCCCGACATTTTTATTAAGCGATTCTCGATATAAATTCTACATTTAAAATTTTAATAGAACTATTTGTAAATAATGAGTAATTCTGCTACCCCTATATAGTCCCGTAGGTATCAAAAGTAATGATAGAGGGAAACTAATTCAGGACTAGGGCAGCAGCATTCTTTTGAATACAAATTTCATATTAAAACACTGCGGCGGTCAGGCCCCTGTCCCCGGTTACCACTTTCCTTTTATAGGAGAGAGGGCAAACGAGCATGCGGCTCACCTGATGGTCAGTGACTACCGCCGCCCATGAACAACTGCAACACCAGGGGAATTGCAGATGCGTTGCCGGCCTTTTAAGTCCGAACAATTCCTCAGAGCACTCCCCATGATAGATGCGATAAAATAGGCAAAGAGATGCAACATCTCTACGCAGTGCCGGTGAGTCCAGCCGATCGGAAAGAACTCGGTCGTCGACGATTCGAACCGCCCTGCGCTGGATGCGGTCAAGTGGAAGGAGCTGGCACTGGGGAGACCCTGCCCAGAGATGGGAACAGTATTCCATGTGAGGCCGAACCTGCGCCTTGTAAAGTTGCAAACGGTGTGCCGGCATGAAATACTGCCCCGCTCTGCTGAGCACGCCAAGCTTTTTAGAGGCCAATTTGGCTTTCTCTTCCAAGTGACCACAAAACTGCACATTACTCGATATGTCGACACCGAGGATTCCTGGATTTTATAGCAACTACTCGTATAGTAATGGCGAGGCATGGTGTGTTAAAAATCTCCAACGTATGTTCGGTTGCTACTTCAGCGACTCAACACGGGAACATCTTGGCGCTAGTTAGAAGAGATAGGGATAATATAGCATTATTTTGTCTGTAGACAGGGGACGACACGGTTACCCTCGAATGGGGAGGCAATCATTTGCCTCAAGGAGAATCCAGATGTATCATCCACGAGGCTATCATTAACAGCGTGGCAAGGAGTGTTGAAGTTTAGTTTTACGCACCAACCTTGACACATCCCGTTAAAGTGGTGGAGGCGATGTATGAGGATATCCCTACTATACCATGTTGATGGGAAACTTCAACGTAAATCAAGGTAGAACGGTGGCAAACTAAAACTTAACGTTAAGTTTGAGAGGTCACATTTAAAGAAGTCAACGCTCAATCGTACTCTAAGCCAAAGGCCCAAAAACATTCAGCTCGAATTACAAAATCGTTTTCAGTGCCTTTAACATTGAAATACAGTGGACGATAAAAATGACAAGCTAATGGAAACGGTCCACGCGACCACAGCTACGTTTTGCAAAGCTAAGTTTTGCAAGACTCGTCGCAGAAGAACCCAAAACACTTCGATGAATCTCTTAATCTCAAGGCTGTTAGACGAAAAATGAATCTGAAGTCTTTCGATAAATATAAAAAAACCGTACAAGCAGCTGAACAGATAGAAGACACAATTTCAGTACAGCTCGTATGGAAGAAGTAATAAGGCGGAACCAAGGCTCTAAAGTCTTTGCTAGAGATCTTTATGTCGGGAAAAACCGACTGTTTAAGTTGAAGACTGATTGTGGCAGCATCTTTTCGGGAGCCTAAAATTTGGAATGAAATTACGAGTTTAGGTTTAAGTTTGGCTTCGAAATAGGGTTTCATCATTTGAGTGTCACTCACCAGTGGCCCTGCTTCGGAAGAGGATAAATCCTCACTCTATTACTCATACAATACTATACGTTACATATATTACATACAAAATTTGACCTCTGTAAAGTTCAAAAGCTTTATTAAACAAAGTTTGCATAAAAAGGGTTATTATAATATTAAGATATTTATTGATGATAATAACCCCTAGGAATGAAGTGATCGCTACCAAGTTATTTCTTATTTGTTTTGTGTTGTTAATTGTGTAACATATTTAATTTTAAACTGTGTCTTTTCAAAAAAAAAGTCCCGCTGGGTTTGTTGCTGGTTCCTACCAGCACAGAGGTATTTTCCGAACCTGTGGTAAATTAGACATAAAAGTGACTTTTAATAAGTTGTAAAATAAACTGTTACTTTATGCTTCAATACATTTAATCATTCTAATTTGTAATGTTTAAGTTAATATTAATAAGACAATTTGCACGCGCTGACGCTCGATACGAAGTGAAGTGACCGAGATGTCTCGCCGCGACCGGGCGGCTCCGGCGCGCTCCTCATTACTCGGGTGTTTCCGGCAGCGACTCGTAACAAAGTATTATTTATAATATACCTATATTGAATAAAAAAGTAATTATTTCTATTTCATAATATGCGTGTGGAAATATGGTGCGCATCTTCCTGTATGAACTGCATCTCCTCGTGTGCAAAGACCCACTTTCGTCTACGAACTCCTTGTAGTTTATATCGGTGGTTACCCACAAACGGCCGGTCTTCGAAATACTGTAACTCCTCTCTGTTTAATTCCTCTAACAATGGACGAGTCTTCCATATGGATGCTGTTGTGAGGACGGAGGAAAGCAAGTGCTAATCATAATATTAAACCACAAATATTATGGAGTGCAGAAAAGATGATGGCTCTTGCAACTGATATATCCTGATGATGATTTGTCAAAAAATACAGGTTTTCGTACCTAGTTGACAGATATTATAAGTATATAGTAGTATGCAATGGATCTTAAGTTAAGTTAATGTGTATTTAGTCATTTTATTCAGCATTTATTGATAACCAGAGACAAGTGTTAAATGTGAGTTTAACATAATTTTAAAGAGATTTAAAATAACATTATCTTACCAATAACAGAAGTCTTTTTAGTAAGTACTTTGATTTTTATTGATAGTTTTAGTAACTTACTCTTAACTTACACTATAGAGCTCAGGAGCGCTTGTTGTAAATTACACAGTACGCGAGCAACCCGGATTCGACCTCCACCTGCGCCAATGAAATTGTTGATTGCAATTATGTGCTGATTTACCTTGTGCTCAGCGGTATAGGAAAATATCGTGAAGAAACTTTCATGTCTGGGATATTTAAAACAAATATTTCGAATACATGTGAATGGGGCGAAAAGTGGATAGCGGAGGCCCGTCTGGCTACGCTGAATGTATGTGGAGCAATGAACGATAAGATGAAAGAAGTATGCGAAATGATGAATGATAGAGGAATAGATGTGTTATGTGTAAATGAGACGAAACGAAAGGGAAAGGATGCCACTGTACATGGCATGTATACCGCTTACTGGTCTGGTGTAGACGAGACCGAGCGGGCATGCCAGGGAGTCGGTGTCATCCTTTCAGAATGAATGAGCCAATGTGTGAAAGAGTATGAATGTGTAAGCCCAAGGCTGCTATGGATACGAATGAAAGTGGGCTTAAAGAAGTTGTTTGTGCTAGGGGTGTACGCGCCAGACATGTCTAAAAAAGTAAAAGTAAAGTTACAGCCTATATACGTCCCACTGCTGGGCACAGGCCTCCTCTCATTTCTGAAAGGGTTTTAGGGCAAAGAAATGTCCACCGCGCTGCCCCAATGCGTGTTGGCGAACTTCACATGGCTTCGAAATATTTTTTTTGATTTCTCAGACATGCAGGTTTCCTCACGATGTTTTCCTTCACCGCCGAGCACGTGGTAAATCAGCACTTAAAATTGCAATTAACAATTTCATTGGTGCCGGCGGGGATCGAACCTGGTTTGCTCGCGTACTGTGAAACATACAGCGAGCGCTAACCATCTGAGCTACCACGGCTCTTAGACATGTCTAAGCCCATTATTATTTATATCATATTATTTTATATTAGTTATATCCGAGAGCAGTTTTGGGACATGGTAAGGATGGTGTTGATGAACTGTAAGGGAAATGGAAATATTATTATGTTAGACTATTTCAATGGAAGGGTTGGGGTGAAGAGGTCTGGTTATGAAAGGATATTAGGAACGTTTGGCGATGAAAGTGTAAATGAGAATGGTGAATGAAGAGGTCCTCACCGTATGTGTGGAAAGAATATTTTTGTGACAAACACTTTCTTTCACCATAAGAGGATTCACATGTACACATGGGAAAGAGGTGATGATAGAGGCATGATAGATTTCATAATTGTGGATGAAAGAATGAGGGAGCAGTGAGCAGCAGTATAGGGGTTTACCGGGGGTCCAACGTAGGGACGGATCATTACTTGGTCTTATGCCAAATTAATGGTCTATTCACGCGTTAGCGGCATCGGACATCTGTGTCTACCACTGCGTTACAGCGTATAAGAATAGAGAGGTTACAAGATGAAGGTGTGAAAGAGAAGTATAAATGTAGACTGAGGGAGAATATAAGTGGTTTCAATGAAATATGTGTGAATAATTTAGACCTGAAGACTATATGGAATAATGTTAAGAAAGTTTTGGTCGATGCAGCCACCGAAGTATGTGGTGTAAGTAAGAGAACGAATGAAAGGAAAAATAATACGTTGTGGTGGGATGATGAGGTACGGATGGAAGTTGAAGCAAAGAAGAGAGCATGGCTAAATTTACTGGCAACCAAGCTGGTAATTCTGGCGGTATGAATGATGAGATTGAAAGAAAAAAGGCAGACTTTAGACTTATAAATAAGAGAGTAAAAGAAGTTGTTGAAAGGAAAAAGCAAGAAAGAACGGATAAGAATGATAGAAGGATATCCGATAACTTCCAGGCAAATATTAAAATGTTCTGGAAACTCGTAAGAACTGCCAGGGGAAATTCAAAATAGCCTAGAATGAATGCTATACGAGACGAGAATGGCTGTATGCTGAGTGATGAAGTTTCGAATTTAAAGAGATGGAAGGAATACTTTGAAAGCGTGTTTATGAGTGAAGAGTCGTTTGAATTAAGTGAAATAGAAATTCCGAAAGAAGTGGAAAGAACTAGGGAGATAAGTGTAGATGAAATAATGAAAGCAATGAAAAGCATGAAAGCAGGTAAGGCAGCCGGATATGATAGAGAATCTCGAAACTCGAAATGCTAAGGGCTGGAGAGGGAGTGGTGGCAGGCCTGCTGTACACCTTGTTTAATTTATGTTGGGAACTGAAGCGGGTACCGGAAGACTGGTGCAAAGCCGTTATAGTCCCAATATATAAAGAAAAAGGGTCACAGCAGGACTGTAAAAAGTACCGTGGTATCAGCTTGCTTAGCATTGTGGGTAAACTGTATGCTAAGGTGTTAATTGAAAGAGTTATGGAAGAAACTGATGGAAAAATTTGGGATGTGCAAGCTGGATTTAGAAAGGGAATGGGGTGCATGGATCAAGCATTTTCCATGCGCATGATTGCGGAGAAGTTTTTAGCCAAAAACCAGAAAGTTTTTTGTGCGTTCTTGGACTTGGAAAATGCTTATGACAGAGTGGACAAGAATGTGTTATGGCAAACACTGAACTCATTTGGTTTGAGCGCTGGTTTGATACAGGCATTAAGGTCTCTTTATAGGGACTCTAGTGCTTGTGTCAGGATCAACGGGGTCTACTCGGACTGGTTTGGCATCCAAAAAGGTGTCAGACAGGGCTGTGTAGCTTCCCCGTGGCTGTTTAACCTATTTATGGACAGTTGTTTGCAAACTTTAAAAGTTGAAGAATGTGGGTTGAGAATGGGTGAGTTAACCGTCAAATGCCTTTTGTACGCCGATGGTCTAGTCATATTTGCATCGTCGGCGGCCGAGTTGTAAATTATGGTTACTTTACTGAACTGATCATTCAAAGAAAGGGGTATGAAAGTGAACGCAAGTAAGACGAAAGTGATGGTTTTTGAAAGAGAAGAAAGTAAAACGTTGTGTGAAATAAGAATAGAAGGGTAGTTGATTGAGCAAGTGGATGAGTTTGTATATTTGGGATGTTTATTTAGCAGGGATGGTAGATATGATAAGGATATAGAACGACGAGTGAACGCAGGGAATAGAGTGAATGGGGCTCTACATGCTATTATGAAGAGTTAGAATGTGTCAAAAAAGGCACGTTTGGCAATTCATAATGCTGTGTTAGTCTCTACTTTAATGTATGGTAGTAAAAGTTGGGTCTGGCAGAAAAAGCATGAGAGTAGAATAAATGCTGTAGAAATGCGGTCATTAAGGAGTATTCTAGGGCTGAATCTGAATGACAGGGTGAGAAATAGTGTGATAAGAGAAAAGTGTGGTTTGCAAGATGAAGTTGTGACCAGGATTAAGAAAGGAATGCTTCGGTGGTTTGGTCATGTGTGACAAAGCAAATTTATGCTGCAGTAGTGAACAGTAGAGTCGGAAAGGGACGCCCTAGACGAAGGTTTATCGACCAAATTGGCGATATATTGAAAATGGGCCAGATTAGGAGTACCCTTAACCGACGAGCGTGTATGCGTAGATATATGGATGTAAAGGAGGCGAGAGAGGTGTGCCAAGATCGTACTAAATGGAAGTCCGTAGTCTCTGCCTACCCCTCTGGGTGACAGGCGTGAGTGTTTATGTATGTATGTACATGTGAAGTCTGCCAACCTGCACCAATGGGTGGCGAAAATTCCCTATCCCTGAAAACCTTTCAAAAATGAAAGAAGTCCTGTGCCCAGCAGCGGGACATATATGGACTGTAACTTTACATCTTTTTAACTTTAGAAACTTAGGGGCTAATGTTTAAATTTCAACTAATGCGAGCAACCTGAGTTCGAATCCTGCCTGCCTGAAATTGTTAGTCACAATTTTTAAGCGCTGATTTATCCTAAAGCCTGCATAATTGAGTGATTAATAATATTGCGAGGATATGTAAAGAGCACTAGTACAAATTGGGAAGCTCGGCGGACTCGTTACTTAAGCGAAAAGAGTCATGTGCTCAATTTAAAAATACTTTTTCGATTCTTTTGCACGAAGCAAAAATAACAAAGAAATTTATGAAATCCTTCTATTTCATTTAATTTGTTCGCGAAGCTCATTGTACATTCACTCACATAAAAAGAAAATAAAAAATATTATTAAAAGCAAAGCTTGGGATTTTTTTATTATAAGCTGAACCCTTGGATTTCTTAAAGCGTTGACATGAAAAGCGTGACCTTAAAGTAACGTAGTGTAAACTCGTGGAGCACGACGCTGTTTGCACATTATAAAATATTCACGACAAGTTTTTACTACATAAGAAAAGTATAACTGCAAACCAAGTTGTCTTTTCCCCTTTCGGTAATCGAGTTTAAAAAATATACTGCTCCTTGAAATAACGTAAAAAAGGTAATGTTGAAAGGCATTTCTATCATAATTTAATATTTATGAATGTATTGAAATATGATATTTTATCAAAAATGGAATATGAACAACAGGATTAATTGCTACAATCATGTATAGACCATCAACCCATTAGATTATATAGAACTATACAAAAGTTATGTTCATAAGCCTGTAAAATTCCTCTAATAGACATGGGCCTCTCCTGCTGTTGGGAAAATTCTCCTTAATAGTCTCACTTTGCATACGGATAAACTATCTATCGGAAGCCATAAGTTTTTGGCATTTCTAAAAGTCAATTCTTACGATACTCACGGGTCAAAATGGGATAAGGATTATCTTATGTCACAACTACACGGCAAACGAATATAATTTATCAAAACTTATCAAAAGTCCTTTGCTGAAAAGAGGCTTCTTCCATAGATTGCCACAATGCACGATCCCGAGCCACCTGCATATGTTATTACATTTAGTAGGAGTCGCTCAACACGGCGCTTGCCAGTACGAGGATGCTACTTGAGAACCTTTCTTTACCATCGTTGTCGGTTTATAAACGTATAAGGCTAGTTCTTTGCTACTTCAGCCTAATATGTTGGGTTATGTTAGTCATTCTTGTTTCCTGCGGACATCCTCGTTACAGATTTTATATTGAGGAGAAATTCCGAGTCCGACTCATTTAGGCAGCAGTGAAAAACACTTCACGCTCGTACACTTTTATTTTATAGTTCTATGATATATCGAAAAAAAAGACTTGTCGTATTTTTCCGAAGTGAGCTCAGCTGGGTTGGATTTGATTCGGTTAATTTCTTGGTTAAAGTTAGACTTACCTAATCGAACATTTTGTTTTCTCATAGTCCACATATTATACCAAACATAGCAGATTCTATTCTCCAGTTTTTGTATAACCTGCCGAAGGTTATGTACATATGTAATCTAAGGTAATAAAGCCTCTTCGGAAACCGGCTTGTTCAGAAGTTTGAAAATTGTCAAGTCTGCATGCGGGACTAATAACTACTATTAATGACTCTCGTACACAGCATATAGACGTGACTCATAAGAGATATCATCATTATCATCATCATCATTACATCCCTTCTCAAGTTCACTGCTGAACATAGGCCTCCCCAAAGGAATGCCACAAAGCACAGTCTTGAGCCACCTGCATCCATCGATTTCCTGCATACCAGGTCGTCGCTCCAACTAGTTGGGGCTGTCCTTTACTTCGCCTACCGGTACGAGGCTGCCACTCGAGAAACTTTCTTCCCCATCGGTCGTCGGTTCTTCGAGCTATATGGCCGGCCCATTGCCACGTCAGCTTACTTATCCGTATGATATCGATCTGTAGTTTTCCAATATGGCTTTATCAACTTTATCGAAGAATAAAACCACTATATAAGTACCAGTTTTCCACTCGCTTTCAGAAGGTCTACTGTAATTCTATCCTCAGCCGGCGCCCTGCCGTTTCAATTTTCTTCTAATTACGTTCTCACTGACGTGATGTATAATATTTTTAAGTCTATAATATTGATCTACCTGCAAAACCTCTGAAGTCAGACTGAGAAAGAGAGAGAGAGAGAGAGAGAGAGAGAGAGAGCTATAATTATTCACTAAAGTATAGTCACTTAGAAACAATTACATAAGTAAACAAAAACTAAATCTAATTACTAATTTTATTTATTGAGCGAGTTACTATATAGTGAAATCGAAAGACAGGAAGAAAGACAGGAAAGTCAAATTTATTTTTATAAATAACATACTAAAATTTAAGGTAAACTGTTGTACATAACTTCACATTTATTTAATAAAAAATTAGGCATAATATAAAATGTTGGTTATTAGCATTATTTATTCTAACATTTCAATCTCTACCAAGTAAAGTTTTCACTAACTTTACCTACGGGTCATTCCAAAAAAGACATATTTTCTTCTAATAATAATACCAACTTCCAATCTTAAATCTTAGAACAGGTGTTATACCATTTTGGTGGGCTTAGAAACTGCGTCAATACCTTATTACCAAACACGCTGATCTTCAAAAATCTTGCTAAGTTTTAAGAAATTTTCTTAATAATTTTAATACAATTAAATCAGATGTAATTTGAAGTTTAAGAATACCTGTATACCTAATATGTCAAAAAAATATTCCAAGTTAAGAAGTAAGATCTGGAGTATCACTTGAAAATTAAGTAACAGGTTTTGAATCTAATATTGCTTCGACTTGTAAAATTACTGTATTAAATTGATCATTATTTAAAAGAAATTTACCTATAATTATTAAAAGTGATACTTAGCTGACTTAACGGCAGCCTCCCACAATCCAACCCATATAGGGTTAACTAGGAATAAATTTGAAATCTACATTTTTATATTCAATGTAAGCACCCTTATGATCTTGAAATTTGTATGTGCAGTTGGCGTTATTGATAATATGCATTTTCAAATGTACTCGTATTATCGCAGTGCACAGTATAAGGCTTGGTAGAGCCGTGGTAGTTCAGGTGCTTAGCGCTCGCCATAAATATCATAAATACGCGAGCGAACCGGGTTTGATCCCCACCAGCACCAATAAAAAAAATATTGTATTTTTAAGTACTGATTCACTACGTGCTCGCAACATCATAATAAAACTTGCATATCTAAGAAATTAAAAAGAAATATTTTGAAAACACGTGAAGTCCGCCAATACGCACTAAAGTAGGTCGGCGGACATTTCCTTGCCCTGAATACCGCTCAGGAGTTAATGGGCCTGTACCCAGAAGTGGAACATACTATATAGTCTCAACGGAAACAAACTATTTGCGCAGGATGGGATTACAGTGTGTGCACAAATGCCACTACATGATCACCAATCGCGCTTACTACCACTAAACCAATGAGGTACAAACAAATGATTGTAAAAATACCATACATAATAATAATATATTATTAACTTTTTCATGATATTATTATATTTTATTATGCTTGTATACTGATAATAACGTCCGTAAAAATGGGTGTTCCTCAGGGCTCGATTCTTGGCCCATTCCTATTTTTAGTGTATATTAATGACTTACCTTCCCTTGTAGGGTATAATCATGATATAGTATTATTTGCTGATGATACTTCCTTGATTTTTAAACTTAAACGTCTATCATTTAAATGTGAAGAAGTGAATAATGCGATATCAAAATTAGTGCATTGGTTTTACGTTAATAATCTACATTTAAACGGCAATAAAATTAAATGTATTAAATTTACAACAACGAATGTTAAAAATCTGAATACCAATGTGTTTTTAAATGGGAAAGAACTGAGCCCTGTTGAATCCTCTGTTTTACTTTTCATCACTCTCGACGCAAAGCTTCAGTGGGACCCCTATATATCCAAACTAGCAAGCAGACTAAGCTCTGCAGCTTATGCTGTAAAAAAGATTAGAGATCTCACTAGTGTTGAGACAGCTAGATTAGCTTATTTCAGTTATTTCCATAGCATAATGTTTTATGGGATTTTGCTATGGGGAAATGCGGCTGATTTAAAAACTATTTTTGTTTTGCAGAACAGGGCCATAAGAGCTATTTACAACCGTAAACCGAGAGTCTCTCAGAGAAAAATTTAAAGAAATAAATATATTAACTTTGGTCTCTCAGAATATTTACTAAAATTTAATGTGATCACAAAAACAAAGATGGTTTAGTAAAAAAAGTGATATACACTCTGTAAACACTAGGAACAAACACGAGCTAGTGATACCAGTCTCTCGACTCCACAGAGTCCGTAATTCATTCTTGGGGCAATGTATAAGCTATTACAACAAAGTCCCAGAAAATAGTTTAAATATTTAATTAAACAAAAACTGTATAAAAAGGGTTATTATAATATAAATGAATACATGGTTGATAATAACTAGGGTTTGGGAATTCCCGACAATTTCAAAGTCCCGGGACACAAGATAGCCTACAATCAAGGTCCCGGGAATTCCCGGAACTTCGAGACTTAAGAAAAAAAATATTTTTTTTTTTTTTTTTTTTAAGAGGGTAAGCCCTTTTTGAAGATTTTTAATTGAGTTAATTTCTCATGAAACGTATTAAAACAAGACAATTTTTTGTAAAAATCAATATTTACTAAACAGAAAATTAAATATTAATTACTTTAACGTTAATTTCAGTCTTAATAATTGCTTTGTTTATTTCTTTTAATCACAAACAGATTCACTTTTAAGCAGTTAAATCTTATAGTTATAAAATGAACTTAGTTAAAAATCATACTAATTCTGAATAACTTTACTATTATCTAGTAATTCTAATATCTAATCATTGGTCATAATCACAACATTGTTAATTTTCATAATCACAGATTTGTTTCATTATTTAATTATGAAAAAAAAAATATATATATATATATATATATATATATATATATATATATATATATATATATACATATATATATATATATATATATATATATATATATATATATATATACATATAGTCTCGCCCCGAAAGTCCCGGGACTTCGAGACTCGAGACGTCCCGGGACACAAACCCTAATAATAACCCCTGGGAATGAGGTGGTCGCTTCCAAGCTGTTTTTAAAATAAATTTTGTAAATAGTTTGTTATCATTTATATTGTAAAATTTATTTAAAAAGTCCCGCTGGGTTTCTTGCTGGTTCTTCCCAGGACAGAGAATTTTTTTCGAACCAGTGGTAAAGTAAAAAAATTACTTTCAATAAGAATTACTTGTAATCAATATTGAGTTAACAATTATTCTATTCTATTCATCTTAGCGATGTCGTCGTATGGAGTGACGACCTAATAAAAAATGCAGGAGGTCACTAAATGCAGGTAGATCAGGACCGTATTTTGTGAAGTTTCTTGGAGGAGGCTTACTTCCAGAAGTACACTTGTGAAGCGAAGTAATAATGTTGGAATGATAACAAACGAATACATAGTTCACTTGATGGTAAGTGGACGCAGTAGCTCACGAGATATTATTATCAGGTAACAGGTGCTATTTCTCACTCTGTACAAGTCACGATGTGATATTGCAGTTTTGCACAACTTGTTAATGTCATCAACTTCGTTACCAGTTTAAAGGGTCTCCAGTTCGCTATACTCACCATACGAAACAAAGCAGATCATAACAGCAATTTAGCTGCTTTTTCAGTGTGAGCGTGAACCTTCCCCGGTCAAGCTGACCCAGTTGTACTGAAGCCTTAAAACACTGTAGCGTGGCCCTAGCACGTGAAAATTACTAATGCATTGTCCCCAATAAGAATCATGATACAATGCCCCACAACTTGTAACTGTACTGGCTCTCTCAATTTTCAAACCTGAACACATAGGAGCATTGCTGCTTGGAGTGTAATGTTGGTACCACACAAACAGATGGAGATAAAATTTTAACTACCACCTAAAACTTAGCGTACTGTAGAATAAATGTTCTCACTAAACTTTGGTTATCATTATTCTAACCGAACCTAATAAAAGATTGACATAGCGCAACGAACGTTATAAGTAACACTGAAATCAAGCCAAAACCATGGTCAACTTATTATAGTGGTGCACATATGTGTGAGTACAACTGTGGACTTTTACGCACTGATAAAGAAAGAAAAAAAGATAGTGTGCATAGGAGCGTGTCAAGAAGTGATTCGTTTATCTTTCTTTATTGATGGAAAAATCATAGTAAATAAAATATATTCGAGACCGTATTACAAAAATCGACTGTAGATGCTATAGATACGGTCTACTTTGTGTCTATAGCAACAAGTCATTAGTGCAAAAAGGTGAACGCCCCAAAAGATTTTTAGGCAAAGTTAAATATTTAAATAGATTAAATCAATGTAAGATTCGTCTCAGTTAAAAAGGAAACCGAATATCAACGATAGAAAAAAATGTTTTTTTAATGTTTGTATGTATTTTTCATCCGTCAATTAAAGCTAGAAAATATCTCTTTCAGCCTTGCATAGTGAACTTCCTGGTGACTTTTATTACAAGTATACCTATCTGCTTAGCTAGCTTATCACTGGTACCAGCTCCTCAGTCTCATAGTCACTTTTTGTAACTTATTGTCTTGTAACTTTAGCACCTTCTGTTTAAGGGGAAATAAATTTTATTTTATGATTTATTTATTACATTAATTAGAAATAAAAAATCGTCGTCACCTCAACAAGTGGTGGCCACTATACACTCCGCTAACCGGTACAAGATACTTTGTTCCCCATCAGTTTTCGCTTCTTCGTGGCCAGCATATTATCACTTCAACTGACTAATCCGTTGGGCGAAGTCGGTGACTTTAGTTCTACTGCGGATATGATCGTTCATGTTTAAAAAAATGTTAATCGCAAGCTTTTCTATACCTATCGTTAAATTGACAAAACTGATAAAGTTAATTTTGTTAGATATGCATTTTTAAAATGAAAAAGTTTTTATTTTCCATGAACTAAATTCTTAATCTTCTTAGACATGCAGAAATTCGATAGATGCAGGTGGCTCATCACTATGCTTTCGTGGCATTCCTTGCGGATCACCTATGTTCAGCAATAGGTCAAAGGAACAGGTCGATTGCATACTGAAAAAGCAATTCGTTATAAGCATTGGCTGAACGTGTAAGTGAGACTCGAAATCTAGGTTTGCTAATGGAACAGGGTCTTCGTTTTGAGAATTATATACTTGAGATCACACGCAACTGTTTAAATAGACTCACAGTACTGTACCAAGTTTGTGATTATCTCAGTGAGAGCATTCGCTTCCGGCTATATGAGTCACTCATATTTTCAAGGCTAACTTTGTTACGCAGATAATGTTAATAGTCCTAGACTATTTGCTAAAACAAATAGGTCAGTAGAAAGAGTCTAAAATTCATGTGCAAGGTGCATCTATAATATCACTCGATATCATCTTGTTTATTCGTATCTTAACAATTCGGACATATTAAAGATGTCATTGGGGTGAGACTTATATTTAGATATGCTTCTGTTCGGATGCATAAAATCAGAAAGACCGGAATACTTCTTTCAGAAATTAAAATGGGGGTCAAAGAATCACAACGGTAACCCCAATTCTGGCAATCCCATATCACTGAACAGCCGCCTTTCGTAGCAGTTTTACTACCACAACCCATACGGGAAATTAAATCTAATAACGGTTTTACAGCTCAACTAAAAAAAACGCCTTTTAGCATGTCAAAAATCATTATTTCACGTTTAGTAGCAGGTTATTTCATAAATACGATTTCATAAATATATATGAGTAATTTATGTATATATTTATGTATGTGTGTGCGCGTATGGGTTTGTGTATGTATATGCATTTTTTTGACTTTTAACTTAAACAATGCACTTACTTAAAAAATAAATTAAGAATAGTTGATTTATTATTTTTAAATGATAAGTTAACACCGGCAAAGCGGGCACAATGCAAAAACCAATATTTATCGGGGCGCCGATGAAACTCAGCGCTGCTGTAGTACCTGAGGTAGCATATGCTAAGTCAGAATCGTTTTTAGCATCACATAATTTACAGAAAGTAATTTGCTTGCTGAGATTTTTGTTGTTTATGTTTCCCTTCTTGTATCTTGTATATTTTTTATTTACTTCTGAATGTATACTACTTGAGTGTATTGATGCTAATAAAACATATCTACGTCTATGGCTATGTCACTAGAAACTTGATGGGCTGTAATAGGAATGATGATGAACTTCTTATAAATTAGCCTGCATCGGTTCACTACTAGACTTGGTCCACTTCCATTGATAGAAGTTTCGCCGTGATTACGGTCCCTGACCGGCGGATAAGGATAACACAGTACCAGATATTTCGTACCTATGCCTTTGATTCGCCGGCTGAAGTATCTCACATTTTGCATATATGAGATGGTATACTGCCATCTAGTTATAAAAAGCTAAGTGATGTTTCTGACATTTCTTATAGACGGCTCTTACCAATAATACTAAACCACATACTTAGATACTTACCCACATACATAGTCAAACCACCATCGCATGGCACTATATTATACAGCTATATTAATTGTATAGTTGTAGCACGAATGGGTCGGCTCGACCGGGGATGGACCACGCTCTCACAGAATACCAGCGTAAAGTAGCAGCTTAATGCTGCTCTGTTTCGTATGGTGAGTGTAGAGAACCGGAGATCCTTTTTACTGGAAAAGAAGCATTTCATCTTAGTCCTCACGGCTGACAACGCATCCGCATTTTGATTCGCAAACGAGGATAGATGTAGATGTCCATGGGCCACAGCAACCACTTACCATCACGTGGACTGTGTGCTCGCTTGTCATCCTTGTCCTATAAAAAAAACGGTATAAATAATAAAAACTCTATTAGTTTTATATATTCAAAGCAACCAAACAAAATTACATGAAAAATATATTTTTGTAAATGTAAAAATTTTCTGTAAAATAATTTATGTCATTTTAATGTAAATAACAATAAGTAAGAACAAATTTTATCATACAATCGTTAATGCACTTAAATAAAGACAATAGAAAAGCTTTCAGTCTTGATTCATAGAACTGACGACTAACGAATCGTTTCAATTAAAGTTAGAGTACCTTACCTTTTTAATGTTCAACACAAAGACCAACACCTATTTGAATGCCAATATTTCTATCTTCCACGTAAACTACAAAACTTTATTAATACATTCACATTGTGGTACCTGAGGTCGCTCTAAACAATTAACCCTTTTTAACCCCCGACCCAAAAAGGGGGTTGTTATAAGTTTGACCGCTATGTGCGTCTGTCTATCTGTCTGTGGCACCGTAGCTCTTAAACGGGTGAACCGATTTGGTTGGTTTTTTTTTAAATTTATAACAGGTTTTCTAGCGGTGTTTCTTAGACAAATTTCATCAAAATCGGTTCAGCCGTTTCAAGGTCAGTAGCTATTTTGTTAGCTGCGGTAGGGTTCTTTTCGGGGGTTTTAAAAATTTTCAATTTAAGTTATTTAAGAATTAAAGAGTGACAAACGAGTATATCGTGTAGTGGCGGTTAAGAATATCCACTACCCTATATCTTCCCGTGGGTGTCGTAAGAGGCGACAGAGGGAAACTGAGGCAGAACAGCAAAACAACAATAAAAAACTGCGGTTGCCAACCCGCTCGCCAAGCGTGGCAACTATGGCAAATATCCCCCCATGATGAAAGTTACGAAGAGACGGCCCCCAGTCCCCGGCGGCCCCGCTATTCTTGCATGGTAACGGGGCAGGGGGTGTTAAGAATCTCCGGTGGAGTTTCGATTGCCACCTAAGGCGACTCGACCTGGCAACATACAACGCATGCACCCTGAGGACTAACGAGAAGATCCTGGAGCTGGAAGAAGAGATAGACAAGTAACGCTGGCATATTATAGGATTATCCGAGATCCGAAGAGCGGAGGGCACGGTTATCCTCGAATCCGGTAACTTGTTCTATCACCGGGAGGGCGACCATCTGTCCCAAGTAGGTGTCGGATTTATCGTCCACAAGTCTCTCGTTAACAACGTTGTAAAGATTGTGAGTGTGTCGACGAGGGTTGCGTATCTTATACTCAGATTTACCAAACGGTATTCGTTGAAGGTCATACAGGTTTACGCACCAACCTCGCCACATCCCACTATAAACCCACTATACGGTGTTAATGGGAGACTTCAACGCAAAACTAGGCTCTTTATGATGAACTCTTTCTTCCAGAAGCGGCCCCACAGGAAGTGGACCTGGTCGAGTCCCGACGGTTCGAAAAAAATGAGATTGATTTCATTATGACGACAGGCAACAACTGTTCAGTGATGTTTCAGTGATCGCGAGGGTGAAAACTGGTAGCGATCACCGAATGGTTAGAGGCACACTGAACCTAAACGTTATGTTGGAGAGGTCACGTCCCCCTCGTGCTCTAGTCCAGAGTCCCGAAACATTTCAGCTCGAGTTACAAAACCGTTTTCAGTGCCTAGAAGACTACAATGATGTGGACGGTATGAATGATAAGCACGTGGAAAATGTCCATGCGGTCGGAGCTAAGTTCTGCAAGACCTGCCGCACTCATGTACTCACATGCAAGTGTGAGTAACGATCCAAGAGCGAGTCTTATCCGACACTATTCTGATGATATCCCGGACGTCAGTATGAGCGAGATTAGAATGGCTCTCCAGTACATTAAAAACGGCAAGGTCCCATGTAAGGATGGAATTACAGCGGAACTTCTGAAAGCGGGTGGAAAACCAGTACTTGAAGTCCATGGTGGGACTACTCCGGAGGCGTGGAGCAGAAGTGCAGTAGTCTTCTTCTTCAAGAAAGGCGACAACGCTCTCTTGAAGAACTACAGACCAATTTCCCTTCTAAGCCGCATCTACGTGCTGTTTTCGAGAGTCATTACTAATCGTCTCGCACGCAGACTCGACGACTTCCAGCCTCCTGAACAAGCCGGTTTCCGAAAAGCCTTCAGTACCATAGACCACATACACACCCTTCGGCAAATTGTACAGAAGACCGAAGAGAACAATCCACCACTTTGCCTTGTGTGATTCCGTCGAAATTTGGGCGGTGCTACAGTCGCTTCAGTGGTGCCAAGTTAACTGTTGGTATATCGAAGTGCTGAAGTGCTTGTACAGTAGGGCTACGATGACTATCTGAGTACAGAATCAGAGTACGAAACCTATCCAACTGCAGAGAGGTGTAAGACAGGGTAACGCTATATCCCCGAAACTCTTCACCGCTGCATTGGAAGACGTTTTTAAGCTACTGGACTGGAAAGGATACGGTATTAACGTCAATGGCGAGTACATCACTCACCTTCGATTTGCCGACGATATAGTCCTTGTGGCAGAATCGCTGGAGGACCTAAACACTATGCTCAGTGACCTTAATAGTGTCTCCCAACGGATAGGTCTTAAGATGAACATGGACAAAATAAAGATCATGTTTAATATCCATGTCACAGCTATGCCGGTAGTTGTTGGGAGCACTAAGCTCGAAGTTGTTGACGAGTATGTTTACCTGGGACAAATAGTCGGACTAGGTAAGTCCAACTTCAACCGAGAGGTCAATTGACGGATTCAACTTGGCTGGGCAGCGTTCGGGAAACTACGACACATCTTCTGGTCAGGTATGTATACCTCAAAACCTGAAAACGAGATTGTACAACCAGTGCGTGTTGCCAGTGATGACTTATGGATCTGAGACGTGGTCCTTCACTACTGGCCGTATGAGGACGCTCAAGGTCATATTGTGACTTGTACAGAGTGAGAAATAGCACCTGTTACCTGATAATAATATCTCGTGAGCTACTGCGTCCACTTACCATCAAGTGAACTATGTACTCGTTTGTTATCATTCCAACATTATTACTTCGCTTCACAAGTCTACTTCTGGAAGTAAGCCTCCTCCAAGAAACTTCACAAAATACAGTCCTGATCTACCTGCATTTATTGACCTCCTGCATTTTTTATTAGGTCGTCACTCCATACGATGACATCGCTAAGACTCTGCCACTCGAGAAAATTTCATCTTAGCGGTTGTAGGTTGTTCGAACTACATGGCCGGCCCATTGCCACTTCAACTTACTGAATTTTATACGTGGTAGATCCATGCTACAGCTATATTAATAGTACAGTTGTAGCACGAATGGGTCAGCTTGACCGAGGATGGAACACGCTCTCACAGAATACCAGCGTAAATTAGCAGCTTAATGCTGCTATGTTTCGTTTGGTGAGTGTAGAGAACCGGACACCCTTTTTTCTGGAAAAGAAGCATTCTATCTTAGTCCTCACGGCTGACAACGCATCTGCATCTTATTCGCAAACGAGGATAGATGTAGATGTCTATAGGCCACAGCAACCACTTACGATCAGGTGGACTGTGTGCTCGCTTGTCACCATTATCTATATAAAAAAAATTATACATATTTTTACTATAAAAACATTAAATGAAGCCTTGCAATAATTCACAAAATAGATAAACAAAATTAACTAAACCTTTACACGAATTGTTAGAGTGTACAATTGCCCTGAATGATAAACATCGCTTAAACGGAAAAGCAATGCCAATCACAGTCTATGACAGACTACAATACTACAATAGCCTTTTGTGTTAAAGTCCAACGTGGACGCGTTATCAACGTCCATTGAAATCACATGACCTGTAGTAGTCAGTTTGCTAGAAAGTTTGTCTCTTTTGTTTTTATGTAGATAAAATTCGCATAGAAAGATATTTTAGAATTGTAAGTAATGGTTTAATTAATGCTCCATTGTTTGTACTTTATCAATTAATATAGCCTGTTACACAAGATAAATAAATTATTTAGGTTTTCTGTTATAAATGCAGTCAACATTTCTTATACTTGTACTTGGGAATGTTTGTATGTAATATAAAGTATTAACCACACTTCTAAGGAGTTTGGTATTCGATTGGCGGGTTCTAAATCACGTCTGTTAAGTTCGCGGATCTTAACAATAACAGTTGGCTACTGCCCCTGAACCGAAACAATTATTTGTAGGCTATACAAATGCTTGTTCCGTGCGGGAATGGAACCCGCGGCCCTCAGCCATTGCGCCATGGAGACGTATTATATCAGAATTGTACATAATATTAACACATGCAAATAAAGAAAACAGAAAAAGTTGAGACCTACTTTTCAAACATATTCCAACTTTGTTTCGACGTAAATTGAAACATTATTCTGTCAACTCATAAATCATTCTCGCAACATTTTGGTTCTAGTGCTATTTATCGAATAACAAAAACAAAAGTTTTCTGTAAAAATTTAAACATCATGCGACATATTCTATACGTATTTTTGAAACTTTTTGCCGCAATTCTATTTGTTATTACAGTTAACGCTTCTTTTTGATGTGAAAACTTCTTTAGAATCTTTGTGATTTGAAACTCAATGAAACGATAAAGCCATACTAAAAAGAGACAAACATATACATCTCTAGGATTTAGCCTACGAGAGAACGAGATAGAATACAGTATACAGTATTTTATATTATCTATTATATAATATACTTTAATTTTTTTTTAAACTTGGAACAATATTCTAAATAAATAATAAATAAAACCTATAATTATTGTACTTCTGATATTTCTCATTCGCCTTATTCTCTCGAAGATTAGTTTTCTGAAGGTTTCACTTCTACTGCGTGTGAACTGCACATGTTTTTTTATATTATTCCTCTAATTCAAATGGCCGTTAAATTATACTGAACATGGACTTATCCTGGAGTAGAGAGGATTTGCCTTTTCGCCGGTGGATTGGACGATAGTAGTATTATAAGCCTAAGAGGTGGCTTATCGCAATTTATAAGATTTTCCTCTCATTTCTCATAGCTAAACAAAATGGGTGGGATGGCTGGTTACTACTACACGGCTAAACATTACAAGACCTTACAAAATATTATATGTTTGCCCTCATTTTTAGCCGGTCTGAAAACACTTCTACTTGAACTCAAATTTAATTTCTCGGTTTGTAATTATGAACAGTGGACTTGAGAATTGTAATTATTTTTAATGAGTCTTATGTTTATTGTGTTATAGTTTTAGCCTGAATTAACTTTCTTGTGTGATTAAATAGGAGTCCGTCTCGGTCGGTATTACTCAATATTATGTAAGACAATATTTTTACAGCAACACTGCATTATTATAACTGACTAAGGATATTAATTTAATTAGAATCCTCAAGGGTGACAACACCTATGTCTCCCTTTTATGAAAATGGTTTAAGGTGTCTCTAGTCTGTAGTAGTAGTAATTATTAAAGAAGAATTTGAATTTGTAGGTAACAAAGTATTTTAATATTGTTTTCTTTAAAATATGGCGCTAGAAACATTGAAGTATATTACGTAAATAATATCTCAGTGGCTCGAAATTATAATAAGGTCGTGATACCATTCTCTAAATTGTTTACGATGTTTTAAAGTATGCGTTCGATTGTATTAATTCATATTTGAAGTATAAAAAACAGAAATAGTTATTATACAGGTTACATTATAAAACGGCCTATGGATCAACACATATGTAACTTACATATGTGTTGATCCATACGCCGTCTTGAGCTATGTACTTTACTAAATTAATCAAAAACAAATCATTGTTGATGCTAGCCACATTCAAATGACTGCATACCACAAAAACATATTGCCGTTTAAATTGGACACACAAGGGAATTGAAATCTGATAAAATAAAAATAAACGCAATTGGAAATAACCGTTGTTGAATATTGTACTACATATAATAAATAGCATAATATTTACAATAAAATATTTGTTTTCCAGTTCCTACATCTTTAAAATATCGAATGCATATCGAGGGTAAAATACAACAAATGCATTTAATTAGCATTTAATAAAAACCAATGATATACAATATTTTGCTTTCCTTTTCCTCCGGACCACTGTACAGTACAGACGTGTTTACATTGAATCGTGTTGCTTAAAATATTAATTAATTTTGATTTAAAAATAACTCAAAAATATCAAATACTAGGCGCGCATGAAGTATCCTAAATTAACAGTGTAAGAAGAACAACAGAATAATTTATCTGCGTGAATCCTGTTACGTGTGTAATTAGCGAATAAGATTGCCCGCTGTGATATAACCCCGCCCCTACATACTAACGGAAATAAAATGCATTGGTGTAGCGCCCACCACGCCCAAACTGTGCCTGTGTACGCGCTAAAGGCGGTACACGTTGGACTACACCGATCAAAAGTATCAGAAGGCATCAGAAGCACACACAAGAGTATACGTATTCGCTGCGCCGATTTTGTACTATTATATACTTCTTATAGTCATAAGAAACCCTAAAACTCCTGCTTTATAAACATGCCACTTAGGCGAACCCCACCACTTATAGCATCCTCGACGGAACCCAGGGAATCACCATATCATGGTGGCTCCGAATCCAACATTTCTACATATAAAGAAGATTCTGATCTAGGACATTTCTCCGCTAACATGAGTACACATGCAACTAAACGTAAACATGATCAAGACTTCAAAGAGGAGCTACAGGCATTTAAAGTAGATGTCCTTAGCACTCTGAACTCTTGGAAGGATTCTCAAGATAATAAGATGGAGACAATTTTTACGACTATAAACGAGCTTCGTAACGAACATAAAGAACTACACACAAGCGTGAAATTTATGAGCAGTAAATACGATGAGGTAAGGAAAAAAATTGCTGCACTAGATAAAGAAAAACGAGAACAACTAAAATATATTCGTGAAATCGAAAATAAGATAGAAACTATGGAGAGAACTCAAAAATGTTCCACTATAGAGATTTTGAATATACCTAAACGACAAAAGACGGAAACAGCGGATAATTTATTTAACATTGTCCAAAATATTGCTAATGTATTAAATGTAGATATACAAAAGCAAGGGATTAGAGATATATTAGGTCCTTACATATGAAATTAGCGTTATGTCGTACTGACCACTTTGATCTGAAATATCTCCTCTTTGGTTAAGAATTCCAAATTCAATTTTTATAATTTCATTTAGCTGGTACATTTGAGTTTTGAAAACAGTCATTCATTTGTTTTTCCCTCAGTATTTTTTTCTTTGGCGTCGCTTATTACCGCAAAATGGAAAACATGAAATATCGGTATATTTACGAGTACGAGTTCTACCGTGGCACCAGTGCTGCAGAAACAGCTCGAAATATTAATGATGTGTACGGCGATGGTGTCGCAAAAGAAAGCACGGTACGTTTTTGGTTTCAACGTTTTCGTTCTGGAAATTTCGACCTTCAGAACCAACCCCGTGGACGGCCGGAGACCAAAGTGGAAAATGAAGAATTAAAGGCTATTGTGGAAGCGGATCCATCACAAAGCACTTCAGAGATAGCTGCAGGCTTCGGGATAAGTGATAAAACTGTATTAATCCACTTGAAGCAAATCGGGAAAGTAAAAAAACTTGAACGATGGGTACCTCATGAATTGAGTGAATCGAATTTGCAAACACGCGTCGACTGCTGTGTTACTTTGCTCAACCGGCACAATAATGAAGGGATTTTAAATCGAATCATTACTTGTGATGAAAAATGGATACTGTACGATAATCGGAAGCGCTCGTCGCAATGGCTGAACCCAGCCAAATCCTGCCCTAAACGAAAATTGAGTCAGAAAAAGTTACTTGTGAGTGTTTGGTGGACTAGCGCCGGTGTCGTTCACTACAGCTTTCTAAAATCTGGCCAAACGATTACGGCAGATATCTATTGTTAGCAACTGCAAACCATGAAGGAAGAACTAGCTGCTAAACAACCGAGATTAATCAATCGCTCTAGGCCACTGCTGCTTCACGACAACGCAAGACCACACACTGCACAACAAACAACCACTAAGATAGATGAGCTACAATTGGAATGTCTGCGACATCCACCGTACTCCCCGGACCTTGCTCCAACAGATTACCATTTTTTCCGGAATTTGGACAACTTCTTACAAGGAAAAATATTCAACTCCGATGCGGCAGTCCAAACCGCCTTCAAATAGTTTATTGATTTTCGCCCCCATGGTTTTTTTTAGTAAAGGGATCAATGAACTACCTATGAGATGGCAAAAGTGCATAGATAACAACGGAGCAATTTTGATTAATTAAATATATTTTACAAAAAAAAATTGACTTTATATTCCTCCCGTACAAAACGCCAATTTCATATGTAAGGACCTAATATTTAGGGTTAATACTAAGGCAGATAACTATAAGCCTATAATTGTCGAGTTCACTAACAAAATATCAAAGGATAAAGTTATCTCAGCAGTAAAATATTTTATAAGGAAAACGCAGATAATAAATTAAATACTACCCACTTAAAATTAATCAGTCTCGTACATCGTAACAGAAACCTTGACAGCGAACGTTAGAAAGCTGTTTTACATAAACTAAAATCAAACTACTAAATAAACTAAAATCTGGCAGTGCACCAGGTAATGACGGCATTCCCACTAGGTTTGTCAAACTAGCAATAGAGTACCTTGTTTATCCGATTGCACACCTTTGTAATCTTAGTTTAGAACAAGGAATATGTGTTTTATGAAATTGTGGAAGGATTGGTCAACAGTAGACTGATTAGCTATTTAGAAAAAACAAACTGTTAACTGATTTTCAGTATGGATTTCGCAAAGGAAGATCGACGGGTGATGCCTTATTGAAGTTGACATCTTTAATTCACAAATATCTTGATAGAGGAGAGAAGGTCATTGGCGTTTTTCTTGACCTGAAAAAACTTTTGACATAGTGTCAATTCCGATACTATTACTATAATTTGAGCTGGAAAGAACAGATCATAAGTGTCTGTTCTCAGGTTAGAAAACTTATATATATTTTCAGATAATTAAGAACAGTCACTAGTAAAAAAAAATCTTATTCAAATTTATAAAGCGCTCTGCCAAAGTATCATTAATTATTGTGTGACGACTTGGGGTGGCGCACCGAAAACAACAATGATTCAACTTGAACGTGTGCAAAGAGCAATATTAAAGGTATTAATGCGCCTACCAAACCAACATCCTATTAATAAAGTCTACAACGAGACTCGGGTACTCTTAGTTCGCAAGTTTTTTATAATTAAAGCTATCCTGAGATACCACCGTGTAACTGCCTACTCACTACCACGAACCAGTAAAAGAAAATTACGGTGCCATATACCCATTACCAAACCCACATTTATGCAACGACACTACAATTTCATAGCACCATACATTTATAATAAAATTCCCACCGAGAATATTGTTAGCCTTATAACTCTAAGTACCAATAGATTAAAAAATATGTACTGAAATGGCTGCAAAATCTTGATTATGTCCAAACTAAAAATCTTCTTACAATATTAAAATAAATTACAATCATTAAAACACTATTAAAACACGCACAGACACACACACTCACACACATACGCGCACGCACACACACACACACACACACACACACACACACACCGCACATCCGCACATACACACAACACCACTAAACAACACATTAAACATTACCTAGCAGTAACCGCCATAAAATAATATTAATTAAGGAATAATGAAACATCTTATGTACTTACCGAATAAAGACTTAGATCTAAGAATTAGGGAAGGCACTGTTTCCTGAGATACAGGTGATAACCTAGTTTAAGAGACAGAGCTCCTTTGTATTTAGACAAATTTGGTTACTAATAAGCGTTATTTTATTTAAACGTTATTTTATTTATTAATATCAAAAAAAAAATCAGTTTACTTGGTACATACCAAAATACCTATCGTAAAATTTTTAATGTATACTACTTTCGGACAAAACACAAAGGATTATTAGCTCTTGTTTCTTAAAAAAATTATGTTAGTATGAGAGAGAGGTCAAAAAGTTTGCGAAGAAAATTAAAGCTGAGTTTTCATTTTTAAAATATTCACCCTTCAATTTAATACTCCTTTTCCTCTTTCAACTAATTTATTTATCTGTTCGAAAAAATACGCTTTCATTTCTTCACAATTTTACTCCTCTGAATATTTCATTGTTAGAAAAACAGTATTTTTGGTAATGAAATTGAAAGGCTAATCGCGTAAAATATTTTTATGGCTATTGAAATCACTATCAAACTATCGGTCCGTCGGATGTAAGGATGTTTAGTAGTTTTGTTTAGTGTACAGTTGTTTGGGAGATTTTCAAACTAATAGTTTTTCATATTTTTACAGAAAACACACCATTATTCAAATAAATTTTTAAAGCAGTAACTTTAATATCACAAACATTTACCGAGCATAATTTCGTAAATATGTTTTGTTTGTAATGAATCCTGATACGAAACAATTATTTGTAGGCCTAATCGAAAATCAAACTCTATAAACGCAATTAAGTAGTAAAGGTATAATATAACAGAATATTTCTGAAAGTCTCCCTTATTAGTTATATAATAATCTGAGTCTAAATACTATTATAAATCCAGGTCAAATGCAGCAGTATAATCGTGTTGATATTTATTTGTTTAAACTTTATTGAACCTTACACATTAAGTAAAGGAACAAAAGGCGGACTTAATGCTAAAAGCATTCTCTGCCAGTCAACCTTAAGGCAGTGATATAACTACGAAGGCGGTTACAAAGAAATATTCATACATTCATACATATACATATTATACATACATATACATATATACATACATATACACACATACATACATATATACATATATCAATATACACAAGTATATAAATTTATATATTATAAGAAAATATAATATAATACAATACATAAAGATACGTAATATACTAATTATGACGGAACATTAGCAGTTGTAAAGCAATTTTAGAAAATGATCTCGAATGTTTTTCTTAAATGTTTGTTTGCAGGTAGGTTGTCTTAATTTTTCAGGCAGGTCATTCCATAGGCGCGCAGCTTGGACAGCAAACGATGAAGATATGAAACTCGATATGAAACTCGTGAAGAGGTATAAAGAGAGCAAGAGTCTCCGATGAACGAAGCTGTCTGTCATGAGTGTCCCGCAGAAAAAAACTGAAACTTATGTTTCAGATAATTTGGATAGTGGTTATCGAATAAAATAGAAAAAACTGTGTTAAGTATCCTAATTTGTCTTCGCTGACGAATTGGAAGCCATTTAAGCTGAGTGCGAAATGAGGATACATGATCAAACTTGCGAAGACGAAAAATAAAACGGATACAGTTATTGACGAGACGATCCAGCTTATCAAGGAAAACCTCATTGAGATCAGGAAAACATACATCAGCATAGTCAATAATAGGCAAAATAAGAGATTGCACCAGAGTTATCTTTACCTTGACCGGAAGAAAGTTCCTGAGACGGTTCAAAGCACTGAGCTTAGCAAAAACAGAACCACTGATATTCTGAATTTGGGTGGACCAACTTAAGGTTGTGTCAAAGTAGATATCCAGATTTTTAACGCTGTCAGAATACGGTATGATAGAATTATCAAACGTGACAGGTGGAACGCAATGGACGTCAAGCTTACATAGTTGTTGAGGACTACCAATTATTATAGCTTGGCATTTATTGGGGTTCACACCAATACCAAACTTACAAGACCAACTGTGGAGATTTGTTAAATCCGTATTCAGTCTGGCATTAGCCTCACACAAAGAGTTGACGTCTACTTGAACATATAGTTGCAGGTCATCAGCGTAAAGATGGTAAGAGCAGCTAAGTTGAGAAGAGAGAAAGTTAACAAAATGGAGAACAGAAGTGGAGATAATATTCCACCTTGTGGCACGCCAGTAGAGAGTTGGTACCAGTCAGATATGTCACGACCATTAATGACAGCTTGCTGACGGCCACAAAGGTAAGAAGAAAACCAGTCTACAGCAGTAGACGAAAATTTAAGATTTTGAAGCATGGCAAGGAGGATATCATGGTCAACCATGTTGAACGCATTTGCAAAATCAATCAATACAAGTACTGTGACCTTTCTATTCTCCATGCCCTCCTAAATGTCCTCTGTGACTTTGAGAAGTGCAGTGGTCGTGCTGTGTTCAGGCCGAAAGCCAGATTTAAACTGAGATAGCAAGTTATTTCTACAAATAAAAGCAGACAATTGTTGGTGAACTATAGATTCAAGAAGTTTTGATAGAAAGGGTAAGATAGAAATAGGTCTATAGTTGTTGAGTTGAGTGGGGTTTGAAATTTTGGGAAAGGGATAATATAAGCTTTACGCCAAGAAGCAGGAAAGACCCCAGACAACAGAGAAGAATTGATTATGTGAGTTATGACTGAGAGAAAAATTTCGAGAACAGGAGAGATCATAAGGCGATTCACATTATCACAGCCCACTGCTTTGGATTTAATAGATGCAAAAGTTTTACGAACTTCGTCGACAGAGATAAACGAGAATGAAAATGGTTCGTGTTGAGAATTTGAAAAAGAAATTGTAGTGGACTTAATGATAGAAGATAATGTAGAACCAGCTGAAAAATGAGAATTAAGGTCATTAAGAGGAAAAGAAATGTGATGACTTATTTCAGAGTGCTTAATAATACCAAGAGATTTGAGGAACTTCCATACATCGGCCGAAGAAGAGTTAGAAATATTTTCATGGAAATAGCAGCGCTTTGCTGCCCTTACCATGTGGTTACAGCGATTGCGAGCCACTCTATACGAACGCCAGTTGTCATCACACCTGTCACGCTTGAATTTTCTAAAATCCCTGTCACGTCGAGTCATTGCCATGCGAACTCCCTCGTAATCCACGGAGCTGGAGGTCGCTTAACTCTAATAGCTCGCACCGGTGCATGGACATCAAACAGTTTCAGAGTTAAATCAGTGAAAATTGAAACTTTATCGTCCACTGAAGACGCACCATACACCGAAGAAATATCTATGGTCGACGCATCATTTTTTAAATTAACAGGGTCCATTCTGGCAAAATTTCGTATCAAGATGATGTCCGGTTTAGATTTAGGTGGTTTTAGTTTATATGCAAGGTAAATCTTGTTGATATGAGGGAAGTCTTCATATACCAGTGGTTTTTTATAGTCTGATGATGTTGAGTTTTGATGTGATTTACAGCCTATAAAAGTCTACTGTTAAAAACAGGCCTCTCCCATAGATTGCCTCATAGGAGTATATTTAACATAGTTGTCACGCTTGGCTAGTGGGTTAGCAACCGCAGTTTTTTATATTTAGTTGTTATTAAGAAGACGCTGCTACCCATCTCCTGGTTTATTTCGCTCCGACGCCTTTTACGACACCGTCGAAACGATATGGGTAGTGGATAATCTAATACGCCGCTACATGATTTAATGATAGATAAATGCGAATTATTTGTTGCAAATTATCTGATTTATTTTTAAAGTAATTATTGAATATTAAAAAGAACCAGAGTTTTGCGATCTATTCAGATATCTTGAAACATCAGAGATTTGTTATACAGAAATTTAGAACCAAAACTTATCCATTAAATATTACTGAAAGAACTGTCTTTATAAAGAATTATGTAAGAAAATCAACCTGATCCTCGTAGCACTAGATCAGGGTCAAGAAAAAAGAGGGTCGAAATAGACAGGTAATATATAACTCAACAGTGAAGCACTGTAAGATGTCGCAAATTGGTTGTAAATCATGTTGCCGGTACAGGGGACTAAATTGACTGTCCTAAATATTTAACAAAATTTTAAAAGTCAGGTTATGAAACTTCCCTTTTCTTGCCAAGTTTAAAGTGGATCAAAATTTTAAAAGTGCCATTTTTATGAAATAGGCTTCTCCGTGGGTAAAATAAGGGGCTTTAAGATATTTTTGATCGGCGTAATGCATCGATGAAGTCTCTTATACGTTGACCGCATGGCGAATCTATTTTATATAATTTGAAAGGTCATTAAAACCTAATGTAGATTTGTAAAACCGTTTTGTTGATATTCTAATTTTAAAGCTTGCCTGTTATGTATTTAACTGTTTTTAAGATAATTTGGCATCTATCCATTCATCCATTACAGCATATATAAGTCCACTGCTGAACATAGGCCTTCCTCATAGATTGCCTCATGGGGGTATTTTACCATAGTTGCTACGCTTGGAAAGCAGGTGGCGACCTCAGTTGCTTATTATTTTGAGTTGTTATCAGGAAGATACTGCTGCCCATCTCCTGTTTATTTTTATCTCTGTCGCCTCTCATGACATCCTCGGGACGAAATAGGGTAGTGGATTTCCTACACCGCCACTACAGTAAACACTACTCACAGAAAAAGGACATTTAGCATAGAAATTTAGCATACATTTCATAAATTAATTAAATGACTAAACGTATCATTATCAGATCATATTAAAATTTTAAAAGAAAAAATATCACACTTAAATCACAATTTATAATTTCATCAAACATAAAACAGAACACATAAAATAAATTTTGCTATTATAATATTTTTTAGCCGAGGATACATTTCACTGATGTCATAACTATTACCTATGTTGTTAGCAGCGATATGCTCCAACCGAGGTCGCGCAATGCTGCCTACACGCGGTCGAAGTCGTTTTGCGAAATTACAATCATTCCATTATTTTTGGTATGCGAACAGTATAATAGCGTGTAAAATTTCTTTGGTTATAATATGTGCGCCTAAAATATTCAAATACACTTCAAATTCTAGGCAGTATCAAAATTTTTTTTCAGAATATATATTCAAGGCTCTCATAATGTATTTCAACGGTTGTATTCATTTGGCTAAGGCGCAACAGTCCCCAGATTCGAATTTTTAACGGTGCTAGTGTTTGTTCGTCGTAAAAATAATTGTCCTCTTGTGATGAGTACTTATGTTTATTTATAATAAGCCCTTTGTTCATCATATGCGCTTATAAGTCGTGTATAATGATATCCACTACTACTAATATTTTTATTCATTCATAACTTTTGCGATGGGTATTTTCGTGACACAGCAAACCCTGAGGAATTGATAAGAACGAATCGGTGGAGGGCTTGTAGTGTTTCGGCGAGGAGAAGAAGAGGGTTCCGTAAAACACACACAACAAGGGGGCTCCCCTACTAGAAAGTAGAGGAGCCCCCTTTAATTTTTAATTTATTTTAATTTTTATTATTTGTTGTTATAGCAGCAACAGAAATACACATTCTGTCTACCTATTACGGATCATGAGATACAGCCCGCTGACAGACAAAGGGACGGACGGACAGGCGGACGGATAGACGGACGGATGGACGGACAGCGGAGGCTTAGTAATAGGGTCCCGTTGGTTACCCTTTGGGCACTGAACCTTAAAAAGAACAATAAAAGAAAAAGAAGAAGAAAAATACGAGCTCGCAATAAACGAATAGGAATTAGTATCATCGAAAGTCTTATGTTCCATACAATCACCAAAATTTAAAATTTCGCTCTAACAACATACGGCGGTAACAGATGAGTAAGAAAGGTTCTCAAGTGGCAGCCTTATTGTACTGGCAAACACAGTATTGGGCGAACCTTCACTACATTAAGTGATGACCTGATGAAACATGCAGAAAGTCAATGGAAGCAGGTGGCTTAGCACCGTGTTTTGTGGCAGGGGAGGCCTAGTTTAGAAGTTTTGTGGACATATATAAGGGACTATGTTCAGCTGTGAACTTGTAATGGGCTGCAATGATGAATGGGTGTTAGAACTCTTTTTCTACCGATATAAAGGGTGTAGAGAGCCATTACAAGACGTGAGGCATTTCATATTAGTCTTCAAGGGTAACAATGCATATGTAGTCTTCTTTATATGAAGTTGGCTCTAGGTGTCCGGGGCTACAGTAGCTGTTTACGATCAGGTGGACTGTAAGTTTGTTCCTCCTTGTAGTTTTATAAAGAAATAGCGGGAATTTTTTAAATAATAGATAATATTATACCCATTAAAATTTATAAAAAAATTACGTCCGGAGAAGATACAAAACGACTGTCTACACATATACGTTTCTAATGATTACAAAGTCACTGAATTCCTTCCCTACTGTCGTCGAGTCCTTAGTCAAACAAAATGTATTTTTTAATATTAGCAGAAGATATTGTACAACATTTCAAAGCTATTCCTATTTGAGAAAATCGCAAATATATGAAGGATTTCGTTAAAGTTTGCTATTGATATTATTTTGAATACTTATATCGAATCTGGTGTATTTCCTGATTTAACGAAACAAAGTAAAGTCATAAATTTATTTAAATTTACCCCAAATTAATATTGGACCCCACCAATTTATGACCTATTCCTGTACTGCCAACACTAAGTAAAATTATTAGAAATATGTATTCTAGACTGTATTCACAAATAACTTACATTGCCCTATATAAAACTACGTAAATTAAATATTCGTATCCCAATTAGATTTTCTCGAGAATTCATTACTCTACTTTCGCCGCCCCTTCGTAGAACTGTACTAGAATTTAATTCCTCAAAACATAGGCTTTGCAAACTTTTGATTAGATATTCACCGTGACCTATTAATGTTATTCGGCTCAAAATTCATAAATTTATTAATATTTCTGTGTAGTAGTTTTTAGTTTTCTTATTTTTTTTTTAGTTTAAAATAGTATATTTATGTGTATAATAAGGTCTATCTATCATTAAATTTTAATATTATTATTATTTGTGAACTATTGAATGTGAAGTTTATTTTAGTGTTTTATAAATCGGCATTAGTATGAGTGTTAGATTGTTAGTAAACCAAATAAATAAATAATATGTTTAGCTAGCACAAGCAGAAGCACAAGCTAGTAATACCAGTTACTCGACTCCAAAAAATGATTTAAGAGAGTAATTCCTTAATAAGACAATGTTCCGCTTACTACTTCTACTGCTATACGCTTTTGCGATAAAGATTCCGAAAATATATAAGACCTATTCTAATGTCAATAATTAAGAAACAAACTTTAATAAGTGTTAAAATGCTTCTAAAGAGTAAATGCTTCATAATTACCCGTGGTAGTGAGGTGTGATCGCTACCATGGAGCATCTAAATGTTTAAAAAAGGTCCCGCTGAGTCTCTTGCTGGTTCTATCCAGAACAGAGTTTATTCCCGAACCGGTGGTAAATAATAAATTGTCTTTTTAATTTGTAATCTCGGGAAAAAGTCTTGATTAAAAATAATAAAGTACATACTTTTTATTTTTTCATTAATTTATTCTTGAGGTTTTACAAAATAATTCATAGGATTAAAAATAATAAAATAAGTTGAATAAAACTACTTTTACGGATTATATCGCGTTTAATTAACTTATTTTTATTAATTCCCGACGTTTCGGGTGCTTTACAGCACCCATGGTCACGGGGGACTGAGGTGATTGACGTCCCGATGTCAGAGTTAATTCGGAGTACCTTCAACTTTTTAATTATTAATTTTGGTCCGATCTACGCAGAATGAACTAACTGTGTCTTGAAGTCTTGCAGTGGTATGTTTGGGTTTAGTTTTAATTTTATTAATTACACGATCCCAAGCAGGTGGTAGTACCCAGCCTCCCTCTCTATTGAAATTAGGATGTTTTTTAATTTCAATAGCCTCACGTATCTTCCTTGGCAGGGATCGATATTCTTTCGCGAGAATTTGTGGTTTATCAAATCTAATGTAATGGCGGGGGCCGCCTAGGATATGATCACAAACTGCAGACTTCCCGGAACGTTGGTGCTTCACGTCAGCTATGTGTTCTTTTACGCTGGTTTTGATAGATTGTTTAGAATAGATTGTTGATAGTTCATTCTGCGTAGATCGGACCAAAATTAATAATTAAAAAGGTTGAAGGTACTCCGGATTAACTCTGACATCGGGACGTCAATCACCTCAGTCCCCGTGACCATGGGTGCTGTAAAGCACCCGAAACGTCGGGAATTAATAAAAATAAGTTAATTAAACGCGATGTAATCCGTAATAGTAGTTTTATTCAATGTGTAGTGTTCGCGTAAATATGAAAAATCATTAATAAAATAAGTACTCGCCAATATGCACTGGTTGAACAATCTTGTCTTGAGGTATGTCTGACGAGAAGATGTGTCGTAATCTCCCGAACGTTGCCCAGCTGAATTGAATCCGTCGATTGACCTCTCGGTCGAAGTTGGGCTTACCTAGTCGGACTAGTTGTCCCATGTAATTATACTCGTCAATAACTTCGAGCTTAGTGCTCCCGACAACTACCGGCATAGCTGTGACATGGACGTTACACATGACTTTTGTTTTGTCCATGTTCATCTTAAGACCTATCCCGTTGGAGACACTATTGAGGTCATTGAGCATAGTGTTTAGGGTCTCCAGTGATCCTGCCAAAAGGACCATATGGAATTTGAGTGATGTACTCGTCATTGACGTTAATACCGTGTCCTTTCCGGTCCAGTAGCTTGAAGACGTCTTCCAATGCAGCGGTGAAGAGTTTTGACAATATTACGTCACCCTGTCTTACACCTCTCTGCAGTTGGATAGGTTTCGTATTCTGGTTCTGTACTTGGATAGCCATCGTAGCATGGATGTACAAACACTTCAGCACTTTGATATACCGACCGTCAACTTGGTACCGCTGAAAGGACTGCGGCACCACTCAAATTTCGACGGAATCAAAGGCTTTCTCATAGTCCAAATACGCACAAATTGGCAGATTGTACTCTTCGGTCTTCTGTACAATTTGCCGAAGGGTATGTGTGTGGTCTATGGTGCTATAGCTTTTCGGAACCCAGCTTGTTCGGGAGGTTGGAAGTCATAGAGTCTGCGTGTGAGACGATTCGTAATGAATCTCGAAAACAGCACGTAGAACGCGGTTTAGAAGGGAATTTTTATGCGTGGTAGAGCCATGCTGCAACTATATTAATTATATAGTTGTAGCACGAATGGGTTGGCTCGGCCGGGGAAGGACCACGCTCTCAGAGAATACCAGCGTAAAATAGCAGCTTAATGCTACTGTGTTTCGTATGGTGAGTGTAGAAAACCAGAAACCCTTTTTACTGGAAAAGGGGCATTCCATCTTAGTCCTCACGGCTGACAACGCATCTGCATTTTGATTCGCAAACGAGGATAGATGTAGATGTCTATGGGCCACAGAAACCACTTACCATCAGGTGCACTGTGTGCTCGCTTGTCATTCTTGTCATATATAAAAAAAAGGAAATAGGTCTGTAGTTCTTCCAGAGAGCAATGTCGCTTTTTTTGGAGAAGAAGACCACCGCACTTCTGCTTCACGCCTCCAGAGTAGTGCCACCATGTATGACGGAATTAATGAGCTTCTGAAAGACTTCAAGTGCCGGTTTTCCACGCGTTTTCAGAATCACGGATGAAAAAAAAGACAGTAAAAATACATACAAACATAAAAAGAAATATATTTTCTTTAACTATCGTTGATATTCAGTTTTCTTTTTAACTGAGACGAATCTTACATTGATTTAATCTGTTCAAATATTTAACTCCACCTAAAAATAATCCGCTCTTTCGGGGCGTTCACCTTTTTTGCGCTAATGACTTGTTGTTATAGACACAAAGTATCTATAGCATCTACTATCGATTTTTCTAAAACGGTCTCGTATATATTTTATCTACTATGATTTTTCCACCAATAAAAGAAGATAGACGAAGCACTATGTACATTGAAAATGACGCCGAAACCATGCTCAACTTCTTGACATGCTCTTATGCACACTATCTTTTTTTTTCTTTCTTTAACTTTGTATAAAAGCCCATAGCTATAAGCACATATATATGTACCATTATAATAAGTTGAGCATGGCTTGATTTTAGTTACAATATTCGTAGCGCTATGTCAATTTTGTGGAACTAAGTTGGGAATTAGGTGAGAATAATGATGAGCAAAGTTTGTTGAGAAAATTTATTCTACAGTACGGTAATTTTTAGGTGGTTTAATTGTTATTTCAATCTGTTTGTGTAATACCAACAATTTTAAACTTGGTAGAGCCACGCTGCAGCTATATTATGGCTGTAGCACGAACGGGTCTGCTCGAGCGGTGTATGACCACGCCCTTACAGAATACCAGCGTAAAATAGCAGCTTAATGCTGGTGAGTGTAGAGGACCGGAGACCTTTTTTACTGGAAATGAGGCATTCCCTCTAAGTCCTAAGAAGTGACAACGCATCTGCATTTTGATTCTTAATCAAGGATAAATGTAGATGTCTATGGGCCACAGCATCCACTTACCATCAGGTGGACTGTGTTCACCCCTATTATACAAAAAAGTATGTTCACCCTTATTATATTTATATTCTATATACAAATAAATAAAATTGATGTTTGCAATGTCAAAATAACAGCTTTTTACTAAATGCATATGAAAGTGTATGAAAGTATATACGGCACATATAACAAAAACACAAGTTTTAAAATTTTTGTTTGTCTGTCTGTCTGTCTGTTTGTTCCGTCTAATCTCCGAAATGGCTGGACCGATTTTGATAGGACTTTCACTGGCAGATAGCTGATGTTATAAGGAGTAGCTTAGGCTACTTTAATTTTAGAAAAATAATTAGGGTACCGCGCAAAAAATTAATACCCTAAATTACACGCGGGCGAAGTCGCGGGGAACTGCTAGTAAAAAATAAAACAATACTCTCCAAGCAGAAATGCTCCAATGTGTTCAGGTTTAAAGATTGACAGAGCCAGTATAGTTACAAGTTGTGGGGCAATGTGTCATGATTCTTAGAGGGGACAAAGTATTAGTAAGTTTTACGCTACAGTATTTTATGGCTGCATTATGACTGGATCAGCTGTTAATATAATACTGAACAGTTGTTTGAAGAAGTCCTCAGCAGTGCATTTTGGAATCAAGAATAGATGTAAGTGCTCGTGGGGCACAGCGCCCACTTACCGTCAAGTGAACTGTGTACTCGTTTGTTATCAATCCAACATCATTACCCACTTCTCTTCACAAGTCTACTGCTGGAAGTAAGCATCCCCCAAAAAACTCTAAAAAGACAATCCTGAGCTACCTGCATTTATTGACCTCCTGCATTTCTTATTAGTTCGTCATTCCATACCAGGACATCGCTACGACGCTGCCACTCGAAAACATTTCTTCTTATCGGTTTTGGGTTCCTCGAACTATATGGCCGGCATATTGCCACTTCAACTAACTGATCCGTTGTATCCTAACTTCAATAAAATTATAAAGTAAGAATATGTTTTACTATAAAAACATTAAATGAAGCCTTACAATAATTCACAAGATAGATAAACAAAATTAACTCAACCTTTACACGAGTGTACTATTTCCCTGAATGATAAACATCGCTTAAACGGAAAAGCGATGCCAGTCACAGTCTAAGACGCCTTGTAGAGCGAGTATCCTCTATTCGATAGCGAAAGTGGCGGTTGGCAAGGACGGCTCTGATGATGTGGGTGAGCCTATCTGGAACGTTGAGTTTATACAGCTTGTAAAGCAAACCGTCGTGCCAGACTTTGTCAAACGCTTTTGCGACGTCGAAGAAGAGGGCACCAGTTATAGTGGTTCTGCGACTTCTTTGCGGGAGGTTGAATCTTTTCAGAATGTATTCTGCGATGCGATATAATTGGTCGGTGCACGAGTGTACGGGTCTGAAGCCGAACTGCTCGTCTGGAAGAAGTTTGTTGGTGAAGACGTGTTTACGAAGGCGATTCAATATGAGTCGCTCGTAAACTTTCCCCAGTGTGCTGAGGAGGCTAATTGGTCTGTAACTAGAGGCTAAGTTGCGCGGTTTCCCTGGTTTCGGGATTCCTATTATGTCTGCCTCTTTCCATGCATCCGGGAAGGAGCAGCTGGAAAGAAGAGCGTTGAATATGCCTACTAGTAGGCAAACGAGCGGCGCGGAGAGAGATTCCAGTACCCTGTTGCCAATGCCATCGGGGCCGGGTGAACGAAACTACTTCACAAATTATAACATACATAAAACACTTACATACACAAAAACACATACATGCATCCACACATTTGTCATATTACTCAGGCATTATCACGTATTATTATTATAGTTTTTTTTTAATATTTAATGTTTTAATGTTTATATTTAATTTTTAATTTAATAATTTATTTAAACTGTTTTTTTGTTAATTTTAAACAAAATAAAGTAGAATATAATTAAGTATTATTAAATTGAATTGAAATTTATAATAAATGTTAATATTGTTTGTGCATAATGTATGGAAGGGACTAGCTCCTGACATACAGGATTCCTAGTTCAGGAGCAAGGGCTCAATCGGAATAAGTGTAACATTTATTTGAGTTCTAATAAAGTATTATTATTATTTGGGGTATTTATATAGTTTTCTCATTTGTTTGGGCTGTATAAATATATAAATGAAAATGATAAATATACATAAATATAATTATTATTATTATTTGGGTTATTATTATTCTTTGGGTATCCATAAAGTATTCTCATCTGGTTGGGTTGAATAAATATATAAAAGGAAATGATAAATATACATAAATATATATTAAATATACTAACACAAATAAATAAAAAATACATGAATAAATAAAGGCCCAACCAGATGGAAGCCCTCGGCAGCGGAGACCAAACGGCCGAGGATTAGGGGGATAGGGAAAGAAACCGGCGGACGATGCGGGCGGTATCGAGGAGCACCGTCTTCTGCATTTGAGCCCGGAGCGATCCGTCACGGAGTCCCAGTCGCCTCAGATGATCCGAGAGGCTGACCGGGATTAGCCCGTTCGCAGAAACGACTTATTATTATTATTAAAGTATTATTATTTTTGTACCACATAGTATTTACGTATCACTAACCATTACGCCAGCGCACGCGGATAAAGCAGTTCGGGAGCGCTTTTCCTTCCGACTTGCCTAATAAAAATTAATATTTAAAGCTACCTGAGAAGCGCAGTCTATAGTATCTGGCTATCATATACAAAAATAACTTATCAAATCGGACTGGCAGGTCCAGAGATTAGCGTGTTTAAACAAACAAGAAACCTCTTCCGCTTTATGATATTATAGTATAGATTCTATCTCATTCTCTCCTATAGATTTCTATATTTGTCTCTTTTTAGTGTCGCTTTTTCGATTCATTGAGTTTCAAATCACAACAATACTAAAGAAGTTTTCACTTCAAAAAAGAGCTGTTGTTATGTTTGAATGAACTGATAGATTCTTACTCTTAAAAACCTTTCATAATTATCCTTAGCGATAACAGCTAACCGCTTAACTTGAGTCTCTCCCATTGTATTTGCCAATGATGTTATCGATATGCTTTACAGGCGGATAGGAGAATACAGCACCAAATGTCTCTCAGCTTTCGCTGCCTCCCAGCGACAATCAGGATTTTACCATGTGATACGAATACAAGAATTTTTCCTAATAATACAATTTTTTTATGGATTTACCATAATCGCCATTTAGGATTCTTGCGTTATATAATAGGGTAATCAGATTCTCAGTCAGATTCACCTAGGGCGATATAAGTAATGGTTTTGTCGTGTGGTGCGTGGAATAAAATAATTCATCACTTAATTTATTTATTTATTTAAACTTTATTGAACCTTACACATTAAGTAAAGGAACAAAAGGCGGACTTAATGCTAAAAGCATTCTCTGCCAGTCAACCTTAAGGCAGTGATATAACTACGAAGGCGGTTACAAAGAAATATACATACACACATACATATACATATTATACATACATATACATATATACATACATATACACACATACATACATATATACATATATCAATATACACAAGTATATTAATTTATATATTATAAGAAAATATAATATAATACAATACATAAAGATACGTAATATACTAATGATGACGGAACATTATATTAGCAGCTGTAAAGCAATTTTAGAAAATGTTCTTGAATGTTTTTCTTAAATGTTTGTTTACAGGTAGGTTGTCTTAATTTTTCAGGCAGGTCATTCCATAGGCGCGCAGCTTGGACAGCAAACGATGAAGATATGAAACTCGAACGGTGAAGGGGTACTAAGAGAGCAAGAGTCTCCGATGAACGAAGCTGTCTGTCATGAGTGTCCCGCAGAAATTGAAACTTATGTTTCAGATAATTTGGATAGTGGTTGTCGAATAAAATAGAAAAATTGTGTTAAGTATCCTAATTTGTCTTCGCTGACGAATTGGAAGCCATTAAAGCTGGGTGCGAAATGAGGATACATGATCAAACTTGCGAAGACGAAAAATAACACGGATACAGTTATTGACGAGACGATCCAGCTTATCAAGGAAAACCTCATTGAGATCAGGAAAACATACAACAGCATAGTCAATAATAGGCAAAATAAGAGATTGCACCAGAGTTATCTTTACCTTGACCGGAAGAAAGTTCCTGAGACGGTTCAAAGCACTGAGCTTAGCAAAAATAGAACCACTGATATTCTGAATTTGGGTGGACCAATATAAGGTTGTGTCAAAGTAGATACCCAGATTTTTAACGCTGTCAGAATACGGTATGATAGAATAATTTCGTCCCGCGAGAAGCGTAAGAGACTATGGAAATGCTAAAAAAGTTTTTTGGCTCCCGATAGATGATGGTGTAAACATTTCGCTTAGGCCAGACGTAAAATACGCAGACCGGCAACAGGCAGCATCGTTAAAGGTGAGAGACACCTGGTACTGTGGTAGCGATAAAAGCAAATCCTTCCTACTGCGGAAAAGTAGTGGCCCAAGTCCAGCAGTGGTATTTTATGGACTTTTTATCAGGAATGATTATTTTTGAAGTAATAGTTTTGTTGCAGTTTTTTTTTAAATATATCGTGAATGTTTGATTTGCAAGACCTAGAAAAAGCACTAGCCGTTCTATCCGCAACATAGTAAAGGCTAGCTACGCAGTTGGCTTTTAATTAATATATAGTGTTGTTCGTGTCATTTTAAGAAACGGTAAATCGGGCTTTTGTCCGTTGCCAGTGATTATTATTGATAGGATTGTATTGCATGACTCAACCACAAAAAATTTCGTTCGCAGTTTTCATAGATTCGTCTACATATTCCATTTTGAATATTTTTATAGTATTGTCATCTGGTTGGGTTAAACTTATTATAAGATAGCATATATACAAATATACAATATAAGATAAATGAAATACATTAAAATACATTTTAATTTTAATTTTTAAATAATTTTAATTAACCTAATAAACAATAATTTTATGCAATTGATTTTTGGTTATAAACGTTCGCGGGCGCGCACACAACAACTCACCAATGTTTCGGTCACAGTGTAAAGTCTCAACGGACACCCGCGCAGATGGCAGGGCTGTTTTTATTATGCACAAGTATGTGTGCAAGCCGAGACGAGATATCAGGCGCATCATGCATCTGATTTCTCAACGGCTTTACGTTATTTTTAGGGCACGGTGGTTAAACCTTCCGCCAACTTTCTGACTTCGGGCTGCTACTGAGAATTATTTAGAATAACCTAATCATTGATTTTGGCCCGATGCGGGATTCCCACCCCGGGACCACATGATCAGCAGTCACACTTACGATCACTAGACCAACGATGCAGTTAACATTTCTATTATCGGGAATGTGTGTATGTAATATAAAGTGTTAACCACTCTTGTAAGGATTACAGTAGTCGAATGGCGGATTCAAAATCACGTCTGTTAAGTTCGCGGATCTTAACAATAGCATTTCTTATAAAAATACATATATTATATAAGACGTGTACATAATACTAGGTTGATTAATAAGTTTTTGGAGACGCAATGAATCTATAGGATAAGTATAAATACATTGTATTTATTTTTCAACGTAATCGCCTTTTAAGCTAATACACCGTGAATAGAGTTTTGCAAGTTGGCTCATTCTCATGGAAAAAAAGCTTGGTCTTGGGACGCGAAAAAGGCACATCACACATCACCTCATCCTCACCGTCGAATTTTATACCACGCAAGTGCTTTTTCAGGTATGTAAAAATATGAAAATCAATATGGTGGATACTGCATCAACTGAAACCCAGCAGAGATGGCAGCGCTTGCAAAATCAGATCGATGGGCAGGAGCACTATCATGATGAAAAAGTACTCTAATACGCAATTTTCCTCGACGTTTATTCTTTAGTTCTACGCGTAGTTTTTTGATTAAAGATGCTTAATAATCTACGGTTATTGTCTCTCCTTTACTTAAATAGTCGATCACTATTGAACCTTCCCCATCACCTTGGACGCAGACACCTTGAATCTCTTGGCTGGCGGGGAAGATGGTCTTTTCCACACCTTGCTTTGGTTTTTCGTCCCCGGGTCAAAATTGTGTACCCACGTTTCATCTACGGTTACGAAACGAGCGCAAAAAGAATCTGGATTTTCTTCAATTATTAATAAATTTAGCTTTGAAATGTCAACTCTTGGTTTCTTTTGGGCATTTGTTAACATTCGAGGAACCCAGCGTGCGGCTTTCTTTTTAAATTTTGAGGTATAAGTTAAAATAAACTGTCTTGCCCCAAAAGAAAGCTTTAAAATCTCAGCTAAATAATGAATGGTCATACATCGATTTATCTTAACAATTTCTTGGATTTTTATGCTCCTACAGTTTTATAAAGAAATAGCCTGGATTTTTCAAATAATAGATATATCCATTAAAATTTAGGAAGAAATAACGTTAGGAGACGATACAAAATGACTTTCTACGCATAGACGTTTCTAATGACTACCAAGTCACTGAATTCCTTCCCTACTGTTGTTTAGTCCTTACTCAAACAAGATGTATTTTTCTTATATTATCAGAAGATATTGTAAAACTTTTCAAAACTATTCCTACTTGAGAATATCGCAGATCTATGAAGGATATCCGTTAAAGTCTGCTATTGCTATTATTTTGAATATTTATATCGAATCTGGTGTGTTTCCTGATTTAATGAAAAAAGTAAAGTCATAAATTTATTTAAATTTACCCCAAATTATCATTGGATCCCACTGATTTATGACCTATTCCTATACTGCCAACACTAAGTAAAATTATTAGAAATATATATTCTAGAATGTATTCAGAAATAACTAATATTGCCCTATATAAACTACGTAAATTAAATATTCGTATCCCAATTAGATTTTCTCAAGAATTCATTACTCTACTTTCGGCGCCCCTTCATGGAACTGTACTAGAATTTAATTCCTCAAAACATAGGCTTTGCAAACTTTTGAATGCTTATAATCATGAAGTAGATATTCGCCATGACCTTCTTATGTTTATGTGTAGTAGTTTCTAGTTTTCTTGTTTTTTTTTAAGTTTAATATAGTATATTTATCTATAATAAGTTGTCTATCTATTATTAAATTTTGATATTATTATTAAATGTGAACTATTGTATGTGAAGTTTAATTTAGTGATTTAGAAATCGGCATTAGTATGAGTGTTAGATTGTTAGTGAACCAAATAAATAAATAAAAGTTTTAGGGTTTTTAACGTTAATATATTTTTGCTAAATACTAGGAAGAAGCACAAGCTAGTAATACCAGTTACTCGACTCCAAAAACTCCAGACTCAAGAGAGTAGTCCTTAAGGGGACTACAGGAGCTAAACGCAAGTTTTATATTGCCTTAAAGTATATGATCCAATACAGTAAACTAAATCAGAAAAATATATGATATTTTTTACTATATATGCTAGTTAGATAGTGTGATGAAAACATGATACTACTAATTTGATACGATAGAAAAAAATCATAAAGATACCTCTAAAAATTTTTTTTAACGAGTAAAAACCATACTAATATACATGCAATCATTTTGATTTTTTGTCAGATTATTCTACAAGCAACATGTTAATGTAATAGTGTTTTAATTTTTTAATCAAATTAATAGATTTTTTAAATCGCATTTTCTTATTTCTGAAATAATATGTACGGATGTGTGCGTAAACGCCTGTGTACCGACACTACTGGCCGAGGCCCGATACCACCAGACGTGTCACTCTTTTTGCCGCATTATTTACGTAAAGATCTTTTAATGTTTTTGTATAATTTTGCTTTTAAATTCATTGTTTCATATTCGTAAATATTCTTCTTTCGTGTAAATATACAATATTTTAAGTTTAGATTAATTTAAATTAAGTTAATAATTATAATTGGTACATATGGGAAATAAAGTGAAACCCGTTACGAAGACTAAAAAACGTTCATATAACTCAAACGCCCAACATATGAACGATATTAAAAGGTAAGAACATTTTATTATTACTAAATATTTATTTTTATAACAATAAACTTATGATTTGGAAACGTAGTGTATACCTGAGTACCTGGGTTCGAATCCAGGAATATGAAGTCAAATTTTATTTTTTATTTAAAGTATTATGTATTTAGATAAATTTATTAAATATTTTTATAAATACTAACAAAAAATATATATTTATTTTTATAACAATAAACCTATGAATTTAGGAAACGTAGTGTATTACAGTAGTGCATTTTGTAGAGTTATGGATTTGCAGTTTGCACTCGACAGTACCTGGGTTCGATTCCAGGAATATGAAGTTAAATTTTAACATAACATAACATAAACACTCACGCCTGTCACCCAGAGGGGTAGGCAGAGATTATGGACTTCCATTTGGCACGATCCTGACACACCTCTCTTGCCTCCTCCACATCTATATACCTACGCATACACGCTCGTCGGTTAAGGGTACTCTTAATTTGGCCCATTTTCAGTATATCGCCAATTTGGTCGATAAACCTTCGTCTAGGGTGTCCCTTCCCGACTCTGCCGTTCACCTCTGCTACATAAATTTGTTTTGTCACTCTTTCCTTATTCATTCTTTCTACATGACCAAACCACCGAAGCATTCCTTTCTTAATCCTGGTCACAACATCATCTTGCAAACCACACTCTTCTCTTATCACACAATTTCTCACTCTGTCATTCAGATTCAGCCCTAACATACTCCTTAATGACCGCATTTCTACAGCATTTACTCTACTCTCGTGCTTCTTCTGCCACACCCAACTTTCACTACCATACATTAAAGTAGGGACTAACACAGCATTATGAATTGCCAAACGTGCCTTTTTTGACGCATTCTGACTCTTCATAATAGCGTGTAGAGCCCCATTCACTCTATTTCCTGCGTTCACTCGTCGTTCTATATCCTTATCATACCTACCATCCCTGCTAAATACACATCCCAAATACACAAACTCATCTACTTGCTCGACCAATTCCCCTTCTATTCTTATTTCACAATTGTTTTACTTTCTTCTCTTTCAAAGACCATAACTTTCGTCTTACTTGCGTTCACTTTCATTCCCCTTTCTTTTAGTGAAATGTTCATTAATGTAACCATCATTTGCAACTCGGCCGCCGACGACGCGAGTATGACTTGATCATTGGCGTACAAAAGACATTTGACGGTTAACTCACCCATTCTTAACCCGCATTCTTCAACTTTCAGATTTTCCAAACAACTGTTCATAAATAGGTTGAACAGCCACGGGAAGCCACACAGCCCTGTCTGACCTTTATGGATGCCAAACCAGTCCGAGTAGGCCCTTTTGATCCTGACACAAGCACTGGAGTCCCTATACAGAGACTTCAATGCCTGTATCAACCCAGCACTCAACCCAAATGAGTTCAGTCTTTGCCATAATACATCCCTGTCCACTCTATCATAAGCCTTTTCCAAGTCCAAGAACGCACAAAAAACCTTTTGGTTTTGGCCAAAACTTTTCACGATCATGCGCATGGAAAAGACCTGATCCGTACATCCCATTCCCTTTCTAAATCCCGCTTGCACATCCCAAATTTTTCCATCAGTATCTTTCATAAGTCTTTCAATTAGTACCTTAGCATACAGTTTTTCCACAATGCTAAGAAGACTGATACCACGGTAGTTTTTACAGTCCTACTGCGATCCTTTTCCTTTATATAGTGGGACTATCACGGCTTTGCATCAGTCTCCCGGTACCCGCTTAAGTTCCCAACACAAATTAAACAAGGTATACAGCAGGTCTGCCACCACTTCCTCTCCAGCCCTTAGCATTTCGAGTGATACTCTATCATATCCGGCTGCCTTACCTGCTTTCATACTTTTCATTGCTTTCATTATTTCATCTATACTTATCTCTCTATCTCTTTCCTCTTCTTTCGGAATTTCTATTTCATTTAATTCAAACGTCTCATCACTCATAAACACGCTTTCAAAGTATTCCTTCCATCTCCTTAAACTCGACACTTCGCCATTCAGAAGACAGCCATTCTGGTCTCGTATAGCATCCATTCTAGGCTGTTTTGAATGTCCCCTGGCAGTTCTTACGAGTTTCCAGAACATTTTATTTTTTCCTGGAAGTTATCCGATATTCTTCTATCATTCTTATCCGTTCTTTCTTGCTTTTTCGTTTCAACTACTTCTTTTACTCTCTTATTTAGATGTCTAAATACTGCCTTTTTTCTTTCAATATCATCATTCATACCGCTAGAATGACTAGCCTTGGTTGCTAGTAAATCTAACCATGCTCTCTTCTTTGCTTCTACTTCCATCCGTACGTCATCATCCCACCATAAAGTGTTATTTTTCTTTTCATTCGTTCTCTTACTTACACCACATACTTCGGTAGCTGCATCCACCAAACCTTTCTTGAAATTATACCACACAGTCTCCAAGTCTAAATCATTCATACACAATTCATCCACACCACTTATATTTTCTCTCAGTCTACATTTGTGCTTCTCTTTTGCACCTTCATCTTGTAACCCCTCTGTTCTTATACGCTGTAACGCAGTGGTAGACACAGATGTCCGATGCCGCCAACGTCTGAATAGACCATTAATTCGGCATAAGACCAAGTAATGATCCGTCCCTATGTTGGACCCCCGGTAAACCCTTTTATCTACCACTGCGCTCCTCATTCTTTCATCCACAATTATGAAATCTATCATGCTTCTATCATCACCTCTTTCCCATGTATACATGTGAATCTTCTTATGACGAAAGAAAGTGTTCGTCACAAAAAGATTCTTTTCCACACATACGATGAGGAGGCTTTCACCATTCTCATTTATACTTTCATTACCAAACGTTCCCAATATCCTTTCATAACCAAGCCTCTTCACGCCAACCCTTCCATTAAAATCTCCTAATATAACAATATTTTCATTACCCTTGCATTTCATTAGCACCATCCTTACCATATCCCAAAACTGCTCTCGGATATAAGTGGGCTTAGACATGTCTAGGGCGTAGACCCCTAGAATAAACAACTTCTTTAAGCCCACTTTCATTCGTATCCATAGCAGTCTCGGGCTTACACATTCATACTCTTTCACACACTGACCCATTCTTTCTGAAAGGATGATACCGACTCCCTGGCATGCCCGCTCGGTCTCGTCTACCCCAGACCAGTACGCGGTATACATGCCATGTGTAGTGGCATCCTTTCCCTTCCGTTTCGTCTCATTTACACATAACACATCTATTCCTTTATCATACATCATATCGCATACTTCATCCATCTTATCATTCATTGCTCCACATACATTCAGCGTAGCCAGACGGGCTTCCGCAATCCACTTTTCGCCCCTCCAGGAGACAGAACGTGACGGGTGGCGAACCTCGTCGCCGGTTTTCCTCCCGGAGATTCTTCGCACCCCTGCCCCATTAAAGGGGCGCCGGGAACTCGGGGCCATTTCTTTTAATTTGTGCCTCATGGTGCGAAAGTAGGGGGTGGCATTTTTTACGCCGTTACCACAATTGGCGAGGAGCCAATTCTGTACTTTCGGCTTTGTCGCTTGTTTAGCACCACCCGGGGGACACGTGTAGGGTGGGCCTAGGGTTAGGTGGTCGAAGCCTACGGACGCGAGCGACTTAAATTTTATTTTTACTTTTTTATTTAAAGTATTACATATTTAGACAAATCTATTAAATACTTTTATAAATAATAACTAAAAAAAACATATTTATTTTTATAACAATAAACGTATATTTGCAGTTTGCACTCGAGAGTGCCCGGGTTCGATACCAGGAATATGAAGTCAATTTTTTTTAATTTTTCATTTTAAGTATTACATATTTAGATAAATTTATTAATTACTTTTATAAATAATAAGTACAAAAAACGTTTGAAATGTAATTATTTTTTACAGGAGAAAGAAAGTTGAAAATATCAACAAGGAAGTTAGTATTTCCAATGTGTAAGTACCTACAACTTTTCAAAGCTATAATAACAATAAAAAAAAAAAACTAAAAATACATAATGTTTTTGTTAAAAGGCCGCGGCTTATTGATAAATTAACAAATAGGCATGACGAAATAACAGAATCATCTGAAAATTTCGATGTTACTTATCACATGTAAGAGTTTAGGTTTATTGACTTTGTTTATAAGTAGGAATTATAATTATGTATGAATGTTAGGTATTTTACTTGTAGCTTAACAATTTTTCAAAGGCAAATACAAAAAATAAACGAAATGCAAAATTTTATTACCTATCTTGTAAACCATAGAACTAGAATATTTAGAATCGACATATCTACATGAAATATTCAATTTTTTCCATAGATTGGAAACAGTACCACAGGAAAATCATCATTGTGAAGTTATTGATATAAGTAAATATTATCCATCGAAGCATGTACTGGAAGAAGCCTATAGTACACAGGTAATATTCATAACATCAGCCGCACGTTGTAATGTAACATCACCTTGCCACAAACACGTTTAGTTTTAAAATTGATTTTGAAAATAATAATGGAAGAATAGAATTTTAGGTGGCTAGTACTCCTGAAAGGCAATTTGATGTCCAACTTTTATTTCCTGGGTCTCTTTACAATAAAATAAGCGAAAATGTCCAATATATGGGTTATCATTCTATAACTGCAAGAAGACTGTTCACTCATACCTTCAAAACAAATCTTATGACGAAACAGAAAAATACCTAAACTGATTGTTAAATAGCTTCCTTGACTTCCCTACCTACACACGCACACACACTCACACACAGACACACATACATGTGAATATATTTCTCAATTTTATATTTAATCATTTGAAAACTAGATTTTGTTATCATTGTAGCACTTACAACTGTAAGTATGTACTTATTATATACCTACTATTACGGGGATTGAAACTGTTACTCCTTAACACAGCTTTTGTAACAGCATCCACTAGATTGAATTTAATATTTTATAGATAGTACAAACGATGTAATGTCCTACCCATGTACTACAATCACTTTTATATTAATAAAGTTTATTACTATGTATTATTATATAAATAAAAATGTTTTAAGTTTTATCGAATCAGTTTTATTTCAAAATCACCCACATCCTTAAATTTTCAAGTAACATTTAATTAAAATTAAAAATAATTTCGTTGTCCCATCTATTTCTTTGCTAGATCTTTATCTTACTTGCGTTTCGTCTACTATAACACTCGGGCGTAACCTCGCTAATCCGTTAGTGTTAAACCTCACTGTCGTTAGATGGCGCTCACCTTTATTGTGTAAATGTGTGCGTGCATCATTCGAGGTCACTTGGCTCTTGTAGTCCTCTTAATAGGACAATGTTACGCTTACTACTCCTACTGCTATACGCTTTTACGATAAAGTTTCCGAAAATATATAAGACCTATACTAATGTCAAAAATTAAGAAAAGAATCTTGCTCTTTGAAAAAAAGTGCCGCTGAGTTTCTTGCTGGTTCTTTCCTGGACAGAGTTTATTCCTGAACCGGTGAAGAAATAATAAATTACTTTCAATAAGTATTCTTGTCGTGTAGTGGCGGTGTAAGAATATCCACTAGTCCATATCGTCCCGTGGGTGTCGTAAGAGGCGACAGAGGGAAAATGAAACAGGTGGTGGTCAGCACCACCTTCCTGATACAACTCAAAATAATAAAAAAACCTGCGGTTGACAACCCGCTCGATAGACGTGTCAACTTTGGCAAAATCCCCCCCCCCCCCCACCCCATGAGGCAATCTATAGGGGAGGCCTATGTTCAGTAGTGGACTTTTATATGCTGTAATAGTAATGGAAATATTTTTGTTATCGATATTAAATAAAAATGAAGATATTTTATTCCAATTACGCACGCCCAATGTATATGAGAACGAAACAGGAGAAATATGAAGATATTTATTGTTAATGTTCTAAAAATTTATTTTTTTCATCACATTAATCCCAGTTCTAAACTTTTATATGCTATAGAAACAACGTAAGCCTGCAATAACACTGTACGATATTAAAAAAAAGTAAACAGACGTGTGACGCAAATGAGTACATTCCATTTAATAAACTTATTTCCTTTGGGACACTAGACACACGCATGTTAATAACACGCAACAAGTGCATTCATACCAAATGTATACCTTACTATATACAACCTGACACAGGAATTAATAACACAAATAATAATATCTAGGCACACGCTAGTGTGCCTGCCAAGTTCTGAAGAAAAAGAGCGACGCACAGGTCTAAGAAGAAAAAGGGATCTTCCCTTGTCCTTCCCGCCGAGCGAAGTGTTTAGACCGGGGAGCGGTCAACACTCCATTTAGTTAAAACAGAGTCTGCTTGTCTTATGAAAAAGATGCAACTTGTAATATTAATAAAGGGAGAAGGATTGTTCTAAGACTAGAATCACCACAGTCTTCGACCACAGCGTTACTTACTATCTGGTACGTTAGTGTTAATACGGTTGCATGAACGTCAATATACCGGATAAATGAACATATTACTCAATTCAATAAATTTTAATATCTCAATTACAATAGGTAAATATAAAATGTTATTCGTTGCTTCAACTGTTTCGTCTTACTTTGTATATTTCATCTGTGTTCAGTTAACTGGCAAAATAGCGGCGTACTCTTTATTTGTTCTTTTGCTTGACTTTGATAAAAAATTCTAACTTATATTTAGAAAAATTCACACACTCGAAGTTTTGTAGGAAAGTAAAATAAATTCAAAGATAAGCTGTACAATCCCACGTTAGAGTTTTAGTGGGCAGGAGTCAGACATAACCCGCCTGCTATCTCTAGGGCAGCCGGGTATCCGTGAGGATTACCATACGTCAAAAAAGAAGTCACATTCAATCTCAATAAAATGGTACCATTTATACACACCAAAAATAATTGGTACATTTTGAATAGGTTGCTATAGGCACATTGTTACGTTCAAATGTACTTTAGGTGGCTTAGAATCATACGACTTAAGGTTGTATATAAAACCTTAGTTTAACTAACCGCAATTGGCTGGACATAGTTGTGGCCGGCTTACTGCTAATTATACGAACGTTAAATAAAATAATAATATATTATTTGCCCTATTATCGGATCATAAGTCACAAGTAAACCCCTAGTTTATTCTGAAAGATCGCCAACGCACCTGCAATTCCTCTAATGTTGCGGATGTTCATGGACGTCGGTGATCACTTATCAAGCCGCATGCCTGTTTGCCTCATCTACAATAAAACATCGCTTGTAGATTTATAAAAATATGCATTTTAGTTGTGGAAAAAATGCATAAAGCATCTCATAGAAAATTATATATCGGTTCAGTGATCTAAGACTTCTTCTGTGTGGGTAATTTAAGCTTTCCAACTTTGATGTTCACTTTACCTGCTCATGGCTTCATAATAATAAAAAGAAATATTAAATATTAAAGGTAATTAATATACTAGTTTTATAGGTGTTAAGAATTCCATTCCTACCTAAAGGGTAAACAGTAAGTTTGTTTCTAAATGTGGTCTCTAAGTACGTTTTTCACTTTAGTTGCATAAAAACTAATATAAAAATATTACGATATACTACGTGACAAAATTTTCAGTTAAAATTAATTGATTGAATGTTTGCTAGCGGAGCCAGGGTAGAGAGTGTATAGCGGTGCGTAAAGCGTAACGGTGCATTTAGAATATATATTACGTCGTTCACCACCCAGGACACAGTAATAGAAAAGCGTGCTCATGCAAACCAACCGCCACGCCCCGAAGTCTTTTGTGGCATAATGCGGCGTTTTAAGAACAAGTATTTACCGACTTCAACAACTTCACACGTAATGTTTCCGACAACTACCGGAATAAGTGTAACATGGACTTTACACGTGACCTTTGCCTTGAACTGAATTGTAATGACGAATATAATAGAAATAAGCACTATTTTTACTACCGTGTAGTAGCGCTATAAGAATATCCACTACCCCATATCATCCCGTGAGTGTCGTAAGAGGCGACAGCGGGAAACAAATCAGGAAGCCGCTAATGCCTATTGCATTAGCGTCTTCCTAATAACGACCAAAAAAAAAAAACTGCGGTTGCTAACCCGCTTGCCAAACGTAGCAACTATGGCAAATATCCTCCCGTTTTATTTAACACATTTAATCATGATATTTTTATCTCCATTAACATATTAAATAAAATAACTTACAGTCCAGTGATCGCAATTTATTCTTAAATATTATTCTGGAAGTAACTTACACGTATGAAAGTATTTTTTATAAATTTTTTATATAGAATATGGGTAGATGCTGTGGTCCATAGACATCTAAATTTATCCTCATTTAAGAATCAAAATGCAGTCACCCCTGAGGACTGAGATGGAATGCCTCGTTTCCAGTAAAGAGGGTCTCCGGTTTTCTACACTCACCATACGAAACACAGTAGCATTAAGCTGCTATTTTACGCTGGTATTCTGTGAGAGCGGGGTTCTTCAACGGTTGAGCCGACCCATTTGTGCTATAACTATAATATAGCTGCAGCATGGCTCCACCACGTACAAAACACGTTCGGGAGATTACGACACATTTTATCGTCAGGCATACTTCAAAGATTCAAAACGAGATTGTACTACCAGTGCGTGTTGTCAGTGATGACTTATGGATCTGAGGCGTGGCCCTTCACTGCTGGCCGTATGAGAAAACTCAAGGTCGCTCAGCAAACTTTGAAGATAGTTATCTTCAAAGATCGGATTTGAGAGGGATAGCCCTCGCATAGCCAGCATTGGCTCGGGGTTCCTTTGCGTGATAGACTTAAAAATGAGGATATTCGTCAATGTCGGTTACAGTAGAACCATTGTAACAGACATTACCTACGGATTACCAAGCTGAAGTGGCAATAGGCCGGCCATGTAGCTCGATGAACCGACTACAGATGGGAATAAAAGGTTCTCGAGTGGCAATCGTTAGACGAAGTGTAGGGCGAACCCACTAGATGGAGTGACAAACTGGTAAGACATGCAGGAACTCGATGGATGCAGGAGAATCAGGACCGTGCTTTGTGGCGTTCCTTGGGGGAGGCCTACGTTCAGCAGTGGACTTGTAAGGTGAAGCTGTAATAATGATGAAGATGTTGAAAATTATTTTTAAAATTTTTGTCTGTCTCTCTCTGTCTGTTTGTCTGTCGGGTTAATCTTTGGAATGGCTGAACCGACCGTAATGAAACTTCACAAACAGATAGAGAGCAACGATTTACGAGAGAACGACACATTTTATCCGAAGAACGTGAAGTTTGCTTTTGAAAAACAAGTTTGTTATATAAATAGTCTTTGATTATTTTAAGCCTAAATGATCCTACCCATGCCAAGTCGGGGCGGATTTCTAGTTTAAAATAAAGTAAGCTAATGCTAAGTTCTGTAAATGCTTTGCACTGTGAAACAGCTTAAGAGCATCGATCACTAATTTTTCGTGCCGTGGTTTTTGCAAAACTTGACTGTAGAATGTGCCATTAAAAAGGCGTTACCACCTCGTTTAATACAGACGTAAAATTAACAGACCGGCGATGAGGAGCAGCGTCAAGGTTGCGAGAAGCCTGGTACTGCGATCGTCAATCCGAAGGCAAATTATCCCTACAGCGAAAGAGGCCCAAATGTTCTGGGAAAAAACCTATATGACTTTATAAATGGTTTGATAATTAAATGTAACATTGGCCTAGTCATGTAGTAGCGTTGTTTTCAGTGATTGGTAAGTATTTATACGTAAAGTATGAAGTAAGATTTTGTTTCAAACCTAAGTTTCTTCATGTGGTAGAGCCTTGGCGTAGCTATAATATGGTTGTAGCACGAATGGGTCGGCTCGAACGGAGAAAGACCGCGCTCTTGCAGAATACCGGCGTAAAATAGCAGCTTAATGCTGCTCTTTTTTGTGTGGTAAGTTTAGAGAACCGGAGACCATTTTTACTGGAAACGAGGCATTCTATACTTGTCCTCAGGGGTGACAACGCAACTGCATTTTGATTTTTAATAGAGGATAGATGTAGATGTCTATGGGCCACAGATTCCACTTACCATCAGGTGGACTGTGTGCTCGTTGTTTACTCTTATTAAAAAAAAAGAATGACGCAGGAACAAAACAATTTTAAAACAGTGACTTGTTTCAATCTTTTAAATTGAACATACGAGAAAAGGCGCATAATCTGTTAAAATCGTAAAAAAGAGATTTCCATGAAAATAAAATGCAATCACTGATAAGTAAGTAAGTGATTTTGATACTTATCAATACGATCGTAAAAAATATCAAAGGCGTAAAATCGCGGATACGGTAACCGTTAAGGGAAATAGGATCGTAGCAATTTCTGGTTCACATGTTTTTTTTTTATAAAACTGTAGTGACAAACGAACTTACAATTCATCTGATGGTAAGTGACAACTGAAGATCATGGACACCTGAAACCAACTTTAAACAAAAAGAAAGCTCGAAAGTCATTGTCACTTTTGAGGACAAAGATGGAATGCTTCACAGCAAGTAATTATACAGGCTCTATATACCCTACACACCGGACACAGCAGTGCACTGTGGTGGCAGAAAAAGATAAGAGGGTACCCAGATGGACTCCTAGGCATAAAAAGAGTCCTACACCCTAGTACATATACTATACCATTACTACCGTCTGTCGGACTTAGTAATAAAATATTAATGCAATACTTTAAAATAATGCTAGAGAATCTATATACCTATACTATAAAAGAACTTCTGACTTGAAAAACCTTCTTTATCCCCTGATAAATAAATAGAAGCCTGTTCAAGAATATAAATTCCCACTGGGATTTCGGGTAGTCATTTTGGAATGAACATACCATTTGGGGATGGCGAATATTACCACATGTGTCATAATTTTTTACAAGTGCTTCTTGTAAGGACTGGTTCGATCGGGCTTGCAAGCTTGCGACACATTTATTTGTTTAAATTTTGCCTGGTTTATTAATATGCACGGTACACTACGTTCAGTTGAGGTTAGCAGTAAAGGATAAACGAGTAGAGTTAATACTTGTATATCCTTTTTATTTCAGACGTATATAATACTAAAATACAAAGTAACCACCTACGACCCTCTGCTTGGTTATTTGCTCATCATTAGGCATTATGAGCACACATTGTCCGACCATCGACACATCGTTTTCGATGTCACACTTCGCCAGCCTATCAATAGTTCCAGCCGCCGAGAGGGCAGCCCACTGCGGCGTTGGTGTCTGAAGCGGCTAGACCGAGACAAGCTCGAAGTCGCCGCCATCGTCCCGGCATGGTCAGAAAAAGTTGAAGGGGTTCAGTTCCATCCGGAAGAAGAAGCAAACTGGTTTCGAGGTACGATTTACGCAAATATGCGACTTTTCGATGCCCAGAACCATTCGGCCTAAGCGCAGGTTGGTGTACTTGTGGTCGGCAGAAATCGCACGGCTCCGTGCGATTTCAAAGAAGATCCCTGGGGGCGGCCATACAGAATAGTGCTGGGTAAACTCCGGCCCTGGTCGCCCCCCTTAACGGAAACTCTCGATCCGGACCTGCTGGGAAGGGTGGTCAGCACGCTCTTCACAGAGGACCAGTCAAGTCCCTCAAGCCACCCGCTATCATCATGGGAGTGGCAAGATGAGATGGCGGTAACCGTGGAGGAGCTGGACCGAGCCGTTAGCCGCTTAAGAGCTCGAACACTGCACCGGGACCCGACGGTATCCCGGGTCGAGCCCTAGTGCTGAGTCTGACTGCCTGGGGGACAGGCTTAGGAGCTGTTTACCGACTGTCTGCGGAGTGCCAAGTTCCCCACTGCATGGAAAGAGGCAAGGTTGGTCCTCTTGAAGATGGAAAGCAGGGCCGCCGATTCTCGACGACTTTGCACATTAGGGAAGAGATTGGCAAATTGTTCGAAAGAATAGTTGCCACTCGGCTCAACGGGCTGCTGTCGCGCGTTGGTTCCGATTTGGCTGATAGCCAGTTTCTACAGTAGATGCCATTATGCGAGTCCACTCCCTGTCGGAACAAACAGTATCCCATGGTGGTGTGGCGTTGGCGAGAAGTCTCGATATCGTCAACGCCTTTAATTCTCTACCCTGGGTTGCAATCAGAAGCGCACTGGCATACCATCAGGTGCCCCCCTACCTGCAAGGTGTTATCGGGGACTACTTGCGCGACAGGTAGATCCTGTACATGGGGCAAAATGGTAGAAAGATCCGGAGAGAGATCAGACGTGGGGTTCCACAAGGCTCGGTGCTGAGGCCGCTACTGTGGAACCTTGTATGATGCGTATGATTACGTTTGCTATGCAGACGACACGTTGGTGGTTGCCAGCGGAGTCACCTGCGAGAGGGCCAAAGAGCTCGCCGAGCTTGGGGCGGAAGTCGTCGTCGCCAAAATCCACGAGTTGGGATTAGAAATAGTGCCTCACAAGACCGAGGCCCTATGGTTCCATAAATTACGACGCGGCAGGGAACCACCCGACTCGTGTATCCGCGTAGGTGGATCTGAAGTCCGAGTGGGGTGGTACATGAAGTACCTAGGCCTCCACCTGGACAGTCGATGGGGCTTCGAAGAACACTTCGAGCGCCTTGTCCCCCGGATTGAAAGGGTAGTGGGTGCTATGCATAGACTGCTGCCCAATCTAGGGGGATCAAGGGAAGAAGTGCGTCGCCTCTATGCAGGAGTGATACAGTCCGTAGCCTTGTACGGGGCGCCTGTTTCGGCGAAAAGGCTGGCCATCCGTCGCTGTAGATCTAAAATCTACAGGGTGCAGCAGAGGATGGCCATACGGATCGTGCGAGGATACCGCACGATATCCTTCGAGGCGGCGACAGTCTTGGCTCGCTTTCCTCCTCTGGACATACTGGCGGACATGGATGCGAGGGTATACGACCGGACGCGTATTCTCCACCAGAGCATCGGGAGTGAGCCAGTTGAGGTGTTCGAAGGAGTCAAGCGGCAGGACGACTTAACGCATTCGTAACACAAATGCGCGCAAAAGCGTTGTTGGAGCAATCCTGCCGCACTTTGAAGCCTGGATGCGTCGAAGAACAGGATGACTCACCTACAGACTTACACAGATAATGACAGGGCACGGGTGCTTCGGTGATTATTTGTATAAGATTGGACGCGAAGCGACTGCGAACTGTTTCCACTGCGGTGGGTAGGAACAGGACTCCGCATCCCATATGCTGGCAACTTGCCCAGCGTGGGAACGGGAGCGGACGGTCCTGGTAAGCCGGATCGGTCAGAACCTGTCCCTTCCAGCAGTCGTGTCGGCAATTCTGAGCAGGGACTCTGCGTGGAGGGCCGTAGCCGCCTTCTGTGAATCCGTGATGATCCAGAAGGAGGCTTCTGAGCGGTGTCGGGAGAGGACAGATCCCGCTCGGAGACGACGTCGCCAAGGCGTTCGTCACGGCCCTCCCCTTGATAATGGTGTTCCCCTACCAGAAACGGGGCTTCGGGGGTTACGGGCGCTCGGGGCGGCGGCGCCGAGCGTCTAGTGATGTAACGACTGAGGAGAACGGTGACTCGAAAGTGGTCTCGAGCACCGTGATAGCATTGCGAGGGTGCTGGGGGCAGTAAAGACTGTCCTGGGACGTGCTTTAATAGAGCAAAGCGAGAGAGGGGCCCCGGTTGCGTTCCGAACGGAGATCCCGGAACCCCTCACATATACGCTGATGGTGACCACCGTGGGGTTTTGGACGGTAGGAGTCTGGCATAACCTCTTTGTTGCCCCCACAGCAGAAGGTATCTATGACGATTTCCCCACGATAAAAAAAGGCATTATGAGCAGCACTATATTATATTCATTCTGCGCAATTAACAGCTCTGAATCACGTTTATTTGTATCAATTTTGCCTGGTTTATTAACATGGACGGTACAATACGTTCAGTTGATGTTAGCAGTAAAGGATATACGAGTAGAGTTAATACTTGTATATACTTTTTATACCAGCAGAATATAATACTAAAATATAAAGTAACCACCTACGACCCTGTGCTTGGTTATTTGCTCATCATTAAGCATTATGAGCAGAACTATATTATATATAGCACTATATTATATTCATCTTGCTATTATTTTTAATACTTGTATCGATTCTGGTGTGTTTCCTGATTTAATGAAATATAGTAAAGTAATACTTTTATTTAAATTTGGTAGTACATTGGACCCCGCTAATTTTAGACCTATTTCTGTACTACCAACTCTCAGTAAAAATTTTGAAAAATAATATTGGATCAATTGTTAATTTTTTTTTAATACAAATCAATTAATTTATATAAACCAATTTGGTTTTACAAGGGGTCGCTCGATGTCTGACGCCGGTGACGAGCTTATGAAATATATTTTTAATGCCTGGGAGAATTCACAAGATGCCTTAGGTATTTTTTTGTGATCTTTCCAAGGCTTTCGATTGTGTTCATCATGAGACATTAAATTCAAATTTAATTTTAAATTCAAGTTTATTTATTGCCAGAATGTAGTACATAATATTATGATTTTGTTATTTGTTAATGAGACCTTACATTCTACCATGATAATGGCGTGCAATATCTTTACAATATACAAAAAAAAAATATTATTACAAGTTAATGAGAAAAATTATTAAAGAAAAATAACTATGTAATTATTTAAAAATATTTTAGCGTCAAATTTTTAAATGACAATAAATACATGTCAAAAATTTAATTAATTATGTTAATGTTTATATATAAATGTCAAATATCTAAAAAAAAAAAAAAAATATTAAATGTAAAAAAAACAGTTTTTCTGTATTTCACCATTATTGTACAATCAGGAAACTACAACATTACGGTGAAAAAATTTGGCGCTTAGACTTATTACTTCATATTTAAGTAACTTCAACCATTGATATACAAAAAACCCTAGATACACATTCAGCGTCCCAAAAACGTCCTCATAAAATGAGCGCACAATTTAAAGTTGCGCTCATTTTAAGTACTATAGTGTCGCTCGCATTGCTGCACGCACGTTAAAAATGCCTAAGTGTTCGTTGAAATATTGTAAAAATAATACGTCAAGAACGTTAAAAAAGGATGGGATATCGTACTTTCAGTAAGTAAAAGAGTTAATTGATTTGTTTTTGTTGTTTATATGACTAAATATTGGGAGAAATATGTGATTTTGATTTAATTTGTCTTAAAACTTCACTCAACGGTCCAAGTATAACACGGCAAATTTCAATGGCCGCTTTGTAAGTGTGAGAACTGCAATGCATTACAACCTTTGATTTTAGCCGAATAATACAAATGACCCTGTTCTTATTTCAATGGAGTTGATTTTTTATTATTGTGTTTAATTTTTTAACTAATAAGTTTATTAACTTAGTACTTTTTTTGCATTTTTTTTTAATTAACACAGTGTGTGTGTGTGTGTGTGTGTGTTAATATATATATATATATATATATATATATATATATATATATATATATATATATATATATATATATATATATTTACATAATTATTTATAATTTTTAACCGACTTCCAAAAGGAGAAGAGGTCATAAATTCGAATGATGATAAATGATGAACTTTGGAGATACATTACGGAACTGTTCATCGAACGATAGCAAATCGTAATAAAGAACTTTGTTCTGGTTATACTTTTTGCTGATAACCGCAGTTCGAAGTGGGAGGAAGAGGTTGAAGTGAAACTAGTGTTTATTTTCTTTATTGAATAAATTTCTTAATTTTAGAAGAATGTTGTTTTTGATTGTAGGTAGGTATCTTGTATAAATCTTGGGTGACTAATTGAAACGAGTTATTTTATATGCATATTTTATTATATAATTTTATATTTTAGTTTTCCTCGTGACCCAATACGATGTGCAGAATGGACATCAATCGTCAGTCAGCAAAGGCGTGAAGATGTTTTATGCCGAATAACTCGAGCGTTGTTTGTTCAAAACATTTTTTTGATGAAGACATCTATGTCACTGCAAAATGCATAAAACGAATAATACCGTTATTCCTCGTGTAGCGGTAAGTAACTTTTGTTAGTCAGAAAAGTTAATTTGTAAAATATTATTGCTAGTTAGTATGCTAGTAATTAATTATCATTTTGATGTTGCTTACAGATTAAAATACCGAATGACAGCGGTGATACTGAAGTCAGACGTATGATTTCAATGTTTCATTTAGAAAATAAAAAGGAATTAATATCTCCTACCACTCCTCTAAGTATAGACTGAATTTTGGATACATCTCGAAAAGTTATAATTAAAAGAGAACTTCTCAAGTGCTGCAAAAGGTTGATCAGCAAGGAAAAAGTCATCAACAACTTAAGGAAAAATATTCTAGGCTTGTTAAAAAAACATTTCACTAAAGAATGCGTTAAAAGTTTTAAAGAAAAGATTTAAATTAGACTCAAATTTATGTCAAGATCTATTTACTTATATAGACCCAACTGAATTGTTTAATTCAAATTTTTTGAACAGTGTAACAAAAAGGAAAAGATGTTTAAAGTATCCTCCGGAGGTCAGAAAATTCACATTGACATTACATTTCTATTCACCAACAGCTTATAAATATATTCGGAAAATGTATAATACCTGCTTACCTCATACCACGTTATACCTCTCCGTTACACCTCATACCTGATTACCACGTTGCATGGTTGGTACAAAAGTGTTGAAGCAAAACCAGGTTTCACACAGGAAGCACTTGATAGAATTTCAGAAAAGGTTAAAAACACAAACAAAATTTTACTATGTTCGTTAGTGGTTGACGAAATGTCGATTCGACAGCAAAAAATTTGGACTGGAAAGCAATATGAGGGCTTAGTTGACATAGGTATAGAAAGTAACGACTCAAATCAAATAACTACTCAAGCGTATTGGTTTTTATTAGTGTCTGTTAATGAATCATGGAAAATTCCTATAGCTTATTTCTTCATCAGTAGTTTAACCGCCGAAAACAAGACAAATTTAATAAAAATTGCACTCACAAAATGCCACACCGTAGGAATAAAAGTAGTCTCATTAACATTTGATGGTTGTAAGACAAACATATTTGTCATGAAACTATTAGGGTGCAGAATGGAGGATGCTCACAATTTGAAGCCTTTTTAAAACCCCCACAGCTGATTACGATGTTTTTGTATTCCTTGATGCATGTCATATGATTAAGCTAATGAGAAATTTATTCGAATCAAAAAAAAATACAATAGCGATAACAAACAAATAATATGGAAACTAGTCGAAGATCTTCACAAAGCTCAAGAAAAACATGATTTCCATTTAGCTAATAAATTAACTCAAAAACACATTTGGTTCAAAAATTCAATTATGAAAGTTAAACTAGCAAATCAACTTTTAAGCCGCAGTGTGGCGAATGCAATTACTTTTTTTGATACCGTTTTAAATATTCCAAATTTCATGAATTCGGGTCCAACTACTTAGTATGATAATTTATTCGATATTTTAAATTCAAGGAATTTCAACAGCAGTGGTTTCAAAAGACCCCTATGCAGCATTAATTCCAACGACGTTTTTAAATTTTTGTAGACTTCGAAATCATATTTACTATCCATTTATATTATAGTTCAAAGAAAACGCACCATAAAAAAGAAGGGAGAAACAAGAACAATATTTTCACAAGGCAAAATACATGTATACAATTGCCAAGCCAATACAGGAATTGTCGGGTTGCTTGTTTGTATTGACAGTGTTGAACGTTTATATACTAGTTATGTGGAAACCAGTTATTTATCATACATAGTATTAGCCTATAAGTTTAGCCAGGATCATGTTAAGCTCTTCTTTGGCAACATTAGCAGTCAAGGAGGGTTCAATAATAATCCCAATTCCCGCCAATTTAAATCCGCATATAAAAACTTTTAATGCATTTGGAACTCGGTTCCAAATTTACAGGCAATTCTGTTCATTTAGAAAATGTGCTTATTTTGAATTGTGGGACGACTTTATCAAACATTAATTACACCAGCATTGGATATCGTTTCGATATAGAAAACGAAATTTTGTCAGTCCAAGATAGCAGTTATGAGACATATCAGAATAATTGTGATATCTTATCAGATTCATTAAATAATTCCAGCTCTGAATATGTCAGTCAAATTATTGGATATATAGCAGGATTCGTGGTCAGATATCTACTTAAAATAATTAAATGTGACATCTGCAAAGATTCTACAATAGCTCGTTTTAAATTATGATTTCACAAATTAATAGATATAAAAGATTTTGTTGGCCTGTGTTACGCTAATGGAGATGTTTACACTATATGTAATAAAACAGAGGAGATAATAAGACGAGAACAGCGCATACATGGTCAAAAAACACATCCAAGGCCTATTTGTGTTCCTTAGTTTTAAAATGTACATTAAATTTAAATATATTTTCTAGTATTGATACACATTCCCTTCATCAACCTGCTCTATTCAATCACAAAATTAGTCTTATAAAAGCTATTATAGAAAAGTTTATAGATGTTCGCTTACATTATATCGCAAAAAAACAACAACTGAAAAGCTGAAATCTAATTCAAAAAGACAACTCTACAATAAGCTAAACTTATTTCAAGGAAATTAATGTTTCCTACTGTGTTATTTGGAATAAGTACTGGAATTTTCATTTGTGAGTTTTTTTTCCTTAAAATATTTTTTAAATACAACCAATACACAATTATCAGTAGTACCACACTCCCAATATTCACGGAAATAAAATAAATACCAGAAAGTGCATACGATTTCTTACTTTACTTTTACATGGTTGTTTTAACGATTTAACCAAAGTATTATGTTATTCTTTTTTAAAGTTTTAACCTAAGTATCAAAGTACCGAAGTAAAAGCTGTATATATAGAATAGCTCTGAACTACCACTAGGAGCGTTAGCCACTCCCCGGGCAAAACACCTTGCCCGGCGGGAGATCTCCACTTTTCCTACCTTTAATATTTATTTCATTTATTTATAAATTTTCTACCCAAAACATATTTACGATCAGATAAAAATATAAATATGCGTTCGGAACACATATTTATATAAGTTTTACAAACTCTTATAATACTTAGTCAATGTATAAAATAATAAAAAGAATAAAAATATATTCGTCTCCACTTCTTGCCTTGTCCTACCGGCAAACTTCGAACATTAAATTTTATTGCTTTTTGGACATTGCTTTGTAAAAACATATTTTAGTCATACACGTAAGGTTGAATTTGAAAAAAAATATGTTTATATCATAACCATAACTACTTAAGCATAATTGGCGACAGTTTTGAGAGTAACTTTTGTACGGGATTGTGTATCTTGGGTTTTTTGTATATCAATGAACAGAACTCAAAAAATCGTGATCAATGATAAAGGTACCTCCGGATCGATAGTATCAATGGGCGTTCTTCAGACCTCGATTCTTGGCCCATTCCTGTTCTTAATCTATATTAATGACTTACTTTATCTTGTAGGGGACAATCACGATATTGTATTATTGCTGATGATACCTCTTTAATTTTCAAATTCAAACGGCAGTCAATTAATCATGACGATGTTAATAATGTTCTATCGAAATTTGTACATTGGTTTAACGCCAACAATTTGCTCTCAAACAGCACAATAAGACAAATAAGACAAAATGTATTAAATTTACAATACCTAATGTAAAACATTCGAATACCAATGTGCTCTTAAATGGGGAGGATTTGAGTCTTATGGATACCATAGTTTTTCTTGGTATTGATGCGGAATGTCAATGGGGTCCCCATATATCTAAATTAGCAAGCAGACTTAGTTCTGCAGCATATGTTGTAAGAAAGATTAGAAGTCTCACAGATGTTAAGACAGCTAGATTAGTTTATTTTAGTTACTTTCATAGCGTGATGTCTTATGGAATTTTGCTATGGGATAATGCGACTGATATTGAAGACATAATTGTTTTGCAATGGAGAGCCCTACGGACGATTTATAACTTAAATTGTAAAGAGTCCCTCAGAGAAAAATTTAAAGAAATAAATATTGACTTTGGCATCGAAATATATTTATGAAAATGTAATGTGTGTACATAAAAACATAAATAGCTTTAATAAGAATAAGCATCTTCATACTTTAAACACTAGAAACAAACATAAGCTTGTAATGCCAGTTACTAGACTCCAAAGAATCAGCAATTCATTTATGGAGCAATGTATACACTTTTACAACAAAATCCCAGAATATTTTCTGAGTTTGTTAATAAACAATTTTAAAAGTTTTATTAAAGAAAAACTTGTACAAAATGGGTTATTATAATATCAAGGAATACATGAATGAAAATAACCCCTGGAAATAAGGTGATTGCCATCATGCTGGTTCTATGAAAATTCATTTAAAAATTGTACAAACAAAATAATTGTTAAGTGAAATAATTATGTTTAAAAAAATAAGTCCCACTGGGTTTCTTGTTGGTTCTTCCCAGGACAGAGGTATTTTACGAACCAGTGGTAAATAAAAAATGATTTTCAATAAGTATTATGTAATAATCAATATTGAATAAAAAATCATTTTATTCTATTCTATTCCATTCTATACATTCTGCGCAGTTAACAGCTCCGAATTGAACTTGGCACGGAATACTGCTAAATTCTCTTAGTAACTAGACTACATAATATATAAGCGATACTAAAATCGGTACAAATATAGATGACTCCATCTAGTGACTCTTAGACATTGACTTCTATTATACAAGTACGCTGGACTGGTTATTCACCGTGACATAACGAGGCGATTTGATTTTCACCATTTTGGCGCTTATAGCAGAAGCGAGCGTCCACGGAACTAATAATAGAGATGGTACAGTGTAACAAAATATGTCGATAAAAATTCTGTGACCATGCCTATCATTTTAATATAATGTCATAATATAAATAAATGTATCAATTAATACTTACGTCTTAGGCACAAGCTTTATACCTCATATAAAACCAAAATTGACGCGGCTTTAGTCTATCTACGTTTTTCTTTGTTACTATTGAACGAGTTTTGTCTCGGATTTCACCAGTATGGTTCATTCGAGAGGTTTAAAATGGTCCAATGAGTAGGAAAAACTGGTAGTAACAGTAGATAACTAGAAAATATAAATAAAATAATTTTGTAAAGAATTTATTGTTAACCATTCATTTAGTCCTCGTAGTAGGGAAAATAAATAAGCTGCCAAAATATTATGCCTATTTCAACAACGTCTATAGGTTTAAATTACATTAACAATATATAATAAATATAACAAATCATACGTCATAATCAGTTTGCTTCAGACGCCAATTCATAAGTTTTATGCTTTTTAGTCACAATTTTAGTATAGAGTCGGTTGAAAACCTGTAAATTAATAAATATTTGATAATTATCCGTTGTCAGCGCCTTCCATTGTTGTAAACAGATATAGGTAGAAAAAAATCGTTTAGTCTTATCGACCAGGAACTCGTCAATCCTATTGAATTTTATTGTTTATCGAAAATAGGTAATATAAAGCCAAACATGTTAGTAATTACATTAATAAAATAAATGACAGATTTTTAAGAGCCTATAATATGAAATAGTTTTAATTTTTTAAGATCAACTGTAAATCCCCTTACTTGTGGAATGTTACCACACTTCCCTTCTGGTTACGAATTTTACAATATCATTGTTAATAAATACTTTTTATTATATTACTAACATGATACATAACCGAACTACACAGCACACATTCTTTTTTTCGTTTAAAACTTTAAAATACTCTTAGACATTTTGAACAAAGCAAACGGCCATTTGCAAATTATGTTAAATTTAGTTCCCGGTACTTGGTGGCGGTGCTTCAAATCAGCACAAACGTTTTGTAGGGATATATGTATCAATGGGATATATGGAGGTCAGTGCTCTTAGATCATACACACCAAGACGTATATGTGTATGTATATATTATAGCGACATATCATGTATATCTAAATTAAGAGATCAGAGATTCATATCCCTTTATTCACCTAGTTGTGCACCTGGGCTCAATTTAAATCCATCCATTTAATAATAAACTATTTTGTATCGAAAGATATACTTCAAAATGGTATCTGACTTTAGAGAACTAAATAATTATAACTTTTAACAAAAAGTAAAAACAGACTTTAAATGGCTAAAAAAGAAGTTATTTATTTGCTACCCTTAGGAGTGGAATTTTTTCTCCAAATTTATACAATTTTGGTACCACCCTTGTAGAATAACCTATTTAAAAAATATCAATATTGGTTCACAATCTGCGAAGACATCGCCTAACATACATACAAAAGAAACATACAATCGAATCAAGAACCTCCTCCTTTTTGAAGTCGGTTAAAAATAAATTTTATTAGTATGCAAATTTGATGCTAATATATTAGTTATCGAAGAGTTACAGCCCTGATTTGAGAAGCTCTTAAATCATGTGGAAATTATTTAATTTATTTTATTTCTTTGTAGTAAGTTTTTACACTTTTCAAAAATTTTACTTTGTCAGCCCTTTTTCGTAGACCACGCAATATCAAAACCTCAAGGTGATTGAACTAGAATGCCCTCTAAATAGTTACGTTACAATTTCTGCCCCTATTTTTCCACCCTTAGCGGTAGAATTTTTTCTTTTTTATATGGCAACACCCTTAAGGTATAGCCGATTTTAAAAATACTAAATGAAAGTTGACTTGACAAACTTGTCCTTATTTAAGACGGCTAAAAAGACGTTTTATTTGGCATTGATAAAAAATTCGTCCTTATCAAGTCATCTAAACAAAGTCAAAATAGTAAGTTCAATTTTAACAGAAATAGTCCACAAGTTGATATCGGTTACTTGATCATTTAGCGGCCTTCAAAATGAATCAATACACTGTCATGTTGTGTCGTTTCGTGTGGAAAGTTTTCCGGTTTTACTTTTACGTTAGGTATGCGGGCTGGAGGTATTTTAATTTTTGATGTCTAGTGTGCCGACAAATATCATTGAGCTGTGGTTGCTCAGGGTTAAGTGCTCGCCTAAAATTTCACAGCAAGTTCTGATCCCGGGTCGGGTTCAATCCCCGTTAGCAGAAACTTCATTGGCGATTTATCACTTGCTCGGCGGTGAGGGAAAACATCATGAGAAAACATGTAGTAAAAATATTGAGGTTTGAAGATACGAGGTGTATAGTCCGCCAACAGTTACCAGTTTGGAACAAAGCAGTCCGATGTCCAGTAGTAGGACTTTACTTTTACTTTTTTAATTATCTTCTGTTTCTGTATAATACTACACAACTAAACAATTTTTACAGTAAAACTTAAATCATTATATTAAAACATGAACATAGAAAAATTTCGTAACAATGGTGTTTGTTTCACTAGTTGAAATAATAAGTGAATTTAATGCAAAGTTCCATTTTAATATTCAAATGATACAATTGTGATACATTGAAATCGAATAATAATTTCTGTTGATGTGAACATGTTAAATTCGGGTAACGTTAATTTTTAAATTTAATTCATAGAATATATAACTTTTATAAATACTGAGGTCGGTTTTTATTTACTAACAAGTGAAATAAAAATGATAATTAGCAGCCGGCATTGTCCCGCTGCTCAAACCTCCCATTTCTGAGAGCTTTAGAGCTGAGAAAAGTCAGTGCTATTGCGTGTTGACGGATTTCAAAGGTTCTTGAAATATTTTAATTACTCACATATGCTAGTTTCCTAAGAATGTTTTCTTTTACTACCGAGCTGCAATTTTTTCGTATTGCAATTCTCCCCGGCTTATGCTCGCTGAACAACTTCTTCTTCGTTTTAACTTGTTATCAATTTTCTCGAAACATAACCTTGATAAAATATTTTTATTGAAATATATTCATACCTAAAATAGATAGATCGATCTTTTTTTCTTGCATTCAAAATTGATATAGAGGCGAACTTAATGCTAAAATGACATTCTCTTCCGGCTAACCTTAGGTAGTGTGATAAGAGCTATTGGTAGAGCCGCAACAAAAAACCAATAATAAGTTATTCTAACGTATTATTTAAAATATGTAAGAAGCCTTCATTATTTTCATATCATATTCCTTGATAATTTCATCTTTTCATTTTTTGTTATTATCTTCTTTAAAATAAGGAATATTGTCGCTTCTTTTCACATTCGTCTTAGTATAAAATACGGCTCGTATTAAACTGTATAAGTTTTTTGTCACATCCGGTGTATTGTCAAACCGAGTAAATACTTGGGAGTAGGCGGAGATTATAGTATTATAGATTATTATTTACGTGGTAGAACCAAGCTGCATCTTTGTTATAGTAATAGCATGAATGGGTCGGCTCGACCGAGGTAGGACCACGCTCTCACAGAATACCAATGTAAAATAGCAGCTTAATGCTGCTGTGTTTCGTATGGTGAGTGTAGAGAACCAGAGACCCTTTTTACTGGAAACGAGGCATTCCGTCTTAGTCCTCAGGGGTGACAACGTATCTGCATTTTTATTCTTGGTCGGGAATAAATGTAGATGTCTATGGGCCACTGCATCCACTTACCAACAGGTGGACTGTGTGCTCGTTTGTCACCCTTATTCTATAAAAAAAAAGTTAATGACATACCTTGCTCGCTTATTTCACATTCATATATTTACGAAATCATGGTCGATGGTTAAGGGTATCGCCAAATGAAGCATCCGTATAAGGCGTCCCTTGCCGGCTATGCTACTCACTTCTGCGAGAAAATTTAGAATATTTGCACTCTTTCTTTATGAAAGAATGAAGAAATAGTGCAAACTTACTCTTGGTCAAACAAATCTTGCAAATTAAACTCATCTTGACTATCACGTAATTGAATATTATCAACAATATATAATTTGCAGTAACTTTCAAACTGAAACTTCATTGTTACTCGTGCAATCTCTTTTGCGGTAACATAATTAAATATTTAGATCTATTGTTCAATCACGAAGTTTTCTTATGTATGTAGATTATTTAAATTTCAAGATTTGAATTTTACATAAATAGTAGAATGCAACTTTAATATACCTATATTACGATGGTGTGCATACAAATCAAAATAGAATAAAATAAATTTAATACAAACAAGCAAACAAATGAACACAGGACTACGTAAGGAACTAATAAATAAATTTAAAAAAATGTTGTGTGTATACCGAATTAAAATTTCAAGTGAGTAGTACCAAAATGTAAGTTAATTAAAAACGTTAGTTGATAGGCTGATGATGAAGTCTTCAAATACCGTTTTTATATATCATGTCATCTTCTACCGATGACTTGCGTGGGTGACTTTCTGATCTATTTTGTTAGCTTCACGATTGTAGTAGCCAATTTAAGAAACATAGAAGGTGATAAAGTTTTAAGTAAATACAAATAACGAAATATTATTATGATCATTTTCATTTTTTTAATAAATTTACACACTAACCCCACAAAAGAATTCTCTCCTGTTTTGTAGAGTCAGTTTACAAACATAAATTTCAGGAGGAGAATTATCCAGACCCGGAACAATTATTTGTAGGTCATACAAACATTTGTTCCGTGCGGTATTCGAACCCGCAGTCCTCAGCGCCACAACTCATTGCTAAGCCACTGCGTCACGGAGCCATTTATTAAACTATAACTGTCAAGATTGCTGCTTTTATTTACTCATTGATAAATAGTTTTCCCCACAGCTTTGGTTGTAGCAGTATCCGTAACTGAGTATCAAAATTATTGAATTATTGATATTAGCCACAGAAAATTAATGTTTACTTGGCAGTTTTGTATATGGATATACTGTATTTCACGTTTATACAATATAAATATTATATTTCGCAATAAGTAAAAATATAACAATGTGCATTAAGGCGGAAATAATTAATATAAAAACACACCATCATCATTCTTCATAAAAATAGTTTTAAAGATGTAACAAATGCAATAATATTGTGTATCTATCTAAATGTCGCTTAAATTTGTAATATACGAGTATTATAGAACAAGCAACCCGCCCCACCTTGGCTTGGATGGTCTTTTATCTATTAATGTCATTAACTTATTAATTTAGATGTTTTAAGATAATCATCAATGATAATTTATATTATTTATTTTTTCGTTATTACAAAAAAATCCACAAGATTTTCAATCAAAGCATATCTTAGATCACTTCTGGCATTGCTCTCTATCTGCCCGCGAAGTTTCATCAAAATCGGTTTAGCCATTCCGAAGAATTAGTCCAGACAGACAGTTAGAAATAAGTTATTCATGTCTTCTATGCAAATAACCTTATGAGATTACTAAAAGGCAGTTATTATGATAATACAGACAGACACTTCAATTTTAATTATATGTAAAGATTATTTATCAGCTCATAAAAGTCCACAGCTGGACATTGACCCCTCAGGTAGGAAGGACGTTTTATTACGTGGTAGAGCCATGCTGCAGCTATATTACTGGTATAGTTGTAGCACGAATGGGTCGGACCGACCTAAAATAGCAGCTTAACGCTGCTGTTTTTCGTATGGTGAGTGTAGAGAACCGGAGACCCTTTTTACTGGAAAAGAGGCATTCCATCTTAGTCCTCACGGGTGACAACGCATCTGCATTTTGATTCTTTATTGAAGATAGATGTAGATGTCTATGGGTCACAGCAACCTCTTACCATCAGGTGGACTGTGTGCTCGTTTGTCACCCTATCCTATAAAAAAAAAAAAAGGATTTGCTTTAACAGCCTCTGTTGGCAGGCGGATTGACGATCTCAGTACGAGACGTTTCTGCACCGTCTTCTTCTTCTTTTAAATTATGGCTTCTCTTGATAGAATTCTGCCAGTATCAGGTCGGTTTCTGCACCATCGCCGGTTTGGGTATTTTATGTTTGACGTAAACGAGATGGTTCATAGAGTACTTTAGAGGCATTTCCCGTAGTTGCCCTACTGTACGTACGTGTACCCCATTACGTAAAGGGGTACTAGATAATCTTAACACCACCATACGGTACAATGTATATCATATATATTTAAAATTATTTTAGAGGCTGATATAATTACTTGTTGAATTAAAAAACTAAAAGGATCAAGTTGTTCTTTTTTAAGGAAAGAGTTAATCATCTGATTCTTGTTCCGAAATTAATGAATTCTCTTTGAATGTACAAACGAAACTTTAGTTACCTTAGAGGTACTCTCATATTTACAGTTTATCAATAAAGAGTCGATAGCAACAAAAATAATAAAAAAATTATACAGATATTCTTACAGAATGAATGAATATATGAAATATGATTTATTATACGAAAAAAAAGAAAACTTATGGAAAGGTGTGCAAAATATATACAAATATATGATTAATTATAATTAGTTAAATTGTATTATATACGTTATAAGTAAATCATTATGTATTAGAAAAAGTTTAAGAACTTGATGTGAAGTTTCCCAATTTACAATGAATTAGCTCTTATTTTAAAACCTTTTCAAAAATGAGATAAGGCCACCGTGCAGCGACGTATGTAGGCTATTATTTTTTCTTCCCCTTCCACGCTTCTCTCATCGTCATCAATACCTTGCAAATACACGCCTGAACTTAGGACTCCCGTAGGTGATGTCACAAAGCACGGTCCGGAGCCACTTGCATATTTCGATTCCCTGCATATCTTAAAAGGATATGTAGTATTCTTTGTTACTATTCCATCCACTATCTATGTATCTCCATCCACTTCTTCTATAATAAGGAGGAGCCATAATTGCCACCCTTTGTAGGCGTATTGGCGATCGCTATATCAGACAGTTCACATCTTTGAAGCTACTTCCCGTCTTCGACCTGAATATTTTACTATCAACATCCGGTAACAGTACAAGATGATTATACCTCCCTCCATTAGAGGCCAAAAGGTCTTACTAGCATTCCCTAACTTTTCTCTTACTTTGTTATTTAAAAAAGAACTTCATTTGAAATATAAGCTATTATATATTCTTATGAAATTCCGGAATAGAAATGGTTTGTAAATTGATGAACATAGGAGTATGGTAAACGAGAAACAAACGAAATTTAAACGGTTTGTAAACATTTAGCAAACGTTCACCTCAATTAATATTTCACTTTTGGGATTATAGCATCGCGCTCATTTTCGACACGCAACAAGTTTACTACAACTAACAATTTTCGACATTCGAGATAACGCTTAGAATCCATTTATTAAATGAAAGGTAAGTCGATTCAGTGAGCAAAATGTGTTTAAAATGTAAACAATAATGTAACAATTACTATTATGGTTAAAGCAACAAGGATATGTATTAATTACAACTAAATTGAATAATATTTCATTACGGTAACCGTTACCGTTACAGCCTATTAAAGTCCACTGCAGAACCCAAGCCTCCTCCATAGATTGCCTCATAGGGATATTTGACATAGTTGCCAAGATTGGCATGCGGATTGGCAACCGTAGTTTTTTATGTCAACCGTAATTAGGAAGACGCGGTCGCCCATCTCCTGATTTGTTTCCCTCTGTCGCTTCTTACAACAGCTACGGGATGATAGAGGGTAGTGGATATTCTTACACCACCACTACACAGTAATATTTTTTTAACTGGGAATAATTATCGAAGTTGCAATTAAGCCACGCCACATTTAAGTACCTAGCATGACTTTTATCTGAGATATAAAGTAAAGTAGTGAAACGGCTCCGTGGCGCAGTGGCTTAGCAATGAGTTGCATCGCTGAGGGCCGCGTATTCAAATACCGCACGGAACAAGTATTTGTATTATCTACAAATTATTGTTTTAGATCTGGATGTTTGTCCTGGTGATTTTTTTGTATGTAAACTGCCACGATACAGAGAAAGTCCTAGTGTAATCTTTAAAAAAAGTGGCCTTCATAAATACTGGGCACTAACAGAGTTCGTCGCGCTGTCAATTCACGTGTCCTTGAATTATTTGAATGTATAGCCCTGCAAGTTTCATCATTATATTTTTCTTTTTCAAACAAGAGTCTGCAAGAAGTTTGAATTCAAATCAAAAACATTTTGGTTATGCTTTCGCTTTTCGATGATAAAGCTACGAACACTACTAGGGATGATTTTCAGGAATGATAAATGTATTGACTGACAATGCTTTTTGGTCCCATAATATTTATTTTGCCTAAAATGTTATCTAAAACTTTTTGAAGACATGTTAAGTTTTACTTTGTCACGTCAGATTATATTTTAAAGTAAGTTTTAACTCTATTATTTTGTGTGAGTTTAATTTTGTAATAATTGCAATTTGGATCAGTAAACTTTAGATTACCCCGTCCACCGTACGAATTTGGTGCAATTTGTAGAGGACAGTACAAAAAATATTTAAGTGCAAAAGAAAGATGTTTTAACAGTGCTGAATTCCTTGGGGACATAACAAGGGACGTTAAGCCATAGCATCATTGACAAATCTTAGTGAGTCCCGCAACAAACACTCATCGACGAATTCTCATAGAGACGCAGTATAAGCTAAAATGAAATAAAGGACACTGATATGCTTTCATACAAGCTTGGGACTAGTTATAAACAGGTGAAGGTTAAGTCAAATGTTTTATAGTATGGTAATGAATTCTCACTGAATATTCTGTGCATAATAGCATCTGAGAGGACAATTTATAAGTGATTTAGAAAAGTCAGGTTATTCTAACATCCGCCACCTTAAAAGCTGATTTTTGGACTACGATTGAAATTAAAATTTTCTAAAAAGATGGTTAAATTTCTTATTTTTATGGAAAAGATGACAGTTATTTAAAAAATATAATAGATTTTTGAAAATCATGGATCTGAAAGTAAAATTTAAATTAAAAAATCCCCATTTAAAATTATTTATTTAATCTTCAATTATAGTGCTTTGTGGTGTTCCTTGGGGAAGGCTTGCAGGGGCCTTGTGAAGAGCTGTGATGATGATGATGATGATGATGAATTACAATTTATGTCATACAATTTATGTCAATTAGTATGTCATCTCTTTCTGCGTAGATCGGATCAAAAATAATAAAGTATGGTCATTTAAAGAACCCGAAACGCCGGAAATTATGTAATGGAATAATAATATCGGTAAAATTAGTTTTAATCATTATTTAGATCTATTTTATCTAACGACTTCAAAAAGGAGGAGGTACTCAATTCGACTGTACAATTTTTTATTTTAAATTATGGTCTTTTAAAAGTCACTAACTTCAAAGTCAGTCACAAAAGTCATAAATATCATTCGGATGTTTTTTGTCTGTCTGTCCATCTGCTCGACCATATGTCACGGATCTCTAGCTCGTAAATGAAATGTGTTACACTATATTTCACGCCATGATATTAGTGATACGATATACTAGCATAATATGGGGTGTCACTGAGGTCATGGAGTAGAGTCGTACAAATATAATTTTTATTTTTTTTAAACTCAAAATGAAATAATTGGCGCCGAGGCGTCAAAATGTATTATTTTTGTCACGGGATCTTTCCCAAAACTAAACTAGCCTTGTTTAGTTCTAGAGTTTTTTCGTTAAATGTAAATTAACCAGTACGGCGATGGGCAGCAGCGTGGGTGTAAGACGTCTGGTACTGTGATTGTTAATTCGCCTGCCATCATCAACATTACAGCCCTTCACAAGTCCACTGCTGAACATAGGCCTCCCCCACGGAATGCCACAAAGCACGGTCCCGAGCCACCTGCATCCATTGACTTCCTGCATGTCTTACCATGTCGTCACTCCATCTAGTGGGGGGACGCCCTGCACTTCGCCTGCCGGTACGAGGCTGCCACTCGAGAACCTTTCTTCCCCATCGGTTGTCGGTTCTTTGAGCTATATGGCCGGCCCATTGCCACTTCAGCTTACTAATCCTTTGGGCTATGTCGGTTACTCTGGTTCTACTGCGGATATCCTCATTTCTAAGTTTATCACGCAGAGAAACCCCGAGCATAGCCCTCTCCATAGCTCGCTGAGCGACCTTGAGCTTCCTCATATGGCCAGCAGTGAAGAACCACGTCTCAGTTCCGTATGTCATCACTGGCAACACGCACTGGTTGTACAACTTAGTTTTGAGGTTTTGAGGTATGCCTGATGAGAAGATGGGTCGTAATCTCCCGAACGCTGCCCAGCCGAGTTGAATCCGTCGATTGACCTCTCGGTCGAAGTTGGACTTACCTAGTCGGACTATTTGTCCCAGGTAAACATATTCGTCAACAACTTCGAGCTTAGTGCTCCCAACAACTACCGGCATAGGTGTGACATGGACATTAAACATGATTTTTGTTTTGTCCATGTTCATCTTGAGACTTATCCGTTGGGAGACACTATTGAGGTCTTTGAGCATAGTGCTTAGGTCCTCCAGCGATTCTGCCATAAGGACTATAAGTTCGGCAAATCGAAGGTGAGTGATGTACTCGCCATTGATGTTAATACCGTATCCTTTCCAGTCCAGTAGCTTGAAAACGTCTTCCAATGCAGCGGTGAAGAGTTTCGGGGATATTACGTCACCCTGTCTTACACCTCTCTGCAGTTGGATAGGTTTCGTACTCTGGTTCTGTACTCGGATAGCCATCGTAGCCCTACTGTACAAACACTTCAGCACCTCGATATACCGACAGTCCACTTGGCACCGCTGAAGGGACTGCAGCACCGCCCAGATTTCGACGGAATCAAAGGCTTTCTCATAGTCCACATACCCAAGGCAAAGTGGCAGATTGTACTCGTCGGTCTTCTGTACAATTTGCCGAAGGGTATGTATGTGGTCTATGGTGCTTAAGCCTTTTCGGAAACCGGCTTGTTCGGGAGGCTGGAAGTCGTCGAGTCTGCATGCGAGACGATTCGTAATGACTCTCGAAAACAGCACGTAGACGCGGCTCAGAAGAAATCGGTCTGTAGTTCTTCAAGAGAGCGTTGTTGCCTTTCTTGAAGAACAAGACCACCGCACTTCTGCTCCACGCCTCCGGTGTAATGCCACCATGGAGGACGGAATTAAAGAGCTTCCGAAGGACTTCAAGTACCGGTTTTCCACCCGCTTTCAGAAGCCTGCCTCGCCTGCCATACGTGACGATTAATGTAAATCCTTACTACGAAGGAAGAGGCCTAGGTCCAACAGCATACTTTTATAAAATATAGCTTTGTAAATTAAAATTCCCCTTGTAGTGGCGGGTAAGAATACTCACTACCCCATATCTTCCCGTGGGTGTCGTAAGAGGCGACAGAGGGAAACTGAGGCAGAGGATGGGCAGCAGCATCTTTCTGATATATCCCCCCTCTATATACCCCCGAATACAACGAAGAGACGGCTCCCAGTCCCCGGCGGCCCCGCTATTCCTGGCTACGGTGGCGACCATGGTAACGGCGGGGCAGGGGGTGCTAAGAATCTCCGGTGGAGGTTCGGTTGCCACCTACAACGACTCGACCTGGCAACTTATAACGCACGTACCCTGAGGACTGACGAGAAGATCCTGGAGCTGGAAGAAGAGATAGACAAGTTGCGCTGGAATATTATAGGATTATCCGAGGTCCGAAGAGAGGGGGAGGACACGGTAATCCTCGAATCCGGCAACTTGTTCTATCACCGGGAGGGCGACCATCTGTCCCAAGGAGGTGTCGGATTTATCGTCCACAAGTCTCTCGTTAACAACGTTGTAAAGATTGGGAGTGTGTCGACGAGGGTTGCGTACCTTATACTCAGAATCACCAAACGGTATTCGCTGAAGGTCATACAGGCTTACGCACCAACCTCGGCACACCCCGATGAGGAGGTGGAGGAAATGTATGAGGATATCTCTAGAGCCATGCATTCCTCCAAAACCCACTATACGGTGTTAATGCGAGACTTCAACGCAAAACTAGGCACAAGAGAGTACGGTGAGCTGAAAGTAGGGAAATTCGGAGTAGGGCAACGGAACCCAAGGGGCCAGCAGCTGGCCGACATCATGGAGAGAGAGGGACTTTTTATGATGAACTCTTTCTTCCAGAAGCGGCCCCACAGGAAGTGGACCTGGTCGAGCCCCGACGGTTCGACAAAAAATGAGATTGACTTCATTATGACGACCAAAAGACAATTGTTCAGTGATGTCTCAGTGATCGCGAGGGTGAAAACCAGCAGCAATCACCGAATGGTGAGGGGCACACTGAACCTAAACGTAAAGTTGGAGAGGTCACGTCTAATGAAGTCAACGCTCCGTCCCCCTCGTGCTCTAATCCAAAGTCCCGAAACCTTTCAGCTCGAGCTACGAAACCGTTTTCAGTGCCTAGAAGATTGCAATGCAGTGGACGATATGAATGACAAGCTCGTGGAAACTGTCCATGCGGTCGGAGCTAAGTTTTGCAAGACCCGCCGCAGAAGAACACAAAAACTCTCCGATCACACTCTTAATCTCATGGCTGTTAGACGGGATATGAAGCTGCAGTCTTCAGTAGATTTGACAGAATACAGGCAACTGAACAGACAGATCTCCAAATACATGCGGCGGGACTTGCGCAACTTCAATACAGCTCGTATTGAAGAAGCGATCGAGCGGAACCAGGGCTCCAAAGTCTTTTCTAGAGATCTGTCTGCCAGAAAGAGCCAACTGTCGAAGCTGAAGACCGAGTGTGACAGCGTCGTTTCCGGGACACCTGAGATTTTGAGTGAGATTGAGAGGTTCTATGGGCAGCTGTACACATCATCGTTGGAGCCACACGCAAGTGTGTGTAACGATCCAAGAGCGAGTCTTATCCGACACTATTCCGATGATATCCCGGACGTCAGTCTGAGCGAGATTATAATGGCTCTCCAGCACCTTAAAAGCGGCAAGGCCCCAGGCGAGGATGGAATTACAGCGGAGCTTCTGAAAGCGGGTGGAAAACCGGTACTTGAAGTCCTTCAGAAGCTCTTTAATTCCGTCCTACATAGTGGCATTACACCGGAGGCGTGGAGCAGAAGTGCGGTGGTCTTGTTCTTCAAGGAAGGCGACAACGCTCTCTTGAAGAACTACAGACCGATTTCCCTTCTGAGCCGCGTCTACGTGCTGTTTTCGAGAGTCATTACGAATCGTCTCGCACGCAGACTCGACGACTTCCAGCCTCCCGAACAAGCCGGTTTCCGAAAAGGCTTTAGCACCATAGACCACATACATACCCTTCGGTAAATTGTACAGAAGTCCGAGGAATACAATTTGCCACTATGTCTGGTGTATGTGGACTATGAGAAAGCCTTTGATTCCGTCGAAATTTGGGCGGTGCTGCAGTTCCTTCAGCGGTGCCAAGTTGACTGTCGGTATATCGAAGTGCTGAAGTGCTTGTACAGTAGGGCTACGATGGCTATCCGAGTACAGAACAGGAGTACGAAACCTATCCAACTACAGAGAGGTGTAAGACAGGGTGACGTTATATCCCCGAAACTCTTCACCGCTGCATTGGAAGACGCTTTCAAGCTTCTGGACTGGAAAGGATACGGTATTAACATCAATGGCGAGTACATCACTCACCTTCGATTTGCCGACGATATAGTCCTTATGGCAGAATCGCTGGAGGACCTAAGCACTATGCTCAATGACCTCAATAGTGCCTCCCAACGGATAGGTCTTAAGATGAACATGGACAAAACAAAGATCATGTTTAATGTCCATGTCACACCTATGCCGGTAGTTGTTGGGAGCATTAAGCTCGAAGTTGTTGACGAGTATGTTTACCTGGGACAAATAGTCCGACTAGGTAAGTCCAACTTCGACCGAGAGGTCAATCGACGGATTCAACTCGGCTGGGCAGCGTTCGGGAAATTACGGCACATCTTCTCGTCAGGTATACCTCAAAACTTGAAAACGAGGCTGTACAACCAGTGCGTGTTGCCAGTGATGACCCACAGAACTGAGACGTGATCCTTCACTGCTGGCCGGATGAGGAAGCTCAAGGTCGCTCAGCGAGCTATGGAGGGCTATGCTCTGAGTCTCACTGCGTGATAAACTTAGAAATGAGGATATCCGCAGTAGAACCAGAGTGACCGACATAGCCCAACGGATTAGTAAGCTGAAGTGGCAATGGGCCGGCCATATAGCTCGAAGAACCGACAACCGATGGGGAAAAAGGTTCGAGTGGCGGCCTCGTACCGGCGGATTTAGTGTAGGCGTCCCCACTAGATGGAGTGACGACCTGGTAAGACATGCAGGAAGTCGATGGATGCAGGTGGCTGAGGACCGTGATTTGTGACATTTTTTGGGGGAGGCCTATGTTCAGCAGTGGACTTGTGAAGGGCTGTAATGATGATGATGATGATGAAATTAAAAGTCGACTTTTTTGAAAATACCGGAGTAGTTATGTAAGATGATGATAGATTTTTTAATAATTGGGATCAGGGCGTTTATAAAATACTAAATTTATAGAATAATGAAGGCAGGATAGTCAAAGTAGCACGGGGGATAAGTACCTGCATAGTGCGTGAGCTATCCGAGTTCGATGCGCGCCGGATCAACAAAATTAATAGCACTTTAAAAATTTATAAACAATTATAAAACTCCATATATAAAGATAAGAAAAACGTAACCTGCCCTTTGCATCGCAGTAAACGGATAAAAACATGATAATATCGCACCTCCGATAAAATAGGGTTACAACTCGAAAAAGTCGAATTTTGAGTTAAAGATACAGAAATACTTAAAATTGTATTAACTATCTTCTCCAAAATGGTTACATCTGTAACTCTAAAACTCGCAGCTAGATGAAGTTGTAACGCTACATGATTATAGCATTTTGACTCCAGAATGATCTCTATTTGTGTTACATTTAGTGTTATGAAAGGTGGACATGCGTTTGTTAAGACAAGAAGTGTTACAAATCAAAATATAACAGTGTTTTAGAGGGGTAAAATCTTTTTGCTTTCATCAATTTGTCTAATGAACAGTTACAAGTCGAATTATAACATTTTGTTGTTAAAGGATTGAATCAAACTAGTACAATATTTCTATAATAAAGTGATATATTTTGTATTGTATCAGTATTTTGGATGCGAATTATTGTAATATTGTTTTACTTTTCAAGTTGTAACAGTATTTGACGAAAAATTTATATTTTTGTCTGAATATTTCGATTTGTAACTTTGTTTTATAACAAAGTTTAGGTATTTAGTCAAAATAAAACGTAACGACGCAATTCTGCGTTTGGCTCTAAAGGATAAAAAAATACCCGCCGATGGTCTTCAAAACAAACGTAATTCTGCCACTTACAATACTAAACTAATACCATCTACAAGTTCAATAGAAGTTAGAGACCAAAGTTCCAAGCAAATTGGGAAGCCTATTGATGACTCTTCTTCAGATAAAGAACGTAAATTTTCCTCAGACTCTTCCAGTTCAACTTCAAATGAAGGCAGTGATGATTCGGTGAAATATTCCGATTTTGAAATTGAGCAACGTCGTTCCAATGAAATGTCTGACGATATCGAAACTGAACACAACATTGGTAACTAAGCTAACTTCAAAGCTACACCCGCAGCTATCGCTGTAAAAAGATCGCTGTGAGCTGTGTGTTGCTCATGAAAACGCAGAGGAAAAACAACATCTTCAACAGAAGTATGATCAACACCTTATGGAAAAGCAATTTTCATTACAGGAAAAACAGTGCGACAAAGACAACGCTTCGGAAACAAATATAGTAGCGGTTTATGATCTTCAAGCTGTTCTGCCAGTTCCAAAAGGTGAAGTATCTATACAAAATACACAAGTAAATTGTACTGCTTTAACTTTACGGTGTCCGACCTTGAAACTAAAACAACTGCAAGTTACTTTTGGCATAAGGGCACAGGTAATCGTGGTTCTGATGAAATTGGTTGTTTTATCCTCCAGTTTATAGGAAAAAGATTGTCTCAAATCAATGATGGTTCTGCTATTGATATAACCTTTTGTTGAGACAACTGCGGAGTACAAAATAAAAACAAGTTCTCAAATACGATAAACTGAAATCTATTACACACAAATTTTTAGTGACGGGACATACTCAAAATGAAGGCGACTCAGTTCAGTAATTGAGTTTTCAGTAATTGAGAAATACATTAAAAAAAGTTTGAAATCTGATCCAGTTTACGTGCCTTCTCAATATACACAAATTATAAGAACAGCCAAAAAAACTGCACCCCCATACTCGGTGAATGAGTTTTCATTTAATGTCTTTATATGAAAACCTGAAGAAGTTACATGCAGAACTAAGCTTTGGTACGGGTAACATTAAATTTGAAGATGTCAGAGTCGTTAAATTCATGAAAGAAACACTTTATGCTCTTTATTACAAGAACTCTTAGGATTTTCGGAAGCTAAAATTTGGCGAACACACCATGAGGTTTTGCCTGGAAAAAACCTGCTTACATCAGATAGCTGTTAATAAGCGACAGGAAGAAAGCCGATTTGATGAGTTTAATTAATAGTAATCATAAACCACAGTTCTATGCGCCTTTTTACAGGTTAAATTATTATATATGGCTGTGAGCTATGAACCTGTATAACACGAAAATACACACGACAATACTACACAGTGACACTTTAATACACACCCATTAGAGTTACCAAAATAAGATACCTTTAATAGCTAGTTGACTCCACAAACATCATTTTAAACACTTGCTTATAAATCAACAATGAAAAGGTGGTTTTTGATTTTTATAAATGTGAGTTCCATTGAAAATTGAAAATTTCAGATTTTATAATTTCGTTAGATTCTTGATAATAATATAATTTGTATTGTTAAGTTTCAATTTGTGCTGGTGCTATTTGTTGATGTTATTTCTTTTTAATAACTGTCTGTTATATGCCTCGATATTTGATGTCACATTATTTATCTTAATATCTATTTTATATTTACCGACTACAAATTTCCTTCGCCATGACGGAAAGATTCTGTTTTCCATTAACTTAAACAAATAATCACAGTTCTCAATCAATCATCGCCCAATATTTATTTTACCTTTTAGTCAGAAGTCCTTGAATCGACTGTCAACAACTGAATTAACAATTATATTTTTAAAAGCATTTTGTGTGTATATATTCTTTGTATTTTTATGTATTTAATTATTGTATTATTGTTATCATGTATTTTATTCATTCATTCACTCATTCATTACAACCTATCAAAAGTCCACACTTGAACATAGGCGTCCCCCATAGATAGCATTATAGTGAGGATATTTGTCATAGTTCCCAAGATTGACCACAGGTTTGCACTTGCAGTTTTTTTAGTTATATATTTATGTACACACAACAAGATACAGAAACAGTCATATAGTAAGTTCGTACAAAGATTCTACTTATTCCATATTTTTCTGACATTATCTTCCAGTAGACCAATAAAAGAAAATATATTAAAAAGGCAAACTTAGTGCGCATATTACTACTACTAATGAATAAATACTAATAATAAACAATAAATAATAATAATCCGTACGATGATTACATACATATATATATATACAGGGTATTTTTGAAACGCTCCGAAAACGAAGACAGACGACAGTACTAACTATATCTTAGATGATGGGTGAAATATAAAATCGATCCTGATGAAAAAAATTCATCTTTTCACAACGTTTTATTAGCTTTATTCACGCTCCATCGTGTTAGTATAAATCATCGTGTTAAATAAAACGTTAATTTCATTAAAATAAAACATGAAAATACTTAAACATAAAAGCAGCAGTGGAATTACTGAATTACAATCAGCTGACTGGGGTCAATGTACGCGCGAACGCCGAATTCGCGCGGCCGTAACTAGCGATGGTACCACAATACATAATAATTTACAACACTTGTCTAAATACCTAACTTATCTACTTAACCTACTATTTTTGCCACTGTGCTTGTCTCCACGTAGCCACTTTAATTCAAATTCACAGGTTAAATAAACCAAATAACTGGTTCGATTCCCCGCTAATGAAAAAATACTTAAATGAAAAGTTAACAAGGTTAGAGTTATGCGTTTTATTCATCGTGTAGGTATGTTTATTATTCTGATGTATTCAGTTATGTACCTATTCAGATCAGTTCAGTACCAAGTTATTTAAAAAATAGGTATGAAACAGCTTACCGCTCTAAATCCTCCGTGGTCTTATGAGATGCGGTTCAAATTGTTCTCCATTCATTTCGAGGCAGATGTGGGCTGTGTTGCGTCTCCTCATGCAGGCGGGCATTATCGTGTGGTCTTCGACACAGTCCGCACGTAGTTTGTCAAAAAATTCACGATCCTTTGGCGCATTTCGTCAGCACTATCACTCGATTAAAAACCTTTCTTTCATACCCCAGAAAAGAAGTCTAACGGGGTCAGATCTGGTGAGCGAGGTGGCCAAGCGTGTGGTCCTAGTCTGCCAATCCAGCGATCATCAAATAATTCGGTAAGGCGCTCACGGACGAACCTCACGATATGTGGAGGTGCACCATCATGCTGGAACCATGTACGGCGATATTCATCCAACGATAGGTCGTCTAAAATGTCAACCAACTGTTCATTTATAAAGTTTGGTATCCCTGTCCGTTAAGTCGCTGTGGCAGAAACACTGGTCCCAGTATGCGATCCTAAATAAACCTGCCCATACGTTAACCGACCATCGGGTTTGGTGCGGTTTGTCGAACAGCGTACGGGTTAACCTCTGAATACACGTGTGTATTTCTTCGGTTCCACATGCCGTTTCTGGTAAATGTCGACTCGTCCGTCCAGATAACGTGCTCAATGGAACCAGGCACACGTTGTTGTTGGTCTAATAACCAACGGCAGAAAACTCGTCGGCGGTCGTGATCGCCGGGAACTAAAGCTTGCACTTTGTGCACTTTGTATGGCCGCATTCGGTTACGCTTTAACACTTTGTGAACTGAACAGTATGACACATTTGTTCCATCCCGACGTCTTAACAATTTAGCGATACTTCGTACCTAGGTTCGGATACCGGCGAACGACATCTAAAATGCGCTCCTCGGGTGAACAGTCATTTGACTTCCACCTCCTGCCGCTACTGGAGCAATGGGCCGATTTTCCAACACTCGCTGAAATGCTGCTGTTATCAGACGAGAGTCAGCTGGGTGTCGAGCGGTCGGGAATTTCTCTCGGTAAATTCGTAATGCACGCGAAGCATTCCGCGAGCTTCTCAAGGCACATTAACATGTTGCCGTATTCACGAGCACTATAAACGTACGCGTTAGGCATTATTAAAACAAAAAAACACAAAACGTAACAACAAGAATAACACGTAATAACAAGTAGGTAATACCAAGTAATAACAATAAGAATTTAATAAAAAACAATTGAACTGTCGCTTGCGCATGTCCAAAGTCAACACGGAACTGTCTCAAAACTAAAATCAATAATTAATCCACCAAAACTGAAGCCTACACTTTGAACATTCCACAGACCGTCAAATGTTATGACATTGCCAACTTTTATTTTATAAGTTTAGTTTCCATATGATCCCTACGACTACTCTTTTCATATGGAATTTAGAAGTTATAGTTGTAATTTTTAATACAATTAGACAATCAATTGTACCTGACGAAACAAGCAGTTCGTTACTACAAAATGATATTGAAATTAATAAACGTACTTACTTGGGTTTGGTTATCTTTGATTTTGTACAAGAAAATAGAAATAAAATGGTATTGAATAATTTAATAGTTAAAATCAATTGCAATTATGATCGACAGGTAATTAATCTAAAAATAATTATTTTACTTTACTTTTATTGACTTTCCGTTTTAATCCATCCAATACTTTGATTTGAAAAGAGGTATCAAAACTATTAAAATTACTTGCAAGTTTTATTGTAATTGCCTCTAATTCTTATGTCGCTTGCAAACAAATCTTAGTAGGTAAATTTGGAATTCCATATGTTGGCGCTGACGCGGTGACACACAGTCGGCCGGGCGGCGGCGGCGCGGTACGAGAGGGCGCGACGGGGAATGCTCGCCAGTATTACTGTGCGCGCACGCTATTGGTTCCTCATTCTTCCGCGCTTTGAAAAGCGATGTTTCAATGTACAGTCGCACACAGCTTTTTTTGCGACGCGCGACGATGGTTTTAAAAGGAAGGAAAGAAAATTATTTATATCTATTGTTTTATGACTGAACTAGTGAACGAAAAGGTAAATAGAAGGTGAATGGGAAAATTGTGCAGTAAGAGTTAAATGTATTGAGGAAGAATACCGAAAAAATTACCATGTGGTCAACCTGATGACGGAAACATTTATCATTCGCATTGATGATGATGATTCTGATGAGTGATGATGAAGTAGCATCCAGTAACAATACACCATCGACATTTGGCTTCATGTTCCATGTTCCAATGGTATAATGGACAGCGTGTCACCCTTAGCTTAAGTTTTCTTGTTACAAACTACTTTATTTTACAATAGAAATAAAAAATAATGCTCAAGCAAACATTATCCATTTTGAATTTCAACCTCTTCCAAAGTTCTAAGTAGCTAGTAAGTACCTATTATGATTCTACAATAAAACCATTAATTACTATTATAATATTATAAAACAACAGCCTAGTACCATGTAGTACTTTAGAACGCGACTGTACCATGCGCAGACACACCCCTCCACTATCGCTCAGCGTTCTTTTGCGTGACGTTGAGTTTGGCTTCGACGCGGATATTGACCTAGTCGTTGCTTTCTTAGTAGTTGCTGCTTTAATGTTTAAGTATTTTAATGTTTTATTTTAATGAAATTAACGTTTTATTTAACACGATGATTTATACTAACACGATGGAGCGTGAATAAAGCTAATAAAACGTTGTGAAAAGATGATTTTTTCATCAGGATCGATTTTATATTTCACCCATCATCTAAGATATAGTTAGTAGTCTGTCTTCCATTTTCGGGAGCGTTTCAAAATACCCTGTATATATATATATATATATATATACAGGGTATGTACTGAACGCAAAACGAAGCAGATGTGTACAAGGATACTATGATGATGGGTCACAAAATTCGATCCCGAGGAAAAAATCATCTTTTAACGTTTTATTAACATTCACGCTCCATCATATACAGTTATTTGAAACGATATTTCACGAAAAAATCATGAAAATACTGAAAAATAAAACCAGCAGTGAAACTTTAAAAGAAAATCAGCTGACAATAGGTCAATATCTCGCGGGCGCGAACTCTTTCCTAGATCGGAACGAAACAATGCATTAGGTTATACTACTTCCTCTCTACCCTTCCTTTCACACACACGCTGCTTCGTGTCGCCTCGCTGTGGAATTTACATGCTTCAAGGACATTAGAATAATTTTAGTTTTTGAGACAGTGCCATGTTGACTATCACGAGCGATAGTTGAATTGTTTTGTTTATTAAATTATTATCGTTATTACTTGTTATTTATTAATTAATGATGTTGTTCTTGTTGTTACGTTTTGTGTTTTTGTTTGGTTTTAATAATGTCTAACGCGTAGGTACGTTTATAGTGCTCGTGAATACGGCAACATGTTAATGTGCCTTGAAGAATCTCATAGGTCACGGAGGATCGGTAAGCTGTTTCATACCTAATTTTTTTAAATAACTTAGTACTGAACTGATCTGAATAGGTACATAACTGAATACTAACTTATTCTGGACTATAATTTTTTTATAGTATAGGTGACAAACGAGCACACAGTCCACCTGATGGTAAGTGGTTGCTGTGACCCATAGACATCTACATCTATCCTCAATAAAGACTCAAAATGCAGATGCGTTGTCACCCGTGAGGACTAAGATGGAATGCCTCTTTCCAGTAAAAGGGTCTCCGGTTCTCTACACTCACCATACGAAACACAGCAGTGTTAAGCTGCTATTTTACGGTGGTATTCTGTGAGAGCGTGGTCCTCCCCGGTCGAGCCGACCCATTCGTGCTACAACTATACTACTAATATAGCTGCAGCATGGCTTTACCACGTAATCAGAATAATAAAATACCTACACAATGGATAACAAAGCATGACTCTAACCTTGTAAACATTTTATTTAAGTATTTTTTCATTAGCGGGGAATCGAACCAGTTATTTGGTTTATTTAACCTGTGAATTGAATTAAAGTGGCTACGTGGAGACAAGCACAGTGGCAAATTAGTAGGTTAAGTAGATAAGTTAGGTATTTAGACAAGTGTTGTAAATTATTAGGTATTGTGGTACCATCGTTGTTGCGGGCCGCGCGAATTCGGCGTTCGCGCGTACATTGACCCCTAGTCAGCTGATTGTAATTCAGTAATTCCACTGCTGGTTTTATTTCCAGTATTTTCATGATTTTTTTGTGAAAGATCGTTTCAAATAACTGTAATAACATGATGGAGCGTGAAAAGTTAATAAAACGTTGTGAAAAGATGATTTTTTCCTCGATCGAATTTTTGTGACCCATCATCATAGGTATCCTTAGTACTATCATCTGTCTTCGTTTTCGGGAGCGTTTCAAAAATACCCTGTATATAAACTAATAATACATATTTTTTTATTATTTTGAGTTGTTATTAGGAAGATGCTGCCTCCTATTTAAATTCCCTCTGTCGACTCACCACACCCACGAGATGATATGGGGTAGTGAATTCTCTTATGCTGCTACTATACGGCGATATTCTTTTAAATATATGCGAGTCTGTGATAAGAATTGAGAATAGCATTACTACCGGCCTCCACAATTTTGTGAAGTAATTTTACTGAAGACTTGCTTAGGCTTTTTCTTATCAGTGCATATGTGGTGGCCGGCCCAGTGGCACAGTTGCTTGGCATTGATTTGCAGTGCTGAGGGCCGCAAGTTCTAATCCCAAGTTAACCAAATAAACAAAGCAAACCCACGGAATAAAATTGGGTGATGAACTTTCTTATATCTCTGTCTATACATTCACAACCAGATAAAACAATATTAATTAAATCAACTGTTTTCTCTGTCGCTTTTTAGATTGATTCAATGATATTGCGACAAACCTGACAAATGCCGACAGTGCAATCTCTTAGAATGTATCTCCTATATTGTTTATGTTGATAACCTGACCCCGTGTACACATATAAAACCCCTTGTTTTTGAAGTTTATAACAATTAGGAAGAAAGCGACCGCATTCACGTTAGGTTCATATTTATTATTAGTTTTCAATGAGCCTTAAGAAACCCCCAGTGGAGATTCTTTCTCTTATATATTGCTTCTCAATCGGAGATGCTCTGTATTGCTAAGACCTGCCTTTGCTTGTTGACTAAGAATAGACACGTTCGTCCGCGACCGTTACTAAGTAAACACCGTAACCGTTTGTTCTGCGAGACTTACTCTAAAAATAGTGTAAAAACTTAGTGGCTACTGTCAAACTGGTATCTACTTGAAGCTAGCTTACAGCCCTCTCTAATGCCGCAATCCGTTTTTTAATCTCGTCTATAATTAGGGAACTGTGACAAAAGTTCATTCCTAAATAATTGCAACCGTGACCTATCTCAACAAGTGTGCGCTCAGTTTGTCCATCACAGTGTGCTACTAAGGTCAATGACCGCCGGTCGGCGAAGAAACCAGTAGTCACCCGAAGAGGCGACGAATCGACAAGTAACGTCGGCACAGTGACTTGAATCGCTACGGGGATTGCTACGGACTACGAAACTTGTTCGTCCCGCCTACTCATCTAAGACTCGTAGCACATAATAGTTTCTCTGCAGCGCGTTGCTTGCCTCTGCGCGTTTTAGAAATAAGTAACTTGAACATAATATTACAGCAGCTACATACATAAAATAAAATCTGTTCATCACACCTACACATCTTCTCCCCCAATGTACTTTCCTCAAAATTTTTCGTGGTTAGTTGTACCCCTTCTTCTGTTTATATGGCACTCTCCCCTTTAATGCCAAAATACTCCAATCAATTTTACACGATCTTCCCATGGCTTCCCTAGGATTGTTAGATGCCATAGATAATTCATCTCAGATAAAGTGCCATAACATAACCGATTTTAAGCATGAACATAAGAAGCATGCGTAAAAACTTTGATAACCTTCTAGTAACCCTAAAAATATTAGATCTTGATTTCGATGTTATTGTCTTCAGCGAGTGCTGGCTTGATGAGTATGCGACGGTCCCTCTATTGCAAGGGTTTACGTCATTTCACTCTAAGAAGTATATTGATAGGGCAGGAGGAGTCACTATCTACATAAAAGATAGGTGGACAGCCAACTTTTCCGAGCTGAACGTTGACGAGGGTAATTGTATTTCTGCAGTTGCAAATCTTCTCAGTAGTAGCCGCTTACAGGTCACCTGGTTACACTAACCCAGAAACATTTATTCGCTCTCTGTTGCTAGCTTAAAAACGGTAAGTCCCTCTCCTTGTCTTATTTTTGCTGGAGACATAAAAATAAATATTATTGGGTCCGCAGGTGACAAAAAGTTGCACACGGAGTAGTTAGATATATTAGAAGAGTATGGACTTTCTCCAGCCATAACCAAACCAACTCGGGTCAAAACCTGCATAGATCACATTTTTGTACCCGTAAGATCTAATGAGGAGTCCGTAGTTTATCTCAATGATGCAGTGACATCATTGAAAGGCATAATGCTGAAGACACACAAACCAAAAAGACCAAAACCTATTCGGTCAAGAGTTATATTTGAAATAGACTCAATAAGATCAGAGCTGGAGGAAACGGACTGGTCCTGCAATGAACTGCTGTAGCTTTGACAAGTCTGTGAGTCATTTTCACAAGACGGTATCAGAGGCAATATTGAGATACTCGAAAACTTGTGTAATAAGCCGCTCCAGAACCATCCACACCCTTGGATGACTCCTGGTCTAATCAGAATATCGTAAGGACCCAAACAACCCTACTAAAACTTGTAAATACGCGTTGTAGAAATTTTTACATAGGTCTAATCAGAAACTAAAACGTGATTACAACATAAAATAAATAAATAAAAATAAATGTGCTCCAAAACAAACTCTGGGGTACTATTAACCGCATAACTGGCAAAGGCACTAGTTCAAGTTCTCCTCTGGCTCTCATCAACTCAAGGCCCTTCAGAGAATTTCGATGTTTGCAACTCTTACTTTGCCTCTGTAGGTAATAAGCTAGCAAACTCTATCATGATGAAATTAAATGAGCCTCAGGAGTCTCTTGCCGAAAAAGTTCACATTCCTGATCAACCCGTTGGTTCATTTTTCAGGATCCTACAGACGACACAGGAAGTTTTGGGTCTCATCCGGTCTTTGATTCAGGTAGTCCCGGTATGGACGGTACCACTAACAAACTTTAGTAGCCCACGCAATTGCGGAGACCCTGGCCTGCGATATTTAACTTAAGTATCTCGTCTGGAGTCTCTGCCAGGGTGGAAGCGGCAGTTATCCCTATATACAAGAATGGAGCTAAGGACGATCTTGTAATTATCGTCCCATATCACTGCTGGTGGTTACTAGCCTCTGGAACGTTGTCCATAAGGCTGACTAACTTGCAGCTATTTGTCGGGTAGAGCAATGTCCAAATAGGCGATCGCAAGTGATCTTAGATCTGTAGATTTTGGCGTTCGGTTGCAGATTTTGGGGCCGACTCTTTTATTTCATACATTAATGACATTATGTCAATTGAACTCGAAAATAGTGCAGTTGTATGTTATGCTGACGATACAGCCATAATATTTTATGGTAAATCTTCACGACGCCTACCTTCGGCCGTCTCTGGCTGCATAAATTACACAAATGGTTAAATAACAACATCTTAACACTGAACACCTAAAAACGCAGTTAATTTGTTTTCATAAACTGCAACGAACCGTCACTTTTCAATAGCCTTAAAGTATACATAACAGCTGTAGTTTTGGCCCCGTGAGCTCTCCAAATTGTAACTGTGACCAGATAAATAGAGTCGGCTCCCTTAAATATTTAGGCATCATAATAGATGAGAACCTTAACTTCAAAAGTCATATATCGGCGACATCAGCAAGGATCCGTAAGCTGATACACACAATGAGACTATTGAGACATTCTACTGATGGCAGCATTTTAAAATCAGTCTACCTGGCACTATGTCAGTCCATACTTAGCTATTGCATACTGGCGTGGGGTGGCATAGCCTCCTCTACGTTGCTAGTACTGGAAAGGGCCCAGAGGGCAGTTTTGAACGTAGCTATGGGTAAACCAAGGCGCTATCATACGTCAGATCTCTTTAGAGAAGCTCAAGTCTTAAGTGTCCGTAGATTGTATCTTCTGAGGGTTTTACATTTATGCACAGGGAAGCCAACTGCTGACATTTGATACTTTAATAAATAAAAGAGTGTTAAGATCTCCACAATCTTGGTTAAAACATCTTTCGCTCATCATTTCAGACTGTTCTATTTCCACGCATCTACAAAAATTGCCGATACGGCTTAAAACGATCCCAACATTACGAGGCTAAAACAAAAATGACTTGGGACTATGAGAAAACAGAAGAAATATTGGTAACCCTTAATTAGGTGTTAAAACGGTAGGACAGCAATGGCGCCAGCTCTGACGTCCGATCCCAAGAATATAATCGTAGGCTACCTCACCACTCAAACTTATCAATTGCAAATTCTCACCCTTTTACTTATAATTTTAGAGATCTATGTTATAGGCATGCTAGCATTACTTCTCTCACACACACATACATTAACACATACACACACACTCATACACGCACACACACATATACTCATTCACACACTCACACTCATACACACTCACCCTCAAATACACGCGCGCTCCTATAAATTAGAATTTGCTTGTTATGTCTGTAATTTTTCATAACTTTTAAGTCATTTTTTGCTTTGGTACGCATAATTGTTTTAAGTAATTTCGACAAATAGCCAATTTGTTCTATTGTAAAATATTTTGTTTGACCCCCACGAGACGGGCCATGCCTAGTGTGGGAGTCACAGAACTTTTTTGTATTTTGGCTAAGTGTTTTCCGGTAAATAAATAAATTTATTATTATTATTTATTATTATAGACAATATCATAAACATAGTCCATTTAGAATGCCTCATCTCATTTATTCATTTATTACAGTCTTTTTTTCTCTTCAGGACAACAAACAATTGTGTAATAAAACATAATACAGATACAGGTCTTATAAAAAGGGAACAGTCTGAGCCACCATCGTCACTCCATTTAGTGTGGGGGCTCCCTACTACCACTCGAGAACCTTTCTTCCTCATCTTATCTCACAAACAAGTGAGAATGACCGTGATGGTGACCATGGTCCTATGTTTGCCGCTCCAACATCCACTCTAAGCGCGTGACATCACCCGATTTTAATCAAGATGTTAAGAGTAGTTAGTTTGTACCAGTTCTGGCTCACTGAGTCTGAACTGCCTCATCGGCTGACGGAGGGTCAACGGATCCAAAAAAAAAAGGTTTTGGCATGCTCTGATCACGAATCTGCGGTCCTTTTTTTGCGTAGGATGCGCAGTTCCGGAGATGTGCAGATCAATTAACTAATATCTAATTGATATCCGGTGGGCCTGCACCTTCATTAACGTTCTATTGTTCACCCTTTCCTCTTATCTATTGTTCCTTGTACACCGTCATTGCCCGCTCTTATCTATTACTCGTACGCCCTGCTAAGCAGTGCTATTGTATTATACTTTTTTGTTCATTACTACAACACTATTCTGAATCACCAATAAAACACATTCCTTAACTTTGTTACAATTTTTATTTCCAAAATGTTTTTGCTTATTATCTATAAAATAGGAGCGAAACATCTCACCCACTAAAATATCGTTGTACAGTGTGTTCCCTGTAAATATGCTCGTAAAACTATGCACTGAACATCCCTGAAACTTATATAGCAAATACATTAAGCAATATTTACCAAAAACTGAAGTTCACTCATTCTGAATCATACCAACATTCCAGTCCCATCTTTTACAATTCTTTTTTTAAACTCTAGATGATATCGTGCAGGTGATCGTCCATATGAATCAAAATATTGACCGATGCCATTCGTATCGATATATAAAGCTATCCAATGTGAGCCTGGTTTATCATCTGTATCCAAATTGCATATTATATACGTTGGTACGTGGGTATACAGGGGCAGACTATTAGCAGCATAAATATTATTTTCTAGACTGGGATGAATCATTTTCAGATGTTGTTGTACATATAGTGTATCCATGATATTACTGCTATTAGTAGATTATTACAGTACCAATCTATTCGATGGACTGATCAATTATAGTGTGTTGTAAATATTTAATCACATTCTTTTGTGATGATTTCATCATTTTTGTTATTGGTGTACCGCAAGTCCGCACACGAAAGAATGCGAGATAAGCTTGTTGTACCAGTTAAAGTTACTACCAGTTTCAATGTGGAAATGCTTTAGATTAGAGTTATAGTGTTTTGTAAATATTATCTCGCATTCTTTCGAGTGAAAAAATGCGAGATAAGCTTGTTAACTCATAAAGTTACTACCAGTTTCACTGCGGAAATGCTTAAGATTAGATATAACTTACTGGTGCTATATAAGACCAAGCAGCTGCAGTCATGGAGTCAGACAAACTTAATTTTCTTTATGTTGTTGTCATACGCGCGCGCGCACGTTCTTGTGTGTGTGTGTGTGTGTGAATGTGTGTGTGTGTGTGTTTGTGTGTGTGTGTGTGTATGTATGTATGTGTATGTGTGTGTGTGTGTGTGTGTGTGTGTGTGTGTGTGTGTGTGTGTGTGTGTGTGTGTGTGTGTGTGTGTGTGTGTGTGTGTGTGTGTGTGTGTGTGTGTGTGTGTGTGTGTGTGTGTGTGTGTGTGTGTGTGTGTGTGTGTGTGTGTGATTAAGTGTAAACAAATTGATATTAACATGATAACTGTGTTGTTGCAGAAATCATTCTGCTTCAGCAAGAAGAGAGTGATGACATCGTCATTAATCTGAGTAATATCGTTAAGAAAATATCATGAATAGCAATACAATAATCGAAGATCTTCAAAGATTCAAAAATAGCAAAAATGAATTTATAGTAATATAATTTGTTATAGCCACTCTAGAGTACACCAAAATATTCCTAATTAAACCTCCTTACCCGCTCACTTCACTATCTCTTGAAGAGAAAAAACAAATTTGCTGAATTAAAAAGCACAGAGGGTATCGTTGGAGTGAGGGCTATGTTGATTATAGAGAGTTTCACAGAATTATCAAGACATATTTGAAAGATAAAAATATTTTTTTAAAAGAATGTGAATAAATAAAATGGGTACAAGATCTTTGTGATGAAAATAATACTATCATAGATAAATTGCTTAGGAGCTCCCAATTTAAATACTCTTTGTGAACTTTATTGTAAAGATACTTTACTATATAACTGATAATAAGAAAATCTGTGCGTTAAAAAATGTTTTATGTATTAAGAAATAGTGTTTTGAAAACAGAGTGATCTAAAGTTTGTGATGAAATGGAGAAGCGTGCACTGTTCGATTCATCATATGATGATGAGTTGTATAATCACTGTGCGATGGTTGAAACACAGTTTAAGTAAGTAAAATAAACATAAATTTCGATCATAATTTACACATTGTCTTATATCGTTTTTTAATAAATGTAAACATTTTAACAGCCAACCACTACAACTTGGAAGAGGAATGAAGCGCACGAGCAACGAAGAACCCAAGATCATCAAAAAACAAAGAACAAAAGAAGAAGCGTTTACCTCTGCAGGGAACAGTGTCTGTAAGATCAAGTGAAATGTCTAACGTGTCATATATTTATCAAGAAAAGGTATTTAGCTACATTATTATGGTATATAGCTATATAGCTATTGTAACTATTTTAAAAGTAATTTTCACAAAAATAATCTTTTAAATTCATATAATTCTTTATCAAATATTAGTGTTATTGAATCTGCTTTTGAAAATAGGATTTTAACTTATAAAATCAAGAGTAGAGTAGATCGTTCGACACGGGTAAATTTTGAAACTCCTGAACTATTTTTAAATTCTATTAAAGATGATATTTTATTTTTAATACAAGAGTGTATTGATCAACACATAATTTTAAAGTAAATTTCATATTGCATGCTGATTTTGTTCAACAAACTAAAGATATTCATGATACGTTCGATTTTCAAACATTTAACTATATTATTTGTCAAGGAGATGACTTAAATATTTTTTTTTCGTCTTTAAATGATACAATTACTAGTAAAATTAGTGCATTTGCAAAAAAAATCTATAGAAATGAATGTTAATAAAGGAGTCAGTCGTTTTTGGGCCCACTAGAAATTTTAACGACCCTTAATGGTATTACATACAGAAAAAAGTTACCAATTTATTATAATAAATGGCCTATACATTTTATGAATACCTAAACGGAATCAAGAAATCTAAAAAAAATGAGTGGTTTTGATATTCCGTGTTCTGGTTAATGTAACATGGGGAAAAATGCGTGTAATGAATCATTTTTGCAGTTTCTATTAAAGGAAAAATGTATTTTTTTACCAAGATAACTTATTATATACATATTATATTTGTACTTATTTGTATATTATATATTTATTACTAAAAAGGGATACCACTGAGATTTTTATCCTATTTCTAAAAGTGTTAGCTTATATCATATAACATGGTTCAAAGACACCGTGGAACGAAACGCTATTTTGTCATTGACTTCCGTGCTGGGTAAAAACCGACGGCCATATTATCATAATATGGTATTACTTTACGGCATTGACATTCGTCAGGTTGCTGTTTTTTGTACTTACTTACTTATCTGGAAGATCAGCATACACTGAAAACAATTAAATAATATTTGTGGATTTCAACGCACTGTGCGAAGACAATAACTAGCCGAGACAGGAGCAGATGTGCGCCAACTTTTATATTTGTGGATTTCTCAAGAGGTGAGTATCTTATCTTATGGAATGCGAAGAATTCAACTGTACAAAACCTACAATTGATTTAAAGTTTCAAACTTTTATGTGAAATATATCTTATTTTTGTCACTCTCGAAGTTCTAGTCCAAAAATATTATACTACGGAAACGAAAACTACTAAGTTTCGTTTATAATGTATTACATTTTATTTTACTGAATATTGAGATATGGTACGATTTTTAGAAATAAAATAAACGACCCACACCCACAGACACTTAACGATCTATACATGTTTTAGTACTTAATTATTTTAAGTTTGTAAAAATACTAATAAATATCCCTTCATATTACTAACAAATTAATATGTCAATGCAACAAGTGTTGGATTATATTATATAGGTTAGCCAAATATTCCACATTATGTATTTAATTCGCCAATGACATTCGAAAATGAAAACTGACGAGTTTAATTAAAAGTATATGTGAGTGTATAATACAAGTTTAATTTTGCTCCTAGAATTTTGGAAAATCTATAATTTATGTTGAATTACCTAAAACATATGACAAACACAATTCTTATTAGTATGTTAAAAGTGTCAAAGTATTGAAGTGTTATGTTATTGGTAAAATCTAATTTAATTAATAGAGAAAATAAAATCAAACAAAATATACACAAATCTATGTTAAAAGTGTCTGTCAGAGTAACTATATTCACAACCGTTACATCCTATCAAAAGCCCATTGCTGAACATAGACCTTCCCTCAGATTTCCTCAAAGGAGGATACTTGCTATAGTTGCCATGCTTAGTAGACGAGTCGGCAACCACAGTTTTTTTATTGGTAGTTGTTAATAGGAAGACGCTGTTAAATTCAGAAGGAATGTACACATTCCTTCTGAATTTAATATTTATAGATATAGATAACATAAAAATAAATGGATGTTATTAGGGAATACATATTAGTGTTAATATTTAATTAAATACATCTACTATTTATGTTTATTATATTTAAACTCCATCAGGGAAGCAAGAATTTTGTTTACATTATTTTTATGTTATTTTGTTGATTGTAGGTAATGTACATTCTTTCTGAATTTAATATTTTTTACTTCTTTATTTTTATTTGCATTCCCAATTTTTCAGTTACATCTACTTGATGCAGTTTGTTGTAACTGCCTAAGAATATTGCAAGAAAATATTGAAACTGCTCATTCCATTAGAAGATTTGCATTCCATGTGGATCTTCAATTTTAAGAGCTCATTTTAAGAACTCAGCAGAAAGAGATATTATTTTGCAGTGGATACCATCACACCAGGTACTTACTTTACTTTAACAGCCTGTAAGTGATCCCCTGCCTAAAATAGGGTTGCCCGGAGGAGTTGGCATAATCGCTTTGGCACACAGATTGATGTTTGTAGTATCATACACCTCGCACTACAAACAATTTGGCTATTCACCACCAGGTTATCTTTAACTTTACAGCCTATCAAAAGTCTACTGCTGAACATAGACCTCCCCCACAGATTGCCTTATAGGGGAGATATTCGATAACCACAGTTTTTTTTCTTTAGTTGCTACTTCTTCCTTACCTTACCCCATATTTGTCTGCCTTTGTACTTAATACACAAGTAATATTTTTTACCTTAAATGAAATTAGTGTAAATGTAAAATGTCTAGGAACTTGTACTTAGTCAAATAATGTTATAATTCTAAAATAACTACTTCACTTGTTTACCTTTCTGATTTGATGTATTTTTATTTCTTTTTACCTTAGTGGAATCTGGTTTACTACAAAAGTATTATGAAGGGAAACGAGTACATGCTATTTATATATAATTTAAGAGACATTAAGACTGTTTATTAGTAATAAAGATTGAAATAAATAAAATATTAATAAATATCATTATTTAGGTGGAAGACACTGTAAAACCATAGTCTGTTCTGTTAGTTGATGAAAAAAAAACACTTTTCAGGTGGATCATTTAGAATGAGTCTGCAATCTTGTCGGCCGAGAGCTTCTACAACTGTATGGAGACACAAATTATAACAGGGATATGGAATTACAATTCATGAATATTGAAGACATCGGTAACATTCAACAAACACCCCTTATGCCTGTAACTGTAACTCCTGCCATTTCCAGAGCGGCATCAACAATTACTATAATATGCAGACCTTTTCTATCAAAAGGTTTAAATTATTTCTTAAGCAAAAATTGTCTAGTAAGGGTTATTATACTACTAGAGAGTAAATGACTGATAATAACCCCTGGGAATGAGGTGATCGCTACCATGCTGTTTCTAAATGTTTTCAAAACAATTGTATAAAAAATTATATTGTAAAATGTGCTTTTTTAAAAAAGTCTCGCTGGGTTTCTTGCTGATTCTTCCCAGGACAGAGGTTTTTTTGCGAACCAGTGGTAAAAGTAAAAAATGACTTTTAATAAGTATTATGTATTGTAATCTATATTGAATAAAAATGATTCTATTCTATTCTGTGGCTAGTTATAAGCGTGCTGCTTCTACTTCCCGACACTGTATTTTTAAGTTATGTAATCATTTATCTAGATTCTTAATACCTAAACAAAAAGAACTACTAACCTAAAAGAGAGATTGCTGATTGATAACTCATTTTATGTGCCACTGTGCGCTCGTATTTGTGAATACCACTTAAATGAACCTCACAATGATTGGAATAATTTATACACAAGTAGTAATGATGCATATTTATATAGTAATATAAATATGCATCATTACTATATGGTAGTTTTTGCCACAGTTGCTACGCTTGTGGCAACCAAAGCTTTTTGTGGTATTCTATAGGGAGATGTTGCTGCTCATCTCCTGGTATCTTTATTCTGTTACGACTTTTACGACACCATACGGGACGAAACGCGATGGCAGTTGACGGAAGGGCTATACAATATTTTACATTATATATTTAATTTAGGGAAGACCTATGTTCAGCAGCGAATTGTTGTAATGATGACGAATAATAATCAATAAAACTTGTAATTATTGTTGCTTACTTGACCTGTTTCTACTATGTGCCTTATTATAAATAAAGCGCCTAATTTATAAATAAACGCCGAGCAAGTTGAATAGATGCTCTGGTACCTTTTCGTATCTCTTTCAATTGACAATTTCCTTTTGTTTTTTTTTATAGAATAAGTGTGACAAACGAGCGCACGGTCCACCTGATGGTAAGTAGATGCTGTGGCTCATAGACATCTACATTTATCCTCGTTTAAGAATCAAAATGCAGATGCATTGTCACCCCTGAGGACTAAGATGGAGTGCTTCGTTTCCAGTAAAAAGGACTCCGGTTCTCTACACTCACCATACGAAACACAGGAGCATTGTTACTATTTTACGCTGGTAGCGTTTTCCGTGAGAGCGTGTCCTACCCCGGTCGAGCCGTATCCGTACACAACTAGTTTAAAACTTCTTCATCATTACAGCCTATAGCCCTAGGCCTATGTTCAGCAGTGGACTTGTCCACTGCTGAACATAGGCCTCCCCCAAGGAATTATACAAAGCACGGTCCTGAGCCACCTGCATCCATAGACTTTTTGAATATCTTACCAGGTCGTCACTCCAACTAGAGGGTAGCCGTCCCACACTGAGCTTACCGGTACGAGACTGCTACTCGAGAATTTTACATTTTAGCTTTAATTGCAGTTGGATGTAAACATGCTAATCAATGAACACATATTAAAAGAATGTCCTGGCACTGCACCTCGCGGCCTGTGATACTTATAATAGACTGCTTTAAGAATATGATGATTTTACAATAATAAACACTTTTTATCCTAACACAAATAGTTCAAAACACCTTACATGCTATTTATTTTTCGTGGTTAATATCGTAAAAATCGGATATATTACTATCCAGTCATTTTGGTTTTAATGGTGCTTGGAATGTAAACATGTTATTCAATCAATACAAATTAATAACAATGTCCTGACACTGCATCTGGTGGCATGTGTCACTTTTAATACTGCTTTAAGAATGTGATGATTTTACAATAACAAATACAGTGACAATACAGAGTTTTTTATCCTTACGACCAGTTCAAAACATCTTACGTGCTATTTATTTTCTCAATCGCTGTAGAGGTAAAACTCGCTAAACACCCTTAATAGTTCACTGTTGGACGCACATGCACCTAAAACCGTGTTACTGGTTGCAAATGATATTAGATAAATAAGTACATGTGTGCTTGTTTCAATATTCATTAACTTTTTCGGGTGGGTTGCTTAGAATAAATGTGTATGTCTTGTAGGCTGAAATCTTGCAGAGCTGCTCGTAAGCAGAGACAAAAAGTATATGGATATTGAAGACAACAGTCTTATATCACATAAAATATCCTTATGATTCCTAACAATTTCATAAATGGACATGTTATTATCAAGTTATTTTGAAAAATCTTTTGGAATGATAATGACTGACAATAATAAATACAATTAAATTATACATGTGTTTTGTAATCCTTACACAACTAGTTTAAAACATCTCACTTCATATTTATCAACATAAATAAACATGATATTACCTAGTCATTTTGGCTTTAATGGTGTTTGGGGTACAATAACTAATCAGTTAATATATTTTAAAGCAAATTTTACACACTGCACCTTTACTAACCAACAAAGATATATCAAAATAAAGTCTTAACACCGCGCCTGTCTGTCTGTTCCACTATTAATAGACTACTTTTGAAATGATTACAGTAATAAATACAGTGGTATTTTACTTTGTGTTTTATCCTTTACAACCAGATTAAAACATCTTTCTTACTATATAGCATGTAAAGGTAATATTATAAATGAACATATTATCTTTTATTCATTTTGGCTTTAATCATATTTATTTAATTACTGCAATGGTGTTTGTGATGTATATTCACTAATCAATCAATACATGTAAAAATAGCCTCCACACCATGTTTCTTGGTCAGTGTACTATTTTTTGCCGGAACTACTAAAAGGATTTTCCATCAGTCTAAAAGTACCTATAAATGTTAAATGTACCTGCAACTTTGTTTTATGCTATTAATTATTTAGCTGTCCTATTCTATTCTATATACACTATTCTAACTCACAATACTAATAGAAAACAACTTTTAGTTTCGGCTCAGAAGGGCTAGAACCCAGAGCCGTAAAGCCAGATAAAAAAAAATAGCGTTTAGTTTCTTTTTAGGTTATTGTGATATTCATATTTTAATTTCTCTGAATTCCCTTTAGATGCGATAAAACTAATATTAATTTTGCAATCTATAGATTATAAGGAATAAATCGACATACATTTCATTAAGTATCCCTAAAATTTGTAGTGGGCCCATTCTCCATACAAAAAGAAATTGTCTCCTTTAACCCCCTACGCGGTACTTCATACATAGATCTTCCCCGTGACATAAAATTAAAAATGGCTGTTATAAATGTAAAAAAAGAAGATTATTTTTGTTTTAAATGGGCGTTACTCTCAGCGTTATATCTCGTAAACAAAAACGCGGATCGGTTATTATCATACGCTAAACATGCAAACAAACTTAAATTTGATGGTATTTCTATTCCAATTAAAGTTTCTGACAGCAAAAGTAGAGAAATTAAATGATATTAGTATTAATGTTTTTGGGTTAGAATATAATAAAGAAAAACGATGTAATTCTATAGTATGCCCATTATTTTTAACAAAGTGTCGTAAAGATAGACATATTATTTTATTATTTTTTTCCAAGGGTACGAAAAATCATTATTTTTACATAAAAAAATTTATCGCGGTTAGTTAGTAAACAAATTTCAAAAGACGGTCACGTCATTTACATTTGCGAAGCATGTTTACTTCGTTTTTCATCTCAGCAAAGGTTAAATAATCATGAACAATACGATGTGTCCACATTTGTACAGAATTACCAAAGAGTGAAACTTTAAAAAAGAATTGGTTTGGTCAACCTATTTCAAATGATAACATTAAATTTGATAATTATAAAAAAAGTTAAAGATACCATTCGTAGTTTATGCCGATTTTGAAGCATTTTTAAAACCAATAGAATCATGTTCTAACGATCCATCCAAACCTTTCACACATTATATTCAGAAACATGAAGTGCATAGTTTTGGTTATTATATAAAATGTTCATATGATGATAAATTATCAAAATATGTAACATATTGCGGACCCAACTATGCACAAATGTTTATGGAAAGTTTATCTAACAATTTAAAATAAAAAAATAGACTTCAAAAATATCCAGTTCCGCATACAAATGAAGACAAAAACCAAATTTCAAATGCAACCATTTGTCATATTTGTGAAATAGAGTAGGAAGAACTTTTTTATGATTTTGATTGGTACACTGGTAGTTTTATATGTTTTGCTCATGAATCATGTAGCTCGAAGTTCAGAAGACCACGTCATATACCAATATTTTTACACAACCTTAGTCACTATGATGCTCATTTTATTGTTCATGTATTAAACTTTTGTGATGGTGAAGTCGAAGTTATCCCTCAAAATAAAGAAAAATAATATATACTTTTCCAAAAAATTAAAAATGAATAACTATGAAGTTATATTGAGATTCGTAGATCAATTTAAGTTTTTATCATGTAAATTAGAAGAATTAGCCAAAAATCTCAGTAATGATCAATTTCAAGAATTACGTAGAAATTACCCTAATAATGAAGATTTCATTCGTTTAAAACGGAAAGGGGTTTATTCATATGAATTTATGACTAATTATGATAGTTTAAACTTAACGTCGCTCCCTGAACACAAACATTTTTATAGCTTGCTCACAGATTCCCATATTTCAAATGATGATTACAATCATGCTAAAGATGTTTGGGAACACTTTGGGTGTTGTAATATGCTATATTATTCAAACTTGTATTTAAAAATAGACGTTTTACGTATTTGAAAACTTTTGAAAGTTATGTATTAATACTTATGATTTAGACCCTGCCCATTATTACACAGCTCCCAGTTTAAGTTGGGATGCAATGCTAAAATATACAAAAATAGAATTAGAACTTTTAACGCATTATGAGAGAATTGCATTTATTAGATCAGGTATCAGGGGTGGTGTATCTCAATGTGGTAATCATTATGCTAGAGCTAATAACAAATACATGGCAGATTATGATGCAGGGAAACCAAATTCATATATCACATATTTTGATGCTAACAATTTATATGATTGGGCTATGTCTCAATATCTTCCTACTGGTGGATTTGAATGGGTAAGTCTGAATACTGAAGACTGAATACAGATTTTAATGAGTCTGAGACATCGGACTTCGGTTTTATTTTAGAAGTTGATTTGGAATATCCAGATGAAGTTCATGATTTACATTCGGACTTTCCTTTATGCTCATAAAACATTTGTGTAGGCAATTCTAATGAGAATAAACTAGTCCCAAATTTAAATAATAAAGATAAATATGTAATTCATTACAGAAATTTAAAGCAGTGCATAGAAATGGGGATTAAATTAACTAAAATTCATAGAGTTTTAAAATTTAAACAGTCTCCCTGGTTGAAAATGTACGTAGATCTAAATACAAAATTAAGAACGTTAGCAAAATCAGATTTTGAAAAAGATTTTTATAAATTAATGAATTATTCAGTCTTTGGTAAGACTATGGAGAATATTGAAAAAAGGGTTAACGTAAAATTAGTTACACACTGGGAGAACCAGGGTAAAGCTTTAGGTGCTCAAGATCTAATCGCTAAACCACAATTTCATAGTTTTTCAATATTTTCGGAAGACCTTCAGTTGCGAAATACTAAGTTAATATATGACAAACCAATTTATTTAGGGTTTTGTATTTTAGATATTTCAAAGACATATCATATAGTATGATTTTCATTATAACTATATGATTAAAAAGTTTAGTAAAATCAAATTATTGTATACAGATACGGATAGTTTAACATATCATATATTTACAGATGATTTTTACACTGATATAAAACCTGACCTTTCCTCATACTTTGATACCTCAGATATATAATCAGAATACAAATAATATTTTTGAATATCCAAAATTAAATAAAAAGAAGTTAGGTTTTTTCAAAGAAAGTAATGGTAAAATCATGAAAGAATTTGTAGGTTTACGATCTAAAATGTACGCTTTTAACTTAGAGAATAAGACTATAGCCAAGACAAAAGGGGTAAATAAATGTATCACTAAAAAGATGACAATGAATAGTTATAAGTCTTCTCTATTTAATAAAAAAGTGCAATATTATAGTATGTTTAGATTTAAATCAATTAAGTACACAATTTTCACACAAAAATTAAATAAGATTGGTTTATCATATAATGACACAAAGAGGCATATTTTATTGAAACATTAGCTTGGGGTTATTATAAATTGGGCTAAGTGTTGATAGTTTTTACTTTTATGTCTGTGTGTAAATAAAATAAAAATTATATAAAGAGATCGTTCTTTGTTATATAATTTTTGCAATATACAGGGTACTTTTGAAACGCTCCCGAAAACGAAGACAGACGACAGTACTAACTATAACTTTGATGATGGGTGAAATATAAAATAGATCCTGATGAAAAAAAATCATCTTTTCACAACGTTTTATTAGATTTATTCATGCTCCATCATGTAAGTACAGCTAATGAAACGATAATTTCATTAAAAAAATCATGAAAATACTGAAACATAAAACCAGTAGTGGAATTACTGAATTACAATCAGCTGACTAGGGGTCAATGTACGCTCGAACACCGAATTCGCGCCACCCGCAACTAGCGATGGTACCACAATACCTAATAATTTACAACACTTGTATAAATACCTAACTTATCTACTTAACCTACTATTTTGCCACTGTGCTTGTCTCCACGTAGCCACTTTAATTCGAATTCACAGGTTAAATAAACCAAATAACTGGTTCGATTCCCCGCTAATGAAAAAAATACTTAAATAAAATGTTAACTTTTTCAACTTTTTGTCGCCGGCAAACTATATTTCAGTGCAACAACGCTGCCAGCGTTGCCAACACCAATTTGTCAAATTCTCTTTAAATTCCCATCAATTTTATTTTAAGAAATGAATCAATTTTCGACAAATTTTATAAGATTTACTTTTTTACTAACAGTTTTTTCATTAAAATTAAAAAATAAAGAAAAGAAAAGAAAAGCATTAAATTATACACAAAAGTTGCCGAAATAAATGCGAAAATTAAACGTGTTGCAATGAAGATAATTAAAAAAAGGGAGTCATTCGATATTCATAAGTAAAGTAACAAAATGTTAAGATAAGTATTTAGATTTCTTGAAAAAAGTTTCTGACTTAGCCCTGGCTATCGATTTTCAAAATCTCCGCATTTTCCCCGCTTAATACCAATCCCCAACCAACTTTAAATTACCCGCAATTTGGGGAATCCCACACATGTTATCAACGCTGACATGTGTGAATTCCACAGCGCGAGGCGACACGAGGCAGCGCGTGTGTGAAAGGGAAGGGTAGAGTGAGTAGTATACCTAATGCATTGTTTCGTACCGATCTAGATAAGAGTTCGGTGCCCGCGAGGATATTGACCCTATTGTCAGCTGATTTTCTTTTTTAGGTTTCACTGCTGGTTTTATGTTTAAGTGTTTTCATGATTTTTTTAATGAAATATCGTTTCATTTAGCTGTACTAACATGATGGAGCGTGAATAAAGTTAATAAAACATTGTGAAAAGATGATTTTTTTCCTCGGGATCAAATTTCTTTGTGACCCATCATCATAGGTATCCTTAGTACTATCATCTGTCTTCGTTTTCGGGAGCGTTTCACAAACACCCGTTATATAAATTGTTTACACCAACACTTTCATTTTTTATTTCATCCCTTAGAACTTTAGACGTGTGTAATGTTTCACTTTATCCATCCGTTTACTGCTATTGTGGCAGGACCAAGTGGATGTGGGAAGTCAAATTTTGTAACAAATTTCATAAAATCAGTTATAGAAATATGTAATTGTGATTTTAATCAGATCACATGGTGCTTTGATGAAATGCAACCTTTATATAATTTACCAAATGTTAACTATCATAAAGGAATTCCAAATCTTAATATGTATGATGGTGAAAACCCACATCTTGTTATTATTGATGATCTAATGAGAGAGTTAGATGGAAGAATTGTGGATATATTTACAAAAGGTAGTCATCACGGGAATCTTAGTGTATATTTTATTTAACACAAATTTTATTTCATCAGGGTAAAGGCCAAAAAGATGTTTCTTTAAACTCAGGTTATATAATATATTTTAAAAACCCTCGAGATAAAACTTAAATAAGATATTTAGCACGACAAGTGTCACCAGATAACCCAAAATTCATTGAAGATGCCTACAGGGATGCAACTCTAGAGGCGCTCTTATATTTAATGGTAGATTTAAAACAGAACACCAATGATTTTTGTCGTATCAAGACAAATGTCTTCCCATGTAATGGTTTTTGTACAGTCTACGTTCCCACAAAAGAGTTTAAATACACCAAGAATCAAACAATTCAAATCATTTCTAAATGATGCATCGCCGACTCACAACGCATAAAAATTTGATAAACATTTTGCATACGCTTAAATCAAAATAATAAAGTGCATTACTTAAAACGTGTGGTGAAGAAGAAATAAATTGTATTTGTGAATGTATTTATAACGTTTTACATGGAAAGGCACCTTTTAAAGATCAAGATAAACAAAAATTTGAATAAACACAAAAATATACTACCCAAACTGGTGCGTAAGTGTAAACATAAACTAAGAAAAAATATAATTATACAAAAAGGAGGGGCTTTCTTACCAATAATATAAGGTGGAATATTGAGTGGATTAGTAAGTGAACTAGCCAGTTAACATGGAAAATGCAAAGAAAATAATACTTATCGAACCTGGATTGATTGAAAAATTAAAACAAGAAAATTAGGTTAATACTTAATAGTAATTTCTCTCGATTAGACATTGAAATGCAAAATATTATGAATAGTAAGACGGAAGACCGAAAGAAGTGGATGTTATATTTACAAACACTACAAAGATACCTTCATTTTACCGAAGAGGATCGTCAAGCACTCAGATTACCAATTTATTTTGATACATCTAATGAAGATTCAAATGAGTCTAAAATGGGTTTTAAAAATAAAGATAGAGATCTAAAAACTTCAGTTGATGCTGAATCTTTGTTGAAGGAGAATCGATCCATTAGAAGTAAAGAAAATGATGCAATTCCACTTTACACACCAGCTCAAATACTCAGTTTAATACCAAAAACTTATAATAAAAAAGGTCAGTTATTATTAAACTTAGTTGGAACAAGTAAAAGTAAATTACATTGGGATAATGAAGGCACAGTCATAATTGATAATGAAAAAATTCCTGGAAGTAATATTGTTGATTTAATAAATGATTCACTAAGACCCTTAAAAAGAAGCGATCCGATAGGGTGGGATAGATTTGCTAAAGCATTAAAAGATATTAAGGTACCACTTACTTATATTGAAAATCCAAAGAGATGTGAGTATATTAACCAGCTTCAAGCAAAAGATCTGAACAAACCCTCTGAGATTGAAGTTCAAGAGTTTTATACACCGAGCAGTGGAGATACAAAATCTATAACTAAAATAGAGTTTTCTACACCGAGCAGTAGAGATAAAAAATCTATAACTAAAATAGGTAAAAAGCTTGAATGGAAAAAATGGACCCCGTACTAAAAAAAATTAACAGGATTTATTACGATCCATCTAATCCCGCTGGTTTTGGTAGTATTGATAAATTATCAAAAGCCATGAAGGGTAAAATGGATAAAAAGCAAGTAAAGGAATGGTTACAATTACATGAAACATACACATTAAATAAACCCATTCGAAAAAAAATCCCGCGTAATAGGTACATTCTATCAAATATTAATGAACTGTGGCAAGCTGATTTAAGTGATATGCGAACTAATTCTCAATATAATGATGGTTTCAACTACATACTTTGTGTTATTGATGTATTTAGTAAATATGCTTTTGCAAGACCAATGAAAAAGAAAAACTCAGAAACAGCTAAAGAATGTTTTGAAAGTATATTTACTGAAAGTAATTTAACACCTACTCACATACAATCTGATAAAGGCACAGAATTTGTTTCAAAAGATGTACAAAAGCACTTTAAATCAAAAAAGATTAATTACTATACCACTAACAATCCTGACATTAAGGTCAGTATTGTTGAACGATTTCAAAGGACTCTAAAAACGAAAATGTGGCGTTATATCACTGATAATAATACATATAGATATATAGATGTTTTACAAGATTAAATATACTCTTATAATCACAGCTTTCACTCTAGTATTAAGATGTGCCCATGTGATGTAAATTCCAACAATATTATGACAGTTTGGACTAATCTTTATGACAGACGGTCAAACAAACTTTCTTAAGAAAATCCAAAACCAAATTTCAATGTGGGTGATTATGTTCGAATAACTAAATATAAACATGTTTTCCAAAAAGGATATGAATCAAATTGGAGTGATAAAATATTCATTATATCTTCAATAATTGATAGATCTCCATGGGTTGTTTATACAATAACAGATTTACAAAATGAACCAATAGTTGGTACTTTTTATGAAAGAGAATTACAGAAAATCACTTACAACCCCACCTCACAATATAAAATAGATAAAATAATTGACACCCGTTATTCAGGTAACAGAAAAGAAATATAAGTGAAGTGGAAAGGTTATCCAGATAAATTTAACAGTTGGTTTTAGCTTCTAGTTTAAAAGAAATACGAATAAAGAAAGTTTTTATTTAACTTTGCTCAGCAATAGTTTAATGGAATACTTTCCTGATAACAAGACCACAAATTTTTCAACGAAATTACCAAAAGCTATGAAATTAGAAGGTGAATGGTCGGTTGGAGTTGTCGAGTTTCAATATCCATGTACCATGTTTACTGTTCAAGATCATGAAAATGTTATATACATTACAAAATCCATGTTAATGTCTAATGAAGATAAACCATCCACAGTGTACTACAAAAAACATATTCCAGCTACCAACTATGATAACATTGAGCATATTTTAAGAACGTTAAATGGTATTGGAGAGAACTTGAAATATCGTTATGATGAAATAACAAAATTTGTGTCTGTTTCTGTTTTTGATAAAAATATAACATCCGTAACATTATCACCCAAATTAAGTTTACAACTAGGTTATAAACCAAATAAAAATCTCCTAGAGAAAAATTTTGGAAAGTGTCCTGCTAATTTACACTTAGGGTTACCATCTCAACTATTTCTATATTGCGACATTATCGAACCTCAGATTGTGGGTGATGTTATGACTCCTTTAGTAAGAGTAATTTCATTAAATCCTACAAAATACATTTATGGTGCAAATAAAATGCACGTTTTCTCTCCACCTCATTACTTACCTGTTATGCGAAGAGAGATCGATACGCTGGAAATAGTTATAAGATCGAGCATAGGACAAAAAATACCATTCGAGTTTGGAACCGTGTGTATTAAACTACATTTCCGAAAATTATAATAATGAATTCTCTTCGTGATCATCATAAATGTCCATATGAAAATTATTATACACATCAAGCTGGGTCAGGAGTTGGAGTAATTAATAAGGGTTCACCATACCAACGCGGTCATGGTATTGAGATCTTCTTAGGGGTGTTATTTAGATCAGTTTTAACTTTACTTTCAAGTGGTGCTCGAGTGATTGGCAAGGAGGCATTTTATTTATTAGATATTACTGCTATTAGTAGATTATTACTGCTATTAGTAATAATCTACTAATAGCAGTAATATGATGGATACACTATATGTACAACAACATCTGAAAATGATTCATCCCGGTCTATAAAATAATGTGTATGCTGCTAATAGACTGCCCATGTATACCCACGTACAAACGTATATAATATGCAATTTGGATACAGATGACAAACCAGGCTCACATTAGATAGCTTTATATATTGATATGAATGGCATCGGTCAATATTTTGATTCATATGGACGATCACCTGCACGATATCATCTAGAGTTTTAAAAATGAATTGTGAAAGATGGGACTGGAATGTTGATAGGATTCAGAATGAGTGGACTTCAGTTTGTGGTAAATATTGCTTAATGTATTTGCTATATAAGTTTCAGGGATGTTCAATGCATAGTTTTACGAGCATATTTACAGGGAACACACTGTACAACGATATTTTAGTGGATGAGATGTTTCGCTCCTATTTTATAGATAATAAGCAATAACATTTTGGAAATAAAAATTGTAACAAAGTTAAGGAATGTGTTTTATTGGTGATTCAGAACAGTATGGTAGTAATGAACAAAGAAGTATAATACAATATCACTGCTTAGCAGGGCGTACGAGTAATAGATAAGAGCGGGCAATGACGGTGTACAAGGAACAATAGATAAGAGGAAAGGGTGAACAATAGAACGCTAATGAGGGTGCAGGCCCACCGGATATCAATTAGATATTAGATAATTGATCTGCACATCTCCGGAACTGCGCATCCTACGCAAAAAAAGGACCGCAGATTCGTGATCAGAGCATGCCAAAACCTTTTTTTTTGGATCCGTTGACCCTCCGTCAGCCAATGAGGCAGTTCTGACTCAGTGAGCCAGAACTGGTACAAACTAACTACTGTTAAGGGATTGTCACGTTCGAAATGGATGTCAATGTCTAAAATATATTAATGGTGTGTAGTTCCTACGTGGGAAGCTATTTGGGTTTTTTGGGAACTTTATCGTAATGATGAGCTTGAAAACGTTTGGAACTTGAACTATAAACTTCGTTAGCCATTGGTAATCAACTACCGGCTTTCCAGTTTAATTATATTTTTCTAAGGGTAAGATATATTGTGTTAAAATCATTACTTATTGTTATATTCTTTGAGTGTTTTACGCAAATGTAGTTAAAAAAATCTAAAAAGGATATATTTGATGTTTAGAAAAGCTATAAAATTAAAACTTAAGTCTTGTTAAAAGATTATTAAAATTGAAACAAAATAAAACGTAATTTTAATTTTTAAATGAAATCCTATCTTTTTTGCTCCAAGATTTAAAATTTATTTTCAACATTGAATAATTTCAGCTAGTGGAATTTTATCAACCATATTTTGTAGATTCATATTGTCCTCCTTTTTTTATTGCTTTTATCGTTTCATGTACAGCACACATCCTCGAAGTCACCTGTAAAAGAGGTAATAAAATATTTGTTTTTTAGGTATAGCAGATTGAAGCTAAGCTAAAATATCTGTTCCGTGCCTGGTCTCACTAAAAACCAGCATCAATGTTTAAATTTGCTGTAATGCTTTGTAAAAGGTAAAATTTGTAGCTGTATCATGACTACAGCACGAATAGATCAGCTCAATCGCGCGAGGAGTACGCTATTATTTATAGAATAAAATAATAGCAATACAATGATGCTGAAACTCTTTTATTCCATTCGATTCAGGGAAGTGTCCATGAGGCACAGCAATTATTTAGCATCTGGTGAACTGTGTTTTATTGTAGAATAGGATAACAAAAGAGCACACAGTCCACCTGATGGTGAGTGGATGCAGTGGCCCATAGATATCTACATTTATCCTCGAGTAAGGATCAAAATACAGATGCTTTGTCACCCCTGACGACTAAGATGAAATGCCTCGTTTCCAGTAAAAAGGGTCTCCGGTTCTCTACAATCACCATACGAAACACACCAGCACTAAGCTGCTATTTTACGCTGGTGTTCTGTGAGAGCGTGGTCCTGCCCCGATCGAGCCAACCCATTCGTGATACAACCCTAATATAGCTGCAGCGTGGCTCTACCATGTTTAAAAGTGCTCCATTGTCGCCCTTAATTCTATTAAAAAAGGTGATGGTGATGACGATGACGCTTGATGATCTACCTTGATACTACATTTTACGTTTCTACGTAGACCTAAGCTGCTTCTTAATCGAAGTGGCTTAGGTTTTTGATGAGTGAGTCAGTTAATCAGGCAGTGAGGCAGGCATTTTCGGAACTTTAATAACTTAAGAACTTTAGGCCGTATGAGTATTCAAATTTATTTATTTTACTCTAATTAAACGTGATTGCTGATTATCAGGCCCAGTCTTGGATCCCGACTCAGACCAAAGTAAGTAATTAGATTTTTCTTTCAATAAATTCTCAGCAGTATTCCGGAATCAGCGAGTTGGCGATTGTCACCCCCGTGTCATGAAAAGCACTTCAAACCGTTGCTCCTGCGCGTGATCTCTCTTCGGTCATGTCGGATTACCGATCCATCGAACTATGAGAGTGAGGGAATAGAGAGTACATATTTGCTTGAACATACCCGCGAAAACTTTAATCCTGTCCTACGCAGATGGCTAGTCTCCTTTTGAGACTGGCCATCGTGACCGAAATTTGGTCTGGAAGAAATTATTATTGTTACTTTAGGTTTATTCATAAAATTTAATATTCTAGACATTCAGTGGGTCAAAATTACAAGTGTGCAGGTGAAAAGTTTTTGTGTTTTGAATGTGGTTTGTAATAGCTAATAATTGTAATAGTTCGTGAAAATAATTCGCACACTGCGTCGCCATATTCTTTTCCTAACTTATTTGACACACTGGCTTGTCTGCATTATACCCCGGCCATAGCTGATTATAAAGTTTCCATGTTGCAGGTTGCAGCAGAGTTAAATTATATTTAAATTTATAGTAGGCAGAATCACTTTTTACACGCTTTACATTAGCTTGACCTGTATGTATCCATGTATGATTGAAGTGGAATTTATAATTTATTTTTCACCTACTTTCAGACGTCTCAATATTATGAAGTTTTGCAAACGTATTAAAAAAACAAATCCATAAAATATGAAAATACTTATAACTAATAGGCGCTTGAATCTGGTAGCTCTAATAAACGCGAGGTATAAAATTAAGATATGTAAATAAGTGCAATTCTACAAAACTAGCAGACTGTTTCTATAAGCAGGATCTGTTCACAAGTTAACCTGTGCCTACTTCCCTTAAACCTTTAAGGGAAGTGAAAGTAGCGATCCAAACTGACTTCATGAATGTCATTTTGAAGGCAATATTTCCAAATATAAAACTTTGTAATCATAAAATATATAACGTAAAGCTCTAATTTGGGATTCGAACACAATACTAAAGTTATTAAAAATGTATTAACCAGAAAATAGAATCAAAATATCGTCAACTAAAATTTATAAGTACTCAAGAAATGTATTTTTGGTTAGAGTTAGATTATACAATAATGCCGCAGCGATGATTCGATAAACCCAGATACTTCTAACCTAATTTCAGATTTATATGAAAACATATTATCACATTGTTTTATTAAAATCAACCTCAATAGTCCTGAAGATGTAAATAAAGAAAAGCAACTTTTATCTACGCTAAATTATAAATTGTTAGAAATAAAGAAGTCTAAAACAATGTATTTAATATATAGCTAGGTAACGACGTCTGTAGTATGGTCGTACAAATACCTTTTGATATTGCTTGAACCCGAGATCAGATAAGATAAAGTGAATAATTTAATATTACTCGAAAATTGCAAGGGTGCATGCAAGATTGTAAGAAAGTAGCGTGTAAAGCAGTCCTAAATTTTATATAAATTTTCATGAAACCATGAAATTGCCGTATTACTGTTACAAACAAAACATTTAATTGGAAATATCTTATATTCTATTTTTGCTCTGTGTGCGATTCAATTCACAACGTTTTTGCCAACCGAGCGACCCTTATGAATATGTGCGTGCGTAGAAACTAGTAGGCGTTAGATATATATGAATGATAATCAGTTAAAATAATGCATTACCACGCATTCTGAATTTAAAAGATAAAAAGACAGAATGTTTGAGATTTTTTAAAATAATTTCACCATTCGCATGTATTACTTATTCTGAACCTTCTCTGCAAATTTGGGCGTATATTGCAAAATAGCCCTGTATACTAAATTAATACATTCTAAAAATCAATTTGTGTAACAATTTTTGTCTTATTCTATCGAGAAGACTTTAATATATTGGTGAAAATATTACTCTAACCTTTTGATGCATGCATTTTAAAAATATCTGTGTATATTAAATTTTTGGTGGCAAAATAATCTCTATTTACATATTTTTAGTAAAACGTATCACTCTACAAAACTCGATGTTATGAGAATCATTAAAAGTTTGATTCATTATTGCGATTGGCTATATGAGTTTTTAAGGACTTTTGTTTAACTTAAATTATAAACATGGACGGGTCTTTTAATCAGTCAACATGTATTTTTTATTATATTTGTTAAGAACTACATAAATATGATTGTTTTTCTTTGTCATTCCAAATATAATTTTATAAATTCGTCATAGATTCCGCTTTGATATGCTACGATATGTAAGTGTTGTTGTCGTGATCAACGTGAACATTACAAAAAAAATATTCTTAATATTATTCCAGCTATATACTGGGTGCCGATTAGGTTATAGCATTAAATAGCACAGCGGTAAATACAAATTCATATATGTCTGTTAAAATAATAAAACAAACAATTTTACCAAAAATAAAAAAATGCATCTTTCAAAATAATAAATAGCGTAAAATTGACAGGAAATAAATCACCTTGATAATATTAGTTTACTGACCTGAAGTGACCTATAAAAGCGGCAACGGTGTGACAGGTGCGCAGTGCTCACGCGGCATCGACATAGGTAATTATTTACCTATACTTTATACCTTCTACCGCGACTAGAATGTTACTTGTTATATATGTTTTTAGTTGTGTATGTTCAAAGAACGTTACGTAGGATAAGTCTTTTCATTTAGCCCCGTATAGCTATAACCATGGCAACTTTTATCAAAATCCATCCAGAAACTATTGTGTTCAAGCAGAGTCTATTGTGTTTAAAGGGATGGACAGACAGAGGTACACACAAACAGACAAAATAATAATATGTTTTGGCATTCTTATCGATAAAGAAGTATTTACGTTACGTAACGCAATTAAAATTTTCAAAAAATGTTCAATGTACAAAATAGACAGATTGTAGAAGATAGATGATACTTTTTTATTATGCGTTGTCTGTCTGGTTATTGGCCTCTCCCATTGAAGAGAGGATTAGCCTAAAAATATTCTGAGTGCGAATCAAAAATTTTGAATGCAAGAATGACGCAACTTCTTTTTCGTTATATCGGCCCGTAAATGCCCACTGTTGGACATAGACCTTTCCCGATGTAGGGAGGATTTTCATTGATCGTCACACTTGAAAGGTGGATTGACAATCGCAAAATATATTTCTCACCTTTGACGCTGCATTTCGTCACCTTACTGGGTATTTTACATCTGATGTAAAAGAGATAGTTACACTGCACTAAATGGGAAGCCATAAGATCTTTTGACATCATCATCATTCATCCTATAGTCACCCCTTACTACACCTTGATGGTTTCTTGCTCCACCATATGAATATTAACAAAATAATAGAGCAGACAGACATACGTCTGTGTTTACTTTTATCACCATAGTTACTTTTATATCATATTCATCATCATTACAGCCTTTCACTAGCATACTACTGAACATAGGCCTCCCCAAAGGAATGCCACCAAGCATGGTCTTGAGCCAACTGCATCTATCGACTTCCTCTGTGTCTTACCAGGTCGTCACTCCATTTAGTGGGGGGCCGCCCTACACTTCATATACCGGAACGAAGCTGCCACTCGGGAACCTTTCTTCCCCATTGGTTATCGGTTCTTCAAGCTATATGGCCGGCCCATTGTCAATTCAGTTTAATAATCCGTTGGACTCCCTGTCGGTCCCTCTGGTTCTTCTGCGAATATCCTCCGTACACCGAGTTGTCGTTGCACAGCCGAGTTGAATTCGTAAATTAAAGACGAGACGATGTTTGACTTACCTAGTCTGTCTATTTGTCCTCCGTAAACAGACTCGTCGACAACTTCGAGCGTAGTGCTCCTAACAACTACCCCCATAGGTGTGACATGGACCTTACACATAACCTCTGTTTTGTCCATGTTCATCTTAAGACCTATCCATTGGGAGACACTATTGAGGTCATTGAGAATAGTGCTTAGGTCCTCCAGCAATTCTGTCATAAGGACTATATCGTCGGCAAATCGAAGTTGAGTGATGTTCTCGCCATTGATGTGAATACTGGACCTTTTTCAGTCCACTAGCTTGAAAACGTCTTCCAATAGAGCGGTGAAGAGTTTTGTGGATATAACGTCACCTTATCTTACACGTCTCTGCAGTTTGATGGGTTTCTTACTATAGTTCTGGACTCGGATAGCCATTCAGTAGCCCTACTGTATAAACTCTTCAGCACTCGATATACCGACAGTCAACTTGGCATCGCTGAAGAGACTGTAGTTCCGCCCAAATTTTGACTGAATCAAAGGGTTTCTCATAGTCCAAATACGCAAGGCAGAGGGGTAGATTGTACTCTTCGGTTTTATGTACAATTTGCCGAAGGGTATGTACGTGGTCTATGGTACTAAACCCCTTTCAGAAACCGGCTTGTTCGAGAGGCTGGAAGTCATCGAGTCTGCGTGCGAGATCGTCGTAACAGGTTGATTGCCGTGAACTCCGCGCGGAGTCAGGCGGCTATTTCAACACGATGCCGTTGACTCCGCGCGGGGATGGCGGGAGGGGTAATTTCCAAGCATCAGTTTGCCGCCGGCACTCCTGTGGAGCCCTCGTTTTTGTATCGGCCAGCGTGGTTACGATCTATACCTACACGAATTACGACTGGTTTCGTTGTAAACGTTTTTTACGCAAATCGCAATGGATTTTCCGACACCTCGTTCTCGTTTTGGGCGTAAACGTATTAAACGTCGGCTAGTGTTTATTTCATCTCCTAGTTCATCCGAAAATGAAAATAATACCGTTACTTTCGAAACAAGGAATAAAATTCCTAAAAAACTACCTTGCCGAGTCCTCCGTGAGCATGAATATGAGGGGGCTCTACTAAGTAGTGACGGCGATTTTAGTGCTTCATCTTCTGACGATTTTTGCCCCGATTCATCTGGCTCATCATCGGATTCTGAATATTCGCGGGCTAGTGACTTGGGTGTTCAGACAACTAATCCGGAAGAACCTGAAACTAACCCACAAGACTCACCTTGCCCAAATCAAGGATATCAAGAGGCTCTTTCTGCTCAGCAAGATATGTCCGATCCTGACCTGTCTCAGCCTGTTGAACAAGAATTACCTTCTATATCACCCGATGTAGAATCACAGCCGCAACCAGTTCCCAGAAGAAAACAACTAGAGAAGCCTACAATTCCATGGTCAGAAACAAATGAGGGAATGACAAGTTTTGACTTTATTGGCAATCCAGGTCTAAAAGTAAACATGCCTGCCGACATCAACCCGAAACCAATAGAATTTTTGAAAATTTTTCTGGATGACGAATATTTGCAGTTTTTAGTAGAACAGACAAACAAACACGCTGCACATATATTTCAGCAACCTGGTGTAAGACAAAAGTCTAGAATAACTGAATGGAAAGATACGACTATTCCGGAAATGAGAACTTTTATAGGTCTTATTCTGCACATGGGAGTTATTCGACTCAGTCGCATTTCAGACCATTGGAATACTCATAGGCTCTTCAACATTTCATGTTATAGAAAATATATGTCTCGTAATCGCTTCTTGTTACTGTTTAGATGTTTACATTTTTCAAATACAGAGGAAGGTATTTTGAATAAAGTGGAGGAAATTATCAAACGGTTCAATGAAAAAATGAGGGCCATAATAAGCGCCCAAAAATGTTTGTCTTTGGATGAAAATATGGTTCTGTGGAGGGGCCGCCTTTTTTTCAAACAATATATAAAAAATAAACGCCACAAATATGGCATGAAGTTATATTTGCTGACGGAGCCTGACGGTCTTGTTTTGAGAATGCATTTATTTGGTGGATCTAGCGATATCACAAGTGGAAAAGGACACACAGAAAAAATAGTTATGCATTTGCTGAATGATTTTCTTGACAAAGGACATTCGGTATTCATGGACAATTTCTATAATGGATATAATCTGGCTGTGAAATTATTGCAAAGAAAACATACTGCTCGGGTACTTTACGAAAAAAACGCGAGTTTAACCCTACCATTGTAAGTACAAAGCTAAAGAAAGGAGAAAATAAGTCCGTGTATCATCGTGGAGTTCACATTGGTTGTTTCAGAGACAAAAGGTATATTCCATATATAAGTACGGAGTTTGATAATGAAATGGTGGTCGTAGAAAGCAAGAGGGGCAATAAAAAAATGAAACCCAAGGTACTAGCCGAATACAACAAATATATGTCAGGAATTGATAGACAAGATCAGATGTTATCATACTACCCCTGTGAAAGAAAAACCCTTCGGTGGTACAAGAAATTGTTTGTACATATACTTCAAATGCAAGTTCTCAATGCGCATATAATCTACAATCGATATTCTGGAAAGAACTTGAATATGTATGATTTTCGCATGGCTTTATCCGAAGAATTGCTGCCACCTGTTGGTGTAGAAACTGTGCAAACTAGTCGCCGAAATGGCCACAAATTGACAAAAATTGATGCTATAACTACAGAAAATAAATCTGATGGACCTGGCCTCGTTAGACTTACTACAAGAATAAAACGAAAGGTTTGCCGATACTGTTCAATTTCCAAAAAAATACGTAAACAAACAACTTTTCATTGTATGTTTTGTGATGGGCAGCCTGGATTTTGCAATCAAGAATGCTTTGATTCTTTTGAGGCACATAATGCTTAAAACTTTTCAATAATTAGTGTATCTCTTTCATGGCTCAGAAAATAAGGGTTATGTTACATATTACTTTTGCTTTGTTTTTATTTAAACTTATTGTTATGAAGTTTTCATACTCACAAATAATGCTATGTTTTTATTATTTTATAAGGTAGTAAGTGCAAAACAAACCAAATTGAAGGTTCCTTGAAATACTGTGATTTTGATTCTAATTGTAATAAAAATAATATTTTGTACTAAAATTATGTTTTATTCACTCATACTTACATATTATGAATTCCACAGGCATCTATGAAATCCATTCCTCGCGGAGTTCTCCGGCACCGCACCTAAAATAACCTGTAGCAGCGCCGGAGCACTCCGCGGGGAGTCAACTCCGCGCGGAGTCACACGGCTCTGAGTCGAAGAATCTTGAAGAGGAGTGCCTATGACTCCGCGCGGGTATTATACATATATATGAAGAAAAAAAATAAAATACAGCCTATGATATAAAAAAACCATGATAAAAATGAATGCACATTCCCAATTAATTAATAAAAAAAAACGGTTTCTGGGTGTCAATTTTTGAGTTGCCTGGCCTAATATCGGCAATCAACCTGGTAATGACCCTCAAAAACAGCACGTAGACGCGGCTCAGAAAAAAAATATCTGTCAGCGTTGTTTAACCTTTCTTGAAGAATAAGTCCACTTCATTTCTGCTCCACGGCTCCGGAGTAGTCTCACCAAGGAATTATAGAGCTTCTGAAGGACTTTAAGTACTGATTTTCCACCCGCTTTCAGAAGCTACTGGAGTAAGTCCAGCCGCATGTATTTGGAAATCTTTCTATTCACGTTTTGTCTGTATGCTGTCAAATCTGCTGAAGACGTCTAACAGCCATGATCCTAAGAGTGTGATCGGAGTTTTTGTGTTCTTCTGCGACCGATCTTGCAGTACTTAGCTCCGACCAAATGGACAGTTTCCACGAGCTTGTCATTCATATAGTTCACTGCATTGCAGTCTTCTAGGCACTGAAAACGGTTTTGTATTTCGAGTTGAAAATTTTCGGGACCTTGGATTTGGATTAGGGTACGAGAAGTATGGAGTGTTGACTTCATTAGACGTGACCTATCAAACTTATCATCTAGGTTCAGTGTACCTCTCACCATTCGGTGATTGTTACCAGTTTTTACCTTCGCAATCAATGTGAAATCACTCAACAGTTGCCGTCTAGTCGTCATAATAAAGTCAGTTCTGTATAAGAAATAGAAACTAACTTCATTTAAAATCAAAATTTCTCCTGATAATTTAATACTTTCTGCTAGTTATAAAAGATATAGAAAGTTTTGCAATAAACTGTTAAAAAAACTCAAAATACAATATGATGAAAATGTTTTACAAAAGACCGGTAAAAATGTATACTTGTATGGAAGTTCATTAAAATAATTCCTTCAGTTCAAAAACCTTTTACCCCCACTTGATCTACTGTCATTAGACAAAAGCCCAAACTAAGCAACTAATAAAGTAAATATGTAATTATTTTATTAATATTGGTAAAAAAATAGCAGAGACAACTTTAAAATTAAGCAACACTCGATATCCAGTTTTTATGCCCACATCCTTTTCTAAGTTAAATTCTTTTGTATTGTTAAATACCGACATTGATAAGATTTTAAGTATAATAACTAGCTTAAAAGAAGATTGTGCAGTTGGATGGGACAATATACCTAATAGCATACTCAAAAGATTTAAACATTTACTGGCCGCCCCGTTAAGACATATCTTTCAATTATGCCTATCTAAAGGTTTTTTCCCGAAAGTGCTTAAAAAAGCTGTGGTTACGCCATACGCTCAGCAAGGCTTTAACATAGTATCTAATTGGCTTCTTAACAATCTCCTAAATTTAAACGCAGATAAAACACAATATATGTTATTTTTAATGAGAAACAATAACTCACCTAAATATTTACGCTCATAATTGTAGCTCGTATGATGACACTGCATGTTTATGTCCCGCATTAATAAAAACGGACAATATAAAATATCTAGGTATCACGCTTGACACAAATTTAAATTTCCGCAAGCACATCGATTTACTTTGTCCTAGAGTTCGTAAATTAATATATATTTTTAAATATCTCCGTAACATCGCTGACTTCAAATTGATAAGACAGGTCTATTTAGCTCTGTGTCAATCCATACTCACTTATGGCATTACTTCCTGGGGTGGTGCTTCTAAAACAATATTGCTCCCACTAGAACGTGCTCAGAGAGCAGTTCTAAAGGTAGCCACTTTCCGTCCATTCATGTTTCCTACACATCAACTATACTTGGCATGTAGTGTACTAATTGTCCATCAGTTGTTTATCCTGAACATCATATTAAAACAGCATACCGAACTTCCATTTAACTTAAAATCCATAGACAGGAGAAGAATGGACTTAGTTTGTGTAAACCCTCAAACCAAACACGCATTTGTGAACAGATTTTACAAATTTTTAGGACTATTTCTATACAACAAGCTCAACAAGTCACTAAAGATATATAGTGTAAATTATAAAAATGTAATATAACTGTAAGGAAATTTCTGAATAAATTAAATTACGAAGACACGGAGAAGTGGTTAGAAATTCTAAAATAGTTTTTATTAATTGTAGGTAACAAATAAGTGTTATTTAGTTATTTTGTTTATTATATAATATAGTTTAATTATTTAAATTATCTAGTGTCTTACATTATTACACCCATAGTGTAAGTGATGGTCTGAAACACAGGTACTCAACCTAGTTCAGGCAGGTAGCTAATATTATAAACTTGACTTTTCAATTTTTCTTTTGTAGATTCTACATTATTAAGCTACACATAGTTTTAATTTTATTATAGCATGTTATTTTTGTTAGACTTATTGTTACTTTATTTAATTGTAAAAATATTTGTTTTCTGTATGTAAACATGTGTAATTGGAAATTAAATAAAAATTATTATTATAGGGGTATTTAAATAGTTTTCTCATCTGGCTGGGCTGCACAAATATATAAATGGAAATGATAAATATACATAAATATAAATATATTAATATAGTTAAATAAATACATAAAGAATACGTAAATAAATAAAAAGCCAAACAGATGGAAGCCCTCAGCAGGGGTGAACAAACGGCCGAGGGTTAAGGGGAAAGGGAGAGAAACCGGCGGACGATGCGGGAGGTATCGAGGAGCACCGCTTTCTGCATTTGAGCCCGGAGCGGTCCGTCACGGAGTCCCAGTCACCTCAACCTGACCTGAAAAAAGTCTGACCCGAGAGTGGCCATTCGTGAACCATTCGCACTACAACCATGATATAGACGTAGCATAGCTATAAAACTAAATGCTCTCTAATCGAAGTAAGTCCCGTAGCTAGGCACATGCCTGAGAGGAGGCATGAGAGGAGGCAAATACCCAGCTACGGGGCCCAATACGGGTTGCAAATTTTTTACACTTTAAATATAAATTGATAGAAATTACTATATTAGAATGCTATTTTTATATTAAATTTTACAAGAGTAAGTATGTATATATGTTGTATTGATTGTATTTATACTTAATTATCTTTGTAATTTACTCATTCTCTTTTTCAAAATTACATTAATTGAATTGTTGTGAATATGATAAGTTTGCTTAAATAATATCTGTGATTATCACTACTGCTATAACCAAAACCCACTAATGGAAAAAATCTTTCTAGAATAAAACTCACACTAAAAATTTGGCCAATATTTGTTTCGCAGAGCCACCATTATCAGTTTTAATGATACTAAGTACACCCTTTTCACTGTGCAGGCTTATAGTTCAAAAATAAATATGTTCCTGTAACTGTTTCCTTATCAGTGACTTAACCGTGAATTGGAGATGTAAAAATACCCACTATCTTATAGGATCCCGTAGATATCGTAAGAGTTGACAGAGGGAAGCTGAACTAGAAGATGGGCTGCGGCATATTCCTGATTACAACTAAGTAAAAATAAAAAACTGCAGTTGCCAAAACCGCTTACCAAGCGTTGCAACTATGGCAAATATCGGCCTTAAAAGGCAATCTACGGGGGAGGCCTATGTTCAGCAGTGGATCTTTGATAATAAGAGCAGTACCTATAAGACGAAATAAAGCAAATATCCTTTAAAAGTAAATGGCAAATTTATGCGTTCTTCCACCTGTCAATAGATTGCTGTTTTGATTTTAGAGAGTTTTAATTTAAATAATTAAACGATAAATTTCGCCGAGTAACTTTTTCCTTTACCACTAAAATAGTTAAAGTTAAAAAAGTAAAGTTACAGCCTATGTACGTCCCACTGCTGGGCACAGGTTTTTAGGGCAAGGAAGTGTCCGCCGCGCTGCCCCAATTGCCTCAGCAAGCTATAGAGAAAGCTATGCTCAGCTATATTATCTCTGCGTAATAAGCTTAGAAATGAGGATATCCGCAGTAGAACCAGAGTGACCGACATAGCCCAACGGATTAGTAAGCTGAAGTGACAATGAGCCGGCCATATAGCTCGAAGAACCGACAACCGATGGAGAAAAAAGGTTCTCGAGTGGCAGCCTCGTACCTGTAAGCAAAGTGTAGAACGTGCCCCCACTTGATGGAGTGACGACCTGGTAAGACATGCAGGAAGTCGATGGATGCAGGTGGCTCAGGACCGTGCTTTGTGGCATTCCTTGGGGGAGGACTATGTTCAGCAGTGGACTTGTGAAGGGCTGTAATGATGATGATGATGATGATGAATAACATTACAAAGTTAAATTGCAGTTGTTGTGCAGCTTGAAATTTATTTACCATCCACGTGAGATTACTCAGTGTTATTATTGAAGTCCCTTGTTACTAGCATCGTTAAAAAATTAACGAGATCTCCGGTTTCAAGTGTTGTCAATTAATCACCTTTATAACGAGATCGCTGAGTAATTAGATGAAGTCCAATTTTTCTCATTTCTTGTTATATTGAATAATGGTAATATACAAAAGAGTAAGATATAAGAATGAGAACAATTAGAATGATTATACATTAGAAAACCATCATGATATATGCATCGAAAATAGTAGTAATTTAATTTAATACATGGATTACGATCGTTACAAAATCATTTCAGATGTATATTTTTTAGAATAAAACTGAGATATGAAAAATTTCTTATTCATATACGTAGTTCACTCAATAAGTTTTGAAATAAGTTTTCAAAAAGTATTCTAGATACTATTAATATTTATTTTACATCTTTTCAAAATATTCTCCATCATGCTCTATACAAAGTTCCATTCGCCTAAACCAACTCTGAAAACACTTTTGCCAGTCTTAATCTGACAGGTGGGAAATCGCTTCTTCGTAGGCAGTCACGGCTTTTTCGGCGCTTGAAAAAAACTTGCCTTTTATTTTTTCTTTGACTCTTGGGAACAAAAGGAAATCACAAGGAGCTAAGTCAGGGCTGTAGGGTGGGTGACTTAGAGTTTCAACACCTCATATTCCTCAATAAATGCTTTTGTTCTAAGTGAGGTATGTGAAGAGGCGTTATCGGGATGCAGCATGATTCCGCGAAGCCCGATCTTTGGCCTTCTCTCCCGCACAGCTTGTAAAGCTTTGGGTAATGCAACTGTAGTATACCATTCAGAGTTGACTGACCTACAATTTTACAGTATTGACGTCGACAAATGTCCGCTCCGCGAAAAAAACTAGCCACCATTTTTTTGCCGACGTTGCGAGGTCTTGGCAGTTTTGTCGGTAACTGTCCTTCTGAGTAGACCCATACCGATGATTGGCTTTTATTTTCCGGATCATATTGATAGATCCATGTCTCGTCACCAGTAACGATTTCTGAAACACGTCTAGATGCCCCGTTTTCAAAATATAGACGCATTTCAATGCACCAATCCACACGAGTCTGTTTTTCGCTTTCAGAGAGCAAATGAGGGATCCATCGACAACAAAGCTTCCTCACTCCAAGATGTTGATGTAGGATGGTATGAATGCTCCCCGAAGTAATGCCTACAATCTCTTCGATGTCCGTATATTCGTGATTCGTGGGTCTTCTCGCACCAACATTTCAGTAGTCCATACATGTCAACTTTAAGATTAATTTTACCCCTTTTGAATCAGCAAACCACCTAAAACTTGTTGCGCGTGATGGAGCTGTGTCCCCTAATGCTGATTGTAACCTTTGTATACTTAATTGTTCGATTAAACCAAATTTAAAATCATAATATATATATATATATATATAATCCATAATACATATATATATATAATAGCGCGCAAATGTTCACGGTTAAGATCCATCGTTTTAAATGAAAAGCGCAGGAAGCGTTGCAGAAAAATTAATAGAACTTTGTTTTTTTTTTAATATTGAGCAATTGGCTTTTGGAGTTCTATTTTGAAATAAATTTGATTTTTAGAAACATATTACACGTGTGCGTTCCATTTTTAAATTTCGAGCATCTCAAAACTTATTGAGTGACCTACGTAACATAAAGGTGACGGACAATTATGTTATTCACTAGATAGTAAGTAACTACTGCAGCCTTTTGCAGCTTCCTGCAGGGTACCATATAAAAGGCTATAAATATGTTATCATATTTGCATAAAATAAAACAACCAGAAGGGTAGCCAGAGACTACGGATTTCAATTTCGAACCTGACACACTCTGTCTGTCTGGGTTCGATTACATACATATATCAACGCATTCAAGCTTGTCGGTTAAGGGTATTCATAATTTGGCTCGTCGTCAATATAATATCGCCAATTTGTTCGATAAACTTCCGTTAAGATCCCTTGCTGACTCTATTATTTACTTCTGCGGCATATATATTTGCTTACTCGCTCTTTTCACATTCAATTCTTTTTATGTTTCTATAAACCACGGTTATATTTTCTTTCTTAATCATAATTGATGTATTATCTCCATATTACCTTGGATCCTTGACACTTTCTGCCCTCACTTCAAGTTATTTGTGGTCAGCATAGCGTGTCTTCCTCTTCCTCTTCCTCTATTAGCCGTCATCTCATTACTTACTCATTTTTTTAGTTATTTCATCCCTAACAGATTCCATCCATCTTTTCTTAGGCCACCCTCTACTTTTATATCCATTCACTTTAAATTTTTTACACCACCCATCTGTCCCAAATTTGCATTTCAGCCATAACATGTTCTCTTCTTTTTTTGAATTATTTGCAGAACCCATCACTCAGATCCATAAAATACGACAAGTCTTATGGTCGTCTTGTAGATTTTTCCCTGTGTTTAAGGGAAAACCACGGTTCGCAACTTGTTCCTATCACCTGTCGCGATTTCGTCCAACCGTATTCTCCCGTGTAGTGGCGGGTAACAATACCCACTACCCCATATCTTCCCGTGGGTGTCGTAAGAGGCGACAAAGGGAAACTGATACAGAAGATGGGCAGCAGCATCTTTCTGATAAAAGCCAAAAAACAATAAAAAACTGCGGTTGCCAACCCGCTCGCCAAGCGTGGCAACTATGGCAATATACCCCCCATGAGCGACGACACAAAGAAACGGCCCCCAGTCCCCGGCGGCCCCGCTATTCCTGGCTACGGTGGCGACCATGGTAACGGCGGGGCAGGGGTGCTAGAATCTCCGGTGGAGGTTCGGTTGCCACCTACGACGACTCGACCTGGCAACATATAAGGCACGCACCCTGAGGACTGACGAGAAGATCCTGGAGGTGGAAGAAGAGATAGATAAGTTACGCTGGAATATAATAGGACTATCCGAGGTCCGAAGAGAGGGGGAGGACACGGTAATCCTCGAATCCGGCAACTTATTCTATCACCGGGAGGGCGACCATCTGTCCCAATGAGGTGTCGGATTAATCGTCCACAAGTCTCTCGTTAACAACGTTAAAGATCGGGAGTGTCGACGAGGGTTGCGTACCTTATACTCAGAATCACCAAACGGTATTCGCTGAAGGGCATACAGGTTTACGCACCAACCTCGGCACACCCCGATGAGGAGGTGGAGGAAATGTATGAGGATATCTCTAGAGCCATGCATTCCTCCAAAACCCACTATACGGTGTTAATGGGAGACTTCAACGCAAAACTAGGCACAAGAGAGCGGTGAGCTGAAAGTAGGAAATTCGGAATAGGGCAACGGAACCCATAACAGCAGCTGGCCGACTTTATGGAGAAAGAGGACTCTTTATGATGAACTCTTTCTTCCAAAAGCGGCCCCACAGAAAGTGGACCTGGTCGAGCCCCGACGGTTCGACAAAATGAGATTGACTTCATTATGACGACCAGACGACAACTTTTCAGTGATGTCTCAGTGATCGCGAGGGTGAAAACTGGCAGCGATCACCGAATGGTGAGAGGCACACTGAACCTAAACGTTAAGTTGGAGAGGTCACGTCTAATGAAGTCAACGCTCCGTCCCCCTCGTGCTCTAATCCAAAGTCCCGAAAACTTTCAGCTCTAGTTACAAAATCGTTTTCAGTGCCTAGAATTTTGCAATGAAGTGGACAATATGAATGACAAGCTTGTGGAAACTGTCAATGCGGTCGGAGCTAAGTTCTGTAAGACCCGCCGCAGAAGAACACAAAAACTCTCCGATCACACTCTTAATCTCATGGTTGTTAGACGGGAGATGAAGCTGAAGTCTTCAGCAGATTTGACAGCATATAGGTAACTGAACAGACAGATCTCCAAATGCATGCGGCGGGACTTGCGCAACTTCAATACAGCTCGTATTGAAGAAGCGATCGAGCGGAACCAGGGCTCCAAAGTCTTTGCCAGAGATCTGTCTGCCCAGAAAGAGCCAACTGTCGAAGCTGAAGACCGATTGTGGCAGCGTCGTTTCCGGGGACACCTGAGATTTTGAGTGAGATTGAGAGGTTCTATGGGCAGCTGTACACGTCATCGTTGGAGCCACGCGCAAGTGTGAGTAACAATCCAAGAGCAAGTGTTATCCGACACTATTCCGACGATATCCCGGACGTCAGTCTGAGCGAGATTAGAATGGCTCTCCAGCACCTTAAAAACGGCAAGGCCCCAGGCGAGGATGGAATTACAGCGGAGCTTCTGAAAGCGGGTGGAAAACTGGTACTTGAAATCCTTCAGAAGCTCTTTAATTCCGTCCTCCATGGTGGCATTACACCGGAGGCGTGGAGCAGAAGTGCGGTGGTCTTGTTCTTCAAGAAAGGCGACAACGCTCTCTTGAAGAACTACAGACCGATTTTCCTTCTGAGCCGCGTCTACGTGCTGTTTTCGAGAGTCATTACGAATCGTCTCGCATGCAGACTCGACGACTTCCAGCCTCCCGAACAAGCCGGTTTCCGAAAAGGCTTTAGCACCATAGACCACATACATACTCTTCGGCAAATTGTACAGAAGACCGACGAGTACAATCTGCCACTTTGCCTTGCGTATGTAAACTATGAGAAAGCCTTTGATTCCGTCGAAATTTGGGCGGTGCTGCAGTCCCTTCAGCGGTGCCAAGTGGACTGTCGGTATATCGAGGTGCTGAAGTGTTTGTACAGTAGGGCTACGATGGCTATCCGAGTACAGAACCAGAGTACGAAACCTATCCAACTGCAGAGAGGTGCAAGACAGGGTGACGTAATATCCCCGAAACTCTTCACCGCTGCATTGGAAGACGTTTTCAAGCTACTGGACTGGAAAGGATACGGTATTAACATCGATGGCGAGTACATCACTCACCTTCGATTTGCCGACGATATAGTCCTTATGGCAGAATCGCTGGAGGATCTAAGCACTATGCTCAATGACCTCAATAGTGTCTCCCAACGGATAGGTCTCAAGATGAACATGGACAAAACAAAAATCATGTTTAATGTCCATGTCACACCTATGCCGGTAGTTGTTGGGAGCACTAAGCTCGAAGTTGTTGACGAATATGTTTACCTGGGACAAATAGTCCGACTAGGTAAGTCCAACTTCGACCGAGAGGTCAATCGACGGATTCAACTCGGCTGGGCAGCGTTCGGGAGATTACGACCCATCTTCTCGTCAGGCATACCTCAAAACCTCAAAACGAAATTGTACAACCAGTGTGTGTTGCCAGTGATGACATACGGAACTGAGACGTGGTCCTTCACTGCTGGCCGTATGAGGAAGCTCAAGGTCGCTCAGCGAGCTATGGAGAGGGCTATGCTCGGGGTTTCTCTGCGTGATAAACTTAGAAATGAGGATATCCGCAGTAGAACCAGAGTAACCGACATAGCCCAAAGGATTAGTAAGCTGAAGTGGCAATGGGCCGGCCATATAGCTCGAAGAACCGACAACCGATGGGGAAGAAAGGTTCTCGAGTGGCAGCCTCGTACCGGCAGGCGAAGTGCAGGGCGTCCCCCCACTAGATGGAGTGACGACCTGGTAAGACATGCAGGAAGTCAATGGATGCAGGTGGCTCGGGACCGTGCTTTGTGGCATTCCGTGGGGGAGGCCTATGTTCAGCAGTGGACTTGTGAAGGGCTGTAATGAATGAATGAATGAATGAATGTATTTATTTGAATTGGAGAATTGGAGTGTCGGAAGAACACTTGCTCGGTTTTGGTTTTGCTTACCTTCAGTCCAACGAGCTCAGTCGTCGGCAAACAGCGAGCACCAGGTTACTTCCTTCTGTATGTCGAATGTCAATGCATTCATTACCAGGAGGAACAAATAGGGGCATAATGCCGATCCCTGGTACAATCCCACATCGAAATTGAATTTGTCGGAACTCCGGCGTGCTGGCTCTGCTAAACGTCGCACAGATAAGCTGACTATAATTCCCCTGCACTCTTTTCTATTTCAATGCCTATTCTAACTTTTAGTTAACAGCAAGGTCAACAAGTTATATTTAACATAACTCAACCGCAAAGTTGGTGGCAGGGAATATTTAGGTTAAACTATAATAATATTATAATTTACGTGGTAAAGCCTCGCTGTAGCTGTACTCGTAATATGACTACAGCACTTATGGGACCGTGACCTGCGATGCACTATGTATGGTGACAACTCTATCTACATTTTGATTTTTAATGAAAATTAATGAAGATGTCTATGGCCCACATCACTCACTTACCATCAGGTGGATTGAATGCTCTCTTGCCAACTTTATTCTATAAAAAACTTGCAAAAGTTAGGATTACTCTTCCGTTTCTTTAAAAAATCGTAATAAATTATTATCAACTTCTTTTTATTGGCAACTTTTTCTCAAAATTTTAAGTATGGTTAGCTTAACGACGGTTATATGCGCACATAAAAGCGTACACAAATGTAATAAAAGGAAAATTAATTTATATTAAATATACGACTTATTATTAGAATACTATGCCGTGTCTGTGAGGAGATTTATTACCACTGTTATTGGAACATACGTAGCGATAATAATAAAAGTTATGACTTTTATTTATTATTTAGATGATAAAGAGAGGTACTTGGACAAAATAATAATATATATGTGAAGAAATACTTTGGAATATAATTATATAATTAATAGAATCAGGCGTTACTTTGCGGAAATCCATTATATTAAAGTTGGAAAAATTAAATAAAAATTTAATTAAGCCAATATCCGTTCAATAAAATAAAATGATGTGTCTTACCTAGTTTGAAGAGCACTTCCCGCCCTCCTTCAATTGCGTGCACTACCCCATCACCACTAATCCCAGCACCACTACCCCCACCACTACTACACTAGGAAAGACACACCACCGACGACAATACGACACGTGTTTCGCCTCTATACGAGGCATCTTCAGGTGTATTAGACTCTACGGTGGCTACTCTACGGTGGTTACGTGGTATATATAGCATATTAGGTTATAGCACGAATGGATAGGCTCGATCGGGGTAGGACCACGCTCTTTCTGAATACCACCGTAAAATAGCAGCTTGATGCTGCTGTGTTTCGTATGGTGAGTGTAGACAACCAGAGACTCTTTTTGCTGGAAACCAGGCATTCCATCTTAGTCCTCAGGAAGTCCGCAATACACTCTATCTACCTATCATAGATTAGTCACAATAAATACTTCGTAGCGGGATAACATTTGGGTACGGCATGTTTTTTGCATGGACAACCTTAGGTAGTTTGATTACTGTTAAGAGTGAGAGTAGATTACTAATGATAGTAACCCTCTCTCGTTCAAGCAGTATAAAGTACTGCGCAGACAATAATCTTAGGTCATTCTACGAGTCTCAATTGTAGTCGTCATTCTCTCCGTGGTGGTAATTCTTTTAGTACCAGCAAAGAAGGTGATGTTACAGTGAGGCCGGCCTATGTCGCATCGTGATGGACCATGCTGCTGTTGGTTTGCATACATCATTTATTTTGATGATATAAAATATATATATTGTATTGACTGCTAAAGTATTTCGTGATTATTTTATAGCGTAAATTCTTTACTAAGTAGTGTTATTTTATTTAAATAGTTAAAAGTATTATCTAACATTACGTATTTCTGAGGCCCAGCCCGTTTTTTCGGAGCAAATTAAATCGCAAACATCTCTACTGCAAAACAGTACAAATACAACTTAATTTAAAAAAATTAGTAAAAAAGTCGTTAACTTTTAATTAAACGCGAGCGACGAGTAATGGCCAAAGTCATTATATTCCTTTCATTGGTTACTCACCAATTTGTTACACAATAGACGTGCAATTTCTATTTAAGCCACAATGCCCGCCGCTCTATCGTGTGTATTCTTTATTCGATTGAAATTTGTACCGGAATCGTAACATTTTGCAGTAGAAAACGAACCATTTTGAGGACTTGTTCAGTATAATTTAAAATTTACCATTATTCGATTGTATTTTTGATCTCATTAGTTGCCTTAAGGGACTCATAAGTATATCTCTTATTATTATCATTATCATCAGCATCTTTACAGTCCATCTCAAGTCCGTACAATAAAGGCAAGTCCGTACAGTAAAGCATTTCTCCTGGAAATCGCTTACAAATAATCCTGAGACCGAAGCTGAAGATGTAAGAGCCAAAAGGCTAACAGCACTAACTTCACAGAAACTAGACATTCAGACATAAAAAAAAACATTTTTGATTGAATATTTAACTATACCTAAAAATAATCTGCTTTTTTGGGGTGTTCACTTTTTTGCGCTAATGACTTGTTGCTATAGACATAAAGTATACCGTATCTATAGCATCTACTATCGATTTTTGTAATACGAGTACGGTCTCGAATATATTTTATCTACTATAATTTTTCCATAAATAACGGAAGATAGACGGAGCACTTTGTACATTTCAAATGACGCCGAAACCATGCTCAACTTCTTGACACGCTCTCATGCACACTATCTTTTTTTCTTTCTTTAGCGGTGCGTAAAATTCCACGTCCAGCTGTACGCACACATATATGCACCATTATAATAAGTTGAGCATGATTTTGGCTTGATTTTAGTGTCACTTATAATGTTATAATGTTCGAAGCGCTATGTCAATCTTTTGTTAGGTTAGGTTAGAATAATGATAACCAAAGTTTAGTGAGAACATTTATTCTACAGTACGGTAAGTTTTAATTGGGAGTTTAAATGTTATCTCCATCTGTTTGTGTGGTATCAACATTACACTCCAAGTAGCAATGCACCCATGTGTTCAGGTTTGAGGATTGAGAGAGCCAGTACAGTTACAAGTTGTGGGGCATTGTATCATGATTCTTAGAGAGGACAACGTATTAGTAATTTTCACATGCCAGGACTATGTTACAGTGTTTTTTGGCTTCAGTACGACTGGGTAAGCTTGACCGGGAAGGTTGTAAAAAAGTAAGGGAGATAATACGCCACCCTGCGGGACACCAGCAATGGTATCACACCAAGAAGAAAATGTGTCATCAATGCGAATACATTGCCGGTGCCCAGACAGGTAACTACGCTGTGGTAGACCACGCTGCGGCTATGTTATTGTGGTAGCATGAATGGGTCGGCTCGACCGGGGTAGGACCACGCTCTCACATAATACGAACGTAAAATAGCAGCTTATTGCTGCTGTGTTTCGTATGGTGAGTGTAGTGAACTAGAGACCCTTTTTACTGGAAAAGAGGCATTCCGGCTTAGTACTCATGGCTGACAACGCATATGCATTTTGATTCTTGATCGGGGATAAATGTAAATGTCTATGGGCCACTGCATCCACTTACCAACAGGTGGACTGTGTGCTCGTTTGTCACCCTTATTCTATAAAAAAAAGTTAATGACATACCTTGCTTGCTTATTTCACATTCATATATTTACGCAATCATGCTCGTCGGTTAAGGGTATCGCCAAATTAATCAATAAGCATCCGTATAGGGCGTCCCTTGCCGGCTTTGCTACTCACTTCTGCGAGAAAATTTAGCAATTTGAACTTTTTCTTTATGAAAGAATGAAGAAATAGTGCAAACTTACTCTTGGTCAAACAAATCTTGCAAACCAGACTCATCTTGACTATCACGTAATTTATTTACATAACATAATATACACTATTTTATAATATACAATATTAAAAACTATAATAAAAGAAAAAACTAAAACTAGTAACTTAATTATCATACAGTCCTACTCCCCGCGGTATTGTGCCAAGAACGCTGCGTTTCCCCGCTGTATGGCTATACTTAGCCTTTGAGCGAGAAAAGAACCAGCCCTCTTATCACCAATAGCAACGACCAGCCGCGGATGGAGTTCCTTTAGGAACTTCCCCGCACGTGGACCCCACGGACCGATAGTCCCTACAGAAAATGGCACAAATATGTAGTCATCATCACGTAATTGAATATTATCAACAATACTGAATTTGCAGTAACTTTCAAACTGAAACTTCATTGTTACTCGTGCAGTCACTTTTGCAGTAATGTAATTAAATATTTAGATCTGTTGTTCAATCACGAAGTTTTCTTATGTATGTAGAGTATTTAAATTTCAAGATTTGAATTTTACATAAATAGTAGAATGCAACTTTAATATACCTTGTTAGGAATGAGGGTAAAATAATAAAAGAAAATAAGAAGAATTGACGGTGAAACTATAATCTCCCACTTGTTTTAGCAGTATAAAGTATCGCGCAGTCGACTAAGAGGGATCAGTCGGTAATTCTACGAGTCTCATGTCGTTATTATGCCCGCTGGGCTAAAACATTACATCTACACTGAGATTCTGCCTAAGTAAGACAAGTGATATGTTTCTGTTCGTGAAGTAGTTCTTCTAGTGTAAGCAAGGAAGATCGTGTTGCTGAGAGGCTGCCCTGTGTTACATTGAGATGAGTAGTGTTGCTGTTGCTTTGCATACTTTGGTGTTATCATATAATTATGTCCTTCACGTTACACCAATGTGTGATTGTGACTGGTACATATTACGGTTGGTCGAACTGTATTTGCTCTATACTGAATGTGTAGTGCTGTACGCTTTCTTATCCCTGATAGTGATTAATTGCGTAAGCAAGAGAGCAAGTTGAACATCCGATCTCGTACTTTTTTATTTTTAACAATTAACCTTCAGAGTAAACTCTAATACGGGTAACATTCTTTTATTTAAATAATTTTGAGAATAATTTCTAACATCAGAAGTGGAATAGTTTCTAAAATCCTATATTACGATGGAGTGCATGCAAAACAAAATAGAGTAAAATAAATTTGATACTAACAATAGTTCAAAAAAAATCGTTGTGTGTATACCGAATTAACATTTCAAGTGAGTAGTACCAAAATGTAAATTTATTAAAAAAAATTAGTTGATAGGCTGTTGAAATCTTCAATTACCGTTTTCCTATATCATGTCATCTTCTACCGATGACTTGCGTGGGTGACTTTCTGATCTATTTTGTTAGCTTTACGATTGTAGTAGCCGATTTAAGAAACATAGAAGGTGATAAAGTTGTAAGTAAAGACAACTAACGAAATGGTTTCTTAAATTTACGCGAACACTACACATTGAATAAAACTATTTTTACGGATTTTATCGCGTTTAATTTTACTAATTTTGATTCCCGACGTTTCGGGTGCTTTACAGCACCCATGGTCACGGGGGACTGAGGTTTGACGTCCTAATGTCATAGTTAGCCCGGCTACCTTCAGTTTTCTGAATATTAATTTTTGGTCCGATCTACGCAGAATGAGCTTACAGTATCTTGAAGTCTTGCAGTGGTATGCTTGGGTTTGGGTTTAATTTTGTTAATTATAGGATCCCAAGCAGATGGCAGCACCCATCCATCTTCTCTATTGAAATTAGGATGTTTTTTAATTTCAATAGCCTCGCGTATCATCCTTGGCAGGAATCGATGTTCTTTCGCGAGAATCTGTGGTTTATCAAATCTAATGTAATGGCGGGGGCCGTCTAGGATATGATCACAAACTGCAGACTTCCCGGAACGTTGGTGCTTCACGTCAGCTATGTGTTCTTTTACGCGGGTTTTAATAGATCGTTTTGTTTGCCCTATATGAGACCACATTCACAATCGCTTGTACACTCCTGCATCTTGTAGAGGAATATTGCACTTGACGGATGGTAAGAACTGACTAATCTTCTTCGGCGGCTTGAAGAATGTTCTAATAGAAGCTCGCTTCAAGATGTAGCCAATCTTGTCTGTGACACCTCTGACATATGGTAGTACAGCAGGCACACGCTCGACTGTGGCCGGCTTCACTCGGTCACTGTGACGTAGGCGCGGGACCCGAAGCTTGTTGTCGCAGAACCTGCTGACGTGCTGAAGCTCGGCGGCCAGGTGTTTGCTGTCACAGATCCCTCGTGCTCTGAAACAAAGATTTGCCCACGGTAGCCAACTGTGAAGGATGATGGTGGGATTCACCATTTAAATATCTGTTTGTATGGGTCTTTTTCTATACACGGTGTGACCTATGGTGTTGTTAGGATTTCGGATGACTAAAACATCTAGAAAGCTAAAGAATTATTTGCCTCTAACTCCATAGTAAATTGAATTTTAGAGTTTATGGAATTAAGATGTTCTAAAATGCAGTTACTTTGTCTGATGGTAAAATTGTGAAAGTATCGTCTACGTACCGCTTGTAGAATCTTGGATATACAGGAGCAGCAAGAAGGGCTTTCTCCTCAAAGTCCTCCATGAATATGTCGGCGACTATGGGAGATACGGGTGAACCCATTGCTACGCCATCTACTTGCTTGTAGAACTCCTCCTTCCACAATAGATAGCCAGATGTAAGGTAATATTCATGGAGGACTTTGAGGAGAAAGCCCTTCTTACTGCTCCTGTATATCCAAGATTCTACAAGCGGTACGTAGACGACACTTTCACAATTTTACCATCTGACAAAGTAACTGCATTTTTAAACCACCTTAATTCCATAAATTTAAAATACAATTCACAATGGAGTTAGAGGCAAACAATTCTTTAGCTTCCTAGATGTTTTAGTCATCCGAAATCCTGATAACACTATTGGTCACACTGTGTATAGGAAATAGACCCATACCATCCGATATTTAAATGGTGAATCGCACCATCATCCATCACAGTTAGCTACCGGGAAAATCTTTGTTTCAGAGAGCACAAGGCATCTGTGACAGAAAACATCTGGCCGCCGAGCTTCAGCACGTCGAGCAAGTATTGCAAGACAACAAGCTTCGTGTCCCGCGCCTACGTCACAGTGACCGAGTGAAGCCGGCCACAGTCGAGCGTGTGCCTGCTGTACTACCCTATGTAAGAGGAGTCACAGACAAGGTTGGCTATATTTTGAAGCGAGCTTATTAAAACATACTTCAAGCCGCCAAGAAGATTAGTCAATTTTACCATCCGTCAAGTGTAATATCCTCTACAAGATGCAGAGGTACAAGCTTGATTGTGAATGTGGTCTCTACATAGGACAAACAAAAGATCCATTAAAACCCGCGTGAAAGAACATATAGCTGACGTGAGGCACCGACGCTCTGGGAAGTTTGCAGTCTGTGAACATGTTCAAGATCGTCCCCGCCATTACATCAGATTTGATAGACCACAAATCCTCGCAAAAGAACACCGATTCCTACCAAGGATGATACGCGAGGCTATTGAAATTAAAAAACATCCTAATTTCAATAGAGAAGATGGATGGGTGCTGCCATCTGCTTGGGATCCTATAATGAACAAAATTAAATCCAAACCCAAGCATACCACTGCAAGACTTCAAGATACTGTTAGCTCATTCTGCGTAGATCGGACCAAAAATTAATATTCAAAAAACTGAAGGTAGCCGGGCTAACTATGACATTAGGACGTCAAACACATCAGTCCCCCCCGTGACCATGGGTGCTGTAAAGCACCCGAAACGTCGGGAATCAAAATTAGTAAAATTAAACGCGATAAAATCCGTAAAAATAGTTTTATTCAACTAACGAAATATTATTATGATCATTTTAATTTTTTTAATAAATTTACACACTAACCCCACAAAAGAATTCTCTCCTCTATTGTAGAGTCAGTTTACAAACATAAATTTTAGGAGGAGAATTATCCAGACCCGGAACAATTATTTGTAGGTCATACAAACATTCGTTCCGTGCGGTATTCGAACCCGCGGTCCTCAGCGCCTCAACTCAATGCGGAGCCGTTTATTGAACTATAACTGTCAAGATTGCTGCTTTTATTTACTCATTGATAACTAACTAGTTTTCCCCACAGCTTTGGTTGCGTGAGTTTCGGTTTAGGAACATCATTTTAATGGCCAAGTAAAAGGACAGGTGGAAAAATTATAAGAAGTCTTTGCTCCACATGGGATAAAAAGAAAGACAGGAAAGGATAAAAAAAGGATAAAAACAACCTTCGCAAGTATAAATTAGATAAAAAGAAAGGAATTATTCCAAGCGTTATCTGTAACTGAGTATCAAAATTATTGAATTATTGATATTAGCCACATAACATTAATGTTTACTTGGCAGTTTGGTAAAAAAGGCGATATATGAGAAACCATTCTATATAATGTATTTTATGTTAATACAATATAAATATTATATTTCGCAATAAGTAAAAATATAACAATGTGCATTATGGCGGAAATAATAAATATAAAAACACACCATCATCATCCTTCATAAAAATAGTTTTAAAGATGTAACTAATGCAGTAATATTGTGTATCTATCTAAATGTCGCTTAAATTTGTAATATACGAGTATTATAGAACAAGCAACCCGCCCCACCTTGGCTTGGTTGGTCTTTTATCTATTAATGTCATTAACTTATTAATTTAGATGTTTTAAGATAATCATCAATGATAATTTATATTATTTATTTTTTCTTTATTACAAAAAAAAAATCTACAAGATTTTCAGTCAAAGCATATCTTAGATCACTTCTAGCATTGCTCTCTATCTGCTCGCGAAGTTTCAGCAAAATCGGTTTAGCCATTCCGAAGAATTAGTCCAGACAGACAGATAGAAATAAGTTATTCATGTGTTGTATGCAAATAAACCTATGAGATTAATAAAAGGCAGTTATTATGATAATACAGGCAGACACTTCAATTTTAATTATATGTATAGATTATTTATCAGCTCATAAAAGTCCACAGCTTGACATTGACCTCTCAGGTAGGAAGGATTTGCTTTAACAGCCTCTGTTGGCAGGCGGATTGACGATCTCAGTACCAAACGTTTCTGCACTGTCTTCTTCTTCTTTTAAATTATGGCTTCTCTTGATAGAATTCTGCCAGTGTCAAGTCAGTTTCTGCACCGTCGCCGGTTTGGGTATTTTACGTTTGACGTAAGCGCGATGGTTCATAGATGTTGTGTATGTCTATGTGTGTAAGGGTGTGCGGGCTGCGTCGCCCGCCGAACGGTCGCTGTCTCATTAAACCAGTGTGCAATTAACTAGCTTGTCTAATTGACGTATCGCTCTTGTCACGCCCATAGTATATCAATATTCAACACGTGGCGACGAGCGAACTCGCGTATTTACATTAAAAATGTCGACGGGAGTAACTTTTGGCATTATATCAACATTCGATCATCTTTCACGAATGGAACAGTTATAAATCGCGATTGAATCAGTAGTTTATCGCGAACGACATAACCAATGAAACTGACAAAGCAACAGTAAAGCGGCGAGCGATATTGTTGAGTGCGCTAAGTGAATCTACGTTCAAGTTAGCTAATGACCTGGCGTTACCCAGCAAGGTGGAAGAGTTGAGCTACGGAGCAATAGTTAAGCTCCTCGATGATCACTTCACACCAAAAAGGTTGGGGTTTGCAGAAAAATCAATTTTATATGCGGCAACTCGGCGACCAGGTGAAGGTCACACTCAGTGCGCGGCCAAAATTAGGGGATTGGCGGCACATTGTGAATTTAAGAACTTGGAGGAAGCCATGTTGGACAGATTCATCATGAGCATGGCGGCAGGATACGAGCGGGACAAACTCTTCGCGCAAGATCAGCGGGAGTTGACCCTGGCAAAGGCCATCAACTTGGCGGAGATCGTGCGCTGTGCACGTCACGCTTCATCAGTTGCGAGTTGGGCGAGAGAGATGTCGGTGCGAGCGGATTCGCGGATGGTGGCGTATTCAACATCTCCAAGAAGGAAAAGTGCAATGTGTGTGGTTATGCCAATCATAAATCCAATCAGTGTCGCTATAAAAATCTCAAGTGTAAAAAGTGTAATAGGAAAGGTCATTTACGAAAAATGTGCGCTTATGATGACAGAATGAAATATGTCGAGGAAGGTACTGTGGTCGAAGGAGACGACGACGGTGAGTGTTTTTACTATATCGGGTGTTTGAAAGGGAAACCGATGATGGAACGCATTATGATAAATGGTCTTTCTTTAGAGTTCGAAATAGATAGCGGTTCGGCAGTAAGTGTAATTTCGGAAAAAACTTATATTTCTAAATTTAATCATTTGCCATTGTCAGCCACCAACAAAAAGCTATTAAGTTATACGGGCGAACACATAGAAACCATCAGGTTAGTTTCATTACCTATAGAATATAGTGGGATCTCGCATACTCTAAGCGTGTATGTAGTGCGCAATGGCGGACCGTCGCTTCTGGGTAGGGACTTCATTCGTGTTTTTAACTTAGAACTAGCGTATGCGCAGCCAGTCGCCAGTGGCTGCTCTCAGCGTGTGCATGCGGTATACTCGCAAGAGCAAAGTGATTGCCACGAAATAATAGTAAAGAAATTATGCTCAAAATTCCCTAATGTTTTTTCTAGTAAGCTTGGGACATTTAATAAGTATACTGTTGATTTACATCTAAAACCGGACGCAAAACCTATCTTTTTCAAAGCTAGACCCGTACCATATGCCCTAAAGGAAAAAATTGACAAAGAGACAGATCGTTTGTGTTGGCGTCAGGCATTTTAAAACCTGTCGAGCACTCAGACACTGCTTCACCGATAGTGCCGGTATTGAAAAAGGACGGTAGCATCCGTTTGTGTGCCGATTATTCGGTTACTATTAATAAACAGTTAATAGTAGACCAGTATCCTTTACCCACAGTTAGCGATTTATTAGCAAAATTACACGATGGCATACAGTTTAGTAAAATTGATTTATCTATGGCCTACAATCAGTTTGTGTTAAGCGATAAATCACAAAAAATCACATGTATAAATACACACCGCGGTCTTTTTAATTTTACTCGGTTGGTCTTTGGTCTGGCATCTGCTCCATCAGTCTTTCAGCGTGCGATGGAGTGTTTGCTCGCTGGGATTGAGGGAATAATATTTTTGCTTGATGATATCCTAATTACGGGCAAAAGCAAAGTTCAACATGAACAAAGGCTTATGGCTGTTTTACAGCGTTTAGATGACGCAGGATTGACTGTTCAAATGAATAAGTGTGAGTTCTTTAAAGACGAGATTTCTTATCTGGGTCACGTGATAGACAAAACTGGGGTTAGGAAATCGCCAGAGAAGGTAAAATCCATTCTCGAAGCGCCTAAGCCGAATAATGTCTTACAATTGCAGTCTTTCCTTGGTTTAGCGAATTATTATCGTAACTTCGTGCCGAACGCATCGTCTATACTAAGTCCCCTCTACAACTTATTAAATAAAAAATCTAAATGGGAGTGGACTTCTGTACATGACGATGCGTTTAAGAAAATAAAGAAATAACTCGCTAGTGACAAAATTTTAACCCACTTTAACCCGAATGCCGAGTTAATATTAATAGTTGACGCGTCTCCAACAGGGTTAGGGGCTGTATTGTCTCAGATAGGCGACGACGGATTAGAAAGACCCATATCTTACGCTTCGCGAACGCTTACAGTTGCTGAAAAGAATTACGCACAAATCCAGAAAGAGGCAACGGCCATTATTTATGGGGTAAGACGTTTTCATCAGTATTTGTATGGTCGATCCACGCCTTTCACGCTACGAACAGACCATAAGCCTCTATTGACTATATTCGGGCCTCATAAAGGCATTACCGAGGTGTCCGCCAACCGACTACAGCGTTATGCGATGTTTCTGGCGGCCTATAATTATAAAATCGAATATATCAGTAGCAAACATAACAGCGCGGATTACTTGTCCAGAGCGTGTCCTCCTGCGTCGATATCACGCCTCGAGTCGATGAGGACGCCCGCTAGTGAGTTAGACGAGCTCGCGGCGTGCGAAGATCGCGCTGCCTATGTTAATTTCGTATTCGAGGGTGGTCTGCCGGTGACGCTGAGAGATTTACAGCGCGAGACGAGCAACGACGCGGTTCTGTGTCGCGTTAAGCACTACGTTTTACATGGGTGGCCAAGAAAAAAATAATGATTTAAATATAAAATCCTTTTACAATTGTAGATATCAACTATCTTATGAAAACGGTGTCTTGATGCGCGGCCATAAAGTTGTGATTCCCGCATCATTTCAAGAGTTGATATGTAAGGAATTGCATAGTTCTCATTTCGGGGTGGTTAAAATGAAAGCGGAGGTACGTAAACGTTTGTGGTTCCCCGGGGTGGATGCAGCGCTGGAGCAGCTGGCAGGCGCTTGCAGCGTCTGCGCAGCGCTACGGCCCGCGCCGCCGCACGCACCCCTCGCTCCCTGGCCCTTGCCACCGCATCCATTTCATCGGGCCCATCTTGACTTTCTAGGTCCATTCAACAATTTTATGTATTTGATTATAGTAGACGCTTACAGTAAATGGGTTGAATGTTATAATATGAATACTTCTTATAATTCCATAGCTGTTATTAATAGATTATACGATTTTATGTCCCGTTTCGGAGTACCTCATACGTTGGTGAGTGACAATAGGACCTCTTTCACGTCTCAGGAGTTTAAGAATTTTTGTGTACAAAATGGTATAAAACACATATTATCCCCGGTGTATCATCCAAGTAGTAACGGACAAGCAGAAAGTTTTGTTAAAATTGTTAAAGGTAATTACTTAAGGGTATTATTTTACAAAGCGTAAATAAAAAAATAGTTCAAGAAAAAATATCAAAATTTTTATTTGACTATAGGAACTCTAAAAATAGTACCACGAACAAGTCACCAGCAGAACTCGTCTACGGGCGCGCGTTACGTTCACGGCTAGATTTATTAAACCCGCTAGCGTCGTCTCCCGCGTCCACAGACCTCGTTAAAACAGTGGAGCATAATCAGTTATAACAGGCCCATAATTATAAAGGACACAAAATCAGAATTAAGAATTAATGACAAAGTGTGGCTAACAAAAGTATAGACAATAAAAATTCTGTTGGATCACTAGCTTGTCTAATTGACGTATCGCCCTTGTCACTCCCTAAGTATATCAATATTCAACAATACAGTACTTTAGAGGCATTTCCCGTAGTTGCCCTACTGTACGTACGTGTACCCCATTACGTAAAGGGGTACTAGATAATCTTAACACCACCATACGGTACAATGTATCCATACTAATATTATAAATGCGAAAGTGTATTTGTTTGTTTGTTTGTTTGTCCTTCTTTCACGTCGCAACAGAGCGTCGGCATGGCATGATTTTTTGTATGGGGATAGTTCGGTGGCTGTAGAGTGATATAGGCTATTCTATTTCCGCGGAAAAACATCTCATTCCCGTGGGAAAATCGAATATGTTGCACAAGTTTGTCCTTCTTTCACGTCGCAACAGAGCGTCGGCAAGGGTTACAGGCGTGATTATAAGTATGGATCAGAAATACTATCACCACCTGTCACGCTTTCACCCTTAACTATTACTTAACAATGGTAGAAACAGTTCTTAGTAAGCCTTATTAATAAGCCTTAGTAATATTTATTGAACGGAAATGAATACAGTTCTTATATGTGGCTATGAATGAATCGGTATTACAATAAGAAAAATTGTGCAAAATTATAAGAAAAATATTTTTGAGAGTTCTTATTAACTAACGTATACATAGTTTAAATTGATTCCGCTAGATGTCGTTACTAGGTTTTTAAAACGCGGTAACAAAATGTTTCCTGACATGTACTTAATTCCCGCCGTTGAGCCGCGCGTCAACTTATAGTGCATACGGTACCTATACGCTTAAATTGTTTCTATTTCGTAGCTTATTCGACTACCTGCTTTCGATTTCGGTTGTTTGTTATTTGCTTTGTGATTTGGTTAAGGTTGAATGGATTTATATTGGCTTTCATTTTCGGATTTGTGTATTTTCTTGGATCTGTTTTGTTGATTTGGTTGGTATTATTTTATACATATTTATACTCTGGCTTTGATTTTGAATTTTGTTTATTTAGAATCGTGAATTGGTTTTCGTTGTTTTAGGTTGTTTAACAATATTTCAAAGGAATATTAACAGTATAGATAGTGTATACGGTACCTATACACTTACTTTTTTCGTTGGTTACATTTATATTGACTACTGCTTTCGATTTCGGTTTTCTGTGATTTGTTTTGTGATTTGGTTTAAGTTGATTCGATTTTTTGGATATCGTTTTCGGATTCGTGTTGTGTCTTGAATTGGTTTTGTTGTTTTGATTTTAAAATATTTAAAAGGAATATTTATTCCTTTTAGATATTTTGGATTTGCTTTAAAACAAATATTTAAAAGGAAATTTAATTCCTTTAGGTATTTTAACGTTTTTTATAAATAGGTTTTTCTTACTTCATAATGCCTCGCAAACGTAAGTCCAGCCTTTCAAGAGTATCTTCTCAAAGACAAGCGAAAAGATTAGCTCGATCGCTAGAATCTTTAGAAGATGCTGAACTGAGAAGGCAAGAACAAGCAGAGCGTCAAGCTACTTTAAGAGCTACTGAAACACCTGCTCAAAGTCAGCAAAGGCGTCTTGAACAGGCAGAGCGTCAAGCTACTTTAAGAGCTACTGAAACACCTGCTCAAAGTCAGCAAAGGCTATTCGAACAAGCGGAACGTCAGGCCGCCTTAAGAGCCGCGGAAACACCTGATGAAACTCAACACAGACTCATTGAGCAAGCTGAACGTCAATCTACTATAAGGGCATCTGAAACACCAGAACAGAGATAGGCGCGAAGAGATGCAAATGCACAGCTCCAAGACAAAATTTTCAAAGAAACAATTGGTTGGTTTTAATGACGCAGCATTCAATTATGATCCGTTGATTGATTATAAAAATCACAGGTTAGTTGTTATCGGACTGATGGACAAGGCGTGTCGATTTTGCAGCGCCTTAAAATGGAAAGATGAGACCGCAGGCATGTGCTGTTGCAATGGCAAAGTGTCTCTTCCGTTACTTGGGAACCAGAAGAACCTTTGAAAACTCTCTTTTATATGATGCTAATGAGTCACGGCGCTTTTAAACAGGATCCGGAAGTATAACTCATGCTTTCAAATGACGTCCTTCGGAGTTGACCGGAAATAATAATGCCGGGATTTTCGCCTACATTTACGGTGCAAGGCAAATTTATCATAGAATAGGTTCATTTTTCCAGCTAAAACGAACAGCATAAATTTTACAAGTATATTTTATGGGTGACGAAGAAATTGAGGTAGACCGTCGCTGCCAATTTATCCAGGGAGTTGAGAGACACAGTGTTCAAAATTCAAAGATTCTTGCATGAACGTAACATTTTAGTCAAAACATTTAAAACTGCTTTAGAAAACCTACCTGAAGAGGATTATAAAGTCGTCATTCACGCAGATCGGACCCTCGTGGAGAGCATGAAAGGCGCTACAATGCACCTTTGATAAACGAAATAGCAGCCGTAATTAGTGGTGATCAATTTTCTTCACGAGACATTGTCTTGCGAGCACGTGATGATACGTTGCAACGGGTAGCCGATACACACAAGTTTTATGACGCTCTGCAATACTCATTGATTTATTGCAAAGGACAAGAGGGTTATCATTTCAAATTTCACTCATTAACCCGGTCACAAAGGAGCCTACTCCGAACAGAAAAGTATCATGTATGGATTTTATGCGTATCATATGATGTTGCGAGAAAATGATTTTAACCTCTTAGCCCGGTGTAGACAATTATTTCATCAATTTTGGTAGACAAATATGTGAAAGTAGAAAGTGAACGTCTCCGTTATATATCTTTAAATCAAAAAAGCTGCGTTGAGAATTATATACATTTACAAGATGCAGTTTCTAGCGACGCCAATGTAAACCCCAGAGATTTAGGTAAAATGGTAATTCTGCCTCATCATTCGTTAACAGTCCCTGCTACCTACATGAGTACACTACCGTCCCCGCTACCTGCATGAGACATTGTATATTTTCTGGGATTTTGAATTAAACTACTTTTACGGATTATATCGCGTTTAATTAACTTATTTTATTAATTCCTACGTTTCGGTGCTTTACAGCACCCATGGTCACGGGGACTGAGGTGATTGACGTCCCAATGTCAAAGTTAATACGGAGTACCTTCAGCTTTTTAATTACTAATTTTGTTCCGATCTACGCAGAATGAACTAACTGTGTCTTGAAGTCTTGCAGTGGTATGCTTGGGTTTAGTTTTAATTTTATTAATTACAGGATCCCAAGCAGGTGGTACCCAGCCTCCTCTCTATTGAAATTAGGATGTTTTTAATTTCAATAGCCTCACGTATCATCCTTGGAATCGATGTTCTTTCGCGAGAATCTGTGGTTTATCAAATCTAATGTAATGGCGGGGCCGTCTAGGATATGATCACAAACTGCAGACTTCCCGGAACGTTGGTGCTTCACGTCAGCTATGTGTTCTTTACGCGGGTTTTAATAGATCGTTTTGTTTGCCCTATATATGAGAGACCACATTCACAGTCAAGCTTGTACACCCTGCATCTTGTAGAGGAATATTGCACTTGACGGATGGTAAGAACTGACTAATCTTCTTCGGCGGCTTGAAGAATGTTCTTATAGAAGCTCGCTTCAAGATGTAGCCAATCTTGTCTGTGACACCTCTGACATATGGTAGTACAGCAGGCACACGCTCGACTGTGGCCGGCTTCACTCGGTCACTGTGACGTAGGCGCGGACCCGAAGCTTGTTGTCGTGCAGAACCTGCTTGACGTGCCAGCTCGGCGGCCAGGTGTTTGCTGTCACAGATCCCTCGTGCTCTCTGTAACAAAGATTTGCCCACGGTAGCCAACTGTGAAGGATGATGGTGGGATTCACCATTTAAATATCTGTTTGTATGGGTCTTTTTCTATACATGGTGTGACCTATGGTGTTGTTAGGATTTCAATGACTAATACATCTAAGAAAGCTAAAGAATTATTTGCCTCTAACTCCATAGTAAATTGAATTTAGAGTTTATGGAATTAAGATGTTCTAAAAATGCATTTACTTTGTCTGATGGTAAAATTGTGAAAGTATCGTCTACGTACCGCTTGTAGAATCTTGGAGTTACTGGTGCAGTAAGCAGGGCTTTCCTCAAAGTCCTCCATGAAAATATTGGCGACAATGGGAGATACCGGTGAGCCCATTGCAACACCATCTACTTGCTTGTAAACTCTTCCTTCCACAATAGGTAGCCAGATGTAAGGCAATGTCTAAGCAGTACTGCATATTCTGCTGGCATGTTGTTTTCCTCTAGTTTCCTAGTTACAATTGAGATGCAGTCTTCAACATGTAGGCATGTAAATAGAGACTGAACATCAAAACTGACTTTTCATAAATGTATTGAGAGACCAAAGTTAATATATTAATTTCCTTAAATTTTTGTCGGAGCGACTCTTTAGGTTTTAAATCATAGATTGCTCTTATGGCCCTCTTCTGTAAAACAAATATAATTTCAGTGTCAGTTGCGCGTCCCTATAGCAAAATACCATACGACATTATGCTATGGAAATAGCTAAAGTAAACAAGTCTAGCTGTTTCCACACTGGTAAGATTTCTAATCTTTTTTACAGCATATGCTGCAGAAATAAGTCTGCTTGCTAACTTTGAAATATGGGGGCTCCATTGAAGCTTCGCGTCTAGTGTTATTCCTAAAAAAATGGCGGTATCGACAAGACTCAGTTTCTCCCCATTTAAAATTACATTGTCTGACATTTGGAGTCATAAACTTCATATATTTTGTTTTTGTGCTATTTAAATGCACAAAAACAAAATATATGAAGAATATTGACATTAAATCAATTTACTAATTTAGATATAGCGTTATTTACTTCGTCATATTTTAATAATTGTCGTTTTAATTTGAAATTTAATGAAGTGTCGTCAGCAAATAATACTATATTATGGTTATCCCCTACTATGTAAGATAAGTCTTTAATATATACAAGAAACACAAAGGGGCCGAGAATTGAGCCTTGAGGCACACCCCTTTGTACCATCGACCCGGAAGAGCTCATACTGTTAATGACAACTTTTAACGTTCCGTTACTTAAATATGTAATAATTAATTTAAGAGCATCACTTCTTACACCGTAGTGTTGTAGTTTCCTGATTAATGTTTTATGGTAAACACAATCGAAGGCTTTGGATAGGTCACAGAATATACCCAAAGCATCCTGTGAATTCTCCCATGCATTGAAAATATATTTAATCAGCTCAACACCAGCATCAGTTGTCGAGCGACCCCTTGTGAAACCGAATTGATTTTTTGTAAAGTAAATTATTAACATTAAAAAAATAAACATTTGATCAAGAATAATTTTTTCAAAAATTTTATTTAGTGTTGGCAGTACAGAAATGGGTATAAAATTGGCGGGGTCTAATGTACTATCAGATTTAAATAAAGGTATTACTTTACTACGCTTCATCAAATCAGGAAACACACCATATTTAATACTAGTATTAAAAATAATAGCTAGTTGAGGCGCGATTATATTGATTAAAGACGCAATAAATTTAACGGAAATCCCCCACAGATCCGCAGTTTTCTTAATATCAAAAGTTTTAAAATATTTTACAATATCTTGTGATGATATTTTATGAAATGTAAAATTCTTTGTACACGCATTTACATTTTGTTTAAGTAATGATTCGGCGACGGCAGGAGAAGAATTCAGTGACTTAGTGGTTAAGATCGGAATATCCGTAAAATATTTCTGAAAAACCATTGCAACATCTTGATCTGATTCCGTTAATTTGTTGTTAAAACTTAACCGGTAGTTTGAATTGCGAGAGTTGACCTTACCAGTTTCACTATTAATTATACTCCACGTCATTTTAATTTTATTAGAAGCCGTCTTAATTTTGTTGCTCAAATGCAATGACTTGGCTTTGGAGCACACTCCTTTAAATATTTTTGAATATTTTTTTACATATTCCCTAAATTCGACGCTAGGGTTATATGACCTCTCATGGTAAAGTTCATATAACCTTTGTCTGCTCTTAGGGACTCCTACTGTCGCCCATTCATTGAATGCTTTCCGACTGTTCAAGGAGAACGTTTTAGAAGTAAAAATATTATCAAATTCATTGCAAATAAGCTTAAACACTGTTCCATCCAAAAAATTAGGATAATTTTGTTATGGAAGTGATGGAAGTTTTTTCACTATGTTACTTCTAAACTTCTCCAAGCGACGTGCATTTACAGGAACAAACACAATTTTCTCATCTACTTGCTTTTTGTGAACATAAGGTAACGAAACTAACTGTCCACAGTGATCAGAACTCAATTTTTTAATTATACATTTATGCAACGGCTTAACATTTGTAAAAACGTTATCTATACATGTTGCACTACATTCAGTAATACGCGTTGGCTCCAAAAATAAATTAAAAAGATTATATGATTTAAACAATGATCTAAATTTAGTATTGGTGGAGGAAGCTTCTAGGAGATTGATATTAAAGTTTCCACATATTACAACAGATTTATTCTGTTTATTAAGCTTAACAAAAACTTCCTCCATAATTTATTTAAAAGTATTGTATATAGAACATGGGGTCTGTAGATGCTTACAACAATGAGGTGCTCAAACTCAACACATGCCATTTCTACAGTTCGCTCAACATTGCTCATAATATCTTTACGTTCTTTACATGATAATAATTTACTAGCTAATATTAAGGAGCCACCTCTTAAAATCGTTTCTCTATTGAATGAACTGACTCCACCTGGTGATTACTGGAATTAAACATTATGTTATAAGCTTTTAACAAATGTTCAGTAATACATAAAATATGAATATTGTTGCTATTTAAGAACAATTCAATCTCTAGCTCTTTGCCTATCATGCCTTGTATATTCTGATGCACCAGGTGTAAACAATTTTTATTATCACTCTGTGGAGTCATATTTTGTACATACAGCAGCATTAAGCTGTTATTTTACGCCGGTATTCTGTGAGAACGTGGTCCTGCCCCGATCGAGCCGACTCATTCGTGATACAACCCTAATTTAGCTGCAGCGTGGCTCTATCATGTTTAAAAGTGCTCCATTGTCGCCCTTAATTGTATTAAGAAAGTAATAACACCAAAAACATAAATGAAAAATAAGGCCAAGTTGTCGGCTTCTCCGATAAAATATTTTGCGATTTGAATGGGTGCCAAGCTCCAAGATCTATAGGAATGTAAAACGTTCTTGGAATTGCTTCTACATGATGATGATGACGATGACACTTAATGATCTACCTTGATACCACATTTTACGTTTCTACGTAGACCTAAGCTGCTTCTTAATCGAAGTGGCTTAGGTTTTTGATGGACTTTTGGACTTTAATAACTTAAGAACTTTAGGCCGTATAAGTATTCTAATTTATTTATTTTACTCTAATTTTTTAGCTGCCTTGTTGTTCTAGTAGTCGTAAACGTGATTGCTGATCATCAGGCCCCAGTCTTGGATCCCGGGTCAGACCAAAGTAAGTAATTAGATTTTATTTCAATAAATTCTCAGCAGTATTCCGGAATCGGCGAGTTGGCGGTTGTTACCCCGTGTCTTGAAAATCACTTCAAACCGTTGATCCTGCGCATGATCTCTCTTCGGTTATGTCGGATTACCTCTCCATCGAACTATGAGAGTGAGGGAATAGAGAGTACATTTTTGCTTGCGCATACCCGCGGACACTTTAATCCTGTCCTACGCAGATGGCTAGTCTCCTTTTGAGGCTGGCCATCGTGACCGAAATTTGGTCTAGAGTAAATTAGTATTGTTATTTTAGGTTTATTCATAAAATTTAAGATTCTAGACATTCAACGGGTCAAAATCAAAAGTGTACAGGTGAAACGTTTTTGTGTTTTGAATGTGGTTTGTAATAGTTCGTGAAAATAATTCGCACACTGTCGGTGCGTCGCCATATTCTTTTTCCGAACTTATTTGACACACTGGCTTGTCTGCATTATACCCCGGCCATAGCTGATTATAAAGTTTACATGTTGCAGGTTGCAGCAGAGATAAATTATATTTAAATTTATTGTAGGTAGAATCAATTTTTACACGCTTTACATTAGCTTGACCTGTATGTATCCATGTATGAATGAAGTGGAATTTATAATTTATTTTTCACCTACTTTCAGACGTCTCAATAATATGAAGTTTTGCAAACGTATTAAGAAAACAAATCCATGAAATATGAAAATACTTATAACTAATAGGCGCTTGAATCTGGTAGCTCTAATAAACGCGAGGTATAAAATTAAGATATGCAAATAAGTGCAATTCTAGAAAACTAGCAGACCGTTCCTATAAGCAGGATCTGTTCACAAGTTAGCCTGTGCCTACTTCCCTTAAACCTTTAAGGGAAGTGAAAGTAGCGATCCAAACTGACCTCATGAAAGTCATTTTGAAGGCAATACTTCCAAATGTATAACTTTGTAATCATAAAATATATAATGTAAAGCTCTAATTTGGGATTCGAACACAATACTAAAGTTATTAAAAATGTATTAACCAGATAATATAATCAAAATATCGTCAACTAAAATTTATAAGTACTCAAGAATTGTATTTTTGGTTAGGGAGTTAGATTATACAATAATGCCGCAGCGATGATTCAATAAACCCAGATACTTCTAACCTTATTTCAGATTTATATGAAAACATATTATCACATTGTTTTATTAAAATCAACCTCAATAGTCCTGAAGATGTAAATAAAAAATCAACTTTTATCTACGCTAAATTATAAATTGTTAGAAATAAAGAAGTCTAATTCAAAGTATTTAATATATAGCTAGGTAACGTCGTCTGTAGTATGGTCGTACAAATACCTTTTGACAATGCTTGAACCCGAGATCAGATAAGATAAAGTAAATAATTTAATATTACTATAAAATTGCAAGGGTGCATGCAAGATTGTAAAAAGTAGCGTGTAAAACAGTCCTAAATTTTGTATAAATTTTCATGAAACCACGATAATAATACAACTTAAAAATTGCCGTATTACTGTTACAAACGAAACATTTAATTGAAAATATCTTATATCCTATTTTTGTTCCTCTGTGTGCGATTCAATTCACAACGTTTTTGCCAACCGAGCAATCCTTATAAATATGTGCGTGCATAGAAACCATAGACTTAGAATATACTACGCCAGTATATTCTAAGTCTATGGTAGAAACTAGTAGGCGTTTGATATATATGAATGACAATCAGTTAAAATAATGCATTACCACGCATTCTGAATTTAAAAAATAAAAAGGACAGAATGTTTGAGATTTTTAAATTGATTTCACCATTCGCCTGTATTACTTATTCTGAACCTTCTCTGCAAATTTGGGCGTATATTGCAAAATAACCCTGTATATTAAATTAATACATTCCAAAAATCAATTTGTGTAGTAATTTTTGTCTTATTCTATCGGGAAGATTTTAATATGTTCATGAAAATATTACTCTAACCTTTTGATGCATTCATTTTAAAAATATCTGTATATATTAAATTTTTGGTGGCAAAATAATCTCCATTGACATATTTTCAGTAAAGCTTATCAGTCTACAAAACTCTATGTTAAGAGAATCATTAAAAGTTTGATTCATTATTGCGGTTGGCTATATGAGTTTTTAAGGGCTTTCTATTGAACTTAAATTATAAACATGGACGTGTCTTTTGTATATTTGTTAAGAACTATATAAATATGATTGTTTTCTTTATCATTCCAAATAAAAATTTATAAATTATATGTAAGTGTAGTTGTCGTGATCAACGTGGTTACTAAAAAAATATTCTTAATATTATTCCAGCTATATATAGCAACCATGGCAACTTTCATCAAAATCCATCCAGAAGCTATTGTGTTCAAGCATTCTATTGTGTTTAAAGGGATGGACAGACAGACGGACACACAAACAGACAAAATAATAATATGTTTTGGCTTTCTTATCGATAAAGAAGTATTTACGTTACGTGACGCAATTAAAATTTTCAAAAAATGTTCATTGTAGTCTGTTTATTGGCCTCTCCCATTGAATAGAGGATAGCCTAAAATATTCTATGCGCGATTCAAAAATTTTGAAATCGAGAATCACGCAACTCTTTTTTCTTTATATCGGCTCGTAAATGCCCACTGTTGGACATAGACCTTTCCCGATGTAGGGAGGATTTTCATTGATCGTCATACTTGAAAGGTGGATTGACAATCGCAAAATATATTTCTCACCTTCGACGCTGCATTTCCTCACCTTTCTGGGTATTTTACATCTGCTGTAAACGAGATCGTTACACTGCACTAAATGGGAAGCCACAAGATCTTTTTGACATATCCCATAGTCAGCTCTTACTATAACTTTATAGTATTTGCTCCACCATATGAATATTAACAAAATAATAGAGCAGACAGACATACGTCTGTATTTACTCTGTATCCCCAAAGGAATGACACAAACCATGATCCTGAGCCAACTGCATCTATCGACTTCCTCTGTGTCTAATCAGGTCGTCACTCCATCTAGTGGGGGCTGCCCCACTCTTCACATACCGGAACGAGGCTGCCACTCGGAAACCTTTCTTTCCCATCGGTTGTCGGTTCTTCAAGCTATATGGCCGGCCCATTGTCACTTCAGTTTAATAATCTGTTGGGCTCCCTGTCGGTCCCTCTTGTTTTTCTGCGGATATCCTCATTTCTAAGCTTATCACGCAGATATAATATAGCCGAGCACAGCCCTCTCCATAACTCGCTGAGCGACCTTGTGCTTTCTCATACGGCCAGCTGTGACGGACCACGTCTCAGATCCATAAACCATGTCTCAGATCCATAAGCCATCACTGGCAATACGCACTGCTTTTACACCGAGTTTTCGTTGCACGGCCTAGTTGAATTCGTCGACTAAAGACAAGAAGTAGTTTGACTTACCTAGTCAACAACTTCGAGCGTAGTGCTCCCAATAACTACCCCCATAAGTGTGACATGGAAATTACACATAACCTTTGTGTTGTCCATGTTCATCTTAAGATCTATCCGTTAGGAGACACTATTGAGGTAGGTCATTAAGCATAGTACTTAGGTCATCTAGCATTCTGCCATAAGGACTGTATCGTCGGCAAATCGAAGGTGAGTGATTTTCCCGCCATTGATATGAATACCGTACCTTTTTCAGTGCACTAGCTTGAAAACTTCTTCCAATGCAGCTTTGAGGAGTTTTGTGGATATAACATCACCTTGTCTTACACCTCTCTGCAGTTTGATGGGTTTCTTACTATAGTTCTGGACTCGGATAGCCATCCAGTAACCCTACTGTATAAACTCTTCAGCACTCAATATACCGACAGCCAACTTGGAATCGCTGAATAGACTGTAGTACCGCCCAAATTTTGACTGAATCAAAGGGTTTCTCATAGTCTATACACGCAAGGCAGAGTGGTAGATTGTACTCTTCGATCTTATGTACAAATTGCCGAAGGGTATGTACGTGGTCTATGGTACTAAACCCCTTTCGGAAACCGGCTTGTTCGAAAGGCTGGAAGTCGTCGAGTCTACATGCGAGACAATTCGTAATGACTCTCAAAAACAGCACGTGGACGCGGCTCAGAAAAAAAATCTGTCAGCTTTGTTTAACCTTTTTGAAGAATAAGACCACTCCACTTCTGCTCCACGCCTCCGGAGTAGTCTGACCATGGAATTATAGAGCTTTTGAAGGACTTTAAGTACTGATTTTCCACCAGCTTTCAGAAGCTAAGCTGTAATTCTATCTTCGCCCGGGACTTTGCCGTTTTCAAGGTGCTGGAGCGACATTCTAATCTCGCTCAGACTGACGTCCGGGATATCATCGGAACAGTGTCGGATAAGACTTGCTCTTGAATCGTTACTTGCGTGTCGCTCCAACGATGACGAGTAAAGCTACCTGTAGAACCTCTCAATTTCACTCAAAATCTCAGGCGTATCGGAAACAGTGATACCACCTTCGGTCTTCAGCTTCGACAGTTAACTCTTTCTGGCAGACATATCTCGCAAAGACTTTTGAGCCCTGGTTCCGCTCGACTGCTTCTTTAATATGAGGTGTATTGAAGTTGCGTAAGTCCCGCCGCATGTATTTGGAAATCTTTCCATTCATATTTTGCCTGTATGCTGTCAAATCTGCTGAAGACTCTAGCTTCATTTCCCGTCTAACAGCCATGAGCCTAAGAGTGTGATCGGAGAATTTTTGTGTTCTTCTGCGACCGATCTTGCAGTACTTAGCTCCGAAGGCATTCACAGGACAGTTTCCACGAGCTTGTCATTCATATTGTTCACTGCATTGCAGTCTTCTGGGCACTGAAAACGGTTTTGTATTTCGAGTTGAATATTTTCGGGACCTTGGATTTGGATTGGGGCACGAGGAGGACGGAGTGTTAACTTCATTAGACGTGACCTATCAAACTTAAAGTCTAGGTTTAGCGTACCTCTCACCATTCGGTGACCGCTGCCAGTTTTCACCCTCGCGATCACTGTGAAATCACTGAATAGTTGCTGTCTAGTCGTTATAATGAAGTTAATTCAATTTTTGTCAAACCGTCGGGGCTCGACCAGGTCAGCTGTCTGTGGACCGCTTCTGGAAGAAAGAGTTCATCATAAAGAGTTCATCATAAAGAGTTCCTCTTTCTCCATGAAGTCGGCCAGCGTCTGGCCCTTTGAGTTCCGTTGCCTTATCCCGAACTTCCCTACCTTGAGCTCACCGTTTTCTCTTGTGCCTATTTTTGCATTAAAGTCTTCTATTAACACCGTATATTGTGATTTGGACGAATGCATGGCTCTAGAGTTATCCCCATACATTTCCTTCGTATCCTCTTCGTGATGCATCGAGTTTATTGTTTAAACCTGTATGACCTTCAACGAGTATAAAGTACTCAACTTTCATCGACACACTCTCAATCTTTACAACGTTGTTAACGAGAGAATTGTGGTCGATAAATCCTACACCTTCTTGGGACAGATGGTCGTACTCCCGGTGATAAAACAAGTAGCCGGATTCGAGAATTATCGTGTCCTTTCTTCGGACTTTAGATAATCCTATAATATCCCAGCGCAACTTGTCTATCTCTTCTTTCAGCTCCAGGCTCTTCTCGTCAGAGAGTCTTTCAGTCCTCAGGGTGCATGCGTTAAACTTTTCCAGGTCGAGAGGTCTTAGGTGGGAACCGAACATCCACCGGAGATTCTTAGCACCCCCTGCCCTGCCTATACCATGGTTGCCACTGTAGCCAGGAATAGTGGGGTCGCCGGGGTCTTGGGGCCGTCTCTGTGTCACTTTTACCATGTGGGGTATATCGCCATAGTTGCCACCCTTGTCGGGCTGGTTGGCTCATCTCCTGCCTCAGTTTTCTTCTGTCAACTCTTACGACACCCACGGGAAGATATGGGGTAGTGGATATTCTTACACCTCTACTACACGACTTTTAATATAACTCTTATTATTTTCTGAATTATTAATTGCTTGTTGGTTTGTTTAGCGTTGTGAAAGTAATAATCTAATTTCCTAATTTCAATTCTATTTTGGCAGAGCCATATAAAGAAGCGGAATTTAGAAGTGCTGAGGTCATTTCTTCACTCCTTTCAAGTTGAGACTTGTAGCTTCTTGTCTTCCTACTTATCTAGTCTGTAAGCACTAAGATTTATGTACAATGTACTTAACTTTTTTGACTGCGACTAACGAGGAGTTTAGTGGTCACAAGCGCTACTGCTCATAATGTGGTCCGGGGTTTGAATCCCGGGTCGTGCAAAAATCAGCCATTAAGTTTTTTCGTCAGAAAATTCTCAAGAGCAGCCCGTAGTCAGGATATTGGCGATGTTTCAACCCCATGCCTCGGAAAGCAAGTGAAGTCGTTGGTACTGTGCCTGATTTCTCTCCGGTCGTGTTGCCATATTCCTTCAGACTATGAGTTAGGGAATAGAGAGCGCACCTATGTTTGTGCACTGAGTTGAGCCCTATAATCCTGTCCTGCGTAGAAGGCTAATCATCGATCAAAGTGGCAGCTGTGTCCGAAATTCGATCTTAACATTGCATACTTAACTTTTAAATCGTTTTTTTCTAAGTAAGTAAAAAAACCTAATAATTAAAAATATGAAATTAAATTAAATGAAATATCTTTATTTCTTCGATGTTAGAAAATATATTTCGTCTATCAAATGTCACTTTTTTCAAGCTACTAAATTTAAAATCGTTTCTAAATGAGGTTTTTCTAACCGGGAAAGAAACGCGTATGTTCTTTTATTTAGAAATCAGCCAATACTCAGCACACTTAACTTAAGAATAGGTACATGTTTCTATTGTCCTTATTTTTGTTATGAGTTGAAACTTTTTCCGATATTAATGCTCAATCTCTCCCCAAGAATTAATCCCGATTTTAAGACTGGTCAAGTATTGTGTTTCTTTGTATTTTTCCTCGATCATTTAATATAAGTTTTAAATATTTCGTCATTTTTGGTATAGAACTTATAACACATCGGCATTAGAGCAAATTATTATTAAAGTTATGCATTAACATGGATTATATTTCATGAGATAACGCGATAGATAGTTAAGTTACAGCGTCACAGGCTTCCTCTCATTTCTAAGAGGATTTGAGGGGAAGGAAATATCCACCGCGTTATTCAAATGCATGTTGGCGGACTTCACATATCTTCAATATATTTTCTTCCTCAGACATGCATTTTTTTCACAATGTTTTTCTTCTCGACGGTGAAGAATATATCGATAGATAGTAGATTGTCCATTCATAGTTAAGACTTTCAAACATACAGGCAACTTCTCTGCAGGAGTTATCATTAATCTCAATTCTAAGAGATAAGTAGTAATAAGTAATAATAATAAAAAATCACAAAAATGCTACACCTCTTCATATCATTCCCTACACTACCTACACTGCACTACAAACACTTCACTACCTACATTTAAAAAGCACGCACACTCGCACGCACGCACGCATGTACGCACGCACGCCCACACGCACGCACTGTTATACGGAGACGGGCTGATTGGTTTTTAAAAAACAATCGTATAAAACACTAATATTTAATTACAGTATAAATGGATTATATATTACAAATTGATTAGAATTTAATTTAGGTCCGTAGACAACCGAGCAGGTTCGAAAATGGAAGCAGACTGCTGTGGCCAAACTGCTCCACTGCTATACTCACTGAACCTTAAGGCTTAGCTAGCATTATTAAGGGGCAGTGCAGCACTAAGGCTAACAAATACAGGGTATAACATCTCCCTCCTTAAGAAGAGATTTTAGGGATGATATCGTAAAATCTCTAGATACTAATTCATTAATAATAACTTTAAACTTGGGTTCTAAGCGGTGCAACATTATCAGATTCAGAATCACTATTTTGTTCAATCACAGGTTGTATAATTTTTAAATGAGGTTGAGGTGAAGTTTTTATGAATTTCACTTTAGGAGTGCTACTAGTATTATTTTTTGTAAGGCAGATGTTACGGAATCGACGGAAAAGCTTAAAACCCAAATATACAAAATACAACAGGATTAAGGTAGAAATAATAATAATAATGATAGAATAATGTGTCCCATATTTAATAATATGAGGTTTATTTGCTATTGTATTTAGGTTACTTAATAAAGAATCAATAATTATTTTATTTTTTGAATTAAATTCATCTAAATCTACATTTTGTAACTTAATTGGAGACACATTTTCTACAACATGGTTGAACTTATTAATATTACAGCAAGTGTCGTTGATGAGGTTATAATCAGGCATATAATTTATGGGTGACATAATATTTAGAACATTATACATAGGTAACAATGTAGTGCTTTTACAAAATCCAATACAATCATCAGGAATTGTAATTATGCCTGTGCCCAGAATATTTGCTTCAAATAATTGAGACTTAATACAATCTATAGAAATTTTATTTGGGTCGGATCGAATATAAATCCATCTATTATTTATTAATGGTCTCCAGATATCCAATTTTCCAAAAATAAATTTAGTTTCGCACTGTAACGGAATTTCACTGATCACTTTAGACATAAGTTCACTTTCACAGGATGGTTTAGCGTCCACCGAATACACGTTGCTTACGTCACAGATGAATGTTCCTGGTTGCACAATTTTACACTTCCTTACGTCATCAATATTGCAGTAATGTGTTTTGTCTTTGGTCATTGCAATGTATTTATTATTAAGTACAATTAAACTAAATGAATTTGGTTCCTTTGGATTATATGGTGTAGGTAGAGCTATATTATGAAACAACATATAATTTTCTACATCTACCAGTGGCACTTGCAACAAAAATATGATTTTATTATTTATATAATAGCAAATAATCTTACAAAGTCTTAAAATTAAATGTATATTCTTAATATCTAAAGAAACAGGCAATACTAAATTATTAGGTAGATACCTATAGTTATCGGCAAGTTCTCGGTATAACTGTTGTGGCGTTATAACGGCTGGATGTAAAATATCCTTACTGCAAAACTACTAATTGAAAAGATAATGTAAGAATTGAAGTTTCTAAACTGTCAAAAATTTCATTAATATTAGCAGATATTTGTAGACAATTAGTTAATTCAGAAATATTTTTAGTTCTAATAAAGAGATTGTCGATAGCTGAAGTTAGTTTTGCTTCGTTGTTTTTTATTTTATTTAATGTATCATTATAATGCGTTATTACACAGGTAGTAACCAAAATGTTTTCTTTCATTAAAGAAGCCAATTGTTTTTCATTATTTTGTACAGATTCTATTGCTTCTTCATACTTTAGAGCGTCATCTTCATCTAGAGTACCAAAAATATGTTTTAACATTGCCTCCAAACCAAGCGCTGCGCTTGGCTCTGTTATCTAAGATGATTGAGATGGATTCAAAGTCCTTGTTCAAGTCCTGGTTACGTACCGCTAATGGTTGAAGCATATTGTGACATTCGGCAATAATCTCTAGAGTCCTAGTTTGGTAACATAAAAATTTAATTGTATCTAACGTGCTTCCTATATTTCTTATGTGGAGGCTAAAGTGTGAAATATCTATTGGAATTGTCGTCTAAATAAACGAAACATCGTGAACCTTGAAGTCCTGATAGGCATGCATTTATGAGCTTCTGGAAAGTGGACGGAGCGTTTTTTAAACAGAAAACGTTGTTTTTGATTAACAATTGGTGAAACCCGGAAGCTAAGTCTAAGGTTGAGAAATATTTGCTGTTACCCAGCTGGTCTAGGATTTCAGAAATTTGTGAATAGGATAAGTTTCACCAATAGTAATATCATTAAGTTTGCGATAGTCAATTACTATTCGCCATTTACGTTGTCCCTGGGAGTCTAATTTCTTAGGCACAATCCAAATTGGTGAGCTCCAAGGTAAGGATGAGGGTTCTATTATGTCCTGGTCGAGCATCTTATTGATTTGGGTCTCGACTTCTTTTTTATGACATTCTGGGAACCTATACGTTTTAGTATGGATGGGCGTCCCGCTGTTCGTTTTGATTTAATGGTTAAGGGCGGATGTGTAAGTTAATTGATCATCGGGCAGATGAAAAATGTCGGAATACCGGGTACAAAGTTCGATGAGGGCGTTGGATTCTTCTTGATTTAGGTGTTCTATTCTTAATGAGTTTATTACATCGTTTGTTCTTTTAGTCGTGTTAAAGATGTTCGTGTTTACCTGAACTGCGTCAGAATGTAAAGGTGTAACTTTAAGATTTAAATTTGGATTTAGGTTGATAGGAAACTCTGAAGTATTGGCTATAGTTAAATTAACGCATTTATTTTCTTTGATTTTTACGATACAATTGGATATAAGTAAATTATCTGATATTTGTTGATCAGTGATAAGGCCTTTTTTAAGATTAATATCGCAAACCGAACATTAAATGACAGTTTCGGTGCGTGGTGGAATGATATAGAATGCTCGACCAGGGTTTGAGGGTATCGTTTGTGTAGTCAATTTTACAACCAAACGCGGTGAGGAAGTCGAAGCCTATGATGCCGTTATATGGCAGGTTGACATTTTTAATGACATGGAATTTATATGATGCGGATGTAGTTTTATTTAATTTAAATTTCAACGAAAAATGGCCCTCGCTAGTTGTAGATTCATCGCCCGGGTCTATGCCCTTAAGTTTGATAGTTTCTTTTATGAGTTTGAGATTTCTTTGGATACTAGACTGTTTTAATAAACATATGACAGACCCTGAATCGACAAGCAAAGACAGTGGGATATCCGTGACGGATGAATCGAGCAGGACATGTGGTAACAACCTTTTAGTAGTATCTAGATTTATCTCGTAAATTTCGATTTTGCTTGTTGGAGAGGGAACTTTCAAGTTATGGGTTTTGGATGACTGGACACTTGCTTGGAGCTGGTTACCCTTGTGGTCCTTGGGTTGTCGGACACTTGCTTGGGGCTGGTTACCCGTGTGTTCCTTGGATTGTTGGACACTTGCTTGGGGCTGGTTACCCGTGTGGTCCTTGGATTGTCGGACACTTGTTTGGGGCTGGTTATCCGTGTGGTCCTTGGATTTTCGGGCACTTGTTTGGGGCTGGTTACTCGTGTAGTCCTTGGATATGAGGAAGGAATGGTTGGTGCCGACTTTAGGATCTAGTCTCGGGTGACACCGTGGCGAGACTCTTGATCGTTTAAAGTTTGATTGTCGCTGTGTGAAGGATGGAATTCTTCTTGAACTTCTTCATCATTGGGCTGCTCTATGAAATTAACCCGTGGTTGTGGCCTATACTGGAATTGAGAGGTTGACGGAATATTTTGATTCTTGAATCTATTGTTGGAATATTCTCGTTTTTTACAGGCCATAATGTCATGTCCCGCCGTCTTACAATATCGACAAAAAGCGTTAGTGGAGCTCTGTTGGTTAGGATTTGGGTACTGTGAAAATTTTTGAGAAGTAGACGGCTTAGAATTAAAAGTTTTTACGAAGTTTTGCCTAGGTTTGTGTTCATATTTTGTTTCTGGCTGTGGTCGTTTGTATAGGCTTTGTTGAATACGTTCCTCCGAGATGGCTAAGTTTATGGCTTCATTAAGGGTCTTTGGAGACCTACACCTAACAATGTTCGAAATGCGGGGATGTAACCCCATAAAGAAATGATGGAGGGCAAGTTCCTCCATGGCCGCAACCCGACCTGGTAATTATTTTGCTTTTGTATTACATAGGGATATTTCTGTTAATAGTTGTGAAAGACAGGTTTCCATGCGGAGTGCGAATTGGCTGACATTATCATGTGGGCCTTGTTTGCTCTCTTGTAGTTTGGTAAGGATATGAGCATAGTGTTTACGTTCACTAAATTGTGTTTTTAAGAAATCCTTGAGCTGTTCCCAGTCTTTAAACTCTTTTATGGAGCAAGCAATTTCTGCTTTACCGTGGAGTTGGCTAATGATATACTTAAATAAAATTTGTTTTTGAGATTCTGTGGTTAATTCATAAGCATTATTACAATTAATAATAAAATAATTTACGGTCTCCCTACTACCGTCATACGGTTTAACGAATTTGAACAAGGTGTTTAAATCCATCTCGGTCATTGCAGTAGTTGCAATGCTGGCCTTAGTAACTCTTGGAGTGGCTGGGGTGGATTTCGGGGCGTCACTAATACCCGGCTCTGTGAATTCGGAGGTTAAACTAGCCTCCTCCCCTTTGACCACTTTTGGCATAATAAAATATATCAATCAATATAATCTAAAGAACACACAACAATACAAAATAACCACAATAAGGAACACGCAACAATGTAAAATAATCACAAATAATAAAAATATTAATAAACTCTAAAACATTTAAATTCAATTGAACAAAGAAACATAAAAGGTTGAGAAGCTTAAGTTTATAAAGTCTAGACAAAACAATAACCAACGACTCACAGTACTAGTAATGTGTGGGCGACGGCTGCAAACACGATAAGCGGGAGCATTCCGATTGATAAGCACGTCTTCGGTAGTGCACTGGAACGGAACACGATGAATTTCGAGTTATGGAAATCTTTGACGATATTTATTTTATGACAATGGATGCTTTTCAGGTTAATTCTTCTAGGTGATTTTCTCTTCTGTATGTATGTAGATGGAAGGAGATGATTGCGGTTCAGGATGCAATCGCGAGTCTTTCTTGGTAAGTACGTGAACTCCCTTCCAGGAATAAATTGGATCTCCGTGATGGGATGGACGTCCAGGCCGTAGCGATGAGTATAGCACTTGCACTATATTTAGGTTCACTAGGATGCGTCAGGACGACACAGAATAAGATTTAGTTTTGTAAGATTTTAGGATACGGAGCGAGTCTGCTAAGCGGTTCCACTTCACTTGACAATGGGGATTTCCGTATCCCACCGCTGCCACCAAAATGTTATACGGAGACGGGCTGATTGGTTTTTAAAAAACAATCGTTTAAAACACTAATATTTAATTACAGTATAAATGGATTATATATTACAAATTGATAAGAATTTAGCTTAGGTCCGTAGACAACCGAGTAGGTTCGAAGATGGAAGCAGACTGCTGTGGCCAAACTGCTCCACTGCTATACTCACTGAACCTTAAGGATTAGCTAGCATTATTAAGGGGCAGTGCAGCACAAAACACGCACGCACGCACGCACGCACGCACGCACGCACGCACGCACGCACGCACGCACGCACGCACGCACGCACACACACGCACACACGCACACGCACACACGCACACACGCACACACGCACACACACACACACACACACACACACACACACACACACACACACACACACACACACACACACACACACACACACACACACACACACACACACACACACACACACACACACACACACACACACACACACCTAACTATATTTACTAAAACAAAACACTACTAGATATACATAATATTATATCCACTGTGATTTGTAAAAAGCGTACCTTAAAATACCCGTAAATATCTTCAAATATGTTAATTGTTTAATGTGATTTATATATTATGCCCACACAGTTGTAGTATGTAATATGTTAAAAGATTATTTTTATATAAAGTAAGAACCTGTATTTGGCAGTAGAAAATGTGAATATTTACAAACTTTATAATGTTAAAAAAGCTGTTGGTTCTGTTGACAATAAAGTGGTCTTTCAACTTAAAAAAGGTAAGGGATATTTTTTCGAGAATGTGGCATTTAGTTTTGTATTTATTAATATAAAATATTTTTATGATGCACTTCTCCTTTACCAGACCATAAAAGTCCACAGCTTACAGCGATATCAGTATGAGATTTCTCGCACCTTTGACGCTGTTAGGATATAGTTATTAATTAAACATGTAAATGATCAATTAATAGATTTATTCATTTATTTATCTATTTATTCTTTAATGCATTAACTATTACAAACAAAATACAAAGAGTGGACTTAATTAATGACATAAGGCATTCCCTTCCAGTCAACCCAAGAATGTGACGTAGGTGTGAAAGTAATATAAAGAAAAGAAATAAACAAAAATGAAATTTGATTACAATAATTACACAAAATGATGTTGATATTTAACTACATACATACATTTTACCATTAAATAAATTATACATATGTAACTAAAATAATTAGTACGTACAAATAACTATGAATACATACGTCTGTTTAGCAATTTAAATAATATGTTTGGATGAATGATATAACAAGCGTTGTCTTTAATATGTGTTAAGGATCCAACTCTTTAAAAGCATACCTCATATAACTATATTTATATGAAGTCATTATATATTATTACGCTGGTATTCGGTGAGAGCGTGGTCCTACCCCGGTCGAACCGACCCATTCGTGCTGCAACCACAATATAGCTGCAGCATGGCTCCACCACTTAAAAAAACAGTAGTCGAATGGCGTATTCAATCCCATGACTTTTCGAGTTTCGCAGTCCGTATTCTAATTTAGTAGAATTCTTTTGTATATTAATGGGTTATTTTTTTATTTGGTAAAATTTAGCAAATAAAAAAAAATGTACTACAGCGCATAGTATTTTTTGTTGATTTTGCTGTAACTATTTTCATCATCAGTCCATAACTTGCCAGTCTACTACTGTACCTCTCATACTGTAGGGAAATAGGAATAATTTAAAATTAAAAATGTTGTACAACCGACTTCAATGTAAATTATTAAGAATAACTCAAAAACTATTGGTCAGACCTTGATCAAATTTATATAGGACCACATGTGAGGCATCAGCTTTCAAACAAAAGAGTTATTGAAATCGGTTCACCCAATAAAAAGTTATGAGGTAACACACATAAAAAAACCACACAGTCGAATTGAATACCTCCTTCTGTTGAAGTCGGTAGAAAAATTATTGGCAATACCTACAGTTTCCATTACAATTACAGCATATCAAAAGTCCACTACTTAAAATAGGTCTTCCCATAGATTGCCCCATAGGGAGGATATTAGCCATAGTTGTCACGCTTGGCCGGCGTATTGGCAACCGCAATTTTTTTTTTATTGTTATTAAGAACGCTGCTGTCCATCTCCTGGTTTGTTTCTCTCTGTCGCGTCTTGCGACACCCAAGGGGCGATATGGGGTAGTGAATATTTTTACACTACCACTACACGGTAATCCCTCCAGTAGTTATACCTCCTATAGTCATAACGAAATGGTTACCTTAGTTCTGGTTATTTTACATTATCCTTCTTTATAAAAGCTTTAAATCAATGACTCAAGATTATTCCACGAATATTAAAATTTAATCACTTTTTGTAGATTAATATTAAAGAGCTAAAAGAAGTACCATAAAAGCACAAATAACATCCCAATGAGAGCCTTCTGAAGTTATTTCGTAATCTGGTAAGATATTATATGAATATTATTGTGTAACGACTCGAGAAACCGTGATGTGAATAAATGTAATATATTATACTATATTTACTTGTGGAAATGTACTAAATGACTGAAGTACCTTCTTGAAACATACAAAAATAGACGTTTATAATAAAAAAGATATACTGTATCAACCAAAATAAGACATTTTTTTTAAATAATTTATAGCGTAAGTTATTTTTATAAAATAGAAAAGCAAAAAGTCTGCATATCTACATACAAAACAAACGTAACTATATGAATGCTAAAATTCGACATACATTTCTTTTTCTAAAAACATCTCCAACAGATACAACCAGAATCGAACTATTCTGTAGAGTCGCATAGCCTGTAATAGAATTGCCTTTCTTACGAACAACGTCAACCACCTTGAAATGAACTAACTAAGCGAATAAAGTGATAATATGAAAAAGAGAATGAAACAAAATACTCAGCGCTCTACGTGTAAATGTTAAAGAAATTATAAGGTAGAATCTTTACAATATCAATGATACGGTAAATAACGTCCCACTGCCATGCATTGGCCAAAGGCCCTTCTTATTAAGGAGTGTTTAAAGTGAAGACAAGAGGCCGCTGCGACAGACTAAACATGTCCTCGTCCTTAGTGTAGCACTAGAGAAAAGATATCATATGACTTTTAAGGCACCCAACAACTACTTTATACGTGGTAGAGCTATGCTGCAGCTATATCAGTAGTATAGTTGTAGCAGGAATGAGTCGCCTCGACCGGGTATAGACCACGCTCTCACAGAATACCAGCGTAAAATAGCAGCTTAACGCTGCTGTCTTCGTATGGTGAGTGTACAGTACCGGAGACCCCTTTTACTGGAAACGAGGCATTCTTTCTTAGTCCTCACGGGTGACAACACATCTGCATTTTATTTCGTAGTTGAGCAAATATTTTTAATCAGGTGGCCTGTGTGCTCGTTTGTCACACTAATCCTTTAAAAAATTCGATCACGGCTCGCATCATTTATATCATATTACAGCATTTAAAGAGATGTGTGCTGAGCTCAGATGGCTTAGATGAGGTCAGTATGCGAGTTACCCGGGTGCGATCCCCGCCGGAATCAATGTCATTGTCAATAATAATAATATAAAGTCCGATTTACGACGCTCGACGGTGAAGAAAAATGGCGTGAGAATATGTGCATGACTGAAAAAAAATTTCGTAGTCGTGAAGACCGCCACCAACACCCACTGGAGCAGTGCAGTGAACTAGTAGCTCCGTAACCCTCTTAGACATGAGAGGAGGCCTGTTTCCAGTAGTGAGAAGTATATAGGTCGTAACTTTTCTTCACTTTTATATAGAAGAGCGAGAAAACGAGCATGCGGCTCACCTGATTGTAAGTGTCGACTGCCGCCCAAGAACAACTGCAACACCTGGGAAATTGCAGGTGCGCTGCCGGCCTTTTAAAAAGGAGTAAGCTCGTTTCTTGAAGGTCCCTAAGTCGTATCAGTCTGGAAAAATCACCGCTGGTAAACAATGCCACAAACTAGTCATGCGAAGAAGAAAACTCCTAGTAAATCGCACAATTGTGGACTGCCGCCTACTTAACTTTGCTTAATAAATAAATATAATTAATTAAAACAAAATTATTCTTCTTAGAGATCGCCAACATACGAGTACACTGGAGCATCGGCGGACTAATAGCTCCATAACTCTCTCAGAAACTAGTGGAGGTCTCTTTTCACTAGTAGGAGACATATGGACTGTAATTTTCCTTCACTTACTTTACTGTGTTTAGCACTAAAGTTTTCAAGAAATTGAACTTTTAACAATACCGTTCATTAATAAAAAACAAAAATATTCCTCAATTAAATTTTTTGCAAAAGAAAGAAAAATTTAATCTTTGAATCTTTTGGATAAAAGACACAACAATCTCTTTTTGTACGAACTATGGTGTGTCTTCAAACCGATTGCGGTATTCTAGCTGAATTTGCTCGTTTATCCTGGCAACTTTGCAGGTTAAAGAAATATTAAAGATATATTGAAAATATTGTGTACTTTTTGGTTCCTACTTCTTGAGTACATATATGGCGAGTAACATAAACCCTTTCTCTATTATTTCTTAATAGTCAATCACGCAAAAATTATTCAAATGTAGCAAAACTGTCTCTACAAATTTATTTCCTTACTAATGTGTGATTTTCGCGACAGTGGTCCTGGTACAAATTTTGCATTTTGCCACTTTCTCTTATTTTAAATATTCTGTGTTAATTATATGTAAGCATATATATATATATATTTGACCACTGACCACTTTGATTCGAAATATCTCCTCTTTGGTTAAGAATTCCAAATTCAAATTTATAAATTCATTTGGCTGGTACATTTGAATTTTGAAAACAGTTATTCATTTGTTTTTTCCCTCAGTATTTTTTTCTTTGGCGTTGCTTATTACCGCAAAATGGAAAACATGAAATATCGGTATATTTACGAGTACGAGTTCTACCGTGGCACCAGTGCTGCAGAAACAGCTCGAAAGATTAATGATATGTACGGCGATGGTGTCGCAAAAGAAAGCACGGTACGTTTTTTGGTTTCGACGCTTTCGTTCTGGATATTTCGACCTTCAGAACCAACCCCGTGGACGGCCGGACACCAAAGTGGAAAATGAAGAATTAAAGGCTATTGTGGAAGCGGATCCATCACGAAGCACTTCAGAGATAGATGCAGGTTTCGGGATAAGTGATAAAACTATATTAATCCACTTGAAGCAAATCGGGAAAGTAAAAAAACTTGAACGATGGGTACCTTATGAATTGAGTGAATCGAGCTTGCAAACACGCGTCGACTGCTGTGTTACTTTGCTCAACCGACACAATAATGAAAGGATTTTAAATCGAGTCATTACTTGTGATGAAAAGTGGATACTGTACGATAATCGGAAGCGCTCGTCGCAATGGCTGACCCTGGAGACCCAGCATTTGGCTGGAAATCCTGCCCTAAACGAAAATTGACTCAGAAAAAGTTACTTGTGAGTGTTTGGTGAAATAGCGCCGTTGTCGTTCACTACAGCTTTCTAAAATCTGGCCAAACGATTACGGCAGATATCTATTGTCAGCAACTGCAAACCATGAAGGAAGAACTAGCTGCTAAACAACCGAGATTGGTCAATCGCTCTAGACCACTGCTGCTTCACGACAACGCAAGACCACACTGCACAACAAACAACCACTAAGTTAGATGAGCTACAATTGGAATGTCTGCGACATCCACCATACTCCCCGGACCTTGCTCCAACAGATTACCATTTTTCCGGAATATGGCCAACTTCTTACAAGGAAAAAAAATTCAACTACGATGCGGCAGTCCAAACCGCCTACAAAGAGTTTATTGATACTCGCCCCCATGGTTTTTTTAGTAAAGGGATCAATGAACTACCTATGAGATGGCAAAAGTGCATAGATAACATCGGTGCATACTTTGATTAATTAAATATATTTTACAAAAAAAAATTGACTTTATATTCCTCCCGTACAAAACGCCAATTTCATATGTAAGGACCTAATATATACAAAAATCACTTGAAACCCTCCACGCTAGCAAGCCTTCGAGGATTTTTTTAAAACAATGTTATAGTTTTAAAAGCCATCATTGAAACTTATCCTTCTGAGATAAAGAAAATCAATGGATGCAGGTAGCTCAATAGTGGACATAGGTAGTCTGTAATGATGATGAGGTCGATTTATGTAGATGACTACATCCATCGAGTTGCTGCATCTTAGAAGGTGATGACTTCTAAACACATGAATAATATTTAAGAAAAAACATTTTCAAATATTTCAACAAAATCTTATGGAACTTTTATACATACATACACAGACACTCACACCCATCACCCAGAGGGGTAAGCAGAGAATACGGACTTCCATTTGGAACGAACTTGACACACACAACCTTGAATACTCATACATGCTCGTCGGTTAAGGGTAATCCTAATCTGGCCAGTTTTCAATACATCGCCAATTTGGTCGATAAACTTTCGTATAGGGCGTTCTTCCCGACTCTGCCGTTCACAAAACTTTTATATAGCTTAAAAAAACGAGATTCTCAGTTCGACTGTAAGCTTTTTATCTTTCATTTTCTGTCTTTTAGGTTCACCTGATGGTAAGTGACTACCGCCGCCTCTGAACAACTGCAACACCAGGTGAATTGCAGTTGCGTTGCCAGTCTTTTAGAAAGGCGTAAGCTCTTTTCTTGAAGATCCCTAAGTCTTATCGGTCCGGAAAATCGCCGGTGGTAAACAATTCCACAAAGAGGTTGTACGAGGAAGAAAACTCCTAGTAAAACACAGAGTGGTGGACCGCTAAGCATCCAGATGGTGTGGTATTGTGAGTTTTGAAGCGATGTGCGTTCGTGAAATTTGGCGGCTGGAATTAATCCTAATAATTCCTCAGGGCACTCTCCATGGTAGTTTCGATAGAAAATGCAAAGGGATGCAACATCCCTTCGCAGCGCCAATGAATCGAGTCGAACAGAAAGAACTCGGTCGTCGACGATTCGAGCCGCTCTGCGCTGGATGCGGTCAAGTCGAAGGGGCTGGCACTGGGGTGTCCAGAGACGAGAACAGTATTCCATGTGAGGCCGAACTTGCGCCTTGTAAAGTTGCAAGCGGTGTGCCGGCATGAAATACTGTCCTGCTCTACTGAGCACGCTAAGCTTTTTAGAGGCCAATTTGGCCTTTCTTCCAAGTGACCACGAAACTGTATATTATTCGATATGTCGACGCCGAGGATTCCGATGCTAGTTGAAGCAGCAAGAGGAGTGCCTTGAAACTGACGAGATACGACCAAGAGGTACTCTTTAGCGGTAAATGCTCAAACTTGTGTCTTCTGTGGATTGAACTGGACTAGATTTAGTTGCCCCCAATCCGATACTTTGTACAACAAAGTCTCGACTTCAGACACAAGTTTGTTCCGATGCTAGGCAATGTTATTCCGAGAAATATTGGCACAGCCTGTGTATAAAACATCACCAGTGTTGTCTTCCGCATAGCAAAGAATGTTACCAGTTTGCAATATATCATTGAGATTGTAACTCTCCCCCACCCTCTACTCTTTCATTTAAATATATTATATAAAATTTACGTGACCGTATATTGATCTCTCTAAAGGTTTAAATATAGGCCGTTTAATGAATTTATGACGTAATTGTCTTAGTTAGAACCCTTATTTACGTTGTGTTTGTATAGTAACTTAGTTCTTTTAGGTGTCTCTTGGAAGAATGCGTATTCACTAGAGCAGTCGAAAGCTGCTGTTGGTAGCGATAAGCTAAAGAACCGCGTTCACGAAGACAGGGTTCAAAAAGGTGAACATTAAATAGTCCCTATATATTAATCCTTTCCCGCTTGGAAAAATCTCACAATATTTATATCAAATACCAGATACAAGGTCTTCGCTCTCCTACATTTATAAAAAATGTGGGGTAGGTACACTGCTCCGCACACGCCGTGTGCGGTGAGCGCCAACCAACCAACTTACTCCCCCCGAAGGGGACGTTGTTGGAAACTGAACCGTAGTCCACAGCGAAATAACTGGCGAACCATTAAAGAGGGCTTGGCACTTGGTAGTGCGTAAGCACAAACATCGACCGATGTCGCGTATGTCAATGTGTGTAAACGCCATACACACTCCAGTAATACAAGAACAACCTCATTAATTTAGAAAAAAAATTGACCCATTTTTCAATTTGTTACAAATGTTATTTATCTTTATTATTGCAATATAATCGTCTTTTACTTCTATTATTTAATTCATTTTGAATATTTTAAGCACAGTTTTAATAAATTTGAAGGTTTTAAAGACAATATTAAGCCTTTACTATACTATAATACTTAATGTTCAAAATGAATGTATTTGAACGTTATGCTTATTAACACATTTTAATTGTTAAAATATTATATCTATGATATTTTTAAATGTTGAATTTAATTGTTATTTATTAATAATATTAATAATGCCCAAGCCTCTCATTTTACCGACTTTCGCCCCATTTCCATTCTTCTGTTTCTATCTAAAGTCCTACAGAAACTAGTTTTTCACCAATTAAGTATATATGGCGATAGAAATTGCCTTTTTAATCCTGTTCAATTCGGTTTCCGGTCGGGTCATAGTACGACTAAAGCTCTGGTTAAAGTTACTGACGATATTCGAAAAGGTATGGATAATAAACAGCTCACTGTGTTGGTATTATTAGATTTTAGCAATGCCTTCAATACCGTTGATTTGGTAATCTTGTTGAGTCTGTTACGTTCCATTAACATATCTCCATCAGTGGTTGGATGGTTTCAAAATTATCTTAGGGGCCGACGGCAGCGTATTCTCATTGAAGATAAATTTTCTTCTTGGTGTGAACTGCGAGCTAGAGTGCCTCAAGGTGGTGTGTTGTCTCCTTTACTCTTTGCTATCTTCACTAATTCGATCTGTTACAAAATTTCTTCTCTCTATCACATGTATGTAGACGATCTTCAAGTGTATACGCAGTCAACTCTTTAGAACCTGCCTACTGCTGTTTCTGCCATCAAAGCAGACATGGCAGCTATTAGCGAATGGAGTAAGTGCTATGGGCTTAAGGTTAATCCTTGTAAGTCTCAGGCCATTATTGTTGGTAGTGCTGGCATGATTTCAAGAGTTGACTGGAATAACTTTCCCTCGGTGATATTGAATGGTGTTGTAATACCTTACAGTAGCACCGTTAAAATCTTGGTATCCACTTCGATATTACTTTCTTGTGGTCTCATTAATTGAAAAAAGTTAGCAGAAAGACTTTTGCTGCTATGGGTTTATTGCGGCATTTACGTTCTTTCCTTCCCATTCCTACTAAGATTATGTTAGCGCAATGTTTACTCCTCTCTATTCTCGATTATGCGGGCGCAAGCTATCTTGATTTAACTGAAGATCAACTGAACAAACTTGAGCGTATTCAAAATCTGGCTATTTGGTTCATATTTGGCTTGCGCAAATATGACCATGTCTCCGAATTTCATTTAAAGCTCAAGTGGTTACCCATTCGCCTTCGCCGGAATCTACAAATTGTTTCTCTTCTGTACTGTGTATTATTCAATCCAATGACTCCTAGCTATCTGAAGAAAAACTTTAAGTTTCTTGGTCATGACAGATCGGATAGACTTCTACGGTCAGCCGGAGAACTTATACTCGCGCCACATTCTTATCGAACTAAATACTTTAAGAATTCCTTCACAGCCAAGGCCATCTGCTTATGGAATGATCTTCCTCCGCAAATTCGTCGTACGAAAACACTAGAAAAGTTTAAGACTGACGTCAAAAATCACTACCTAACAGTGCAATAACCACTGGTCATCATTTGCGACATGTATTTTTTGTATCCTGTCTGTATTTATTTATGTAATTTTTATGTATATTTGCCTATTTAATCTTATGTATGTCTATCATATTTTAATGTATATCTTAGTGTATTAAACATTTTGTTATTATGTATCGGTTTAGTTTATTTAGGTATTATTATGTAAGTTTACTATAATATACACCACCTCCCACTGTACAATAGTACAATTTTCTCCTATTCTTAAGGTTATCTGGAAGAGATCGCTTTTTAGCGATAAGACCGCCTTATTGTACCTACCTCCTAAGTTTTACTCCTGGTAATTTGTTTTTTTTATCGTTTTTGTCGTGTACAATAAAGTATAAAATAAATAGTGGAGTCGTTACTATAAAATTTTACTATTTTGAGAGCATATACACTTCACTCAAATAATTGTTTATATATCTGTTTTTCAATCTGTTACAATACAGTATGAGTTATCAAATTTCCCTAGCCTAGGGAATGGCCGCCACCAACACCCCTTCAACCACATCTATCACAATGTGATACGACCATAATTATCAACTCGTTCAAATCATTGTATATTATGTTGTTAATATAGTTCTTAGTCAATTGTTGACTTCTCGTTTTATTAATTTACCTTTAAATCTTTAAAAGAATATTTCAATAGTGCCACCCGTTATGTGCATACAGTTTTGTTGAATATTTGTTGAGGTCAGTTGGCTACCCCCACACAGGATAATGATTGCGCCATACACCCTGAACCAACCCTCCATATTTATTTAATAAAAATTATTACAAAATTATCTTATTTACAATTTTTCATTATTTTTAATTACATTCTGTTATCATATAACAAATATCTTGCTCATAACTTTAATAGTTTCAGACCATTAGCTTAATAATTATTTCCAAGGGCCACCCAGAAGACCCCTTTATGCTGCAGTATATACTTAATTACACTAATATATACGAGTACAAACTGAAATTATTATTTAAATTATTTTAATAAGTGAATAGCATTGAAATTTCCTCTAATTTCATTTGTCTCTGGATTTGCTAAGGTATATACTTTGTCAAACGGTACGGCTGCTATTACATAAGGCTCTTAACTTTATTATCAGCGTCTGATCTACTAGATCTTGAAATTTTTACTAAGTCGCCAATGTGATATTTTATTAATCTATTCCGCTTATCAAATTTTGTGTTTCTTATTCGACTTGATTCTTTTAAATTTTTACGCACTTGTTGTTTACTTTGTTCAACATTATGTTTGTTTTTATTTTTAGAAATTACTTTGTCAAAAGACATCTGATTAGGCTCACCATAAAGAATCTCACAAGGCGTGAAGCCTGTACTATTGTGATATGAATTATTATACAATTATTCTATTTTCGTCAATATTAACGTCCAATCTTTGTGGTTAATATGACAAAGCGTCCTAAATAATCTGCTCAACTCTTTATTTACTCGCTCTGTTGTATTTGGTCTAGGATTTCTAACTGTGGTATATATTGGTTTTATATTTAAATCTCTCATTGATTGTTTCCAGTGATTACTTATAAACTGTTTTCCATTATCTGTCATTATTACCTTGGGCGTTATAATCTCAACAAAATGCTTTACTTTTGTTACAACAGACTTTGCTGTTGACTGTTAAGGATATTAGGATATAAAGGATATAATTTGATAAATTTACTGAATGAATCTTGTATAACAAATATGAAAGTGTACCCAAAGGTACCTGATGCAAGTGGTCCATATTAGTCTGCCATGACTATATCGCCAATGTTTCTGATATTATAGATTTTCATGGACCCACGTATGTTATATTGCTTTTCTTATATAAATGACATAAATGGCATACTATTAATTTCTTTTTAATATCTTTTATTAATCCTTTCCAAAATAATCTATCTCTCACATATTAAATTACCTTATAGGGTCCTTGATGACCCACTTCGACATATACTTGATTTATAATATCTTGTCTCAATGCTTTAGGTAAATAAATTACTACTTTTAAATTCGTTTTGTAGTATAATATACCTTTTTTCAAACTATACCGTTTCAATTTATTGTGTTGTTGTATTGTGGAATTATTTAATGTATTTAATTTTTCAATAATAGCCAAAAACTCTGAATCTTGTGATTGATATACTGATATGGATTTAAATTTTTCTATCAACTCATCATTCGATTCGCTCTCTGTGTACGCTATTTCTAAGCTATTATTTTTATCCTCTTGTATTAAATCATCATCAGGAGCATAATGTGATAGCACATCTGCAACAATATTACTTCTACCCGATATATGCTGTAGTTCGTAATTAAACTGCTCTATATACAAAATCCATCGGGTTACTCTACCATTGAATAACTTCATATTATTAATAAACAATAAGGCTTTATGATCAGTTAATATTATTACTTTACTGCCCCTCAAATATGTTTCAAATTCCTTTAGGCAGCCTATTACACCTTAAAACTCCTGTTCAGTAACAGACCAGTTTAATTCGGAGCCATAGACTAGACTAGACCAATTATATTCGATAGCCTAGAACTCTCATTTCATTATTATCATATATCTGATATAGTACTCCGGCCACATCCACACCGGAACAATCTGTTTGTAAATAGTACGGCTTATTAAAGTCTGGATGATGCAATTGTATTGTATTAATAAATTGTTGTTTTACAAAATCAATTGCCTTCTGTTCTTTTTCGCTCCATTGGAACTTACGTCCCTTTTTATGTAATTCACAGAGCGGCATATCGCTCTCGCCATAATTTGGTACAAACCTTCTATAAAATTGCAACGACCTAAAAAGGCCCACAATTGTTTAATCTGAATGGAATCACAATGGAAACTTTTGGATTGCCCGAACCTTATCGGGATCTGTCTTTATGCTTTCTGTTGAAATTATAAAACAAAGCATTTTAATTTCTTTACAAATAAATTCACATTTCTGCAAGTTGCACGTTAAGTCAGGTTTGTTTAATTTACTTAAAACAATGGCAATGTGCTCCAAATGTTTATCTAATATTCCTGTTGTTATAATGGCTAAGTCATCTAAGTAATTGACACAAAATTCTTGGACTTCTGGTCCTAATATTAAATTCATGGCTCTGCTAAAGCTTCTCACTGATGTTTTTAATCCTTGCGGCAGAACATTATGATTTTCATTTTTCACATATGACTTTCCATTGAAAGTGTATCCAGTATGTTTTCTACCATCTTTATTTATTGGAATTTGAAAATATGCATTATTTAAGTCAATCTTAGTGATATAATTCGCTCCGTGGAATGAATTCAAAACATTTATGCTTCTGGCATCTAGTAAAACTCTAATTGAGCCATCTTTTTTAAGAGTGAATGTTAATGGGCTCCTGTAAGGCGTTGATGCCCTTGTGATGATACCAGCTTGTTCCATTTCATTTAACTTTTCTTTCATTTTCAATCTATATGCATATGGAATAGGATAGGATCTAGTAATTATGGGTTCGTCATCGATCATTTCAATTTTATGCTCATGGCAATTGGTTCTTCCCAATTTACTAGAAAACATATTCTTATGCTTTTCCAAGAACTTACTAAGTTTTGCCTTTTTAGGGACCTCCAATGTAGATCCTATTTTTTATTTGTTAACAGATTCATGCGTGTTGCCAGTGATGACTTATGGAACTGAGACGCTCGAAGTCGCTCAGCGAGCTATGGAGAACCCTATGCTCGGCGTTTTTCTGCGTGATAGAATTAAAAACAAAGATATCCGCAGTAGAACCAGAGTAACCGACATAGCCCAAAGAATAAGTATGCTGAAGTGGCAATGGGCTGGCCATATAGCTCGAAGAACCGACAACCGATGGGGAAGAAAGGTTCTCGAGTGGCAGCCTCGTACCGGCAGGCGAAGTGTGGGGCATCCTCCCACTAGGTGGAGTGACGACCTGGTAAGACATGCAGGAAGTCGATGGATGCAGGTGGCTCAGGACCGTGCTTTGTGGCATTAATTGGGGGAGGCCTATGTTCAGCAGTGGACTTGTGAAAGGCTGTAATGATGATGATGATGATGATGATGGTCGAGCATATGATGCGCTACAGTATCTATTGATGTTTTGCTGGGGGTATGATCAACATACCACAACGCGATCCCACAACTAAGTTGCCGCTTAATAAAACTATGGTATTTATCTTCGTCTTCCTCGAAGACGGTTTGCACGAATAACTCCGTTATGAGCAAGTCCGACTTGGTTTTTTAAGTATTTAATATACTATTTACATTGTCACTATAACCAAGGCCTTCTCTGTTAAAATATGCTTTTAAAAAGATAGGTTTTCGCACGCCTTTATTCTTTTTTTTCTCTATTTAAAGTTACAGCCTATATTACATCCCACTGCTGGGCACAGGCCTCCTCTCATTTCTGAGAGGGTTTTAGGGCAAGGAAATGTCGGCCGCGCTGCCCCAATGCGTGTTGGCGAACTTCAAATGTCTTCGAAATAAATTTTTTTTGATTTCTCAGACATTCAGGTTTCCTCACGATGTTTTCCTTCACCGCCGAGCACGTGGTAAATCAGCACTTTAAATTGCAATTAACAATTTCATTGGTGCCGGCGGGGATCGAACCCGGGTTGCTCGCGTACTGTGAAACTTACAGCGAGCGCTAACCATCTGAGCTACCACGGCTACTATATCTTTAAAATATATAAAATTTACGTGACCAGTATATTAACCATATATTGATCTTTCTAAAGGTTTAATTATAGGCCGTATAATAAATTTATGGAGTGATCGTCTTAGTCAGGATCCTTATTTACGTTGTGTTTGTATAGTAACTTAGTTCTTTTAGGTGTCTCTTGGAAGAATGAATATTCACTAGAGCAGTCTAAAGTTATTTGTAGTGCCTTATAAGCTAAAGTACCCCGTTCACGAAGACAGGGCTCAAAAAAGGTTAAGAACATTAAATCGTGCCTATTCCACTTGTATTAGGTTCACATCAGTCAATTCCTTATTAATTGATATCTTCCCGCTTGGAAAAGGCTAACAATATTTATATCAAATACCAGATACAAGGCCTTCGCTCTTCCACATTTAAAAAATGTGAGGGAGGCACACGGCTTCACACACCCCGTGTGCGGTGAGCACCAACCAACCAACGCGCTCTCCCCGAAGAGGACGTTAAGTTGGGAAATGGACCTTAGTCCACAGCGAAATAACTGGCGAACCAGTAAAAGAGGGCTTGTCCACTTGGTAGTTCGTAAGCACAAACATTGACCGAAGTCGCCCATTCAGTGCGTGTAAACGCCATACAGAATACGATCAAATTCAGCCACAGTAAATGTACGTCTCACGGATTAGGCAATAATAGGCACACTGGCCATCACAAAAGCTTCTACTTCACGCTGGTATTCTGTGAGTTCTTGGTATCTCTCCGGTTCGAGCCGGCCCATAAGTGCAACAGCAAAAGCTGCCGCGTGGCTCTACCACTGTTACCATTACCAATGTTATAAGGGTGACAAACGAGAATACAGACCACCTGATGTTAAATGGATGCTGTAGGTCTATAGACATCTACATCTATCCTCGATTAAAGTCAGATGCGTTATCACCCCCGAGAACTAAGATGGCACGCCTTGTTTCCATTAAAAGGGGTCTCCGGATCTCTTCACTCATCATACCAAACACAGCAGCATGAAGCTGCTATTTTACTGATACCATGAGAGAGCATGGTCCTTCCCTATTCTAGCCGAACCATTCATGCTACAACCATAATGTAGCCGCAGTATGGCTCTATCACGTAAAATTATAATGCATTCATGGAGTTAAAAATATATGTGGATTTTATAGCTGGAGCAGCACGGCGAACTAATTGCTTTATAATCTGCTATCTACACTAATCTAGACTAAGATGGATTGCCTCTTTTCCAGTAAAAAGGGTCTCCGGTTTTCTACACTCACCATAAGAACCACAACAGCGTTAAGCTGCTATTTTAAGCTGGTATTCTGTGAGAGCATGGTCCTTCCCGGTCGAGCCGACCCATTCGTGCTGAAACTATACCAGTAATATAGCTGCAACATGGCTCTACCACGTATAAAATATAGTTTTAAAGACAGATTCAATCATATTTTACGTTGATTTGATTTGTATTTACTTAATTATCTTTGCAATTTACTCAATCTCTTTTTCAAAATTACATTAATTTGAATGTTGTGAATATGATTATTATTTACCTTTTTTTGAGTTTGTTTTAATAATATCTGTGATTAAATACTACTGCTATAACCAAAACCAACTACTGGAAAAGATCTTTCTAGAATAAAACTTTCACTAAAAATTTGGCTAATATTTGTTTCGCAGATCCACCGTTATCAATTTGAGTGATACTAAGAACGTGAATAGTGCCGATCGAACATACAGCCTTTTGTCATATATAATACGCATACTTGATGATTATATATTTTTTTAAATACGGAGTCTTATTTTGACTTTTATTTGCTGTTGAGTTATTTCTACGTCTATAAGAAATGTTAGCACCCCACATCAAATTTACGACCGAAGTACAGTTACAAAGCAATTTCCGAGTCAAAATACACTTCCTGTCATGAAACCATTCTAAACGTTAACGGTTTGTGGAAACATTTTATTATTTTAGAAGAAAGTTTTAGATGTAGCACAAAGTGATCATGTTTTATATCACATCACGTAATAAATTTTTGGATTGTAATGGCAATCCACATGTCAATAGATTGCTCTTTTTATTTTATCGAGTTTGAATTTAAATAACAAAACGATAAATTTCGCCGAGGAACTTTTCCTTTAACCACTAAAAGTTAAAGTTAAAATAAAGTAAAGTTACAGCCTATATACGTCCCACTGCTGGGCACAGGCCTCCACTCACTTCTGAGAGGGTTTTTATAGCAAGGAAGTGTCCGCTGCCTGCCTCAATGCGTGATGACGGACTTCACATGTCTTCGAAATGTTTTTAATTTTTTAATTTCTCCGACTGGATCGAACACGGGTTGCTCGTATACTGTGAAATTTACAGCGGGCGCTAAGCCCCTGAGCTGTCACGAGGAAAAAATATTTCATTAATAAATAACACAATTTACTCTAGGTAGTAGCACTTCTAGGTGGTAGGACTTCTAGGTGATAGGACTTCTTTTCAGCCTAGGAGTCCGTCTGGAAAGGTTCCACCCTCTTACCTATTTTTGCCGCCAAACAGTAGTACCTGAACTGCTGTGTTGCCGTCTGAAGGGTGTAGAGAGCCAGTAAAATTACAGACTGAGTGGCATGCCATCTTAACCCTAAAAGGTGAAAATACATCTGTAGCCCTCAATCCAGCCAGTTTGCTTGAAGTTTGCCACTTACCATCAAGTAGACTGTGAGTTCGTTTGTCACTTCAGTTTTAAAAAAAACATGTAAAATAGATTAACATAGATATTTTATTATTAATATCATATAATGTCATATTTCATTACTAAATATTAATATAGATATTTCATGAACATAATGTTATAAAATCAACTTCTTTTAAAACATATTTTTAAAAGTTTTGTTTTATCTACTGAATCAGGAGAATAACTTGATTAAGTTTAAATTTATATAAGCTTTTATAAAGTTTTAGGCTGTATTTGCAACTGAAATCAAATTTAGGGAGTCTAGGCCCTTAAAAACACTAAGAAAAAAGTTAAAAAAGTTAGGTTTGCAACACAAAATGAGATTTACTTCTTCCTTTTATATACACAGACTTGCAAATAATAAGATGACAGTTTTTGGATTATGAACCAGAACTTGTTGCTACGACATTACTTACGTTTGCATTAAATTAAACATTATACGTAAATTGTACATTATTATGTCGCACTACTAACAGCTTGAAATTTATTTACCATCCACGTGAGATTACTCAGTGTTATTATTCAAGTCCCTTGTTACTAGCAACGTTAAAACATAAACGAACTCTCCGGTTTCAATTGTTGTCAATTATCAACCTTTTTAACGAGATCGCTGAGTAATTAGCTGAAGTCGAATTTTTCTCATTTATTATTATTTTGTATAATGGTTATATACAAAAGAGTAAGAAATAAGAATGAAAACAATTCGAATGATAATACATAAGATAACCATCAAGATAGAGGCATCACCAACAGCAGTAATTTAATTTAATATAAGGCTTACGATCGTTATAGAATCATTTCAGATTTATATTTTTTTTTGAATAAAACTCAGATATTCAATATTTCTTATTCGTATAACACAAAGGTGACAGACAATTATGTTTTTCATTTGATAGTAAGTAAATACTGCAGCCTTTTGCAGCTTCCTGCAGGATACTATACAACGTGTCCCGAAACTAAACGTCAAGCGGGCACGGGGCCATACCAGCCCAATTAATTTATAGGAAAAAAAAATCAATATCAGTTATTTCAGTTATAACTGACAAATTTATGAAAATGAGGAAAATCGACACCTTAAATCATATCATTAGGTATTGTAACCACAAATTTCTCAATATTACAGTGATTTTTTCACTAACGTGTCTTGAATAAATGTGCTTATCGCTGTCACAAATCAAGCATAAAAAAAGGTTGCTGGGTTAGTTAAAATTAACGTAGTTTCTTTTAGTCGTAGTTGAAAAAATAAGTTCACCTAACTTTGACTCTTCATTAAAAAAAATACTGTACTACCCTAGGCAAGTTACTTCAAAAGATAGCCCATTTATTCTAGATTTCAAAATGGTAGAATACGTATCACTTTTCATCCTTAAAAAATAAAATTAATTTGATTTTATGAAATAAGACCTAAAATCAAAACAGTTCCACACCTACAACACAATACATTTTCATCTATTAAATATTGAATTCAACAAGTACAAATCAAACAGAAATGATTTTGAATGAAACAGATAATTACGCCATTTCATGTGAGTTAGAGCGAGACAGGTAGAGATGCTATTTGATATTCGACCAAATTATGTTAGATTGTATTAAAAAAAAACAATTATATCAATAAATTATGAGACAAAGTATAAAATGAAACAAAGTTTTTATTAAAATATTTTATTTTCGATTACGATTCCGTACTTGGGCTCTGTAGACTCCGGACGTGTCGGTTGAGTTCACTCCCGTCACTTCACTCTCTTAGCTCATGCGTACGATTGATAATATTACTTTTTACCTAAAATACACTGCATTACTTGGTGCTTTGTATTGCATTACTTGGTATCTGGTAGTAACCAGAGTAAGAGCACCAAGCCAGGCATTGGTGCTCTTACTGTGGTGCGCGAAGCACGCTGTCCCGGGAGACAGCAGTCTCACTGTGAAGTGTATCGGACGCTTGTTATGTTGCAAAGTGTGTTTTCTGCGTAACTCTCCTTCCTGGCATCCTGGTAACCATAAGTCGAGTGAAACATACCCGCCGCCTCAGAGGCGGCCTTCGTTTTTAATTACTGTGTTGTTTGTTGCATTAGGCAACAACTAGGTACACACCCTAGCGTACCTACGCGCTTGGTGAATAGGTGTTCGTTGTAGGAACACACCTCCCCCTTCGAAAGGTTGGGAAGCTTGGTACACATCTGTGCTTGTGTTAGCATAGAGAACAAAATGGTGTCGATTACTATCGACGAACTCGCCGACTTTTTCAGTCGATCCTGTCCCGACATTTGGGCTGTGTTTCTAGCACAGCGGAATGCACGTCCCACGTTCGAGCCCACGCCTCTGGCTGGCCTCTCGACGTCCTTTTTAACCCAGCGAGACTGGCCCGCTGCCGATCGTCCGACCATGCGGATCGACGACCCTATATCACCGAGCACTTGACCTGCAACCCCCGTGTCCATTGACACAATCTACGACGCCGCGTCCCCCGCGCCTTTCACGATGTATACCCGCGGCCCCTCACCGGTCTTCTTGAGACGCATGCCCCGTCCAAACCGAAGACGAAGGCTTCGCCGTCGTTCAGGGTAAAAAGCGCAAACGCACAGTCGCCAAAAAGCAGCCATGCCCAACTCAGTCCCCCCATCGCCACTCCGGCAAAAACACCAGTCCCCGCGGCACGCGCTCAAGCCCCAAGCCCGCGTCTAAAGTCGCAGCTAAAGGGTCCCCTGCCAAACGTAGAGAAAAGCCGCCAGGACCCACCATCGTCCAAGACAAAACTAAGTGGAACAACCTATCCAACTGCTTTGACGCCAAAAATAAGCTACTGCCCGAAGATGCAAAACGCTGGTCAGGGCATTCGCATATTCGTTGACTCAATCGAGGACTTCAGCAGTGTGACAAACCAGCAGCGCGCCCAACAAATACGTTTCCATCATAGATTTAGTATATACTTACGTTAGATTGGCAATGTAAAAGAGATAGGGCATAGCATATGCTTACGTTAGAACGAGATAAAATGGCTAGACCATTCACGTTAACGCTATAGGCCTATATCGGGCTGACGTCAATCGTTGACGAAACAAATCCCGCTTATTTTCGTGATATCTTTGATTTTGAAGTATTAGTAAGTGTTTAAAAGGTGTGATTAAATATGCTGACGTGTGCAGTACCTGAATGCAGTTCACCGAGAAAAGAAAATCCACAAAATTATACATTTCACACGCAAGTACAATTAAAATATTTAGCACTATAAATGCAATATTTTAGAACTGGTACAAATGTTTTATACACAAATGGATATGAAAAAATAAATAAACACTTAATTATTAAATTAATAATCGAAACTTATTTGATTATTAGATTGAATTATGAAGCAACATTGCAAAATACCTCTAAGTAGAGCTTACGACATTTTTAAAATAAATAAATTATTTTTGGTGGAAAATAAAAATCACAAACTTTTTGTTTTTAGTTTTATTTTTATGCCCTCAAACATAAAAATATTTATTTTATGACACAGACACAGCGCTCTGTATCGATAATTGAAGTTGATGCATGGCGCAGCACTATTCGTCTCGCACACATGCACATTTCGCTCACACCGGTATATTTCGTTTTGGTCACTCTATCGCCAATCTAATGTATACTATATCTATGGTTTCCATACTTATGCCCTCTCGGAGGAACGCAACCTTCGCGTGGTCGTATGTAGTCTCCCCAAGGAGCTCGATAGCATCCACGTGCTGAAAGACCTCAAAGCCCAAAATCTCCCGGTAAGGGAGGTGCACAAAATGCACCAACAGACCGATAATAAACGGTTTCTAAACTTGTGCCTTGTCATTCTGGAATTGTCGCCAGAAGGCAAAGATATATTTAACGTTCGGCACATCTGCGACCTTACAGTGATTGCAGTTGAAGCCCCCCGCAACAGGCATCGTTGGCCAGTGCCACCGATGCCAACTTTACGGCCACTCGGCCAGAAACTGCTATGCCAGGCCTAGGTGCGTTAAGTGCCTAGGTGACCATGGCACTACTGACTGCACCCGTACGCCCGAGACGGTCGAGCTTCCGAGCTGTGTCAATTGCGGCGAAGCGAGACATCCACTATCTATCACGGGTGTTCCAAAGCGCCGAGAAGGATACGGAGCGGAGGTAAAATTCGTCCCGGACGTGCGAGCCAAGCCAGTGTGTCTTGCTCTCGGCTGCCTACCCCCAAACCAGCACCATCCGCGGTGCCCACACCCTCGCCTCAAACCGTCACCAAGCCCGCCCCTGTCCTCGGGGTGCAAGGTGTTAGCCTTCCCGCACCTTATAAGCGTTGGGTTTCAACTGCCCCCAGCACCTTCGCAGTGCTATCGCGGTGCTCGAGACTACTTCCGAGTCATCGTCATCCTCAGGTGTTACATTACTAGACATTTCGGTCTGTAACCCCCGCCCCGAGTGCCCGTAACCCCCGAGGCCCCGTTTCTGGTAGGGGAACACCATCATCAAGAGGAGATCCATGACGAACGCTTTGGTCTTCTCCCGACACCGCTTAGCAGGCTCCTTCTGGACCATAACGGATTCACAAAAGGCGTCTACGGCCCTCCACGCCGAGTCCCTGCTCAACATTGCCGTCACGACTGCAGGCAGGGAGAGGTTCTGACCGATCCGACTTACCAGGACCGTCCACTCCCGTCCCCACACTGGACATGTTGCCAGCGTATGGGATGCGGAGTCCTGCTCCTGCCCACCGCAGTGGAAAAAGTTCGCCGTCGCTTCACGTCCGAGCTTACACTCACTGAATCACCCGTATCCGGTCAGTATCTGTGTAAGTCTGTAGGTGAGTCTTCCTTTTTGTCGATGCATCCAGGCTTTGAAGTTTGGCAGGATTGCTTCAACAACGCGTTTGCGCGCATAACGCTCTTCAGAGAGACGAGCAAGCCACGTTGCGAATGCGTTAAGTCATTCCTGCCGCTTGGAACACCTCATCTGGCTCACTTCAACCGCTCTGGCGGAGGACACGTGTCCAGTCGTACACCCTCACATACACCCAACTTGCTTACAAGCAATGCCAATGGTAATGCATTGTTCGATCTCATGGAGCGATTAAACTTCGATGTTATCGCGCCTGAGACTCCAACCCACTACCCTTTCGCTACCACTCACCGACCAGACGTCCTTGACGTAGCGATACTCAAAGATATCCGTTTATCGATATCATCGATCGAAACGATTTCAGAACTCAACTCAGACCATAGGCCAGTCCTGATGCAACTGAGCCAGCCCGCAGGTGAGGTCCTTCAGACCAAAACCATCGAGTACTGGCGTAAGCTAGAGGCATACCTCAAAACCTCAAGACTAAATTGTACAACCAGTGCGTGTTGCCAGTGATGACATATGGAACTGAGACGTTTTCCTTCACTGCTGGCCGTATGAGGAAGCTCAAAGTCGCTCAGCGAGCTATGAAGAGGCCTATGCTCGGCGTTTTTCTGCGTGATAGAATTAAAAACGAAGATATCCGCAGTAGAACCAGAGTAACCGACATAGCCCAAAGAATAAGTATGCTGAAGTGGCAATAGGCTGGCCATATAGCTCGAAGAACCGACAAGCGATGGGGAAGAAAGGTTCTCGAGTGGCAGCCTTGTATCGGCAGGCAGGTAACCGACAAGGCTTAATGCCGATTCCTGGTGCAATCCCACAGCGACATTAAACTAACTTGTCGGCTACTCCAGCATGTCAGCTCTCCTAAACGTCGCACGGATAAGTTCACTATACTTGCCCTGCTCTCTTTTCTATTTGAATGCCTGCTACGGAACCTCTTACTCAACAACAAGGTCAACAAGTAAAAGCAAAAGTATATTTAACTCAATTCAACCGCAAAGCTGGCAACAGGGAATAATTAAGTTAAAATATAATAATATTATAATTTAGATGGTAAAGCCTCGCTGTAGCTGTAATATGGCTACAGCACTTCCGGTTCCGTGACCTGGGATGGACCACATTCTCACAGCATAACACCGTTAAGCAGCAGCATAATGCTGCTGTGTTTTGTATGTTGAATATAGAGTACCGGCGGCTCTTTTTACAGTTAAAGAGGAATTCCATCTTGGTCTTCAGAGGTGAAAACCCTATCTAAATTTTGATGCTTAGTCAAAAATAAATGAAGATGTCTATGGCCCACAGCACCCACTTACCAACAGGTGGACTGAGCGCTCCCTTGCCACCTTTATTCTATAAAAAACTTGCAAAAAAAGTTAAGATTACTACTTCGTTTCTTAAAAAGTACATGGATAGAATAATAATATATATGTGAAAAAAATACGTTGGAAATATAATTGTATCAAGAATTTGGGTTTTTCTGACAATAAATTCTCAGTAGCAGTCCGCATTGAAAAAGTTAGCGGTGTTTCACCCCAGAGCCTCAGAAAGCACGTAAAGCCTTCGGCCTGGCGCCTGATTTCTCCCGGTTGCGTTGGATTACCGTCCCATTGGACTATGAAAGTGGACACTACAATCTTGTCCTGCGCATATGACTAGTCTTCGTTGAGACTGGCCGTTGAGGACATTATACATTTCATTTTCAAATGACAGTTTTTTTTTAAATCCACGGTGCTAAAAATTCACTTATATAAAATTTCATTTCTTGGCATGTGCTGCGTTTACTAAATCGATAAAACTATTTTATATGTGGTAGAACCACGACGCAGCTTATATTAGGTTGTTGCACGAATGGATAGGCTCGACCGAATACCATCGTAAAAACTTAACTAAATTAGCTTAACTTGATGCTGCTGTGTTTCGTATCGTGAGTGTAGAGATCCAGAGAACCTTTTTGCTGAAAACTTAGTCCTCAGGGGTGACATTGCATCTGAATTTAGATTCTTAATCAAGGATAAACATTGATGTCAATGAGCAACAGCATCCACTTACCGTCAGGTGGACTGTAAGCTCGTTTGTCACACCTATTCTATAAAAAAAATGTATATATTCAGTTAAGTAACGTCTTCAAAGAAGTCCGCAATACACTTTATCTACCTATCATAGATTAATCACAATAAATACTTCATAGCGGGATAACATTTGGGTACGGCATGTTTTTCCCATGGACAGCCTTAGGAAGTTTGCTTACTGTTAAGAGTGAGGGTAGATTACTAATAAGCGTAACCCTCACTCGTTCAAGCAATATAAAGTACTGCGCAGACAACTAGTTTAGGTCATTCAACGAGTCTCATTTGTTGTCGTCATTCTGTCCGTCGTGGTAAATATTTTTGTACCAGCAAAGAAGGTGATGTTACAGTGAGGCCAGCCTATGTCGCATCGTGATGGCCCATGTTGCTGTTGGTTTGCATACATCATTTATTTTGATGATATATAATATATATTGTATTTACTTCTAATGCGTTTAGTGAATATTTTATAACGCAAATTCTTTACTAAGGAGTGTTCTTTTATTTAAATTGTTAAAAGTATTATTTAACATTACGTATTTCTGTGGCCCTGCCCGTTTTTGCTGAGCAAATTAAATCGCAAAACATCTCTACTACAAAACAGTATAACTACAACTTTAATTTCAGTTGTTTTCAAAATTTCAGTAAGAATAAGCCGTTAGCTTTTAATTAAACGCGAGCGATGCCATGAGTAATGGCTAGTGTCATTATATTTCTTTCATTGGTTACTTGCCAATTTTACAATACAATACGCCAATGTTACACAATAGATGTGCAATTTCTATTTAAGCCACAATGCCCTTCGCTCTATTGTGTTTTCTTTATTCGATTGAAATTTGTACCGGAATCGTAACATTTGCAGTAGAACACTTGAACAACTTTGAAGACAAGTTCAGTATAATTTAAAATTTACCATTATTCGATTGTATTTCATCTCATTAGTTGCCTTAAGGGACTCATAATTATATCTCTTATTATTATCATCATCATCATTATCTTTACCGTTCAATAAAAGCAAGTCCGTACATTAAAGAACGGTCGTATGTTATCTGTATTCATCGACTGCATTTCATCATGTCGGCTTTTCTCTAGTAGGGGGTTGCCCAAAAATGCACTTACTAGTATGAAACTGCCACTCGAGAAACTATCGGTTATCGTTTCTTCGCGCTACATGGCTGCCCCTATTGACACTTCTTTTTTATAGAAGAGGTGGCAAACGAGCTTACGGCTCAACTGATGGTATGTGATCACCATCGCTCATGAAAATCTGCAATACTCTTTTCGTAAAGTCCCAAAGTCGCTTTGGTGCGAAAAAACTTTTGACGACAGTATATTATTTCAGTGTGGTCCTGCGAGACAGGAAATTCCGCGATCTTCAGCCTACTGATTCCTGCCGGACTATGTTAGTTATTCTTTTCTCTTTCAGATATCTTTATTATTAAAACTGTAATTTGTAAACTAGCATGCTGGCGTATTAGGCATACTGTAAACCAGCATGTACTGTTTAATAAAAATAAAAATAAATAAAAAATAAAATCTTCGTTAGCGGCGCAGTGTTGTTCCGAGCACAGAATTACCTCATTTCGTCCCGTTGGTGTTATAAGAGGCGGTTATGGGAAATGAGGAAGAAGACTTACGGCTTCCGTTAGATGGCAGTATACCATATCGTTTACGGCAAACGTAAAATACCCAGGTCCACGACGGGCAGCAGCGGCAAAGGTGCGAAATGACTAGTGCTGGGATCGTCAAACCTACAAAGTGTGACGCGATTAACACAAATCCGTTGTGATAGGTCAAGATCCAGGTGAAGTTTTAGGAGCTGATAATCAATAAGAAGAAGAAAGTGTTACGCATATACATATAAGTAGTTTACTAGAAGTGTGTCGAAAAGAAGATGATGTATATTTTGCTTTCAGATCTAGCAAAAGCAATTCGCAAACTATTTATTCAAACGATGTTGTTGATTCGAATATAGTGATAATGGGTACTCAATTATACACATTAGTTGCTAATACCGATATTGCCTTTGCACAGTGCTCTCTCAGACATCACTGCAGCATAACAGTGGGTGGTGGGCTGTCATCTGTTATTCACATTTATTTTAAAAGTAAAAATGTTTTACTTAAAAACTTTTTTCAAATGTTTGGTTTCTATTTTATTAATCTAAAAAGTTTTGTAATAGTATACATTATAGTACAAGACTCAGATTACAAAACAAAAGTGCAACATCTCATAAAACTCACGAGTAAAAACTTATATTAATTTTTGTCTAGTAAAAGTTTTTAGTCGTCCTGTTTCTTACAGTGCCTCCTTAGCTGCCAGTCATATACCTAATGTCATATACTTTTTAGTTTAAAAAAATTGTGCGTTTGGAAAAGTTATAGATGATTTTATTTTTATGCCATACATTATAAAACGATGTCGTAATTTAATACTAAAAGATCAGTTGATGAATACTTAATGATACTGGCTCATCCTTTGATGTATATTGATTATTTTATAGGTATATTCTACATCTTTAGATGTTTGTCCGAGCGAAGGAAAGTGGAGATCTCCCGCCACGTGAGGTGTTCAGCTCAGGGAGCGGCCATTGCCCTATTTTGGTAGTACGGGACTGTTCTGTAATAAACCTATAGTGCTTAAAATTTATTTTACTACATTTCGATACTAATATTTCTATAGATGTAAACTTATTTGTATGTAAATTTGTTTGTAAGAAGTAATCAGTCTCTGCAACTACTGATCATATTCAGAATTTTTTCACCGATAGGTTACGACTCTATTCCGAAATGTATTAAGTAATGTTGTATTGTAATCAAAATTCGTGTTCAGTATAAGATTAGCCGCCTATTGTTTTATTTGTCGGAAATATGTCGCAAATATTGTTGAAATGATAATAGTGTGAGAGCGGCTGTTCAACTTGCTCTCCTGCTTACGCAATTAATCATTATCAACAATACAACAACGTACTGCACTTTACATTCGGTATAGAGCAATTACAGTTCGACCATACCGTAATATGTCCCGTCACAATTACATTGTAGTGTTATATGAGGGACGTAATTACATGATAACACAAAGTATGCAAACCAACAGCAACACTAGCCATCTCATTATAACACAGCAGCCTTTCAGCAACACCATCTTTCTTGCCTGCACTAGAAGAATTACTACATAGAACAGAACCACGATACTGTCATTCTACGAGTGTTAGCACTTGTAGCATGACTTCACTCGAAGAATGACTTAAGCAGAATCTCCTTCGCATGGCGCTTACATTGAACTTCATACTGTACAGACGAATGGGGGTTTCTCGATAACTCTAAATTCTACCATGCCACCATCGATATGACACTCAGCTAGAGTGATGCAACCTCTCGCTTACTCTCGATCCATCCGTTATTTTATAGACGCGCCGACGTACTTAATGAAGATCTTATAACAAATTTAAGATGGAATTAGTTCGTCAAAAAATTGGCTAGAGGACTTCTTTCGTGACATCTTTATTCAATATCTTCTTTAAGGACGCTTTTTAAAAGCATAATACAATCAGTCTAACAAAGTACAGGTAAGGTTTAACTTTTAACTTAATAAACTAAACGTAAATTAAATGGTTGTTTTAAATATAAAAATCGCGCTTACTTCTTTGTTACTTATTAGTTGATGTCAGCTATGAGATTAAAGTTTTATTGTTGAAATAAAATGTAAAGGCGCAAATGTTACAAAATTTATTAAGTGTATATATAAGGAACCTCGAGACATGAAAGACTTAAAAAGCACTCATACGGATTGAGTTTCAAAAGTTTAAATTAGCAATTTGCATTCTGGCGTTTTCATTAAGTAATTCTCGACATAAGTTCTACATCTAAAATATTAATAGCAGCATCTATAAATACTGAAAGATTCTACTACCCCATATTGTCCCTTGGGTGTCAAAAGTGGTGACAGAGGGAAACTACAACTACTGAATACAACTTTATATTTAAACACTGAGGCTATCGTGCCCCAGTCGCCGGCACCACTTTATTCCTAGATTTGATAGCAACTATAGTAATAACGAGGCATGGGGTGCTAAAAATCTCCAGCGCAGGTTCGGTTGCCACCTTTGGCAACTCGATCTGGCATCATTTAATGATCTCAGATGACTGACGACCACATATTGGAGGTAAAAGAAGAGACAGGGATATTACAGGATTATTTTGTCTGAAGATAGGGGGAAGACACGGTTACCCTCGAAACGGGAGGCAGCCATATGCCTCAAGGAGATTCCAGATGTATCGTCCACGAGTCTATCATTAACAGCGTGGCCAAAAACTGTTGAAGGTTAGTTTTACGGACCAACCTTGACACATCCCGATAAAGCGGTGAAGGCGATATATAAGGATATCCCTAGAACATTGCCCTAAAACAATGTTGATGGGAGACTTCAACACAAAAATAGGCTCAAGAAAAATCGGCCGCAGACTAAAGCTTAACGATCAGTTTGAGAGGTCACATCTAAAGAAGTCAACGCTCCATCGTACTTTAATCCCAAGGCCCGAAAACTTACAGCTCGAATTACAAAATCGTTTTCAATGCCTATAAGATTGCAATACAGTGGACGATAAAAATGACAAGCTAATGAAAACTGTCCACGGGGCAAGAGCTAAGTTTTACAAGGCTCGTCGCAGAGGAACCCAAAACACTCCGATAAAACTCTTAATCCTATGGCTGTTGGACGAAAAATTAATCTGCAGAGTTTGAAAAATATAACATCGTACAAGCAGCCAAACAGACAGATCTCTTATTGCATACGGCGAGACATCATTTCGGTACAGCACGTATGAAAGAAGTAATTAGGCAGAACGAAGGCTCTAAACTTTCCTGGAGATCTGTATGTCGGAAAAAACCGACTTTTTAAGTTGAATACCACTTGTGGCAGCATCTTATCGGGGAGCCTAAAATTTGGTATAAAATTAAGAGTTAAGGTTTAAATTGGGCTTCGACATGTTGAGGAATTTATGGATGATAATAATCCCTGGGAGTGAAGTGAAACTCAAACGACAGACAATTAATTTTGACAATGTAAATAATGCTCTATCGAAATTAGTACATTGGTTTAACGCCAATAATTAGCTCTTAAACGGCAATAAGACTAAATGTATTAAATTTACAATACCTAATGTTAAACATTTAAATACCAATGTGCTTTTAAATGGGGAGGAGTTGAGTTTTGTGGATAGCACTGTCTTTCTTGGTATTACTATTGACGCGAAGCTTCAATGGGGACCCCATATATCTAAATTAGTAAGCAGACTTAGTTCTGCAGCATATGCTGTAAGAAAGATTAGAAGTCTCACCAATGTTGAGACAGCTAGATTATTTTATTTTAGTTACTTTCATAGCGTGATATCTTAGGGAATTTTGCTATGGGGTAATGCAACTGACATCGAAGCTATATATGTTTTGCAAAAGAGAGCCGTACGGGAAATTTATAACTTAAATTGTAATGAGTCCCTTAGAGAAAAATTTAAAGAAATAAACATATTAACTTTGGCATCGCAATATATTTATCAAAATGTAATGTATGTACATAAAAACATAAATAGCTTTGATAAGAATAAAAATGTTCATACTTTAAACACTAGTAACAAACATAAGCTTGTAATACCAGTTACTAGACTCCACGGAATTAGTAATTCATTTATGGGGCAATGTATACGCTTTTACAACAAAATCCCAGAAAATGTACAAAATTTGTCAATAAATAAGTTTAAATGTTTTACTAAAGAAAAATTGTACAATACATAAGTGAAAAAAAACCCTGGGAATGAGGTGATCGCCACCATGCTGGTTCTATTAAAACTCATTTAAAATTTGAGCAAAAAAAAAATATTGTAAAGTGAAATATGTTTAAAAAAAAGTCCCGCTGGGTTTCTTGCTTATTCTTCCCAGGGCAGAGGTGTTTTCCGAACCAGTGGTAAATAAAAAAAATTACTTTCAGTAAGTATTATGTAATAATCTATATTGAATAAAAATTATTCTATTCTATTCTATATCGCTACTAAGCTATTTCTAATAAATTTTGTGTTGTTAATTGTGTAACATAATAAATGATTATAAACTGTGTCTTTTCAAAACGAAGCCCCGTTGGGTTTCTTGCTGATTCCTCCCAAGACAGAGGTATTTTCCGAACCAGTAGTAAATTAAACATAAATGTGACTTTCAATGAGTATTATTTATAATGTATATAGAATAAAAAGTTATTATTTATATTTCATAACATGCGGTAGAAATGGGGCACATCTTCCTATATGAACTGCATTTCCTTGTGCGCAACGACCCACTTTCGACGATGAACTCCTTGGAGTTTATATCGGCGGGTACCCACTAACGGCCGGTCCACGAAAGTCTATAACTCTCCACAACGCTCCTAAGCACATTAAAAAAATTACGTATAACATGATTATACGGATTTTTTTAAAGTAATTTAAATACACACAAGTTTTCACTAATAACCTTATTATACTTCCAATTTTCCGATAATTTTATGCCAAACTTCAATTTAAAAAAAAGTTTGGAAAATCCAAAAGTGCGCGAGTCACAATGCTCATATGATCATCATATCATTATTCAGGTCACTCCATAAAGTCCAAGACGTATTTAAGTATAAATATTACATCCTACTTACTTTTAGTACGTACTGCTATTATTTATTCTGTGCTTTTAAAATATTATAAAAAAAATCTCTGATTATTATTATAATCAAGTATGTAAGAAATTTGGTTTTTCGAATATTATGCATTTGTACAGCGATCTTTTAAGCCGCTGCAAACAACCGATACAGTGTCCACTCACGACGGCGATTGACGCCGAACCACAGAACACAATTACTCTCTACCAAGAGAAGAACGCCAACTTCATACTATAAAACGGAAACACGTGTTTATGAGTGTACACTAAAAGCGCTGCGGTGGGCACCCATATAAAACTTTTTTAGCGGGAATTTCAAACCTTTGTAATCTGTAACTTTGAACTTTTATTTATATTTCGAGTAATTTTGGCTCAAGCCTCACAAACCTATGGGGTAAATTCCCATACATTTGAGAGGTTGCACCAAAATTACTCGAATATACTTTAGATTAGTATGTGAGATAAAATAAAACTATAAATAAGTATAGTTATGTAATTTTATTTTCTGGAAGACAGGTTGTTTTATAAACTATACATTATTATTGATGTTTTTTATTGCTTTTGCACATAATATTTCCACGCTTGTTACTGATATATAACACATGTTATTGTCAGAGATTTATTCTTCACAGAACATTAACGTAAATTTAAATCAGCAAAATTCTCATTGTGAAAACTTAACTCAGCCCAAACACGTGATCTGAAATAGATACAATTCGAGTCAATATAGTAATAATCCCTACAAATAACGGTCAATAAATTCAAAATGTTTATAGACTTACCACAATATTGTCATAAGTTTTTCTTTTCCTGCTATAGGAAATCTGCAGAAAGTGATCAGATGGTTTTGTGCTTTTTATTTGCACAACACTTAACTTACTTTCGATGATGATCACACATCGTGCATAAAAATTTTAAATAATGAATTCATTTATAGTCAATATCTTATACAGAGTTAACATCTCACAAAAAATCTTTACTGTATATTCACGACGATATTATGACTGTGTATTCGCCTACAAACGAAAATGAAGAATTCTGAGCCCATAATAACTGAATTTAAGCAAAAATCAATAATAAATATTAAAATCTAAACCTATGAAATAAATTTGAATAAATTTCAAAAAATATTTTCAATATGAAAGACGTTGACAAACAAATGTCATTTTTTTTCTTCTATATAATATTAACCAATTTTTTGTTACTTACACAATTTATAAAATAAATATATACTAGGATAATGAACCTAAAACTAAAAACCTTAAAAAAAAAATATTGTAATAACTAAAATATATTATTAAAAATAGTCCCTTTAGGCAAGGTTCCGAAGATACTGGCAGCGTTCCCCAAACGTTTCTTCTATTAATTCATGACTTCTTTTGATAGAATTCTGTTAATATTTAATAATTTAATTTTAATCAAGTAATAGGTAAATTAATTGTGCAAATCTCAGAGTAATATGTATGTAATTATACTTTAAAGAGCAAACCAAAAAAAGTTTAACACAGAATTAACATTTTTAGTTTTTTTCCGATATAATATGAATTTTTGTATCTAATTTTTAAAATGGCAATCTTTTTAGATTGCCATTTTAAAAACTAAATGTTGATTTCAACATGAAGGAAAGAAACAGCTACATTTTTTCTCGCTTTATTTTTACAAGCCCAACATGAACATTGACAAAATCATGATTGTGTGCAGATTTTTCAGCTTTCATACAAAGTTGCATCACCCTGCGCCGAACTAACTGAGTGAGTGACGCAGTCTCTATTTACTAAAAAATAAATTCACACAAGGCTGCTAAAACACCTAATATATCGACATTTCGCAGCCGAAAACAATTAATTATAACTAAACTAAACAAAATTAAACTGCCATTTACATTCAATGGCTTCCCACATGATAGATGAAGAGTTTTAAAAATAGATTGAGTTGAACAATTGATATTTTCAAAAGTTATCATGTTATCCACACCATAAGCCACTAAAACCCCTTTTTTATATAGAAATAGCAATAAATCGATTTTAAAAAACTATTAATAAGTTCAACAATAATTTATCTTTCTGACAATGTGCTTTTTATATCACTTATATGTACAATATGATTGCTAGATACAATTTCATGCGACAAAACGTTGGGATCTTAATTTTTAGGCCCTAGTAGAGCATATCTGCGCGCTAGCGCTTACGATATGCAAAAACCATTTTGTTTTACTATGGTTGATATTCGGTTTTATTTTTAATTGAGACAAATCTAACATTGATTTAATATTTATTTTTCATTGAATATTACATTTCTTGAATAGTTAATTCCACCTAAAAGTAATCCGCTTTTTCACTTTTTTGCACTAATAACTAGTTGCTATAGACACAAAGTATACCGTATCTATAGCATCTACTATCGATTTTTGTAATGCGGTCTCGAACATATTTGATCTACTATGATTTTCCATCAATAAAGGAAGATAGACGGAGCAAGCACTACGTACATTTCAATTATCATCGTCTACATAGTGAAAATTAATCACATAATCTCATAATTATCATTCATTGTTATAGATATAATAATTACTATTATATATAGGTAGTAATTGCATTAAACATTGACAAATTTCAAGCAGAAAATAGTCTATAATTTATCTCTGTCCAACAACTAGATCGTCATTAAGCCGTTTTCGTTTACTTAAAAAAAATGAATATTTTCGACTGAAACTATTGTAAGTACAGTTCTAATAATAATTTACTTATGAAATGGGAACTCCACCGCCTCACATGCCAAGCTGAGTTGCGGGCCATCCGGCATGCACTCGAACGTCACGAGCTCCTGCAACAAAATACTTAGCATTACATAATCCTATCTGTAATATAAGCCCTTCCGATCATATTATATCCCACAGGATATGGTAAACTCTTCTTTAACCTTAAGGGTTAAAACAAGAATTAAAAAATCCGACTGACGTCAAATGACGCCGAAATCATACTCAAACCTCTTGACACGCTCTCATGCACATTATCTTTTTTTCTTTCTTTCATACTGCTTAAAAGTCCACAGATGTACGCACACATATATTATGATTTTGGCTTGATTTCAGTGTCACATAATGTTCGTAGCACTATGTCAATCTTTTATTTGGTTAGGTTAGAATAATGATAAGCAAAGTTTAGTGAGAACATTTATTATGCAGTACGGTAAGTTTTAGGTGGTAGTGTGGTACCAACATTACACTCCAAGCAGCAATGCACTCATGTAGTGTTCAGGTTTGAAGATTTGTTTCAGGTTTGATATAGGGTAGTGGATATCCTTACACTGCCACTGCACGGTAAAGTGGAAAGGTCACTCACACAGAATATCAGCGTGAAATAGCAGCTGCTATGTATCTGCTGGTGAGTGTAGCGCATAGGAGATCCTTCAAACTGGTAACGAAGTTGATGACATTAAAAGTTTTGCAACACTTCATTATCACTTCGGTATTCGTACAGGGCAACGAACTTGTTACTTACTTGTTACCTTGTAATAATAGTTAATATAATACTGAATTAACAGTTGCTTCAATATAGTAAACAGGCATTAGTCCTCAAGAGTGACAACGCATTTGCATTTTCGAACGAAGAATAGATGTAAGTGCTCGTGGGCTACAGCGTCCAATTACCGTCAAGTGAACTGTGTACTCGTTTATTATCATTCCAACATCATTACCTACTTCTCTTCATACGTCTACTGCTAGAAGTAAGCATCCCCAAGAAACTCCACAAGAGACGATTCTGAGCTAACTGCATTTATCGACCTCCTGCATTTCTTATTGGGTCGTCATTCCATACCAGGATATCGCTACGACGCTGCCACTCGAGAACATTTCATCGTTCGATTGTCGGTTCCTCCAACTATATGGCCGGCCCATTTTCACTTCAACTTACTGATCCGTTGTTATCCTTACTTCAATAAAATGATACATATTTTTACTATAAAAAACATTAAATGAAGCATTACAGTAATTCGCAAGAGAGATAAACAAAATTAACTGAACCTTTACACAAATTGTTAGAGTGTACAATTTCCCTGAATGATAAACATCGCTTAAGTGGAAAATCGATGCTAGTCACAGTCTATGATAGACTACAATAGCCTTTTGTGTTAAAGTCCACCGTAGACTCGTTATCAACGTCCATTGAAATCACATGACCTGTAGTAGTCAGTTTGCTAGAAAGTTTATCTCTTTTGTTTTTATGTAGATATAATTCGCATAGAAGGATATCTTAGAATTGCAATGAATACATTAATTAATGATCCATTGTTTGTACTATATCAATTATTTAGGTTTTCTGTTATCTCAAAATTTTCTTAAGTACACAACATATTCAAATTTTAGGCGTAATTGCTAGCTGCTTACTAATTAAAAATAACAAAAGTTAAAATGTAATACAGCTGTTCTAAAGCTAAATTAAATATGTTAAATGGGCTGTCATTCGAGAAGCTTTCCGCAGCATCAATTGTGTTTTCTTCGAGATATTTTATTTATTTTTATTTATTTAAAAACTTAAATGTAACACCTTAGGGTAAAGGGTCCACGGTGTCCTCACCTTCCGCCTGACGCAGGTCCTCACCGGACACGGTGTGTTCGGGAGGTTCCTGCACCGAATCGGGCGGGAGGAAACGCCCGGGTGCTCCCACTGCGAGGATCGACCGGAGGACACGGTGGAGCACACCGTGGAGGTGTGCCCTGCTTGGGCGGAGCACCGCCGTGTACTCGTAGCGGCGATAGGCGGCGGCGACCTCTCGCGTCCGGCCCTGGTCGAAGCCATGGTCCGGGCGAGACGGAATGGGATGCCGTCACCACCTTCTGCGAAGCAGTGATGCTAACGAAGGAGGTGGCGGAGCGGGAGAAGGAAAGAGCAACAGCTTTCCTTCCCGGCCGCCGCGGGCCCCGGGCGTCGGGGCTACGTCGTGGCCCCTGACCACCGTAGGCGCGGACCTGTGGACGGCGAGCAATGGGTAGCTCGCCGTCCGTCCGTCTAACGACGACAGGCCGTGTCGACGGCGCGTTTTGTTCCACGCGCGCCTCAAAGAGCTGTCAGCAGCGTGAAGGGGCCCGCAGACCGACGCCTGCCGGGGCTGCGGGCTGTTCGAAAGAGATACCGCGGCTCCGGAACGTAAAGGCACTGAAGGAACACGGATGGTTTTAGTCAGTAAAGTCTGACACTCCTTCGCTCCACCCACAGCGAAGGCGTCATTAGATGATTTTCCATCCGCAAAAAAAAAAAAAAAAGGTAAAGGGTACATAGGGCGGACTTAATGCCATATGGCATTTTCTGCCAGTCAACCCTGCGTGCCAAAGACAATTGTAGCAGGTGCGAACATAATACATAAATAAATTGTACATATATTAAAATATAATATACATAGTAAATACATACACAACATATATTTAAATATACATACATATAACATATACTTACATACAATAATACATACATACATACATATATGTAATACAATAAATATCCGTATCAATATATAAATAAATAAATATTTGAACAGAAAAATTACTTCTACTTAACTCTAATCTAAATGTCAATTTGTAAGTGCCCTCAGGGGCATTTACAAATTGACATTATTATTTTTTTTTCTCTTCAAATATTTATTTATTTATATATTATATATAAAAGGCAAACCTGACTGACTCATCTATAACGCACAGCCAAAACTACAGATCGGATTTCGCTGAAATTTGGCATACAGACAGTTGTAATAAATTAGACATCCGCTAAGAAAGGATTTTTGACAATTCCCTTCCTAAGGGGTGAAAAAGGGGTTAAAAACTTGTATGGAAGTCCGTCATTTTTAGAGCTAGAAGCCTGAAACTTTGCTTTTAGGTTAACGATTAGAAATAAACATTTATGTGTTCTAGGGTTTTTTAAAATTCAACCCTTAAGGGGGTGAAAAGGGGGTTGAAAGTTTGTGTGGGGAAACAAGATTAGTTAAACTATTTTATTCGAAACTTCACAGGAGTACTCCTATCAATAAATTAGTAAACAAGTGTTTCAGGCTCTTCCAAAATTCGACCCCTAAAAGGTGGAAAAGGGGTGACAAATTCTGTAAATCAACATGGGTATTGTTTTTATGGTTTATCTGGTCGCTGATTACGAAAACAACAACTATTTCAAAATCCAACGTAGCAGACGGGAAACACCTACTATCATCACCTGTGGGGGTGCGATGTGGTTGAAATTTCAATATGGGTGTCGTTTTATGTTTTTTTGGGACGTTAATTACGAAGATGGCATCGATTATGGTTTGAAACCAACATAGATGGAAGGATGGATGGATGTCTGTTTGTATGTAAAAATCATCATGGGTTGGTTGATTTGGGTGTCATTTTTAAGGTTTTTGGATCGTAAATAACGTAAATGATATTGATAAATATTTTAAACTTAATTTATTAGAATAGAATAGAATATACTTTTATTGCACAAAAACATAAAACAAAATAGACAAGAAGATTTGTACAAAAAATATGCACAAAATTACACCTAATAAAATAAACAACCAAATCAAATATATTTTTTTACAAATTAATAAAATGGCAAAACCAAAATAAATACTTAGGTAACTAGCTATTTTGTATTGATCTTCAAGTTCCAATCCCTTGTGTATTTTCGAAATAATATAAAGTTAATGGTGAATGAGCGCTTCAACCTGTACCACATACGGCACCTATTCACTGTTATTTTCTACAGATATTTGACTAGACTTCGACTTCGTTTGCTTGCTTACGGTTTAAGATTTGCTTCGTGTTTAGGATTAGTTGCTTGATTTTGTCTTTCTTACAACCACTGTTCAAACTTGGAATTCGATTTGCTTTGTGATTAGGTATTGTTGATAGAAGTATTTTTTCTCACTGAAAAAATGACTACAGAAACTCTTAATATTAAAGGAAAAATGGAAGAACATACTGTGTTCCCCATTATAGGTGAAGGCGCCTGTTTGTTTCGTGCTATTTCATTTTTAATGTACGGAACACAAATTATAGTATTAGATTTGTGGTAAATGATTGGCATAGGTTTTCAGTTATGACCCACGACAGAAATGGCGATAATTATTCAACAGCAAATGAATATTCAGCCGATATGTAAAAAAATGAAACTTACGATGGGGTTTGTGAATTGGTAGCTGCAGGATTAATTTTTCCATTTCGGTTTGAAGTATATCGAAACGGTCTGCTATACAAGTCCGGAACAGATATCTGTCCACTAAGACAATTACGATTTAGCCATGATTTATCTAATGGACATTTTGACGCCTATCTGCCTATTGTTGCAAAGAAAATCACACATCGTCGCATGGAGGTACCAATCGAAGAGCTTGACCATTTAACTGTTACATCTTTTGTAAACAGTGAAATATCATCTCCAACCAGCGGAACAGATCAATCTGTATCGTCGACATTAAAATATGAAAAAAAGAAAAATAAACGAAGGTCGATATTTACTAATTACACAAGAATAAGTCAATTAAATAGTGCATGTGGCGGCGCTATTGTCGCGCCTCAAGCGAAAAATACATCGAAGCCTAAATCGCGCTATCAAAGTTCCGAATTAAAAACAGTATATATACAATAGCTCCGAACTACCACTCGGAGCGTTGGCCGCTCCCCGGGTAGAACACCTTGCCCGGCGGGAGATCTCCCCTTTTCCTTCCACCCGCCACAGTGCACAAGAAAGGCAGAACAAGCCAGATTCAAATTGTAAAGCTGTGTCCGCTTATTAGAAAAAAAAAATCCCGATGTACACAGGCAAGCTGTTGCAAATTACTAAACTGCGAATCCACAAGTGCATAGAGCAATTCAGTCACGGTATGAGCAAAAAATTACACTGCGTTTATGGAAAAACAAGGTCCATTCCGCTATGACCCTGATATTGCTTATAGAACTGACAGCTGTGTAGCCTTGGGTTCTATGATATACAAATGTCAGTGGTGCAATGCGCTGAAATGGAAGGATGGGACACCTGGTATGTATTGCAGCACTGGAAAATTGCAACTTGATCGGTTGAAACAACTGCCTGAACCACTCTTTAGTTTGATTAATGATCCACACCCAGATCATGACCATTTTATGGGTAATATTCGTAAATATAATGCCTGTTTCCAGATGACTTCCTTTGGTGATAAACAGAAAACAGCAGATGGTTTTTCACCGACTTTTAAAGTACAAGGCCAGGTCTACCATTTAATTGGAAGTATATTACCAGAAGCCGAACATGACGCTCAGTACCTTCAAATATAATTTGTAGGTGAAGATGATCGAGAAGCAAAGATTCTATGTTCTAAATTTCCTAACTTAAAGCCAAATTTAATCAAGCAATTGCAGAATATGCTGCATCAAGTGAACCCGTATATAAAAGATCTGAAAAGTGCCATTAATAAAGCCCCTCCTTCAGAGTCATACAAAGTTGTCATACAAGATAATAAAAAACCACCAGAAGAACATAGAGGTAGGTACAATTCACCGACTACAAATGAAGTGGCTTTAGTGTTAGTGGATCAACAATTTGATCGAAGGGACATCATCCTCGAGAGCCGAAGTAATTCACTTCAGCGTATTAGTGAGATACATCGAGCATATGATGCGCTACAGTATCCATTGATGTTTTGCTGGGTGGATGATGGGTATTCAATCAACATACCACAACGCGTTCCCACAACTAAGTTGCCGCTTAATAAAACTGTCTCTTCTGCAAGTTTCTATTCGTATAGAATAATGATTAAAGAAGGAGAAGATAACTATTTAGTCAACTATCGTGCCCTTTTTAGTCAATATTTGGTGGATGAATACGCCAAAATAGAAACAGAGATATTAAATTATATCAAAAATAATCAAGTCAAATTACCTGCTGATAGTTACATTCATTTAAAAGATGCTATTGGACGACAAGACGCAGAAGCCAACCAACTAGGACAAATAGTTGTCCTTCCATCATCTTTTACGGAGGGACCTAGGTATATGTACGAACGCACACAGGACGCTATAACCTATGTTAGGAATTACGGCCGGCCTGATATTTTTATCACTTTCACATGCAATCCTCGCTGGGACAAGATAAAAGAGAAATTGCTTCAAGGACAACAATCTCATGATAGACACGATATAATTTCGAGGGTCTTTCGACTAAAGGTGAAAAAGATCATGAACTTATTGACAAAGGGCAAAATATTTGATGAAATGCAATGCTATATGTACTCAACGGAATGGCAAAAGAGAGGTCTTCCGCATATTCATATTCTTTTATGGCTTCACAAACGTATTACTCCGGATCAAATCGACAATATAACTTGTGGTGAAATACCGGATCCCAAACGTGACCCAGAGCTTCACGAAATCGTTAAATGTAATATGATACATGGTCCATGTGGAACTTTAAATCGAAAGTCACCATGTATGAAAGATAACATGTGCAGTAAACGATACCCCAAGGCTCTCATAAGGGAAACCCAAACTGGTGAAGACGGTTATCCGCAGTACAAGAGACGTTTACTAGATGACGGTGGTTTCTCTGTTGATATCAAAGGCACAACCATACATAATCGCTACGTAGTCTCTTATAATCCAGTATTATTAAAAACATTTCAAGCTCACTTAAATGTAGAATATTGTCATTCGGTGAAATCAATAAATACGTAAATAAAGGTTCAGACCAGGCATCGTTTGCATTAGAGAATGAAAAGGATGAAGTTAAAACCTACACAAGAGTAAGATATATAAGTTCATCAGAGGCAGTATGGCGAATCCTTGAATTTCCCATTCATGAGGGTTTCCCTCCCGTAGTCCACCTCGCTGTTCATTTGGACAATGGGCAAAGGGTTTATTTTAATGAGCAAAATCTGAGTGAAAGAGTGAATAGTCCTCCAACAACCACACTCCTATCCTTTTTCGATTTGTGTAAAGTGGATGGAACTTTGCAAAAACATTGCTCTACCTAGAAGTACCTTCATACTACGTTTGGGATAAAAGAAAGTTCCAAAGGAGAGAATAACAATTTGAAAGTAGAGAGTTTCTTAAAGAGACAAGTTACGACTTAGCATCATTAGAAAACACAGTTAAAAATAATGAATGATCACTGAATGACGAACATAAAGCAGTTTATAATCAAATTAACACAAAAATTTAATCAAATGAGGGTGGAATATTCTTTTTAGATGCCCCCGGTGGAATAGGCAAAACATTCCTCATAAATTTGCTATTAGCAAAAGTTAGAAGTACTCGCGGAATTGCATTGGCTGTTGCTTCTTCTGGGATCGCAGCTACGCTGCTTGAGGGTGGACGAACTGCTCATGCTACCTTCAAATTACCACTCAATTTAACAACAGCTGATACTTCCATTTGTAATATATCGAAACAAAGTAATTTTGCTGAAGTATTACGAAAATTAGTGTGGGATGAAAAAACCATGACTCATAAGTGTGGCGTTGAGGCTTTAAACAGAACTCTACAAGATATAAGAGGAAATAAGAAGTTAATGGGTAGTGTGACGGTTTTGCTGGCTGGAGATTTTAGACAGACTCTACCAATAGTGCCAAAAGGAACTAGAGCAGATGAAGTTAAGGCGTGTCTAAAGAGATCCACTTTATGGCCTCTAATTAAAATCCTCAAGTTCTCGAAAAATATGCGGGTACACTTAGGAGAAAAAGAGTCTGCTGGTGGATTTGTGAATCTCCTACTTGAAATCGGCAACGGTGATTACCCGATAAATGACGGAATGATAACCATCCCTGATAATTTGTGCACAGTTGTATTTACGTTACATGAGTTAATATCCAAAATTTATCCAGATATTGCCCATATCCACGATAAGCCAATGGAATGGTTTTGTGAACGTGCCATACTAACTCCGATAAACGACCAAGCAGCGGCAATTAACGATATACTGTTAATGTCTTTTGAGGGGGAGGAAATGGTGTACACGTCAATAGACTCTGTGGTCAACAAAGATGACGCAATTAACTATCCTGTCGAATTTCTTAATTCACTGAAACCATCGGGTCTTCTACATCATACGCTTATTCTGCGCATGGGCACTCCTGTTATGTTGTTGCGAAATTTAAAACCTCCTCAACTGTGCAACGGAACCAACTAAAAGTAAAAGCGTTACATCGCAATGTAGTGGAAGCCACAATTATAACTGGATGTGCGCAGAAACTGTATTGTACCAAGAATTCCCTTGATCCCGAAAGATCTTACCTTTGAATTCAAACGAATATAGTTTGTTGTAAGTTCGTGATACTATTTTCTAAATTGTTTAAGATGTTATAAAGTATGCGTTCGGTTGTAATAATTGATAGATGAAGTATTAAAAAAAAAGAAATAATTATTATACAGGTTGCATACGTTTCGATCCATAGGTCATTTCGAGCTATGTGTTTTACTAAATTAATCAACAACAATGCATGGTCGATGCGAGCCACATTCAAATGATTGCATACCACAAGAGCATATTGCCTTATAAATTGGATACACAAAGGAATTGAATTCTGATTAAATAAAAATAAACGCAATTGGAACTGACCTTTGTTAAATATTGTGCTACATATTATTATCTTTTACAAAAGAAAACGTATCAACCAAAAATATTTTATTATTTGCCAAAATAATAAAATATTTTGTGTTTTAGTTCCTACATCTTTAAAATATCAAAGTTAAATACTAAACTAGGTTCAAATATTTTTATTGCATAAAATTAACCAATGATATACATATTTAATACCATTTTTTTTGTTAACTTGGTATATACCGAAATGTCTTTAAATTTGAATGCATACTAGTCGCAGAAAAAATGAAGTTAGTAGAGAGGAGTTCAAAAAGTTCGCGAAGAAAATTAAGACTGACTTTTCATTTTTAAAATATTCACCCTTCAATTTAATACTCTTTTTCCTCTTTCAACTAATTTATTTATCAGTTCGAGAAAATACGCTTACATTTCTTTACAATTTTACTCCTCTGAATATTACATTGTTAGAAAAACAGTTTTTTTTTTAATAAAACTGACGGCTCGGTGTTTGAAAGGCTAATCACGTACCATATTTTTATGGTTATTGATATTACTGACGATAAAAATCCTCTATCAAACTATCCGTCCGTCGGATGTTAGTTCGGGTGTTATGAATATAGATCTCAACACAGAAGGCGATGATGGCGGAGCAAAAGACTACCTTAATATCTGTGCATGCCAGGGCGTGCTTCCAGCACATTTCCTCCCTACTCATCTAAGTGGTTACTGTTTAGACCACACTTTACTAAAAACTAAGTTACCATCTATAACCCTTGTCACCAATCCTATATTAACCGATCATAGTGCCGTCGTTCTTAACTTAAGCCTTATAATACCTAAACCTATGTGCAAATACTCCATCCCTAAAACTAATATGAAAAACCTTGAACATGCAATTAAAAACATTGACTTTAGCCTAGTTTATAAAACCGATGACGTAAACATTTCTTTGCCTTACTTAAAAAATAACGTACGAAATGTCATCGTTAGTAATACTTCGTATACCACAGTAGCTAAAAAAATAACTTAAAGCCTTGGATTAGACCCGGTTTAATTAGTTGCATAAAACATAGGGATAAACTACATCTGATGGCAAAATCTTCTTCAGATAATTCCGTTTTACAAATTTCATATTAAAGATATAGGAATTATTGTAACAATTTATTAAAAATTTTGAACTATAATTATCTTACAAACTTACTGGAAGAGTCTGGTAGAGATAATAAAAAGATTTGGCAGCATGTAAAAGATATTCCATTTGTATCCAAACAGCATGAATCTTCATCAGAATTAATACAAAATAAATCCTTGCCACTCATATCAGCAAATACAGCAAATAATTAGTTTGTGAACGTCGGTAAAAATCTTGCTGAGCAGATAATAAATAATTCTAACAATAATCATGTATACAGGGCCACTTTCACAACTCAAAGAAACTGCCAATTAAGCTCGTTCGTATTGTTAGATACGGACGCTACTGAGGTAGAAAGTATTATAATGGGACTGAAAGAAACAAGCGCGGTTGGTTGGGATGGAACACTCATATTTTTGGAATTTGCCTCTCTGAAGGAATTTTCCCAGATTGTTTAAAAAAAGTCATTGTAGTTCCAGTATATAAATCGGGGGACAAAAAACCTTAATCTCTATACTCTAATCTACGACTAAAATATTAGAAATCTTAAATAAAATTTAAAAATTTATTAACAATAGATTAATGAATTATTTACAAAGTAAATCTATATTATGAAATATGCAATATTGTTTCAGACCAAAACTGTCCATGAAATGACCGATTACGTCTCTCAAGAATTAGATAAAGGCAACCAATCAATTGGCATTTTCCTTGACCTAGCAAAAGCTTTTGATACAGTTTCTATGCCCATCCTATTAAATAAGCTAGAGAGCATAGGTATTTGAGGTAAACAGCTTCAACTTTTTGCGAACTATTTAGAAAATCGATATCAATGTATAAAATCGAAAAAATTATTAGCTCTCAACAAAAAATACTCATTTTGGCGTGCCTCATGGAAGTGTATTAAGGCCAACCCTATTTTTGATATATAAATGACCTTTGCAATCTTGAACTTAACTCGGGTAAAGTAATATCTTACGCAGATGATACCGTGCTCCCTTTTTCCGCAAATACACACATTTTAACAGGGTTAATAAATCGCTCCAACAAAACATATTAACACTGAATACGGGCAAAACCAAATATATTCATTTTTCTATGCGCAGCTCAACACAGCATACAACCATTCCAAAAATGTATGCACATCAATGTTGCTCAGTCGCAGTCTAAATATAACTGCCCAGTTATTTTTAATACAAAAATTATTAAATACCTTGGAATAATTATAGATTCTACTCTTACATTTAAAAATCACATAGACCACCTGTGCAATAGAGTCGGTAAACTAATGTTTGTTTTTAAAAAGATTTGTTCTTTTGCTGATATTAAGTAAGTAAAGCAAATATATTTCGCATTATGTTAATCAATTCTCACCTATTGTATAACCTCATGGGGAGGATCTAAAACTACACTGTTACCACTGCAACGCGCTCAAAGAGCTGTATTAAAAGTCGCAACATTCCTCTCTATCCTATTCCCGTCCCATCTCTTATATAAATCCTACAATGTCCTCTCAGTGCGCCAGTTATTCGTTATGAGTACGATACTAAAACAGCACTTAAAATTGCCCTACAGAAGAGAGGTCACTGATAAAAGACGCAAAGATAAAGTCATTGAAACTAACATTAGAAAAAGGCATTATTTCATGCATAGATTTTTTACATTCCTTGGCCCTTTTCTGTATAATCAATTCAATGCAATTTGGTACAAGTATCCATTAAAAATGGCAGATTGTAAAAATGTAATTCGAACATGGTTACAAAATTTGTCATACGATGATACGGAAAAGTTGCTGATTGTTTTAAGAGAAAGGTTTAGAAGTAAATATTCTACTAAATTCACAAGTTATAATTTTAAATAACGCACCATACAAATAATCAGCACTATTTGTAAATGAAAGTGATGGAAGTCTTTTTATTATATTACTTCTAAACCTCTCCAAGCGATGTTCATTTATTGGAACAAACACCACTTTCTTATTTTTCTATTTTTTGTGTATGTAAGGCAATGATACCAACTGCCCACAGTGATCCGAACATAAATTTTGAATAATTGATTTATACAAGGGCTTAACATGTGTAAAAATGTTATTTATACAGGTCGCACTAGGCCCAGAAATACGTGTTGGTTCTAAGAAAAAATTAACAAGATTATACGATTTAAAGAATGAGCTAAACTTAATACTAATGGAAGAAGTTTCAAGGAGATTGATGTTAAAGTCTCCACATATTACAACAGACTTGTTCTGTTTACTAAGTTTGAGCAAAACTTCTTCCACAATCTTTTCAAAATAGTCATAGTAGCACATGGGGGTCTGTAAATACTTACAACGGTGAGGTGGTCGAGCTCGACACAAGCCATTTCTACAGTTCGCTCAACAGAGAGGCTCACAATATCCTAACGTTCTTCATATAATAATGATTTATCTGCTAATATTAAGGAGCAACCACGTAAACTTTTTTTCTTTATTGAAGGAACTGACCATCTGGTGATTTCTGAAATTAAACATTAAATTATAATATTTTAGCCAATGTTCAGTAATACAAAGGATATGTATGTTGTTACTATTTAAAAACAATTCAACTTCCAATTCTTTGCCCAACATGCCTTGTACTTTTTTTTTTGGGCTGCATTCTAAATTAATTAAACTCTTATTATTGCTATAGATTGTCTCTAATGTCGCATTCACTAATTTAAATTAGTTTGAACTGATTCCAAATTAAACGTCAAATAATTATGATGCTCAATAAAAGATGTCTTGTTAGCCAAACACTTGGCTGAGTTAAAAAGAAAATAATAAGATAGTAATGTAGGTGGGGTGTTATGGGTAGCTATTTCATTTTCTTCCAATTGCATGAATTTTCTTACAATTCGACAGGTATTTAAAATTGCAGCGTTTTGGAGTTTAACGCATGTTGAGTCTTTCAGGTCTATTAATTTGAGGCTATAGTGGAGATGGTTGGGTATGACACCCGTGGCGGAGACTACTTTGGGTACTATATAAACTTTATTTTGTCTCCAAATTCAGGTCACTTCTTCTTTAAGCTCTGCATATTTGCTTATCTTCTTGCCTATTGTTTTTTGTAAGTTATGTGTGTTGGATAATGCAATTTCTATTGTTGTGTGTTATGTCTGGTCTACTATAGTGAATGGTCCTGTCGGTAAGTATGGCGCGGTCGTAGTAAATTTTGTGTGTAGGATTTTCTAAAACAGTTTGTGGTGTGTATTTGTAGTAGGGTGTGTTTGTGTCTTGTATAAGTTTATGTTTGAGTGCTAGTTTTTGATGGATGATGTTTGCTACTTGGTTGTGTCTGTGAGTGTAGTCGGTCTGTGTGAGAGTTGTACATGCCCCTGTTATGTGTTGTATGGTCTCTGGTTGGGTGAAGCAGTTGTGGCATTTATCATTGGTTACTGTGGGGTATTTAATGACATATTTCCTGTAGTTTTAGTGTTCATGATCTGGTCTTGTATTGCGATAATAAACCCTTTATTTTCCGGGAAAAAGAGCCGTGGTAGCTCAGATGGTAAGCGCTCGTTATAAGTTACACAGTACGCGAGCAACCCGGGTTCGATCCCCGCCGGCACCAATGAAATTGTTAATTGCAATTTTAAGTGCTGATTTACCACGTGCTCGGCGGTGAGGGAAAACATCATGAGGAAACCTGCAGGTCTAAAAAATCCAAAAAAATATATTTCGAAGACATGTGAAGTTCGCTAACACGCATTGGGGCAGCGCGGCGGACATTTCCTTGCCCTAAAACCCTCTCAGAAATGAGAGGAGGCCTGTGCCCAGCAGTGGGACGTATATAGGCTGTAAATTTTTCCGGGAAAAGGTTGCCAATTTGAAGCCATTTATTTGATGCTACTGTATCTACATGTGGTTGTTCCAGGTCATGTGGATGTACGGTAAGTTTTAGGTGGTTGTTTAAATTTTATCTCCACATGTTTGTGTGGTGCTAACAATATTATACTCCAAGTAATAGAGCACCCTTGTAGTGTTCAGATTTAAAGATTGAGAGAGCCAGTACAGTTAGAAGCTGTAGGGCATTTTATCTTCATTATTAGAAAGGACAACGCATTAGTCATTTTTACGTGATAGGGCTACGCTACAGTGTTTTATGGCTTCAGTACGACTGGGTCAGCTTGACCGGAGAAGGGTCACGCTCACAGAGAATATCAGCGTGATAGCAGCTAAACTGATGTTAGCACTTGCTGTGTTTCGTATGGTGAGTGTTGCAAACTGGAGACTGCTAACGAAGTTGATGTTATCAAAAAGTCTTGCAACACTGAATTATCACCTCGTTACTCGTACAGGGCAAAAATAGCACTTGTTACCTGATAATAATAGTTAATATAATACTGAACAGTTGTTTGAATATAGTAACCAGGCATTAGTTCTCAGAAGTTACAACGTATTTTGCATTTTAGAATCGAGAATAGATTACAATATATAAAAAGACATAAGTAGATCTCTATTTAAATAGATAGAGAGAGTCAGTTGTACTGTGTACTCGTTTGTCATCATTCCGACATCATTACTTATCTTCACAAGATTACTGCTGGAAGTAACTCAAGAAACTCCACAAAATATGGTCATGCATTTTTTTATCCTACTGTATTTCTTATTAGGTCATAATTCCACATAGCGGAGGGGCCGCTCTGCACTTCGCTTACCGCTACGAAGCTGCAGCTCAAGAACCTTTCATCTTATCGGTTGTTGGTTCTTCGGACTACTAGTACATCTGCGGCCCATTGCCACTTGAGGTTACTAATTCGTTGTTATCCTTACGTCCGTTGTTATCCTTAAAATTATACTTATTTTTACTATGAAAACATTAAATGAAGCCTTACAATAATTCACAAGATTGATAAACAAAATTGACTGAACCTTTACACGAATTGTTAGATTGCACAATTTTCCTGAATGATAAACATCGCTTACACGGAAAAGCGATGCCATTCACTGTCCATGACAGACTACAATAGCCTTTTGTGTTAAAGTCCACCGTAGACGCGTTATCAACGTCCATTGAAATCACATGACCTGTAGTAGACAGTTTGCTAGAAAGTTTGTCTCTTTTGTTTTTATGTAGACAAAATTCGCATAGAAATATATTTTAAAATTGCAAGTAATGGTTTAATTAATGCGCCATTGTTTGTAATTTATCAATTAATAGAGCCTGTTACACAAGAGAAATAAATTATTTAGGTTTTCTTTAGTAATTTAAGTATTTAGTAGAATTTGAGAAACTTATTTAATTTTAGCCCATATAAAAATTTGTCCCAGCGTAACTCGAATGTAATTCGCGGCGCTATATTCAAACCGTAGACACGTGCTATTTACAAAACATCTTATCTCTAAACTTCCAATGAATGCTCCCTTACATATTTAAAAACTTTTATATTATAAGTCGATAACAAAGCAACGTCTGTTATTCAGAATGCTGCTTCGTATTCAAATGATTTTATTATACACCCCCAATACACTTCACTTATTCCAGTTTAGGTATATCGTTTAAAAACCTTTTCCTATTTTATTTTCAAAATATCTTACTATCGACTCTTAATATTCCCTTTCTCTTTTTTCAAAACCCTTATTGGTGGTATAATGATCTGATTAAGCCGAGTCCAAATGCTATTGCAAATCCAGGGCAAATGCAGCAGTATAATCGTGTGAGAAGCCTACGTATAACAGTAGATTTTTATAAGCACATAAAAGTCTACTGTTAAACATAGGCCTCCCCCAATAGATTGCCTCATAGGAGTATATATAACATAATTGTCACGCTTGGCTAGTGAGTTGGCAACCGCAGTTTATTCTTTTAGTTTTTATTGAGAAGACCCTTCCTCCTATTACCTGGTTTATTTCTCTCTGACGCCTTTTATGACGCCGTCGCAACGATATGGGTAGTGGATAATCTAACACGCCACTACGTGATTTGATGATTGATAAATGCGTAGTATGTGTCGCAAATTATCTGATTTATTTTTAAAGTACTTATTGAATATTTTAAAAGAACCAGAGTTGTGTGACCTATTTGTTTATATGGATTTGTTATACGGAAATTTAGAACCTAAACTTATCTATTAATTGTTACTGAAAATGTCTCTACAAAGAATTATGTAAGAAAATCAACCTAACCCTCGTCGTACTAGATCACGGTCAAGAGAAAAGAGGGTCGAAATGGACAGGTAATATATAACTCAACAGTAAAGCCCAGTAAGATGTCGCAAATTGGTTGTAAATCATGTTGCCGGTACCGGGGACTAAATTGACTATCCTAAATATTCAACAAAATTTTAAAAGTCGGGTTATGAAACTTCCTTTCCTTGCCAAGTTTAAAGTGGATCAAAATTTTACCGTGGCATTTTAAGATGTAGGCTTCTCCATGGGTAACATAAGGCGCTGTAAGGACTTTCTGCTCGGCGTAATGCAGCGATGAAGTCTCTTATACCTCCACCGCATGGCGAATCTATTTTATATAATTTGAAAGGTCATTAAAACCCAACGTGGATTTGTAAAACCGTTTTGTAGATATTCCAATTTTAAAGCTTGCCTGTATTTGACTGTTATTAAGATAATTTTGCATCTATCCATTCATCCATTACAGCCTATAAAAATCCACTGCTGAACATTCTCATCTCTGTCGCCTTATACAACACCCTCTGGACGATATCGGGTAGTGGATATTCCTACACCGCCACTACACAGCAGATCTATGGAGGATTTCCGTTAAAGTTTGCTATTGCTATTATTTTGAAAACTTATGTCGAATCTGGTGTTTCCTGATTTAATGAAACAAAGCAAAGTCATAAATTTATTTAAATATTACCCCAAATTAACATTGGACCCCACTAATTTATGACCAATTCCTGTACTATCGACACTACGTAAAATTTTTAGAATTATATTCTAGACTGTATTCAGAAATAACTTACAGTGCCCTATATAACTACGTAAATTAAATATTCGTATCCCAATTAAATTTTCCCGAGAATTCATTACTCTACTTTCGCCGCCCCTTCGTAGAACTGTACTAGGATTTAATTCCTCAAACATAGGCTTTGCAAACTTTTGAATGCTTATAATGTAGTAGATATTCGCCATGACCTTTCAATGTTTTTAGGCTCAAAATTCATAAATTTATTAATATTTCTGTGTAGTAGTTTATAGTTTTCTTTTTTTTTAGTTTAATATAGTATATTTATGTATAATAAGGTGTCTATCTATTATTACATTTTAACATTATTATTAAATGTGTACTTAGTTTATTTTAGTGTTTTAGAAATTGGCATTAGTATGAGTGTTATATTGTTAGTGAAACAAATAAAGAAATGAAATGTTAGGCTTTATTAAGGTTAATATATTATTGCCAAATAATAGGAACAAGCACAAGCTAGTAATACCAGTTACTCGACTCCAAAAAGTCCAGACTCAGGAGAGTGATTCTTTAATGCGATAATGTTACGCTTAGTACTTTTACTGCTATACGCTTTTACAATAAAGTTTCCGAAAATATTGACCTATCCTAATCTAAAAATTAAGAAAACAACTTTAATAAGGGCTTTAATGCTCCTATACGAAACATGATTAATGATAACCACTGGTAGTGAGGTGTGATCGCTGCCATGGTGCATCTAAATGTTTTAAAAAAGTTCAGTTCCAGGACAGAGTTTATTCCCGAAGCGGTGGCAAAATAATAAATAACTTTCAATAAGTATTCTTGACGTGTAGTGACGGTGTAAGAATATCCCGTGGATGTCGTAAGGGGCGACAGAGGGAAATTGAAACAGGTGGTGGGCAGCAGCATCTTCCTGATAATAACTCAAACTCGTGTCAACTATGGCAATATACCCCCCATGTGGCAATTTATGGGGGAGGCCTATGTTCAGCTGTGGACTTTTATAGGCTGTAATAGTAATGGAAGTATTGTTGTCATCGATATTATATAAAATGTACCTATTTTATTCCAATTACATACGCCCTAATGTATATGAGTAAAAACAGGAGAAATTATATAATGATATTTATTACTTTTAAAAGTTTTATAGTCCAAAACAATTATTTCCTTCATCACATTAATCCCAATTCTAAACTTTTATACGCTATAGAAACAACGCAAGCCTGCAATAACAATGTAAAATATTTATAAAGTAAACAGTCGTGTGACGCAAATGAGTACATTCCATTTAATAAACTTGTTTCCTTTGGGACACTAGACACATGCATGTTAATAACACGCAACAAGTGCATTCATACCAAATGTATATATATAAAACGTGACACAGGAATTAATAACACAAATAATAATATCTAGGACACAACAGTGTGGCAGCCAAGTTCTGAAGAAAAAGAGCGACGCAGAGGTGATGTGTATATTTACGAGTACATGAATCATTTCGAACTAAATGTCTATTAAGAACCTTGTTATGTGGCAGAGACAAAAACTCTTTAAAAATAAAGGACATTGTAAAAACTCGTCTAAGAACCAACATATATTTGACAATTACCAAAATTCTTATCCTTAATTATGCATTAGATAACATTCATTGGATACTAACGGACACTTCTGAATTGTGAAATCAAAATAAAAAGGACTTTTTAGATTTGGATCTTTCTACCTATTTTTTAATAATGATGTGCTGCGTTTATGGGCTCCTGTGATTTGGCCAATCGCACAATACTGTCACTCACATATTTCAAAAGTTGTCATAAACTCAAATATATTATGAAAACGTTAATATTTTAAAATATACCTCAGATTAATATATGCCACAAGGAACTGGGATACAGTGAAATCATCTGTTTTCATTTAAAATAACAATACTATTGTACCCTCATTGGCCAAATCAGCATTGTGCCACGCAAAAAAAACCTGCGGTTGACAACCTGCTCGACAGACGTGTCAAATATGGCACCCCTTGGGGCTATCTATGGGGGAATCCTATGTTCACCAGTGGACTTTTATAGGCTGTAATGGTAATGGAAGTATTCCTGTCATCGATATTGAATAAAAATGAAGCTATTTTATTCCAATTACGTACGCTCCAATATATATGACTAGTTGTGCCCTGCGGTTTCACCCGCGTATATCACGCATCTGCGCCTCGCGACATGCGAACTTCGAGAGAGACATCACGACGGACGGTTGCTGAATTAACAAAGATTTAAAAAGTGAAAAATGTTACTTAAATTACATGGTTAACGTAATCTGTGGTTATGCATGGTACAGGTACTGATATAGCCTTGAATACGAAGTGATTTATTTGGATATAAGGATTAACACCAAGGTACGAATAATGTGGCCTAGTTTATAACGGCGTTACTATTGCATATTTTAAAATGAAAAAGTAGTTATTGTGACATAACTGTAATAGTTAAACATATGGTATCGCAGACTTTTTTGTAGATATTGATGTCCTCTATAAAATTGTAGCACATCACTTTATCCCTAACTTTTTTGAAAATATTCTATTGCCTATGTTTATGGATAATGTGGAATTCTAATGGTGAAAGAATTTTTCAAATCGGTCCAGTAGTTTCGTAGCCTATTCAATTCAAACAAACAAACAAGTCTTTTCTCTTTATAATATAAATATACTCGTAGAAGAAAGAAACAGGAGAAATTATGCAATTATATTTATTGCCTTTATTTTAAAACTGTTAATGTTCTAAACAATCATTTCTTTCATCAAAATAATCCCAATTCTAAAATTTTATACGCTTTAGACACAACGCAAGCATGCATAACACTGTAAAATATTTAAAAAATTAAAACTAACGTGTGACGCAAATGAGTACATTCCATTTAATAAATTTATTTCCTTTGGGACACTAGACACACGCATGTTGATAACACGCAACATGTGCATTCATACCAAATGTATACCTTGCTATAAACAACCTGACACAGGAATAAATAACACAAATAATAATATCTAGGCACACGCCAATGTGCCTGCCACGTTCTGAAGAAAAAGAGCGACGCACAGGTGATGTGTATATTTACGAGTACATGAATCTAATTAAAAAACTTCTTCAGTATCGAAATTTCTAAAATCTATTGAAAAAAAATTAAATAGTTCTTGAATCAGTAAGGTTTTTTTACTGATAGACCACTTCTAGGTTACATAGAAACTTGAAATTTGACAATAAGGTAGATTATTAGACGTTAACAAACGACAATCGACATAGAATGACGATTCCAAGAACATTGTAGATTCCCATAGATTCTATGACTATAAAGTTTAGCAGCTGTTCAAATCTGAACTCTTTTGTCATTTAAGCCGATAGCTACGAAAATCGTTGAATTTTGGATTGATAATAATAATTGAACGAAATTGGCTACACAATTATGTTTTCTAATTTTATGTTTTTGGTGGAATAACTTATGCTTGTCATTATGTTATATACTTCCATACTGCTCAATCATTGATTAAAAGATTGACACATGTACTGGTTCCACTATTACTCTTTATTATTTTTAATAAATTAAACAACTGGTTTCGCCTTATGGTATCATCAATGTATATATTGTTTTCAAAAACCTTGATATTAATTTTTTTCCGATTTAGATAACCGGAAATTAAAATTTAAAGGCGATAAAATTCGTCAAATTAGGATAGAAGAAACTTTCTTCTTCTTCTTTATCAGTCCTTAAAGATCACCGGTGAGCATTAGTCTCTCCCGTTCTAGTATGGACATGCCTTAATCACACACTGAGCAGGTACTTTATGATCGCAGTAAAATATGTCTCGCACTTTTGACGCTGTTTCCTGTCACCGGCCTGGGTATTTTACGTCTGGCGAAGACGAGATGGTTACAGTCCCATCTATCGGAACCATAATAAGATCTTTTAATTATTTTTTATCTCACGACTCCCACAGGACATTATAGGTTAATAGATTAATTAACACTGCGAATTTATTTATTTATTTATATCAATAGAACATACAAATGCACATGTTTGGAGCCAAATTTTGACCCGTGACCCTGGGATTATACCTTAAGTGCCTTTAGTCGTGGAAGAAAAAGGGATCTTCCCTTTTCTTTCCCGCCGAGCGGCCAACGCTCCATTTACTAATACAGAGTCTGTTTGTCTTAGGAAAAAGATGCGAAGGGTTGTTCTTAGACTAGAATCGCCACAGTCTTCAACCACAGCGTTACTTACTATCTGGTATGTTAGTGGTCAAGTGGTTGAATGAACGTCAATATATCGGACAAATGAACATATTACTCAATTCAATAAATTTTAATATATAAATTACAATAGGTAATTATAAAATGTTATTCGTTACTTCAGTTGTTTCGTCTCACTTTGTATATTTTATCTCTGTTCTGTTAAATGGCAAAATAGCGGCGTACTCTTTATTTGTTCTTTTGCTTGACATTGATAAAAAATTTAAACTTATAATAAGAATAATTCACACAGACAAAGTTTTGTAGGAAAGTAAAATAAATTCTAAGATAAGCTGTAGCATCTCACATTGGGGTTTTAGTCGACAGGAGTCCGACATAACCCGTCTGCTATCTCTAAGGTGGCCGGGTATCCGTGAGGATTACCGCACGTAAAAAAAGAAGTCACATTCAATCTCGATAAAATGTTACCATTTATATATACTAAAAATACTTGGTACATTTTAAATAGGTCGCTATAGGCACATTGTTACGTTAAAATATACTTTAGGTGGCTTAGTTTAACTAACCGCAATTGGCTGGACATAGTTGTAGCCGGCTAAACGCTAGTTATACGAACGGTGAATAAAATAATAATATATTATTCGCCTTATTATCGGATCATAAGTCATAAGTAAATCCCCTAAATTATTCTAAAAGACCGTCAACGCACCTGCAATTTTACTACATAAACATAACATACATAAACACTCACGCCTGTCACCCAGAGGGGTAGGCAGAGACTATGGACTTCCATTTGGCACGATCCTGACATACCTCTCTTGCCTCCTTCACATCGATATACCTACGCATACACTTCGGTTAAAGGTACTGTTAATATGGCCCATTTTCAACATATCGCCAATTTGGTCGATAAATTTTCGCCTAGGGCGTCCCTTCCAGACTCTCCCATTCACCTCCGCCACATAAATTAGCTTTGTCACTCTTTCCTCATTCATTCTTTCTACATGACCAAACCACTGAAGCATTCCTTTCTTAATCCTGGTCACAACATCATCTTGCAGACCACTCTTCTCTTATCACACGATTTCTTACTCTGTCATTTAGATTCAGCCCTAACATACTCCTTAATGACCGCATTTCTACAGCATTTATTCTACTATCGTGCTTCTTCTGCCACACCCAACTTTTACTACCATACATTAAAGTAGGGACTAACACAGCATTGTGAATTGTCATAAGTGCCTTTTGGGACACATTCAGACTTTCCACAATAGAGTGTAGAGCCCCATTTACTCTATTTCCTGCGTTCACTCGTCGTTCTATATCCTTATCTTATCTACCATCCCTGCTAAATACACATCCCAAATACACCAACTCATCTAATTGCTCGACCAATTCCCCTTCTATTCTTATTTCACATATCGTTTTACTTTCTTCTCTTTCGAAAACCATAACTTTCGTCTTACTTGCGTTCACTTTCATTTCCCTTTCTTTTAATGACCTGTTCATTAATGTAACCATCATTTGCAACTCGGCCGCCGACGACGCAAGTATGACTTGATCATCAGCGTACAAAAGGCATTTGACTGTTTATTCACCCATTCTTAACCCGCATTCAAATTCAAATCTTCCAAACAACTGTCCATAAATAGGTTGAACAGCCACAGGGAAGCCACACAGCCCTCTCTGACACCTTTATGGATGTCAAACCAGTCCAAGTAGGCCCCGTTGATCCTGATACAAGCACTGGAGTCCCTATACAGAGACTTCAATGCCTGTATCAACCCAGCGCTCGACCCAAATGAGTTCAGTGTTTGCCATAATACATCCCTGTCCACTCTGTTATAAGCCTTTTCCAAGTCAACGAACGCACAAAAAACTTTTGGTTTTTAGCCAAAAACTTCTCCGCGATCATGCGCATGGAAAAAATCTGAACTGCACATCCCATTCCCTTTCTAAATCCCGCTTGCACATCCCAAATTTTTCCATCAGTATCTTTCATAACTTTTTCAATTAGCACCTTAGCATACAATTTTCCCACAATGCTAAGAAGGCTAATACCACGGTAGTTTTTACAGTCCTGGTGCGATCCTTTTCCCTTTTATATAGGGACTATCACGGCTTTGCACCAGTCTCCCGGTACCCGCTTAAGTTCCCAACACTAATTAAACAAGGTATACAACAGGTCTGCCATCACTCCCTATCCAGCCCTCAGCATTTCGGGTGATACTCTATCATATCCGGCTGCCTTACCTGCTTTCATACTTTTCATTGCTTTCATTATTTCATCTATACCTATCTCTCTATCTCTTTCCTCTTCTTTCGGAATTACGCTTTCAAAGTATTCCTTCCATCTCCTTAAACTCGAAACTTCGTCATTCAGAATACAGTCATTCTCGTATAGCATTCAGTCTAGGCTGTTTTGAATGTCCCCTGGCAGTTCTTACGAGTTTCCAGAACATTTTAGTTCCGGTGTTAAGTCAGACCGGAACTCAGCAATGCATGCACTTGCTATTTGGCGGTAGAAATATGTGAGTGAAGATGGACTCCTAGGCTAAATAGTAATTCTACCATGTAGTGTAATATTTCCTCTTTAGAATTGTAAATGACCTAAATACTTAGGCTAACAATTATTTAAATTGACAGTCTACAGTCATATAAGGCTGCGTAATTCTGCCCGGAATTACACTTATTTATGTTACGTTCGTCATCTATACATACGAATTAAATTGATGAGCCTGTCTGCAATTTAGAAATAATTGCCTTATATTGAGCTAAGAAGGTTATTTGCATGGTATTAAACATGAATAAATAATCAATTTGTATAGTAGAGCTACGATGGCTATCCAAGTACAGAACCACAACGACACCCATCCAACTGCAGAGTGGTGTGGGACAGGGTGACGTTATATTTAGTTATTTATTTAATCTTGTTGTACATATGGCGGACTTAATGTCAACCATTAGGCTAAACAGAGACAAAAAAGAGACGGTGCTACAGTAATCAAAATAGAAAGGGTTAAAAAGATATATATATATATATATATATATCTTGTATATATGTATACACATATACATGCATACAGTACATATATACATAATACATATAAATAATATCTATGTCGGAACAAATATGAAATAATACGTATGTATGAAAATAAGAACTGTGTTAGTTCAAACTTCTAACGATTTTTTCACATGCTTATTTTTATATCCCCGAAACTCTGACAGTCGGTATATCGAAGTGCTGAAGTGTTTGCATAGTAGGGCTACGATGGCTATCCGAGTAAAGAACCAGAGTACGAAACCTATCCAACTGCAGAGGGGAGTAAGATAGTGTGACGTTATATCCCCGAAACTCTTCGCCGCTGCATTGGAAGACGTTTTCAACCTACTGTACTGGAAAGGATACGTTATTAACATCAATGGCGAGTACATCACTCACCTTCGATTTTCCGACGATATAGTCCTTATGGCAGAATAGCTTGAGGACCTAAGCACTATGCTCAATGACCTCAATAGTGTCTCCCAACGGATAGGTCTTAAGACGAATATGACCAAAACAAAGGTCATGTGTAACGTCCATGTCACAGCTATGCCGATAGCAATGTTGTCGACGAGTAAGTTTACTTAGGACAAAGAGTCCTACTAGGTAGTTCCAACTTCTAGCGAGATGTTAATTCACGGATCCAATTCGCAACTCGACTTGCCTCGTATCCAGTAAAAAGGGTCTCCGGCTCTCTACACTCACCATACGAAACACAGCAGCATTGAGCTGCTATTTTACGCTGATATTCTGTGAGAGCGTAGTCCTTCCCAACCACCAATTTCAATCAAGCCCACCCATTTGTGCTACAACCATAATATAGCTGCAATATGGCTATACCACGTGAAGAAACATAGGTTTAAAACAAAATCTTACTTCTTACTTTACGTATTAAAATACTTACCAATCACTGAACACAAAGTTACTACATGAGTTATAAATTGGCCTTGGTTACATTTAATTATCAAGCCATTTATAAAGTCATATGGGTTTTTTCCCGGAACTTATGTGCCTCTTCCGCTGTTGGGATAATTTGCCTTCGGATTGACGATCGCAATACCAGGGTTCTCGCAATCTTGTCGCTACTCCCCATCACCAGTCCGTTTATTTTATGTCTGTATTAAACGAGATGGTAACGCCTTTTTAATGGCATTTTCTATAGTCAACTTTTCCAAAAGCCACGGCACAAAATTTGGTGATGGATGCTCTTAAGCTGTTGTACAGTGCAAAGCATTTCCAAAACTAAGTGTTAGTTTACTTTATCTTGAGCTAGCGACCCGCCCCGATTTGGAATGGGTAGGAACTATTAATGACGCGTGTAAGTGTAGAGAACCGGAGACCATTTTTACTGGAAATGAGGCATTCTATCTTTGTCCTCAGGGGTGACAACGCAACTGCATTTTTATTTTAATAGAGGATAGATGTAGACATCTATGGGCCAAAGCATCCACTTAACATCAGGTGTGGACTGTGCTTGATTTTAACCTTATTTTATTTACAAAAAAAAGTATGATGCAGGAACAAAACAATTCTAAAACAGTGACTTGTTTCAATCTTTTAAATTGAACATACGAGAAAAGGCGCATAATCTGTTAAAATCGTAAAAAAGAGATTTCCATGAAAATAAAATGCAATCACTGAGCGGTAGTAAACGATTTTGATACTTATCAATGCGATCGCAAAAAATAACAAAGGCGTAAAATCGCGGATACGATAACCGTAAAGGGAAATAGGATCGTAGCAAATTATGGCTTACATTTTTTTTTATAAAACTGAAGTGACGAACGAACTTACAGTCTATCTGATGGTAAGTGACTACTGAAGACCATATACACCTGCAACCAACTTTCAACAAAAAGAAAGTTCGAGAATCTTTAATGCGAACACTACACATTGAATAAAACTATTGCATGCCGTAAGCGCTAAGCACGCCGGTATATTCTACTAGGGCCTAAAAATTAAGATTCCAACATTTTTTCTCATGAAATCGTATCTAGCAATCATATTATACATATAAGTGATATAAAAAGCACATTGTCAGAAAGATAAATGATTGTTGAACTTATAATTTTTTTTTAAATCGATTAATTGCTATTTTTACATAAAAAAGGGGTTTTAGTGGCTTATGGTGTGGATTTATCAAATCCGCATGGCTTCGTAAACACGATAACTTTTGAAAATATCAATTGTTCAACTCAATCTATTTTTAGAACTCTTCATCTATCATGTGGGAAGCCATTGAATGTAAATGGCAGTTTAATTTTGTTTTATTGAGTTATAATTAATTTTTTTCGGCTGCGAAATGTCGAAATATTTGGTGTTTTAGCAGCCTTGTATGAATTTAGTTTTTACTAAATAGAGACTGTGTCACTCACTCAGTTAGTTCGGCGTCAATCGCCGTCGTGAGTGGACACTGTATCGATTGTTTGCAGCGGCTCAAAAAGATTACTGTACAAATACACAATATTCGAGAAACCAAATTTCTTACATATTTGATTATAATAATAATCAGAGATTTTATTACAATATTTTAAAAGCACAGAATAAATAATAGCAGTACGTACTAAAAGTAAGTAGGATGTAATATTTATACTTAAATACGTCTTGGACTTTATGGAGTGACCTGAATGATGATATGATGATCTTATGAGCATTATGAGTCGTGCACTTTTGGATTTTCCAAACTTTTTTTTTAAATTGAAGTTTGACATAAAATTATCGGAAAATTGGAAGTATAATAAGGTTATAAGTAAAAACTTGTGTGTATTTAAACTACTTTAAAAAATTCCGTATAATCATGTTATACGTAATTTTTTAATGCGCATGCGCTTAGGGAATACCCAATTGGATTTACCAATATTATTTGCGGATTTTATCGCGTTTAATTTACTTATTTTAATTTCCAACGTTTCGGGTGCTTTACAACAACCCATGGTCATTAATTTTTGGTTAATATTCAAAAACTGAAGGTAGCCGGGTTAACTATGACATTGGGACGTCAAACATCTCAGTTCCCCCCCGTGACCAATGGTTGCTGTAAAGCACCAGAAACTTCGGGAATTAAAATAAGTAAATTAAACGCGATAACATCCGTAAACATAGTTTTATTAAATTCGAGAATCTTTGTCACCTTCACAGCATGTAACTATACTGGCTCTATATACCCTTCAGACCGGAAGACAGCAGTGCGTGCAATGCTCCTTGGTGGCAGAATTATTTACCTGGGTTTTATCCACCCAGATGCACTTCTAAGCATAAAAGTAGTCCTACTACCTAGTAATTATATAAACATGTAATATACACTACTGCTATAAATACTACTACTACTACTATAATATATACTAATAATAATGTCCTCCAGACAGAGAATTTCGGTCACGGCCAGCCTCAACGGAAACTAGCCATCGGCGCAGGATTGAATTTTAGTGCCCAAGTGTATGCGCAAGCAAAGGTGCACTATTCCCTCACTCTCACAGTCCGATGGGACGGTAAACCGACATGACTGGAGAGACATCAGGCGCAGGACCAACGGCTTTACGTGCTTTCCGAGGAACGGGGGTGAAACGCCGCCAACTTCCTGACTCCGGGTACCTACTAAGAATTTCTTGACATTCAAAGTAGAATAACAGTTAGGTTATCAGTACGTGAATTGATATAATAACATAATTTAGCTTTAACCATATATTTTCGTAAAAACTTATACAACAATTAAGTAAAACAACACATTTGTTTTAAATATTTTTTTAAATCGAAGTCTCAGAATTTTACCGGGTGGAGTTTTCCACTGATTAACGCGAGTTTAAATTATTTGAAGAAAATATACTATAATTAGATAAAAGATTTTTCGTTTGCAACATTACAAAACATCTCATTGGCCACCCCCATCTTAGCAACGATTTGGCAATACTCGTGGACTCGTGCTACATTGAGGACGAGTATGAGTGAACACAAAATACATTCCAGTGACTAGCAGCACTTTTTAAGGTAATTTAGCAATTTCTCACATGTTTAGTACTTAATTTACGATCAGCCAGTTAATGGTTTCATAAATTCTTGCATTATTTCGTTGATATTTCTGCAAATCATGAAAATAGTAAAGCAAACATGTTTGCTGTCGGAGTTTCGTTACATTCCACTGACTAATTCTGTCAAAAATGATAGTCAGTGGACCAAATTGTTACACAGTGGAACGATAAAGCTGCGTGCATAACGAAGCATTCCTTTAGTATCACTTAGCATTTTTTATATTTTATCTTATAATTAAAATAGACGCAAATAATTTTTAAACTAAAAACTACATGCAGATTTTTATTTGATTTTGTAGTGCATTGAAACATGACTGACTATATTAAGAATTTTAATGGTTTTCAATTTCTTTGAGTTTAAAATCGAAAAAATTTCAAGTATATCTACTAATAATACATTGCTTAAATAATTTCCCATGAAAAACGAATTTTAATATAACTTGCATTACATATCTTAATGAAAAAAACATTAGCGATTTTAGTTAATTATTATAAACACGACTTTCCAAATAAGGAGTTGTATCATTTTAAAGAGCCGTGGTGGCTTAGGGGCTAAGCGCTCGCTGTAAATTTCACAGGAGGCCAGCATTCTAGGTTCAATTTCATCCGGCACTAATGAAATTGTCAATTACATTTTTAAATGCGCATTTATCGCGTGATCGGCGATAAAAGAAAACATCGCGACGAAATTTGCATGTCTGAGAAATAAAAAAAAAAACATTGAATAAGAAAGCGTAAAGTAACTTTAAAAAATCATAAAATTGAAAACGAATTAGAAAATTTCTACTTACGTGACGATATCAGCAGATGTACTGCTGGTAAAAGAAAAAGGAACTAAGAGAAAAGAACAGATACGATATCTTACAGATACATTGGCCAATCTACATAAAATATATGTAATAGTTTAAAAGTTTTGTATTGTTTTTATTAAATAAGTTTATTTAGTTTTCCTAGTTAATATATTTAACTAAGCAAAATAATTTAAATATGTTTGTAAAGAAATTAAAATTGGCAAAAAAATCCTTCATTGTAATCGGAGACCATACTTTTCCACTGACTATCTTCAACGTTCCAATGATTAACTGTCCCACTAACAAAAATCCAGAAGTAAGGGTTTATTTTCGCTTTCATGTTCAGTTAATAATATTTTAATTTTTGTTATGAAGACAACAAGTTTGTTATTCCGTAAAATTATTTGACAAAACCATATATTTATAGTAATTAATGGCTGATGAATGCTGTCACAAGCGTCATACTTGTGAACAGGTGCTCCTTGTAAGGACTGGTCTGATCGAGCTTACAAGCTTGCAACACATTTATTTGTTTTAAGTTTGCCTGGTTTATTAATATGCACGGTACACTACGTGTAGTTGAGGTTAGCAGTTGGGGGTAGAGTTAATACTGGTATATCCTTCTTATACCAGCAGGATTTTTTTTTTATAGGATAGGGTGACAAACGAGCACTCAGTCCACCTGATGGTAAGTGGTTGCTGTGACCCATAGACATCTACATCTATCTTCAATAAAGAATCAAAATGCAGATGCGTTGTCACCCGTGAGGACTAAGATGGAATGCCTCGTTTCCTGTAAAAAGGGGTCTCCGGTTCTCTACACTCACCATACGAAACACAGCAGCGTTAAGCTGCTATTTTACGCTGGTATTCTGTGAGAGTGTGGTCCTTCCCCGGTCGAGCCGACCCATTCGTGCTACAACTATACTACTAATATAGCTGCAGCATGGCTCTACCACGTAAAAAATTCTAAAATATAAAGTAACAACCAACGACCCTCTGCTTGGTTATTTCCTCATCATTAGGCATTATGAGCGGCACTATATTATATTATATTCATTCTGCGTAATTAACAGCTCCGAATTGAGCTTTGCACGGAATACTTTACTAAATTCTCTTAATAATTATTCGACATAATATCTAAACGATACTTAAAACGGTACTCATATGATTCATCTAGTGACTGTTAGACACCGACCTCTATTTTACAAGCACGCTGGACTATACACAGAAACATAATGAGGCGATTTGATTTTCGCTATTTTGGCGCTGATAGCAGAAGTGAGCTTCCACGGAACTAATAATAGAGATAGTGCAGTGTGACAAAATATATCGATAAAATTCTATAACAAAGCCTACCATTCTATTTGTGTATCATTTTAATATAATGCCATACAATAAATAAATGTATCAATAATACTTATGTCTTAGACACAAGCCATATAAAACAAAAATCGACGCTGCGTTAGTTCACCTACGTTTTTCTTCGTAACTATAGGATTTTGTTCCGGGTTTCACCATTGGGTACGTATAGTTTATTCGAGAGGATTAAAAAGGTCCAAGGGGAGAAAAAAGTGGAGTTCATTAATACAAAAAGAATTGTAAAGAATTTATTGTTACCCATTCATTGAGTCCTTGTAATAGAGATAATCAATAAGTTGCCAAAATATTATGCCTGTTTCAACAATATCTACAGGTGTAATTAGAATTTTACAAACTTAAACTTATAAATTACATTAAAGAATCAATACGACAAATCATTGACGTCATAATCAATTTGTTTTGGACGCCAATTCACAAGTGTTATGTTTTTTATTAACTGATTTAGTACAGAGTCGGTTGAAAACCTGTGAATTAATAAATATTTGATAATTTTCTGTTATCAGCGACTTCTATTTTTGTAAATAAATATAAGTAGAAAAAAACATCGATTAGTACTATCGACAAGGAACTCGTCAATCCTATTGAATTTTATGGTTTATTAAAAATAGGTAATTTACAGATAAATATGTTAGTAATAACATTAATAAGTGACACGTTTTGAAGAGCCTATATTATCAAATAGTTTTAATTTTTAAAGATAAACTGTAAATCCCTTACTTGTGGAATGTTTCCACATTTCCCTTTTAGTTACGAATTTTACATTATCATTGTTACTAAAAATACTTTTTATTATATTACTAATATGAAACAATAGAACTAAACAACATACACTATTTTTCTCGTTTAAAACTTCAAAATACCCTTAGATGTTTTGAGCAAAACAACTGCCATTTGCAAATTATGTCAAATTTAGTTCCCGGTACACTCAATGGCGGCGCTTCAAATCGGCACAAACGTTTTGTAGGGTATAGCCAGTCGAGTATAAATGGAGTTCAGTGCTCTGAGATCATACACACCGAACTCATACTCATACGCATACGCAATCTACACAGATTCTGCGCAGATGGAACTAAAAATTAATATTCAAAAACTGATGGTAGCCGGGCTAACTACGACATCAGGACGTCAAACATTTCAATCCCCCCTGTGACCATGGATTGCTGTAAAGCATCCGAAACGTCGGGAATTAAAATAAGTAAATCAAACGTGATAAAATCCGTAAACATAGGTTTATTCAAAGTTCAATTTTAACTAAGATAGTCCGTTCGTTAAGCGGCCTTCAAAATAAATCAATAAATTGTCATGTTGTCTCGTTTCGTGTGGAAAGTTTTCCGGTTTTACTTTTACGTTAGGTATGCGGGCTGGAGGTATTTTAATTTTTGATATCTAGTGTGCCGACAACTATCATTGAGCTGTGGTTGCTCAGGGGTTAAGCGCTCGCCTAAACTTTCACACCAAGTTCCGAACCCGGGTCGGGATCGATCTCCGTTAGCAGAAACTTAATTGGCGATTTTATCAAGTGCTCGGCGGTGAGGGAAAACATCATGAAGAAACGTGTTTGTTTGAGGAGTAAAAATATTGATGTTCGAAGTGTGAAGGTACGAGGTGTGAAGTCCGCCAACAATTACCTGTTATGAATAGAGCAGTCAGGTGTCCAACTGTAGGACTTATACGTTTCTGTAACTTTACTTTTACCTTTTAGACATCTTCTGTTTCTGTCTGATGCCACACAAGTAAAAATTTTTAACAGTAAAACGTTAGTCATTATATAAAAAAATTGAAACTCTCGTAAGTTTTTTATTATTTATTATAAAAGGTGGGATATGTACCAGCGAAACTTGTAATTATTAATATAATAATTAAAAATGTGTTGTTTCAATAGTAATAGTATTAATGAATTGATTGCAAAGTAATTTTGCTTGCAATTTGCAAACATTGAAATCAAACATTGTGTCTTACATTGAAACCGTATAATAATTGCTGTTAATGTGAAGATGTTAAATTCGGTTAACGTTAATTTTTAATTTTGAGTCATAGAATACACAACTTTTATCTAATTATATCGTGAAATATTAGAATCAGTTTCCATTTATAAACAAGTGAAAAATAATAATTAACAGCCTGCATTAACCCGCTGCACAGACTTTCCATTTCTGAGAGTTTTTAGAGCTGAGAAAAGTCAGTCCTATTGCGTGTGGGCGGATTTCAAAGGTTCTTGAAATATTATAATTTCTCAGACATGCTGTTTTCCTAACGAATTTCCTTTCACCACCGAGCTCCATTGTTTTCGTATAGTAATTCTTCTCAGCTTATGCTCACTGAACAATTTCTTCTTTTTTTTAAAATTTATTTCATACATTTTCTCGAAACATAAACTTGATAAAATATTGTTATTGAAATATCTTCATACCTAAAACAGATATAGATAGAACTTTTTATTGCATTCTAAATGATACAAAGGCGAACTTAATGCTAAAATGACATTCTCTGCCGGTTAACCTTAGGTAGTGTGGTGAGAACTATGGTTAGAGCCGCAATAAAAACCAAATAATAAGTTATTCTAACGTATTATTTAAAATATGTTAGAAACCTTGGTTATTTTCATATCATATATCTTCATAATTTCATCTTGTCATTTTTGTTAGTATCTTCTTTAAAATAAGGAATATTGTCACTTCTTTTCACATTCGTCTTAGTATAAAATACGGGCAGTATTAAACTGTATGAGTTTTTGTCACATCCGATGTATTGTGAAACTCCCCGTCGTGTCGGCCCCGGCGATGCGCTTCATTATTACTACGCACCGCCACATAATGTTGGAAGGTGTCAATGAAGAGACGTATCTTATTCTATATATTTAATCATGATATATCCCTTAAACACTAATAGAACGAGTCGTATGTGCACTACAGTAAAAATCACCGGTAAAATTACCTGACGTTGATTGCTAACGAGTACCTATTAAAAATTGTAGGCGGTATCGCTGTCTTATCGACTAATGAGGAAAGGGGCTCATGGCATTCAACATTAGTTCGACAAGTTGTGTACAAGTTGCATCAATTCCGCTTTGTTCAATAAGGAAAATGGCTTTTGCTTTGTTAACTAAACTCAGCAGTTACTATAACGAATCGACAATGAAAAAACTGTAAAAGTTGTTTGAACGTTTTGTTGAAAAGTTTCTACGTTATAGAACTAATTAAATAACTTTCCACCATATTCCGGATTTTATCGCGTTTGATTTTAACATAATATTTGAACATTTAAGCGTTAAAATTAAACGCATAAAATCAGTTATTTAGTTATATTCAATATACAGTATTCGGGTAAATATAAAAAAAGCTAAAAATATAATTGAACACATACTATTGATTTTATATATATGTATCCGAATACTGTATAACTCTCACGCCTATCACCCAGAGGGGAAGACAGAGACTATTATAGACTTCCATTTGGCACGATCGTGACATACGAGTACCTTACTCGCTGCTTTCACATCCATATATCTACGCAAACATGCTCGTTAAGGGTACTCAAAACTTGAAACATCTTCAATAATATTGAAACCAAATATGCTTTGTCACTCTTTCTTCATACAGTCTTAACAACTGAAGCATTTCTTTCTTATTCTTCGTCACACGCATATTGCAAACCAGACTCTTCTTGACTGTCACGTAATTGAATAATATGAAAAATATAGCCTTTGCAGTAACATTCAAACTGAAACTTCATAGTTACTCGTGCAGTCACTACCGCAGTGATATAATTATATATTCAGGTCTGTTGTTCAGTCTCAAAGTTTCCTTCTGTATGTAGATTATTTAAATTTAGATCTTTGAACTTTCTTTGAGTTATTTTTAATGCATAAATGGTGCAACGCAACTTTAATATACCTTTATTACAATAGTGCGCGTACAAATCAAAATAGAATTAAATAAATTTGATACTAACATTCTGGATTATTGCAAAGAAATGAACACAGGGCTACTTAAAAAACTAATTAATAATTTAAGAAATATTTTGTTGTGTTTTATAAGTACGGACTTTAAATTTCAAGTGAGTGGTACCAAAATGTAAGTTATAAGAAAAAAATTAGTTGATACGCTGATGTTGAAGTCCACAAATACTATCTTCCTACATCATGTCATCTTCTACCGATGACTTGCGTGGGTGATTTCACGATCTATTTTGTTAGCTTCACGATTGTAATAGTGAATTTAAGAAACACAGAAGATGATAAGATATTAATACTATAAGTAAAGTCAACCAAAACAATATTATTATAATCATTTTTTTATTTCTTTTTCTTTAATAACATTACACACTAACTGCACACTAGAAAAAGAAAGGAAGGAAAGGATAAAAAAGGATATAATAGCTTAAATTAAAAAAATGATATCCGGAAACAAAAAGAGCTGATGATCTTCAAATGGCTGAACAGATTTTTTTGGCGAAGAACACTCTCGATTAGACACTTTTCAAACGAAAAAACTTAAAACCGGTTCGTCCGTTCAGGAACTATGATGCCACAGACAGAAACACAGATACGAGTCGTCGAGTACAACAACGACCATCGCAAGTATAAATTAGATAAAAAGAAAGGAATTATACCAAGCGGTATCTGTAACTGAGTATCAAAATTAATAAATTATTGATATTAGCTACATAAAACTAATGTTTACTTGGCAGTTTGGCAATAAAGGCGATATATGAGAAACCATTCCATGTACTGGATTTCATGTTAATACAATATAAATATTATATTACGTCATAAGTAAAAATATAACGATGTGCATTATGGCGGAAATAATAAATATAAAAAACACCTTCATCATCATCCTTTATAAAAATAGTTTTGAAGATGTAAAAAATGCAATAATATTCTGTGTCTATCTAAATTTCGCTTAAATTAGTAATATATTATTAGAGCCAGTTTGGCTTGGGTGGTATCTATTAATGTCATTCATTTATTCAATTACATATTTTAAGATTATATTTATACGTGGTAGAGCCCCGCTGCAGCTATATTATGGTTGCAGAACGAATGGGTCGGATCAACCGGGGAAGGACCTCGCTCTCACAAAATACCAGCGTAAAATAGCAGCTTAATGCTGTTGTGTTTCGTATGGTGAGTGTAGAGAACGGGAGTCCCTTTTTACTGGGAATAAGGCATTCCATCTTAGTCCTCAAGGGTGACAACGCATCTGCAGTTTGATTCTTAATTGAGCATAAATGTAGATGTCTATGGGCCACAGCATCCACTTATCATCAGGTGGATTGTATGCTCGTTTGTCACCCTATTCTATATAATAAAAAAAATAATCATCAACGACCATTTCTTTTATTAATTTTTAATTTTCAAAAAAAATCTCCAAGTTTTTCGATCAAAATAATATAGCTTAGTTCAGTCCCGATATTGCTCACTACCTGTTTGTGAAGTTTCATTAAAATCTGCTTTACCATTCCGAATAGCCAAAATAATTAGATAGACAAACAGATAGAGAGACACACAGATAGACAGACAGACAGACATAGGACAAAAGTTTAAAAAATGGTTATTCATGTCTTTCTTTTACGCAAATAATCTTCTGAGCTCAATAAAAGGCAGTAATTTCGATAAAACAGATAGGCACTTCAATTTTAATTATATGTATAGATTATTTATCAGATCATATAAGTCCACAGCTGGACATTCACCTGGGTTTTCTACCCGGAGAGGTTTTCCTTTAATAGCCACAGTTGGCAGGCGGAATTTTAGTTCTCAGTACCAGATGTTTCTGCACCGTCGTTTGTTATACTTATATTACTTATTTTACTGGCTGGTTTACTTATTTTAAGTTTGACGTAAACGAGGTGATTCACAGTGTTATTTAGAAGAATTTCCCGTAGTCTCTCTTTACGACACCCACGGGACGTAAGAGGGTGCTAGATAATCTTAACACCATTGTACAGAAAAATGTATTGTAAGAAATTATTCCACTTCTGATGTTAGAAATTATTCTCAAAAGTATTTAAATAAAAGAACACTACTCGGTAACAAACCCTGCTTACTATCAGGACCCAATTACATGATAACATCAAAGTATGCAAACCAACAGCATCACTACCCATCTCAATGTAATACAGGGCACCCTCTCAGCAACACGATCTTCCTTGCCTACACTAGTAGAATACTCCAACGGAAATAGTAACTATAGTGGGACTCTTAGAATTACAGACTGATGCCTCTTATCCGCCTATGCGATACTTCATACTGCTAAAACAAGTGGGAGATTACCATACTACCTTCATTTGTTTGTATTTCCTTTTATTTTTTTACCCTCATTCCCAAAACAACCTCTCCTAACAGGAATCCGTCCTTGGGCTCCCTTTAAATATCAGTCTCCATCAACGGCATGGGGTGCATCCCCCCACCACTTAGGTCACAGGCGACGCGCTTGGCAATGGCTCTATGTTAGTACAACGTGCCGTCAGAGTAAAGTCAAGGCACTACGTTCGCATAACTTAACACAAGTGGTAAAGTTAAAAATTTTGTACAACCGACTTCAATATAAATCAAATGAGAATTAAAATACAACTAAATACGCATTATAAAGAATAATTTAAAAACTAGTGGTCAGATCTTGATAAAAATTTTATGAGACCACATGAAAAGCACCAGCTTACAAACGAAAAGAAGAATTATCAAAATCGCCTCAACAAGAAAAAAGTTCTGAGGTAAGATACATAAAAACATCGAATTGAGAACCTCCTCCTTTTTGAAATCAGTTAAAATACCTGATTAAGTCATAGGCACTACGTTAGCATAAATTAACAAAATAATAACTAATTAAGTCAAAGGCACAACGTTAGCATAACTTAACATCTACTTATGTCATAGGCACGACGTTAGCATAACTTAAGTTAGACGCGACAGAGGCACGACGTTAGCTTGTCCGCCTTTTACTTTTGAGAAAGAGGCACAACGTTACCGTATCTCAATATTACACTTTCAGAAAGGAAGCACTACGTTAGCTATTTCTGTCTCATGTGTAACTCACCTTCAAAGTAAGCATGGGGGCAAGCACACACCTCGTGTGGAGGCTAAAGTAACGTTACTGGCGTAATGTAACTTTCCCGTCTCGGCCCTTTCTGACCACCAATTTTTATTCAACAGCACACAATGAGTGAGCTCTTGAATATATTTTATACAGACTAAGCTTTTACAGAATTGAAAACATCGTCCAAATCAGATTTTAGTATAGGTACAACGCTTCCTACAAGAGTTTAACGCACGTCACAGATAACAAAATCTTCTCTGAGGAACTCAGCGCACACGCGGCACACATCGTACTATACACTGAAGATACAGGGCACCCAGCTAAACGCGCTGCAGCAAGTGGTTACGCTGCGTTCGCGCCAGCGAGCAGTTTCACTACACCAACGCCAGCGCGCCGCTGCGCCGCACCAGGCCAGCGAGCCGCCGCGCTACAATCACGCCAGCAAGCCGCTGTACCCCGCACCAGCGCCAGCAGCTGTCCAGACTTCAACACTGCAGGCATAGGCACCAAGTTTGCATACCTTCCAGTGGCTCCCAGTGACTGTTGACATAGGCAAAGCACAAAGTAACTACTACACCTAAAAACTTTTAAATATTGGATTTTACTCTTAAGTAGTTTTAATGTAAATTTTAGAGTATACCACGGTAAAAGCAAAAGACGTGGAAACAACTACGTCAGATGCACAAGCGTGCACTTAAGTAAATCCAACACAGGTCTCGCAAAATAGGTATCCAAAGTAATTTAAGATTGAAATAGATGTAAAACGTTTCAGGTGCTTGAAACAAATAAATAATCTGCTTTGCAAAATTAAAAATTAAAAGAAATGAAGATAAATGTATTGCGAACCATAGAATTCGGGGCTTCCAAAGTTCACCACACATTCTCTTAAGAAACTGCAACTGTGTGACATGGCACTCACAAACCATTGCACACATTGCAAAAACGGCAACTATGTGGAGAGACTGATCCCACCACATATTCCAAAGGGAAGGAGGCAACTGCGCAAGATCTACGCATTGCAAAAGGCAACTGCATGCAGAGGCGTAGGCCACTACACACATTGCAAATATAAAAAGCAACTGTATGAAAATGAGAATGTGATACATTGCAAAAACGGCATCACACCAATGGCAACAGTCATTTAATGGCTCGGTCGGATAGATATCCGCGTGACATGGCTCACCACTTGCAACGAATGCTGAACAAGCGTACGGTGTCCATTCGCCACGCCAAAGCACCATGTGTACGGTAGCCGCTTGAGTTGTCTTGGCGTAAGCTCCGCCGATAAGTTGCAGGCTGTAGCGGTGTAGCCTTAATCTTACCACACCAGACAAAGTTATCGCCGTTGCGACACCTTCCTCATTAATCATTATTGTAGCGACTTCTACGAACCTCTCGACATCATACTCCCATTTTGTCGACTACATAATATTTCGAGTGAACTGCAACACTTATCAACACATTAGAATACAAAAAAGGCTACAATTTTTTTTAATTCATAGCACGTTAAAGTTACACATTTGTTTCGGTACATCGCTTAAACATTTCGAACTTTAAAACCTAGCCCATGTAAATCATATTTCGCATGAACTATCAATTGTAACAAAACTCGAACAAGTCAAGGTTTCACTGAATGCAAAACTATAACTCATCAAGGTGCCTTAAAAATTTCTTTCAACATATTTGGGTACGTGAAAAAACAATGAACGCGGGTACTTTTAATATAAATCGAATAAAAAGACTTTTGGCTTAAAACATTTCACTTTATACTTTAACTTTACGCTTTAATGGTATGTCAATGTTGTAAATAGGGTAGCAAATTTCATTACGACATTTAATATAAAAACAAAGGTGATGCTTTTGTGACGCGAGGCGCTTCATAGTATTTTATCGACGTAATTACCTCGCACTATTCGAAGATTATAATATGTGGACGATAACAGGGACTATCCCACTTCTGATGTAAGAAATTATTCTCAAAACTATTTAAATAAAAGAACATTACTCGGTAATAAATCCTGCTTATTATCAGGACCCAATTACATGATAACACCAAAGTATGCAAACCAACAGCATCACTACCCATCTCAATGTAATACAGGGCAGCCTCTCAGCAACACGATCTTCATTGCCTACACTAGTAGAATATCCCAACGGGCATAAAACGACAGTGGGACTCTTAGAATTACAGACTGATGCATCTTAGTCGCCATTCCGCTTGCGCCGCCACTCTCGAGCGGTTGTGTTAGCTGAACGCGCTCTCATCCACGGGGTCAAGGCGCGAGAACGAGAGGGCATTCAACGTACGGACGTTGAATGCCCTCTCGCTCGCGCCTTCGCCTCCTGCTCACGCTGTGCAAAGCAAAAAGTGAGCAACTGAACTGAGAAGGTGTGAAAAGTGAGTTTGCTCACTTTTTTCACACCGTTCTTGCCCCACTGCCTCCTGGCAGGGAGGTTTGACCACTTATTGTTATTGTTTTTTGTTTTTGTTTTTGTTTGATTTGTTTGTATTTTGTTTCTGTTTCTGTAGTTTCTTAGAACAACGTCAATCCCTTGTTCTTTTCATATTAAAGATCCCCTCTATTTTTCCTAGTTTAGAACGTCACCCCCCTCCCTCTCCCTCGCCTACCCCAACATGTCCACTCTGGATATCTTTAGAGACTTCCTCACCCCAATATAACCAGATCCTAGGTCTACCTGTAATTGACGAAACCGTCTTCGTCAATCTCCTCACCTCCATTGCCCTCAGGCATGTCCCGCCCCGGGCCGGTCGCGACCTGCCCGACGGCCCCTATGGCTGCCCCGCAGACCGACTCGCCCGCGTCCTACGACTCCGACTCCCTGGAATGCTCGGACTCCGCGTCCGTAACGTGGTCCTCCCGGAAGAGGTCCGCCATCCAAACTGACACTACATCCAGTAGCTGTTCCACGGATTCCGATGGAATAATGACTGACGACACCCCCTTCACAAAAGTGAAATCCATGCGCGGCCCAAAACGCGCTGCTACTTCCTGCTCACCCCCTGTTACGGCAGCCCCTGCCGTCATCCGCACCTCCGTAGCCCCCACCGCTGCCCACACCCCGCAGCCCCCGCCGCTGCCTCTACGCCCACAGCCCCCGCCGCTGCTTATGTCCCCTTACTGTCGCTAGACATCCCCCGCCCTCCAAGCCAGCATCTCGCCCCCACCCTCGCCAACAATCAGGTCCCGTCCCCTGTCTTCCTCAGAGACAAGGCGCAATTTACCAGGCTCTCTAAAACCTGCTACGAAACAGGTATCAAGTACGATCAGGCCACCAACCTCGGTGAAGCTATCAAGATCATCCCCCACTCAATCGGTGACTTTCGTCGCCTTACCAGGCTCTTCACAGCCGAGCGTGTGTCCTACCACACGTACGCTCTTCCGGAAGAGCGAAAGGTCAGGGCCGTCATCCGGGAGTTCCCTTCGAACTCTCCAACGAAGACATCCTGGAGAACCTTAAGTCCCAGGGCTTCCCCGTCGAGGCTGTGCACAAGATGCACAGCAACAAGGGCAAGAGGTTCCCGCTTGCTCTTGCAATTCTGACAAAGGTGCCGGAGGCAAAAACCATCTTCCGGCAGGTACGCACCGTGTGCGGCCTGTCGAGAGTGAAGGTCGAGCTTCCCCATAGGCGCGGTCATCCGACGCAGTGCCACCGCTGACAACTTTATGGGCATGCGGCAACCAACTGCTCAGCCCGTCCCCAGGTGCGTTAAGTGCCTTAACCCACACAGCTCGAAAGAGTGCCCTCGGCTCAATAATGCCGAATCTCCACCCGCTTGCGTCCTATGCCAGCAGCCTGGCCACCCGGCCAACTACAGAGGCTCGAGTGCTTGATGCGAGCCGTGATCGCGCAGTTGTTGGGTGCCTTAAAAGTCATATGGTATCTGCGAGAACAGCTCCAATGTGAACTCTACTCTAACTCCAGCTGCCGGCAACACTTAGGACGAGATCGCGGCAGCTTCTTGTCTTGACTTTAAACCCTCCTTAAGATGAAGGGAGTTTGGCCAATATATTTTTTTATAGGATAGGGTGACAAACGAGCACACAGTCCACCTGATGGTAAGTGGTTGCTGTGCCCATAGACATCTACATCTATTCTCAATAAAGAATCAAAATGCAGATGCGCTGTCACCCAGGAGGACTAAGTTGGAATGCCTCTTTTCCAGTTAAAAGTGTCACCATACGAAACACAGCAGTGTTAAGCTGCTATTTTACACTAGTATTCTGTGAGAGCGTGGTGCTTCCCTGGTCCAACCGACCCATTCGTGCTACAACTATACTACTAATATAGCTGCAGCATGGCTCTACCACGTATAAAAATAATACATGGCAGTGGCACGTTACTTACCGTATTATTGATATTTTAAAGATTCTACTTTATCCTTTCTTTAACATATACACGTAGAGGACTGAGTATTTTGTTTCATTCTCTTTTTCATCTTAGTTTATTTGCCTAGTTAGTTCGTTTCAAGGTGGTTGACTTTGTTTGTACGAAAAGCGTTCCTATTACGGGCTTTATGGCTCTGCAGAATAGTTCGATTCTGGTTTTATATATTGGAGATGTTTTTAGAAGAAGAAATGTTTGAAAAAAATTGATGAAATTTTAGCATTCATATAGTTACATTTGTATTGTTTTATACGTAGATATGAAAAAACTATTTGCTTTTCTATTTTGTAAAAAATAACTTACGTTATAAATTATTAAAAAAATGTCTTATTTTAGTTTATACAATATATCTTTTTTATTATAAACGTCTATGTTTTTATATCTTAAGAAGGTACTTAAGTCATTTAATACATTTTCACAGGTAAATATGGTATATAATATATTTATTCACATCACGGTTTCTCGAGTCGTTACACATCAAAATTCATAACATAATATATTAACAGAATACGAAATAACTTCAGAAGGTATTTATTTTGCCATCCAAAATTTAATTTGCACAGATATTATTAAAATGCATGCATCAAAAGTTTAAAGAAGTATTTTCAAGAATATATTAAAATCTTCTCAATAGAATAACACAAAATGGCTCCACAAATCGATTTTTAGAATGTTTTAATTTAATTTACAGGGTTATTTTGCAGTATATTCCCAAAATTGCAGAGAAAGTTCAAAATAAGTAATACAGGCTAATTGTAAAGAAAAATTAATTTTAAAAAAAATCTCTAATTTTCTATCCTTTTTATGTATTAAAATCAGAATGCGTGGTAATGCATTACATTATCTGATGGTCATTCATAAATATCCAACGTCTACTATTTTACTACGCACGCACATATTCATAAGGTTCGCTCGGCAAAAACGTTGTGCATTGAATTGCACACAGAGGAACAAAAATATTCAAATGCCATCTTTGACAGTCTGGTTAGCAAAGAACCAGACCTCTTGTCTCCAGCAGCAACGACTAGTCGTGGTTACATTTTATTCAGAATATTAACTTGACCCCATGATTTTACTCAGAAAATGGCAAAAATACAGTCATCTTTTAATATTTATGTCATTTACTTAATCTAGAAGCCTCTGATGCCGCCCCGGCCTACCCACGTAGCATACATTTTAACAGTAGTAGAGCCACGCTGCAGCTTCTGCTCGAACCGGGGCAGTAGCACGACCTCACAGAATACCAACGTAAAGTAGAAGCTTTGCTTCTGCGTTTCGCTTGGTTAGAGCAGGTGGCCGGAGGCCCCCCCCCATAACATGGTAGCGGAATTCAAAAAGAAAAGACTACCCTACCTGTTACCTAGTTATATATTTTATACTTTGTTTTACTCCTCTTTATTTCTAACAAATTAAATTTCAGCGTAGATAAGTTTATTTTCTTTCTTTACACCTGCCGAGTTATTGAGGTTGACTATAATAAAACAATGTGATAATATGTTTTCATATAAATCTAAAATTAGATTAGACGTATCTGGGTTTAATGAATATTCGCTGTAGCATTATTGTATAACTAAAAATACATTTCTTAAGTACGTATAATTTTTTGTTGACGATATTTTGATTCTAATATCTGGCTAATACCTTTTTAATGACCTTAGTATCTGGTCCGAATCCCAAATGCTTACGAGTACAAAGTTTTATATTACGTGTGTTTTTTTTTTACTTCCCATGGTATTATAATATATCCTGTTTATATGGTTATTTGGAAATATTACCATGGTCAAAATGACCTTAATGGGGTCAGTTTGGATCGCTACTTTCACTTCCCTTAACAGGCTTACTTGTGAACAGATCCTGCTTATAGGAACGGTCTGCCTTAGTTTTCTTAAAGTGCACTTATTTACATATCTTAATTTTATAGCTCGCGCTTATTACAGCTACAAGCTTTCCTATTAGTTATAAGTTATAATATTTTTGTTTTTTATGGATTTGTGTTCTTAATACGCCTGCAAAATTTCATATTATTAAGATGTCTGGAAATAGGTGAAAAATAAATTACACAATTCCACTTCATTCATATGTACATGGATACATACAGATCAAGCTAACGTAAGTCGTGTAAAAAAAGATGCTACCTATATAAATATAAATGTAATTTATCTCTGCTGCTACCTGCAACATGAAAACTTTATAATCAGCCGTGGCCGGGGTAAAATGTAGACACGGCAGTGTGTCAAATAAGTTAGGGAAAGAATATGGCGACGCACAGGCAGTGCGCAAATTATTTTCACGAACTATTTTGAACCACATTCAAAACTCAAAACCTTTTACCTTGTAATTATTTACACCTAATAAGGACCCGTTGAATACCTAGACTCTTAAATTTTATGAATAAATCTAAAATAACAATAATAATTTCCTCCAGACCACATTTCGGTCACGATGGCCACTGGAGACTAGTCATCTACGTAGGACAGTATTAAAGTGTCCGCGATTATGCGCAAGCAAAAGTGTACTTACTCTCTATTCTCTCACTCTCATGGGATGAACTCACTCCTTGAACTCGAGATCAAATGGGACTCGATGGGTTGGTAATCCGAAACGACCGAAGAGACATCACGCGCAGGAGCAACGGTTTTATGTGCTTTTTGAGGCACGGGGAAAATAAAGCTAACTCGCTGATTCCGAGTTACTGCTGAGAATTTATTGACAGAAAAATCTAATAACTGACTTTGGTCTGACCCGGGGTTTAAGACTGACCTGAAGATCACGTCTTATCAATCAATCACGTTTGCGACTACTAGAACAACAAGGCAGCTAAAAAAACTTATAATACTTATATGGCCTATAGTTTTTAAGTTATTAACGTCCGAAAAATGCAATTTTATCACTCACTGCCTGGTTCACTGACTCACTCATCAAAAACCTAGGCCACTTCTAGGTTAAGTAGCCGCTGAGGTCTACGTAGAAACGTAAAATGTGGTATCAAAGTAGATCATTAGGCGTCATCATCATCATCATCATCATGTAGAAGCAGTTCCAAGAACGTTGTACATTCCTATAGACCTTGACGCTTGGCAACCATTCAAATCTCAAATATTTTATCGGGGAAGCCGACAACGCTAAACTTCGTACCGAACTTGGCCTTCTTTCTCATTTGTTTTTGTTTTTTTTTTTTTTCATAGAATTAAGGGCGACAAAGGAGCACATAGTACACCAGATGGTAAATAAGACACCTACGTCTATCCTTGAATCGAATGAAATAAAAGAGTTTCCGCATCGTCGTGTTGCTATTTTACGCTGGTATTCATTCGTGCTGTAGTCATGATATAGCTTCAAATTTTACCTCTACAAAGCATAACAACAAATTACAACATTGATGCTAGTTTTAGTAAGACCAGGCGCGGAACAGATATTTTAGCTTAGCTTAAATCTGCTGTACTTATAAAACAAATACTTAATCTGTTTTACAGGTGACTTCAAGGACGTGTGCTACACATGGAACAATAAAATGCAATAAAAAACAAGGACGATATGAATCTAAGAAATATGATTGGTGAAATTCCACTAGTTTAAGTTCTTCAATGTTGAAAACAAATTTTAAATCTTGCGGTAAAAAACATAAGATTTCATTTAAAAATGAAAATTTCGTTTTATTTTTTCAATTTTGATAATATTTTACGACTTTAGGCTGAATTTTATACCTTTTCTCTAAAATAAACAGAAACAGAAACAGAAACAGAAACTTTTTATTCAATATAGATTATAAATAATACTTATTGAAAGTCACTCTTTGTCTAATTACCACTGGTTCGAAAAAAACCTCTGTCCTGGGAAGAACCAGCAAGAAACCCAGCAGGACTTTTTTTAAATAACAGCTTACAATCATGTATATTACACAATTAACCACACAAAACAAATTAGAAACAGCCTGGCAGCGAACACCTCATTCCAGGGTTATTATCATCCATAAATTCCTTAACATTATAATAACCCTTTTATACAAACTATGTTTAATAAAGTTTTTGAATTTTGAGCAGGTCGAATTTTGTATATTTTCTGGGATTTTGTTGTAAAAGCGTATACATCGCCCCAAGAATGAATTACTGACTCGGTGGAGTCGAGTAACTGGTACTACTAGCTTGTGTTTGTTCCTAGTATTTACAGAATGAACATCACTTATTTTTGTATAACTACTTTTATTTTTGTGTACGTACATTACATTTTCATAAATGTATTGAGAGGCCAAAGTTAATATATTAATTTCTTAAATTTTTGTCTGAGCGACTCCTTAGGTTTTAAATCATAGATTGCTCTTATGGCCTCTTCTGTAAAACAAATATAATTTCAGTATCAGTTGCGTGTCCCCATAGCAAAATACCATACGACATTATGCTATGGAAATAGCTAAAGTAAACAAGTCTAGCCGTTTCCACACTGGTAAGATTTCTAATCTTTTACAGCATATGCTGCAGAACTAAGTCTGCTTGCTAACTTTGATATATGGGGCTCCATTGAAGCTTCGCGTCTAGTGTTATTCAAGAAAAATGGTGGTATCGACAAGACTCAGTTCTTCCCCATTTAAAATTACATTAGTATTTAATTGTCTGACATTTGAGTCATGAACTTCATACATTTCGTTTCATTGCTATTTAAATGCAAGTTATTAACATTTAACCAATTTACTAATTTAGATATAGCATTATTTACTTCGTCATATTTTAATAATTGTCGTTTTAATTTGAAAATTAATGAAGTGTCATCAGCAAATAATACTATATTATGGTTATCCCCTACTATGTAAGGTAAGTCATTAATATATACAAGAAACAGAAAGGGCCGAGAACTGAGCCTTGAGGCACGCCCATTTGTACTATCGACCGGAAGAGCTCATACTATTAATGACAACTTTTGAGTTCTGTTACTTAAATATGAAACAATTAATTTAAGAGCATTACTTCTTACACCGTAGTGTTGTAGTTTCTGATTAATGTTTCATGGTGAACACAATCGAAGGCTTTGGATAGGTCACAGAATATACCCAAAGCATCCTGTGAATTCTCCCATGCATTGAAAATATATTTAATCAGCTCAACACTAGCATCAGTTGTCGAGCGACCCTTGTGAAACCGAATTGATTTTTATGAAGTAAATTATTAACATTAAAAAATTAACATTTGATCAAGAATAATTTTTCAAAAATTTTACTTAGTGTTGGCAGTACAGAAATGGGTCTAAAATTGGCGGGGTCTAATGTACTACCAGATTTAAATAAAGGTATTACTTTACTATGCTTCATCAAATCAGGAAACACACCATATTCGATACTAGTATTAAAAATAATAGCTAGTTGAGGCGCGATTATATCGATTATAGACGCAATAACTTTAACGGAAATGCCCCACAGATCCGCAGTTTTCTTAACATCAATAGTTTTAAAATATTTTACAATATCTTTTGATGATATTTTATGAAATGTAAAATTCTTTGTACACGCATTTACATTTTGTTTAAGCAATGATTCGGCGACGGCAGGAGAAGAATTCAGTGACATAGTGGTTAAGATCGGAATATCCGTAAAATACTTCTCAAAACCATTGCAACATCCTGATCTGATTCCGTTAATTTGTTGTTAAAACTTAACCGGTAGTTTGAATTATGAGAGTTGACCTTACCAGTTTCACTATTAATTATACTCCACGTCATTTTAATTTTATTAGAAGCCGTCTTAATTTTGTTGCTCAAATGCAAAGACTTGGCTTTGGAGCACACTCCTTTAAATATTTTTGAATATTTTTAACATATTCCTAAATTGACGCTAGGTTATATGACCTTTCATGGTAAAGTTCATATAACCTTTGTCTCTCTTATGGACTCCTACTGTCGCCCATTCATTGAAAGCCTTCCGACTGTTCAAGGAGAACGTTTTAGAAGTAAAATATTATCAAATTCATTGCAAATAAGTTTAAACACTGTTCCATACAAAAATTTGGATCATTTTGGTATGAAAGTGATGGAAGTTTCTTCACTATGTTACTTCTAAACTTCTCCAAGCGAAGTGCATTTACAGGAACAAACACAATTTTCTCATCTACTTGCTTTTGTGAACATAAGGTAACGAAACTAACTGTCCACAGTGATCAGAACTCAATTTTGAATTATACATTTATGCAACGGCTTAACATTTGTAAAATGTTATCTATACATGTTGCACTACATTCAGTAATACGCGTTGGCTCTAAAATAAATTAAAAGACCATATGATTTAAACAATGATCTAAATTTAATATTGGTGGAGGAAGCTTCTAGGAGATTGATATTAAAGTCTCCACATATTACAACAGATTTATTCTGTTTATTGCTTAACAAAACTTCCTCCATAATTTTTTCAAAAGTATTGTATATAGAACATGGGGTCTGTATACGCACACAACAATGAGGTGCTCAAACTCAACACATGCCATTTCTACAGTTCGCTCAACAGAGAGGCTCACAATATCTTTACGTTCCTTACATGATAATAATTTACTAGCTAATATTAACGAGCCACCTCTTAAAACCGTTTTCTATTGAACGAACTGACCACCTGGTGATTACTGAAATTAAACATTATGTTATAAGCTTTTAACCAATGTTCAGTAATACATAAAATATGAATATTGTTGCTATTTAAGAACAATTCAATTTCTAGCTCTTTGCCTATCATGCCTTGTATATTCTGATGCACCAGGTGTAAACAATTTTTATTATCAGTCTGTATTATGACTCTGAGTCATACAATGAAGGTTTTGTAAGCTACATTCTAAATTATTTAAATTATTATAACTGCTAGAGATTACCTCTATTGTCTCATTTTCTAATTTAAATTACTTGGAACTGATTCCAAATTACATATTAAGTCATTACACTGCTCAAAAGAAGCAGATGTCGGTGTAGCCAAGTCCTTGGCTGAGTTAATATATAAACAATAAGATAGCACATTTGCTATCTGTCTTAAATTATATTTGGATAGGTAATACCTATCTCTAGTCAAAAATTTCTCAATTAAATTATTTATGTCTATTAAATTAATTATATTATTATAATTATAACAATTAGCTGTCAAGTTTATATTGTTATTAAATGAAAAGTTATTCATTAATAAATTTAAATTGTATCTTATTTTATTTTCCTGTGGCCAACCCTGTATGTAAGGCAATGTAAACAAGATAATTTTATGTACATTTAAAGTATTTAGATGATCAATATATTTTAATAATTGAGTTTTGTTTACATTGCCTCTTCTCCCAACAAAATTATTAATGTGCTATTAGGGCAAAACTTACTAGTTAAAACTTTATTCATTATATGACTAAAGGATGCTCAGGCATACAACAATTACTAACCTGATGTCCTTTTAAACAGTTATTTAACATTGTGCCCAAATTTTTGCCTATGTCATCACAATACATAATAACTTTATTTTTATTAATATTTAAATTACTTTTTAAGTTAATATTCTTTGTTATAGTACTGTCATAGAGTGTAGGTGAAAATAATGAGTCCTTACTGTTATCATTATTTTTACATATTGTCCCCGATGAACCTGGTATGGAGCGCTGATGCTCACTCTGATGTTTAATTAAGGAGTCAAAGCGCTCCTCATTATACTTACATGACTTTACCAGATCATTCATGGCCAATATGTGTTCTTTTATCTCATCCTGAGCCGATTCATATTTATTTGATATACTTTGTAGGAGTTTTAAGTGATAAAATTGTTAAATTTAGACACTCTATATCAGTCTCATAACAGTTATTCATATTTTCCACCTCAATTGAATATAATTTAAGTTTATTAATTAATTCTTGCTTTTCTTTACATACATTTATATAATTTTGACATTAATTTTAGTTTTAATTAACTTTTGTACTTTCCTAATATATTTATTAATTTTATGTATTTCTTTAATTTTCTTCTACTGCAGGTAATCCTTGCTGCTGTTCTTGATGTGACATAATCATCACCAGTCAAATCGATTGTTGTGGAGGGTTGCAATGATTTAGAAGATTCACATTCTATGAGCTCATTGAACAGACTTTGAGTTTGGGACGCTTTCAAGTTATCTATGTATTGTTTTAATTGCACAATCTGCTCATTAGCCTCACTTAACTGTAACTGCAATGCAGCAATTAATCTGAGGGATTCCTCATATTCCTTGCTGCATTGGTCAAACTCATCAACTGTTCTCTGAAGTTCATCCTTTTCTTTTAAAACAAAAGTATATTCTTTATGCAACTTAACCATATCACTTTTTAGCTGAGTATTTTTAGCAATTATATTTATTATTTCCTTTTCGTTGTCATCCCTTTCTTTACACACTGCTCCTTTGACGCCTTAAGTTCTTGAAGCGCCATTTGAAGTTGGTTCTCCAATTGGCGCGTTTTGGCGTTGCGTGTATTCATTTTACTATTAAGTGTAAATAGAAAAGAAAACAAAGAAAGAAACCGAAGAAGCAGAGTAAGCAAATGTCCAGATCTATGGGTTTATTTACAGATCTCAAATTAAATTATCATGTAAATAATTCAAATGAAATCAGAACAACACTTACTTAAAAGATAAATCTTAAAATGTTAAAGGGATAACAAGAATAACACTTACAGTAAGTTTAAACGATGTTCATTACAGCTGTCACTTTTGGTTAGAACACTAAACACAATTTAATTAAAATACTTATGACTTTTACTTATTTTACAAATAAAAATAAGTCGTATTTAACAACTGTAACTCAAAATTGAGGTGGATATTATCAATTTACAATTTTTAATTTTTTAAAATAGTTGGGAGCAAGTATTTTACAACTAGTCACCGGGGTTGCCACAGCAAAAACTCAAAGAATATCAAATATTATATTCTTTTCACTTTTTATTAATTACTTTTGCTTCACATTTTCTAGTAGTTGTATCAAAAATATTTTTTGTGATTGAATACCGAACATCTTTACGTTTGAAAACATATCATAGTAATTAATATTATAAAATGTGTCATCAAAAGAATTTAATGTTGGCAGTCTATTAGTTAGTGATATGAGTATTTTTATAATTGTTGTAAGTATATTCGAATTAATTAAATTCTTGGCAATACATCCTTCAACCCTAATAAAATAGTTATTGTTAATACACCCATCATTAAAAGTGAATTACAAACTATTTTCATTAATTCGAACCGTTTCTGTTAGTGACTCTTTAGTGTTTAAAAGTAGCAATAAATGTTTATATTGATCGGCTTCTATTTATATTGTGAAAATTTAATTACCTTTCGTATTTAGTGTAAATGATTCAAAAAGTTATAACAGTAAGTAATGATTTTAATTCTATAAATAGGTCCTGCCTTTAGAAAAATATAATTAAACTGAAAAGCCGGTAGTTGATTATTAATGGCTAACGAGGTTCATAATTCAAGTGCCAAAAAGCTTTCGAGCTCATTATTATGTTCCTTAAGATGAAGTTACCACAAAACTCTAATAGCTCCCATGTAGGAACTACACACCATTTATATTTAAGACATTGACATCAATTTCGAACGTGAAAATCCCTGGACATCTTGATTAATATCGGGTAATGTCACGCGTAGAATGGATGTTGGGGCGGCAAACGTAGAACCATGGTATAGCGGTCATTTTCAAGGAGCTTCCGCAGTCAATTGTTTGTGAGAATATAATATGAGAAAGAAAGGTTCTAGAGAGGCAGTAGGGCAGCCGTCCACTAAATGGAGTGACAACTTGGTAAGAGATGTAGGAAGTTTATGGATGCAGGTGGCTCAGACTTATAAATGTATGAATGAGATGACTCATCCTAAATGGACTATGTTTATATTGTGATCTTATATATCTACTCTTAGTCAATGAGATAAGGCAGGTCTTAGCAATACTATATATATAAAACATAAACATAAACACTCACGCCTGTCACCCAGAGGGAGGCAGAGACTACGGACTTCCATTTGGCACGATCCTGACACTTCTCTCGCCTCCTTTACATCCATATATCTACGCATACACGCTCGTCGGTTAAGGTACTCTAATCTGGCCCATTTTCAATATATCGCCAATTTGGTCGATAAAACTTCGTCTAGGGCGTCCTTCCGACTCTTCCGTTCACTTTTGCAACATAAATTTGCTTTGTCACTCTTTCCTCGTTCATTCTTTCTACATGACCAAATCACCGAAGCATTCCTTTTTAATCCTGGTCACAACGTCATCTTGCAAACCACATTTTCTCTTATCACACTATTTCTCACCCTGTCATTCAGATTCAGCCCTAGCATACTCCTTAATTACCGCATTTTACAGCATTTATTCTACTCTCATGCTTCTTCTGCCAGACCCAACTTTCATTACCATACATTAAAGTAGGGATTAACACAGCATTATGAATTGCCATACGTGCCTTTTTTGACAAATTCTGACTTTTCATAATAGCATGTAGAGTCTATTTCCTGCGTTCACTCGTCGTTCTATATCCTTATCATATCTACCATCCCTGCTAAATAAACATCCCATAATGATTTGCGCACTGCCTGTGCGTCGTCATATTCTTTCCCTAACTTATTTGACACACTGCCGTGTCTACATTTTACCCCGGTCACGGCTGATTATAAAGTTTTCATGTTGCAGGTTGCAGCAGAGATAAATTACATTTATATTTATATAGGTAGCATCACTTATTACACGATTTACATTAGCTTGATCTGTATGTATCCATGTATATATGAATGAAGTGGAATTGTGTAATTTATTTTTCACCTACTTCCAGACATCTTAATAATATGAAATTTTGCATTTTATTTATTTTGAAATTTTGCTACTAGTACGAGGCTACCACTCGAGAACCTTTTCGCCCCATTTTCGAGCTATATGGCCGGCCCATTGCCACTTCAGCTTACTAATCCGTTGAACTTTGTCGGTCACTCTGGTTCTACTGCGGATATCCTCATTTCTAAGTTTATCTCGCAGAGAAACCCCGAGCATAGCCCTCTCCATAGCTCGCTGAGCGACCTTGAGCTTCCTCATACGGCCAGCAGTGAAGGAACACGTCTCAGTTCCATAAGTCATCACTGGCAACACGCACTGGTTGTACAATCTCGTTTTTAAGTTTTGAGGTATACGCGACGAGAAGATGTGTCGTAATTTTCCGAACGCTGCCCCGCGGAGATGAATTCGTCGATCGACGTCTCGGTCGAAATTGGACTTACCTAGTCGCACTATTTGTCCAAGGTAAAATACTCGTCAACAATCTCGAGCTTAGTGCTCCCAACAACTACCGACATAGGTGTGACATGGACGCTATACATGATCTTTGTTTTGTCCATGTTCATCTTAAGACCTATCCGTTGGGGGGCACTATTGAGGTCATTGAGCACAGTGCTTAGGTTCTTTAGCCATTCTGCCATAAGGACTATATCGTCAGCAAAGCGAAGTTGAGTAATGTACTCGTCTTTGATGTTAATACCGTATCCTTTCCAGTCCAGTAGCTTGAAAACGACTTCCAATGCAGCGGTGAAGAGTTTTAGGGATATTACGTCACCCTGTCTTACACCTCTCTGCAGTTGGATAGGTTTCGTACTCTGGTTATGTACTCGGATAGCCATCGTAACCCTACTGTGAAAACACTTCAGCACTTCGATATACCGACAGTCAACTTGGCACCGCTGAAGGGACTGCAACACCGCCCAAATTTCGACGGAATCAAAATACGCAAGTCATAGTGGCAAATTGTACTCCTCGGTCTTCTGTACAATTTGACGAATGGTATGTATATGGTCAATGGTGCTAAAGCCTTTTCGGTAACTGGCTTGTTCGGAAGGCCGGAAGTCGTCGAGTCTGCGTGCGAGACGCGGCTCAGAAGGGAAATCGGTCTTTAGTTCTTCAAGAGAGCGTTGTCGCCTTTCTTGAAGAACAAGGCCACCGTACTTCTGCTCAACGCCGCCGGAGTAGTGCCACCATGGAGGGTGGAATTAAAGAGTTTCTGAAGGACTTCAAGTACCGATTTTCCACCCGCTTTCAGAAGCTCCGCTGTAATTCCATCCTCGCCCAGGGACTTGCCGTTTTAAGGTGCTGGAGAACCATTATAATCTCGCTCAGACTGACGTCCGGTATATCATCGGAATACTATAATTATACAACATAGAAGTTGCCGTATTACAATTACAAACGAAACATTTAATTTAAAATATCTTGATGGAAGTTCTCATTCTAAACTTTTTATTTTTCCAAGGAGCAAAATTAATAAAAATATTTTCTCCGTCACAATGACGTCCACGCGACGAGCTTGGACTCAATGGACTTTTATTCTCTTATTATTAGGCTCTTGGTTTTTAATATTCCGTTGGTTTAAGTGTATCTTGGAATAATCAAAGACGATGGCAGCAGACACAGACGTATGATTATGTACCATAGGATAGAGGCAAAAACAATTCTGTGGTATTTTTTTTAGGAGAGGGCCAAACGAGCATACGGCTCACCTGATGGTAAGTGACTACCGCCGCCCATGAACAACTGCAACACCAGGGGAATAGCAGGTGTGTTGCCGGCGTTTTAGAAAAGAGTAAGCTCTTTTCTTGAAGGTCCCTAAGTCGTATCGGTCCGGAAAAATCGCCGGTGGTAAGCTATTCCATAGAGAGGTCGTACGCGGAAGAAAACTCCTAGTGAAACGTACAGTGGTGGACCGCCAAGCATCCAGATGATGTGGATGCTATAGGGAATTTTGCCGCGAAATTGCGGCTAAATTCACATTGCTATCATCCACAGAATATTCAGTGAGGATTTATTAACTTACTAGCTAACATTTGACAGAACCTTAATCTTTTTATATATGCTAAGCCCAAGCTTATATGAAAGCATATCAGTCTCCTTTATTATGTCATAGCTCATAGCATAGTCTCTGTGAGAATGTGTCGATGAGTGTTTGTGGTGGGACTCACTAAGTTTTGTCTATGATACTATGGCTTAGCGTCTATTGTTACCAAGGAATTTAGCACTGTTTCAATTTACGCTTAAATTGATTGCTAGCTAGCGCTAAACGTACATAAATCACTTTAGTACATTTGATACTGTCCTCTACGAATTGCACTTTTACATTTTCAAAATTGCAATTATTACAAAATTAAACGGACACAAAAATATTACAGTTAAAATTTGTATTCATATACATATTATAATCTTAAGTGACAAAGTAAATGTTAACATATCTTCAAAAAATTTTAGATTACATTTTAGGTAAAATAAATATGAGACCAAAAAGCATTGTCAGTCAACACATTTATCATTCCTGACAAATCATCCCTAGTAGCGTTCATAGCTTTATCATTGAAAAGCGAAACCAAAATAAAATGTTTTTGATTTGAATTCAAACTTCTTTCAGACTCTTTTTTGAAGAAGAAAAATATAATGATGCAACTTGCAGGCAACGTGAATTTAATCGTGAATAGTGACAGCGCGGCAAACTCTGTTAGTGCCCAGTATTTATGAAGGCTACTTGCTTAAACGTTACACTAGGATTTTCTCCTGTATCGTGAAGGCAGTTTACATACATAAAATTCACTAGGACAAACGTTTAGACCCGAAACTACTTTACAAATATTTGTTCCGTGCGGGATTTGAATCCGCGGCCCTCGGGGACGCAACTCATTGCTCAGCCGGCCTCAGGAGGCCTAGGTTCAGTAGTGGACTTTAATAGGATGTAACGGTAACGGTAACGGTAATGAAATATTATTCAATTTAGCTGTAGTTAATACATATCCTTGTTGATTTAACTATAATAGAAATTGTCACATTGTTATTTGCATTTTAAGCACATTTTGCTCCCTGAATCGACTTACCTTTCATTTAATAAATGGATTCTATACGTTGTCTCATGTCCTACATGTCCAAAATTGTTAGTAACCAACAATTTTAGACATGTAGGACACAACTGTTGTGTAGTAAACTTGTTGCATGTCGAAAATGAGCACGATGCTATAATCCCAAAAGTGAAATATTAATTGAGGTGAACGTTTGCTAAGTGTTTACAAACCATTTAAATTTACTTAAGGTCACCTTTACCGTATTCCTTTGTTCATCAATTTGCAAACTGTATCTATTCCGGAATTTAATAAGAAAATATTATAGTTTATATTTCAAATGACTTTTTTATAAATAAAGTAAGAGAAGACTTAGGAATGCTAGCAAGACCTTTGGCCTCTGATGGAGGAAGGTATAATAATCTAGTACCGTTATCGGATGCAAATATCTAGGCCGCAGGCGGAAACACCTTCAACTACACTTGCGAACTGTCTGGTATTGCGATTGCCAAACCGCCTACAAAGCGTGGTGATTATGGCTACTCCTTACTATTGAAGAAGTGGATGGAGATATATAGATAGCGGATAGAATAATAACAAAGCATACTACATATCCTTTTAAGATATGCAGGGGATCGAATTATGCAGGTGGCTCTGGACCGTACTTTGTGACATTACTTACGGGAGTCCCAAGTTCAGGAGTGGGCTCGCAAGATATTGATGATGATGAGAGAAGCGTGAAAAGGGAAGGAAGAATAATAGCCTACATAAGTCGATGCACGGTGGCCTTATCTAATTTTTGAAAAGGATTTAAAAAACTCCTATCCTTTTTCGATTTGTGTAAAGTGGATAACTTTGCACAAACATTGCTCTACCTAGAAGTACCTGCATACTACGTTTGGGATAAAAGAAAGTTCCAAAGGAGAAAGAGAGGAGCAAACGTTGAAGGCTGGCCAGGAGTCAAAAAAGAGCATTTTCTGGGCAGGGTTTATACTCTGCATCCGAACAATACAGAATGCTATCACTTCTATGCTTATTCATGAGAACCAGGGCCCAATTTCGTTTGAAGCGTTAAGAACTGTAAATGGTCATGTATATTCCACGTTCCAATCAACATGCAAATCTATCGGCTTGCTTGAAGATGATCAGCATATGTTCGCAGCAATGAAAGAGGCAGCACTTTGCCAATCACCGCAAATGATTTGGGATCTTTTTACGATTATTTTGGTGTTCTGCCAAGTAACAGACCCTTTAAGCCTTTGGGAGAAATTCAAAGAATACCTATCTGAAGATTTTAAAAGGCAATTAGAAAGACAGGGAGATGTGGATGTAGAGCACATAACAGATGTGGTATTTAAAAAATGCCTTTCGGTAATAAAAGATGCCGTATTAGCATTGGGTGGACGGCTACTAAAAGAGTATGGGTTACCTCAGCCAAGCAAAGAACAACAATTTGAAAATAGAGAGTTTCTTAAAGAGACAAGTTACGACTTAGCATCATTAGAAAATACAGTTAAAATAATGAAGGATCACTGAATGACGAACAAAAAGCAGCTTACAATCAAATTAACAAAATATTCTTTTAGATGCTCCGGTTGAAGAGGCAATACATTCCTCATAAATTTGTTATTAGCAAAAATTAGAAGTACTCGCGGAATTGCTTTAGCTGTGACTTCTTCTGGGACACAGCTACACTGCTTGATGGTTGACGAACTGCTCATGCTACCTTCAAGTTACCACTTAATTTAACAACAGCTGATACTCCCATTTGTAATATATCGAAACAACTTTGTTTCGAGAGCAAAATTACTTAATTTTGCTGAAGTATTAAAACATACGAAAATTATAGTGTGGGATGAAATAACCATGGCTCATAAGGATGGCGTAGACGCTTTAAACAGAACTCTACAAGATATAAGAGGAAATGAGAAGTTAATGGGTGGTGTAACGGTTTTGCTGGCTGGAGATTTTAGACAGACTCTACCAGTAGTGCCAAAAGGAACTAGAGCAGATGAAGTTAAGGCGTGTCTTAAGAGATCCACTTTATGGCCTCTTATTAAAATCCTCAAGCTCTCGAAAAATATGCGGGTACACTTAGGAGAAAAAGAGTCTGCTGGTGGATTTGCGAATCTCCTACTTGAAATCGGCAACGGTGATTACCCGATAAATGACGGAATAATAACCATCCCTGATAATTTGTGCACAGTTGTATTTACGTTACAGGAGTTAATATTCAAAATTTACCCGGATATTGCTCATATCCACAATAAGCCAAAGGAATGGTTTTTTGAACGTTCTTACCCCGAAAAACGACCAAGCAGCGGCAATTAACGATATACTGTTAACGTCTTTTGAGGGGGGAGAAATGGTGTACACGTCAATAGTATCTGTGTTCAACACAGATGACGCAATTAACTACCCTATCGAATTTCTTAATTCACTGAAACCATCGGGTCTTCCACATCATAAGCTTATTCTGCGCGTGGGAACTCCTGTTATGTTGTTGCGAAATTTAAAAAGTTGCAAAGTCTGCTTTGCAATGACCATAAACAAATCACAAGGGCAGACATTAAAATTTGCGGGTATAGACTTGATAGAAAATTGTTTTCACACGGGCAATTCTATGTGGCTTGCTCACGCGTAAGCTCGCCCAGTAGTCTGATAATTTTGACACACAGTAATAGATTAGCAAAAAATGTGGTGTATAATAAGTTTTGTAGTTTACTAGCTTTTGCCCGCGACATCCAGTTATAATTGTGCCTTGAACCAGCAGACTCTTTTTCACACATGAGTGCGATATAACCGAACTCCACGCGGACGAAGTCGCGGGCAAAAGCTAGTTAATTTATATTTAATGTATAATTTTGCAACCCGTATTTGGTCCCGTAGCTGGGAATCTCATTCATATGACTTACCTCATACCTCATCTCATGCCCAGCTACGGGAATTAGTTCGAGCTTTTAGTTATATCTTATAAAGCAATAAGTTCGCTGTGCTGCTCCAGCTATAAAACCTACATATATTTTTAACTCCATGAATCCATAATAATTTTATGTGATAGAGCTATGCTACGGCTATATTATGATTGTAGCACGAATGGTTCGGCTAAACTGGGGAAAGACCACGCTTTCACGGAGTATTATCGTAAAATAGCAACTGCATGCTGCTGTGTTTCGTATGTCGTCCCAAAAAACCATAAAACGACACCCATATTGACATTTCAACCACATCGCACCCCCACAGGGGATGATGGTAGGTATTTCCCGTCTGCTACGTTGGATTTTGAAATAGTTGTTGTTTTCGTAATCAGCGACCCGATAAACCATAAAAACGTTACCCATGTTGATTTTCAGAATTTGTCACCCCTTTTCCACCTTTTAGGAGTTGAATTCTGAAAGAGCCTCAAATATTTGTTTACTCATTTATTGATAGGAGTACTCCTGTGAAGTTTCGAATAAAATAGTTTAACTAATCTTGTTTCCCCATACAAACTTTCAATCCCTATTTCACCCCTTCAATGGTTAAATTTTCAAAAACCCTAGGACACGTAATTGTTTATTTCTAATCGTTAACCTAAAAAAAAAGTTTCAGGCTTCTAGCTCAAAAAATGACGGACTTCCATACAAAAATTTTAACCCCTTTTTCACCCCCTTAGGGGGCGAATTTTCAAAAATACTTTCTTAGCGGATGCCTACGTCATTACAACTGTCTGTGTGACAAATTTCAGCGAAATCCGTTCTGTAGTTTCGGCTGTGCGTTGATAGACGGGTCAGTCAGGTTTGCCTTTTATATATATAGATAGAAATTAATGTATGAAGTGCTATTTTTGGAACGAATTTCTTTATCGCACGGTACGAATTTGATAGATGGGGGCTAGGCGAGAAAAAGTGTAAGGATTTTCCGTCACGACCCTCTTTACATAGTGCGAGCGAGATGGAATAATATCTATCTCCCTCGCACTTTTTCTTATCTTGCCATGAAATAAATATTATTTTAAATGACGCTTCATTTTAAAAGACGCTAGTAATTCATTTATTTGTATTTGTTAATCAATAATAATACATAATGATTTCTTATATCTACGCGAACACTACACATTTAAACAAAACTAGTTTTATTTAAATGTTGAAAATATAAATTTTGAAAATATAAGAGAGCAATTTGCGTATTTTATTTCAAACATTTTTTCATGCGCTCAACCGTTTTTGTGATAGAGGGCGGTGAGGCTACGCTCAGCCATACGTACTGTAAGGGTCAACCGTGAATATCTGTGAATAATACCTTGAATTTTGAATAATTTGTACTATTTATCAGTTAATACATTATATTTAATAAAATTGGTGATGCATGGTTTAAAATTGATATAAAGTGGACTGTAATAGGTAGTTGGAATTGGATTTCGTTGAAATTTGCAAACGACACATAAAACTGAAGGTACGCACCTGGAGAACGCCAGCAGCTTCTCTTCGTACTTGAGTTTAGTACTCGCGTGGAACACTCCTAGTTTTTTGCGCGATTTACGCTTAATTGACACAATTCACGGCCGTGATTTTAAGTATATGATAATTAAATATAGATAGCGAGCGTGACAAAATATGCTTCCACGTGCGGGCATGTTTTTACTTCGACTCCTCTTCTACCCAGTTGTCGGTCGCAAGAAGGAATGAATAGAATGAATTAAAGGTATTATAGACGAAATCTGATTCGTCAATAAGATTGAACAAAAAAACTCGGAATATTTCAATTTGAGAAGTGGCGGTAACAAACCTTTTACATATTTTTAATATATTCATTTAATAATAGCTCAAGTTTTTCTACAAGAAAACTGCGCTGTCCATCAATTATACGAAAATGGAATTCGGATCTTACTAGCGATATACAATGCTCAAAAATCTGAGATCATCTTCGATATACTCAGTTCATTAAATCTGCAAAACTTCATAAACCTGTCCAGTTATCTAGTCTTCAACTGACAAGTGCAGCAGCCCATCAGCATATACACCGTGTCTATCGCAAAACGGTTGAGCGCATGAAAAAATGTTTTAAATAAAATGTATCGAAAATTGTATGCTCTACAATTTTAATAATAGACAATTGTTAACATCATTGGAGCAATAACATCCGAGATAATCGCAAAAAAACTGTTTTTTTACCTTTGACCTTGAATAACTTACGACGCAGACACTAGATTTTATGAAACTTTTGAGACAACTTTTGAACGCCGAAACGAAAATTCAGCTTATCTTATCTCATCCCGAGGTTGACCCCTTTTTTATGCAAAAATGACTGGATTGCAGTTTTTATTTTATCAAGTTTGAATTTAAATAACTAAACGATAAATTTCGCCGAGTGACATTTTCTTTTACCACTAAAAATTAACGTTAAAGTAAGGTAAAGTTACAGCCTATATAAGTCCGACTGCTGGGCACAGGCGTCCTCTCACTTCTGAGAGGGTTTTTAGGGCAAGGAACTGTCCGCCGCGCTGCCCCAATGCGTGTTGGCGGACTTCACATGTCTTCGAAATATTTTTTATTTTTTCATTTCTCCGACATGCAAGTTTTACTCACGATGTTTTCCTTCACCGCCGAGCACGTAGTAAATCAGCACTTAAAATTGCAATTAACAATTTCATTGATGCCGGAGGGGATCGAACACGGGTTTCTCGGGTACTGTGAAATTTACAGCGAGAGCTAAGCCTCTGAGCTACCACGACTCCGTCACTAAAAATATTTAATTACTAATTAACACAATTTAAACTAGATGGTGTAAATTGTGTCCACCTAGAAGGTGGGAGGACAACTCTGTCTAGGAGTCCGTCTGGGAAGGTGCTCTTACCTATTTTTGCCGCCAAACAGTAGTGCAGGTACATTGTTGCGGTCTGAAGGGTGTAGAGAGTCAGTACAATTACAGGCTGAGTGGCATACCATCTTAACCCTAAGAGGTGAAAATGCATCTGTGGCCTTCAATCCAGACAGTTTGTTTGAAGTTTGCCACTTACCATCAGGTGGACTGTAAGTTCGTATGTCACTTCAGTTTTAATAAAATATTAAAATAGTGTATAGATATTTCATGAATATAATGTTATTAAAATTAACATCTTTTAAAACTATTTAAACGTGTTGTTTATCTACTGAATAAGGAGAAAAACTCGATTAAACTTAAACTAATTTAAACTTCTATAGAATTTTTAGGCTCCATTTGCAACTGAAATCAAATGTAAGGAGTCTAGGCCCTTAAAACACCAAGAACAAAAGTTAGACTTGCAATACAAAACGAGATATACTTTTTCTTTTTATATACCATAGACTTGCAAATAATAAGATGACAGTTTTTGGAGGATGAACCAGAACACGTTGCTACGAAATTACTTACGTTTGCTTTAAATTATACATTATACATAAATTGTAAATTATTATGTCACACCACTAAAAGCTTGAAATTTATTTACCATCCACATGAGATTATCCAGTGTTATTATTCAAATCCCTTATTACTTGATGATTACACATTAGATAACCATCATATAGATAGAGGCATCACCAAGCAACAAGCAGTAATTTAATTTAATATATGGCTTACAGTCGTTACAGAATAATTTCAGATTTTTTTTTTTTTGAATAAAACTGTGAAATATTTTATTTCTATAACATAAAGTTGACGGACAATTATGTTATTCACTTTATAGTAGGTAACTAATGCAGCATTTTGCAGCTTCCTGCAGGGTATTATAATATAAAAAGGTTAAAAGCATAAAATAAAACAGACAGAAGTGTAGGCACGGACTTCCGTTTCGATCCTGACACACACACGTCTGGACTACATCACATACATATATCAACGCATTCAAGCTCGACGGTTAAGGGTATTCATAGTTTGGCTCGTCGTCAATATAATTTCGCCAATTTGTTCGACACACTTCCGTTAAGTTCCCTTACTGATTCTATCCACCAGAATAATATTTTCCAAAAAAAATTATATATTTTTTTAAATTACAATAATTATTTTCCAAAAAATTAAACCACCATAATATTTAATTTCTTGATCATAATTGATGTATTATCTCGAAGACTGTTATATTACCTTGGATCTTTGACTCTTCCTGCCCTCACTTCAAGTTATTTGTGATCAGCATAGCGTGTCTTCCTCTTCCATTCTCCTCTATTAGCCATCATCTCATTACTCACTCCTTTCTTAGCAATTTCATCCCTGGCAGATTCCATCCATCTTTTATTTGGCGACACTTTCACCTCTACAAATTGAAAGTAAATCACTTTCAATTTGTCACACCATCCATCCGTCACAAATTCGCATTTCAGCCATACCATGTACTCTTTTTTTTTGCATTTTTTCGTAACCCATCACTCAGATCCATAAAATACGAAAGGTCTTATGATCGTCTTGTAGATTTTTTCCCTGAGTTTAAGGGGAAACCGCCGTTCGTAAGTTGTTTCTATGACCTGTCGCAATTACGTCTATCCGTATTTATTTGATTTCTTAGGTCACTGTGTATCTTGTTATCATTATATATCAATGAATCAAGGTACCGAAACTCGAAGGCACTGGACTGGTAGAGATACACCATCTTAGGTAATAGATAACACTTGCTCGGTTTTGGTTTTGCTTATCTTCAGTCCAACATTATTTAATCTGTCCTGCCACTTTGTCAGTCCTCATGGACCTCATGTACATTTCCCCTTATAAGAATAATGTCGTCGGCGAACAGCGGGCATAAGGTTGCTTCCTCTTGTATGTCGGATGTTAATGCATCCATTACCATGAGTAACAAATAGGGGCTTAATGCCGATCCCTGTTGCAATCGCACAGCGATATTGAACTTATCGGTTACTCCGGCGTGTTGGTTCTGCAAAAAAGTAGCACGGATAAGCTGACTATACTTGCCCTGCACTCTTTTCTATTTCAATATCTACTACAGAACCTCTTAATCAACAACAAGGTCAACAAGCTATATTTAACTTAACTCAACTGCAAAGCTGGCGGCAGGAAAGCTCGCTGTAGCTGTGCTACAGCACTTATGGGTCCATGACCTAAGATGGACCACGTTCTCAAAGCATACCACCGTTAAATAGCAGAATAATGCTGCTGTGTTTTGTATGTTGAATATAGTGTACCGACTTATATTTAAGACATTGACATCAATTTCGAACGTGAAAATCCCTGGACATCTTGATTAATATCGGGTAATGTCACGCGCGTAGAATGGATGTTGGGGCGGCAAACGTAGAACCATGGTATAGCGGTCATTTTCAAGGAGCTTCCGCAGTCAATTGTTTGTGAGAATATAATATGAGAAAGAAAGGATCTAGAGAGGCAGTAGCGCGGCCGTCCACTAAATGGAATGACAACCTGGTAAGAGATGTAGGAAGTTTATGGATGCAGGTGGCTCAGACTTATAAATGTATGAATGAGATGATTCGTCCTAAATGGACTATGTTTATATTGTGATCTTATATATCTACTCTTAGTCAATGAGATAAGGCAGGTCTTAGCAATACTATATATATAAAAACATAAACATAAACACTCACGCCTGTCACCCAGAGGGGTAGGCAGAGACTACGGACTTCCATTTGGCACGATCCTGACACACTTCTCTCGCCTCCTTTACATCCATATATCTACGCATACACGCTCGTCGGTTAAGGGTACTCCTAATCTGGCCCATTTTCAATATATCGCCAATTTGGTCGATAAAACTTCGTCTAGGGCGTCCCTTCCCGACTCTTCCGTTCACTTTTGCAACATAAATTTGCTTTGTCACTCTTTCCTCGTTCATTCTTTCTACATGACCAAATCACCGAAGCGTTCCTTTTTTAATCCTGGTCACAACGTCATCTTGCAAACCACATTTTTCTCTTATCACACTATTTCTCACCCTATCATTCAGATTCAGCCCTAGCATACTCCTTAATGACCGCATTTCTACAGCATTTATTCTACTCTCATGCTTCTTCTGCCAGACCCAACTTTCATTACCATACATTAAAGTAGGGATTAACACAGCATTATGAATTGCCATACGTGCCTTTTTTGACACATTCTGACTTTTCATAATAGCATGTAGAGTCTATTTCCTGCGTTCACTCGTCGTTCTATATCCTTATCATATCTACCATCCCTGCTAAATAAACATCCCATAATGATTTGCGCACTGCCTGTGCGTCGTCATATTCTTTCCCTAACTTATTTGACACACTGCCGTGTCTACATTTTACCCCGGTCACGGCTGATTATAAAGTTTTCATGTTGCAGGTTGCAGCAGAGATAAATTACATTTATATTTATATAGGTAGCATCACTTATTACACGATTTACATTAGCTTGATCTGTATGTATCCATGTATATATGAATGAAGTGGAATTGTGTAATTTATTTTCACCTACTTCAGACATCTTAATAATATGAAATTTTGCATTTTATTTATTTTGAAATTTTGCTACTAGTACGAGGCTACCACTCGAGAACCTTTTCGCCCCATTTTCGAGCTATATGGCCGGCCCATTGCCACTTCAGCTTACTAATCCGTTGAACTATGTCGGTCACTCTGGTTCTACTGCGTATATCCTCATTTCTAAGTTTATCTCGCAGGGAAACCCCGAGCATAGCCCTCTCCATAGCTCGCTGAGCGACCTTGAGCTTCCTCATACGGCCAGCAGTGAAGGAACACGTCTCAGTTCCATAAGTCATCACTGGCAACACGCACTGGTTGTACAATCTCGTTTTTAAGTTTTGAGGTATACGCGACGAGAAGATGTGTCGTAATTTTCCGAACGCTGCCCCGCGGAGATGAATTCGTCGATCGACGTCTCGGTCGAAATTGGACTTACCTAGTCGCACTATTTGTCCAAGGTAAAAATACTCGTCAACAACTTCGAGCTTAGTGCTCCCAACAACTACCGACATAGGTGTGACATGGACGCTATACATGATCTTTGTTTTGTCCATGTTCATCTTAAGACCTATCCGTTGGGGGGCACTATTGAGGTCATTGAGCACAGTGCTTAGGTTCTTTAGCCATTCTGCCATAAGGACTATATCGTCAGCAAAGCGAAGTTGAGTAATGTACTCGTCTTTGATGTTAATACCGTATCCTTTCCAGTCCAGTAGCTTGAAAACGACTTCCAAAGCAGCGGTGAAGAGTTTTAGGGATATTACGTCACCCTGTCTTACACCTCTCTGCAGTTGGATAGGTTACGTACTCTGGTTATGTACTCGGATAGCCATCTTAACCCTACTGTGAAAACATTTCAACACTTCGATATACCGACAGTCAACTTGGCACCGCTGAAGGGACTGCAACACCGCCCAAATTTCGACGGAATCAAAATACGCAAGTCATAGTGGCAAATTGTACTCCTCGGTCTTCTGTACAATTTGACGAATGGTATGTATATGGTCTATGGTGCTAAAGCCTTTTCGGTAACTGGCTTGTTCGGAAGGCCGGAAGTCGTCGATTCTGCGTGCGAGACGATTCGTAATTGCTCTCGGAAACAGCACAAACAGCACGTAGACGCAGCTCAGAAGGGAAATCGGTCTTTAGTTCTTCAAGAGAGCGTTGTCGCCTTTCTTGAAGAAGAAGGCCACCGCACTTCTGCTCCACGCCGCCGGAGTAGTGCCACCATGGAGGACGGAATAAAAGAGTTTCTGAAGGACTTCAAGTACCGGTTTTCCACCCGCTTTCAGAAGCTCCGCTGTAATTCCATCCTCGCCCAGGGACTTGCCGTTTTAAGGTGCTGGAGAACCATTCTAATCTCGCTCAGACTGACGTCCGGGATATCATCGGAATACTATAATTATACAACATAGAAGTTGCCGTATTACAATTACAAACGAAACATTTAATTTAAAATATCTTGATGGAAGTTCTCTTTCTAAACTTTTATTTTCCAAGGAGCAAAATTAAGAAAATGTTTTCTCTGTCACAATGACGTCCACGCGACGAGCTTGGACTCAATGGACTTTATTCTCTTATTATTAGGCTCTTGGTTTTTAATATTCCGTTGGTTTAAATGTATCTTGAATAATCAAAGACGATGGCAGCAGACAGGCGTATGATTATGTACCATAGGATAGAGGCAAAAACAATTCTGTGGTATTTTTTTTAGGAGAGGGGCCAAACGAGCATACGGCTCACCTGATGGTAAGTGACTACCGCCGCCCATGAACAACTGCAACACCAGGGGAATTGCAGGTGTGTTGCCGGCCTTTTAGAAAAGAGTAAGCTCTTTTCTTGAAGGTCCCTAAGTCGTATCAGTCCGGAAAAATCGCCGGTGGTAAGCTATTCCACAGAGAGATCGTACGCGGAAGAAAACTCCTAGTGAAACGTACAGTGGTGGACCGCCAAGCATCCAGATGATGTGGATGGTATAGGGAATTTTGCCGCGAAATTGCGGGAAAATTCACATTGCTATCATCCACAGAATTTTCAGTGAGGATTTATTAACTTACTAGCTAACATTTGACAGAATCTTAATCTTTTTATATGCTAAGCCCAAGCTTATATGAAAGCATATCAGTCTCCTTTATTATGTCGTAGCTTATCCTGCGTCTCTGTGAGAATGTGTCGATGAGTGTTTGTGGTGGGACTCACTAAGTTTTGTCTATGATACTATGACTTAGCGTCTCTTGTTACCAAGGAATTCAGCACTGTTTCAATTTACGCTTAAATTGATTGCTAGCTAGCGCTAAACGTACATAAATCACTTTAGTACATTTGTTACTGTCCTCTACGAATTGCACTTTTACATTTTCAAAATTGCAATTATTACAAAATTAAACGGACACAAAAATATTACAGTTAAAATTTGTATTCATATACATATTATAATCTTAAGTGACAAAGTAAATGTAAACATATCTTCAAAAAAATTTAGATTACATTGTAGGTAAAATAAATATGAGACCAAAAAGCATTGTCAGTCAACACATTTATCATTCCTGACAAATCATCCCTAGTAGCGTTCGTAGCTTTATCATTGAAAAGCGAAACCAAAATAAAATGTTTTTGATTTGAATTCAAACTTCGTTCAGACTCTTTTTTGAAGAAGAAAAATATAATGATGCAACTTGCAGGGCTATGCATTCAAATATTTCAAGGACACGTGAATTTAATCGTGAATAGTGACAGCGCGGCAAACTCTGTTAGTGCCCAGTATTTATGAAGGCTACTTGCTTAAACGTTACACTAGGATTTTCTCCTGTATCGTGAAGGCAGTTTACATACATAAAATTCACTAGGACTAACGTTTAGACCCGAAACTACTTTACAAATATTTGTTCCGTGCGGGATTTGAATCCGCGGCCCTCGGGGACGCAACTCATTGCTCAGCCGGCCTCAGGAGGCCTAGGTTCAGTAGTGGACTTTAATAGGATGTAACGGTAACGGTAACGGTAATGAAATATTATTCAATTTAGCTGTAATTAATACATATCCTTGTTGATTTAACTATAATAAAAATTGTCACATTGTTGTTTGCATTTTAAGCACATTTTGCTCACTGAATCGACTTACCTTTCATTTAATAAATGGATTCTATACGTTGTCTCATGTCCTACGTGTCCAAAATTATTAGTAAACCAACAATTTTAGATATGTAGGACACAACTGTTGTGTAGTAAACTTGTTGCATGTCGAAAATGAGCACGATGCTATAATCCCAAAAGTGAAATATTAATTGAGGTGAACGTTTGCTAAGTGTTTACAAACCATTTAAATTTACTTAAGGTCACCTTTACCGTATTCCTTTGTTCATCAATTTGCAAACTGTATCTATTCCGGAATTTAATAAGAAAATATTATAGTTTATATTTTAAATGACTTTTTTATAAATAAAGTAAGAGAAGACTTAGGGGAATGCTAGCAAGACCTTTTGGCCTCTGATGGAGGAAGGTATAATAATCTAGTACCGTTATCGGATGCAAAATATCTAGGCCGCAGGCGGGAAACACCTTCAACTACACTTGCGAACTGTCTGGTATTGCGATTGCCAACCCGCCTACAAAGCGTGGTGATTATGGCTCCTCCTTACTATTGAAGAAGTGGATGGAGATAGATAGATAGCGGATAGAATAATAACAAAGTATTCTACATATCCTTTTAAGATATGCAGGGGATCAAAGTATGCAGGTGGCTCTGGACCGCACTTTGTGGTATTACTTACGGGAGTCCTAAGTTCAGGAGTGGGCTCGCAAGATATTGATGATGATGAGAGAAGGGTGAAAAGGGAAGGAAGAATAATAGCCTACATAAGTCGATGCATGGTGGCCTTATCTAATTTTTGAAAAGGATTTAAAAAACTCCTATCCTTTTTCGATTTGTGTAAAGTGGATAACTTTGCACAAACATTGCTCTACCTAGAAGTACCTGCATACTACGTTTGGGATAAAAGAAAGTTCCAAAGGAGAAAGAGAGGAGCAAACGTTGAAGGCTGGCCAGGAGTCAAAAAAGAGCATTTTCTGGGCAGGGTTTATACTCTGCATCCGAACAATACAGAATGCTATCACTTCTATGCTTATTCATGAGAACCAGGGCCCAATTTCGTTTGAAGCGTTAAGAACTGTAGATGGTCATGTATATTCCACGTTCCAATCAGCATGCAAATCTATCGGCTTGCTTGAAGATGATCAACATATGTTCGCAGCAATGAAAGAGGCAGCACTTTGCCAATCACCGCAAATGATTCGGGATCTTTTTACGATTATTTTAGTGTTCTGCCAAGTATCAGACCCTTTAAGCCTTTGGGAGAAATTCAAAAAATACCTATCTGAAGAATTTAAAAGGCAATTAGAAAGACAGGGAGATGTGGATGTAGAGCACAGATGTGGTATTTAAAAAATGCCTTTCGGTAATAAAAGATGCCGTATTAGCTTTGGGTGGTCGGCTACTAAAAGAGTATGGGTTACCTCAGCCAAGCAAAGAACAACAATTTGAAAATAGAGAGTTTCTTAAAGGGACAAGTTACGACTTAGCATCATTAGAAAACACAGTTAAAAATAATGAAGGATCACTGAATGACGAACAAAAAGCAGCTTACAATCAAATTAACACAAAATATACTTTTTAGATGCTCCCGGTTGAACAGGCAATACATTCCTCATAAATTTGTTATTAGCAAAAATTAGAAGTACTCGCGGAATTGCTTTAGCTATGACTTCTTCTGGGATCACAGCTACACTGCTTGATGGTTGACGAACTGCTCATGCTACCTTCAAGTTACCACTCAATTTAACAACAGCTGATACTCCCATTTGTAATATATCGAAACAACTTTGTTTCGAGAGCAAAATTACTTAATTTTGCTGAAGTATTAAAACATACGAAAATTGGATGAAATAACCATGGCTCATAAGGATGGCGTAGACGCTTTAAACAGAACTCTACAAGATATAAGAGGAAATGAGAAGTTAATGGGTGGTGTAACGGTTTTGCTGGCTGAGATTTTAGACAGACTCTACCAGTAGTGCCAAAAGGAACTAGAGCAGATGAAGTTATATGTGTCTTAAGAGATCCACTTTATGGCCTCTTATTAAAACTCAAGCTCTCGAAAAATATGCGGGTACACTTAGGAGAAAAGAGTCTGCTGGTGGATTTGCGAATCTCCTATTTGAAATCGGCAACGGTGATTACCCGATAAATGACGGAATAATAACCATCCCTGATAATTTGTGCACAGTTGTATTTACGTTACAGGAGTTAATATCCAAAATTTATCCGGATATTGCTCATATCCACGATAAGCCAAAGGAACGGTTTTGTGAACGCCCCGAAAAACGACCAAGCAGCGGCAATTAACGATATACTGTTAACGTCTTTTGAGGGGGGAGAAATGGTGTACACGTCAATAGACTCTGTGGTCAACACAGATCACGCAATTAACTACCCTTTCGATTTTCATAATTCACTGAAACCATCGGGTCTTCCACATCATGCTTATTCTGCGCGTGGGCACTCCTGTTATGTTGTTGCGAAATTTAAAAAGTTGCAAAGTCTGCTTTGCAATGACCATAAACAAATCACAAGGGCAGACATTAAAATTTGCGGGTATAGACTTGAGAGAAAATTGTTTTCACACGGGCAATTCTATGTGGTTTGCTCACGTAAGCTCGCCCAGTAGTCTGATAATTTTGACACAGTAATAGATTAGCAAAAATGTGGTGTATAAGAAGTTTTGTAGTTTACTAGCTTTTGCCCGCGACATCCAGTTATAATTGTGCCTTGAACCAGCAGACTCTTTTTCACACATGGGTGCGATATAACCGAACTCCACGCGGACGAAGTCGCGGGCAAAAGCTAGTTAATTTATATTTAATGTATAATTTTGCAACCCGTATTTGGTCCCGTAGCTGGGAATCTCATTCATATGACTTACCTCATACCTCATCTCATGCCCAGCTACGGGAATTAGTTCGAGCTTTTAGTTATATCTTATAAAGCAATAAGTTCGCTGTGCTGCTCCAGCTATAAAACCTACATATATTTTTAACTCCATGAATCCATAATAATTTTATGTGATAGAGCTATGCTACGGCTATATTATGATTGTAGCACGAATGGTTCGGCTAAACTGGGGAAAGACCACGCTTTCACGGAGTATTAGCGTAAAATAGCAACTGCATGCTGCTGTGTTTCGTATGTCGTCCCAAAAAACCATAAAACGACACCCATATTGACATTTCAACCACATCGCACCCCCACAGGGGATGATGGTAGGTATTTCCCGTCTGCTACGTTGGATTTTGAAATAGTTGTTGTTTTCGTAATCAGCGACCCGATAAACCATAAAAACGTTACCCATGTTGATTTTCAGAATTTGTCACCCCTTTTCCACCTTTTAGGAGTTGAATTCTGAAAGAGCCTCAAATATTTGTTTACTCATTTATTGATAGGAGTACTCCTGTGAAGTTTCGAATAAAATATTTTAACTAATCTTGTTTCCCATACAAACTTTCAATCCCTATTTCACCCCTTCAATGGTTAAATTTTCAAAAACCCTAGGACACGTAATTGTTTATTTCTAATCGTTAACCTAAAAAAAAAGTTTCAGGCTTCTAGCTCAAAAAATGACGGACTTCCATACAAAAATTTTAACCCCTTTTTCACCCCCTTAGGGGGCGAATTTTCAAAAATCCTTTCTTAGCGGATGCCTACGTCATTACAACTGTCTGTGTGACAAATTTCAGCGAAATCCGTTCTGTAGTTTCGGCTGTGCGTTGATAGACGGGTCAGTCAGGTTTGCCTTTTATATATATAGATAGAAATTAATGTATGAAGTGCTATTTTTGGAACGAATTTCTTTATCGCACGGTACGAATTTGATAGATGGGGGCTAGGCGAGAAAAAGTGTAAGGATTTTCCGTCACGACCTTTACATAGTGCGAGCGAGATGGAATAATATCTATCTCTCGCACTTTTTCTTATCTTGCCATGAAATAAATATTATTTTAAATGACGCTTCATTTTAAAGACGCTAGTAATTCATTTATTTGTATTTGTTAATCAATAATAATACATAATGATTTCTTATATCTATTGCGAACACTACATTTAAACAAAACTAGTTTTATTTAAATGTTGAAAATATAAATTTTGAAAATATAAGAGAGCAATTTGCGTATTTTATTTCAAACATTTTTCATGCGCTCAACCGTTTTTGTGATAGAGGGCGGTGAGGCTACGCTCAGCCATACGTACTGTGGGTCAACCGTGAATATCTGTGAATAATACCTTGAATTTTGAATAATTTGTACTATTTATCAGTTAATACATTATATTTAATAACATTGGTGATGCGTGGTTTAAAATTGATATAAAGTGGACTGTAATAGGTAGTTGGAATTGGATTTCGTTGAAATTTGCAAACGACACATAAAACTGAAGGTACGCACGTGGAGAACGCCAGCAGCTTCTCTTCGTACTTGAGGTTAGTACTCGCGTGGTACACTCCTAGTTTTTTTGCGCGATTTACGCTTAATTGACACAATTCACGGCCGTGATTTTAAGTATATGACAAAATATGCTTCCACGTGCGGGCGGCGTTTTTACTTCGAATCCTCTTCTACCCAGTTGTCGGTCGCAAGAAGGAATGAATAGAATGAATGAAAGGTATTATAGAGGAAATCTGATTCGTCAATAAGATTGAACAAAAAACTCGTAATATTTCAATTTGAGAAGTGGCGGTAACAAACCTTTTACATATTTTTAATATATTCATTTAATAATAGCTCAAGTTTTTCTACAAGAAAACTGCGCTGTCCATCAATTATACGAAAATGGAATTCGGATCTTACTAGCGATATACAATGCTCCAAAATCTGAGATCATCTTCGATATACTCAGTTCATTAAATCTGCAAAACTTCATAAACCTGTCCAGTTATCTAGTCTTCAACTGACAAGTGCAGCAGCCCATCAGCATATACACCGTGTCTATCGCAAAACGGTTGAGCGCATGAAAAAATGTTTTAAATAAAATGTATCGAAAATTGTATGCTCTACAATTTTAATAATAGACAATTGTTAACATCATTGGAGCAATAACATCCGAGATAATCGCAAAAAAACTGTTTTTTTTTACCTTTGACCTTGAATAACTTACGACGCAGACACTAGATTTTATGAAACTTTTGAGACAACTTTTGAACGCCGAAACGAAAATTCAGCTTATCTTATCTCATCCCGAGGTTGACCCCTTTTTTATGCAAAAATGACTGGATTGCAGTTTTTATTTTATCAAGTTTGAATTTAAATAACTAAACGATAAATTTCGCCGAGTGACATTTTCTTTTACCACTAAAAATTAACGTTAAAGTAAGGTAAAGTTACAGCCTATATAAGTCCGACTGCTGAGCACAGGCGTCCTCTCACTTCTGAGAGGGTTTTAAGGGCAAGGAACTGTCCGCCGCGCTGCCCCAATGCGTGTTGGCGGACTTCACATGTCTTCGAAATATTTTTATTTTTCATTCCGACATGCAAGTTTTACTCACGATGTTTTCCTTCACCGCCGAGCACGTAGTAAATCAGCACTTAAAATTGTAATTAACAATTTCATTGATGCCGGAGAGGATCGAACACGGGTTTCTCGGTACTGTGAAATTTACAGCGAGAGCTAAGCTCTGAGCTACCACGACCCGTCACTAAAAATATTTAATTACTAATTAACACAATTTAAACTAGATGGTGAAATTGTGTCCACCTAGAAGGTGGTAGACAACTCTGTCTGGGAGTCCGTCTGGAAGGTGCTCTTACCTATTTTTGCCGCCAAACAGTAGTGCAGGTACATTGTTGCGGTCTGAAGGGTGTAGAGTCAGTACAATTACAGGCTGAGTGGCATACCATCTTAACCCTAAGAGGTGAAAATGCATCTGTGGCCTTCAATCCAGACAGTTTGTTTGAAGTTTGCCACTTACCATCAGGTGGACTGTAAGTTCGTATGTCACTTCAGTTTTAATAAAATATTAAAATAGTGTATAGATATTTCATGAATATAATGTTATTAAAATTAACATCTTTTAAAACTATTTAAACGTGTTGTTTATTCACTGAATCAGGAGAAAAACTCGATTAAACTTAAACTAATTTAAACTTCTATAGAATTTTTAGGCTCTATTTGCAACTGAAGTCAAATGTAAGGAGTCTAGGCCCTTAAAACACCAAGAACAAAAGTTAGACTTGCAATACAAAACGAGATATACTTTTTCTTTTTATATACCATAGACTTGCAAATAATAAGATGACAGTTTTTGGAGGATGAACCAGAACACGTTGCTACGAAATTACTTACGTTTGCTTTAAATTATGCATTATACATAAATTGTACATTATTATGTTGCACCACTAAAAGCTTGAAATTTATTTACCATCCACATGAGATTATCCAGTGTTATTATTCAAATCCCTTATTACTTGATAATTACACATTAGATAACCATCATATAGAACCAAATAAGCAGTAATTTAATTTAATATATGGCTTACAGTCGTTACAGAATAATTTCAGATTTATTTATTTTTTGAATTAAATTTGAGAAATATTTTATTCCTATAACATAAAGGTGACCGACAATTATGTTATTCACTTAATAGTAGGTAACTACTGCAGCATTTTGCAGCTTCCTGCAGGGTACTATAATATAAAAAGGTTAAAAGCATAAAATAAAACAGACAGAAGTGTTGGCACGGATTTCCGTTTCGATCCTGACACACACATGTCTGGGCTCCATCACATACATACTCGTATATCAACGCATTCAAGCTCGACGGTTAAGGGTATTCATAGTTTGGCTCGTCGTCAATATAATTTCGCCAATTTGTTCGACATACTTCCGTTAAGGTCCCTTGCTCACTCTTACCACCAGAATAATATTTTCCAAAAAAAATTATATATTTTTTTAAATTACAATAATTATTTTCCAAAAAATTAAACCACCATAATATTTAATTTCTTGATCATAATTGATGTATTATCTCGAAGACTGTTATATTACCTTGGATCTTTGACTCATCCTGCCCTCACTTCAAGTTATTTGTGATCAGCATAGCGTGTCTTCCTCTTCCATTCTCCTCTATTAGCCGTCATCTCATTACTCACTCCTTTCTTAGCAATTTCATCCCTGGCAGATTCCATCCATCTTTTATTTGGCGACACTTTCACCTCTACAAATTGAAAGTAAATCACTTTCAATTTGTCACACCATCCATCCGTCACAAATTCGCATTTCAGCCATAACATGTACTCTTCTTTTTTTGCATTTTTTCGTAACCCATCACTCAGATCCATAAAATACGAAAGGTCTTATGATCGTCTTGTAGATTTTTTCCCTGAGTTTAAGGGGAAACCGCCGTTCGCAAGTTGTTTCTATGACCTGTCGCAATTACGTCTATCCGTATTTATTTGATTCCTTAGGTCCCTGTGTATCTTGTTATCATTATATATCAATGAATCAAGGTACCGAAACTCGAAGGCACTGGACTGGTAGAGATACACCATCTTAGGTAATAGATAACACTTGCTCGGTTTTGGTTTTGCTTATCTTCAGTCCAACATTATTTAATCTGTCCTGCCACTTTGTCAGTCCTCATGGACCTCATGTACATTTCCCCTTATAAGAATAATGTCGTCGGCGAACAGCGGGCATAAGGTTGCTTCCTCTTGTATGTCGGATGTTAATGCATCCATTACCATGAGTAACAAATAGGGGCTTAATGCCGATCCCTGTTGCAATCGCACAGCGATATTGAACTTATCGGTTACTCCGGCGTGTTGGTTCTGCAAAAAAGTGGCACGGATAAGCTGACTATACTTGCCCTGCACTCTTTTCTATTTCAATATCTACTACAGAACCTCTTAATCAACAACAAGGTCAACAAGCTATATTTAACTTAACTCAACCGCAAAGCTGGCGGCAGTGGTAAAGCCTCGCTGTAGCTGTGCTACAGCACTTATGGGTCCATGACCTAAGATGGACCACGTTCTCAAAGCATACCACCGTTAAATAGCAGAATAATGCTGCTGTGTTTTGTATGTTGAATATAGTGTACCGACTGCTCTTTTTAAAGGTAAAGAGGCATTTCATCTTGGTCCACAGGGGTGACAACTCTATCTACATTTTGATTCTTAATGGAAAATAAATGAAAATGTCTATGGCCCACAGCACCCACTTATCATCAGGTGTACTGTGCTCGCTTGCCAACTTTTTTCTATAAGAAAAACTTGCAAAAAAGTTAGGATTACTACACCGTTTCTTTAAAAATCGTAATAAATTATTATTACCTTCTTTTTATTAGCAAATATGTCTCAACATTAAAAGGATAGTTAGTTTAACGACGATAATATGTGCACATAAAAGCGCGCACAAATATAATAAAAGAAAAATTAATTTGAGCAAAAGTAGCTCCGACTTATTACTAGAAAAATATGCCGTGTTTGTGAGGGAGATTTATTACCACTGTTATCGGAACATACGTAGCGATAATAATAAAAGTTATGATTGTCGTGATAAAATTATATTTTTCATGGCGTTTATTTACTATTTAGATGATAAAGAGAAGTACTTGGATACAATAATATATATATGAAGAAATAATTTGGAAATATAATTATGGTAAGAATTTCTTCTTTATTATTTTTTATTATAACTACTTAGTAATTTTGGCTCGTACAGGTAAGCTCGTAAAGGTTAGTGTAGGGCGGCCTCCCATTAGATGGAGCGACGAGCTGGTGATGCGACTCTGGAGGAGGCCTATGTTCAGTAGTAAACTTGTAAGGGGCTGTAATGATAATGATGATCATTCATGCCTGTAGCTCGATCTTCGAATTGATCATATCATAAAGTGCCCAACCGTTTTATAAGAAAAAACCATTTCATGTTATCGTCACATATTTATTATTACTAGCAGTGCCCGTGACTTCGTTAGCGTGGAATTAGTACTATTCATGAAATAATTTTATTTGTATTTATTTGTACTTTTAAATGTCAGTTTGAAACATTCAGTTAGTCAGTCAATCAGATAAACTAACGAACGAACAAATAGCTCACAAACGAACTAATGGACGGAGCCAATTGATACGTTAGTGCAACAAATGGTTAGAACAATTTTTCAATACATACTTTAACAACAAGAGTAATTTTGCGTAATGTCGCTATTGCAATTTAAAATATGTAATATTTTGTAATAATATTCAGCAATGTGATATTATTGTTGAAAAAAATACGCAAGTTTTAGTATTATTTGCAGTTATGACTTAATTAAATGATAATCACTTACTTCATTTCAACATTGAACATTACACATAACCTTTAGAATAATGTCGTTCTTACTGAAAAATGTGATAAAATAAAAGTATTACTTAAACTTATGTTATTATCACAATAAACACAGGAGGCAAGTTAGAAGATCGAGTCGCCATTCAACCATTGGATACTAATCCCACAAAATGCAAAATAAATTAATCTCATCTTCGTTTAGTTCATCAAGATCATCTAGTGAGGATGAAAAGTCCGATGTGGAAGATGGTCAAGACGAAATCACGTGGCTTGATGACACATTTACTATAAACAATCTTAAATATATAATATTTGGCCTCCCTATAAATTGCCTTAATGCTTGTCAAGTTGCCACGCTTGGCATGCGAGTTGGCAACTGCAGTTTTTAGTATCAGTTGTTATCAAGATGGTGCTGACCATCACCTGTTTCAGTTTCCTTCTGTTTCCTATTACGACACATACGGGATGAAATGGGATAGTGGATATTCTTACGCCGCCATTACATGGTGTAGATTATTTTTACTTATAACTTATAAAAATGAACGGACTTTTAATTAGTAATAGTCCATGAATTAAGCCACGAAAATTTCTGATATATAAATTAAGTTCAACTATTTTCAAGTTTAGGATGTGCGAGTCTCGGCGGTATGAAAAATAATGAAATTGTCAAAAATCTAACAAAGATCACGAGTTAGGGATAGTTGTTATCATCAAAAGAAGAATGTTAAATAAAACCATGTTTAAAACTTGAACAAAATTCGTGACCTATTGGAGTTAGTTAGTAGTAGTTTGCGTAAGACTAATTTTATGAAACAAAGAAGATTAATTATTTAAAAACTTACCTGATGAAAAAAATATTTTGTTAAGAATATTGTTTTGATAATTACTAGCTTTTGCCGCGACTACGTTCGCGTGGAGTTCGGTTAAATCGCGCCCATGTGTGAAAAAGAGTCTGCTGGTAGAAGCCACAATTATAACTGGATGTCGCGGGCAAAAGCTAGTAAACTACAAAACTTCTTTATACACCACATTTTTTGCTAATCTATTACTGTGTGCCAAAATTATCAGACTACTGGGTGAGCTTACGCGTGAGCAAACCACATAGAATTGCCCGTGTGAACAACAATTTTCTCTCAAGTTTATACCCGCAAATTTTAATGTCTTTTTTTTATAGAATAAGGGTGACAAACGAGCACACAGTCCACCTGATGGTAAGTGGTTGCAGTGGCCCATAGACATCTACATCTATCTTCGTTTGCGAATTTAAATGCAGATGCGTTGTCAGCCGTGAGGACTAAGATAGAATGCCTCTTTTCCAGTAAAAAGAGTCTCCGGTTCTCTGCACTCACCATACGAAACACAGCAGCATTAAGCTGCTATTTTACGCTGGTATTCTGTGAGAGCGTGGTCCTTCCCCAGTCGAGCCGACCCATTCGTGCTACAACTATACTATTAATATAGCTGCAGCATGGCTCTACCACGTAAAAATTGTGATTTGTTTATGGTCATTGCAAAGCAGACTTTGCAACTTTTTAAATTTCGCAACAACATAACAGGAGTTCCCACGCGCAGAATAAGCTTATGATGTGGAAGACCCGATGGTTTCAGTGAATTAAGAAATTCGATAGGGTAGTTAATTGCGTCATCTGTGTTGAACACAGATACTATTGACGTGTACACCATTTCTTCCTCCTCAAAAGACGTTAACAGTATATCGTTAATTGCCGCTGCTTAGTCGTTTTTCGGGGTAAGTATGCTACGTTCACAAAACCATTCCTTTGGCTTATCGTGGATATGAGCAATATCTGGGTAAATTTTGGATATTAACTCCTGTAACGTAAATACAACTGTGCACAAATTATCAGGGATGGTTATCATTCCGTCATTTATCGGGTAATCACCGTTGCCGATTTCAAGTAGGAGATTCGCAAATCCACCAGCAGACTCTTTTTCTCCTAAGTGTACCCGCATATTTTTCGAGAGCTTGAGGATTTTAATTAGAGGCCATAAAGTGGATCTCTTAAGACACGCCTTAACTTCATCTGCTCCAGTTCCTTTTGGCACTACTGGTAGAGTCTGTCTAAAATCTCTAGCCAGCAAAACCGTTACACCATCCATTAAATTATTATTTCCTCTTATATCTTTTAGAGTTCTGTTTAAAGCCTCTACGCTACCTTTATGAGCCATGGTTATTTCATCCCACACTATAATTTCCGTATGTTTTAATATTTCAGCAAAATTAAGTAATTTTGCTCTCGAAACAAATTCGTTTCGATATATTACAAATGGGAGTATCAGCTGTTGTTAAATTAAGTGGTAACTTGAAGGTAGCATGAGCAGTTCGTCCACCATCAAGCAGTGTAGCTGCGATCCCAGAAGAAGCCACAGCTAAAGCAATTCCGCGAGTACTTCTAACTTTTGCTAATAGCAAATTTATGAGGAATGTTTTGCCTGTTCAACCGGAAGCATCTAAAAAGAATATTCCACCGTCATTTGATTCAATTTTTTTGTGTTAATTTGATTGTAAGCTGCTTTTTGTTCGTCATTCAGTGATGCTTCATTATTTTTAACTGGGTTTTCTAATAATGCTAAGTCGTAACTTGTCTCTTTAAGAAACTCGCTATTTTCAAATTGTTGTTCTTTGCTTGGCTGAGTTAACCCATACTCTTTTAGTGGCCGACCACCCAACGCTAATACGGCATCTTTTATTACCGAAAGGCATTTGTTAAATACTACATCTGTTATGTGCTCTACATCCACATCTCCCTGTATTTCTAATTGCCTTTTAAATTCTTCAGATAGGTATTCTTTGAATTTCTCCCAAAGGTTTAAAGGGTCTGATACTTGGCAAAACACTAAAATAATCGTAAAAAGATCCCGAATCATTTGCGGTGATTGGCAAAGTGCTGCCTCTTTCATTGCTGCGAACATATGCTGATCATCTTCAAGCAAGCCGAGAGCTTTGCACGTTGATTGGAACGTGGAATACACATGACCGTCTACAGTTTTTAACGCTTCAAACGAAATTGGGCCCCGGATCTCATGAAGAAGCATGCGAAGGTGGTGGAGGATAGCATTCTGTGTTGTTCGGATGCACAGTATAAGCCCTGCCCAGAACGTGCTTTTTTTTACCCCTGGCCAGCTTTCAACGTTTGCTCCTCTCTTTCTCCTTTGGAACTTTCTTTTATCCCAAACGTAGTATGCAGGTACTTCTAGGTAGAGCAATGTTTTTACAAAGTTATCCACTTTACACAAATAGAAAAAGGCTAGGAGTGTGGTTGTTGTAGGACTATTCACTCTTTCACTCAGATTTTGCTCATTAAAATAAACCCTTTGCCCATTTTCCAAATGAACAGGGAGGTGGACTACGGGAGGGAAACGCTCATGAATAGGAAATTCAAGGATTCGCCAAACTGCCTCTGATGAACTTATATATCTTCCACTTGTGTAGGTTTTAACTTCATCCTTCTCATTCTCTAAAGCAAACGATGCCTGGTCTGAACCTTTATTTACGTATTTACAGACGTATTTTATTGATTTCACCGAATGACAATATTCGACATTTAAGTGAGCGTTAAATGTTTTTAATAATACTGGATTATAAGGGACTACCCAGCGATTATCTATGGTTGTGCCTCTGATATCAACAGAGAACCCACCGTCATCTAGTAAACGTCTCGTGTACTGCGGATAACCGTCTTCACCAGTTTGAGTTTCCCTTATGAAAGCCCTGGAGTATCGTTTATTGCACATGTTATCTTTCATACATGGTGACTGTCGATTTAAAGTTCCACATGGGCCATGTATAATATTACATTTAACGATTTCGTGAAGCTCTGGGTCCCGTTTGGGATCCGGTATTTCAGCACAAATTATATTGTCGATTTGATCCGGAGTAATACGTTTGTGAAGCCATAAAAGAATATGAATATGTGGAAGACCTCTCTTTTGCCATTCCGTTGAGTACATATAGCATCGCACTTCACCAAATATTTTGCACTTTGTCAATGAGTTTGTCAGCAGCGTTATGTTCCTACATTACGCTTGTATTTTTGAAATCGTGGTCCTTTACCAGTCAAGACGATGTAATCGGGCTACAGAAATAAAATATCTGCAGCATGGCTTACACAGGTATAATAATAAATTACTGTATGTAAAAAAATTTTTGTATGTAAAAACCAGTTGGCTAATCATTGCTCAGCCCTCTTAATAAAGCTTACGTTAAGCAATTTAGCTAAGCTTTTTACGTGTTTAAATCCAATTTATTGACTGATTAAACCATCGGACTGCGACATAAAATAAATTGCGTTGAAATCACTTACCTTAAATGACACTAGTTTAATTAAGTTTTTGCACAATGCTCTCACTTAATAGTGTCTGTCGTCGATAAAACTTAATATATCTTTTTAAATGGTTTTTGTACCAGAAATTTTATTTATATAATTCATTAATTCTCTCTACTCGTACGTTGATATGATTGTGTTACACGATTACAGGTAACTGAAACAATTAATCAAATTAGCTGTATTAACAAAAAATACAGCTAATTTTCCTTAATTAAATTTAAATTTAATTTAAAATTCCTAAATTAAATTACCCCATAGCCTATAGCATTGCCTCTTAGGGTGAATTTTGCCAAAACCACACTTGGCTGACGGGTTGGCCATCATAGTATTTTTTAAATAATTTTGAGTTGTTATCAGGAAGATGACGCTGCCCATCTTCTGTTTCAGTTTCCTTCTGTCGCCTCTTATGCCTGGACCTGGCTTATAACTGGACGATATTTACACCGCCACTACTCGGTGTATTGAATTTCAATAATTAAAACTATATTATATATCTGTATAATATTAAGATATTAACAAAAGTTGATAAACATTTGGAGTATTTTTTGAAAAATATTTTTTTTAAATAATTTGTTTTCAAGTATTTTCTTCATTTTTGATTGATTTATCTTTTGTTTTTCAAATTTTCCGTTGTTTATTGTTCCGTTGCGTATTATGTGTTTTGTTGCATTTGTTATTTTTTCTATCACTTTTGTTTTATATTATAAATTAAACTATATATTGTTTCTGCTACTTAGCTTTATATATGTAGTGGCCTCCTATAATTGAAAGAACAAAGAGTGGGTATCGTAAAATTCGATGCCAAAAAGATCTTATGGCTTGCGATACATGACATAAAACAATTACGTTTTTACCTAGATCGGCCACGTAGTGCTGTGTAAAGGTGTACCTTTAACACTGCACTACGTTGCCGATTTAGATAACCTCGTCTGTCTTGTAAGACATTCATTTCTGCGAGCGCCTATCCATGTTGCCAAGCCTGACGACCAATAAAAGTCCTCCAAAATCCTTCATATTAAATGAATGATAACTCATTTTAAGTTATTAATATACAAGGTTATTTATCACAGAGTAGCCAAATTTTTGTACTACTTCAAATATATAAATAATGATATACCGTTATTGCAGTTTTTGAAAATACGAGTAAATAAGGCTTCTACTTTTATTTGAAATAAGCCCAAATTTAATGTGATTTATGGGCAACAACTACGTGTACGCGCGCTCCTCTATGTGCGATTCAATTCACAACGTTTTTGCCGACCAAGCGACCCTTACGAATGTGTGCGTGCGTAGTAAAATAGTAGGTGTAGAAGAGAGTAAGATATTTATGAATGAAAGTTAGTTAAAATAATTCATTACCACACATTCTGAATTCAAAATATAGAAAGGACAGAATGTTTGAGATTTTTTTAAATTAATTTGTCTTCACCATTCGCCTACATTACTTATTTTGAACCTTCTCTGCAAATTTGGCCGTATAATGCAAAATAACCCTGTAGTTCAAAGCCAAGACAAGACAGACTTTGAATTACTTTTCACTTTGCATGTCTGAAAAATACATCAAATTTCGAGGTCATATAAAGTCCAACAATATGTACTGGAGCAGAACAATGGATTTTCTGCTACTTAAGTCCTCTCACATTTAAGAGAGGCTTATCTTAAGTAGCAAGACGTATATAGGATTTTAATATCTCATACTACCTTGATACTGTTCACTGTAAAACAAAAGAATAAATATAACAGAATCGGTTTTTAGGTCACATTTAATTACATGGTATAAATATAAAACATTCAGTTCAATATAACAATTACTTATCCATTCAGTAAGAGACATTCATCAAAGCACAAAGCTAATACTCAGCTAAGAATAACACATACCTAACGTACGCTTAACAATGAAAATGATTATTTTTACATTCAAATTTAAAACAATTGTAAGTAATGTACGGAAAGATCTATATTATGCGCTCCACTGATTATATATAGTGATTTCGCCTTAAAAGGTATGATATGAATATTTTACACAGTTTACAGTTTAACTCATATCCGTAATGTTATAATTAATTTAAAAAAAATATTTTCTTAAAGGTTTTTCATAACAGTTTGAAAAATGTTTAAAATTCTTCTTCCTTCAGTTTTTAAATATTTTGTAATTAAAATAAATCATTTCAATAAATTGAACAATTTTTACTTATAATTGTATTCGAAAGAGGTTTTTTGTTAATAAAGCAATCGAAGATGTCTTCAAAAATTAAATAATTGAAAAACTCTAGCAATCAAAAACATGTTTCTAAATAATAATTTAATGGCAAAACAAAATGTTTTCTGTTAAATAATTATAGGCAGCGGCTACACTTGTAATATTTTTCTTAAATATATGAAATTTTAGATTTATATCCTGTACTAAGCATAATTGCTTTAACGTTTTTATTTAAATTTTTGAATATAAACAAGGTAAGTTAGACAACTATTGGCACGTAATAGAACAACAACCTGCCAACGCCTACTATGATATTGATCCCGTATATTATAAGGTTAATTTATTTACATATATACCACATAAGTGCATTATATTTTATAATGTCCAAAATAGGAAAGTCATAACTTTCTATTAATATAATTTTTGTATGCAGGAGGTTCAGGACCGTAATATGTGATATTCCTTGGTGGATGCCTATGTTCAGCAGTGGACTTGTAATGGCTACAGTCCATGATGATGATGATGAATATTATTTTTACTTAAAAGTAGACATTTTAACACACAGCTTAGAAAATTACACAAAATGATGAATGATTGACCTTGCCAAATACTTGGTTTTGGTTATGCAGTTTTTAATACAACTTATATCAATAAGGAAATTTCATGAATATAATGTTATCAAAATCAACATTTCGTAAATATAAGGAAATATTTAAATGTATTATTTCTACTGAATCATGGGAAAGGTTTGATTACAGCATAAACTAATTTAAGATTCTATCAAGTTTTTAGGTACTATTTGCAACAAAAGTTAGAATTGCAAAATGTTTTCTTGTGCAATTACAAATGCCTTTGTTTTCCTTTACAGCGGTGATTATCCTAATTGTTATATCCATAGTAGTGCTAGTTACAGAGACGTGATATTGCAATAGGTTAAAGGAAAACCTTCCGATTATTACAGATTACTAACAATTGATTACAGCGCTGTTATTCTTCCACTGCAACAATTCCGAAAATGTACGCATTCGACTTCGCATGAGACATTATAGTTTCAAAAGATCATAAGTGTATGCGTCGTTAGAGATGTATGCACACATTTTAATCACAGACACATAAAGCATGGTCTGACGCTTACCAGACAAGTTTAAGGATAGAGAGGATTACATCAACAGCTTTATGAAGTATTACTTAGAACTGGCAAGCATCACTTGAAAGATTGAGGAAGGATACCTTCAACGACAAAAATACAATACAAGCACAATTATTAATGAACTTGGAAATTAATAATATTTTTTTTACAACCAACTTCATACTTAAGCCGTATAAAAGTCGTATACAGTATTTTGGTAATTGATATTGAGGATGAACCACGTTCTGGAAGGCCCGTTAAAGCTAATGAAGACAAAATAAAAACATTAATTGATGCTAATTCTTAATCTTAAAGCTCACGTATGAGTTCCTCATGTTCTTATGGAAAGAAATTTGGTACCGTTGCGGTGACGTCTGTGATTTGCTGCTTAAACGACCAGAAAATATGGATCATTTTCTGGTCGTTTGAGCAGCAAAAGTTTTTGAAGTATATCCTCACGGGGGCAAAAAATGGGTTATCTACAACAGTATTATAAGCAAGAGATCATGGATCATCATACCATCTGGATGCTTGGCGTTCAACCACTTTGCATTTTACTAGGAGTTTTCTTCCTCGTACGACCTCTTTATGAAATCGTTTACCACCGGCGATATTTCCGGATCGATACCACTTAGAGACCTTCAAAAAAATTAGCTTACTCCTTTCTAAAAGGTCGGCAATGCACCTGCAATTCCCAAGTTGTTCTTGGGTGGCCGTAGTTACTTACCATCAGGTGAGCCGCTAGCAGGTTTGCCCATAAAAAAAAAACGGTGAACAGGCTTAAAGCACTTCTAAAGCCGATATTCATCAAAAAAGGTAATGGTATCTATTTGATGGGATTTCAAAGGAATCGTTTTTTTTTGAGCTTTTACCTGACAAAAATAACGATCAATTCTGAAGTGTACTATCATCAGCTGGACATATTGAGGGATTCACTTAAACAGGAAAGGCCAGAATTGATCAATAGAAAAGGTGCAGTTTGGATGGGTTATACAGCCACATCCACCATATTCTCCATCTGATTTATCTCTGAGGTCTTTACAAATTGTTTTGACGGTAAAACCTTTATTTAAAATGAAGAGGTCAAAAATCACATGGATATGTTTTTTGCCAGCACAGAACTAACATTTTAGAAACGTGGAATCATACTACCGCCAGAAGGATGGCAAAAAATAATGGACCAGTATGGATAATAATATTTAACTCAATAAAAAGTTTATAAGAAAATCGCCTTTTCATTTTCATAAGAAAATGAAATTACTTTCCGAACAACAAACATTTGTGCTATTGGTCAAATGCTACTAGTATCTAGAGTTAATAGTACCACTAATTCACTCAGTTAGTGTAAAGAATGGCGTATGAGAACCGATTTACTAATAAGTTTTATTTTTAAAATATTGACGTAACAAAAATTTTACATTACAATCAAATTATTACTGGATAAGTTCTGATAAATCTAATTCACAACTATATGAAATCATAATAGTTACATACAGTTAGTTCACAGTTCAAAATTTAATTTAAGTGGCTAGACATTATTTATAAACTGCAAGAGAGAAATAAAAATTGATACTTAATTTCTATACAAAATATTAAATATATCAGAAATCCTAAGTTTACGTACACACATAATTTATTAAGATAACCTTATACATCTAATTTTTTAACAACATCACAAAAATATTTATTATATTATATGTTAATACATTTTTCCAAGCATTGTAAAATATTTTTATTATATTTCCTTTCACATCTCCTTTTATCCAAAGATATATCTATAGACATTTTAATAAATTTAACATCAACACACATAATGGAATAGTTATACTAAAAATAGAGGACCAGCCCCTGACTTTCATAAGAAGATTTTCGTGGCCTTGTTCTTTCAAAATGTTCTGTTAATTTATTAAACCATTGCTGCTAACTAATCTATGCTAGCTTTTACTAGAAAACGGAGAAAAGCGCGTTATTTACCTCGAGTACTCCACCACCATTCAGCGGCCGCGCTTAAAGGAGGTACTCTCATTGGTCAGGCCGGTCAAATGATGTATTTGGCGTACTTTCTACTTTTTTCAATACAATTTTAAAGGCGAATGTATGTTTTGGAGACACAGATGCCGGACGTGGAGTTAGTGGCGATCGAGGTGGAGGATCGGGAGGCATTTCTGAACATGTCCTCGAACGACGTGGTGGATTGCCTATTACAGGTGCTGATAATGGCTCCTTAGGTCTTTGTGGAGAAAGTCGATTTGGAGATAGATGACCAGGCGATGGATCAGGTATAGTAGGTGGCAGCATCAAAGGTGGTAAATTTGCGCAAGGTGAACCACGTGACCCACGACGTTCTTTTAAACCCATTGGAGGTGGTGGAGATGCAGGCGCGTCGTCCTCAGCCGCTGCTACCACAACCACAGGCTCGGCTCGAGCTAGTGGTGCTTTAGGTTCACTTGCGTCTGATGTTATGGATTTTCTAAAAAAATTAAATCCACTCTCTATTTCAGCAAGCGCACGCCGAACAAATGGAAAACTCTCAGAAATTTCTGAAGTTGATTTTCTGACGGGGAACTCTGTTTCACTGTCACGCTTTCTCGGTTTACAGCGTTCGAATGTTGGATCTCCTGCAGCAGCAACAGTCTCTGATATTTGTCTCGTAAGAGCAGCGTGTTTGATTGAATCAGACTTGGACCTTGGTTCTCTCGTTTTTGGTGTCGGTGAGCGGCGATCGCCAAACTTTTTACTAGCAGCTCGTTTAATAGAGGAAAATAGACCGAGTTTCTCAGGTGGCTTATCAGAAGGAGCAGTTGCGGTAGTTAGAGCAGTGGAAGGGCCAGGGACGGGTTCAGGCACGGGATGGGGGGAGTTCCCCTCGCGTTAGTTGTGCCGAGAGTCAGATGAAGGAACATCGCTCGAGCCGGTGGAAGATAGAGTCGTGTTTGATCCATAGGGATCAAGAGAAGATTGTACAGACATTGAACGACCTGCGCGCCGCACCCTTGCTGGAGACAGCTTTCCAGGATCTACGCTGGCCGGGTCTGCCTGCAACAACAGCGTTCTGAGTATTCATTTATTCTTATAATGATATAATCACACAAGTGATTGATGTGTTACAGTTAAATAAAATCGAAAAAAAAAAACATGTAAAGTTTTATTTTACAGATTATGAGGTTTTATAACTGATCTCATATTTTAAGTACTATTCTATTAATTGCGCCAATACATTCAGAGTATAAACTCTGTGTATGTATTGGATGAACGTGGAATTTTATTTTAGTCCCGAATTTAGTTTGAATTTGAATTTCCGAATAGGTTAAAGTGCTGTCATATTAGGGGGCTTATTTATTTTTATTTTATTTTTTCTTTACTGTACAACGTAACAGAAAACAAGTAGAGGACAATTTAAAAAATATGTACAACAAGCAGCCTTATCACTCTGAAAGTGATCTTTTCCAGACAATCTTTGTGCAGAGGACAGATGAAAACAATGGTTAAAATAAAGAGGGTTGTACGGAAAAAAGATGTAAATGCATATAAATATAAATATGTACAAATGAATCGGTCAAAGAATAGAAATAAAAATAGTACAAAAATGTAATATATGTAACAGCGTTCTAAGTAATATTTTTTAACTAGACTTTTGAAAGTATGAAGAAGTTTCACAAGTAAGAATCAGTGACAGTAAAGGATTTTTATAGGGATTTTAAAATCTGTTCATATTCCAAACAGTTACTTTTTTTTAAAATAATAAAACATTGAATAATACTTTCAAGACTTTTTGACAGCTATTGATGGAACTCAAATCATAATAGAAAAGACTTTGGTGTATTAAAAAAACTTATAAGATACCGCTTAATTTATTGTTAAAAGCAGTTTTTCTTCTTTCATAATAAATTAAAATTAAAAATTTCCAATTCCAAAGTGCATAAACTAATGTCTCTATATTTAATAAATAGAAAATACATTTTATTTCGTTTTTACAAGAAGCGCTTGATTCATTTCACAGCCACCAACACTGTGCCAGTGTTGATCAGAACTTTATGAAAGTTTTTACGTTATTACAGTACCACAAACATGATTTTCACCTTGCTTAAATACAGTTTAAGTCCTAACTCTTCACCAATAGTGCTAAAAATTATTATTCAAAATGCTAATGAACTCCAGCAAAATTTTCATAAAGACTGTTGCATTCTATTGGCAAATCGAATGTGAAGTGATAGTGATCGCATATTTTCTTTAAAAGTTGGTAACAGAATTGCCAAATTAGATAACGAAGTTGCGGAAGCATTTGAAAAATTTTCTTGCAAAAATATCTATTGTGACTACATGTAATATAAACTCAAGACTTGCTGTTGGAATCTTGATGAGCACTTGGGCAAAACAGTGGTTAAAAAAAAACCATACCACCAGATAATTAAGCGGTGAATTTCACCATAATCCTTCACAGTTAGTTACCGTGGGAAAATATTTGTTTCAGAGTTCACAAGGGATCTGTATCGTAAACACCTGGCCACCGAGCTTCATCATGTCAAGCAAGTTTTGCACAACAACAAGCTTCGGGTATCTTGCCTATGTCACAATGAACGAATGAAACAGGCCACAGTCGAACGTGTGTCTGCTGCACTACCTTATATCAGAGGAATCACAGAGAAGATTGACTGCATATTGAAGCGTGCTTTCATTAAAATATACTTCAAGCCCAAGAAGAAGATTAGTAAAGTCTTACCATCCTTAAAGTGCAATATCGCTTGATTGTGAATCTGGTCTCTATACATAGAAATTTAAGATTTATTACATTAAAGAGCACATAGCTGATATTAAGAATCGACGGTCTACTAAATCTGCAGTCTGTAAACACGTACAGGATTGTTCCGGCCATTATATTTAAGTTGAAAGAACACAAATCCTCGCTAAAGGACACCAATTAATACCAAGGATGATTAAATTCTATTCAAATTATAAAATATCCTAATTTTACAAGAGAAGATAGTTGCGTAAATAAAGGAAATTAGTTGAATTAGTAGATTCCACAGTGTTCCTTGGTATACCTATTGACTCTCGCCTACAATGGATATATTTTGAGAGTGAGTGTGTAAACACAGGTGCACTATTTCCTCACTCACATAGTCCGGAGTATGGGACGGCAATCTGACACGACAGGAGAAAATTAGGCACAAGTCTAATGGCTTTACGTGCTTACGAAGACACGAGGGTGACACACCACCAGCTTCCTGACTCCGGGCTGCTAGTGACAATTTCTTGACAGATAAACTCGGTTTCAAACCCGATACCACATGATAGGCAGTCGCCATTACAACCACTACACCAACGAGGCAGTCAAATCTAATATATTTTCATATCTAAAAAATTTAAATATCAATATAACTTTTGGGACAGTGCGCACCTGATAAGCTAAAGCGTTCATTATAATAGAATAGGGAACCAGTCCTAACGGATGCACCTCCCTCATGAGCACGTTAGCCGGAATCTTGTGGAACTGAATGTATTCGAGAAAATTTCCAATCACATCTTTAAGTGACATGTTCTGATTCGTGTCACAATACTTCTTACTCCACATTAGGGCTGCCTGAAATCGTAAAAGTTATTATTAGATTGTGACACTGTGTGGTGATGTACTAAAATAACCTATCACCCATAAACCCAAAAGAACTTGCGACATAACCATTTTAAAAGCAGGCAGAACTCTACGTGCAAACAATTGGCACTCACTTGCCCATATAACATACAAGTGCCCGATGTGACGCTTATGTGATTAAATCATACGTAGCCTCGAGAGGCTACGTATGATTTAATCACAAAATTAAAATTGCAATTACGATTGTTGGTACCGGTAGAGACCGGTACCAACAATCGTAATTGCAATTTTAAGTGCTGATTTACGACCACTAAAACAATATGTTTTAGAAATAAAAAAAATATATATCAAAGACATGATATTATATAGTAAAGTATACTCCAAGCCTTCTCAGAAATAAACGGAAATCTAAAACCAGCAGTTGAATGTATGAGCTATTACTTTATTTTTTAAATCAATTATAAATAATATAATAAAATAGCCTATTATTCCTTATTAATTACACTTAATTAATTAGATACAAATTCAGTTGACATTTTTAACAAATAGTATTTTATTTCACATTATTATATCTAAAGTAAATTTAATTTGAATTTAATTTAGCATTTAATTTGATTTTACCAGTAATTTCAATTTTTACAAACAATTTTGATATTTTTTTTGTTTTACAGATTTATATACTTAATTAGTAATTTCTTTAACAATTTTTTTTATGAAAAATAACCTTTTTTATGATCAATTTAGATATTTTTAAAATTTGAATATCAGTCATCATATCAGTGATATCAGTTTAAGTTGAAGACATTAATAATGAATATAACATTCATGATCTGAGGGTAAGGGTGTAATTGGATAAATACTAACTTTTTCTATAAATCCAAATGCCAGTGTTTACTTACACGGTGCTAATGAATGAAGCTCTGGTGAATGATTAACGATGATCAACATCATTATAACCCCTAACAAGACGATTATTAAACGCAACGTCCCCCAAGAAACGCCACAAAACACTGTATTGAGTCAACAGCATCCATCGACTTGATTTATGTCTTATCGTGTCGCATTCCATCTTGTGGAGCCGCCCCACATTGCGCGACGCTGCCACTCGAGAACCTTTCTTCCCCAGCGGTTGCTGGTTTTTAAGCTATATTCTCAGCCTATTGCCTTTCAGCTTACTAATCCGTTAGGCTATGACGATTACTCTGGTTCTGATGCAGATATCTTCATCACGAATTCTATTATGCAGTAAAACTGGGAGCATAGACTTTTCCATAGATACATACGTGGTAGAGTCATGCTGCAGCTATGTTATAGTTGTAGCACGAACGGGTCGGCTCGAACGGGGAAGGATTCTGCTCCCACAGAATACCAGTGTAAAATAGCAGCTCAATGCTGCTGTGGTTTGTATGGTGAGTGTAGAAAACCGGAAACCCTTTTTACTGGATATGAAGCATTCCATCTGAGTCCTCAGGGGTGACAACGCATCTGCATTTTGATTCTTAATCGAGGATAAATGTAGATGTCTATGGGCTACAGCATCGACTTACCGTCAGGTGGGTTCTGTGCTCTCTTGTCACCCTTATCCTATAAAAAAAATCTTGAAACAAACCTAAAGCTAACGCACCTGAAACTTAGTAAATTCATCGGCTCGAAGTTCATCTCTTGCCAAAATTAGACGTACAACATGCTGAGGTAGCAGAGTAAACGATCCCAAGTTTAGCACTTCATTACCATGCTCATCAACGAATTCCAGAACCTGAAATAACACAACAGTACAATGAGCAACTTTCGTCCCTTTTTAGCCAAACTCAGTAAACGTTTTTTGTGTATTTGTTACGCGATACCTTCGTCAATTGTTTCCAAATTGTTGTCAACCGATTTTGATGATTATTTTTAATATTAAATATGTTTTCACCTTTTTATACTCAAGGGTAGTCCTATATAAATTCAGAGAAAAAATTCCACCCCTAGTGGTGGCGAAATAGAAGATAAGTTTTTAATGTTACTATTTAGACAAAATTTGAGCTTGTGATATTCCTTTCTCCACTCAAAAGGGTAAATAAAATAAATTTCAATAAAAAGTAAAAGCTAGCTTTAAAGAACTAAAGATAATAAAATATTTTTTAAAAATTTAAAAAAAATGAAAGATTTATTTGCACAAAATTGTCGCAAATAAATATTACGGATGCCTTCCGTTAAAAAAATCTTAAGATATTTTAATAATTTATAGAAAATTTATTTAAGATTAAATAATTATTTTAGCGACGAGGAGCAACGTCAACGGTGCACGACATGTGCTTCTCCGATCGCCTATTCGTATCGCATCGTGGTTATTAGGTCAAATACTTCCAATAATAGGAGTAACACATGTCCATTAAGGACTAATACGGGCTGATAAATAAGAAAGAAAAATTAGCCAATGGTGGGCAGCAGAGCTTGAAAACACCTGGAATTGCGATAAACTTATTCCATATATACCATGTTATACGATATGATATACCATGTTTGGTGATTAGTAATTCTTCGCCACTGACGTAAGTTCTATATCCAACAGTGGACTATTTACAGACAATTTTTTTTATAGGATAGGGTGACAAACGAGCACACAGTCCACCCGATGGTAAGTGGTTGCTGTGACCCATAGACATCTACATCTATCTTCAATAAAGAATAAAAATGCAGATGCGTAAACAATTTATGATATAGCTCGGAGAACTGGCAATTAACAACAATGACTAGCCAGCCACCCACTAAATGGTGGTGGAAAAGAATGGTTGATGGTCTTGGTTTTCATCGCCATCAACAATATAGGCTGTGTTGCTGATGACAATGAATGACGATGTATTCGACATTAATACCCTAATATTTCAAGTAGCCTTTGACTAACACATTAATTAATAAAAACCGTGAAGCATTTAGCAACAGCAATTAAATACTGACGTCTTGCAGATTCAAGTACTGAAAAATTTATTTAACGAAAATATAATAAAAAACTACTAATAAGCATTACATGCATGTTGCTACGGTTTGTAAGATAGAGAAAGCTCATACAATTGCAGGCTATGAGGCATTCCAATCAAGTCCTCGTGGACACACGCTACTAGCTTAAAATATTTTCATTGAGCTGTAAGAGTCGATAGGTTGAAGCTGTGATGTCTCCTCAGATATAGCGTTATCCTACTTTTCACTGTAAAAATTAAATGTCAATAAAACATACCTTTTGCACTAAAGATTTCGTGCACTTGTATTGGATATATCTTTCCGCTGACGCTAAAAGAGCGCACACCGTATCCACTGTGATGCAACATTGGACAAATCCAGCGCAAGCTCGGCGGAGCTCATCCAGGCCATAATAATCCGCCGCATTCATCACACCTTTCAAGTATTACAAGTTTTATTAAAACATGAGTTCATTTATCGTTATACTAAGAAAACACTGAAACATATGATATTTTACTAACTGGGGAAATAATCAATTAAATTTTATTTCACAAAAATTGTTTTTAGTATGGATACGTCTTTCAGTCATTTAGCGTCACCAAATATTAGGTCCACAATCGCAAACTTTTACTGAACATAATTTTCAGTTAAATGTAGGCAATTTTCACTTAGACAAAAATTAATGAAACTTTTTTTTATCGCAGTATTATTAATTGTAAGGCATAATAATCTTAAATATTAAACGTAAGAAAATTTTAATAAAGGTAGCAATTACAATAACCTTTATTCTGTTGAGTTCAAAAATATTTCTTTTACTTAAAATCAAATAACTTGATAAGTCAAGATATGAAATTATTAACTTAATTTTATATAAAATTATCTGATTCTGAGTAATATAGTCTTTTAGTAGGATAAAATTAATACCTATTCGTCAATGGCGCTTAAAAGCTGGATGATGAAAACCTATTTAAGTGCCCGCCATCTTCGCCTATAATCTAATTTGCAATGTCAGGGTATATCAAGTATCTTTAGTAGAAAATATTAAATCTTTGTCACGATTTTATTCTTACAATTTCATTAAACATATTAATTGTAATACCAGAATACTGTACTTGTGTGTCTTTAATAAAAAATAAAAAAAACATTTCTTAATTTTTTTGTTTTAAATAAAAATGTAAATTTTTTTAATCGCCATAGAAAATTAGTGTGATAAAAAAACTTCATTTCTTCTTATAAAATTATTAATTTTAATTAAAATTGAGAAAAATCTTATAAAATCTAATTATTAATAATCAATGTTGCCACCTCTTACATTAATTAAACATCGACATTTGTTCATACTTAAAATTAAATTGTCGATGTCTTGCTGCGGTATGAGGTACCATGTTCTTTGCAAGTGTTCGTAAAGTTGTTGTTCCGTCGTCAAATTTGGCGGAAATATCTCAAAGCTTTTCGATGTAACATGTCCCAGGCATGCTCGATAGGATTTAAGTCAGGCGACTGTGCAGGCCAATCCAATACTTGAATATCGTGGTCTCGGTGAACGGCCAACACCAGCCGCGCCGTAAGGGAAGCAGCATTATCGTGCATGAGTAGAAATTCCTGACCCATTTGGATTCTGTGTGGGACAATAACAGGCAATACTACCTCCCCGTGGTATTTTTGTGCAGTTATACTCCCTTGGATCCAAACGAGCTGGGTTCATCCACCAAGACGAATTCCTGCCCACACCATGATTATCCCGCCTTGGTATGAGTGGACGCCATGAGGGTGCCATAGACGACTAACTCTCCCTGGAGTTCTCCAAACGCGTGTTCTTCGTGAATCCGGATGAAACCCAAACCGGTACTCATCGGTGAACAGCACCAAAGACCATTGTTCGTCACTCCATGGTAAATGCTCCAGAGCCCACGAAAGCCACCGACCGTGATTGCCACGTCGCAATTCTGGAACACGTAGCGGTCTTCGAGCATGAAGACCAACTTCATGCAACCTCCTTCGCACGGTTTGGTCTCTTACCCGTAGCTAGTGGTCCTACTGGAGCCTTTGTAGTAGTTGCATCGCTGTGATATTGGGTTAACTTCTGGCGGTCATTTGGAGAAATCGATCCTGTCTCTGCGTAGTAACACGATATCTACCCGTGTGCCATTCAGCCACATCCCCAGTACTGCGATAACGTGACCACAACCTTGATACCACGTTTTGGCTGGTGTGTAGGGGCCTCAGCAACGACGCGATGAACAGCACCATTTTATAACATGCCCACGGCTCGTAACATTTTATCTCGACTCAAATGACGACGTGACATGACGCTTAAAGTTCACACGGCACGTTAAATTAAAAAAGAAAAACAATCTAATCCCTTTTCATTAATTAATATCAGTAGAACAATTTTATTAATGTATGTAATATATTTAAATTAATGTTATTTCGTTTGTTTTTTTATTTACATTTTTAAATTTTGAAAATAGAATAAAAGATGATTTAATCTGTGTATAAACTTTTTATGGAAACTAAAAAGATTTTAAACTTTAAAGTTGTACATAATTTAGGATTAAGGTATCCCTAGATTCTGTTGATATGTTTATGTATTATATGATACGTTCTGCACAATTAACCTTTATAATTATTATCACATCAACATATTAACCCTAATTGTATTCCTTGTAAATAGACAATGATGTTTTTCTTTTATTATCATTTACGTTTAATGAATATATAAAAAAAATACTAAATCATACCCAGTAGAGTCCGTGGCTGAAGTGTTACACATCCTGTATGAATGTATTCTATTAACTGTCGGAAAACATCGGGCTCAAATTCTTCGATTATAAGAGTTTGATGTTGCTGGGATGACGGCTGATAAATAAAATAAATTATGTTAGAGTTATAGTAATATGCAATATAACGATTTCTTGTGTCATTTGTGCATAGATATTTAATATTTTAAAGCAGTTCTGTCCACCTTATATTTACCTCCGTAGCACAAAATACCAACTCACTACCGAGAGATCCATAGAACTTTAACAACACAGAGTTAAATATAACAAGATATTCAAAAACTCTTATTTATCGTCAGTGGCGTACATTTTTAGTAAAATCGATAAAATTTATTTTTGAGTATACAAAAGTGCTTCCAGATAAAGTGATGCATGATTTTTTGTAAAATTGATAAAAAAATGCGTTAATCATGGCGCAATAAAAATATTTAAGCAAAGTATCGACAATAATTTGTATAATGCGTGTAATTAAAATAAATATTAAGCGAAAGTAATCGTTATAAAATACAACAACCTACAAATATATACATTTTTTATGAATCATGATGAACATCATGCTTTTAAAAAATCGAAAATTTAGATTTAAGAAATCGAAATCATAGAAACACTAATTATAAACTTACATATAGTGGCAGAAATTTAAAATAAATCCTAATAAAAAATTTAATAAATAGTCATGCAATCACTGTCCGTTATAGAACAAAATTACAAAGTCTCGATTTATGCAGACGATAAACCTAACTACAAGTGTATGAAAAAGTAAAAATTTTGAAATTTATTTTGATATTAAACTTTTAAAATTGATTTCCTACAACACCGTTAATTTTGCCTTTACCTCTTGTATTGGAGCCAATTGCTGCGCGAAAGTTGATCTCTGTAGTAGAAATAGTAAAAATAATTTTGATACTCTAGGTATTAAACTTAAACGTTTATGTTACAAATCCAAATAATTATCTAATCATGAGAAATTGTTGCATGAAAAGTTCATGCAATGAACAAAATGCGCCAAATTATTCTCAAAGGGCTACTGAATGTTTATTATTACTTAATCATGCTTGTGTTACAATCTTTGAGTATTTACAGTATTAAATGCATTTACATACTGATACTATTTAACTTATAAAAGCGTTAATTCATTTTTATTTATTATTTGTTGCTTTATTATTAAATTTATACATATTTATTGTTATGTAATACATAATTTCGGTTTGATGTTCGAACGGAGTGGATACATTATATTTACTGAAGCTATTTAACCCATTAGTCACGTACAAATAATGGAGAGCGAATAATTGATTATATATGGTTGAATTATCCTTTACCGCTGTTTAATCAATTTAAGTATGGATAGTATCTATATTTATCTTATAGAAGTAGTTAAGACTTATGAACTATTTATCGAAAAGAGTGCTAAAAATAAAGTTATACCTGTTGTGCTGCGGTTTGAAGATTTAACAATGGCTCGGATGATCTTTTTAAGAATAGTCTCAGTTTGTTTTCGCGAGGTGCAGGTTCTTTTTTTCTCTGAGGACTTGGGGCTTGATAGAGCATTTTTTGGAAAACCCTGTACCAAAAACTATACATTTTTTATTTAAGAAATGTTAATTTATAGGACTTAAATTAAAGTTTTCCTTATTCAATAGCAACTTCCATTTAGCTGTAATCGGGATAGTTCAAAATATATTTGTCTGAATCATTTTAGAATTATAATTATTTTTCCCGGAAACCGAAAACGAATCGACTGAAGTGAGTTTTTTTCGATGTATTTTGACAATAACTTCAAATACGAAAGATTTGATATGTAATACAGTTTAAGAACACAAAACCCGCGTTCATAAATACGTGCACCCATTAGTCTAATTTCCATAAGTCGGCCGTAAAGCACAAATCACTCTAAATATAAAAACATTACAAATGTTAAAATAACTAGGATATATTCATTAAAAATTATTTCATTAAATTATAGTATTCATTATTTTTACATGATAGAGCCATGCTGCAGCTATATTAATAGTATAGTTGCAGTACGAATGGGTCGGCTCGACCGGGGAAGGACCACGCTCTCACAGAATACCAGCGTAAAATAGCAGCTTAATGCTGCTGTGTTTCGTATGGTGAGTGTAGAGAACCGGAGACCCTTTTTACTGGAAAAGAGGCATTCTATCTTAGTCCTCACGGCTGACAACGCATCTGCATTTAAATTCGCAAACGAAGATAGATGTAGATGTCTATGGGCCACTGCAACCACTTACCATCAGGTGGACTGTGTGCTCGTTTGTCACCCTTATTCTATAAAAAAAAAACCTAAATCAAAAAAGTCATTTTATAGTCTAGTGCAACATGTTTTATTCACCTGCTTCGTGCTGCCAAAACAGCTTTGACAGCGCACACTGGTTCTCTAGTGTCTCCAACTAGGAACGTGACGTCACACAACTCAGGCATTGAAGCTAAAAACTTCATATCCTCTGCTAAGCCTGATTTGTTCTCAAAGGTACTGAGGTCTGGCTCTGCCTCCATTGCTGCTAAAGCCCCGCTTCTCATTGACGTCTAAAATTAGGGAAAATTCTATTTTAAAAAAGGATCTAGTATGCCACTGGAACCTTATACATCATTGCGCCACATACATAAATGTAATAAAAGTACACGAAAGGAAACGAGGGGAAAATTATTTCCCTTGGACTACTTTTATTAGAGATGGATGGATGGATGGCGAAATAAACACGTTAAAACTTGTATGACCGCCATGGATGAAAAAGTATATTTACTAACGTAATACTTTTTTTATAGAATAGGGAAAAAATTGAAATAAAACATCATTAAAAAAATGGAAATATTACTAGAAACACTAACAACAAAATGCGAAATATTTTAGATTTAACTTACTTCGTCTAAACTAAAATGTCTGGTCACAGTTATTTCCATTTTTAATATTCAATAAGGAAAATAATAGAATCGTTCGCTTTCGGCAAGTCTCAAACAGCGACTGTCTGTAGAAAGGAAATAATAGGGAACGCTTCAATTTCCACAAAGTGAATAGCGTCTGGTCCAAATATACAGGGAAACGCTATACGTAATAATTTTGACATCAGTTTATCAGAAAAATCAAACTAATTACAAAGCAAAGTTTTTCTAAAAAATATGTTTTTAAAAATAAATGCAATATTAGTTCAAATTAAGAAAACAAATACTTGGCACGGTAAGCTACACTAAGAAAAAGATTATTCAATATACAAAAGAAAAGGGCAATCAACGGAAACCTCTGTAAGATTTCAAGAACTTTACATTCTATTTGTAAATTTTAAGCTAATTTAAAAATAAGTTTATTTAATCATTTAAGGAACCTTAACGTAGGAAGTACAAAATGTCTTTCACTTGATTAAGTGTGTGCACTTTGGGACAAAATATCTGATTAATCATTAGTGAGAAGCTTATAGCCGTAAACAAATGAGGTTAGTGTCCTAGCGTATTTTTGTCGCGATGATCTCTACACGGTGATGTGCTTGATCTACTGTAGACTAGTTTGAAGTTAATAATTATTATGTAATCATCCAAATTTTATTAGTAGTCCATTTACTTGTCAATGTCATTAATAAGGCGATTGGCGTTCACAAACTAAAACGCTTATATATCTTGAGAGCCACATTCTACTATTGATCACTGAACCTGATAAGCGGATTGGCGGTCCTTCACATTTAAGACACCGCTCGCTTGTTGGTCTAAGCAACCGGTACGTCACGAGACGAAATTTCGCCCTCACTATACTAATGCAATGAAATAAATGTAATAATAATGAAATAAATTCTTGAAAGGTTGTCCATTACCATACAGTGCAGTATAGTCGCTAGTATTATGAGCACTTTTCTAACAGGAACGTCAAAAGGCAGGGATAAGGCCTGTGACTAAAATATACTGTAGTGTAGATTCTGCCTACATTAAATACTTAACGTATTATAATGCAATTTGACAATTAGTTTTGGAAATGTTTAAAACCAGTTGAACATAAGCTTACTCTGTAATAAGTCTTGGAATAATAGAATAGAATTAAATTGGAAGAATAGAAATAAATTTTAAAGTCTGCATGCTTTTTTCATTCCGATACTAGCGACCCGCCCCGGCTTCGCACGGGTGATTTCTGGATCTCGAGAACAGCACCACCTATTGGATTCAAATGTGAATCTCAACCATATAAACCCATTAGAGCACAAAAAAAAATCATCAAAATCGGTCGAGCCGTTTTTGAGTTTTAGCGAGACTAACGGACAGCAATTGAGTTTTAATATAGAGATGGGCCTATTTTAACCATACCATTTCTTTCTTTCTAAATAGCATCGCAGTCGAGGATGACAAGCACATAGTTTAAATTTTATAAAAGAGTTTTAAATTCAACGCAATGTACACTAATTTTAAAGTTTTAAATCACTCAGAATGTATATGAAACATAAATCGCTCCAGTTTTGGTATATAGGCTACATTCGTCAATGACATTGACAAGTAAATTAAAACGTGTTCGGTACGAATATCAATCATAGCAATATTAATAACTTTCGCCCTCGATTTAAAAACATTGATTTAAAACTTGAATCAATGCATGTTTATTTCCCTCCTCCTTGTCAATTACTCGTAATAGTTTAAAGTTGGATATGGTTTCTACCATAGTTGGAAGATTTACCTATAATAACCATCAGACATTTCCCATAATTAGTGATGCTTTCTGCCGCTCTTATGTATACATCTATTATAAGTACGAGGTGATTACCGCTATTTATCTGAGGCTACAACTGCACCGTATAAAATTATCATGTAAACTGTTTAAGTATTTTAGCTCACAGGCTTTCATATTTATATCATTATGATGTAGTAATTCTGAACTAACAAACAAATTCAATAAAAGGGCGGACTTAATGCCTCAAGGCAATAAGTCCGCCCTTTGTATTCTTTTAGATTAAGGACTGCAATAAAGAATAAATAAATAAATAAAAGGGTAAATAGTTCTTCACTGACAAAAATTAAATCGATGACCAAATACATGTGACAGGCATAAGTAAGTAAGCTATAAAGCTATTAGGTTCGGTTCGGTTGGATATCGTTATAGAACACTATTAATGAGATTCGATATAAAGACCTTTGCATTCCTTGTTTGCAAATAGGGGAAATATATAAAAATGCTATATTTATTTTTCTCTTAAAAGTAAGTTTTTTTTAGGTAAAGAGTATACTTCTATTTTTTTAACTGTCTCTATAGTATATCTCTTTCTAACTCAGTATAAAACTTTTGATGTTATGACTCATTAGGAGAAACGGATAGAACGATCATGAACAATTATAGAGTATCTTTTTACGACAGCAGAACTCTTAAAACCTAACCAGTTTTATTACAAACATGGTTTATTGATATTCTAAGAAAATATTAAAAGGATTATTGATAGTTTAAACCAGAAACTATCAAGAAAACTAGTTTTTATTAAGAATGAACAGGTGTTTTAACTCGTTCATGCATTTTCAAAATATTGTTCCTACTTATTTGTGCCAGTCATAGCCCAAAATAAAAATAATAATATTAACATCTGAGTACAATAAGCGGCTAATTTTTATTAATATCTTGTTTAAAATTGTAGTATATTTTTTCCACATTTAACCATAGGTGTCATTCTGAAAAAAAAAATCGTTTTCCCATAAATAGTCAAACTATCTCTTTAACGAGAAGCAAAATTCAGTCGTCTATGTATTTTAATTTAAAATCATTACAGGAGTGTTTCATATTTAATGATTCAAAATTATAAGTGTTAAGGATAGCGTTCATATTTTATATGAATAGAGTCACCAACGAGTTACCAGGCCACTTGATGGTAAGTGGCTACTATCTGTCTGGCTAATGTGTTTGTGTAAGCCCGGACACAGGCAACTAACGTCTAACAAATAAAGCTTAAATATTATGTGCTGTGTTGGCGGCGTAAGAGAATCCATCACCACTTTACATCAAGTAGGTGTCATAAGGAGCGACTTTGGGATATGCTGGAAAGATCTAATAGATCAGATAATGTTTTACTATTAGACAGACTCTTATAGATGTCCTTCCCATGTACCATGGTATCGTAAGAGAGAAATGCCATGCTGCGGGTATGATTGTAGCACGAATGGGTTGGCTCGATCGGGGAAGGACCACGCTCTCACGCGTGTTTTGTATTATGAGTGTAAAGAACCGGAGACCCTTTTCATTAGAAACGAGGCATTCCATCTTAGCCCTCAGGGGGTGATAACGCATCTGCATTTTGATTCTTACTCGGTGATAGATGTAGATGTCTATGGGCTACAGCATCCACTTACCATCAGTTGGACGGTTTACTCTTTGGTCACCCTTATTCTATATTAAAAAAAAACAGGAGATGGGTAGCTGTATTTTCGTGGTAACATGTCAAAATAATAAATATCTACGGTTGTCAACTCGCTCGTCAAGCATGGCAAATATGACAAATCCTTTGAGACACTCGAAGTTTGATAGGCTGTGATAAATAAATAACATAATAGGAAATATAAACGTTATAACGATTGATGTTTCGAACAGCTTCCCTCATTAATTCGTTCCGTCGACCGTAATTATATAGGACATGAGCATTGAGCAACGACCCGAAAGCATTACACTCTCGTTGAGTTATATTGATTCTGCTCGAATATTAAGAGCCTTAATGAATGTGCAAACATTTCCTTTAAGTAACATATAGAGTATAATCTTACTACAGTAAATAAGTATACACTTATAAATTAAGACATCACAATCATACGAAAAAAGTGGGAGAGGAAGAAGAAACTATTATTACATGTTTAACAAAGAGATAGTATAAGAATGATAGAGTAAGAAAGATAGATAGTATAAATTCGTAAACGTAGACATATAGTTTATTTACCAACGTAATCTACGAGAGACCAAATTCTCCACCTACACAGTTCATCTGGAGTAACGCCCACATCTAAGAGGCCTACATCTATATTGTTATGAAATTGCTATATTATGTAAACAATCAACCTACCTGTTGAGTTTTCCTATGTGAAGTTTAAAAGAAGTTCCTATCAAGTTTTCCTTCCGTATAGAGCTTCCATAAAATAAGTTCCACTTAAATTTTTAATACGCGGCTTTAATCATAACATTTCGATTAAATCGATGAACCAAACCCAAACTTTATTTCTACAAGAGATTCTAATGAACTCTCCTAAACTACTACGTAGTTCCTTAAATAGACTACACACATGATATTAAAATCTAAGTAATAAGCACTTATTATTAAAACATGACAGATCCTACAATATGAAACTATACACACTGTACTTTCCTAGTATATGTATATTGTAGTCTTTGTACACATGAGCGAATGTTAGCTAAACGCATGCGTTAAAACCCTCGCGCAGGCGCGCTCTTAATATCAATATAACACCGTTGTCACGGAAGGTTGACAGTGAATTTTCAATGGATGACTGTGAAATCCATGAATGAATATAGATAAGCAAAGCTGTATCTCTAAAACTTAATAATAGCCTCCTCGTCGAAAGTTTCACTGTTATGTTATAATCATTGTACATTATATTATATTATTCATTTTAAAATCTTTACATAGCTCTTTTAACTTTTTGTCGCTTTAGACCAAGAAAGAAAGAAGCACGAAACTAAAGCTAAGCCAAAATAATGTTTAAATTATTGTAATAACAATCACCAACATATCCATCTAAAATAATTTGCAATCAACAATATGGTTTTAGGTGCATACGTGAGCGCAAGTCACAAAGTTAATCTTTCTTTGTTGGTTGAGTATACGAGTAATACAAAGTGCATACTGAATTACTACAGCTAAGATCTGTGTGAAAACACAAATTATTTGCTTTCGTGTCAGTTTATTATTATTGTTGTATAGGACAGGATAGACGGGACAAACAGGTTAAGGCGAGGTACAATGGTTTTAAATAAGACAACAAGAAGAGTGTATTGTGTTAAAAATAATAATAATGCTTTATCATATCATAACAATTGATTTTTATTATAGTATATATATATTTGTATCCCTACTAAGCAGAACCGTTACCATGTAGTGGCAGTGTTAGAATATCTAGTACCCCACATCATCCACTGGGTGTCGTAAGAGGCGACAGAAGGAAACAAATCAGGAGATGGACAGCAGCGTCTAAAAATAAAACACTGCGTTTACCAACCCACTTGCCAAGCGTCGCAACAATGGTAAATATACCCTATATGAGGCAATCTATAAGAGAGGCCTATGTTCAGCAGTGGAATTTAATAGGCTGTAACGATAACGGTAAGCAGAAGGGGCGCATTCTGAAGAAGGACCTCTTACTGTTTCATATTGTATTAAAATGTATCTAATTCTGGTAAAATCTGATGTTTAGAATTATCTCGGCGATAAAGCTTCCTAGTTCTAAAATTTTGCGTTAGATGGCATTGTTTTAAATTAAGCTAGCGTAAAGATACTTTCGGATTTTATAGGTATAATTAGGATAATTTTGCCAATAACAATGGATATGGCCACGTTTTATTTGTCAAACGTTTTATTGTGACAAACGAGCACATAGTCCACCTGATGGTCGGTGAATGCTATGGCTCATATACGTCTAAATCTATCATAGATTAAGAACCAAAATGCAGATGCATTGTCACCCCTGAGGACTAAGATGAAATGCCTCGTTACAGGTAAAAAGGATCTCCGGTTTTCTACACCACCATACGAAGTACGGCAACATTATACTGCTGTTTCACACTGGTATTTTGTGAGAGCGTGATCCTACCCCGATAGAGCCGATCTATTAACCCGTGCTGCTGCTATGTATGGTTGCAGTGTGAATCTACCACGTTACAATTACACGTTAAAATTATAATTTATTAAAAATATTAATAATTATAACGTTATTGTCGTAAGTTTAAAATATGACATTATATTGTAAATATGTGAAAATATTAAATAATGATAAAACTATATGCGTTAACATGGAGTATACCAACCGCCTTCAGTTGTTAGGGGTTGAGATTTCTATACATTGAAAGGTTCATGAGTCCGGGGTCAAAGCAAAGCAACCGCAAGGAAATTAGGGATCTTCTTAAGATTGTGGCGGTACTTCACGCTAGGGCAGCTACTTTGTGGAAATGTTTACCACCGGTGATTTTTCCGGACCAATACGACTTAGGGGCTCTTGTCAGCAACGAGCACAGGGGCAGTATAAAGAGACTCTCGGTATCCTATATGAAGCATTTTAAAGAGTGTGCTCAGAAACTACATGCCTTTATTTCGGTATTCTGGTCTTCACTCCTTTTTTGTCGATATTCCACGCATTGGAATCATCTTTCACAATATGTAAAGCAAAGGAGTGGAATAATTTTTGTCTGTATTTACATCCGTAAAGTACTGGCTTGTTATACAAGTAAAAATAAAACATTTTTAACTCTATTGGCAATGATTAAAATTAAAATAAATAATAAATTGTTAACTTCCTTTTACAGTCAAATATGTTTGGATATAAGATGGCCTCTAAACTGTTCCGCGGATCGAAAAAAAAAACAATTAATAATCTTTTAACTTATTCAAAACTTAATTATTTAATAATAATAATAATTAAAAATTATACACAAAAACGCAACTTTATGGTCACTTAAAGATCTACATAATGTCAATTCCTTTCAGTCTTGTCTGTAAAGATGACGGATTTTTGGCTGATATCTCGTATATTGTGTATGTACGTTTTTTTGTTCACCGTTCACTCCCTAAATAGTCACCGGATTTTTATAAATGATTTCAAAATAAACGAAATAAAAATTGTAATAAAATAATAATAAGCAATTGTTTTGAAAATTGAAAGCTGGATAAAAAGCATTATATCAATTATAGTAAGCCGCTTAGGCTTAAGTCTAAGATAAATGCTTTGTTTACTTTGCTGAATAAATACAAATTCAGCATTAATAAGAAATTATAACACAAAAGAAACAATCTTTACTGATTTATAGTGATTATCTTTACAGGGCATCAAAAAGGAAAAAATCTATTATACTTATATTTTGTTGCTGTATAATCCTTATTATGTGAAAAATTATAGGCCTGCTGCTAATGATCCTTTCCAGATGTAGGGAGGATTAGCCTTAATCGTCACGCTTGGCAGGCAGACTGATGATCACAGTACTAGACGTCTCGCACCTTTGACTCTGCTGCCTGTCACCAAATGGTGATGAATTGCGTCGCTACCACAACGCTTTTTATATGAGGAAATATATTTTTTTTATTTCACTTAGGTACTCTTGAACAATAAGCAGTTTGAAGTATTAAAGAAAGACTACAATCTACAAATTAACACAGAAAGTACGTGGCCACGTGGAAGTGAGGCTACGCGTGCTGTACGGCTATGCACTATAACTTTGCAGAGGCGTGCATTTGTTGCATTGCACCGCGGTTGCCCACATAGCTGATGTGAAGAATCGACGCTCCGGGAAGTCTGCAGTTTGTAAACATGAACAGGATCGTCCCCGTCACTACATTAGATTTGATAGACCACAAATCCTAGCCCAAATTAAATCCCAACCCAAGCATACAACTGCAAGACTTCTAGATACTGTAAGTTCATACTGCGTAGATCGGAACAAAATTAATAATATTTAATCTGGAGGTAACCGTGGTTAACTATGACAATGGGACGTCGTATACCTCAGACCCCCCGTGACCATGGGTGCTGTAAAGTACTCGAAACGTCGGGAATATAAAATAAGTTAATATACGCGATAAAATCCGTAAAACTAGTTTTATTTAAATGCTTTTTTTGTTATTGGTACTGTACATACTTTCGTATGCATTTAGTAAAAAGCTGTTAATTTAACATTACAAACAGACACTTCAATTTTATTTATTTGTATAAATTTCATCAAATATCTAAAAATCTATGAAGAATTTTCTGATATAGTAAATGTAAGAATTAAGGTCTTTAATAAAAAATAAAAAAATTTCGTATTTCTTTTTTAATAAAAATGTAAATTTTTTTTAGTCGCCGTAGAAAATTAGTAGGATAAAAAAATTCATTTCTTCTTATGAAACTATTAATATTAAATAAAATTTAAAAAATCTTATAAAATTTAATTATTAATTATAAGTGTGGCCACCTCTTACATTAATTACACATCGACATCGATTGTTCATACTTAAAATTAAATTGTCAATGTCTTGCTGCGGTATGAGGTCCCATGTTCTTTGCAAGTGTTCTTAAAGTCGTTGTTCCGTCGTCAAATTTGGCGGGAAATCTCGCAAAGCTTTTCGTTGTAACATGTTCCAGGCGTGCTCGATAAGATTTAAGTCGGGCGGCTGTGCAGGCCAATCCAAAACTTGAATATCGTGGTCTCGGAGAGCGGCCGACACCAGCCGCGCTGTATGGGAAGGAGCATTATCGTGCATGAGTAGAAATTCCTGGCTTATTTGGATTCTGTGCGGAACAATAACATGCTCTACTACCTCCTCGTGGTATTTTTGTGCAGTCATGCTGCCTTGGATCCAAACGAGCTGGGTTCGTCCGCCAAGACGAATTCCTGCCCACACCATGATTATCCCGCCTTGGTATGAGTGGACCTCCTGAGGGTGCCGTAGACGGCTATCTCTCCATGGAGTTCTCCAAACGCGTGTTTTCGCGCGTTAGTCACTCCATAGTAAATGCTCCGGAGCCCACGAAAGCCGCCGACCGCGATTGCCACGTCACAATGCTGGAATACGTAGCAGCCTTCGAGTATGAATACCAACTTCATGTAACCTCCTTCGCACGGTTTGGTCGCTTACCAGCAGCTGGTGGTCCTCCTGAAGCCTTTGTAGAAGTAGCCTTTGTAGGAGTAGTTGCATCGCTGTGATATTGGGTTGTCTTCTGGCGGTCATTTAGAGAAATCGATCTTGTCTCTGCGTAGTAACCTGTGTGCCGTTCAGCTATATCCCCAGTACTGCGACAACGTGACCACAACATTGATATCACGTTTTGGCTGGTGTGCAGGGGCTCAGCAACGACGCGTTGAATAGCACCATTTTCTAACATGCCCACGGCTCGTAAAATTTCATCTCGACTCTAATGACGACGTGACATGACTCTTAAAGCTCACACAGCACGTTAAATTAAAAAAAGAAAAACAATCTAATCCCTTTTCATTAATTAATATCAGTAGAACAATTTGAATTTTCCTTGACGTAACGAATTACTAACAATTTTGCCGCCGTATTTTGTTTTCTTTCGTTTTTTTATTTATATTTTAAAATTTTGAAAATAGTAGAAAAGAGGTTTCAATTTTGATATAATTTTTTTATGGAAACAAAAAAGATTTTAAACTATAAAGTCGTAAATAATTTAGGATTAAGGTATCCCTAGATTCTGTTGATGTGTTTATGTCGCAGGTTTATGGTAAAATCAGGGTTTTGTTCAAAAATCTAGGCTTTTTATCAGAAACCAAAAGAAGACAAAACTACTACTTTACTCGTATGGTATCTTAAACCTGAGAAAATCCAGTTTTTTGATCAAAAACCTAGACTGATTTAGTTTTATGATAAAATCGACCTAACCTAACCTAAGCTAAATTTTATCATATACTTGTTCTATATACCATAAAATGTTATCCAAAAATCACATTTGAAGTCTATCACACGATTCGTCCGTAATTGGGCGAAATTTGAAATCGTAAAAAATAATTGCGCGAAAATGTTACGGCCGCAGATTCATTTTTCAATGAAACATGATAATACAATTTGATTAAAAAATATAGGAAATTCGTTTTTTCTTACTTGTAAATTGATTATCATGAATTAAAAAAAATATCTGGGTAATGTTTTTTCGCAATTTTTTTTTCGTGGTTTGTTGTACTGAGGTACGTACATGTTATTAGCAACAAAATTAAATGTTGTAATTTCTATATATTTTTTTAAATTACTATCTTGGTTTATTTATAAATAATAATACCTATAAGACTATAATTAATTAAACGTTAAGCCACACAATATTATTATAGAGCTACCTGACGTGAAGATAAATTTAGGGTCACAGTAGATGGATGCCATGTCTATTGGACCAAAGGATCCTGCTAAAGATGGATTATCGGCCAAACTAAGATTAATCACATCGGGTTATAATACAGACATGAACTATTAAGAAATTAGATTTAAGTCTTTAACCAAAAGGGTCCAATACATTTATTTTATTAAATCCGTATTCCTCCTTAAACATAGAATGGGAGGACTTAATATCAATAGGTATTCACTACTAAACAACCCACGGCTTGATGAGATATTGCCGTAGGAATTAATGTAAAATGAAATAAATCGAGTGTGTAAAATAGTGGCGATCAATTTTCATTACAGTTTTCTTGTTCCTACCATAATGCCTCCACAATAACCATCACCTTGTTATCATCTTCAAATTTCTTGCCCTGGAACTGTATTTTGAGCCGTCCTCGGCTAGATCTCACGGGAGCTAGATTTAGAGAATAAGGTGGGTGTTCATACAGTTCAAAGCCTGCTAGCCTACTCATACCAGAATCGAGTTCTGTCTGCCTACTCCCGACTAAAGCGAGTTGTGCATCAATCGAGTGTTATTCTAACTTATGGTAATTCTGTGCCACCCAAACCGTAGTTAGCGCACAATCGAATGGCGGTTCAAATTGAAATTATCAGAACGGGAGAATTCAGCTCTCCGCAGCTAGATGTCTATGAGAATGCTTTCCTTGATAAGTTTGTCTTATTTATGTAATGAAAATATTTAAATCTAATCTAATTTCCCAAGGCGTCGTCCCGAACTCATAGAAGACACTTTTAGTACACCCAATACCTAAAATGGTCCCTTCAGACGCGTCAAACTTCTGATCTATCGCCATGATTGCTCCTTATTCTCCAAAATAATGGGATCAATTATAAGCTGCTAGCTAAGCACCACCAGTTCAGTGGACTTCACGAGACATAATGCGAGTAGTAGACGGTACATGCTTCGAATACAATTCTGGTGACTGTACGCTATCACCTACGCTGTTTCTTCTGGTATTGCAAAACCAATAATATTCATTGCTATGCAGCACTGACGATACTTTTTATACCGGCCCTGCCAATTGCCAGTATTTTTCGGGAACACGTCGTCGAGTGCCAAAACAAACTTGAGTCTGAAGTCGAATATATTATGTTAAACAAAAACTCGGAATGGAAGCAACTAAATCTGGAATAAATTCCAGTCATCGAATTTCATCATCGCACATCGCGACAAAATTCACAATAGCATCCACACCCCTAGATGCTTGACTGTCCTCCACTGTGCGATTTACTAGAAGCTTTCTTTCTTGAATTACTTAGTGGAAACGGCTTCCACCAGCGACTTTTACGGGTCAATACGACTTAAAGACTTTCAAGAAAAAAGCCTATTCCTTTTTAAATAGCCGTCAATATCTCTGCGATTCCCCTGGTGTTGCAATTGTTCATAGGCGGGCGACAATAGGTGAGCAGTAAGGAGCAAGGTCATTTACCCCCTTTTCTGTAAAGATAGTCCGTTAGTTAGTTGGTTACCAATAATTAATGAGACGTGAATTATGCACAGCTGTTTTTTTAATTAATTATAAGTTTTTTATAGCATCAATAAAAAAACTTACGTGAAACTAATAAAACATCAATTGAATAAAATTTGTAGGGGGTGCATAAAGGCTTAATGTGAAGGATATTCATTTAAAGTATTTGCCCCTTCCCACTTTTCTATAAAAAAAATTGATTGAGTATTTAGTTATTAATATTAAATGAAAAACTTTAATTATGAATTTATATAGCATAAATAAAATTTCGCGTTAAATGATTAAAAATCAATTAAATATTTATTTAGTTTTAGTAATGTTTATTAGCTAACTTTGAAGGGCGTTTATTTAAAATAGGTATTATGTAAAGGATTTGTGTAAAGAAGTGAATGAGAATTAATTGCTACCAAAATTTATTTAATTTCGCCAAGTTCGCAAATTTCATTCAGTTATCCTAAAGCCACGGCTAACTTCTGTTTCCATTCAAAGACGTTCATTAAGCCTTATTTATTGTGGATTTAATTATTCTTACTCAGGATATTACGGAGAGTGTCCTAGCCACTATTATAAAATTTATAGGGCTACTAATGAATTGCAAAGTAAACAATTTAAGATTTAACATTATTAATAATATGGTAATAGAAATTTCCGATGAATAATACGAGTACATATTATGATTTTTATTGCGGTAGAATAGTATAATTTTTCCTCGTTGTTATTAATTTTCAGGCTTAAGACCCTTTGTACTAAATAATTCTTAATTGCTTAAAATTTAAAAAAAATAATTAAACAATATTAATTTTATAACATCGACCAAGGTTAGTTTCAACTTTGAATAATAAATAAAATATAGAAGACATTTTTGTTAAATATAATATTAGAAATTTTGATTCAGTATTCCTCAAAATTTTATGTCAAAACCTTACTCTGAATTTGAATAATAAATCTAAGGCACGTACATTTATCGCAAATTCAATGTTTTATTTGTTTAAGGAGACTTTATTTGACTACACCGACATATATTTCTGAAAGGATAGTGAAGAGGATTGCGATTTGAATTACTAATTCAAATACATTGAAGTGGGATCGTTATTTCTGAAAAACAGTATTATAATAGCAAGTTGATGGCACGGATCGATAGTAATAGTGTTTGCGTGCGGCTGTGCGGGATGAAGGTTGGTATCACGCACAGCCATACAAATAAATGTCATGGGTTTGGACCTTTGTCCATGTGTATTGTAATTTATAATTAATTACCATTGGATCTTCCACTAAACAACATATAGATATTAAAAAAAAAATTAAAGTGATGAACAAACTTGCAGTGCACACCTGCAACAAATTTTGGTCAAAGAATGCTACAGATTCGTTGTCACCTCTGAGGCGTAAGATGGAATGCCTCACAGCAGCTAATTATACCGGCTCTTTAGCCTTCAGATCGGAACACAACAGTAAACGCAGAAATGGGTAAGTGGGTGGTACCTACCCAGGCGAATCCCTTGGTAGAAAATTAATCCTACCATCCAGTACCACTGCGGGCTCGGCTAGACTATACATCATTATCAGGTACACGCCAAAGAGCATTCCCAAAAATCTATGTTAAGTCTCAAAATTACAGTAACCTTGAGTCAACACTATGATGGAATTGTGTTTTTTCTCGGAATTTCAAACTCTACTAAAAAAATCATATCATCCTATTTAGTCCACAGCTGAACAAAGACCTTTACAAAAATGCGCCAGCTGGCAAGCATTTCAAGATTGTGTTGGGACTGACATTCCCCCCATTTGCATGGATCTTTAGGCTAAGTGTTTGTATACACATATAAATACCACATTTACTATCACTCAATTAAAACAATCACTTAAACGAGCATATCAATTATAACAATATACCAAGAATATTAGGTATAAAGTAGTAATCTCCCTAGAGCTCCCGACCCGCGAATAATTCAATGTCTCTCAGAGTGACGTGACGTGACCTTATTTCACGCTTAATTGATTAAGATATTAACGCTATTTTTATTGTCTTGATGTGTAGATTTTTACATCAAATTGAAAAATTGTCTTGATTTATCTTTTCAAAAAAGTATCGTTATTGCAGCCCATCATAAGTCTACTGCTAAACGTAGGCCTCCACCAAAGAATGCTACAAAAGCAAAGTCCTCAGCCACCCGCTATCGACTTCCTGTGCCTCTTAACTAGTCGTCACTCCATTTAGGAGGGGCCGCCTTAAACTTTGCTTGCCAGTACGGGGCTGCCACTTGAGAACCTTTCTTCAAGTTCATGATGATGACGATAATGATGATAATGATCATTAAAAAAGGTAGTTAATGTAATAGCTATTTTAAGTAAAGAACCGCAGATCCCTTTTACTACTAACGAGGCATACCATACTCATGGGTGACAACATATCTGCGTTTTTATTCTTAAGCGATGCTAGATGGAGGTATATTTAGACTTAATCATCCACTTTCATGTGTAGTGGCTGTGTTAGAGTTTCAAATCACTCATCAAGTGTAGAATCATAGGCAAAAATCCCACGTGTGAAATAATCTATGGGTGTTCGGAGCAGTGGATTTTTGATACTCTGTAATTATAGTAACGATGTCATCGAAATACATTTCAAATGACATAAAATTATGACCAAAAATATACAAGAAACACACTAAGCAATCGCTTGGCAGCTGCGTTTAAAGTAATTCAACAAATTGCAAATTTTCTAACTTCAAATTACCAGACGTCTCTCTCGCAAGCGCTGTTTGACGGCTGTTGTTTGGAAATATAATTGCTTTTCTAGTACCTACTGCAGCTGTAGTTCAGAATTGCTTTGTTTTGATTACTACATATAATCTGTAACCTGTTAACGTAGTTAAAACTTATTTAATGTAATATTAGTTTAGCCAAATATAATTTAAGTTAAATATGTGACATTTTGATGTTGCGAAAAAGTATTTTTACGTCCATATAAAGCACGAGTTAATTGAAAAGAAAGATCGGAGATCTTTAGTACCACTTCCTCAATAAAGAGGTGCATGATAATAATATAGGACAATGGATTGGATTTTATTACACTACCACGACAGTCTTCAGTACAGTACAGTATTCTCGTCTAGTCAGTATATGTGCGAGCGATATCACGTACCTTTTTGTGCACTTGCTCCCAGAGCGCTTTGTCATATCGTCTTCGTCTCCTCAAATTCATTCATCATTATTTTGTGCCTATCAAAGGCTGTAACGGTAACGGTGCCAAATCCATTAACGATTATCCCCGAGATTTTTCCACAATGATGATCCGGATTATTACATATTATTATCTATCTTACTATACAGGGACCGTGTGGGGGCGGTTTAAGAATATTCACTACCCTTTATCGTCCCGTTGGTATCGTAAAAGGCGACAGAAGGAAACAAACCAGGAGATGGATAGCAGCGTTTTTCTAATTACAACTTAAATTAAAAAATAGCGAACTCGCCTGCCGGGAGTGGCAATTATAGCAAATGAGGCCAATAAGGCAGGCTATGGGGGAGGCCTAAGTTCAGAAGTAGACTTTTGATAGGCTGTTGCGGTAACAGACATTACAGGATCCCAAGCAAGTGGTAGTATCCAGTCGCTTTCTCTATAGAAATAAGCACGTTTTTTCTTTAATTTCAATAGCACCTATCAAAATCGGTAGGAAGCTATGTCTTTCACGAGGATTTAGTGGTCTGTAAAATATGTTGTAATGACGAGGGCAGTCTAGGATATGATCACAGACTGCAGACTGCAAACCTGCTTAGCCGTCTCGTTTATTGTTTGCGTAAATATAACCCCGCCTATATGATCGGCCATGATGGACGACCACAAATGGGTCGCATCCTACATATTTGTATTGTCATCTGTCCGAGATGGACGTTGAAACAGTTGCAGCTGCCGCTATTTATTTACCTAATTAGATTATATGTATAACCATTATTTAAATGTACACTTTAAATGAGTGGTGAAAAAAAAGAAGAAAAAAAGGTGGATGTTCACTATACACTGAAATAAAACAAGGAAAGTTTATACAGCATCGGCGATCATGTAGACGCGCGCATCATCATGGCCGAACTTTCTTTGATGATTGTCTGCAAAACCGACACAGCGGCGATTACGCTCGATCATAACCGATCATGGGCGATTATAGGCGATCATGCCCCCACACGATCGCGATCGCTAGTATTCGTCCATCATGGCCGAACGTGTATAGGGTCCATAAGAAATCAATGTCTTAATAACGAGATCAAAAAGACAAAGATTACGCATTAGTTTAAAAATAAAATATTAGCTGTAAGTGCCAATAAAAGATGTAGGAAATAACTGTGTTTTTGTTACATACATTTTAACCACCTAAACTCGAAGCAAACGTACTTCTATACTTATATTTTATGTTACATAAATCTTAAAAGAATAAAACTATTAATTCTGTTGGAGGGGACGTAAATCTTTTACTCCAAAAGGATTTGCTAAAACGTACAGCCAAGACCTCATATATTATTCAGTCTGCATCTAAGAGGGTGAATGAATTTTTCCCTATTCAATGGCTACTTGATACTAAGAAAATTGAAAAAGTTTTCAAATTAACATAAATAGTATTAGGGTCAAAGGACATTGTTTACCGCTAACCAACAAAAGCAAAGACACCACATAGAGGAAGCTAGCATTAGAATATTGTTAGTTAAAATCAGAATTGTTAAACGTAACATTAAACACAATAAAATCAATAAAATTAGTTTCATCAATGTGCAATGATGGCGTAAAGAATATATAAGAAATCAAAAATTCAGATTTGTTACAAATAGGTATACGTTATTTCATCATCATCATCAATACAGCCCACTGAACATAGGCCTGCCCCAAGGAACGCCACAAAGCACGGTCCTGATCTATGTTATTTAAATTAGTATAATATTTGTTTTGTTTGTTATCAAACACAATTTAAAAAGAATCTTGTCTAAATGCCAAACGCGGTGCACTGCTTTTTCAAAAATGTTGTAGCCAAACACAGACCCAAAAGTGTGACAATAGGGAGCCGAATTCCAATGCGGCGCTCTGCGATCTTCCCAAGCGTAATACGTGCCTGTAAGAACGATAAAAAAGTCTATTTGTATTGCCTTATAAAGGGCAAACATACAAATATCTTATCATCTTTATATAATATATAATTCTACAGTCCGCGTGAATGTGACTGAACTTCTCCTAAACGGCTGGACCGATTTTGATGAAATTTTGTGTGTGATTCGAGAATGGCTTAGATTCAAAATTGGACCCGGTAGGGGGCGCTGCTGTTGAGATCCAGAAATCACCCTTGCTAAGCCGGGGCAGACCGCTAATATATATATATATATATATATATATACATATATATATATATATATTAAATTCAGGTGTGCGTATTTTCGTAATTCTTCTCCTCCTAGACGAATTGACCGATTTTGATAAAAATTGTATTATGGGGTGTAAGTACTTATGGGGTGACTTGGACAGTTTTTAGCTGTATTGTAGTTGGACCCGGTAGGTGGCGCTGTTGTCAAGACCCAGAAATCATTGGTGCGAAGGCGGAAGCGAATCGGTAGTATATAACATAATATTATTTTATTGCCAGTCCCATTTGCAAGTCTTGCGTTCTGCTTATGTTACGAATAAAACATTGACGACTGATTGATGCCGGAAATATACAGCGCGTAAAACCCCCGTGATAAGTGATCCATTCTATTTGTTATGTGGTATAACGAATTAGAGTTACAGACTTAAGTAATGTTAATTAAAACAAGTTGAAACACTACAGAGGCACCTCCTGTGACATTTTCAGAGATATGCGTCAGGAAATAGCTCATTTAAATACAGCAGACCACAGCTAAGCACGGAAGCGCAGTGTTTGTATCCGTGAATAATATTTAAGCTTTTTGGTTTTACTGAAATTTCCAATTTAAGATAGAAAAATAGTACCTATATTTTGTAAAGACCTCATTTGGTGATTTTCTAGCTGTTGAACGAGCTTTAAAGGTTTTAAAAAAGGAATAGTCTTGCAGCTTGTGGTAGCAATCATATTATATTTACCAGCTTAAGGCTAACAAGCAAATTAAATCAAACCTTTAAATAAAACTAGTTTTACGGATTTTATCGCGTATTAACTTATTTTATATTCCCGACGTTTCAAGTACTTTACAGCACCCATGGTCACGGGGGACTAAGGTATTTGACGACCCAATGTCATAGTTAATCACGGTTACCTCAGATTAAAACTATTAATTTTTGTTCCGATCTACACCGTATGAACTTATAGTATCTAGAAGTCTTGTAGTTATGTGCTTGGATTGAGATTTAATTTTATTAATTATAGGATCCCAAGCAGATGGTAGCACCCAGCTAAGTGTAATCTTCTCAATTAAAATAAGGATGTTTTTTGATTTCAATAGCCTCGCGAATCATCCTTAAAAGAAATCGGTTTTCTTTAGCGAGGATTTGTGGTTTATCAAATCTGATGTAGTGACAGGGGCGATCCTGTACATGTTCACAGACTACAGACTTTCCGGAGTGCCGATTCTTCACATCAGGTATATGTTCTTTAACGCGGGTTTTATTGATCTGTTAGTTTGTCCTATATAAGAGAGACCACATTCACAATCAAGCTTTGTACAAGCTCCTGCATCTTGTAGAGGGACATTACACTTGACTGATGGTAAAAACTGACTAATCGTCTTTGGCGGCTTGAAGTATGTTTTAATAGAAGCACGCTTCAGGATGTAGTCAATCTTGTCAGTGACACCTCTGACATATGGCAGTACAGCAGGCACTCGCTCGACTGCGGCCGACTTCACTCGTTCACTGTGACGTAGGCGCGGGACCACACCTTGGGGATAACACCTTGAGCCACACTGTGTATAGAAAAAAGACCCATACAGATAGATATTTAAACGGTGACTCTCATCACCATCCTTCACAGTTAGCTACCGTGGGTAAATCTTTGTTTCAGAGAGCACGAGGGATCTGTGACAGTAAACACCTGGCCGCCGAACTCCAACACGTTAAGCAAGTTTTGCACGACAATAAGCTCCGGGTCCCGCGCCTACGTCACAGTGAACGAATGAAGCCGGCCACAGTCGAGCGAGTGCCTGCTGTACCTCAGTCCCCCGTGACCATGGGTGCTGTAAAGTACTTGAAACGTCGGGAATATAAAATAAGTTAATACGCGATAAAATCCGTAAAACTAGTTTTATTTAAATGTGTAGTATTCGCGTAAATATAAGAAATCATTATATAAATCCCCCCCGTGTAGTTGCGGGTTTGAATACCCACTACCCCATATCTTCCCGTGGGTGTCATAAGAGGCGACAGAGGGAAACTGAGGCAGAAGATGGGCAGCAGCATCTTTCTGATATAACAGCAAATAACAATAAAAAAACTGCGGTTGCCAACCCGCTCGCCAAGCGTGGCAACTACGACAATATACCCCCCAATGAAGAAAGTTACGAAGAGACGACCCCCGTCCCCGGCGGCCCCGCTATACCTGGCTACGGTGGCGACCATGGTAACGGCGGGGCAGGGGGTGCTAAGAATCTCCGGTGGAGGTTCGGTTGCCACCTACGACGACTCAACCTGGCAACTTATAACGCACACAATCTGAGGACTGACGAGAAGATCCTGGAGCTGGAAGAAGAGATAGACAGGTTGCGCTGGATATTATAGGATTATCCGAGGTCCGAAGAAAGGGAGGACACGGTAATCCTCGAATCCGGCAACTTGTTCTATCACCGGGAGGGCGACCATCTGTCCCAAGGAGGTGTCGGATTTATCGTCCACAAGTCTCTCGTTAACAACGTTGTAAAGATTGGGAGTGTGTCGACGAGGGTTGCGTACCTTATACTCAGAATCATCAAACGGTATTCGCTGAAGGTCATACATGTTTACGCAACAACCTCGGCACACCCCGATGAGGAGGTGGAGGAAATGTATGAGGATATCTCTAGAGCCATACATTCCTCCAAAACCCACTATACGGTGTTAATGGGAGACTTCAACGCAAAACTAGGCACAAGAGAGAGTTGTGAGCTGAAAGTAGGAAATTCAGAATAGGGCAACGGAGCCCAAGGGCCAGCAGCTGGCAGACTTTATGGAGAAAGAGGACTCTTTATGATGAACTCTTTCTTCCAAAGGCGGCCCCACAGAAAGTGGACCTGGTCGAGTCCCGACGGTTCGACAAAAATGAGATTGACTTCATTATGACGACCAGACGACAACTGTTCATTGATGTCTCAGTGATCGCGAGGGTGAAAACTGGTAGCGATCACCGAATAGTTAGAGGCACACTGAACCTAAACGTTAAGTTGGAGGTGTCGTCTAGTGAAGTCAACGCTCCGTCCCCCTCGTGCTCTAATCCAAAGTCCCGAAACCTTTCAGCTCGAGCTGCAAAACCGTTTTCAGTGCCTAGAAGATTGCAATGCAGTGGACGATATGAATGACAAGCTCGTGGAAACTGTCCATGCGGTCGGGCTAAGTTTTGTAAGACCCGCCGCAGAAGAACACAAAAATCTCCGATTACACTCTTAATCTCATGGCTGTTAGACGGGAAATGAAGCTGCAATCTTCAGTAGATTTGACAGCATACAGGCAACTGAACAGATAGATCTCCAAATGCATGCGGCGGGACTTACGCAGCTTTAATACTGCTCGTATTGAAGAAGCAATCGAGCGGAACCAGAGCTCCAAAGTCTTTGCTAGAGATCTGTCTGCCAGAAAGAGTCAACTGTCGAAGCTGAAGACCGAGTGTGGCAGCGTCGTTTCCGGGACACCTGAGATGTACACATCGTCGTTGGAGCCACACGCAAGTGTGAGTAACGATCAAGAGCAAGTCTTATCCGACACTATTCCGATGATATTGCTCTCCAGCACCTTAAAGTGGCAAGGCCCCAGGCGAGGATGGAATTACAGCGGAGCTTCTGAAAGCGGGTGGAAAACCGGTACTTGTAGTCCTTCAGAAGCTCTTTAATTCCGTCCTCCATGGTGGCACTACACTGGAGGCGTGGAGCAGAAATGCGGTGGTCTTGTTCTTTAAGAAGGCGACAACGCTCTCTTGAAGAACAACAGACCGATTTCCTTCTGCGCCGCGTCTACGTGCTGTTTGTGCTGTTTTCGAGAGTCATTACGAATCGTCTCGCATGCAGACTCGACGCCTTCCAGCCTCCCGAACAAGCCGGTTTCCAAAAAGCAGCACCATAAAGGATATACATACCCTTCGGCAAATTGTACAGAAGTCCGAAGAGTACAATCTGCCACTATGTCTGGCGTATGTTGACTATGAGAAAGCCTTTGATTCCGTCGAAATTTGGGCGGTGCTGCAGTCCCTTCAGCGGTGCCAAGTGAACTGTCGGTATATCGAGGTGCTGAAGTGTTTGTACAGTAGGGCCACGATGGCTATCCGAGTACAGAACCAGAGTACGATACCTATCCAACGGCAGAGAGGTGTAAGACAGGGTGACGTAATATCCCCGAAAGTCTTCACCGCTGCATTGGAAGACGTTTTAAAGCTACTGGACTGGAAAGGATACGGTATTAACGTCAATGGTGAGTACATCACTCACCTTCGGTTTGCCGACGATATAGTCCTTTTGGCAGGATCGCTGGAGGACTAGGTAAGTCAATTTCGACCGAGAGGTCAATCGACGGATTCAACTAAGCTGGGCAGCGTTCGGGAGATTACGACCCATCTTCTCGTCAGGCATACCTCAAAACCTCAAAACTAAATTGTACAACCAGTGCGTGTTGCCAGTGATGACATATGGAACTGAGACGTGGTCCTTCATTACTGGCCGTATGAGGAAGCTCAAGGTCGCTCAGCGAGCTATGGAGAGGGCTATGCTCGGGGTTTCTCTGCGTGATAAACTTAGAAATGAGGATATCTGCAGTAGAACCAGAGTGACCGACGTAGCCCAAAGGATTAGTAAGCTGAAGTGGCAATGGGCCAGCCATATAGTTCGAAGAACCGACAACCGTTGGGGAAGAAAGGTTCTCGAGTGGCAGCCTCGTACCGGTAGGCGAAATGTAGGGCGTCCCCCCACTAGATGGAGTGACGACCTGGTAAGACATGCAGGAAGTCAATGGATGCAGGTGGCTCGGGACCGTGCTTTGTGGCATTCCGTGGGGGATGCCTATGTTCAGCAGTGGACTTGTGAAGGGCTGTAATGATGATAATGATGATATAAATCAATGCTACTAGGACTATATCCCTTTTTTGATCATAATAATATAATGAGAGTATGTGGTCGTTTGCAAAATGCTCTTGTCTTATCATATGACAAGAAATACCACATAATTTTACCCAAGGCATCCCATATTACTTACATGCTAATTCATAAAGAGCACTTAAGATTACTTTTAGCACTGAGCTAGAGAGCTCAGTCCTTCTGGATAGTAAATTGTATACGCAAAGTAAAGAAAGTGCTGTATAGGTGTGTTACATGTTTTCGTGTAATAGCGGCTAGTTCTAAACAATTAATAGGGTCTCTACTATACCAACGAGTAACACCTTCAAGACCATTTAAGATTATAGGGGCCGATTTCTGTGGTCCATTTAACATTAAGATCGCTCACTTTTTGTTTGCTTTATTACTAAGGCAGTTCATGTTGAACCAGTCAATGACTTAACTTCTGACGCTTATTTGGCATACCTGCAGCGTTTCATTGTAAGACGTGAAATGCTAACTAGAATTTATTGTGATAATGCAAAAACTTTTAAGGGTGCAGCTAAAAAGAACTTTATGATTTGCATTCATCAAAAAATAAAAGAGAATCTGTTGAAAGTTTTGCTCTACTGATTCTATAGAATTTAAATACATTCTCAGTTATACACCAGAGTTTGGAGGGTTGTGGGAAGCTGGCAGTAAAAGCCTGAAGTATCATCAATCGGCAGTGGGTCAGCCAAATTCGGAAAAGAATAAGATGACGCACTGGTATTGCGTATATTTACACGAACCCTCATAACTCGAAAACTATTAGACTTACACAATTTTAATTTTGCATAACCCCATAAATATTGTTAGTTATTTTATTATTTATGCCATAATGGTTAAACCTTAAGTAAAAGGGTTACAAAGGGTGAATTTATTGCCTTTTGGCATTCTCTCCTAGTCATTCCCGTGCGTAGTGAAATATAATGGTAGGTGCAAAATAATAAATATGTAGAAAGAAAGATCTTGATCTTTACTTAGGTCTGCAAAGTGTCATTTTTGTCAGTCACTGACTCACTCACCAAAAATCCAAGGTACTTCGAAACTTGAAATTTTCATTAAGGTAAGGCGTATACAAATAAAAAATCTAAAAACTAGTAATTATCGATATTTGGTGTTGACTAAGTTATTGGTGCGGTTATTTCCATTTACTGTACTTTAAAATAACCTATAAATTTTTCGATATTTTATTCTCATAGTTTAATTTAAAAAAGAAAACAGTGAAGCATAAACGAAAGAATAAACTTTAGAGGTCATTTATTTATTTAAATTAGTAAATAGATAAACCTTTTTTTAATAATGATATACCACCAAAACATATAGTTATAATATGAAAAAGAGACAAAGTTCGACAAGTTCGAGAAGTTCAAGTGAATTTCGAGGTTATCTATAGCAATTGCTTAAGTTATAGATTATATAGGAATGTATAACCTTCTTAGAACTACTACGGAGTTTGGCGCCCGTTTAGGTGTCAACTCTTTTATCGGCGAAGCCGGGAAACCCCGAACGTCGCTTGAACCGAACTTTGCGCCCTATTTAAGTTTCATTTGGTCAATACATCCATGCTTTAGCGATGAAGTGATAAGAATCTAAGATCTAGTTTGTACAAACGTGTCTAGTTTGTTACTTCAAAGATTCCAGAGATCATTTTGACAAGAAAATATTTCACGAAATAAATTATTTTTTTATGTGCTGATTTTATTAGGTATCGTTTGCTACTGTACGAAAATTGTGATGCAGAGTATCAAAAATGTTTAAAAAACATTTTTACGTAACATAATACGATATTCAAAGCGCATAATATATCAGTTAAATGTAAAATGATATAATTTATAATAATTTAATTTCACGCATATATCAGACGTAATATTTGCAGCGTTTACTAGGCTGTCGTGTCAACATTTCAAACGTCATTTATGTTGGAGCTCAATTTATTATTGGTTTAATATCTAGAAATTTTTATTAGATTTTAAATATTGAAAGATGCATTATACTTTTTTAAAGGCAAAAAGGAATTACAGGTGCGATACCGGCCTTTTAAAACGGAGTAAGTTCGTTTCTTGAAGGTCCCGAAGTGGTATTGGGCCGGAATAATTTATTAAAACATTATAATATTTTTAAAGTCAAGCAAAAATCAATCCCGCCCGTTATAATATGTACCTTCTGACTTTTTTACCTTGAGGGAAGAAATGGGATATAATAATTTAACGAAGGAGAAACCTTCGGAATATATATTTTTCAAATTTGCATTGTCATTCTCTGAATTTTATTTTATCCTTTGCATTCTTTATTTCGACTTTGAATTCAATGTTTACCATGCCTTTTTATGTATACAAACATGTCAAAACATTTTTATATGAGTAGAGCCCACGCTATAGCGCATAATTCAGAATTTTGATTTTACGAGGATAGAAGATAAAGATGTCTATGGGCATTTACTTATCATTAGGTGGACTGTGCGCTTGTTTGTGATCTTATTTCTATAAAAAGCAGCGTAAAGCTTAATGCGACTAAAAATATTGTAAGGTGATATAAAGTTAATAAGTGTCAGTGTCATCTGGAACCATGTTAATGTAAGCAGATCCATTCAACCACATTTTTTATCAAATCTTAGGCAGTTCACTGTACAAAAGCATAAAATAATTTTTAAATTCTACTAAAAATGAATTATATATTATATATTTCTAAACATCTGGTATATGAATGATTGATACGAGTTTATGTTAGTGTACAACGTCATGTCATTTTATCGATAGTAAATACACCCAATTTGCTTTCGCGATCGAAGTGTTTACTTATCGTATCGAAAAATAAGTGCCGCTTATCAGAATGTAAACGTAATTAAAGAATATTAAGTTTTAAATAAATCTAAAATTATTCCATTCAATTTGTTCTTGAAAACTAGCGAAAATTATCTATTAGATTAAATATTTTTTTATTTATTTAAAAATATAATACTGATAATGGTTTTAACTTCTAAAATTCCCGTTAATCACTCCATTTAAGAGTAAATGCTTGTACTAAAATTGTTTCACGATTCTTAAGCCTTAAGATACTGTAGATTTTGATTTCATTTTGATTTCCTCAGATTATGTAATTTTATTTTTTAAGGATTGTACTTCAAATTAAACGTCGTTATTACACAACAGATAACAAAATTTAAAATGATGTTACTTTTTGACAAAGTGTTAGCTTAATGTTAGCTCCTAAATAGCTTTGAACCTCAGATCCACAACTGAGTAGTCTGGTATTCTCGCAATTAATACCCAGTTAAAATATTAAAAACACTTAGTGATTCCTTGTATTAAATACATAGTATTTAAATTAAAAAAATTAAATTGTTTCTATAGTAAATAAGCCATCCTTGAAGACTTGTTCTTAAACTAACAATAAGTTACTGACGAAACAACAAATCTTAATTTAAAACATACGGAAAAGTTTTTTTTAATATAAATATTTTGTATTTAAAAAACGTTTTTCTTTAGTATTAAGCCCTGTTACAATAATATCTAATTAAAATAATACAAATTAAGCAAGTTTCACACTAATCATTTCCAGATTTCCAGGTATTTAAATATATATATTCAGTCTTACCACAGACAAATTCTAACACATTAATTTTGCTTAAACACCGCCACACCTGTTGGGAGAATATTTAATTATGTTTTGAGCTCATAGGATTATTAACGCTCTAATTCAACGATATGAAATATTCAGAGATAACTTTACATTTAGAATTAAAGTTGTTAAAATATTATTAAATTATAATTAAATATTAACAATAATCTATTGAATTCCTAAATTATGAAGTTTTCTTCTAATAAATTTAATATCTTAAAACATGATTAAAACTCAAAAATGGCTTTACTGTATAAATATAATACCTTTAACTTTTTTAAGTAGATTTCGGTTCTTATGGCATTTTAAAATTGAGTTTAATCACTACGTTTTGCATGTGAAAGCGTAACTAGGACGCTAATCATCTGATAAGTCTACATGTACTCGTAAGAGAGCTGGCAATTTTTAATGGTTTAAATTTTGAAAGCGTCACGCGGTGAGGTGCCCCAAACCTCTCAAATACCCCATTCCCGCTTATCACCTTCCTGCAATCGCACAGAATACATAAAAAAACATTTAATGTGGATTCTTTTATATTTGTATGAAAAAGGTATCAATTATTTTAAGAAGTTATTTAGTCATTGGAAAATTGTTTTGTATAGTTCCCCCTTTTCAAATTTTCCACCTTTATTTAAATATACTGCTAGAGTGGAACGTCACGCTCTAGCTATTTTCTAGCTAGATTTTTATACAGCGATTTATATACTTAGAATAATCGATAAATTAGAATTTCTCTTTATATTTTTTTTACTGAAAAATGCCAAATTAGTAAATGGAGGCAAATAAAAAATACAAAACTAGCCAATTTAAGAGCTGCGATAAGAAGAGAGTTAAAAAAAAACAATTAATTTATTTTCAAGCCACGCATTCCAAAAATGCTATTACTTATAATGCAGCTTTTCTTTTATTTATTTTTTATTCATAGTGTAATGATTTATTTACACAGCATGACACATCACTTTCACACAAGTAAGACTAACAAGCCAGACTGTTCATTGTTTTTCGCGGATTGCCCGTTCGACCAAGTCGCAACGCATGTATGCTAATCGAACTCTCGTTGCGAAGGCTGGATCGACGGTGTGTACTACTGTCGTTATGTGAATGGCTTCAATTAGTCCTCAGGGTACAAACGTATCTACATTTTATTTCTCAATCAATGATAGGTGTCTTTTTATGGAATATGGGTGACATCCGAGCACACAATCCACTTGATGGCACGTGGATGCTGCGGTCCATAGGCATCTACATCTAAACTCAATTAAGAATCAAAATCCAGATGCGTTGTTACCCCTTAAGGGCTAAGATGGAACATCTCGTTTTCAGTAAAAATGGTCTCTGGTTCTTTACACTCACATACGAAATACAGCACCATTTAGTTGCTATTTTACGCTGCTATTCTGTGAGAGCGTGATCCTAACCCGGGCGAACCGATCCATTCGTGCTACTACCATAATATAGCTGCAGCGTGGCTCTACCACGTATAAATGTATGTAATGTATTTGTCTATGGGCCACAGCATGCACTTATTAATAGGTGGAGTGTGTGCTCGTTTGTCACCCTCATTCTATAAAAAAATACTGTCTCTTTGTCCACCATTATGACTTTTTTCTGTCTTAACTTAATATAGTTACGCCAAACCTTCTTTTTAAGTAAATTTTCTTTCTTGTTATTCGACTGATTTAATAACTATAGCATTTCCAACCTAATTTCGATACAAATAAGAAACAAAATAATTTTATCAGGTAAATAGTATTTTCGTAAACCTCGCAGATAACGACAAAAACACTGTCGTCTGTTTTACTCCTTAATGATAACATTTAACCAAATTGAATGGAAGGTAGACATCAAATGGAATAAATAAACGTCTTTCATTTGACCAAATTAGGGAGATTCCTTTTAGATACATTTTAAGAAACATCGAGTATAATTTAGTTAATTTAAACGATTTACCACATGTTCACTTGTTAAATTTGTATTTATGGATTTGTACTATGACGTATATAGTGAGATGCGCAGGCAAATTTGAGCTTTTTCCTATGATCAGCAGTGAAGAACTATAATTTCAAAATCCACAAGAACGCCATTTTGTGCGGGTTTCTGTCCACTGCGGGGGTGGTAACGCCTGCAAACTTGACGAGAAATAGGCACAAGTCGTGTGGATGAAAGGCAGGTCATTTTGGGATGAACTGATTGCCTCCATGGGTCCGCGTCCCCGACTGTTTATGACCAAAGAGCGCACGGACACCATGACCGGCGCAGTTCCACTAGTTGCCCACCGGTGCAGCAACAAAAACAAAGACCCGCACGCGCCGCGGGTATAAATCGCTTAGTAAAAATCACTTTTTTATAGAATAAGGTTGACAAACAAACACACAGTTCACCTGATGGTAAGTGGATGATGTGGTCCATAGACATCTACATTTATCCTCGATTAAGAATCAAAATGCAGATGCGTTGTCACCCTTGAGGACTAAGATGGAATGACTCGCTTCCAGTAATGAGAGTCTCCGGTTCTCTACACTAACCATTAGAAACACAGGAGTATTAAGCTGTTATTTTACCCTGGTATTCTGTGAGAGCTTGCTGTATCTGTAACAATGGAAACACAGTTAAAAATTTGCGCTATTTTTGAAAGTTAATTACATCGTGTTAACAGTGCTATACAGATGGCGCCTAGTATCAGAAACATGTTCCAACTCCTGACCTGACCATTCATAAAACACGGTGCCTTTAATTCCTAATTGGAATAACATAATTAGTTGTGATGAGTAGATGGATCTTAAATGATAATTAGAAAAGTTAATTAGGTTACTTATCAAATTAAAAGTTATCTAGAGTTATTTGCCTAGGTGTCCATCTGTTTTCGCCGCCAAACAGCAGTGTGTGCAATGTTGGTAGGTTGCAGTTGTCCATGGGCTGCAGTAGCCACTTACCATAGCGTGGACTGTAGATTCACTTATCAATTCATTTTAAAAAAAAAACAATTTTGATAAGGCGGTGAAGTCTTTAAGTCTTTACTTTCATAGTTGAGACTTCATAGTTGAGAAAAAATTCCATCGAAATGAAGCGTATATAAATTTTCTATACAAATCATCAGTTTCACAGCATTATTGGAACAAAGTTCTTTATCGGACGGTACGAATTTGGCGGATGGGGGCTAGGCGAGAAAAAGTGTAAGATTTTTCCGTCACTACCCCTTCTGACGTAGTGTAGACAGCCTTGGCGGCTATAAGGAAGCGAGATGGAATAATATTCATCTCCCTCGCACTTTTTATTATCTTGCCAAGAAAGAAATATTAAAGTTAAAGTTAGTGAAAGCCTCCTCTCATTTCTGAGAGGATTTTAGGGCAAGGAAGTGTCCGCCGCACTGCCCTAATGCGTGTTGGCGAACTTCACATGTCTTTGAAATATTTTTTTGTCTCAGACATGCAGGTTTCCTCACGATGTTTTCCTTCACCGCCGAGCACATGGTAAATCAGCACTTAAAATTGCAATTAACAATTTCGTTGGTGCCGGCGGGGATCGAACCCGGGTTTCTCGCGTACTGTGAAACTTACGACGAGCGCTAACCATCTGAGCTACCACGGCTCTCAACCACCACGGCTCGAAAGAAATATTATTTTATTTTAAGTAACGCTTCATTTTAATAGACGCTAGTAATTCATTTCTTTGTATTTGTTAATCAATAATGTAATACGTTTATCAATAATAATATACTACGAAAGGAACTTCGTTCCAACCGAGTGTTCCACGACACTCACGCTTGTTTTTTTTTTTAGTTTTATATTAGGTCCTTACATACGAGATGCAGTATGGTGGGTGTCGAAGACATTGCAATTGCATCTCGGAGCAACCATCTGTTGTTTAGTGTGTATTCTAGCGTTGTCCTGAAGTAGCAGTGGGCTAGAGCGATTGAGCGGTCTCGGTTGTTTAACGGCTAGCTTTTCCATACTGGTTTGCAATTCTTGATAATACAGATCTGCGGTAATCGTCTGGCCAGATCTTAGGAAGCTGTAGTGGATGACACCAGTACCTTTTTGTGGGTCAACTTTCACTTGGGGCAGGATTTGGCCGGTTCTTCAGGGTTCAGCCATTTTGATGAGCGTTTTGGATTATCGTAGAGTATCCATTTTTCATAACAAGTAAAGATAAGATTCAAAATCACCTAGTTATTGTGACGGTTGGGTAATGTAACGCAGCACTCGACGCGTGTTTGTTGGTGTACTTTACTCAATTCACGCGGTAGGTACCCATTTTTCGAGCTTTTGACTTTTTCAATTTGTTTCAAGTGAATTAAAATTGTTTTATCGCTCACACGGAAGCCCGCCGCTAACTCTGACATGGTTTGGCATGGATTCGCTTCCACAATCAATATTAATTCTTTATTATCAACTAGGGTCTCCGCCCGTCCATAAGGTTTCTCTGTAGGTAAATATTTCCAGAACCAAAACGTTGGAACCAAAAACGTACCGTGTTTTCTTTTACAGTAGCTTTTACAGAGCTGTTTCGGCAGCGCTAGTGCCACGGTGGAACTAGTATTCGTAAATAACGTAACATTTTAAGTTTTCCATATTGTGAATAGAAGGAGGCCAAAGAAAAATAAAATGGTGCGAAAGCAAATGAATCGAAACACTCTAAATTCGAAACACTAATATACAAGCCTAAATTAAAATAAATTTGAATTTGGAATTCCTAACTAGGCGCCAGATATTTGTGATCAAAGTGGCCAGTTCGACAAAACGCCAATTTCATATGTAAGGAACTAATATTAATTGTTACTTTCATCATCAACCCATACAAGTCCACAACTGGACATAAGCTTCTCCCTTGTAGGGAGGAACAGCACTATACGTCACGCTTGCCGAGGTAATATCTTCGTCTACGAGTAGTACGTCTGTCACACCTTTGATATTGTTGCCAAACCAGTCCACCAATTTTTTCTGAGGTGTTTCTGCCGGAAGGCGAATTCGCATTCGCCTTCGCCACGGGACGAAATGCAGTGATGGATTCTCCTATGCTGCCATAATACGGTTAATTGTTATTGTATTATTTTATACTTTTTTACTACTTTACGGTTATTCTTTAAAAAAATAAGAATTAGAATTTATACAAAGTAGAATATTGTAAAATGTTATATGAATATAATTGTGGTAAATACCTATCTCACATAAAGAAACTCAATTCCATGTCTGAACTTTTATATTGCGATATTATAAGCTCCTACTCAAAAAGTTAGATTAAGCCTTATTTTATTTTCAGATTTACTTCTCAAACTGATTATCAATCGGGACATTTTCATTCAATAAAAAATTTTACTTATTGAAATCGTTTTTGCATGTGGTATCTCCTGATGAACTACAGGCGTACCTTTGACCACCGAATGATGCCGGAAAGACATTAAGCTGACCGTTTGGTAAATATGAGTAAATCGTCCAAATAATGCCTGTCAGCTGGCGCTATCTCGGGAAGCCATATTTTATCGACAGTGCATTTAAAAAGATAGTTGATGATGTAATGATCACTATGTGATTAATTATAATGTCGATAACACCTGGCGTAATAAACTTTCCGTTTGTGAAATTTAATTAGCTAATTTAATTAGGTAAAATAACAATATGAAAAATGACATACCACAATCGATAATACGAAACGCTTATTGCCTCTAAACAAGACATTATCAGGAGAAAGTAAGTTCGATATTCAATTCGATCGAAAATCATATTTGCTTCGATGTTTTCGCTACGAATCGATGGTTTTTTTATGTGAGAAAATCTTCATAGATACCCGGCTGATCTAGGTTATTTCGGACTGTTACCGATGAAAATCCCGCATTATTATTATCAGTATTTCGACTATTTGCATGAAATTGGACTAAAATGTGGAGTGGCGCTGGATGAATATCCACTACCCATATCATCCCGTGGGTGTTGTAAGAGAGAGGGAAACAAATCAGGAGATGGCAGCAGCGTCTTCCTAATAACGACTAAAAATAAAAAACTGCAGTTGCCAATCCGCTTACTAAGCGTAGCAAGTATGGTAAATACCCCCCTTATGAGGGATCCCCCAATCTATGGGGGAGGCCTATGTTCAGCAGTGAACTATAATAGGCTGTAACGGACAAAATTATGGTTCATTTTAATAATATAGTACTAAAGTTACTTAGTAAAGTGGTAGTGTGGTCCATTTGATAAAGAATCAGTATTATGAAAAAGAAATACAATAATCCCTTTAGCTTTTACTTAATTAAATAGGTGTCTTAAATTAAACTGACAGTAACAAATTTTTTTCTATTTATTTGATAATAATTTTACAATATTTAAATTGATATTTCACGGTATAAACATAAGCTATACAGCTTTATCGTATACCGATTCCATCAACAAACATAACATAATAATTATTATGCCTAATAATTAATATTGTGATGCACGCACTGAACCGCGCTCCCCGTACAGTCAAGAAATCGGTTTGCTCTCGGGTCATAATGGCGTCATTTGCCTACCTGTCGACTACTGTACCTGTACCTTGATGTGTCGAGTTCGTATATTATACAGGCTGTTCATATACTTTGATACTAATTAATGATATAAAATATAAACTTATTTTATATTATCAATAATTGTCTATGTGTATATTAGTTTGTAGAATTTTAATGTGTAACTTATAATACGAAATTTTAATTTTAATTTTACAATACTCATAATAGGTTACTTAAGAAGTAATTTTTGATATATTTTTGATGTTGCCTTGATTAATTTGTTCTTTAATTGAAATAGACGTTTTACGAGGGCGACACTGAAAGTTTTTAGAACTGGCCACTTGTAAACGATATAATAAAAAAATAAGTTCAAATTTTGAAAACGGATCTCTTTGCCAATATTATTGTGTATGTATTTTATTAATTTGTCATTTGTTTACGATTTGGCGACAAATTGAAAATTGTCTGTGTCACGTCAGAATGAATTTAACGCGAGAAAATTTTCCTACAATGATTTTTTATGACTTTCGATGTCACAACAATGAATTCTTACAATTCCTTCAATTTCCTACAATGATTTTTTATAACTTTCGATGGAATCAAAATTACTAAAATTAAACGCGATAAAATCCGTAAAAATAGTTTTATTCAATGTGTAGTGTTCGCTTAAATATAAGAAATCATTTCGATGTCATTTAAGTCAACAAGAAAGTTATGATAGACTTCGATTGGCCTATCACGATGAAGCCCCATCTCATGTGACTGTTTACAACTGGTTTAATGAGTTTAAACGTGGTCGCACTAATCTCACCGATAACATCAGTGTTGTGCGGCGTATGATAAAGACTGACAAAAGAGTGACTTATCAGCAGATTTGGACAAGCTTAGCATTGGTATGAGTCAAGTGCACTAAATCCTTCATGAACATTTAGCGGTCAGGAAGCTTTGTGCCCGGTGGATACCTCATAATTTGACAGAGGTCCAAAAACTCCGTCGTGTTGATTGGTGTCGTGAAATGGTTCAAAGATTTAACGGGGGTGACTCAAATGATGTGTTCGACATACTTACGGGTGACGAAAGTTGGATTTATTGTTATGATCCTGAAACTAAGAGACAGTCTGCTGTCTGGGTGTTTCCTTCCGAGGAGTTGCCAACTAAAGTGAAGAGAGGTCGAAACGTGGAAAAAAAGAACGTGGCCTCGTTCTTCGGAAGGACACGCAACAATTGTTTTAGAGGATCGAAAAATAGTTACTGCAGAGTGATACACTAACTTGTCTTGGAAAAAGTTCGGGAGGAACGATCTCGCAGTAGGATCCTCCTTCACCACGACAACGCCTCGTCGCACACCGCCAAGCAAATAATCGACTACTTGGCCACGTCAGACGTGGAATTACTGGGTCACCCGCCCATTAGCCCCAACCTCGCACCTTGCGATTTTTATTTATTTCCGAAAATAAAAGAAAAACTTCGAGAAAAACGTTTTATGGATGCCGGAGAAGCAGTGGCTGCATTTCAAAATGCCGTCGAAGAGACCCCTAAGGACGAGTGGGCAAAGTGCTTTTCTCAGTGGTTCCATCAGATGCAGCGATGTATTAATGTAAATGGACACTGTTTTGAAAATATATAATAAAACTAATAACTTGCTAGTTTGTTCAGTTTTTGATGCCATAAAGCACGGTCCTGAGCCACCTGCAACCATCGACTTCCTGCATGTCTTACCAGGTCATCACTCCATCTAGCGGGGTGCCGCCCCATACTTCGCTTACAAGGCTGCCACTCGAGAACCTTGATTCCTTTTAGATACATATTTTATGCTGTTCTAATTTATATTATGGTATGTTGTCTGATGATGACAACATACCATAATATAAATTCATTCTATTCTACTTACGATTCTTCAGCAAGCTGAGATTCTTTTGATGAACCTGAAACTCTGCGTAATTTGCTAGATAACTCTTTTGTTAATTTTAACTCTTCGTTCAACGTCTGCCATATTTATGCACAGAGCATTCCCACACATTATTTTGATCTTTTAGAGACTTTCTCCTCTTCTTCTTCAACTGTGTAGGCCATTCTTATTTCGGAAAGCTGGCTTAAGCCTTCACTTTCCACTTTCTCCTACAGCTTACCCGGGTTTGTCTTTATTAGGAAGGAGGTGGCGTCGCCATTTAACTTCGTTCTTACCTTTCTTTTTCGGTCATTGCTTCGTCACCTTCACAATATTCTGCTTTTGTCGAATATTTATTCCTGTAAATTCAGGTGGGACGTTCCAGGCACCCATCCATCTTCTCTATTGAAATTAGGATGTTTTAATTTCAATAGCCTCGCGTTCTTTTGCGAGGATTTGTGGTCTATCAAATCTGATGTAATGGCGGGGACGATCTTAAACATGTTCACAGACTGCAGACTTCCCAGAGCGTCGGTGCCTCACGTCAGCTATATGTTCTTTCACGCGGTTTTAATGGATCGTTTTGTTTGTCCTATGTAAGAGACCACATTCACAATCAAGCTTGCACTCCTGCATCTTGTAGAGGATATTACACTTGCCGGATGGTAAAATTGACTAATCTTCTTCGGCGGCTTGAAGTATGTTTTAATAGAAGCTCGCTTCAAAATGTAGCCAACCTTGTCTGTGACTCCTCTGACATAGGGTAGTACAGCAGGCACACACGCTCGACTGTGGCCGGCTTCACTCGGTCACTGTGACGTAGGCGCGGGAACCGAAGCTTGTTGTCTTGCAATACTTGCTCGACGTGCTGAAGCTCGGCGGCCAGATGTTTTCTGTCACAGATCCTCGTACTCTCTGAAACAAAGATTTTCCCACGGTAGCTAACTGTGATGGATGATGGTGCGATTCACCATTTAAATATTGGTTGGTATGGGTCTTTTCCTATACACAGTGTGACCAATAGTGTTATCAGGATTTCGGATGACTAAAACATCTAGGAAAGCTAAAAATTGTTTGCCTCTAACTCCATTGTGAATTGTATTTTAGAATTTATGGAATTAAGGTGGTTTAAAAATGCAGTTACTTTGTCAGATGGTAAAATTGTGAAAGTGTCGTCTACGTACCGCTTGTAGAATCTTGGATATACAGGAGCAGTAAGAAGGGCTTTCTCCTCAAAGTCCTCCATGAATATGTCGGCGACTATGGGAGATACGGGTGAGTCCATTGCTACGCCATCTACTTCCTTGTAGAACTCCTCCTTCCACAATAGATAGCCAGATGTAAGGTAGTGTTTCAGTACTACTGCATATACTGTAGGCATGTTGTATTCTTCTAGCTTCCTGGTTACAATTGAGATGCAGTCTTCAATAGGTAAGCATGTAAATAGTGACTGAACATCAAAACTGACCATAGTTTCATTGTCAGCGAGATGTAGGTCTTTTATCTCACTAACAAAATGGTACGAATCCTTCGTGTGTGCTCTGGTTTGTCCTCTCAGCGGTGACAGAACTTTTGCCAAGTGTTGAGCCAATTTATAAGTTGGTGAGTCGATCTGGCTCACTATAGAACGTAGTGGAGCGTTTGGTTTGTGTATTTTTGGTAACCCATACAACCTCGGTGGTTTGGTACATGGTGGTATTATCAATTTACGTCGAGATCTAATTTTTCGAGTAATTCTTTAACAGATCGCTTGTTGTTTTAAGCACATTGGTTTTAGGGTCTGTTTTGACCTTTTGTACGTACTTTCGTCCGATAAAAGTTGTTGTATTTTAGAATTATAATCTGACGTATCCATTACTACCGTAGCATTTCCTTTATCTGCACGGAGAATCGTGAGCTCTGGTCTGTTGCGTAAGTTGTACAACGCTTTATTTATTTATTTAAAACTTCATATACACAAGTGGTATATAGGCGGACTTAACCCAGATGTTACTGTAACTATTTTTGTTTTCGATCTTGGTGATATTCGGATATGATAGTTAAAATGACTCATAATAACCAGGACAAATAGTAAAAAATTACATGTTTTCAGAAAAGCCGGAAAAGGTGGGCTTTTAAAAGTCCCGTCGTAATATGGGGATTGTTTACATGTATGTGGCGGTCTAATAATAAAACAAACTGTTATTATATTAGTTTTTATTATTACGGTAAATTTTAACTATACAAAGAAAATAGACATAGGTATAGCAAGTTATGTGATATGATGTCTCACAATAAAGCAACAGCACTTCACTAAGTATATCACACAAAAGTCAGTAAAGTTCACTAACTTTACTGAGTCTTAGTGTGATATTCAAGAAACAGTTCTTAGGATGTAAATGAATCTTACACTTTTCGCAAATAAAAACTTTTAACTTTGCAAACTTTGCATCTTAGTTGGGGAGCGCTGTACTGGACCAAGTGATCAACCCCATCATATCGAGATGATTCAAGATGAGATCTACCTGTGGGACATGGTCCTCTTTATCGCTTTTTGTAGCTTTCGAGCAAACCTTTCGCCAGTAGTCTACGAAAAGCGAGATGATCATGTTCTCCACCGTCTCGCTTGTAAAGTTGCCATGCATTATGCACAGCCATATTTAAGGTGTGACAAAACAGTGAAAAATACCATTTCTTGCACGAATAGAAGTCCGATACAACCCTATGTTTTGATCGGATCTATCGACCCCTCCCATATTTTCATTGTATTTTCTTATAACCGACGGTTGGTCAATATGTACAAATCTTTTTAGTTCTTGCGAAAATCTCTTGACTTTTTGCAGGGGCTCCACAGTTTCAGTATTCGAGGCAACAGTAACGACACTATTGTCATTCCACTTGCAAACCAAAATATTGGTAGGCAAACTGGATTTGAATACAAATGAACCTCTATCAATATTTTTGAAATCTTTGTTAGACTCGAGAGGACACTTGGACGTTCTGTTTTCACGAATAGTTCCAGTGGCTCTCAGACCTCTATTACTAAGTTCATGCAGTAGAGGAATAGAGGAAAAATAATTGTCGAAGAATAAATGAAATGGCAATGTTGGATCACGACCTTGTAGAACATCAGCAAACTCAAAATCACACTCCCACCTAGACCAAACTGTTTGTAACCTTCTGCAATGGTTGAAGATTTTCCTGGTAAGGATCAAACCAAACCACGTAGCCTAATCTTAGTTTGCCACGTATAAACTGTTTGCAACTGTGACGTCCATAGTATGGAACCATAGCCTCATCTATGCTGTAGTTCTCTTCTAGCGGAGCCATTTCAGTAAATTTTATTTAACTCGTCAAACAGAGGTCTCAACTTAGCGAATTTGTCAGGAGAATCACCAAGAACTCTATTATCACAGCAGTGGAGATTTGACATAATAAAAGTAAAACGATCTCTTGACATAGCGTTGTGCACAATCCTAAAGTCGGCATCTGTCGATGTCTCCCAATACATAAACCTACGGGGTACTACTACATACCCGCTGTACATAAGGATGCCCAAGAAACACTTCATTTCAGAAACAGTTACTTTGCCCACTTTATTCCTCTGTCCTGCATACAAATTGGTATATCGCACCAGTAATTCAATAACATTGTTGTTGAACAAGCAGTCGAAATAATATAAGGGTGATTGTAAGTTTTTTGGACCTTGTTTGTAATTCCATTGATTGAAATGGTTTGGAATATGACGATTCTTCCATCTATAGGTTTGGTTTCGGGGAACTGTAGGCTGAACAAATGTAGAATTAGTTGACACATCTGAAGTACAAGAAGGTACGGCGTCACTATCTTCTAAAGTCAAATCCATCGTGCGTCTTCTTTTTGACAAACTTGACAAAGGTACATCATCTTCTTCGTCGGAACTCATATGAAAAGTGACCTCGGCTGGAGCTCGTAGTTGAGAGCCTATAAAAAAACAGATATAAATATTGCAACCATATAAATAAAACAAGATAGAATCATTGATACGTAGTTATATCAACCGAAAACAAATATTTTACCTGGTAGATTTTGCAATGCAACAAATTCTTCATCTCAGAATCCTCATCTGTGACGTCGGCATTAGCGTTCTCAGGTGGAAAAATTGTAATTTGAGTTGGCAACAAATCATCATCCTCACATCGCTCTAATTCATCAACTATATCGTTGAGATTGAGTGCTCTCAAAGATCGCGTGCTAAAAGAAAACAATAATATTATAGACCCCATATTGCGACAGGACTTTTAAAGGCCATCAATTTGAAACGTGAAAAGGAATGAGTTTTTGTTGCACCAAAACAAATAGATAACCTGATATTGTAGATAATATATCTAAAATTAAATATCAAAATGTATTAGCAACAACATCCAGATATATAAATGATAAAAGCTTACCTTTGTCCAGACATCATGACACTAATACTCCTAAGTCTTCAATGACACAAAACTTTAAATAAACAAGTGTCTAGTTGTAAACAACACCGCATCAAATCATACACGGATAGGTACTAAGTAACCTGACAGTGCAAATATCTTAGAATTCATTTTAACAACTCGAAACTTGAGGGTATTTTTAATAATTTTTTCGGGTCTTTTAAAAGCCCCGTCGCAGTATCTGGGTATGGCATATTAATGCCTAAGGCATTCTCTTCCAGTCTACCTTGGGATGATGCAGAGATAGAATGAAGTAGGTGTAATAAAAAGTTAATATGCGAATACTAAACTAAAATAACAAAAAAAAATTGTAATACATGGAAATAAAATACATAAGATATAAATGGTACATCACAAAAGATAGATAAAATTAATTATAATAAAAAGAAATATAAAATAACTAAGATAATAAAAATGTATAATACATAAGTACATATTATAATGTCAGATGTATATAAACTCTACAAATATACATGTTATCAAATAAACTTACAAAAATATATTAATATTTATACACATACATATATGTGTATAAAATATATAATATACATAATAACAATAAGAATATATATATATATATATATATATATATATATATATAAATAAACTGTTACTATGATGATTCTGCCAAATTATTAAGTAAGTGTTCCCGAACCTTCATCTTGAACGCGTACCGGTTGCTAGCCGTCCTGATTTCGAGAGGGAGTGCGTTCCAAAGGAGAATAGATTGAATGTGGAAAGAAGAATGAACAAGAACAGTTATTCAGAAGACGGTCATATTTGTTGAGAAGATCTGCATTCAGGTCGAAATAACACACATCGCCATAGTCCGTTAGGGGAAAAATAAAACTCTGCACAAGCATTGTCTTAATTTCAGATGGTAGAAAATTTTTTAGGCGATAGAGAGAACGCAGGGTACCAGTGACTTTCTGGCTAACGGTCGTTGCTTGGGCTTTCCAACTCAAAGTAGAATCAATTAATAAACCTAGATCCTTCACAGTGGAACACAATTGAATCTCAGTACTATTAAAAAAGATAGGAGGTAGAGCTACTGTTTTCAATCTCTGGATCATCCGACGGCTACCAATTATTATGGCCTGACACTTCGAAGGGTTGACCATTAGGCCAAACCTGTCAGACCAGTTCTTAATGTACTCAAGGTCCCTGTTAAGTATGTCCACCGCTGTAGAAATATCGTCAATACTCGCTTGTGTGTACAATTGCAAGTCATCGGCATACAGATGATACGCAGACTGAAGGTTTTGAGTAATGATTAATAAATATAGAAAACAACAAAGGAGATAATATGCCTTGAGGACACCAGCATGTATGTCAAGCCAGCTAGATGATAGCTCATCGATGCGAACCAACTGCTGGCGCCCTCGAAGATATGATGAAAACCAATCCAGTGCTTCGGGTGAGATCATAGAAAGGGAAAGGATGGAAATTAGAATGTCATAACTGATGGTATTAAAGGCGTTCGAGAAGTCAACTAAAACCAACACAGTGACTTTAGTGTCCTCTATGCCTGCCCTAATATCACCAGTTACTTTCAGGAGTGCGGAAACGGTACTATGACCGGGCCTAAAGCCAGACTGCAAGGGACTTAATAAATTATTACGAGAGATAAACTGCGAGAGTTGCTTGTGGACACAGGCCTCAAGGACCTTGGATAAGAAGGAAGGATGGATATAGGTCGGAAATGATTGGGTAAAGTGGGATTTGGGATCTTTTGTAAGGGAATAACGTAAGCCTTACGCCACAGTGAGGGAAAATTACCAGAATCCAAGGAGAAATTAATGATGTGCGAGATAACTGGGAGGATATGGTCAAGTATAGATAATCATCCGTCGGCTGATGTTGTCGCAACCTACAGCATTAGATTTAATGGAAAGGATTATCTTCTTGATCTCATCCACAGCTACTGGAGAAAATTGAAACAGATTAATGTCAGGACGAGGTAAACCCATTAAGTGTTCAACAGTAAGACGCTTGGTCTGGTGATCAAGAGGACTGTTGGAGACAAAATGAAAATTGATATCATCCAGACCAATCGTCCTCTGAAACTCACAACGGTGTCGTTTACCGATACCTATAGTTCCAAGGAACTTCCAGATATTAGCAGGGGAATAAATCGGCGTTTGGCGTTGCGTACCATCTGATTGCACCGATTCCTTGCAACTTTATAAAGCGTCCAGTTTTGATCACATCGATCTTTTCTAAATTTGCCGAAAGCGCGATCCCTACGTCTCATCGCAATTCGAACCCCAATCGTCATCCAAGGCGCAGGTGGACGCTTTAGCTTCACTTTTTTAATGGGAGCATGTACGTCATATAATCTAAGGATAGCTTCATTCAAAGCCCCAACTTTTTCGTCCACAGTGGGTGCAGAAACCACGCTGTTCCAGTTTATTTTGGATGCATCCATACAAAGCTTTTCAATATCCAAGCGACCAAAAAACACATGTGTAGAGTTTTAGCTGGAGGTTTAGGAGGTTTAAGGACGTAAGAAAGGAAAATGAGGTCATGATAGGAGAAAGCAGGTGCAAAGTGTTAACCGTGGCAGAAGACAAGAGAAGGAGCATAGGTAAGGATTAAATCAAGCCAGTATCCTCCACATCAATATTGTGGTGGTGGCTTGTAAGGTAAAATGTGAGGCCAACCGACTCGACAATTTGAAGGAGCTTAGAGGAACGGGTTGAGTGCGGAGTGAGGAGATCTGTATTAAAATCGCCCATGATGATGTGATGTGAGTATTCCGACCCCAAGGATTCCAGAATTGTTTCAAGAATGGAGAAGTAATCGACAGAAGGAGGACAGTAGACAACGCCAAGTACTAATTTAGTTCCTTTTACGCAAACTTCAAGGAAAAGAAATTCTGCAGATGCAGTATAATAGGGGGAAGAAGAAGCTAGAATTTTATAAGAAAAGTCACAACGAAGATATATAGCGACCCCTCTCTATCAATTCGATCGTTGCGTATCAAACTGAAGCCAGAGAGAGGGTAAGAGGTAGAAGGAAGATGGGGCTTAAGCCAAGTCTCCGAAATCAAGACGGCATGAACATCAGCGTCAGAGAAAGCCTCAATCAGATCACTGTAATGACTAGGTACGCTTTATGCATTAATGTGGCAAACATAAACAATAAACAAGGAGCGGGATTCATCGAATTTATGTCGCACAAAATCCCCTAGCGTTTCAGTAATAGAGCAATAACTGTCATTTGATGAAGAAAACTCGTTGGCAGAAAGAAAAGAATCATCATCGGAACTCATCTATATGTAATAGAATATATAAAAATAAATAAATAATATGGACCTAAACTATAAGAATAAATAAATTAGTATAATTAAAATTATATAACGTAAAAAAAATAGTAATAATTTCGATTGCTAAACTGCCATCCCTGCACCACCCGCCTTCTTACACTCAAAAATTAAAAGACAAATATAATACACAAAACAATAAAAATAAAAATGATTTGCAAGACAACTACAACTAAACTACGTTATGATTACTAATAATAAATAGCAGAACTTAGAACAAATAAAAAGTATCATAGAGAAGTGTCTCATAGACGACAAATATATGTGTCCAAAGGACTTTGTATCCATGATCATGTATTAATAAAAAAAAAACCTTCCCAGCGACCAAAAATTAACTTGCACTATGCACTTGCTACGAATCTATTAATCTATGGACAAAATATAACCAAAAACAAAACAACTTAACACCAAAACAAAGTAGAACTTAACCTAAAATGTAATTAAAATTTAAAGTGAAAATATACAAGTTTTAATAAATGATGTAAAACAAAAACTATATTAAAATTAGAAATTAACTAATTTAAAAAAAATGTAAATAAATGAGAAAGAAAGAAGCTTAAGGTTACATAAAAGCAAAACAAGTTTTAATACAGTGGATAGAAAGTAATAATAAATACTAAGTAATACTACAATATTGAATAAATTTAAAGTTGTAGTAAAAGGAAAAAGGAGAATTAAGACAATAAAACGCAATAATGCGTAGTTATTTACGTGGCTTAGAATTGGGTTGCGACGATAAAGTGCTTCCTGCAATGCGCTCGCCTCCAGTTGAGGATTCAGCAGCCGCCTTAGGGTGTTTTGCGTAAGTAGTCAGCTCATCTAAGGTAGTGACTTTATGCCGGGATCCATCTGCAACTTTCACCACAATTACTCCATCTTGGGTCCAGCATGCACGCATGCCGAAATGCTGACGGGCTTTGCCAAAAACAGTTTGCCGAGACTTTGTCAAGAACAGCAGAGCTGGACAACCTTTCAGTATAGACTTCACCCTCCATACTGATGACCTGAAGTCAACGCTAACAAATCGAACTAGGATTGGCCGGAGACGATTTTTGGTGGCTACTCCAATCCTGCGGCAGACACTAATTCAAGATGCTGTGATGTCCTTCAACTCCATTTTGTGGATTATACTTAGCACTGTAGCCTTGCAGTCCTCCTTCTCCTCTTCAGCAACACCCAAGAAAAGGAGAGCCTTTCGTCGATGCCTGGTCTCAATAGCGTCAACCATATGGGAGCACTCATTAATTTGTTTACGGAGCATACCGAGTATAGAGAACATGAGTTCACGGAAGGTTCGAAACTCCTCAGCCACCTTTGCAACCGTGTCCTTGGCGGGTCCCCCCGTGTGTAACTGTGCTTCCAGTTCGGCCATCCTTTTTGAAAAGCATTCCTCCAAACTGTTCTGTGCAGTTCTAATCTCATCAAGTTGAGACATTGTGTTGTGCCAAGATATATATGAAATCCAAGTGTGTGTAATATGCTGGCAGGTGGTGTATTTAGATGGAATGAATTCACATATACACAGTTGTACAAATGCGATTACCAAGAAAATGGTGTTAATTAGCACTCAAATATGTAACAAATTATGTAGAATATTGTATAAGTTAATTTAAAATACAAATTAAAATTTTACGTATGTGTTAACTTTTTCTTCACCTACCGCCAAAAAATTTATTCTAAAATTTAATCTCGTCTTTGGGTAGATTTAGTTTCGGCACTGAACTTCGACGTAACAAGGACGAAATGTCTTGACGTATGGCCTCTAAATCTTCCTTTCCCACATTGTTTTTAAACAGACAATCCTCAACGTTACAGATAATTTCCTCATACGGGATTTTTGGCGGTGTTATTGCGAAATTCAGGCCCTACGATAATACTTTTATTGTAGGTTCGTCCAGTGTTTGTTTTGACAGATTATAGACCGTGCGTTGTTTCACCAAAAATTAATATTCAAAAAACTGAAGGTAGCCGGGCTAACTATGACATTGGGACGTCAAACACCTCAGTCCCCCCCGTGACCATGGGTGCTGTAAAGCACCCGAAACGTCGGGAATTAAAATTACTAAAATTAAACGCGATAAAATCCGTAAAATAGTTTTATTCAATGTGTAGTGTTCGCGTAAATATAAGAAATCATTATGTAAACCAGTACGGACTGGTAATAGCAAATAAAATTCTCCGATTAGAAGATCTTAAAACTAAGCGTACAAGATATATAACATTTTAAATTTCTTGAAGAGATGCAGAGACCATAATCTCATTCCTACGTGTGTCAAAATATCAACCAAAAGGACATTCGAGGAAGCGCTAAGATCCTAAATCAGGCAAGTAAAAGTTGTTACGAACGGTGATTCAGCAAAAACAGTTCGATCTACAATTCATAAATAATACCATAGACAATTTGTCCAGTGAGTTAAAGACAGTTTTGACGACATTTGATTTTAATAATTGCATTGAAACTTTAAACAAACGCGAAACATCGAAATATAATGAATGCAAAAATAAACAAATAGAAAAATATCAAAAATTAACTATCAAATCAAATGCCAAACATCCATGGCAACGTAGAAACGAAACACAACAACCGTTGACCACAGACGCAAACAATAAACAACGCACGGTCTATAATCTGTCAAAACAAACACTGGACGAACCTACAATAAAAGTATTATCGAAGGCCTGAATTTCGCACACCGCCAAAATCCGTATGAGGAAATTATCTGTAACGTTGAGGATTGTCTGTTTAAAAACAATGTGGGAAAAGAAGATTTAGAGACCATACGTCAAGACATTTCGTCCTTGTTACGTCGAAGTTCAGTGCCGAAACTAAATCTACCCAAAGACGAGATTAAAGCGTTGTGCAACTTACGCAACAGACCAGAGCTCACGATTCTCCGTGCAGATAAAGGAAATGCTACGGTAGTAATGGATACGTCAGATTATAATTCTAAAATACAACAACTTTTATCGGACGAAAGTACGTACAAAAGGTCAAAACAGACCCTAAAACCAATGTGCTTGCAAAACAACAAGCGATCTGTTAAAGAATTACTCCGAAAAATTAGATCTCGACGTAAATTCGATAATCACCATGTACCAAACCACCGAGGTTGTATGGGTTACCAAAAACACAAACCAAACGCTCCACTACGTCCTATAGTGAGCCAGATCGACTCACCAACTTATAAATTGGCTCAACACTTGGCAAAAGTTCTGTCACCGCTGAGAGGATAAACCAGAGGACACACGAAGGATTCGTACCATTTTGTTAGTGAGATAAAGACCTACATCTCGCTGACAATGAAACTATGGTCAGTTTTGATGTTCAGTCACTATTTACATGCTTACCTATTGAAGACTGCATCTCAATTGTAACCAGGAAGCTGAAGAATACAACATGCCTACGGTATATGCAGTAGTACTGAAACACTGCCTTACATCTGGCTATTTATTGTGGAAGGAGGAGTTCTACAAGCAAGTAGATGGCGTAAATGGGCTCACCCGTATCTCCCATAGTCGCCGACATATTCATGGAGGACTTTGAGGAGAAAGCCCTTCTTACTGCTCCTGTATATCCAAGATTCTACAAGCGGTACGTACGACACTTTCACAATTTTACCATCTGACAAAGTAACTGCATTTTTAAACCACCTTAATTCCATAAACTCTAAAATACAATTCACAATGGAGTTAGAGGCAAACAATTCTTTAGCTTTCCTAGATGTTTTAGTCATCCGGAATCCTGATAACACTATTGGTCACACTGTGTATAGGAAAAAGACCCATACCAACCGATATTTAAATGGTGAATCGCACCATCATCCATCACAGTTAGCTACCGTGGGAAAATCTTTGTTTCAGAGAGCACGAGGGATCTGTGACAGAAAACATCTGGCCGCCGAGCTTCAGCACGTCGAGCAAGTATTGCAAGACAACAAGCTTCGGTTCCCGCGCCTACGTCACAGTGACCGAGTGAAGCCGGCCACAGTCGAGCGTGTGCCTGCTGTACTACCCTATGTCAGAGGAGTCACAGACAAGGTTGGCTACATTTTGAAGCGAGCTTCTATTAAAACATACTTCAAGCCGCCGAAGAAGATTAGTCAATTTTTACCATCCGGCAAGTAATATCCTCTACAGGATTTTTGGCGGTGTTATTGCGAAATTCAGGCCCTACGATAATACTTTTATTGTAGGTTCGTCCAGTGTTTGTTTTGACAGATTATAGACCGTGCGTTGTTTCACCAAAAATTAATATTCAAAAAACTGAAGGTAGCCGGGCTAACTATGACATTGGGACGTCAAACACCTCAGTCCCCCCCGTGACCATGGGTGCTGTAAAGCACCCGAAACGTCGGGAATTAAAATTACTAAAATTAAACGCGATAAAATCCGTAAAAATAGTTTTATTCAATGTGTAGTGTTCGCGTAAATATAAGAAATCATTATGTAAACCAGTACGGACTGGTAATAGCAAATAAAATTCTCCGATTAGAAGATCTTAAAACTAAGCGTACAAGATATATAACATCTTTAAATTTCTTGAAGAGATGCAGAGACCATAATCTCATTCCTACGTGTGTCAAAATATCAACCAAAAAGGACATTCGAGGAAGCGCTAAGATCCTAAATCAGGCAAGTAAAAAGTTGTTACGAACGGTGATTCAGCAAAAACAGTTCGATCTACAATTCATAAATAATACCATAGACAATTTGTCCAGTGAGTTAAAGACAGTTTTGACGACATTTGATTTTAATAATTGCATTGAAACTTTAAACAAACGCGAAACATCGAAATATAATGAATGCAAAAAAACAAATAGAAAAATATCAAAATTAACTATCAAATCAAATGCCAAACATCCATGGCAACGTAGAAACGAAACACAACAACCGTTGACCACAGACGCAAACAATAAACAACGCACGGTCTATAATCTGTCAAAACAAACACTGGACGAACCTACAATAAAAATATTATCGAAGGCCTGAATTTCGCAATAACACCATAAAAATCCCGTATGAGGAAATTATCTGTAACGTTGAGGATTGTCTGTTTAAAAACAATGTGGGAAAGGAAGATTTAGAGACCATACGTCAAGACATTTCGTCCTTGTTACGTCGAAGTTCAGTGCCGAAACTAAATCTACCCAAAGACGAGATTAAAGCGTTGTACAACTTACGCAACAGACCAGAGCTCACGATTCTCCGTGCAGATAAAGGAAATGCTACGGTAGTAATGGATACGTCAGATTATAATTCTAAAATACAACAACTTTTATCGGACGAAAGTACGTACAAAAAGGTCAAAACAGACCCTAAAACCAATGTGCTTAAAACAACAAGCGATCTGTTAAAGAATTACTCCGAAAAATTAGATCTCGACGTAAATTCGATAATACCACCATGTACCAAACCACCGAGGTTGTATGGGTTACCAAAATACACAAACCAAACGCTCCACTACGTCCTATAGTGAGCCAGATCGACTCACCAACTTATAAATTGGCTCAACACTTGGCAAAGTTCTGTCACCGCTGAGAGGATAAACCAGAGGACACACGAAGGATTCGTACCATTTTGTTAGTGAGATAAAGACCTACATCTCGCTGACAATGAAACTATGGTCAGTTTTGATGTTCAGTCACTATTTACATGCTTACCTATTGAAGACTGCATCTCAATTGTAACCAGGAAGCTAGAAGAATACAACATGCCTACGGTATATGCAGTAGTACTGAAACACTGCCTTACATCTGGCTATTTATTGTGGAAGGAGGAGTTCTACAAGCAAGTAGATGGCGTAGCAATGGGCTCACCCGTATCTCCCATAGTCGCCGACATATTCATGGAGGACTTTGAGGAGAAAGCCCTTCTTACTGCTCCTGTATATCCAAGATTCTACAAGCGGTACGTAGGCGACACTTTCACAATTTTACCATCTGACAAAGTAACTGCATTTTTAAACCACCTTAATTCCATAAATTCTAAAATACAATTCACAATGGAGTTAGAGGCAAACAATTCTTTAGCTTTCCTAGATGTTTTAGTGATCTAAAATCCTGATAACACTATTGGTCACACTGTGTATAGGAAAAAGACCCATACCAACCGATATTTAAATGGTGAATCGCACCATCATCCATCTGATTAGCTACCGTGGGAAAATCTTTGTTTCAGAGAGCACGAGGGATCTGTGACAGAAAACATCTGGCCGCCGAGCTTCAGCACGTCGAGCAAGTATTGCAAGACAACAAGCTTCGGTTCCCGCGCCTACGTCACAGTGACCGAGTGAAGCCGGCCACAGTCGAGCGTGTGCCTGCTGTACTACCCTATGTCAGAGGTCACAGACAAGGTTGGCTACATTTTGAAGCGAGCTTCTATTAAAACATACTTCAAGCCGCCGAAGAAGATTAGTCAATTTTACCATCCGGCAAGTGTAATATCCTCTACAAGATGCAGGGTGTACAAGCTTGATTGTGAATGTGGTCTCTCTTACATAGGATAAACAAAACGATCCATTAAAACCCGCGTGAAAGAACATATAGCTGACGTGAGGCACCGACGCTCTGGGAAGTCTGCAGTCTGTGAACATGTTCAAGATCGTCCCCGCCATTACATCAGATTTGATAGACCATAAATCCTCGCAAAAGAACACCGATTCCTACCAAGGATGATACGCGAGGCTATTGAAATTAAAAAACATCCTAATTTCAATAGAGAAGATGGATGGGTGCTGCCATCTGCTTGGGATCCTATAATTAACAAAATTAAATCCAAAACCAAGCATATCACTGCAAGACTTCAAGATACTGTAAGCTCATTCTGCGTAGATCGGACCAAAAATAAAAAATAAAAATTAATATTCAAAAAACTGAAGGTAGCCGGGCTAACTATGACATTGGGACGTCAAACACCTCAGTCCCCCCCGTGACCATGGGTGCTGTAAAGCACCCGAAACGCCGGGAATCAAAATTACTAAAATTAAACGCGATAAAATCCGTAAAAATAGTTTTTTATATGTATTATGTATGTATTTTTGTTAGACTTATTGTTACTTTATTTAATTGTAGTCATATTTGTTCCTGTATGTAAACATGTGTAATTGGAAATGAAAACCGGCGGACGATGCGGGCGGTATCGAGGAGCACCGCCTTCTGCATTTGAGCTTGGAGCGGTCCGTCACGGAGTTCCAGTCGCCTCAGATGACCCGAGAGGCTGACTGGGATTAACCCGTTCGCAGAGACGACTACAGGTATAATTTCGGCCGGCAGTCCACCCCACATGTCGGTCACCTCGTGAGCCAGGTCCAGATATTTTGTTCGCTTATCTGTTTCGGCTTTCACGAGGTTCTCTTCATACGGAATGGTGATGTCGACCAAAAATATCCTTGACTGTGCCCGGTCCATCAGCACAATATCAGGCTTATTGGCAAGAATAGTCCTGTCTGTGATGATGGCCCGGTCCCAGTAGAGCCTGGCGCGGTCATTTTCGAGCACGGCTTCCGGCAACTACTTGTAATACGGCAATTTCCGGTCCACGAGACCGTATTTCAGAGCGAGCTCCTGGTGTAGAATTCTGGCTACTAAGTTGTGCCTATGCAAGTACTCAGAGTTAGAAAGCGCCGAACAACCGGAGATGACATGCCTAAGTGACTCGCCGGGATGGCGACAAGCTCGACAGATGTCGACGGTGCCATCCCTTAGGATGTATCTCCGATAGTTGTTGGTCTTAATAACCTGATCCTGTATCGCACAGAAAAACCCTCGGTTTCCCAAAGAGGTCACCAAAACGTAGCCAGTGGAGGAGGCAACTGCGTCTACGAAAGGCACATGTAGAGCCTTGTAGAACCTCCCGTGGAGCTCCTTCTCCTTCCATACGGTCTCCGGTCGGAAATGCTCTGTACTGCCGGGTCTTGCCATTGCTCGTTGGCCAAGTATAGAGGGTAAGTCCTTTATCACAAGAATGACGTCCCTATAGAATGGATCATCCGATCTCGTCAGAAAGTAATTACGGAGGCTGCACACTTCGTGATTATGCATGGTAAGCGCGCTTAAAAGCCACGCCCACCATGTTTCGCAGCAAGTACAGCCTCATAATCGACGATCTCGGGTGATGCATCCTATGGGACGTCATAGTAGTCTGACTTTTCTATCCAGGGCGTTAAGTTCAGTTTGAGTCCACCTAAGTATGCCAAAGGTATATATGTGAACAGGCATGACCAACCGTTATATGCGTGTGTCTTATTCACACCGGACAAAGGCTGTTAAGCACTTTGGTCAAGCGTGCATAAAACATATCGCAAACTGACTGCTTCATACCGCCTCATCGATACCGATGTTCTGTGACATACCCAGGTATCGGTATGTTTCAGCCTCAGAAAGGGTCCTTATGTTGATGGGCATAGATAAATCTATGCCCTCAGAGTTAACAACCTTCCCCTTTCAACATGGAGGACCGCACACTTATCCGTCCCCAGCTCCATTCTAATAGAATTACTAAAATCACAAGTGATGTTTAGCAATTCCATAAGATGGGAGCGACTGGAGGCAAATAATTTGAGATCATCCATAGAAAAGGTGGGTCACTTTTGTACCTCCTTTCCGAAGCTGAAATCCTCCCGGAGTCCTCCAGTAAGGTACTGAGAGGGTTCAGGAGAGGCAAAACCAGATTGGACTCAAACAATCGCCCTGGAAGATACTCCTTCTTATCCTTATGTGGCTTTCGCATCCGTCATCCGCTCGCCTAGATGACAAAGTTGTACTCCATTGCCCATACACTGCCCGAGGAAGTCTCTAACTGTACAGTCAATCTTGTATAGCTCGAGGACCTCTTTAGCCATGTATGGGGCACCGAGTCGAATGCCTTTTATAGTCTATCCAGGCGGCGGAGAAGTTCCGACGGTTGCGTTAACCACTTTGCCAATGACCGCGTCAATGAGGAGTGGTTCCGGTTCCACGACCACCGCCCGACATCCATTTTGAGCGCGCGACATCACCTGATTTAAATCCAGGTGACGAATGATTCGCGTACTCAAAATGGATGTCAGTGTCTTATATATGGTGGGTAGACACGTAATGGGGCGGTATTTGCTAGGGTCTGTGGCATCATGGTCTTTAGGAACCAAATGAGTGATCAGTAGTGAAGAGGCTCGGGAGCGACTTTTGGTCGAGAGCCTCTTGAAACTGTCGGGCAAGTACAGCGTGACACACCACGAACCCCTTCAGCCAGTAGTGATGCAGTCCGTCGAGTCCCGGACTTTTCCAGTTCGGGGCCCTACGGACCGCCTCAGCTACGTCATCCCGCGTTATGATGACGGGGTCCATGGGCGTAACACTCGCACACTGAATCGCCACAACTTCCGTCCAAGGGCCCTCGCTGTGGTTTACGGGCTCTGACCACAGGCCGCGCCAGAATGCAACAGTGTCGGCCTGATTCGGTGCTGGGCCCGTTCCACGTACCATTGGTCGCTCCAATGACTCATAGAGCCTCTTCTGATCACTCTGGAAGAGACGATTTTGGTTGAACCGTCTTGACCCCTCGGTGTATCGCCGAATCCGCTTTCCCCAAGCAGCGATTCTCTGCTTCAGGTCGTCTATGCGCTCCGTCAGTTTTTGCGTTATATCCGGCTGGGACAAACTGACATTTGTCCCAGCAAACGCCATCCTGACGGTGCGCACAATTTCGGCCTATTATTGCCCGACCTGAAGCTTATCAGTCTGCCGATGAGGACCTTGCCTTTGCGACACGGTCCTCAATCCTTCTTCTCCAGGCTGGGATAGCGCTACTTTGCCCAGTAGCACGTCCAGACGTGGAAGTTTAACAACAATGCGGCAAACTGCCAAAGCGGTGCCAAAGGTATTGAGTCCGTATCGCAAAGGTCGGCTGGTTTCAAATAGGTTGCCAGCAATGGGTTCAGGGCCGTCACGACATCCCGATTCCGCTTGCTTAGGGTTATGCGAGAAGTCGCGGTCGATTTTCGAGAGGCGTACTGCGCGTTTCCACTATCGCCTCTTCCAATGTACTCCTCATTTGCTCTAATTCTAGTTCCTGGACGATTGTTTCATCATCGTCTGAATCAACCACAACTGGGGGATTCACGGCGGCATCCACGTGTGCGGGTTGCTCTGCAACTTGTGGCGCCGCATTCACAGTCGTAGTATTTTCATCCGATGAGGAAACAGCCTCACGTCGTAGCCGTTCGAGTTCGCTGCCATCAAATATGTTTGAGCGCAAGATATACCGAACTCGGTCTGCCAGGTTTTGCTCGGTGACGGTTATAGATGGCTCCAGTTCAGCAAACAGTCGATGCATCCTAGCCCGGTACGCAAAACCTCCAACTTCTCCCCCTTTCGCCCTAAAATACGCCCGCAATGCGTTGCTGTTCATTTGAACTGTCCATCGCATGCGGCGTACTCCACCAGTGGCGGGTGCCGATTGTTGGGCCCGCAAAGACCCTGCCGACACCAAGCCAGCTGGTGGGGATGATGGATGCGAGGGTCTGCTGGGTGGTCGTGCAGCTCCTCGTGATCGGCTGGCGGTTCGCATGCTGTCGCGTCCAGCGCCAGCTCCAGACGCGCCCTGGCGACCTCCAGGCAGCGGCCCTTTGCGCGTATTCCTCAATTCCATCATCCATGTAATGGGCGTCAGTTAACGGGAGACGCCCAGACCCGGCACCGTTTCATGGTGAGGCCATGTGCACAAGCGGGCCTTTGCACCTTCAGTTTTGCCGAGGCACGGCACTAACACCTCATGGCAAGGCGCTGACTGACTGCGCTGACGTAGCAGTTTTGTCACATAACCGTTACGTCAGCGGGCGATGGGGTCGACACTTCCGTACGCCTTAAAAAAATTATTATTATTATTATTATACCATAAAGTCTATCATTTCGTGAAATGGAGTGGTCATTTCATGATATTTAACATGGTAAGTCACTGATAAAATTAAATAATAGAATGCTACTGAATATACGATGTAAATAATTGAAAATTCGTTCGTGGCATCATTGGATGTGTAATTACTAGGTAGATGTGGTCAACAATCATGCAAAAGCTTAGTTTCAGTTTTTTGAATTGTATTTAAACAAATACGACGGCCGTGTAGCTCACCGTGAGATTTCATCATGGCACGGGAGCAAAACGTGTACGATTCCCTCGAGGATGAATCTGTTATATAAAATTTTACGTGCTGACTTAACACGTGTCCTTTAAAGTAGTGAAGAATAACTTCGTGGGGAAACCTAGATATCTGAGTAATTAAAATAGTTGTGGAGATGTAAAAACCGTTAATATGCATTGAGCATTGCAGCATACTCTATTTTCCTGCCCAAAAAATACTATAGGTAATGAGGAGCCCTGTGCACAGTAGTGAGACGTATACTTTTACTTATACTGCTATTTTACTTCTTTACCTTTAATGAGACTTATAAATCTTGATAACTATAACTAATATCTTAATAGTTTATAATTTAAAATAGCTTTCATATTTTGAGACATATTAAGATTTTTGTGACAGTCCTGGTTTCATAGCTCATATGAGTATATGTAAATGAACATGCTCTTGCGGAAAAATACTCTAATTAAAGAAAACAGTTTTTACTTAAACAAAGATTCATTTTATTTTACTTGTCAAAGACGGTAATTAAACTGATTAAAACTTAAATTTCATGATACGTAAGCATTATTATATATTTAAGCATATATTTTAATTGCAACTTGAAGTGTCGATTTACCACGTTCTCGGCGGTGAAGTAAAACCTGCAAACCTAAGAAGTTTCCCAGTTGAGGTTATCCCGCGTTGGAATCAGCGTAGCAAACACTTTTTTGGCTAACAACTATATATATGTAGGCTGCTACTTTTTTACTTTTCAAGGGGCAGTATATGCAGTTTTTATTTCATTTATATTTTCGGGTATGTTAATTTTTTGTTTTCACTCTACTGTAAATATTAAAGGGTTGCAAAGATGATTAGAACTCATTATCGTCAGCCTATCAAAAGTCCACTGAAATGAACATAGGCCTCCCCCATAAATTGTCAAGTAGCTGGATATTTGCTATAGTTGCCACGCTTGATAGGCAGGTTGGCAACCGCAGCTATTTTGATCTGTTGTCAAGAAGATGATGCTGCCCATCTCCTATTTGTTTTCCTATGTCGCCTCTTATGACGGTACGATAGGAGGTGGCCGATTCAGTTTCACCGCCACAACAAGGCGAACATTTTTCTACAACCATTCATAAGTATAGTGCTTCCCACGTTCACTGTGAATAAAATTTATAAGGAATAAAACTAATTTTAAGGATTTTATCGCGTTTAATTTTAACTTTTTAAATTCCCGATGTTTTGGGCACTTTACAGCACCCATTGTCACGGGAGGACTGAGGTGTTTGACGACCTGATGTCATGGTTAGAATAGAATAGAATAAGCATAGAATAGAATAGAATAAATGCAGTAGTATGCTTGAGTTTGAATTTTATTAATTATGGGGTAATTAGCAGATGGTAGCTCTCAGCCATCTTCCCTATTGAAACTAGGATGTTTTTTTTTTAAATTTCAATAGCCTCGGGAATCATCATTGGTAGGAATCATCAATGGTAGGAATCGGTGTTCTATTGCAAGGATTTGTTGTCTATCAGATCCGATATAATGGTTGGGACGATACTAAACATGTTGACATACTTTAGACTTCCCGGAGCGTCGGTACTTAACATCAACGATATGTTCTTTTACGTGGGTTTTTGTGGAACTTTCATCCAAAGATGCGTAAAAAAAACTATTAACTATTAAAATATTATTATTGGACGCTACGAAACAATTTAAAAAAATGGCAAATAACAATTCAATGATGTCAATTGAGAAAATCACAGGAAGCGATAATTGGGCTAGTTGGAGTTTTGCAGTAAAAGCTTACTTACAACACGAATATTTGTATGACTGCATATTAAATGCACCTGTGCCCACCGATTGCAAATCAATGAAACACGACATAAAAGCCAAATCAAAATTGATTTTATTAGTGGACCCAATTTTTTTTACGTGGTAGAGCCATGCTGCAGCTATATTAATAGTATAGTTGTAGCACGAATGGGTCGGCTCGACCGGGGAAGGACCACGCTCTCACAGAATACCAGCGTAAAATAGCAGCTTAACGCTTCTGTGTTTCGTATGGTGAGTGTAGAGAACCGGAGACCCTTTTTACTGGAAAAGAGGCATTCCATCTTAGTCCTCACGGGTGACAACGCATCTGCATTTTGATTCGCAAACAGTATAAATGTAGATGTCTATGAGCCACAGCAACCACTTACCATCAGGTGGACTGTGTGCTCGTTTGTCACCCTTATTCTATAAAAAAAAAAAAAAAAATTATATGTTCATATTCAAGAAGCGGAAAATACTAAACAGGTTTGGGAAAACTTGGCTAGGGCATTTGAGGATAGTGGATTAACAAGAAAAGTGGGTTTGTTAAGAGAATTAATAAATACCAATTTGGAAAATAGTTTATCAGTGGAAGACTGTGTTAGTAAAATATATATAATATAAATAAAATAATATGTCAGCGGCACGTAAATTAAGGAGTATAAAATTCAATGTAATTATATGTAATGATGCGTAAAAAAACCCACGTAAAAAAAGTTAAAATTAAACGTGATAAAATCCGTAACATTACTTTTATTCCATATGTAATATATATAATTATAGACCTGCATTTATGATTTTTTGAAGTCTACTCGAACTTAAAAAAAATCTACATCTGTTTTATGGTGCCAATCAATATTAAATAGGACCAATGATATGAATAAAATATCTCAAATAAACATTATACCGTAAATTGATAGAAGACCATGAAATTCAAATAACGAAAACTAAATTAATAAATGGAAGGCGCTAGCGCCTGTAATACAGTTTTTACCATAAAACTAGTACAGCCGCTAACGATCAACCATACCTTACTAGTATGTTGCAAAAAAAAAAAAAAAACAGTACTGTAATAGTTTAAGATACCCTGCATGTAAACAAAGTGAAAGTGAATAAAGTTAATAAAGTTAAAGTTAAAGTAAAAAAAAAATTATGAATGTATGTAAAGAGTAAAATGTAAATAATAATAATAAATTTTGATTCCAAGACCATTTACCTTTCTTATGGATACATCGGAAGACACGCCCGATATAAAAATTGTAGGTGTTTCTAGACATATATATTCACGTGTTCCTGTAACATATTATATCTATGCCAAATACCAATCATCTACGAATTCAGAATTCAAAAAAAATCTTTGACAGACATAGAGACACAGACACCGAAGTGACTCTAAAAGTGGTCGAATTTCGCTAAATTTGGTACGGAACAGCATTGATGTTCCTAAATTCAAGCTCACGCGAGCGAATCCGCGGGTAAAAAGCTAGTAAATTTATATATTTGTGTTTATTGATGTATGTATATATGTATGTATGTGTGTATATGTATGTATATGTATGTATATATATATGTGTGTATGTATATTTCTTTGTAACCGCCTGCGTAGTTTTATCACTGTCCTAAGGTTGACTGGCAGAGAATGCTTTTAGCATAAGTCCGCCTTTTGTTCCTGTACTTAATATGTAATGTTCAATAAAATTTTAATAAATAAATTCCCCATTGGTTCACAGTTCTTCGAGCTATATGGCCGGCCCATTACCACTTCAGCTCACTAATCCGTTGGACTATGTCGGTTACTCTGTTGTTACTACGGATATCCTCATTTCTAAGTTTATCACGTAAAGAAACCCCGAGCATAGCTCTCTCCATAGCTCGCTAAGCTACCTTGAGCTTGCTCATACGGCCAGCAGTGAAGGACCACGTCTCAAATCCATAGGTCATCACTGGCAACACGCACTGGTTGTACAATCTAGTTTTGAGGTTTTGAGGTATGTCTGACGAGAAGATGTGTCGTAATCTCCCGAACGCTGCCCAGCCGAGTTGAATCCGTCGATTAACCTCTCGGTCGAAGTCGGACTTACCTAGTCGGATTATTTGTCCCAGGTAAACATACTAGACAACAACTTCGAGCTTAGTGCTCCCAACAACTACCGGTATAGTTGTGACATGGACGTTACACATGATCATTATTTTGTCCATGTTCATCTTAAGTCATATCCGTAGGGAGGCACTTATGAGGTCATTGGACACAGTGCTTAGGTCATCCAGAGATTCTGCCATAAGGACTATATTTTCGACAAATCGAAGGTGAGTGATGTACTCGCCATTGGTGTTGACACCGTATCCTTTCCAGTCCAGTGGCTTAAAAACGTCTCCCAATGCAGCGGTGAAGAATTTCGGGGATATAACGTCACCCTGCCTTTCACCTCTCTGCAGTTGGATAGGTTTCGTACTCTGGTTCTGTACTCGGATAGCCATCGTAGCCCTACTGTACAAACACTTCAGCACTTCGATATATCGACAATCAACTTGGGGAAAATCTGAACGGCGACGATGAATAGCGTCAAAGATACGAGCGTCTGATACTACGATCGTAAACCCGCCTGTCAAGCGTAACAGTTAAGGCAAATTCTCCCTACACTCCCGCATGTCTAGCAGTGTTTTTGCGGGCTGATGAAGAAGGAGATCTTTACAGGAGATAGTATTAAACTTGTAATACTATCTCTTGTAAAGTTAATTGCTTCCGATTATTTTAATATAGTCGCCGTGGTAGAATTGGTCAGGGTTGCAACTACATAATCATTCATGAAGAATTCACTATGAGTTCCCAGTCAGCAATAAAATAGTAAAAAGCTGTTTATGTTCGTAGTTTGTGTATAGAAATCGTGACCATTATAAGACTTTCACTTCGTGTGGCATAAAAGAACTCTTTACTGAAGTAAAACGCTTTTGCATATTATGTAACTCTCACAACTTCAAACGCAAAGCCTTATACAGAACGCAAAGTTTTTTTAAGCTAGAAAAAATATGCTAAATTGTTCAGAAAAAAACCAAACCATTTTTTGTTGACTACGGGATATAATTAAAAATAAAAGTTCAATGTTATCATTTCTTTGCAATAAAAATTCTGTTCTAAGAGAAGTGTAGTTGTAGTTGTAGTTAGTAGTTGATTTTGATAAGTTATTTATTGAACAAAATTATTTTACCTTTGCTTGCTTTTTATAAATTGTTTGCTATCAAATAATTTTAAGAATTTAACCAGCTTATTACTATTTCATGAAAATTACAATTCAATTCAAAAGTAAATTTTCCTTAAGTGTTTGTAATATAATACGAGTACAGTTAAAGTATTCTGATTTCTGACTACCGAATGTCATGAAGTAAACATTTTTTTAATATTACAGCATTTTTAATAAAATTGAAAATATACAATATTAAAAACTATAATAAAAAAACTAAAACTAATAATTTAAATAAAACTAGTTTTACGGATTTTATCGCGTATATTAACTTATTTTATATTCCCGACGTTTCGAGCACTTTACAGCACCCATGGTCACGGGGGGGACTGAGGTATTTGACGTCCCAATGTCATAGTTAACCACGGTTACCTCCAGATTAAAAATTATTAATTTTTGTTCCGATCTACGCAGAATGAACTTACAGTATCTTGAAGTCTTGCAGTTGTCCGCTTGGCTTGGGATTTAATTTTATTAATTATAGGATCCCAAGCAGATGGTAGCACCCAGCAATTTTTCACTAAATCAGCCATGCTGATTTAGTGCAAAATAAATTACTTCAAGATATCAATATATCAGACACTACTGCACTTTATACAAACACAAAAAAAACTCAGTCCAAAAATGACCAGCAATTACCTAAAAAGGGGCCAAGATGTTTTAATTGCAATAAGTATGGACATCTCAGTAAAAACTGTTGGCACAAAAAGGCTAATACTAAAATTAGTAATAAAACTGGATATGTAGCAGCATTCTCAGCATCCACATTGAACGACTCCATGAACTGGTATGTTGACTCTGGTGCATCCATGCATATTACTATGCACCGGAACTGGCTCAGAAATGTAACGGCTCCGCCTGTACAGAATATAATGATAGATAACAACAAAGTTTTTGAGGTAAAATGCTGTCGTAATGTGTCAATAAAAGTTGTGTCTCAGAATGGTAACACAGAAGAAATACAGGTAAGAAATGTGTTATATGTACCAGAATTGTCAACTAATTAATTATCAGTAAGCAAAATAATTAAAAATGGCAATAAAGTAATATTTAATGAGAATGGCTGTCACACTTATAATCCAAATAATAAATTAGTAGCAAAAGCAAGCCTCATTAATAATATTTATAAATTAAATATTTGTGAAACTAAAGGATTACAAACTATGATAGCCAAGACTGATGATGATATTTATCTGTGGCACCAACGCATGGGCCATCTTAATTTCACAGATTTAACTAAAATGCCTAAATGTGCAGGGGGTGTAAAGTTTTCACTGAAAAGGAAAATTGTATTTGTATAACCTGTCTTGAGGGCAAGCAAACCAGGCAACCATTCTCTAGTGAAGGCTCCCGGGCAACGAGTTTGCTAAAGCTCATCCACAGTGATGTTTGTGGACCGATGAAACATGTTTCTCTTGGAGGTGCCAGGTATTTTGTAACCTTTATTCACGATTATTCACGAAGAGTACATGTGTGTATTTTAAAAAATAAAAATGCTGTTTGAGAAGTGTGTGGAATTTAAAAATAAAGTGGAGAATGAGTTGAATAAAAAAATCAAAAACATGGGATAATGCACTCAAGACATGGTTGCCGATGCTTTCACCAAAGGACTTCATCGACCGAAGCACGAAGTTTTTACCAAAGCGATGGGCCTAAAGTGTTTGCGTCCAGGAGAGGATGATGAGAGTATGGACGCCTACACTAATTAGGCAATGCATTATTAAGTAATGGTGTGACAAGTGGACTACTCTATGTATACTCTATGTTCTGTGCACTCTATGGTATATAAAATATAATAAATGTCCTTTCTCTTTACGAACGTGTCGCGCTTTATTAAGACTCCCAAATAATTTAGTAATTACTGTTATTTTATCAACATACAAGAGCACACACAAAGGATTCCTACCATTTTGTCAGCGAGATTAAAGACCTACATCTTGCAGACAGTGAAGTCTCTGTTCACATGCTTACTTGTTGAAGACTGCATCTCAATTGTAACTAGAAGGCTTGAGGAAAACAACATCCCCTTAGAATAAGCAGTATTACTCAGACACTGCCTTACATCTGGCTACCTATTGTGGAAGGAAGAGTTCTACAAGCAAGTAGATGGTGTGGCGATGGGCTCACCTGTATCACCCATTGTCACCGATATATTCATGAAAGACTTTGAGGAGGAAGCCCTGCTTACTTCTCCCGTAAATTTCAAGCGGTACGTAGACGGCACTTTCACAATTCTCCTTTAGATAAAGTAACTGCATTTTTAGACCATCTTAACTCCATAAATTCTAAAATTCAGTTCACAATGAAGTTAGAGGCAAACACTTCTTTAGCTTTTCTAGATGTGTTAGTAATTCGGAATCTTGATAACACCTTGAGCCATACTGTGTATAGAAAGAAGACCCATACAGATAGGTATTTAAACGGCGATTCTTATCACCATACTTCACAGTTAGCTACCGTCGGTAAATCTTTGTTTCAGAGGGCACGAGGGATCTGTGACAGTAAACACCTGGCCGCCGAGCTCCAACACGCTCAAGCAAGTTTTGCACGACAACAAGCTTCGGGTCCCGCGCCTACGTCACAGTGAACGAGTGAAGCCAGCCATAGTCGAGCGAGTGCCTGCTGTACTGCCATATGTCAAAGGTGTCACTGGAAAAGTTGGCTACACCTTATAGCGTGCTTCCATTAAAACATACTTCAAGCCGCCGAAGAAGATTAGTCAGTTTTTACCATCAGTCAAGTGTAATGACCCTCTGCAAGATGCAGGAGTGTACGAGCTTGATTGTGAATGTGGTCTCTCTTATATAGGACAAACTAAAAGATCAATAAAAACTCGCATTAAAGAACACATAGCTGATGTGAAGAATCGACGTTCCGGGAAGTCTGCAGTCTGTGAATACGTATAGGATCGCCCCCGTCACTACATTAGCCATTGCCACAAATCCTCCCTAAAGAACACCGATTCCTTCCAAGGATGATTCGCGAGACTATTGAAATCAAAAAACATCCTAATTTCAATAGAGAAGATGACTGGGTGCTACCATCTGCTTGGGATCCTATAATTAATAAAATTAAATCCCAACCCAAGCATACAACTGCAAGACTTCAAGATACTGTAAGTTCATACTGCGTAGATCGGAACAAACATTAATAATTTTAATCTGGAGGTAGCCGTGGTTAACTATGACATTGCGACATCAAACACCTCATTCCCCCCCAGTAACCAAGGCTGCTGTTAAGTGCTCGAAACGTCGGGAATATAAAATAAGTTAATAGACGCGGTAAAATCCGTAAAACTAGTTTTATTTAAATATGTAGTGTCCGCGTAAATATAAGAAATCATTATAAAACTAATAACTTAAATTATCATACAGCTTTACTGTCCGTGGTATCGTGCCAAGAACGCTGGCTGCGTTTCCTCGCTGAATGGCTATACTTAGCCTTTGAGCGAGAAAAGAACCAGCCCTCTTATCGCGACGACTAGTCGCGGATATAGTTCCTTTAGGAACTTCACAGCACGTGGACCCCACGGACCGATAGTGTCTACAGCAAATGGCACAAATATGTAGTCATCTCTCAGAGCCTCATATTTGCGCCACTTAGTTCAGCTGCCTCTGATGCCGCACTGACTTTAAACGAGGTACCTGCCAAAGTGTCTACACAAGTGGCCGTCCGCACTAGGGTTTTTCCTCTCTCATTTTTTCCGTCTTCCGTCATCTAAATTTCCGTTTGTATCTTTGTTTATTTTAATTTATCTAATTATATTGCGGTTATAAAAATTATAAAAACAATACAACAGAATTGATAGACTAGGTAAGACATTGAGTGTTTTTATGGTAATAAGAGTGATAAAAGGTAGTCGAGTCGACTCCATCTGATGGTAAGTAATACTCGTACTATAGTCCATATAAACATCTAAATCTATATTCAATTTAGGATCTAAATGCGTTATCAACAATGAGGATCAAGACGGAATGACACGGACCTGTAAAAAAATCTTCGATTCTGGTCTTTTGAACAAAACATAGTATCATTATGCTGATATTTTACAATGGTATTCTAGAATATTCTATGATTCATCAAAAACGTATTTAACAATGTAGTCTGTCTCATTAACATTCTATATTAAATATAAAAAAATCAGTTTTATTCTATTTAAATTTTCGTTTTGTTAAATCAACACGTTTAGAAGGATATCTCAAATGGAATTAAAGAGAACGCTTTAGTATTATCCGACAGGCAGGTAAAATCCACTTTACGAACATTGGATAATTGAAAATGTCTTTCTGGATTCGTCCGAATAGACTAAAATTTAACTATACACTTTGTATAAAGGCCAAAAAATAATCTATATAAATATAAGAGAAACGAACAAAAGTATTGTTTGTACTTATTTTATAATTTGTCTTATGTGACTTAATTGTATGATAAAAACATAATGTATTAACTAACGACATTTTACTTTTTTGCAAATACGAAGAATGTTCACGTACTTTAATTTGTTTTTAGTCTTGAAATAAACTATGTAGGTATAATATGCTTCATTTACCTTGAAGTAACAATACTTTAAACAAAAAGATATAAATTTACATGTAAATAAGCAGTTGTATAATGAAAAAGTCGCTTTCAGTCAAATTTTTTATTTAAGGCATATACAAAGAGTATAAAAATTAAAATATACTCAGATATTTAACTGCGCACGTAAAGTCTAAAGACTTAATAAAAATATACTTTTAAAAATCTAAAATAGTGTTTAAAAAATATTTACTTCAAAATAATTTTGTAAACTATTTTTTAAATAATTTTTTTTAAATATTGCAAATAAGAAGTAAGACTCAATTGCCAGTAATCTCTAAATCTCAATTGTCAGTATCACAACTCTGACAAATCATAATGATGCGATTAATTTTCAATGTAACGATTCTTTTAAGGTGCTGGAGAGCCATTCTAATCTCGCTCAGACTGACGTCCGGGATTTCATCGGAATAGTGTCGGTTAAGACTCATTCTTGGATCGTTACTCACACTTGCGTGTGGCTCCAACGATGACGTGTACAGCTGCCCACAGAACTTCTCAATCTCACTCAAAATCTCACATGTCCCGGAAACGATGCTGCCACACTCGGTTTTCAGCTTTTACAGTTGGCTCTTTCTGGCAGACAGATCTCTGGCAAATACTTTGGGCCTTAGTTCCGCTCGATTGCTTCTTCAATAAAAGCTGTATTGAAGTTGAGTAAGTCCCGCCGCATGCATTTGGAGATCTGTCTGTTCAGTTGCGTCTATGCTGTTAAATCTGTTGAAGACTTCAGCTTCGTGTAATTTAGGGTGACGTAATATCCCCGAAACTCTTCACCGCTGCATTGGAAGACGTTTTTAAGCTACTGGACTGGAAATGATACGGTATTAACGTCAATGGCGAGTACATCACTCACCTTCGATTTGCCGACAATATAGTCCTTATGGCAGAATCGCTAGAGGACCTAAGCACTATGCTCAATCACCTCAATAGTGTCTCCCAACGGATAGGTCTCAAGATGAACATGGACAAAACAAAAATCATGTTTAATGTCCATGTCACACCTATGCCGGTAGTTGTTGAGAGCACTAAGCTCGAAGTTGTTGACGCATATGTTTTCCTGGGACAAATAGTCCGACTAGGTAAGTCCAACTTCAACCGAGAGGTCAATCGACGGATTCAAATCGGCTGGGCAGCGTTCGGGAGATTACGACCCATATTCTCGTCAGGCATACCTCAAAACCTCATAACTAAATTGTACAACCAGTGCGTGTTGCCAGTGATGACATATGGAACTGAGACGTGGTCCTTCACTACTGGCCGTATGAGGAAGCTCAAGGTCGCTCAGCGAGCTATGGAGAGGGCTATGCTCGGAGTTTCTCTGCGTGATAAACCTAGAAATGAGGATATCCGCAGTAGAACCAGAGTAACCGACATAGCCCAAAGTATTAGTAAGCTGAAGTGGCAATGGGCCGGCCATATAGCTCGAAGAACCGACAACCGTTGGGGAAGAAAGGTTCTCGAGTGGCAGCTTCGTACCGGCAGGCGAAGTGTTGGGCGTCCCCCCACTAGATGGAGTGACGACCTGGTAAGACATGCAGGAAGTCAATGGATGCAGGTGGCTCGGGACCGTGCTTTGTGGCATTCCGTGGGGGAGGCCTAAGTTCAGCAGTGGACTTGTGAAGGGCTGTAATGATCCATGAGATTAAGAGTGTGATCGAGAGTGTTGGTGTTCTTCTGCGGCGGGTCTTGCAGACTTTAGCTCCGACTGCATGGACAGTTTCCACGAGCTTATCATTCATATCGTCCACTTCATTGCAGTCTTTTAAGCACTGAAAACGGTTTTGTAACTCGAGCTGAAAGGTTTCGGGACTTTGGACTAGAGCACGAGGTGGACGGAGCGTTGACTTTATTAGACGAGACCTCTCCAACTTAACGTTTAGGTTCAGTGTGCCTCTAACCATTCGGTAATCGCTATCAGTTTTCATCCTCGCGATCACTAAGACATCACTGAACAGTTGTAGTCTGGTCGTCATAATGAAGTCAATCTCATTTTTTGTGGAAACGTCGGGGCTCGACCAGGTCCACTTCCTCTGGGTCCGCTTCTGCAAGAAAGACTTCATCATAGAGAGTCCCTCTTTCTCCATGAAGTCGGCCAGCTGCTGGCCCCTTGGGTTCCGTTGCCCTGTTCCAAATTTCCTTACCCTCAGCTCACCGTACTCTCTTGTGCCTAGTTTTGCATTGAAGTCTCCCATTAACACCGTATAGTGGGTTTTGGAGGAATGCATGGCTTTACAGATATCCTCATACATTTCCTCCACCTACTCATCGGGATGTGCCGAGGTTGGTGCGTAAACCTGTATGACCTTCAAGGAATACCGTTTGGTGATTCTGAGTATAAGGTACGCAACCCTCGTCGACACACTCACAAGCTTTACAACGTTGTTAACGAGAGACTTGTGGACGATAAATCCGACACCTGCTTGGTACAGATGGTCGCCCTCCCGGTGATAGAACAAGTTGCCGGATTCGAGGATTACCATGTCCTCCCCCTCTCTTCGGACCTCGGAATAATCTGCCATAATATATGCTATAATATGCCAGCGTAACTTGTCTATCTCTTCTTCCAGTTCCAGGATCTTCTCGTCAGTCCTCAGAGTGAGTGCGTTGTATGTTGCCAGGTCGAGTCGACTTAGGTGGCAACCGAACCTCCACCGGAGATTCTTAGCACCCCCTTCCACATTATTATTACTTAAACATAATTTATTATTTATTCTTTACCTGTAACATTTTACGATAAGTACCTTACACGGCATAAGATAATAAACCAAAAATACCAAACAATTAATAGAATCAGGCGTTACTTTGCGGAAATCCATTATATTAAAGTTGGTAACAATTACCTTGCGTACATCCGCTCGATAAAATAAAATGATGTGTCTTACCTAGTTTGAAGAGCACCTCCCGCCCTCCCTCAATTGCGTGCACTATCCCCGTCACCACTAATCCCAGCACCACTACTCCCAACACCACTACACTAGGAAAGACACACCACTGACGACAATACGACACGTGTTTCGCCTCTACACGAGGCATCTTCAGGTGATGTAGACTCTGCGGTGGCTGACCGCTAAGTGAGCGCATGTGCAACAAAAGTTACAAAGACTTGTATCCTCTTCATCCCGTAATCGTAATAACGACATACATACAGAATATCACCAATTTTATCCCCGAGTTAAGAATCTTTCCGATGTCCAGTTTCCAACGGATGAGTTGTCTCTTTGACATAAAGGCCTAAAGTATAATTTAACACCTTCGGTCTCCCAAAAATCGTTAGAGACCATGGCCGTTGACGCGGAGATGGCCGTTGTGATCGGGAAGAAAGATAACATTGTTAAAAGTTTGTACATGAAATTCGGGCTGTGCCTGCGTCTTCTCATTTCAACCTGGAGTTCCCTGTTTTAAGTCACTAAAGCAGAGAATAGGAAAACGACCTTATTGTTACTAAAGCCAATAAGGGCAATACTGTCGTCTGAAGAGTAGAAGGGTACAGCCGGAAGGTTAACGATGTTATCCAAGGTGATGACTTTGAGCTATTGAGTCTGACCAACCAAAAGTTTACTTCGGATGTTAAGCTATGTATACAACAGTCATCATATGTTTTTCCTGATCACAACTTGTCCCGGAGCAGTCTTGTTCTAATGAATCCTCAAGCACCCATTTTATATGGGTTACCTAAAATACATAAAGAACATGTTCCTATTCATCCAGTTGTCTCATACATAGGTGCACCAGCTTATTTCCTTGCTAAAAATTAAACTTCCTCCTTCGAGAAATCTGGATTCAACCCCACTTACAGCCTAAAAATAGCTTAGATCTCATTTCCAAAATTAAAGATATTCGTATTCCTCCTAAATCCATATTGTTATCTTTAGACGTTGATAGTCTTTTCACAAATGTCCCATCCCCTGACTGTTTGCGTATACTCGCAGATCTCTTTGATAAACGTCGTCTACATCCCGGGGAAACAAATGATCTTCTTAATTTAACCTCTCTCTGTATGAAACAAAACTATTTCCGATTTAATAACCATTTCTATCTACAAAAGAAGGGTTAGCTATGGGATCCTCTAAGTCCCTTATGGCGGACATTTTATGGATAATTTCAAAAAACAACATATAGTTGTCAATCAAAATATTTTATATTACTATCGATATGTAGACGACATAATTATTTGCTGGAATGGCACAAGGAGACAACTGGATGTTTTCCTTAATAAAATAAATAGAGTCCACGATAAAATTAAATTTAAATTTGAATTGGAACAAGATTGTTCCCTTAATTTCCTTGACTTAACAATAACAAGAAAAGATTCGTCACATGTTTTCCAAATTTTTCGAAAGCCAACTCATACCGACACGGTCATCCCCGCGTCATCGTGTCATCCGTGGCAACATAAATTAGCCGCTTTTTATTGTTATATTAATCGTTTGTTCACTGTCCCATTAAGTAAAGAAAATTATTTAAAAGACCTTAATGTAATTTATCAAATAGTGGTCTCTAACGGTTTTTCAAAAAATCTCAACAATTTAATTAAAAATAAACAAAAGCATGTTGTTCGCAACTCTCTGTACGCGGTTCAATCTCAAAGTGTTCGTCGATATGTGAGCAGTTTGACCTACTTAGGCCCCACATCTGAAAAAGTAGCTAATACTCTTCGACAAAGCGGCGTTTATGTGGCGTTCAAAACAAACAATTCTCTTAGGAATATCTGTAATAATAAAGATAAGTTGGATATTCGTCAAAAGTCGGGTGTTTACAAACTTGTTTGTGACGAATGCCACGCCGTTTACGGGGGCCAGACTGGTCGCAACTTCGAGACACGTTATAAAGAGCATTTAGCCGCGTACAGGAATTGCAATCCCGATAAATCCCATTTTGCTAAACATCTTTTGGACACTGGACACAACCTAGCCAACGACCACTCCTTTAAAGTCTTACATACATGTTATAAAGGGCGGCGAGTGTGTGTGCTGGAACAGTTAGAGATATTAAAAAATAATAATAGTAACATTGCACTGCTGAATGAACAAACAAATGTTTCTAGCTCACCTCTCTTAAATATCTTTAAGCCTGCTCTCTAATAACAGACAGTATTATCGCATGACGCAGTCGCTCGCTACTTAAGTAGGGAGCCGTTGCGTCAGCGGGCTGTATAAATGGCAGTTGTTTTTGGCTCGCCGCTCACTTAGCGGTCAGCCACCGCAGAGTCTACATCACCTGAAGATGCCTCGTGTAGAGGCGAAACACGTGTCGTATTGTCGTCAGTGGTGTGTCTTTCCTAGTGTAGTGGTGTTGGGAGTAGTGGTGCTGGGATTAGTGGTGACGGGGATAGTGCACGCAATTGAGGGAGGGCGGGAGGTGCTCTTCAAACTAGGTAAGACACATCATTTTATTTTATCGAGCGGATGTACGCAAGGTAATTTTTACCAACTTTAATACCAAACAAAACAAATAATTATACTGTTACTGCAATTAAATGTTGTATTTGGATAATGTTTTAGTCTAGTTCTAGTTTAGTCTAGTTCTAGTCTAGTCTAGTTTCTGTGATGTTAATGCTGTTAGCCTATGCGGCTTTTACAGCTTTATGGAACTAAGAGCTCGCGGCCTGAAAGGCCGGTAGCTGTAAAAAAGGTGGGGGGGGGGGATTATTTATTTTATTGCAACGTTGCCGACGCGACGTTGCACTAAAATCGATAATCTGGAGGGAGTGGAATAAAATTGTGTTCAGTGATCACATCATCATTACATTAACATCAAATACTCCATGATGTCGCCGAAAGCCTCAACATGACACGAATGAGTTGTCTAATCGCCGTCCGAATAAGGGAGCGGACCCCGGCTCTGACGGCTAACTCGTATCGTTCGATGTTCTGGGCGGTGAGAACCGTCCAGAGACGCGGGTGTACGATGTGTAAGCGGTGTGTAGGGGTGTGCTGCGGGTCCGTCTGCGGAATCGTTCCGTCTCATCCGTTGTTGTCCTAACAGTGTTTGTGGCACTAGGTGAATGTGTAGTGTTTGAGTGTGGCTGGTCGGCGACATTTCGATCGTCGGCATCTAGTGGAACAGGGGGTTCGATTAGAACGTTGCGGGGCCTCTGGAGGGTTAGCGTAACGTTCGGAGTCAGAGCGTAGGTGGCTGCGTTTACCACTAGCGGGTTTGGATGTGTCTCGGCCCTTTCGAAATAGCGCCGAGACATATGCTTGAAGTATTCAGAGATCGTCGGAAGTTGAGATTCCCTGTGTAAGTCTGTCTGTAAGTTTTAATACGTGGTAGAGCCATGCTGCAGCTATATTAGAAGTATAGTTGTAGTACGAATGGGTCGGCTCGACCGGGGAAGGACCACGCTCTCACAGAATACCAGCGTAAAATAGCAGTTTAATACTGCTGTGTTTCGTATGGTGAGTGTAGAGAACCGGAGACCCTTTTTACTGGAAAAGAGGCATTCCATCTTAGTCCTCATGGGTGACAACACATCTGCATTTTGATTCTTTATTGAGGATAGATGTTGATGTCCATGGGTCACAGCAACCACTTACCATCAGGTGGACTGTGTGCTCGTTTGTCACCCTATCCTATAAAAAAAAAGTCAGTTTCGCTGGTACCACCGAACTCCGGTGGCTATGTGAATGAATCTATTTTGGACGACTTGGATGTCGTACAAATGATTATGGTTACGTGCGCAAAAACTACGCTTGCGTAAGACATGATAGGTCTTACGCACGCTTTATAAAGATGGAGTTTGTGTGTTAAAGACAGTTTGCTCCTGCTGTTCACTAGCGGGTGGAGGTGACTAGTGACAAATTTGCGGTTGCGGACATTGCGAATGTGTTTCGCGAATGTGGTCCGTGGTCAAATGTGACCCCTATATATTTGACCGTTGATTGCCAGGGGATCTGGCGGCCGTACCTGGTGATCGTACCGAACTTTTTCTTGGGGTTTCTGATTTGACGATTGAAAGTGGAGATCCTTTGAAAGGGTATTGCTACACTTTTCTCAGGATTCACTTCGATTTTCCATAAGCAGAACCAATCGCCTAGGCGATAGACTGCTGTTTGGAGCATCTTGGTGAGGTATCTTGAATTGGGATGAGCAACGAAAAGTGCCGTGTCATCTGCGAAAAGAGCAGTATTCACTACTGTGTGCTTCAGGATGTCACTCGTGAAGAGTGTGAAGAGTAGTGGGGAGAGGACGGGGCCTTGTGGGACTCCAGCCTTGAGGGGACGCTTTTTCGAGCGAGTACCCTCTATTCGATAGCGAAAGTGGCGATTGGCAAGAAAGGCTCTGATAATGTGGATGAGCCTATCAGGCACGTTGAGATTATACAGCTTGTAAAGCAAGCCGTCGTGCCAGACTATGTCAAACGCTTTTGCGACATCGAGGAAGAGGGTACCGGTTATGGTGGTTCTGCCACAGCTTTGTGGGAGGTTAAATCCTTTCAGAATGTATTCTGTGAGGCAATGTAACTGGTCGGTGCACGAGTGTTCAGGTCTGAAGCCGAACTGCTCGTCTGGAAGAAGCTTGTTGGTGAAGACATATTTACGAAGACGATTCAATATGAGTCGCTCGTAAACTTTCCCCAGTATGCTGAGGAGGCTAATTGGTCTGTTACTTGAGGCTAAGTTGCGCGTTTTCCTCGGTTGCGGGATTCCTATTACGTCTGCCTCTTTCCATGCATCCGGGAAGGAGCAACTGGAAATAAGAGCGTTGAATATGCCTACTAGGAGGCATACTAGCGGCGCGGAGAGAGATTTCAGTACCCTGTTGCTAACGTCATCGGGTCTGGGTGCTGATCTCTTTTTTTAAGGCTCTTAATTACTTCTGTGACTTTGTGGACAGTCACAGGTTCTAGGGGGTCGCCCGCAGGTGGTAGTGCAGACATACGCTCGACCTCCGTTTCGACCTCTGCAAGGTGAGCGGGATCTGTAGGTTCGCTAGAGGGAGTACATTGGATCTCTAAACTGTCAGCGAGGCATTCAGCCTTATCGGAGTCGTGAAAGGCGAGATCGGGGTTTCCTGGCCTGATGAGAGGCGGCATAGGTGAGGATTTTTCTGCTTTCAGAGCTCGCGTCAACTGCCAGAAGGCAGCTTGTGATGGTTCGATGTCCGTCAGCAGATTATCCCACTTATCCTGTCTAAACTCTTTAACGTGCTGTTTCACCTCGTTTTGGAGGCAGCGCAGTCGGAATTAGTTATCTAAAGTACGATAGTGATTGTATTGTCTTAGGGCCGCGTTTTTTGCTCTGATCAATAGTCGAATACCACTCGGAAGCTTTACGTATGGATTGCTCGACACACGAACTTTACTAGGGCATTCCTTAACTGCAGAGGTGAGGTGGGATCATAGGGCGCTAATCGCCTCATTGGCCTCCTCCGGCGAGTCTATCTTGTCCGGGATTTTGTCTAAGAGTTGGGAGGTTGTAGACTCGAGTTTGACCTCGAGTTTACGCCAGTCTACGATGGTTTTGGTCTGAAAGACCTCACCTGCGGGCTGGCCCGCTGCAATAGGACTGTTCTATGGTCCGAGTCGAGTTCTAATATTGTTTCAGTTGATGATATCGACAAACGAACATCTTTGAGTAACGCTATGTCAAGGACGTCCGGTTGGTGACTGGTAGCGAATGGGTAGCGGGTTGGAGTCTCAGGCGCGATAACATCGAAGTTTAGTCGCTCCGTGAGATCGAACAATGCATTACCATTGGTATTGCTTCTAAGCGAGTTCCAGGAGTAATTCTTACTGTTGAGGTTTCAAAAAAGTCTCTTGCACTATCATTACATCTAAATCGTGGTTGCACAGGAAGAGTGCGATTTCGTCTTTTTGGTCTCTGAGGCCGTTCGCGTTAAAAAACGAGACAGTTAGAGAGTGTGGTTTATTTCTACCGAGATTTTGTACTGCCATTCTGGTATTTAGAAGGGGTGTTTAGGCGCACTAGAAAGACCAGATTGCGTCGATAAGTCTTATGTACTCAATCGTAGCGTTGAGCTTGTCCTGAGGTGAGATGGCTCCGTGGAGTTTACGGGCCAAGGAGGATAACTCAGCAACGTTGATGTTGATGATGAAGCCGCAAACTAGCGAGAAGTCAGTGGCGAAGCAGGATGAGCCTTGTGGGACGGGCTTTGGTTTTGGGGCCTGGGAGGTGGCACTGGTCGTGAGATGACAAGTGCCGGTGGTTTCACCCAAGCGTTGGGTTTTGGCGCGGAAGGCGCGGGAGGGTTAGCACCTTGCTCGGCCGCCCCGACGACTGGGGCGGGCTTGGTGGTGATTTGAGACGAGGAAGTTGGCACCGTGGTCGGTGTGGGTTTGGGGGCAGGCAGCCGAGAGCGAGACACGCTAGCCTGACCCGCGCGTCCGGGACGGCTTCTACCTCCGCGCTGCTTCCTTCGCGACGCTTTGGAACACCTGCAATAATTCAATGTGTGTCCCTCATTGCGGCAACTGACGTAGCTCGGGGGTTCAACCGTCTCGGGCGTGCGGGGGCAGTCAGTGGTGCCGTGGTTACCTATGCACTTGACGCACCTAGGCCTGGCGTAACAATTTTTGGCCGAGTGGCCGTACAATCAGCATCGGTGGCACTGACCAACGATGCGCCTTTGTCTGGGGGCTTTAACTGCAATCCCCGTTAGGTTGCAGATGCGCCGAACGTTAAAAATCTCCTTGCCTTCCGGAGACAGGTCCAGAATGACAAGGCATATATCTAAGAAACGCTTTTTGTCGGTCTGATGGTGCATCCTGTGCACCTCCCGGACCGGCAGATTTGGGCTTTGAGGCCGTTTAAAATATGCTCAGTCTCAAGCTCTTTAGGGAGACCGCGGACAACCACGCGAAGGTTACGCTCCTCTGGGAGGGCGTAAGTGTGGAAGCTTACTTGCTGGGCGCGCAGGTGATTTGTTACACTGCGGAATTCCTCGGTCGAGTTATCGAACATGCGGATGCCCTGACCGGCGTTTTGCACCTTGGGGCAGTATATTTTTTTTGAGTTCAACAAATTGGAAAGGTTATTCCATTTAGTTTTGTCTTGAATTATGATGGGTGGCGGCGGCTTTTCCCTACGTTCAGCAGGGGACCCATTCGCTGCGGGCTTGGCCGCAGGCTTAAGGGGTTGAGCGCGCGCCGCGGGGGCAGGCTTTTTTGCCGGAGTGGCGGTGGGGACGAGGGGGCCGAGTTAGGCTCTGTAGACTTCGGACGTGTCGGTCGAGTTCAAGCCAATTTAATTCTAATTTATTTAAATCTTGTAAAACATTGGAACCGCTTTTAATATATTCTTATAATTTTTTGACAGGTATTCTAGTTAACACAACTTTAAAGATAAAGGCGATGAAGAAATATGAACGAGAGTCAATATCTACAGTTTTCGCACATCAAGCTTTATATCCTAATCAATAATACGCGTGAAACATGGCCGTCTCGTCAACTTACAAGGCATAAATTGCGAGTACGTGTATGTTCAAATATTCAGACACTTCATATTAATGTATGCACGATAAAATATGCAATGACTTATACATCACAATTCAGTTTAAATACCAGTTTGCCGTTATAATTTAGATATATTAAAATTACTTATGTAAGGATTCCAACATCTATCATAAAATAAAATCTTATTAGTGTCATTATAAAAATATCTCAAAAAGCACCCGAAGTGAAGTGAAGAATTTTTTGAAAACGTCTTCCAATGCAGCGGTGAAGGGTTTTTTTTACAATAAAATGATATTTTTTTATATTAATCACTATTTTCTTAATTTAAGCTTATTGAAAATTATTTTCTACTTTTTAGTTCGGTTATCTACAAAAGCGTGTTTTTTTTAGTTTTTTTAAACTATTAATTATTTACCTTCGACCTTGAATAAATTACGCACACGCAGACACTAGATTTTATTAGATTTTTGATACAACTTTTAGAACGCCAAAATGAAGGGATATACGAATATTCAGCTTATTATCTCTCATTCCGAGGCTGATTGCTAATTTGACTGGACTATTATGTGATTAGATTGACACTAAGATAGAATTTAGTGTCAAAGATACGAACGCAATATCAACACATCCGGATTCCGCTGAGCTGGCAGACGTAGTTTTGCCCTTTTCGGTAGTTGACGGTTAGTTTCAATTCCAATTCACAAAACAACTTCTTCTCACACCCCTATTGGGTCTAGATTTTAAATTTCGCTTTTGATGACATTAGATCAACATAATATCATATAGTAAATATGAGTAATTTTGGCGCATACACATAGAATTTATTAACTTGACTACAATGCCACCTATAGGATCCTAGCATTGTTATGCACCATCGCCTCGAACGGTTTAAAAAGGATTTAATTTCTCCTATTGTAATTATCGTGCGTACTGGCCACAAACACATTACAAGCTGAGAGGCATTCCATCTTAGTGCGCAGTGGTGACAACGCATCTGTCGCTTGTTTGTCGTTGATGAAAGTTGATCGTGGTTGTTCATGGGCTGCAGTAGCCACTTACCATCGGGTAGACCATTAATTTGATTGTCATTTTAGTTTTATAAATAAATATGCAATGACTTATACATCACAATTCAGTTTAAATACCAGTTTGCCGTTATAATTTAGATATATTAAAATTACTTATGTAAGGATTCCAACATATATCATAAAATAAAATCTTATTAGTGTAATTTAATTATGATATTGTAATAAATTGTTATTTGGACATTTTTTTTTCAAATGAATAAAATAAAAATTAATCTAACATTCACATTAAATATAAAATACGATGGTATAGTTACCACATTCAATCACAGAAATTATTGGTACGTAAAATAAGAGAAAAAATGTTTGTGACTCTATTTCATTAATCGTAATAAACCTGAAAACGTGAGCGCATCGCTACTCAGTTTTCCTTACGTAGTTAGTTAATTCTATAGTATTCTGTCTCGTTCCCTCACATAGGAAACAATACGCTCTACTCAGGCAATGTAGAGTTGCAACTTCCGTTCATATTTTCGTAACCTTTTAATTTTTCTGAGTATAGTCCCATCCCACATATGCGTTGAAAAGCTAGGCATTAAAAATAAATGTAACAGCCTTTCAAAGTCTAATTCTAAGCCTAAAGGTAAGGCCATAATGAAAAGCGTTCCATGAAGCGTGCGGTGTACCGTCATGACAAACAGACGATGTTATATTAATGTCCTGAGAGGCACCTGCTCGAGCAGGTGCCTCTCAGGACGAAATTTTTCTATTATTATTTATTTTATAAGTTTCGACATTTTTCTCCTGAGAGGAGTAAAATGTCGAAAGTTATAACTTTCCTATTGTAAAACTGGCCAAATTTTATCTTAAGACGTTTAAAGCTAAAGAACAACGCATATAATTCCTTTTATATGCTCAAATGTCCCATATATTTGGGCATATAAAAGGAATTATAATGGAGACCATGTTAATAAGTGTACTGCATAAAAATAATAATTTTAATTTTTATGTTAAGGTTAAAGTTATATCCTATGTACGCCTCCACTCATTTCTGAGATTCGGGTTTTAGGGCAAGGAAATGTCCGCCGCACTGCCTCAATGCGTGTTGGAACTTCACAAGTCTTCGAAGTATTTTTTTCTTATTTCTCAGACGTGCAGGTTTCCTCACGATGATTTCCTTCAACAACGTGCACGTGGTAAATCAGCACTTAAAATTTCAATTAACAATTTCATTGGTGCCGACGGGGATCGAACCCGGGTTGCTAGCGTACTCTAAAATTAACAGCGAGCGCTTAGCCCCTGAGCTACAACGGCTCTTCAATTTTTATGTACTTCTTAAATAAGAATGGCGTTTGTCAAGATTATGGAAGGCCCTGCCCAGCTGCTCACTCTCTAGTGAGGCCCTTACCGAAGACATGACCTCCCAACTCGTCCAGTCAAAAGTTTGCCACTGAACTACTAAACTGTCGTAAATAAATTAAAAAAAAAAACATAATATGCGTTAACGTCGAATCTATATAAAATTTGGTTTACTTTTCAACTTTTGTTTAAAGATGTAAAGCTTTAAAAATAGAGGAGGGTTATATACATCCTCCTTTTTGAATAAAAGTAAATATAATATTTTATTTATATACGCGATAAAGTCGGTAAGCCATATTTTTATGAAAAAAATTACGTGGCGACGAAGTTGAAACAAAAGCACGCACAAACGCATCTTGAACTACGACCTGCTTACAGAATAATTGCCCGAGCAGGATGTTGCAATGACACCATTCTGCAGTTTAATAGCTGCCAGCAGGAATATTATTGTTCTATGATACTAAGCCGATCAACGTTAACAGAGGCTATCATATGTCTCATGAAACATTACAATACGTTGATACAGTATAAGATTATATCAACGTATTGTATAAGATTTTATAACTTTATATTTTTATTAAGAAATGTAAGATACTTAGTTGTATACGTGAATATTATACGAATATGGAGTAATTGAATACAATAATTACAACAACTCTTACATCTGCGAATGTATCTAATATCTCCAAACACACACAGTTTTATATTAAATGCGACTATGAGCCATGTACATCCCTTTTAAGGATATAGTCGGTGGAATGTTTTCCGCGTTGGCAGGTATAATCGGTAAGAAAACACTGATATTTGAGACGCAAGACTTGCAGCACGTGAAACTTTCACAAAGTAAAATGGCAAACCCTAAAAGAACTTTAATACTAAAACTGTCTTGAAAGTCAATGGCATAGTTAACAGTTACTTAAGCGTGAATACCACATAGTCCACGGTCTCCTTAATATTCAACGTCACACCCCGTTTCGTTGCAGGATTAAGTTCAGAGATGACAATAATCTATTAAGAGTACTTTATTAATTTCAAATATAAATCGTATATTAACTTTGTATATACAAATAAAAAAAATACTTTTAACAAAAAGCAAAATCCGACTACAATGAACTAAAAACAAAAAGATTTAAAATAATTCACATTCTGTAGTCGATGCTACAATATAGTGTGGAGAAGAGTTGTAGCCCCAACTTCAGAATGTGAATTTATTTAATTATTTTTAGTTCTTTAAAGTTGGCTTATCACCATCATTCATCATTACAGCCCTTCTAAAGACCACTGCTGAACATAGGCATCCCCCAAGTCATGCCACAAAGCACGGTCCGTTTTTAAGACTATCACGCAGAGAAACCCCGAGCATAGCCCTCTCCATAGCTCGCTGAGCGACCTTGAGCTTCCTCATACGTTCAGCAGTGAAGAATCACGTCTCAGATCCATAAGTCGTCACTGCCAACACGCATCGGGTATGCAATCTCCTTTTCAAGTTTTGAGGTATACCTGACGAGAAGATGTGTCGTAATTTCCCGAACGCTTCCCAGCCGAGTTGAATCCGTCGATTGACTTCCCGGTCGAAGTTGGACTTACCTAGTCAGACTACTTGTCCAATAATTGATACCCAGGTAAACATACTCGTCAACAACTTCGAGCTTAATGCCCCCAACAACTACAGACAAAGGTGTGACATGAACGTTACATATGATCTTTGTTTTGTCCATGTTCATCTAAAGACCTATCCGTTGGGAGGCACTATTGAGGTTATTGAGCATATTGATTAGGGCCTCCAGCGATTCTGCCATAAGGACTATATCGTCGGCAAATCGGGGGTGAGTAATTTACTCGCCATTGAAGTTTTTACCGTATCCTTTCCAATCCAGTAGCTTGAAAACGTCTTCCAATGCAGCGGTTAAGGGTTTCGGGAACATAACGTCACCTTGTCTTACACCTTTCTGCAGTTAAATGAGTTTCGTACCCTGGTTCTGTACACGGATAGCCATCGTAGCCCCACTTTACAAACACTAAAACACTTCGATATACCGACTGTCAACTTTTTACCGCTAAAGGGACTGTAGCACCGCCCAAATTTTGACGGAATCAAAGAATTTCTCAAGGTCTACATACGCAAGGCAAAGTGGCAGATTGTACACTTCGGTCTTCTTTACAATTTGCCGAAGGGTATGTATGTGGTCTATGGTACTAAAGCCTTTGCGGAAACTGGCTTGTTCGGGGGCTGGAAGTAGTCCAGTCTGACGATTGTTAATGACTCTCGAAAACAGAACGTAGACGAGGTTCAGAAGGGAAATAGGTCTGTAATTCTTCAAGGTAGCGACAACGCTACCTTGAAGCGTTTCTTCAAGAGCAACACCACCGCACTTTTGCTCCACGCCTCCGGAGTAGTCCCACCATGGAGGACGGAATTAAAGAGCTTCTGAAGGACTGCAAGTACCAGTTTTACACCCACTTTCAGAAGCTCCGCTGTTATTCCATCCTTGCCTGGGGCCTTACCATTTTAAAGGTGCTGGAGAGCAATCTAATCTCGCTCAGACTTACGTCCGGGATATCATCGGAATAGTGTCGGATAAGACTTACTCTTGGATCGTTACGGCTCCGTGGCGCAGTGGCTTAGCAATGAGTTGTTGCGCTGTGGGCTGCGGGTTCGAATCCCGCACGGAACAAGTATTTGTAGCCTACAAATAATTGTTCCGGGTCTGAATGTTTGTCCTCGTGCAATTTATGTTTGTAAACTGCCTCCACGATACAGGAGAAAATCCTAATGTCGGGGTAAAGTGTTTAAAAAAAGTTACTCACACTTGCGTGTGGTTCCAGCGATACTTTGTACAATAGCCCATAGAACCTCTCAATAACTCACTCAAAATCTCAGGTGTCCCGGAAACAATGCTGCCACACTCGGTCTTCAGCTTCGACAGTTGGCACTTTCTGGTAGACAGATCTCGGGCAAGGACTTTAGAGCCCTGATTCCGCTCGATCGCTTCTTCAATACGCGCTGTATTGAAGTTGCTTACCTCCCACCGCATGCATTTTGAGGTCTGTCTGTTTAGTTGCCCGTATGCTGTCAAATCTGCTGAAGACTGCAGATTCATCTCCCGTTTAACAGCCATGAGATTAAGAGTGTGATTGGAGAGTTTTTGTGTTCTTCTGTGACGGGTCTTGCAGAACTTAGCTCCGACCGCATGGACAGTTTTTACGAGCTTGTCGTTCATATCGTCCACTGCATTGCAGTCTTTTAGGCACTGGAAACGGTTTTGTAATTCAAGCTGAAAGTTTTCGGGGCTTTGGATTAGAGTACGAGTGGGAAGGAGTTTCTTGAAAAAGCTGCACATCTCTGCTGAATTTTTCTTATCTTTTCCCTCATAGCCTCTTTCAACCTTTCATTGTTACAACATAGTATTCTATAATTATGTTAACACCATTTTCTTTGTAATCAATCGAAAGGATTATTTTGAATCCCAAAAAAATTCAGGAGTTGCTGACTGATTTCGATAGTTCCAGTACTTTGCATTACCATGTGATTTAAGATGATATAAAATACCCATAGCGTCGGGATTTTCCAATGTTTGGTTAGGTTTTATTCGTACTTAGATTTAATAGCTTAATGAGAGATAATGATTATAAATGAAAAATAAAATCTAACTACAACTACTTTGTGCATATTAAAACAAACGGAAGCATGTGTGAATTTTTAAAGCCTCTTTTTAATATACTATTCTCTTGCATGTGCAAGGTAAAGCTTGCAAGCAAAAATATTTTTACATTAAACGTAGGACCTAATTTTAAAAATGCCGAACTACTTCTTGATATTTTAATACACGTGAGTGAATAACTAGAGACACCTAAGTTTATGTTGTAGTAAGGATTAGAATGCAGAAGTGTTTTTATCTCTGAAAGACTGAAGATGATTTTAAGATAGCTTCTTTTTACCGAAAAGGTGTCTCTTATTATCTCCATTCACAATAGCATCCAGCATTATGCTGCAGTAATGCAGTAACCAATTGCCAATTCAACCATAACAATAGGACGAGAATGAGAGAGATGTGAAACATAATATATTTAAAGGTTTGTCCTAAAATAATAAATCAGTAATTAAAGACAAGGGATTATAAAAACTTTTAAAGCCTCGGAGACCACTGTGAAGATTTTTGCTGGCGATTTGAGCATCGATTGAATAGAAAAACTTTTTCATTAACGGTCTTGTACGTGCACTGAATAAATATACGCAATTGGCACTGTCTTGGAGTCTTGAAGAATTCTTTGCACTTCTTAAAGTTTCCATTTCATTTAAAACGTGTAGTTCTCCCGTTAAATGTTGGAAGATATATTTTTATTAATGAGAAATCTCAAAAAACTGTTTTTATTAGACATTTTTTTTTATAAAATTTGTTTATATTCATCACGTTGGGTGACTGTTGGGTGTGAGTGTGTGCACAGTACACAGTCGCTCTCTATCATAGCTCTGGTTTGAAGGTACTTTCAATTGACGATTCGCACAATTTTTGTATTCGCCTTCTTACCTAAGATAAATTAATAAATATATGTATAATATAAAGTTATAGCTATATACTATATAGCTATACACTGTAATAAATATTGAAGATAAAATCGTCATACACATTTAATGCTTTAAAATATGTTCATTATAAAAAATTGTCAAAAAATGTCTATAGCTTAAACACAGCCTAAAAAGAACATACAGTCAGTCATCGCGTTTGATATTGATGGAAAAGCCGACATAAACAATTAATTACTAGGGTTGTCAGAACGGGAAGTGTTAAAAAATAAAAAACTGATTTTATTGTAGTTTACGTTTAAACAAATTAATGTGTATGTAGAAATTAATGAAACTAATTCATTAACTTTAAACACAGTTTTTTACCGCACATATAGTGTGAACCATTTAAATTTATTTGCGTGACAGGACAACCCTAGCGGACAGTTCCCGAGCGGCTAACGGCCGCTTGGGTAGTGCTCAGCCTGCATCTCGACCCGCACCGCACCGCACCATTGCCCCGTCTAGACGCATTCGATGACCGACTGTTAGTAGTAGTTAGACTGTGACTTAAAAGCATAACAACTAAAATAAATCTTTATATTGAGATTTAATCAAATTAAAAAGCATTCTTCAACGGCATACCTAAAGTAAATGTCAACCTAAAATTTAATTTAGAGCTAAACGTTACACAAGTGCTTAGTTGTGGTCTAGAGTATTTTGAATGAGATATTACCAACATTAATTTAATTAAACAAACAAATACTTTGTTTGTTGAATTTTTAGTCACAGAGGATACCTTCTATTATTTAGATTTTTAAACAATGATAGGTTTCAATGGACACATATTCTATTACGCTGTTATTTTCTTTATTCAAACTTGCTACATTAAGTAGATATTTTAAAGAGTTGCGCTGATGGAACTTTTTATTATGTTAACCCTTAATTACTCGCATGGGGTCAAAGCAGTTTCGCAATAAAAAATTAAGCACTTGCCGCGTCTGATTTTCATGTCCCCGCGCAGCTTCATAACCCGCGTCGAAGTTTGTATTCTAGTAGCGACCAAGTCACGGGAGTGGAAGGACGCGTCCCTGCGCTCTCTATTAGTCGCGCGATGACCCGTGTGTACATTTATTCATTTTGTATCTTTTTCAGAATAAGTCATGGATAGACGTGATCAACGCATTCTTCAATGGTTGGCTGAGGATTCTGACGAAGAACAAGTTGGAGGGTCAGATTCTGAGTCGCAGTTAGATGAGGTAACTCAAAGTGATCACAATAGTGCTACTGAAATCGACCAATCGTCTTCACAATCAAGTGAATCGTCAGACAACGACGAAGACGTCTCTGCAGGGCAGTATGACAATTTTTATTTTACCAGACATAATGGCAGAAATGGTCCTAAACAAAAATGTTCAAAGTACCCGCCATCAAGTGCTGTGAGAACACGAGGCCATAATATAATTTTACACTTACCAGATGTCAAGTCAGCAGCGAAATCAGCAAAGAATGCTTTGGAATTGAATCAATACATCGGGAAGTCAGAATCAAGTTTCATAGAGAACGTGACGCAAAAGGTACAGATATTGAAGAAATAAAAGCATTGTTGGGCTTGTTGATTATGTCTGGAGTATTGAGAGCCTCACATCTCAATTTCATAGATCTCTGGGCCACCGATGGAACTGGTGTAGAGATGTTTCGCCTGACAATGACTTATCAACGTTTTCTATTTTACTGAGATGTCTTAGATTTGACGATAGAACCACCAGAGCTGAACGTTTGCAAATTGATAACTTAGCAGCTATGCGTGAGATTTGCGACATGTTACAAGCAAAATTTCAAGAATTAAAAGTGATCCGGAGAGTTCCTAAAAATATTTATGCAATTTAACTTTGATCTCGGCATAAGTACAAATTTTTGATTTTGATAATTATTTTAATTTAGTTTGTTTTTCTTTACTAATATATTAATTCATGTTATTTTTATAAATATTATAGAAATAATAAAGCACTTTAATACTAAAGAAGTTTTATTAACTTATATTTAATATATATTAAAACAATTCCTGAAATTGGGGTCACATGTGAGCAGTTATGTAATGTTCTTCGTGCGAGTAATAATAATAGAAACAATAGGTTTTTTTCTGTTGTTATAGTTTTTACACATAAATATATACTCTACAGCGTACACTGACTGTCTGACTCACTGACTGAATGTGTACTAAAACACGTGCGCGCGCGTGTGTGTGTGTGTGTGTGTGTTTTGCAAACGCTGAATTCACTGTTTTAGTTATTACGAATTAGTCCTTTCTTCTTTTATTTTGAGTACATAAATAATTTTCTTACTGTTAGGCTAGTCACACATTTCATACAATATAAGTTTATGTGCATGACTTTAAAAAGTGATCGCTGTGACCGTTCCACTTCTAGAAATTAAGTTTTCATTGCTCCACCCCAGACAGGAATGCAGTAAGTAATAATAGATTGGATTAGGGAAATATAAATCTGTTTAAGTAGTGTGCTACGAAAAATGTCAGCAACTTACCAGAAGTTTTTCATAGATGATGGTATAACCATCTGTTTATGTCAGGAGTAAATCACCCAGAATGGCAACGGGGAGAAGTATCAAATGTGCGACAGGTTGACGATTCTGAAAAAGCAGAATGCCTCGCGGACAGTTTAGAGAGCCAATGTTTTCCCCTCTATCGAACCAATAGATCCCGATCACCTTCTAGTTAGTCGTCGAAACGGAGGTCAAGCGTAAGTCTACACTATCACCTGCAGCCACCCCTTACATCCTGTGACTGTTGACGAAGTCACAGAAGTCCACCGGCACAAGCAACAGGGTGCTGAAATTACTCTCCGCGCCACTTTTATGCCTCCTAGTCGGCATTTTCACCGCTCTTCTCTCCACCTGCTCCGTACCGGATTCCTGAAAAGAGCTATCCTGAAACTAGGGAAACCGCGCAATTTAGTCTCCAGCTATGGACCAATCAGTCTCCTTAACACACTGGGGAAAATTTTCGAGCGACTCATATTGAATCGCCTCCGAAAATATGTCTTCACTAAATAGCTTCTTCACGATAAGCAGTACGGCTTTAGAGCTAAACACTCGTGCACAAACCAGATTCACCACCTAACGGAATACATTCTGGAAGATTTACCTCACACAATTAATCACCGAAACCTCAATACCGGTGCCTTCTTCTTCGATTCCGCAAAGGTATTTTATAAAGTCTGGCACGACGGCTTGTTTTACAAGCTGTATAATCTAAACGTGCCTGATAGGCTCACTCGCCTCCTTAGGGCTCCCCGCTTATCTTCACATTTTCACTAGTGACATCCCGATGGATCCAGTTGTCAATACTACTCTCTTCGTCGATGACACGGCACTCTTCGTCGCCCACTACAATAATAAAGTTTTCACCAAGATGCTTCAAGGATCCGCCGATCGCTTAGGCGTATGGTTTCGCTCATCGAGAATCGAATTGAATTCTGAGAAAATGGCAGCAATCTACTTTCAAAGGAACCTTTCTCTCACACGTCGGGACTTAAATCGGAAAAAATCGTAAAGTACGATCACCTTATTCGGCCGTCAGTTCCCCTGGCAATCAACGGCCAAATACCGAGGGATCCCATTCGACCACGGTATGACTTTCGAGAAACACATTCGCAACGTCCTTAATCGTGCCAGAGGCCGATGAAGCTGTAAAAGTTAAAGTGTGCTAACAGCACTAACATCACAATAACAAGAGTGCGAGAGGTCAAGTACTGCGATTGTCAATCCGCTCGCCAAGCTTAACGATTGAGATATTGTTGAACACAGGTCTCCCCATAGATTTGCAGTGTATAAGCGACGTAAGAGAATCCCCTATCCTACGATATGAATATAACGTGGTTGTTGTAACAGGTGACAGAAAGGAAACTGAAGTCGTAGTTGTCCAGCAGCATCTTCCTGATAATAACTCAAAAATAATAAGAAAAAACTGCCAAGTGGGGCAATTATGGCAAATATCTTGTATGATAATATATTATTATACAAATACAGTATTTACTAAGCTATATTACTATTTACTAAGGCTAAGCGTTAGGTCGCGAATTGATGCCCGCACGCATAGTATTTGTATGGATTACACAGAATTTTTACCACAGGTCTGTTTATTTATCCATATGCGATTCACGTATGTAAAACCTCTCCACAATGCAGAAGAAAATCCTCAACGATTTAAGAATAAGTGATATATACTAAATACAAGGAAATACTATAAAAAACAGAGGGAACGTCGTCGTAGAATACACTACTAATCTAGGAAACGAAACCGGACATGAGCAGCAGAATCTTCTTGATAACAACTCTAAACAATAAAAAAAACAACAGTTGCCAAACCAAATGCGCACTTAAACTTTGGCAAATATGAGGCTATTATACACTATGAGGCTATTATACGTATGGTAGAGCCACGCTGCAACTATATTATGGTTGTAGTACAAATGTGTCGACTCGACCGGGGAAAGACTACGCTCTCACAGAATACCAGCGTAAAATAGCAGCTTAACACTGCTGTGTTTCGTATGGTGAGTGTAGAGAACCGGAGGCATTCCATCTTAGTCTTCACGGGTGACAACGCATCTGCATTTTGATTCTTTATTGAGGATAGATGTAGATGTCTATGGGTCACAGCAACCACTTACCATCAAGTGGACTGTGTCCTCGTTTGTCACCCCATCCTATTAAAAAACTTAGAAAATTCATTTTGTCTACTTTATCATCTTTGCATAACCAAGTAGATCTTCTGGGAAGAGAACTAGATCGTAGTGAAATGCGTCGCCGAAGAAAGATAATCCTACTCCATGGAGTTCCTGAAGAAAAATCTGTGGATAGTGCCACCGTCATAGTACACTTATCAGCAGGAAACTACAAGTGTCAGGCTTACGTCTCATTTACGAATGTTATTCCATTTGATGTTAACATTTTATAGCAATAACACAAACATGTACGTTATACAGAGTTCACACCCTGTGTATGTAGACGCATTAGAACTAACAACGCAAAACAATATACTTAAAACAAAAGACATTACGAGTGAAATGAGACTTTTTAATTAAATGTTATAATGCATTTTGAGTTAAGAAGTTGAGGTTAGAAGACTTCAAACCGTTGGCACATTACAATCAAATATGAATCCGTCGCGATTATTCTAATTAATTCACGAGCCATAAAGAGTTTGAACGTTTTTGTATAGAAGCAACGAATTTCAGATGCTTTTATAAAAAATGAATACATAATAATTTCTTATATTTACTTGAATACTACACATTAAAGGAAAATACTATAAAATATACAAAAGCTAAGGTAGCTGGGTTAGCTATGACATCGGAACTTCAAAGACCTCAGTCCCCCCCGTGACCATGGATGCTGTAAAGCACCCGAAACGTCGGGAATTAAAAAGTTAAAATTAAATGCAAGATAATCCGTAAAATAAATTTCATTTAATACACCTCAAAATGGCAAAAATAACTGCCTACGTTATAAATTATGCGGACAACCACGTATTATGTAAGTTGATGACAATAATTTAAGTAATGGCAACCTTAGACTTTTCTAAAAATATGTAAAACATCTTTATTAATTTACTAGACACTTTATGGTCCTTAAATTTAGATTTAGCACGCAAAACAAAATAAATTATAACTCGTAAACTCAAGTACTAGAAAATCAATTCGTAAGAGAATAACAACCATTCAGCGTCCTTTTGTGAAGGCGAATTCTGGCCGCATAAACTTTGCCAATCCGCAAATGGCAAAATAAATTTATGCTGTATTTAGACAATGGGATAAATTTTAATTAATTAATTTCAAACTATTTAATTTCACAGTGCTTATAATTTAAAGTATTTAGTTTTGTTTTTATAATTATAGTTTTAATAAAATCAGACGTTACTCTGCAGAGATCCATTATATTAAAGATGCTAAAATAAGTTAGCTTATATCCGCGTTATAAAATAAAATATGTGTCTTACCTGGTTTGAATAGCACCTCCCTCAATTGCGTGCACTATTGCTGTCACCGCAGAATGACATAGTATTTCATCAAATTTGGGTAATTACCAAAGTTAATGCGTTTTTGAAAACTACTTAATAATGGTGCAATGGCATGAGTTATAATATTATTTCATTTAGGGTATATCAATTACTGTTCGTACTTGAGATACCCTAAAGAGCTTGAGATTTTTTTAAATTGAGTTCCTTCAGTAAAAGACAGAAAGATTATTATCAAAATGATACGCCATTAATATCTATGGTGTAATAATAAGCCTTCATTCAAGCCGTAGAATTTATTACCCGATAACTTATGGCGGTCAAAATAACCAAGTAAGCCGATTTCTAACTAATACATTTTGTTGTAGCAAAGTTTATGAGCAAAGCGCCAGAATTTATGTCTTGCCAAGTTTACATCGTTGATATAAACCCTAGATTTCGTGACAATGTTTAATGAGATAAATTCCAAAGCAAGTATCATAATAATATTTAATTAGAAACTAGAAATTTAAAAAATTTATGTGACTAATTTAATAAAATTCTTATCTTTATTAAAGAAATCAAACATTTTTTAATAAAGATAAGAAGAGGAGGAAGAAAGATTTAGGGACAGTATATTTAAATATGTATCAGGTGGCGCAGTAGTCAGTGTATCTACGAGCGTAGTTTGGGAGACAAGGGTTCGAATTTCAGGCGATTACAATACAAAAAAATTTCGGTAATCATATTAAAAATAAAATATAATAATTATTGTATATTATTAAAAAAACTGGCTTTTCACATAAGGCACATAAAAGCGAATGTATATATAATAGCTCATGAGCCTGACACTCGTCTTATGTTTTGTAGGACGCGAAAAATATATGCTTTATGTTCGATGTCTGATACTTAGCCTAATAATCTGATAAATAGAGAAATTCAAAGATTTCGAAGGTTGCCAGTTACTTGTGTATGAGTGGCGAAGTCATTCTGACTTTTTAACCGCATGAAAAAATCGGAGGAGGTGTCATGCATTGCAACATGTATTGTATTATGTTAGTTAAAGGAATTATGTGTATGAGATAAGCACTAACCAGGCCGCGGAATCCGTGTCAGTGGTGTGTATTTACCTGTAGCAGTCCTACCCACCCACAAACTAATTTGAATTTAAAGGATACCTTATTTTCAAAGAATTAAAGAAAATATAACTATTTACCATAATAAATATCTGGATGTATCAGGAAAATGTAAGGATATTAACACTTTCACTGTCCGATTTTCAGACACAATATTAAGACAATAGCAATGAACTATAATTATGTAGTACACAGGACAGCGAATGGGTTAATGTCATTTTATAATTTTCTTCTTTATTAGGCTATAAATAGTCCACGGCTGGTATGGGCCACTCCTTTAATAGAGAAGTTCTGACATAATCGCACCGATTGGTAATCGTAGCTTACCAGATGTTTTGTATCTTTGGAGCTGTTTCCCATCGCTGGTATATTAATTATTATATTTATAATTATGCGCGTAATAAAATGAGTGTAAGTATAAATAAAAAGGAAATATAAAAATTTAAAACAAATGAGTTCTTTTTTATTTTTACAAAAATGCAACATTCTCGTTTTCAGTTAAAGCCTACCTTTCGCTTAATTTGCTTTAATGTCGCCATTAGGCTGTTGTACAAAGAACGTAAAAAGACAATAATTATTTTTTTCACTCCTAAAGAATAGTATGAATTAATTCTTATCTAATGCTTCAAGTTTCTTATTCTAGTATCGAAAGGGAATTCGGAAAATCATATTTTATTACACAATAATTTTAAAAGATGTCAGTGCATCATGTATTTCATTATTTATAAGTGCCTAAGAGTTGACTGCTAGACTTTGCTTTACCTTTTTTAGAAATGATTAGCAGACGTTTTGCAACTTTGACGTCACTTCCTAACTTTGGTATGAAGGAGTAAGTGAGTGCGAGAAGAATTTACAACGGTCATTTATACAAGATAGTGTTCTAACACTTTCTATAGCAGACTATGAGACCTTTCTTATATTTGCCATATCCGTTCCTTACAGCCTCTACATGAGAAATTATTAACAAATTCATAATAAAGTTTTGCGTAACATTAATACAAATATATTCAACTACGCTAAAACTTGATAGAGCTCATTTTTTTCTTATGCAGATGATGCGATTATTCCATTTCACGATACAACTTGGAAATTACTTCGCAAAATGAGGACTGACTGAGATATTCTTTTGAATTAGGACAAATACCTGACGCTTAATCACCCAAAAGACTAACTATGTTAATAGTAAACATGAGAGAACGGCTAGTTCGTTCAAAGCGACTTACATATGTAAGAACGTAAATAATACTGATTGTACTTGACAACTATAGACAAAATATTGACCATGAAATTCTTTTTAGGTACGAGTACAAAGGTAGATCAATGGTTGTCGTGGTACACCTAAATAGCGCAAATTACTAGCAGAGTTAGAAGCCCTATAATATGGGTTTTGAAACAATTTAAACATGTTCCTACCCTTAAAAATATACTAATCAAGTATTCATTGTATTAGTACCAGCATACTGTATCCTGATTTGGAGTGGTACTTTTAAAACAAATTTCTGGAATTGAAAAAAGTTCAGAGTGCATCACCAAAAGCAATGACCTTAAAGCCGTGTAGATTTTGTTTCCAATATTTGTAAAATAGCTGTAAAAACATAATATATTTCAAATATTCATTATATATTGTAAAGTTTAAAAAAATCAAAGTATGTAGTTTGACTTACAACTCAAATGTATAAGAAAAAGAAATACGGCCACGGTAAGCATGTAATGTTTGCCCATCATCATAAAAACAATCGGTTTTTGTATGCAAAGAAATAAACAAAAGTGAATATTTAATGAATAATTATCATTGTAAACAGTTATTGAAAAGATGGTTAATAAAATTTTTACGTGATAGAATCATGCTGCAGCTATATTACTGGTAAATTTGTAGCACGTAGGGTTCGGTTCGACCTGGGAAGGACCACGCTCTCACAGAATACCAGACAACGAATACGTAAAATAGCAGCTTAACGCTGCGCTGCTGTGTTTCGTATAGTGAATGTAGAGTACCGAAGACTCTTTTTACTGGAAACGAGGCATTCCATCTTAGTCCCCACTGGTGACAATGCATCTGCATTTTGATACATAATCGAGGATAGATGTAGATGTCTATGGGCCACAGTAACCACTTACCATCAGGTTGACTTTGTGCTCGTTTGTCACCCTTATCCTATAAAAAAAACTGAAACTATAGAGAAACAGAGGCACTTTTACATTGTATTAGGTAGAATAACATTGCTATAGAATTCAGATCCGGAGTCCTTTCAATCTACATAATATGCCAAAATACTACGCACGCAAGTATACATGCACGCAAGCAAACTTTGTATTACTATGTTGACTATTACAGAAAAATACAAAAATACACATAAATTTCGTTATTTTAAAATACAACATCCGGTAAATATTCCGATTTGCATAATGGGCTGAAGAAAAATAAATTTTGGGTTTTACCCATCTTCCAACATATTATAAGTAGGGATCGAGAAAAATTGCTTCGACATCGCGTGCTTAAAACAAAAACTCACACAAGACAAATGTATTGGGAAACTCTTAAGTTGAAGGTCGAAAGTTCAACTTAGAAGAAGCATATTAATAAAATTGATGTAACGATACTCAAATTGAAGGGGGTTTTTATAAAAAATATGATACATTTAATTCATTTGTAATTGAAGAGAGATTCATTTATATTTTGATTTAAAAATGCATGTTACTGCTTTTTTTTCATAATAAAGCATATAATTTTTTATCAGAAGTTTAATAACCGATGACCTCTTTGTGGTGATGCCCTAGACCAGCTTCAGATTTGAGGATATCTCAACCCCCAACAACTGAAGGCGGTCGGTGTATTCCAGTGATACATTTCGGAAAGAAGGAGCCAAGATGGGCTGGCTCCTTTTTACATTTCACAACATTGGCATCGCCCCATACGGAGACTGCATGTAGTGTGAAATTCACACGCTCTACCATAGCTTCTCTTTCGGACTGGATTACATTCCGACTGTCCCCAGGACTTGGTTGGTATCTCTCCACAACTGTGCTATCGTCTGGATACCCATAGATACCGGTCATAAGCAGATCATTAATATACAGCAGGAAGGGAGTTGCGAAGAGAACGGACCCTGAGGAACACCGGCGTTAGTCGCCATATGATCGGATGAGCAGCCATCGACGACGACCAGGAGATACCGTTTACTCAGAAAGTCCATTACCCAGTCAATCTGACCAGGAGATAAGCCGTACGCTGGAAGCTTACCCAAAAGTTAAGCGTGCCAAACTCTGTCAAAGGGCTTTAAGACATCAAGGGAAACAGCAAGTGCTTCCGCACTGTTCTCGAGCGCCTCGCCCCATACGAGTGTGGCATGGGCTAGAAGGTCCCCAGCTGACCGATTTCGGCGAAACCCATATTACCGGTCACTAAAGAGGTCATTCTGTTCCAGGTATGCCATTTAGCAGGCGTTTAATATACGCTCCATAATCTTGCAGAGTATGGAGGTAATTGAGATTGGCCGATAATAAGCAGGGTCGGCACCGCTGCCTTTTTTTTCAGCTTCCAGGATTTTGTTTCAGTCCCAAATGAGAGGCGGAATAAGCGTGTCAGCACAGGAGACAACTCAGGTACACAAGCCTTTAGAACTATAGCTGGTATACCATCTGGTCCACTAGCTTTATTCACATCTAGACACCGCAAGGTTTTAAGAACCTCCTTATTTGTTATACGAACCTCTGACATAGAGATCCCACACTGAGGTAATTTTAGGTGGAGCATTGTTGCCACTGTACAGAAATGAACTGTAGGCAAAGAGAGACGCGAACAAGTCCGCTTTCTCTTTAGCCGTATGCACCAGTGTGCCATCCGGTTTTACCAGCGGCAGCAGTTTAGGCTGACAGAAGTTTATCTAGACCGCTTTGGCGAGAGACCAAAAAGCTCTAGTGCCGGATGTTCTGGCAGAGAGTTTTGCGCCAGTATGTTTAATGTGATCGAGACTAGCTTTCCGTAATGCTTTTTTGTATGTCTTGGCGGCCTGGTTGAAAGTTCTTTTCTTGGAGCTAATATCCGCAGTTTTGCGATTTCAAGCGTCAACCCAGGATAGGTACACTAAATGCTCTATAACTCACTCAGAAATGAAAGGGGCTTGCGGCCAGTGGTATAATAGTATAAAGGCTGTAACTTTTATTCCACCAAAAATATAAATGTTAAAAAGGGCTCAAGTTCCTTAAAATAAATCTTTGATACAAAGTAAAAGCAGACTTCAACGAACTAAAAATAATTAAGTGATTTCGCATTCCGAAGTCGGTGCTAAGAAAATCTATAGAAGAATTAAAACCCCAACTTCAGAATGTGAAATTATTTATTTAATCACTTTTAATTTTTTCAAATCTGCTTTTACTTCATATTAAAAGTTTAATTTTGACCCTTAGCGGACTAAGGAACATCACAAGCTCAAGGTGACAACAAAATGTGATCTAAATAGATAATTTAAAATTTCATCCTCTAATTTTCCACTTTAGGGTAGAAATTTTTCTCAATTTTTATGGGAATACCCCTGAAAAATAACCTATTCAATAGAAAATAATTATCAAAATCAGTACATAATTGACGATAGTAACGCGTAAAAAACATCATTGGAATTGAGAATCTCATTCTGATTTGAAGTCGGCTAAAATGACGCTAAGGTTTGTCAGAAACGCCGATAAAAGAGTTGAGGTCTGAACGGATGCTAAATTCAATAGAAGTTTTTCAGTAGGTGTTAACATTTTTCAATTTATTATAAAAAGAAATGAACCATAGTTTTATATTATTTTTAAATTAAATTAGGATTATGCTGCTGCCTATTTCCTCTTTCAATTCCTTTTACGACACTCCTGGGATTATATTGTGACTCAGGGATTATTTTACGCCGCCACTACACGGCAGGTTAAAACTTACCAATTATTCAAAATCCAAGGTCGTAATAAATTTTATTTTAATTCTAACGAACCTTAAACTGAAACCAAATGCTTATTCACTGGGCTACTGAGCTTCAGAAGCTTCTATATGCAGCGTTGATGTGCTGTACCGTGCACTTCGGAACTGGTATAAAACACGAATTTTCGATGTTCCCTTAACCACAGACAATAGAGACTACGTATAATAATAAGTAATAGTAGAATTTAATTTTTGAATTTAGAATACAACATTTTAATGTTCGAATATTTTCACTAGCCAGTTTCATTTTCATTCAAAGTTGCTACTTAGGTAAATAACATTTTTTTTTCATTAAATCTCGTATTAACAACGAAATAAACACAACTATTGATTAAAAGTAATAAAAATTACAGTTACAACAAACATTAAATTGACAAGCGTAGCAACTATGTTAAATATTCTACCTATGAAGCAACCTAAGGGGAGGCCTATGTTCAGTTGTGGAATTGTAATAGTTTGTAACGGTGAACCTTCACCTGTCAAGCCGACCTATTCCTGCTACAACCATAATATACCTGCATCATGACTTTACTGCTTTTAAAAATGTTGTACAAAAGTTTAAATCAAATTCATGTAGTATTGTTGATTTTTGAGGGCAAAACCCTACTCTCTGCAATATATCACACATTATATTTCCTTTCGAAAGTATAACAGATTTTGACAATCTACATTATGATTGTAAATCTATTGGCATGGTAGACGCTAAAGTTTGATTGAACGTTGCCTCAGAAAGAACTTTTTCACTTTAGGGAAAGTGATTTACATAAGTATGTACACTTTTATACGCGTATACAATTTGAACTTAGATGTTCGGAATCTGAATAAGAATTTGTAATAATAAAACTTTTCTTTTTTTTAATTTAGACCGAATGTGTAAAATTTTATTGTTACTAGAATGTTGCTTTACTTTACTAGAATAAAAAACGAGGAACGCAATTTTTAGTGCATTGATGCTTACCCAAAGAAAGTAAATTATTTTAATATTTCCTTATGTAAAGGTTGTTACAACGTATAGTGGCGGTGTTAGAATATGTAGTGGATATTCTATAACATATCTTTTCGTGGGTGTCGTAAGAGGCGACAGATGGAACTGAAACAGGAGATGGGCAGCAGCATCTTCCTGATAGCAACTCAAAATAATAAAAACTACGGTTGCCAACCCGCATGCTAAGCGTGGTAACTATGGCAAAATCCCCCCTATGAGGCAATCTATGGGGAGGCCTATGTTCAGCAGAGGACTTTTATAGGCTGTAATGGATAATGGACATTTAAAAGTTAATACTTACTTTTAAGTAAGTAATATCAATAACATCATATTTATGAAAATTACTGTCGTGTTTGTCTTTCCTCGCTTAACATAGTCAAGATTAAACGTATTTTTTAAAGCTATTGAAATGATATTTTATTCCTCATTTCCAATTGTATAACTAGAATGTCTTGACAGAAGTAAATTTCCATACAATCTTCAACATTCATCATTACAGCCCTTCACAAGTCCACTGCCGAAAACAAAACTAAGCCATCGCTTTCCTGCATCTCTTAAAAAGTTGTCACTCTATCCAGTTAAGGCCGTCCTACACTTCGCTTAACGGTACGGGGCAGCCATTCAAAAACCCTTCTCCCCATCGGTTTTCGGTTCTTCGAGCTATATGGCCGGCCCATTGCCACATCAGCTTACTGATCCATGTATAATGAATCAGTACAATATGACTTCTTTTAATTTATGATGAACTAAGTGATGTTGTATCACGCAATCAAATGCGCTAGTTACTGCTTATTTATTATGTAACCTCTATAATTGGAATCCCAAAAATTTCCAGGGATTTTTTATACGTTGTAGAGCCATGCTGCAGCTATATTAGTAGTATAGTTGTAGCACGAATGGGTCGGCTCGACCAGGGTAGGACAACGCTCTCACAGAATACTAGCGTAAAATAACAGCTTAACACTGCTGTGTTACGTATGATGAGTGCAGAGAACCGGAGACCCTTTTTACTGGAAAAGAGGCATTCCATCTTAGTCCTCACGGGTGACAACGTATCTGCATTTTGATTCTTTATTGAGGATAGATGTAGATGACTATGGTTCACAGCAACCACTTACCATTCGGTGGCTTGTGGGCTTGTTTGTCACCCTATACTATAAAAAAGGGATGTTTCACTAAGTTTCTTCTGCAACTATTTAATTAATAAAGTATGAATAGAATAACTAGATGAAGTGACGAACTGGTAAGACAATCAGGTCATCACTCCATCTAGTGGGGGGTCGCCCGACATTTCGCCTACCGGTACGAGGCTGCCACCCGAGAACCTTTTTCCCCATCGGTTGTCGGTTCTTCGAGCTATATGGCTGGCCCATTGCTATTTCAGCTTACTAATCCGTTGGGCAATGTCTTACATTAATAATTAAAAAATGTAGATGCGTTGTCACCCAATGTCAATGTTTGTTCTAAGTGGTGCCTCGTTACGATAATTTTTTGGAAAAATCGTTACCAATATAATGGCTCCCTCCACTCACCATACATATACAATAGCATTAATGTGTTAGTGTTAGTGAATACGATTTTATTGCTTTATTTGAACTTTGAGCATTTATGCGTAGATAATATGGATGTGAAGGCGGCGAGAGAGATGTGTCAAGATCATGGCAAATGGAAGCTCGTAGTCTCTGCGTACTTTTCTGGGTAGCAGGCGTGAGGGCTCATGTTTATGTTATGTGAACTTTATCTTCTCGCATATTTCGGAAAGAAAACTATTATTGTCACCAAACCAATTTTATTCGACATTTAATTGCATAGTAAATACATTTAAGTATTTATTTTTAAACGAAATATGGAACTTTCAATTTGTCACCCAACTACTTAAACTTAAATCAATTTCCAAAAAACCTTTCACATAATTTTGTCTGAAACAAAATTTGTCTGTTGTTTAACTTAAAGTAATTTTCTGTCGTAAAAGCACGCTTCTGGAAATTTAATTCACTAGCTTTGTTGCGAACAATGGCAGTACTGATTCACGCATCTGCTTTGTATAAATTTGGCGCCAGAGGAAACTTAGCTTGTGATGTAATTTTTCCCAAAAATTTATAACATGTAGAAACATTTTTGGCACTTTACATTTTGCGATTATATTGTCACTGCCATCACAATTTCATGTCAGAAAGTGGTTGTTAATTCATATTTTTAATGTTCAGCTTTGATATAAATTTCGTTATATCCATCTCTAAGCTTTAATGAGTAACAGCGTCGTAACTTCTCAAGTTTAAAATAAATGGCTTAAAGTTTATTCTTTTAAAATTAGTCTTAATTCGAGTAGTCAAGTTTTATTATTGAGCATCGCAATATAATTTTCTATACCATCCACGTTATCTATGTAATTTTCCATAAGTTTCATTCCTCGCAAGACTGCTTCGTAGAATCTGCTAACACCAGCAATTTTCCTGGACCAATACGACTTACAAACTTTAAGAGAAGAGAGATAACAGAAGAAAGAAAGGCCGGCAACGCACCCGCGGTTAACCTGACTTTGCAGTTGTTTATGGGCTGCAGTAGTCACTTACTACCAGGTGAGCCGCATGCCTGTTTGTCTCCTCTTTTTATAAAAGAAATCAACAAATTATTACAAAATATATATTATAACAATTAAAAACTGAAATATGTCTTTTTTTATTTAACTTGCTATAGTTTAGGGTAAAATAGCAAGCTGTGTTTGTTCGTCATATGAAAGTCTAGCTTTGAATTTGACATGAAGGAGTTGAATATGCAAAGGTCCTTTTTCTGTGTACAGTGTATCAAGCGACCCGAGGTAAACTTCTTATACTGGTCACGTTTTATGTACGCCGCCTATGTTTAGAAAGACTTTTTTTATTCGAAAATGCATGTAGGTTACTTTCTACTTAATTTCTTTTCATATTGCCCTAATTTAAAAAAAAAACTAGTAAGCAAATGATAAAACCTAGGCCTGTAGTACAAAAAGTTGCTTTCCCCTTCTCATCTTAAAAAGGTACCAAACTGAGATTATAGCTAAATATTATTTTCTTTTGCATTCATTACAAGGCTCGAAATCTTCACCGGCAAAGTATAATAATTTTACTTATTATACTAAAAACCGTCCGTTTATTTTTTATTTTTGCTTCTTGTATTTCTTGTACTCTAAAGGTAATAAACAAAAACATGCGTGAGTGTCGTGGAACACTCGGTTGGAACTAGGTTCCTTTCGTAGTATATTATTATTATTGACAAACGTATTATATTATTTATTAACAAATACAAATAAATGAATTACTAGCGTCTATTAACATGAAGCGTCATTTATAATAATATTTCTTTCATGGCAAGATAACAAAAAGAGCGAGGCAGGTGGATATTATTCCATCTCGCTCGCACTATAGAAAAGGGGCCGTGACGGAAAAATCTTACACTTTTTCTCGCCTAGCCCCCATCCGTCAAATTGTTACCGTGCGATAAAGAACTTCGTTCTTATAATAATTGCTGTTTTTTACGTTCTATATATATTAAAAATATTGAAATAGTGTTACCATACACTCTATTTTCCTTTTTTTTTTCGTCTTTCATTCAACGGTTTTTCAGAACAATGATTTGTCAACGTCAAATTTATCGATTCATTTTTTTTCTGTCGCCTTCAGAAGCAATATATTTTAATTCGAGGATCAATTAATTATAACAGCTGTTACTGTTTAATTATAACAGCCTTAATATATTTCCTCGCTATTATTTCCATAATCTCTACCGTCCTGAATGATATTGAGAAAAAGAAATGAGAGATAGAGAGAGAGAGAGAGAGCTCAGGGTCCTAGATGTAAATTTCAAAGTATGCAAACAAGCCGACTTAGATCACCACTGGTATCGCTGGAATTATTAATTGTAAATTAAATGGCTGTTTAAGAAACAGTGAAGGATCACATTGTGAGGATGAATCGGAAAAAAATGAAAATATATTTGAGGGTATTTTATACACGCAGGCGTGCTTTCTTGAAAATTTCTGCTAAACAACGCCGAACGCAATGATTTGGCAAAACGGCCATCTGTGCGCTAACGATCCGATCGACGGACGGGTAGCCGAAGGTAGAGTCCCACTACATAACTTTTTATTGTTACTTTAAATTAAGAAAACATCCAATATAACATGGAGATTGGAGTAAAACAATTAGTTTTTTCTTAGATACGGTCCCTTTTACCGAGGCTTCAATTAATTTAGAATGACCTTATACTGAATTGCTTGTTCTAGCACCCTTGAATAAGATTGATTTTCATGCCTGTGCTAAATACTGCCGGTAGCATTTTTATTTTATAGAGAAGCTTGGAGACAAAATAAAAAAGTAGTCTTTTAATCCAAAGGAAAAGCCGACTTCAAAGAACTAAAACGGGATAAAATATTTTCCACGTCATAGCTCCAGAAGTCGGGGCTTTAATACTGCTATACACTGTGATTTTATTTTTTCTAGTTTGTGAAGTCGGTTTTTACTTTTTATTAAAAGTTTGATTTTTTCACCCTTTTGATTGGGTTAAAGAAGCTTGAATGTCGTCTGAGATAATAGTTACATTCAAAATTTCATCTCCTATTTTTCATCCGTAGAGGTGGAATTTGTCTCCAAATTATTGTGGAACCATAATATATACCATAACCTGCTTTATAAAGAAATAATCAAAGAATCAGTTAAAAAATGACGAAGATATCGCGTAACATATGAAAAAGAAGTGCAGTCGGATTGAGAATCTCCTCTTTTTTTGAAGTTGGCTAAAAGTATCTTTTTTCCTTACGTAACTGACAATACCTGTGAAGAATCAAGGTTGTATGTGCCACTCATACATGGTGATACGTTATGTAATAATAATAATGTTCTCCAGAACGAATTTCGGTCACAGCAGCTAGTATCAATGGAGACTAATTATCTACGCATGACAGGATCTCCATGAATGTGTGTGCAAGCATAGGTGCACTCTTTATTTCCGCTCTCTCATAGCCCGATGGGACGGCAATCAGACACGAACGAAGAAAGATCAGACGCGGGGACCAATGGCTTTACGTGATTCAAAGAAAGGAGTGAAACACCTTCAACTTTCCTATTATTTGCTCCGGGCTACTACTGAGAATTTATTTACAGAAAAAGCCAATAAATGATTTCGGCCTGACCAGCGAATCGAACTCGGGAACACATAATCAGCAGTCACCTACAACTATTAGACTAACGATGTCAACGTTATATAATATTATGTGATAAAGTATATTTTTTATATGTGGCTCAAAATAGTAATACGAGTAAAGTTGAACTCTATGTTTAAATTTTTCTCTTACAACAAATTGTAGTCATCTCATTATTCTTCGATTTGCACTTAAACTTCATTTATTTTATTCAGTGTTGGCTTGTTTCCAACATAAATGTAATAGTGTTCCATAACCATAACCATTATCTAGCTGAGTTTCGTCGCACAATGCACCTGTCGAGACCCATTAAACATTAGAATTGTGTGCGTATTGCGCTTTGTTTAAAACTCTTATATGCACCTTGGGAAACAAGAAATATTTTTGATTTTATGTAAATCCTACTTTTAGAGTTAATATGTAGGACATTAATGTATCGTTACAGATTTTAAAACAGGCTTAGTTGCAGTGCATATTTCTTTAATTATATTTATAGAACTGGTTTTTTAGCCTTTCGTGATACATGCAATCTGTTCTCTGTCCGATTACAATCTGGGTATTTGAAAAGCAAGAGTGAATAATATACCTTTGTTGTTAATAATGACCTTTGTTCCGCTAAGATAGTGCGATTTATTATCCATCAAAGCACTGGCTTCTAATAAGTAAAAACAAAAATTCAAGAAGATTTAGTAATTTTGAGTCTTAAGTTTTAATGACTTATTACTTTTAATTGTATGTCAACAAAACAAATTAGTGGACTACGGCACTGCTTGCCATTTAGTGGCCTCCTAAGAAAGTCCAGCATTCCATTTCGTCCCGTAGATATCGTAAGAAGCGACTATAGGAAATGCTGGAATATCTCATAGCTACGTAGGTCACTCAATAAGTTTTGAGATATACAAAAAGTATTCTAGATACTATTAATGTTTATTTTACATCTTTTCAAAATATTCTCCATAATGCTCTATACAAAGTTCCTTTCGCCTAAACCAACTCTGAAAACACTATTGCCAATCTTGATCTGACAGGTCGGAAATCGCTTCTTCGTAGGCAGCCACGGCTTCTTCGGCGCTTGAAAAAAACTTGCCTTTTATTTTTTCTTTGACTCTTGGGAACAAAAAGAAATCACAAACAGCTAAGTAAGGGATGTAGGGTAGGTGACTTAGAGTTTCAACACCAGATTCCTCAATAAATGCTTTTGTTCTAAGGGAGGTGTGTGAGGTATGCGTTATCGTGATGCAGCATGATTCCCCGAAGCCCGGTCTTTGGTCGTCTCTCCCGCACAGCTTGAAAAACTTTGGGTAATGCAACTGTAGTATACCATTCAGAGATGACTGACCTACAATTTTTCAGCATTGACCTCGACAAATGTCCGCTCCGCGAAAAAAAACTAGCCACCATTTTTTTGCCGACGTTGCGAGATCTTTGCAGGTTTGTAGGTAACTGTCCTTCTGAGTAGACCCATACCGATGATTGCCATTTACTTTCCGGATCATATTGATAGATCCATGTCTCATCACCAGTAACGATTTCTGAAACATGCCTAGATGCCCCGTTTTCAAAACGTAGACGCATTTCATGGCACCAATCCACACGAGTCTGTTTTTCGCTTTCGGAGAGCAAACGAGGGATCCATCGACAACAAAGCTTCCTCACTCCAATATGTTGATGTAGGATGGTATGAATGCTCCCCGAATTAATGCCTACAATCTTTTCGATGTCCGTATATGTGATTCGTGGGTCTTCTCGCACCAACATTTCAGTAGTCCATACATTTTCTGCCGTTACTGCTGTTTGCGTGGCCCCGGTTCTTGGTCAAATTTAAGATTAATTTTACCCCTTTTGAATTCATCAAAGCACCTAAAAATTGTTGCGCGTGATGGAGTTGAGTCCCTTAATGTTGACTGTAACCGTTGTAAACTTAATTGTTCGGTTAAACCAAATTTAAAACCATAATATATCATAGCGCGCAAATGTTCACGGTTAAGATCCATTGTTTTAAATTAAAATCGCGGGAAACGTTGCAAAAAAATTAATAGAACTTTGTTTTTTTTTTATACTGAGCAATTGGCTTATGGAGTTCTATTTTTAAATAAATTTGCTTTTTAGAAACATATAACACGGGTGAGTTCCATTTTTAAATTTCGAGCATCTCAAAACTTATTGAGTGACCTACGTATCAATAGCAGTGTCAAAGGTGCGAGTCTTCTGGTACATAATGGCATGTTATCCTCCCTAATGGGAGAAGCCCCGTCAACACTAGCCTATTACGATCTAATGAAGAAGAAGAAAACTGCTACAGTTCTCTTCTGTGAATTGTACATATAAGCAACAGTAGCCTAATGGCAGGGTGCGAAACGCGAACTAAAAGGTCTAGGGTTCAAATCCGCCATTCGAATACAGTCGTGAACCACTGCTAACACAAGCATTTTAAGCTAACCAGAAGTGGTAAAAGGGAATACTAGTAATGTTGACAACATTGATAGTATTTTATTTTAAAAAAATAACAGAACTCTGTCCGGACACACATGCATACATCTACTTCCAGCATGCCTTACCCAGGACAAAGGTTTTTTTTCGAACCAGTGGTAATTAAACAAAAGAGTGACTTTCAATAATTATATTATAGTTGCGCGCCACTATTAATGTCTTGCACATGGCAACACTAGTTACCACTAGCGCCCTCTAGTATCGAGTAGCAGAACTAGGAGAGTCAAGATCCTTCTAGAAATTTCGGGACCGATATGTACTCGAACATTCTACATGTTTCTACAGTAGAAGGTTCTGGAAAGTATCTGAGGCGCTATATAAGGCCGGTATAGACCACGACCGAGTCAGTATTGAATTGGCGATACAAGCGAATAATTCGAAGCGATACAACTAGACTCATGTTCATTAATGTTATTCTATTTTATAATCACTAACCACCTAAGCACTTTGCGTTAATGTTTACTATTTACTAGAAATTTTGCTTACTACCCTTCTGCCCAAAAAGGGACATGATTTCCGTGCTTACAAAATATATATTGTATCTATATATGTAGGTATAAATGAATTTTTCTATTCCATCGTGACCTAAACTTCTTGAGATTTTACATTGCCCGATATAGCCCATTCGACTTCTCATGAATTTCATAGGCTACATTTGTATAATTATAATATACAAATATATTATAGTAGGCATACAGCAAGGCTAGCAAAATCTATATGATGCTCGCTTGATATTCTGGGAAAATTTTAATGCAATAGTTAAATAATACGTAATTTTATACGTGGTAGAGCTATGCTGCAGCTATATTAGTAGTATAGTTGTAGCACGAATGGGTCGGCTCGACCGGGGAAGGATCACGCTCTCACAGAATACCAGCGTAAAATAGCAGCTTAACACTGCTGTGTTTCGTATGGTGAGTGTAGAGAACCGGAGACCCTTTTTACTGGAAAAGAGGCATTCCATCTTATTCCTCACGGGTGACAACGCATCTGCATTTTGATCCGCAAACGAGGATAGATGTAGATGTCTATGGGCCACAGCAACCACTTACCATCAGGTGGACTGTGTGCTCGTTTGTCACCCTATACTATAAAAAAAAATACATGACTGTAGTAATTTTTTTTTATAATAGTTTCTAGTTTTATTAAAGTAATAGCTATAGTCCGCAGCTTCGCCTGTAAAGTAACCTGAAATAATATTTTGTTGCTACAACTCAACATTGAAATGATTTCTTTCGCGTGAAGTTCAAATTGCTTTTGACATGACACATATAACATCCCGTAACATTAATAACTAAAGAAGGTTGCTCTTTATATATCTAACTTTATATATCTAACTCTATAAAGCGCTTCAACTTTAGAAAATTAAAAATAACATTTGGAAGAAATATTGATTGATGAAAAATTACTGGTTTAAGAACGCAATTTGATGTTGCACTTATTGCAGTTAATAAGGAGGATTTAAATGGAGTGGAGTATTCTTGGAAAGACCTATGTCAATGAGTTAAATAACAGAAGAAGACGAACTAAACACCTAAAATATATTTAATTTAGTAATTTTCTTGAGAATTAAATATATTAATTTTTTCCACATATGAAATTAAATTTTCGTTAGTCAGATTATTCTTTTTTTTAATTTACTATCTTTTCAAATATAGGTTCCTCAAACCAGAAAAGAAACGGTAATATAAACTCCGCAACTACTTTTTTGTCATTTTTTAGGGTTCCACATCCCAAAAGAAAGATACGGAGCCCTTAGAGGATCATTAAATCCCTTATAGCCTTATCAGATCTGTCCGTCTGTCCGTCTGACCGTCTGTCCGTCTGTGCTTCTGTCGTCTGTCCGTCTCTCCGTCTGTCCGTCTGTCCGTCTGACCGTCTGACCGCTCAACCTGCCAGCGTAGCAAAAGCTTGCATACTATACTGATATAAAGCACGGTATCGAGGCATTCGCATTCGTTGTCACCTTACAGTATGGTAGTCAAATTAATACAGATATAAAAAAAGACTAGTAACATGAATGAATGAATGAATGAATATACTTTATTTTACACCTCAAACAAATATACAAATGACATAACAAGAAGCAGATTATATGTACAATTTGGCGGCCATATCGCTACATAGCGATCTCTTCCAGGCAACCAAAGGTGTAAAGGAATAAAAGGTTGGAGCCAAACCTTTTAAGTATTATGTAAACTTGTGCCAGGATGCCACGCTCTTCCATATCTAAGTTTGATCGTTCTAAAATTTGAAAAAATAAATAAAGAGAAAAGAAAAACAACAATCTTAATATTAGGTCCTTACATATGAAATTGGCGTTTTGTACGGGAGGAATATAATTAGAGAAGGAATGGAAAACAAGAAAGTTACAGTTGTGGTGCTCGTTGACTTTTCTAACGCTTTTAACACAGTTGACCATGATATCCTTCTTGCTATCCTTTCTTATTATAGGTTTGCACCGTCAGTCCTGGATTGGTTCTCATCTTATCTTCGCGGACGCCAACAGTCTGTCCACGTGGAGCAAATGACTTCACAGTGGGTTGACCTGATTTCTGGCGTACCGCAAGGCGGTATACTTTCTCCTTTAATCTTCTCTATATTTATTAATTCCATCACATCTAATATTGATTGTTCGTACCATCTGTATGCTGATGATCTACAATTTTATGTACAGTCTGACATTTGTGACATCCATAACGCGATTAACAAATTGAATTCCAATCTCAAGTCAGTCCGTGATTGGTCCATGCGCTTTGGAGTGTCTGTTAACCCTACGAAATGCCAAGCGGTGATTATGGGTAGCTCAAGGATGCTTGCAAAAATTGATCCCGCTAGCCTACCTCCCGTCTGTTATAATGATAGCCTGATTCCGTTCTCTTCCTCAGTTAAAAATCTTGGTCTCCATATTGATAGTACTCTGTCCTGGGGGGTTCATATCACCGAAACATGTCGTAAAGTCGCTGGTTCTTTACGTTCTCTTTATCGCTTGAAAAATTTTCTTCCCTTTAAGACTAAAATTATGCTTGTACAGTTACTTATTCTACCGATCATTGATTATGCAGACGTGTGTTACTTGGATTTAAACCAAAATCTTCTTAACAAGCTAGAGCGCCTACTCAACAATTGCGTCAGATACATTTTCAATCTTCGTAAATTTGATCATATCTCTCACTATCGCTCTCGCCTTAAATGGCTCACTATTAAACAGAGGCGTGACTCTAGAATTTTGCTTGTTCTCTTCTCTATCTTAAATGATCCATCCACTCCTTCTTATCTCAAGGAGAAATTTCAGTATATTTCCTCAACGCATGATAGAACTCTGCGGTCCTCATATAATAATAAACTAAGTATCCCACTACATTTTACTAATTTTGTTAGTAAATCCTTCACCATTCAGGCTGCACTGCTCTGGAACTCCTTGCCCGATGACGTCAGAAAAACATCTAATAACACTGACTGCCTTCAAAAGATTGGTACATAATTACTTTATTGATAGTTAATATGGTCAATTTGGTTACCTTTGTTGTTATTTTATTTATAGGTTTATGTTATATATCTATTTGTATTTATAATATGTATATATTTATGTATCTATGTATTTGTATGTAAATATAATATATTGTCTGTATTATATTTTATAGTATATAAGCTTATTGTATTTATATATATAATATTAGTTTATTTTTAAGTTTATCAGTAGTTTTTTTTTTCCTGGATTTACTCTATTGTTCATTTAATTTGTCACCTATCACTTAATTTCCACACGTCCCGGGTTGACTGGGAGAGAATGCCTAAGGGCATTAAGTCCGCCCTTTGTAGTCCTTTTATTAAGGTGCAATAAAGTGTAAATAAATAAAAAAATAAATAAATAAATATAAAGTCATTTTTTTTTGTAAAATATATTTAATTAATCAAAGTATGCACCGTTGTTATCTATGCACTTTTGTCATCTCATAGGTAGTTCATTGATCCCTTTACTAAAAAAACCATGGGGGCGAGAATCAATAAACTCTTTGAAGGCGGTTTGGACTGCCGCATCGGAGTTGAATTTTTTTCCTTGTAAGAAGTTGTCCAAATTCCGGAAAAAATGGTAATCTGTTGGAACAAGATCCGGAGGGTACGGTGGATATCGCAGACATTCCAATTGTACCTCATCTAACTTAGTGTTTGTTTGTTGTGCAGTGTGTGGTCTTGCGTTGTCGTGAAGCAGCAGTGGATTAGAGCGATTGACCAATCTCGGTTGTTTAGCAGCTAGTTCTTCCTTCATGGTTTGCAGTTGCTGATAATAGTTATCTGCCGTAATCGTTTGGCCAGATTTTAGAAAGCTGTAGTGAACGACACCGACGCTAGTCCACCAAACACTCACAAGTAACTTTTTCTGACTCAATTTTCGTTTAGGGCAGGATCTCTAAACGCTAGGTCTCCAAGATTCAGCCATTGCGACGAGCACTTCCGATTATCGTACAGTATCCACTTTTCATCACAAGTAATAATTAGATTTAAAATCCCTTCATTATTGTGTCGGTTGAGCAAAGTAACACAGCAGTCGACGCGTGTTTGCAAGTTCGATTCACTCAATTCATGAGGTACCCATCGTTCAAGTTTTTTACTTTCCCGATTTGCTTCAAGTGGATTAATACAGTTTTATCACTTACTCCGATGCCTGCAGCTATCTCTGAAGTGCTTTGTGATGGATCCGCTTCCACAATAGCCTTTAATTCTTTATTTTCCACTTTGGTCTCCGGCCGTCCACGGGGTTGGTTCTGAAGGTCGAAATTTCGAGAACGAAAACGTTGAAACCAAAAACGTACCGTGCTTTCTTTTGCGACACCAGCGCCGTACACATCATTAATCCTTCGAGCTGTTTCTGCAGCACTGGTACCACGGTAGAACTCGTACTCGTAAATATACCGATATTTCATGTTTTCCATTGTGCGGTAATAAGCGACGCCAAAGAATAAAATAATGAGGAAAAAACAAACGAATGACTGTTTTCAAAACTCAAATGTACCAGCTAAATGAATTTATAAATTTGAATTTGGAATTCTTAACCAAAGAGGAGATATTTCACATCAAAATGGTCAGTACGACAAAACGCTAATTTCATATGTAAGGACCTAATAGTATTAGTGTGTGTGCAAGCATGCGGAGTGTGTGTGTGTGTGTGTGTGTGTGTGTGTGTGTGTGTGTGTGTGTGTGTGTGTGTGTGTGTGTGTGTGTGTGTGTGTGTGTGTGTGTGTGTGTGTGAGTGAGTGGGTGAGTGTGTGTATGTGTGTTTAATTCAGTTAGTTTCTTGAAGCATTAATTCTATATCACGGTTCGTCATTTCTAAAAGCCATTTAAGCAAAGAAAAATAATTTATGTTTCCGCTGCCTACGCTCCAGAAATCAAACACACAGATGCAAGACCATCAAATGTGGTATAGAAGGATGCACCGCGATACACAACCGACTTCTCCACTACGATAGAAAGGAGAAGACAGAAGTTATAGAAAAGGAATCACAAGAAACCGTGGCCAACTTATTTGCTGTATCGGAGCCTGAAGCCTACCTAAAAATAATTCCATTGCGAGTAATTGGACCGGCGGCAGAAACAAACACACATACCCTGGTGGACGACGGTTCAACAGTCTCATTAATGGATGAAGAGATCGACGAACAGATTGGAGCTACAGGGCGGTTGGATCCCTTCAAGATCACCGCTATCGGGAACACTACTCTCGACTCGCCGGGGTACGGAAGAGTCACAGTTACGCTGAAGAGCCTCCACAGCAGGAAGATGCCATTCAAAGTACGCACGGTCACAAGCCTGAACTTGAGGCCACAGACTGTGTGTGCAACAGACATAGCAAAGTGCAATCACTTAGAAGACCTAAAGGTGCAGCTGTCATATGACTCCGGCAATCCGAGGATCCTGATAGTACAGAACAATTGGAGACTTCTGCTAGCCACTCAAGTCTGCAGAGGTCCACAGCACCAGCCGATCGCCTCGCTTACCGAACTGGGATTGCGGAACCGAACCTACCATCAACGAGGTTTGACAGCACTACTGGATGATCCGACTTCAACCCACCACGAAAATGATAGTGAGCCAATGCGTAAAGTGTCGCATTAGAAAAGCGCAAACATTAACGCCAGCCAACGGTGATCATCCCGGTACACGTCTCGCTCATCCACAGAGGCCGTTCACCTTCCGCGGTCTGGACTACTTTGTGCCACTCTCCGTCACCGTGGGACGTCAACACCAGAAGAGATACGTGGCTCTCTTCACCTGCCTCATATCCAGAGCTGTCCACCTGGAAGTTGCCGCAAGTCTCAGCGCAGACTCTGCGATACTGGCACTAAGAAGATTCGCAGCGCGCCGAGGGTGCCCAACCGAGATTTACTCCGACAACGGCACCAACATGCACTGCGCAGATAAGGAGCTTCGGGAGGCCTTCCAAGAAGAAGCTAGTCGACGAGACTAAGTGTGGCGTTTAATCACTCCTCCGCGCCTTTCATGGGAGAGGTGAGGGAACCTCTCGTCCGCTGAGTGAAGACCGCATTATACACCGTCCTTCATGAGAGACATCCCCATAAAAAGTCCTAGCCACGCTGCTCTACGAGGTGGAGTATACAGTTAATAGCAGACCATTGACTCATATCTCCGTAGATAGCACCGACGATGAGTCCATCACTCCCAACCACTTCCTTCTGGGAGGATCTGCGAGGCTGCCCACACCTTGAATACTCTAACACCGGCGAGAGCCTCACGGACGAGGTCCCAATCTCCAGGTCGGCGATCCAGTCCTCATAGCCGACGGCCAGTTACCTCGTAACACCTGACCACGATAAAGAGTGGAAGCAAAATACCCCGCCGCGGACGGACAAATCCGCACTGTGGAGGTACGCACTGTAAAAACTTGAAGTATTGTAGTGGTATACTTGGGCTTGGATTTAATTTTATTAATTATAGGATATATCCCAAGCAGATGGCAGCACCCATCCATCTTCTCTATTGAAATAAGGATGTTTTTTAATTTCAATAGCCTCGCGAATCATCACTGGTAGGAATCGGTTTTCTTTTGAGAAGATTTTAAGTCTATCAAATCTAATGTAATGGCGGGGACGATCTTGAACATGTTCACAAACTGCAGACTTCCCGGAACGTCGGTGCTTCAAGTCAGCTATATGTTCTTTTGCGCGGGTTTTTATAGATCCTTTTGTTTGTTCTATGTAAGGGAGACCACATTACAATCCTGCTTGTACACTCCTGCATCTTATAGAGGGATATGACTCTTGACGGATGGTAAAAATTGACTACTCTTCTTCGGCGGCTTGAAGTATGTTTTAATGGAAGCTCGCTTCAAGAAGTAGCCAACCATGTCTGTGACTCCTCTGACATAGGGTAGTAGGCACGCGCTCAACTGTGGCTGGCTTCACTCGGTCACTGTGACGTAGGCGCGGAACCCGAAGCTTGTTGTCTTGCAATACTTGCTCGACGTGCTGAAGCTCGGCGGCCAGATGTTTTCTGTCACAGATCCCTCGTGCTCTCTGAAACAAAGATTTTCCCACGGTAGCTAACTGTGATGGATGATGGTACGATTCACCATTTAAATATCGGTTGGTGTGGGTCTCTTTCCTATACACAGTGTGACCAATAGTGTTATCAGGATTTCGGATGAGTAAAATATCTAGGAAAGCTAAAGAATTGTTTGCCTCTAACTCCCTTGTGATTTGTGTTTTAGAGTTTATGGAATTAAGGTGGTCTAAAAATGCAGTTACTTTGTCAGATGGTAAAATTGTGAAAGTGTCGTCTACGTACCGCTTGTAGAATCTTGGATTTACAGGAGCAGTAAGAAGGGCTTTTTCCTTAAAGTCCTCCATGAATATGTCGGCGACTACGGGAGATATGTGTGAGCCCATCGCCACACCGTCTACTTGCTTGTAAAATTCTTCCTTTCACAATAGATAGCCAGATGTGAGGCAGTATTTGAGTAATACTGCATATTCTGTAGGCATTTTGTTATCTTCTAGCTTCCTAGTTACAATTGAGATCCGTAAAATTAGTTTTATTTAATATGTAGTCTTCGCGCAAATATAAGAAATCAACAATATTAAAATTATAATTAGAAACAGGATTAGTGACAAACTTAAGTGAAAAGTGCAATAGTGTAATTTTACAACATGTTTACAACCCTAAGTATAATAGTATAGAGCATCGTTTGTGTAAAAATTTTACAAGTTCGTGTCGGCCCACGCAATGCAACGTTCCGTAGTTGCCCGTCACAATACGTGTACTTAGGAGAGGCTTCTTGATGTTATGAGCATATAAAGTGAGTTTGCGGTTTGACCGCTATAACAACTAAATATGGGTCCTAATAGGACGATGGTAGTTACCTTCGTCCAAAATAAGTCCTTCAGTTGAAGGACTTATTTTTAAAGCAGACTAGACTTATAGGGACTGGTATAAAAAATATAAAAACACTTTTCGATTTTTGAGAATAATAGTACAATCTACATCAAACCATTCACATGCCAACCCTAAAATATATATGACCGTAATGAACCTTCCCCTAAACTACCACTGCCCTAAACTATCCTGAGGGTCGCCCGCGTCAACTACGAACCATGGATGAAACTGTGGGCCTACAATTACTACTAACTAAAAAATAAGCAAAAATGGTATGTCAGGATCGGTCTCTTAGCGATCGATCCTCTCTGCCTAGCTCGCAAAAGAAAACGCAAAGTTAACTTAGGAATGCATAAATCGTTTTGACTTCAAAAATTACATTACATTGTTATTCCAATAAAAAATAACACTTTAAAGCTCAATATTTCGCAAACGGACTCCTGAATTGAATAAAAAGATAGTTTTCATTTATTAGCTTTCAAATTTGGGGCTTTAATTCTTCGATACTCTATGACTCAGCATCGACTTCGAAAGCTATTAAGTGGAAATTATTTTTCATTTTGCGGTTGGTTTTAGTTTTAAAGTTATATTAAGGTTAACTTTCTATTTGAACAAAGTACTTACATAGAGAAGAAATTAACTTGAAAGCGAGTGCTTTCAGACCTAAAACTATTATCTGACCTAAAAAGTAAAAATGTTATATCTTTTCAGTTTAATACCTTTTCACTCGCACAACTCATTACATTAATCACATAAAATGAGGTGAAGAAATACGTTAAAATAGTTGAAATGGTTTTTATAGATAGTTATTACGAACAATAATTAATGTAATTTAGGATAATATGACAATATTACTTGTCGCTCTCTACAACAGTATATATAATAATAAAAAGTTCATAAAGTTGTTTAGCAACCAGTGATTTTAAAATTTAAGCAATATTTCAAACCGATATTAATAAATTTTATCGTCTTCTTCTTCATCACCAGCCCGTTTTTTTTATAGGATAAGGGTGACAAGCGAGCACACAGTCCACCTGATGGTAAGTCGTTACTGTGGCCCATAAACATCTACATCTATCCTCGTTTGCGAATAAAATGCAGATGCGTTGTCAGCCGTGAGGACTAAGATGGAATGCCTCTCTTCCAGTAAAAAGGGTCTCCGGTTCTCTACACTCACCAAACGAAACACAGCAGCATTAAGCTGCTATTTTACGCTCGTATTATGTGAGAGCGTGGTCCTTGCCCGGTTGAGCCGACCCATTCGTGCTACAACTGTATTATTGATATAGCTGTAGCATGGCTCTACCACGTATAAAAGTCCATTGCTGGAAAAAGGCATCTCCTTGAAGGGAGGAAGTCATGCTTGGTAGGCGAAGTAGCTTTAGTAGCCGTGGCTTGGTCACCCGCAGTGAACAAAGAGTAACCCACTTAGCTGGCACAAAGAGAAGGGCCAGCCCGAGGTGGCCACTGCGAGTGGGCTTGCCTAGCCAACTCCGAATGCGAGTTGGTGGACTGTGGCGGGAGGGGTGTCCTCTCCCCCTTCCCATCGCAGCCGAGGTGGAGTTGCTCGGAAGAGGCGTGTTAGTATTTCGATGCACCACTCGCCCTATTCTCCACGTTAATGCGGTGGTGGTGGGACCGCGGGAGGAGAGGAGTCTCGGTATTGCGAGGCGCCGCTCGCCTTACCCTCCACGGCCAAAATCTGGTTATCGGCGACCAAACACATAAACAAAACATACCTTTCTTAATCCTGGTCACAACATCTTCTCGAAAACCACCATCTCTTGTCAAATAATTTCTCACCCTATCATTCGGGTTCCCCCCTAATATACTTTTTAGTTTTGTACAGCATTAATTTAACGCTCATGCTTCTTTTGTTCCACCATACTTTCATTTCTTACATGAAGGTAGTGACTGTCTATATTTTTTTCCTACTTTATTCCAAGTCATTTGGGGTCGTCATAGCATGTCTTATTCTTCGATTACGCATATCATTCCTGATACATTCATCCATCTTTTCTTAGGGCTCCTTCTACTTTTACATACATCATTTCACATTAAGCATTTCAGAGCCAACATTCTTCTCATTATGTGGTTTAGTTCCCTCTCATAATATGGCCATATCACTATAACCTACCACTTTTCAACTCTTTCGTGAATATAGTCACATTATAAAAAGGTATGGCTTAGCGATCCATAACCAAAAATTGCTTTGACACAAACTTTTGATTGGTATTCTACAATTATCACTAAACCACTTGATAAACATAAAATGAAGATAAAATATTAGGTACGAAATATTCAATTCAATGTGATATGGAAGAAACGAGTGTTCCCAATATAACTTTAAAGACAAAGGCAATGAAGAAATATGAACGAGAGTCCATATCTACAGTTGCCGCACATCAAGCTTTATATCCTAATCAATAATACGCGTGAAACATGGCCGTCTCGTCAACGTACAATGCATGAATTACGAGTACGTGTATATTCAAATATTCAAACACTAGATATTAATGTATGCACGATAAAAATCCTATGACTGGGAGAGGTATATTTTCGGCGGTGGACTTTTGATAGGCTGTAATGAATGAATGGATTATGATCTTGAGCGTCACATTTTAGTTTCAATACCAGTTTTCTGTTATAATTTAGATATATTGAAATCACTTATGTAAGGATTCCAACATATACCATGAAATAAAATCTTATAAGACTCATGTTCACTTACATTCTTATGGCGCAGTAGCCTGGAAGTGGATTTGGCTTCAACATGGGAATAGTAGAGCGCAGGTCAGGAGCTCTTACCTGTTGCTCTAACGATATTAGGGTCGACCAACTGAACGTCGGCCATTCAGTCGACCCACATTTTATGCTCTCTCTACACTCCAATTCACTCCCATCCATTCTACATGACCGAGCCACCGTAAGCGGCCCATGTTCATAAAATCATCATTCAGAACCATGTTAATTAATATTATTCTATTTTATAACCATTATCATTAACCATTTTTGGTGCTACAACCCAACATTGAATGTTATAGTTTCAAGTTACCGTCTACGATTTCTTTCGCGTAAAGTTCACACACGTATAACATCACATTATAACTAAATTAGGTTGCTCTTTATATCAAAAACTCATCAACAAAGCGCTTTAATTTTATAAAATTGAAAATAACAATTGGCCGAAATTCTGGTGTGCCTGATTTAATAAGTAAAATGCTGGTTTAAGGACGCAATTTGGTGTTGCATACAGTTCAATTAATAAGGAGGATTTAAATATTTGCATATTCATGGAAAGACCTATGTTCAGAAATTAACTAACAGAAGACAACGCTCTAAACACCTAAACGTATATTTAAAATAACAATACTGAAATGAAATGTAAAGAAATATATTTATTTCTTCCACGTAATTTAATTTCAATTAGACAGAATATCTTCTTTTTTTTTTAAACTACTACCGTTTCGAAAATAGCTTCCAGAGAAGACATGGTAACATAAGCTAACTTAAGCCGCATCTATCTTTTTTATCATTTTTTAAGTTTCCACATCCCAAAAGAAAAATAAGGAGCTCCTAGATGATCACTAGAACCATTATAGCCTTATTAGAACTGTCCGTCTATCCTTCTGTTCGTCTGTCCGTCTGTCCATCTGTCCGTCTGCCCGTCTGCCCGTCTGTCGGTCTGTCCGTTTGTCCGTTTGTCCGTCTGTCCGTTTGTCAGTCTGTTCGTAGATTTATGAAACATGGCTCACAGCAGAAGTAAAGTAAAAGTTAAGTTTGTCTTTTAAACCGACTTAGCTTTTCGTATAATTTTAGTTCATATAAATCTTGATGAAAGTAGGTACCTACTTAGCTAAGTTTATACGGAATCCTCCGGACGCGAGTTCAACTAGCACTTCAGTCGAGAACAGGCGCAGGGCTAAAGGATTTATGTGCTTTCTGAGGCACGGGAGTGAAGCACCGCCAACTTGCTGTCTCCTGGTTGACACTGAGATTTTTAATTTTTTTTAATGGAAATACCTAATAACTGGTTTAGGCCGGACACAGAACTCGAACCCTGTACCTCATGATCAGTAACACTGCTTCTAAAGACTACCAGACCAACAAGATAGTCAAATTGAATAACAGAGATTCAAATAAATACTCTAGCATTCAATGGATGAAAATTCGGTTCGAGATTTCTGACAACGGATAACATGATGAGAGATACAATTTCGCTTGAGTAAAAAAGAAAGCTTCCAGGATAAGTACAAACTTAAATGTTTTATATTCATTCCTTCAAGAGAATATAATATACATTTTGGGCATTCATATTTGCTGGCTTTATTTTCTTCTTACAAGCGGTAAATTGAAAAATATTCTATTCTACTTTTTATAGATAACAAATGATCATATTTTCCACCTGATGGCAAGTGGATGCTATGGCTTCATACTTAATTACATCTATCCTCGATTAAGAATCAAAATGTAGAAGCATTGTCACCCTGAAGAGTTAAGATTGAATGCCCGGTAATAAGGGTATTCGGTTGTCTACACTTACCATAAGAAACACAGCAGCATTAAGCTGCTATTTTACACTGATATTTCGGAGAAGGACCAACCTCTCAGCTCGGCAAAGGCTTGCTTAATATACCGATACAAAGCACTGTGTGAGGCACCCACAGTCATTGTTACCATTAAGGTGGTCAAATTAATACAAATATAAAAAGAGGAAAAAATTAAAAATTTTGTACAACCGACTTCAATGTAAATTATTAATAATAACTCAAAAACTATTAGTCAGACCTTCATCAAATTTATATGGGACCACATGACAAGCACCAGCTTTCAAATAAAATAAGAACTATTGAAATCGGTTCACCCAGAAAAAGTTATGAGGTGACAAAAAAAAACATACAGTTGAATTGAGTGCCTCCTCCTTTTTGAAGTCGGTAGAAAAGGTTTTACATTAGATTGTCCTTAAAATATATATAACTTAACTTTGAAACTGGTTATTTATTAACTAAGATAAACATTACCCAATATGTTATTTATTTTTCCTCCCATGTTAAAATATTATGAGAATCGCTTTAATATTAAATCCTTAAAATTATTCAAACTTGATGACGTTTGAAATATTTTAAGAAATATATTAAAATACGAGTAAATTGGAAATATAAAATGAATCTTAATAAAACATCTCTCTCTCTCTCTCTCTCTCTTCTCTTAATGAAATGTCTATAATTAACGTAGAGATTTATTGCCATGTTCCAAGTTTCAAGTCATTACATTTCATTCAAGTCACTTTACAGGATAAACTTGAATTAAACATCTGATGTAGAATAAATTATTCGTTAACAATATATAGTAGCTAGCCATCGTAGCTCAAGCAATAAGCCCTTGTCTAAAAATTCTAAGTACGCGAGCAAACCAATTTCGATCCCCCCCACGTGTAAACTGGATCGTGTGAACGAGGACATGATGTGAATTCTGCCAACACGCATTGGGGCTTACATAATACCCTCCCAGAAATGAGAAAAGGCCTGTGCTCAGCCATGTCACGTATATAGGCTGTTCTTCTTCTTCATTTCTTCATAACCAGCCCATAAAAGTCCACAGCTGGACATGGGGTTCTCATATTGTAAGGAGAATCCTCCTATTGTAAGGACCTTAATCATCTGTTGCCTGTCGCTAGTCTAGTTATTTACGTCTTGTGGTAACGAGATGGTACTAACGTCATAGATCAAAAGCCTTTAAAGGTTCAGCATTTCCTATAGTCCAGCACTAAATGCTATATGATTAATTTTTCTGTTGTACTTTGTATTTGAATGTATAATGATGATCTATTTTATATTCGATACGTATGTTTTTTTTATGTATGTTCACCGATTTCTCGAAAATTTAAACGATTCACATGTACTTCGGGTTCGGCCCAAATAAAATTGAAAAAAATTACATCCATAAAATGGTGGCAAAATAGCGGATGACATTTTTAATGTAACTATTTAGACGACATTCTAGTTATCATCTTGAACTTGTGATATCCGATATTCCTTAGTCCACTCAAAAGGGTATAAAATTAACTTTTAAAATAGTAAAAAAGCTGAAGACGTGGCTTAACTCTTTGATATTCGTGAAAATGATTTTACTCTTTTCTAGTTTTTGAAAGAGGTTTTTACTTTTTTACAGGTTTTTTTTATAGGCAACGTACACGAATACGGTTTTACTACCGACCGTGTGTTTTAAAAGCAAGTCTGAATTCTCCGAGTGCCCGTAAATATTTATGAAAGATCTATTCTTGTATAAGTGCATGTCTTTATGGAGTTTCATAGACTGCGTAGGAAGTCATTAAATTGGCGAGATAAGGACTAAACGCTTTAGTTTCATTAATGGTCCTCTTTTCAAAGTGTGTGCAGAAACAACATAATTTCAGGTACCTGAAAAAATATTAGTGTGAAAAAAAACGTAAACTAAAGCAAAATTAAAATTAAAACATAAAACATTATAATACATAATTATCATCACATCAGTCTGCAAAAGGCCACTTTTGGATATGTTCCTCTCCCATTGAGAGTATTTGCCTCAATTGCCCCGCTTGGCAAGCCGATTGGCGATCGCAGTGCCAGACGTCTACCAACTTTAACACTGCTCTCCGTTGTGGGCCTAGATATATTACGACTGGCGTAAACTAGATTGATATACCTCGATCCTTCGGAATTCATGAGATCTATCTGGGGTTTCCAATAGTCGCCTCTTGCGACATCCACAGAACGAAATGGGATGATTGGTTCTCTTACGTACGGTCATTATAGTATTGAGAACAAACAAATAATTAATTAACTCCTAAATAATTAACAACAAACATCATTATCATTATCTTAACGGCCACTCACAAGTTCACTACTGAACATACGCCTCCGTCAAGAAATGCCACAAAGCATGGTCCTGAGCCACCCACATCCATCAACTTTCTGCATCTTTTACCAGATCGCCACTCCATGAAGTAGGGCATCGCCCTAAACTCCGTTCGCTGGTACGAGACTGTCACTCTAGAATCTTTCTTCCCTATCGATTGTAGGCTCTTCGAACTATATGGCCCATTAGCCTTTTTGATTTTTAATATAAAAAATGAGGATATTTTTATGATGAAGTTCTCGTAATAAATTTCGACAACTTTAACGAATTATTCCATATTATAATTACTTTACTTTCGATGCAACTTTTCGACCTAGCAGACGTAGTTCTGCCCTTTTCGGTAGATGGCGCTTAGTTTCACTTCCATTACACAAAATAACTTGATCTCAGACCCGTATCGGCTTCAGATTTTGTATTTTCTTTTTGATGACACTAAATCAACACATTGTATTGTGGATATGAATCATTTTGAGGCATACATATAGAATTTGTTAATAACTTGACAACAGCGACACCTATCGAAGCCTAGTATAGTTCTGCACCATCGCCTCAAAATAACAAATATATGGTGTGAATATGACCTCAATCGGTCAAGTCCTATGGAATTTAAAAGATCACTTACTGGAGCACCAATATTTATTTTATATATAAAACTGGTTCCGGTTGGGATTCAAATCCAGGATCCGTGGCGTAGCACCTAGTTGAACAAAGAAATACACGTCGTCAGATATTAAAACATAATAACAATTGTGTTTGCATCAAGAAATGAAGAATAAGTACAAAATATAGCATTTCATTAATTAAGTTTCATTACTTACCCATAATGTATGTGCAAAGTAATTTAAAGTTGTGATGACGAAAAGAAGGTAACATACTATAATAATTTTTATTTCTAGTTAAATCGTTATTAACTATTAAAGTTATGTCGCACTCGCCATTAGCTCATATATCCTGCGTGAATGTCGTCAGGAAATGCCAAAAATCACATGCTAACCGTGTAGGGCGATGTAGAGAGGGAAACAAACCAGGAGATGGGCAGCAGCGTCTTCTTAATAGTATCCAAAAAATAAAAAACTGCAGTTGTCAATCCGCCTGCCTGCAAATCAATCTACGCGGGAGGCAAGCTCAACAGCTCAGTTTTTTTGATAGGCTGTGACGGTAACGGTCATGGTAAAAAATTACGCATTCTGCTTGACTGCCCAGCGGTTGCCAGCTACAATGCTAATTACCCCATACCTAACCTAGGTTGTTCGAAATATTGTTGGTAACATTCACTAGGTGGCAGAACTCTTCTGGCTGGCTAGGGACTCGTCCTTTTAACTATTTTAAATAGCATTGCGTGTACTGCTGTGTTCCTGTCTGAAGTTCAGCATAGTTACAAGCTGAGAGGCATACCATCTTAGTTCTCAGTGGTGACAACGCATCTGTCGCCTTCTTTGTCGTTGATGAAAGTTGGTTGCAGTTGTTCATGGGCTGAAGTAGCCACTTAAAATTAAGTGGGCTGTTAGTTTGCTTGTCATTTTGGTTTTATAACAAAAATGAAATATTAAAAAGCCTCGAGGGGCTCGAATGATATTAGATTGAAGTCTTTGTACGCACCTAGACGTGGATTTGCGGAAACTAACCTGGCCATATCATTTAATCATGCAAAAATGCCTTGTTGTTCACCATCATGGTATTTCCATCGGCAAATCTTCCCTGCAAATATCTAGCAGTGGTCGGCTGGAATACAGTGATAAGAATTAATAACGTTTTATATGAGTTTATTATATTTTTAGATTTTAATTTGATTCGTAATTTATAAGATATTCGCTAAAAACGAATGCAAAATATTTGTATCATTTATTTTGAAAATTAAAGGATATGGTTTAAAAACATTCTTAGAAAAATCGTGAGCTACACAAAGAGATTTCCTTATCCAAGAAAAGCTTGTTATTTTTCTTCAGAGTTTATTAATTAAAAACCCCATTCACCTCATAATCAAAGTAATATGACATATTCCTGGAAAATTAATTAGGTAATTGTTATTTTATTTAATCAGTAAATATTTTTTTTTGTAAATATAAAATATGGTTGTTTGATGTGGATAAGTTAGTACTGTCGCCAAACCTCAGTGGTTTTTATCAGTGCCATTTACATGTTTGTATCAATTTTTTTTTGTAGTGATAAATAAATGAAAAAAAAATTAATTGCACTATATTCATTTAAAATTTATCAATAGAGGAATACCTCATAGAATTCAGATTTAACTGTGGTTTTCTAATTATACCAGTTTTAATATACCATTTTCTTTAGTTTTTGTCTATCAGCGTTCTATATATTACATTTGGAGGCTGTGCGCTGAAATTAGACGTTAAAATTCCCCCAACCTTTTTCTATCATGAGACAACAAGACGCAAAGCGGTCTTCCAACCTTTCGTAGTGGCCTTTGAATAGTAATGGTTTGACGCTTGAAATACATACATAGATAAAGATAGATTAGAAAATTGAAATAATAATATGGTATATAAACCTAGTGTTAATAAAAATTTAACCACCACCGGACTGCGTTCTATAATTTTATTTCGTTTCGTAAATTATATTAATTATTTACTTAATTCAACATTACTTCGGACATTCATATGAAAAAGTGAGGTATTGCGGGAAACACGACGCAAGCGAATAATTGAATAATTGAATTTTGATATAGTAATAAATTGTTATTCGGACATTTTTAGTAATACAAAAATAATATAGTTTTTCAAATTAATATAACATTCACATTAAATATACATTACGATAGTTTAGCAATCACATTTAATCATAGAAATTATTGGTTCATAATAAATGTAGCATAATTTCAAAGTCTAAGTCTAAGCCTAAAGGTAAGGCATAATGAAAAGCGTTCTGTGGAGCGTGCTGTGTGTTGTCATGACAAACAGACGCTGTTATATTAATGTCCTTAGAGGCATCTGCTAGAGCTATTACCGTACATGCCAAAACTTACATCTTTCCTATTGTAAAACTGCTCAAATTTTACCTTTAGACGTTTTAAGGTAAAGAACAACGCATGGGATGGGACATTTGTGGATATACAAGGGATTATAATGGAGACCATATTAATAAGTTTACAGCATAAAAATCTTAATTTTAATATTTACGTTAAAGTTAAAAATTAAAGATACAGCCTATATATGTCCCGCTGCTGGGTACAGACCTTTAATTTCTGAGAGAGTTTTAGTGCAAGGAAATGTCCGCTGCATTGCCTCAATGCATGTGGGCGAACTTCACATGTCTTCGAAATATTTTTTTCTTATTTCTCAGTCGTGCAGGTTTCCTCAAGATGTTTTCCATCACCGCTGAGCACGTGGTAAATCAGTACTGTGAAATTAACAGCGAGTGCTTATCCCTGAGCTACAACGGCTCTTCAATTTTTAAGTATACTTCTTAAATAAGAATGGCGTTTGTCAAGATTATCGAAGGACCTGCCCTGCTGCTCGCTCTCCAGTGAGGCCCTTGCTGAAAGCCTGACCTACCAACTCGTCCAGTCAAACGTTTGTCACTAAACTACTGAACTGTTGTAAATAAATAAAAATACATAATCGTTAACGTCGAATCGATATAAAATTTTGTTTACTTTTCAACCTGCTTTAAAAATGGAGAAGGGTTATATACACCCTCCTTTTTGAATAAAAGTAAATAAAATATTAACGCTATAAAGTCCGTAAACTATATTTTTACGAAAAAAATTACGTGGCGACGAATTTAAAACAAAAGCACACACAAACGCAGCTTGAACTACGACCTGCTTACAGAATAATAGCCCGAGCAGGATGTTGCAATGACACCATTCTGCAGTTTAATAGCTCCCAGCAGGAATATTATTGTTCTATGTTACTAAGCCGCTCAACGTTAACAGAGGCTATCATATGTCTCATGAAACATTACGTTGATTCAATATGAGATTATATCAACGTTTTTATTACTTTGTGTTTTTATTAAAAAATGTATGATACCTACATAGTTGTATATGCGAATTAAATACTAATATGGAGTAATTGAATACAATAATTACAATAACTCTTACATCTGTGAATGTATGTAATATCTACAAACACACACAGTTTTATATAAAATGCGACTATGAGCCATGTAAAATTCCCTTTTAAGGATATAGTTGGAACGTTTTCCGCGTTGCCAGGTATATCGGTAAGAAAACACTGATATTAAAGACGCAAGACTTGCAGCATATGAAACTTTCACAAATTGAAACGGCAAACGCTAAAAAAACTTTAATATTAAAACTGTCTTGAAAGTTACTGACATAGTTAACAGTTACTTATGCGTAAAGACCACATAGTCCGCAGTCTCCTTAATATTCAACGTCACACCCCGACTCGTTGCAGGATTAAGTTCAGAGAAGACAATAATCTATTTAAGAGTACTTCATTAATTGCAAATATAGATTGTATACTAACTTTGTCAATTATACAAATAAAAAATAACTTTCAACGAAAAGTGAAATCCGACTACAAAGAAATAAAACGAAAATAAAATTAAATAATTTCACATTCTGAATTCGATCCTGAAATAAAGTGTGGAGAAAAATTATAACCTAGACTTCAGAATGTGAAATCTCAATCTTGTCTAAATGGTTACAATAAAACTTTATCTCCTATTTTGCCACCCTTAGTAGTATAAAAATATAATATGTAATAAAATTAAATAGGTAAAAAGGGTCTCCGGCTCTTTACACTCAACATTCGAAACATAGCAGCATTAAGTTGCTATTAATAATCGCACTCTTAACCTCGCAGTCACAAGAAATTTCTGAAAACCGAAACTTTCTACCCATTTTTGATAATAAAAAATCGCTTAGGGCTAAATTTGTATTAAAGGGTAGACGTTCCAGAAAGGTCTTAATTTTTTCTTTCGCAACATATGCCTTGTGCGCGGGCATGTTTCTAGAAAAAGCTGCATATCTCTGCTTAATTTTTCTTATCTTTTTCCCTCAGAGCTTCTTTCAACCTTTCATTATTACAGCATAGTATTCTATAATTATGTTAACACCATTTTCTTTGTGATCAATCAAAAATATTTCTTTTGAATCCCAAAAAATATATAATCTTCAGTTGCCGACCGAATGCGATACTTTGAGTGCTTAGCATGTAATTGAAGATGATATAAAATACTCATAGTGTCGGGATATTCCAACGTTTTGTTAGGTTATATATGTACTTAGACTTAATGGCTTAATGAAAGATAAGATTTATAAATGAAAAGTAAAATCTAACGACATCTACTTTGTGCATATTGTTAATGTGCGAATTATTAAAGGTTTTTTTTTAAAATATAGGTATAATTCACATGCTTGTGCAAGTTAAAGCTTGCAAGTGAAAATATTTTTACATTAAACGTAGGACCTAATTTTGAAAATGACGAACTACTTCTTGATATTTTAATACACGTGAGTAAATAACTATAGGCACCTAAGTTTATGTTGGAGAAAGGATTAGAATGCAGATGTGTTGTTACTCGTATCTCTGAAAGACTGAAGATGATTTTAAGATAGCTTCCTTTTACCGGAAAGGTGTCTCCTATTCTCTCCATTCACCATAGCATCCAGCATTACGCTTAATAGTTACATAGGTTCATCAAATCGTCACTCTATTTTTACGGGATTGCCAAGCAATCAACTCCCTAATACGAAGCTGCCACTCGATAAACTTTCTTACCCAATCATCGTTAGTTCTTTGAGCTAATTATTCAGCATACAAAATGCAGTAACCCATTGCCAATTGAGCCGGATTATAACAATAGAACGAGAGTAAGAGAGACGTGAAATATAATATTTAAAGGTTTCTCCTAAAATATTGCTCAATGACCATTGTGAAGATTTTTTGTTGGCGACTTGAGCATCGATTGAATAGAAAAAAAATCATTAATGGTCTTGTACGTGCACTGAATAAATATGTTCATTTGGCACAGTCTTGACGACTTCTTTACACTTCTTAAAATTTCCTTTCAGTTTGAAACTTTAGATCTCCTGTTAAATGTAGAAGATATAATATATATAAAAATGTGCAATCTTAAAAAATAGTTTTTATTAGCCACTTGCACTTACTATTTTATTTTTGAATGCGTTATCCGACGCATTTCTTAAAAAAAAATGTTTACCACAGAATCAGGCGTTAAATGGCGGATATCCATTAGGTGCTCCTAATACCAGCCACGCCCTAATTCCTGGCTTTTCGCCTTTTACTCATAAATAAAGTTTCTAGTAGTCTTAACTATAAATATTATCAACTAAAAATTCTTCGTATCTAGGGAAAGCATATTTCAAATATTATAACATAGCTATAAATCTATCAGTGTTAAATTTAAAATCAAAACACGTAGGTAACGGCAAAAATGCTAATTTCCCTAATTTTTGACAAGTTACGGTCCCGATAAAATTAGGCTTATTCTACTTCATCTCATCTTCACACTTTTGATTTGTATGAATAAGACCTTAGATATAGTAATGCAGTTACTTTTGTTTTAATTTTCAATTTTAAATATTTTTTGGTGGAAATTATTAATGGAGCTTTAATTCTATATATGAAATGTATGGAGTGCATAATGTCAGCCGTCAGGCTGTTATTTGGTTTGACGTACCTAACAAGAAGTACCTAATTTCAGCCACGTAATTAAAAATGAGGATTGAATTAATATCATTAATTTGGGACATAACTTATTTTGAGACTTTAGACGACATCATTAAGGAAGTTAAGATCAATTCATCTATGGTAAAAAATCGGTTTTTGAATTGAAAGTTTTGAAAAATGATATATGTATTTTTCTACCAGACATTTGTTGGTAGAACCCTTATATTTTTAGTTTTCATTATTTTTGAGAAAGATTAAAACAGCAAAACTCATAATTAATTATAATATTGTAATACTAATTTTAAGCATAGTGGCTCAGGACTCAGAACCTTCATTTGTGACAATTTATGGTGCATTGGTATCCATGTTCAGCTCTAGACTTGTGATGCAATGATAGTGGCTATAAGAAAACTTGAAAGATTAATTTAAAAGAAATCGATGTGATACATTTTTTTAAAAATTATAAAGAAAATCGAACTTCTTATAATTAAAACACTTACTACAGTAAGGTAAGTACGTATACGTAGTAAAACATTTAAATTTAATAATTATTGTTATCTGTCTTAATTCATATTTCATGATTGTGGCATGCATGATTCAAAATAAGAAGTTGCTTACAGTACCTCTAAAACTTATTATTTTAATTATCAAAACTTACCTACCACAAGTATCTACCAAAAACTCAAAGGGCACAACCCTATGCGCTAGGCTGGCATTAGGTACACAAAAGGAGGACATTCCGTGCAGGGTGGAATTTGAGCCATAACGTCTTTTTTGTTTATCGTCGTTTTTGAACTTGTTCTCGAAATATTAAGATTGTTAATTAATGTTCATTACATTTTGGATAAATAATCTATAGATTAAAACAAGTGTTTAAAAATACTGAGCTCTTATTTGAAAAGCACGAATTTTTAAAGTTGAAATTGTCACTAAAGGCTGGTAATCCACCCTGTATTAAAGATGTTAAAATTAATTAGCTAAGATTCGCATAATTTATCTTAGCTAATTAATTTTAACTTTAAATTTGTTTATACTTGTTTTCTTATATTTACGCGAACATTACACATTGAAAAAAGTACTTTTACGGATTTTATCGCGTTTAATTAAACTTATTTACAATTCCCGAAGTTTTTAAAGTAAAATTAGTTTTATTCAATTTGTTTATATTTATCACGTTGCGTGACTGGTGAGTGTATGAACAGTGCACAGTCACTCTCTGTCACAGCTCTTTTGTTTCAAAGAGCTTTCAATTGTTCTCAATTTACGTTTTCCTTTTTACCTATGAAAATGAATAACTATATAAGCTGTAATATGTAGCCATAGCTATATAATATATACTGTAACATACTATTGAGGATAAAATCGTCAGACACTTTTAATGCCTTAAATGTGGCATGTTCATTATTTTAAAAAATTGTCGTTAAGTTTCTGTAGCTAAAACCATAACAACTACAATCAAATCTCCATATAGAGATTTAGTCAAATTGAAAATCATTCTGCAACAATATACCTAAAGTAAATTTCAACAAGACCAAATTCCTAAAATTTAATTTAGAGCCAAACGTGACACTAGTGCTTAGTTGTGGTCTAGAGTATTTTGAATGAGATATTACCCAAATTTATTATCAAATGGACATTTATGAAAATGTTGTTTTCTTTATTTACACTTTTTAAGTAGATATTTTAGGGATTTACGCTGATGGAACATTTTATTATATTAATAGAAACAATAAGTTTTTTGTGTTTTTATGGGGTTTTTTAACACATAAATACTGTACAGTGTACATTAGACAGAATTCGCTCCGAACTCTTATTCAATGCCTTACCGAATCGTTATTTTATGTTTAAAGTTACGATATAATTAAATTTGAAGTCAATGTGTACTAAAACATGTATATATTTAAAGGATGCTACTTTAACAGTAAAGTACAGCCTATATACGTTTCACAGCTGAGCACAGCTCATTGCTAAGAGGGTTTTATTAGCTCAGTTCTACTAGGGCAAGGAAGTGTCCGCCACGCCGCCCCAATGCATGTTGGCAAACTTTACATGACTTAAGAATATTTAACTACTTTAGTTCTACTTCAACTATTGTAGTATTTTACTGCGATCATTTTATAATGGTTCATTACTTATAAAAACATCTTGGGGAAAACAGCATATCAGAGAAATAAAATGATATTTAATAAAACTATGTTTACGGATTTTATCGCATTTAATTTACTTATTTTAATTTCCGACTTTTCGGGTGCTTACAGCAACCCATGGTCACAGCGGGGACTGAGATGTTTGACGTCCCGATGTCATAGATTGCCCGGCTACCTTTAGTTTTTGAATATTAATTTTTGGTTAGAACTACGCAGAATGAGCTTACAGTATCTTGAAGTCTTGCAGTGGTATACATGGGTTTGGATTTAATTTTGTAATTTTTTTATAGGATAAGGGTAACAAATGAGCACACAGTCCACCTGATGGTAATTGGTTGTTGTGGCCCATAGACATCTACATCTATCCTCGATTACGAATCAAAATGCAGATGCGTTGTCACCCGTGAGGACTTAGATGGAATGCCTCGTTTCCATGAAAAAGGGTCTCCGGTTCTCTACACTCACCATACGAAACAGAGCAGCGTTAAGCTGTTATTTTACGCTGGTATTCTGTGAGAGCGTGGTCCTTCCCCGGTCGAGCCGACCCATTCGTGCTACAACTATACCATATATATTATAGGATCCCAAGAAGATGGCAGCACCCATCCATCTTCTCTATAGAAATTAGGATGTTTTTTTAATTTCAATAGCCTCGCCTATCATCCGTGGTAGGAACCGGTGTTCTTTTGCGAGGATTTGTGGTCTATCAAATCTGATGTCACGGCGGGGACGATCTTGAACATGTTCACAGACTGCAGACTACCCAGAGCGTCAGTGCCTCACTTCAGCTATATCTTCTTTCATGCAGGTTTTAATAGATCTTTTGTTTGTCCTATGTAAGAGAGACAACATTTGCAATCAAGCTTGTACACCCCTGCATCTTGTTGTAAAAATTGCCTGATCTTCTTCGGCGGCTTGAAATACAAGATGTAGCCAACCTCGTCTGTGACTCCTCTGTCATAGGGTATTACAGCAGGCACACGCTCGACTGTGGCCAGCTTCACTCGGTCACTGTGACGTAGGCGCTGGACCCGAATCTTGTTGTCTTGCAATACTTGCTCGACGTGCTGAAGCTCGGCGGCCAGATGTTTTCTGTCACAGATCCCTTATGCTCTCTGAAACAAAGATTTTCCCACGGTAGCTAACTGTGATGGATGATGGTGATTCACCATTTAAATATCGGTTTGTATGGGTCTTTTTCTATACACAGTGTGACCAATAGTGTTATCAGGATTTCGGATGACTAAAACATAGGAAAGCTAAATAATTATTTGCTTCTAACTCCATTGTGAATTGTATTTCACAATTTATGAAATTAAGGTGGTCTAAAATGCAGTTACTTTGTCAGATGGTAAAATTGTGAAAGTGTCGTCTACGTACCGCTTGTAGAATCTTGGATTTACAGGAGCAGTAAGAAGGGCTTTCTCCTCAAAGTCCTCCATGAATATGTCGGTGACTATGGGAGATACAGGTGAGCCCATCGCCACACCGTCTACTTGCTTGTAGAACTCCTCCTTCCACAATAGATAGCCAGATGTGAGGCAGTGTTTGAGTAATACTGCATATTCTGTAGGCATGTTGTTATCTTCTAGCTTCCTGGTTACAATTGAGATGCAGTCTTCAATAGGTTTAATAGGCATGTAAATAGTGACTGAACATCAAAACTGACCATAGTTTCATTTTCAGCGAAATGTAGGTCTTTTATCTCACTAAAAAAATGGTACGAATCCTTGTGTGTGCTCTTGTTTGTCCCATGGAACGCTATGGATCACTATGGGACGTAGTGGAGCGTTTGGTTTGTGTAGTTTCGGTAACCCATACAACCTCGATGGTTTGGTACACGGTGGTATTATCGAATTTACGTCGAGGTTTAATTTTTTGGAGTAATCCTTTATTAGATCGCTAGTTGTTTTAAGCACATTGTTTGTAGGGTATGTTTTGACCATTTTGTACGTACTTTCGTCCGATAATAGTTGTTGTATTTTAAAAATATAATCTGAAGTATTCGTTACTACCGTAGCATTTACTTTATTTGCTCGGAAAATTGTGAGCTCTGTTATGTTTCAGGCATGTTATAATTCTCAAAGGGCACTGCCCCAATGATGATGTGAATGTGCTTGCGTAATTAACTCCTCTGGTCCATGCTTTATAATATAAATAAAAAATATACCTATACTAACAAGCCTTTGCTGACTTTATATTTATTTATATTATTTTACATTGATATATCTTTACGTATTGTACAACTACAGTACTAGCATAAAACTGGTTGGTTACTAATATATTTATATTTCCGAAAATACATATAAATGGTAGTTTAATAAAGTAAAAAAACATAATGTGAAGGCTTCTTCCTCTTCATCAACCTATAAAAGCTCACTGCAGGATATGGATCTCTAACATTGCGACTTATCATCGACTTGCCTTCATCGTCATACTTGACAGATCATTGACGATCGCAATAACAGAAGTTTTGCACGTTTGTCGCTGCTTCCCGTCGCCGGTCTGGTTATTTTACGTCTGGCGTTATATACTTATAGTTATTAGCTTATCTATTTGGCATAATATCCCATAGCCGCTCTACTCTTAACTCTCTACGATACCCACGGCCCATGAGACGACAAAGGGTGTTGGATGGCTCTTACGCCACCACATATTTAGTAACAAATAACAAATAAGAAATTTCAAACAAGAAATATATTATGAAAACAGATTGGTAAATAAAATCTTAATAACTCCGTCTCCGAAAACATGAATGGTAGCTTAATAAAGTAAACAACGTATGAAGTATATTTAGTATTAGTAATTAAAAAAAGTTTAGAATCGCTATTTATTACAAAAAAATTACAAAACCGTAATCAAATATTGACTAGGTACATAAATCATGATATTATGCTTCGAATTTGTTTGTATTCTATGGCAAATATATTTTAAATAGTTTACAAGGTGAATTATCAGGTGAAAGATAAAATTATAATTTGCTCAAATTAAGTTTATACGGTTGATTTATCATGTAACAGTTGGTTTCACATACATACGTAGTTTCATTTTATTATTTCCATTTAATCATCTAATTTTAACATAAATTTTGAAAGTATTTCCTAAAATAAATTAATCTGTAACTAAATTTGTTCAAATTGTTGGGTTGGTCCGACGGAGTAAATACCCTTGCACAAAATACAAACGTGAAATAACATGAAAATAGCAGCAGGATGTTGCAAATATTGTGAGTGCTGAAAACCGGAGACGCTTTTACTCGTATTCCATCTTAGTCCCCAGGGGTGACAACGTATCTAATTCTGATTCTGAACCGAAGATAAATAAAGGTGTGTTTTTGGGCCATAGAATCAATTCTTTTCTATCATCAGGTGGACTGTGCTCGTTTATTATATACATTTATTTACATTATTGAATGTTGTAAGTTCGTTATAAAACACCCAAATCTATATGACCCTGTAAACACTGCCAAAAGAAATAACCAAACTCAAATTAAATTAAATATTTAATTCTCAAAATTACAATTATTTACAACACGTCCCATACGATGGCAATTAAAATATATAATAATGTTACTAATGTAAGTTTTTTTTAAAGAAATTAAAGTCATTCTTAACTGATGGATGTTTTTATAATTTAAGTGAATTCTTTAAATATGCGTATAAATGGGTATGTATAATAATTATAGAAAATAATATGTTACAACTAGTAATGCTAAGAAATAATTTGGTTTACAGTAGCAGTTAATATTTAGTATTTAGAACAAAACTACACTCTTTTAAATTACAATACCCCTACGGGTCGTCACTTCATTACGAGGGCGACACTGAAATTTTTTAGAACTGGCCACTTGTAAACGATATAATAAAAAAATAAGTTCAAATTTTGAAAATGGAACTCTTTGCCATTATTAATATGTATGTATTTTATTAATTTGTCATTTGTTTACGATTTGCCGGCAAATTGAAAATGGTCTATGTCACGTCAGCATGAATTTAACGCGAGAAAATTCTCGTACTGTGATTTTTTATGACTCGATGTCATTTAAGTCAACAAGAAAGTTATGATAGACTTCGATTGGCCTTTCAAGATGAAGACCCGTCTCGTGCCACTGTTTACAACTGGTTTAATGAGTTTAAACGTGGTCACTAATCTCACCGATGATCTGCGTGAGGACGGCCTTCTACGGTGACGATTGAAGATAACATCAGTGTTGTGCGGCGTGTGATAGAGACTGACAAAAGAGTGACTTATGAGCAGATTTGGACAAGCTTAGGAATCCGTATGAGTCAAGTGCACAAAATCCTCCATGAACATTTAGCGGTCAGGAAGCTTTGTGCCCGCTGGATACCTCATAATTTGACAGAGGCCCAAAAACTCCGTCGTGTTGATTGATGTAGTGAAATGGTTCAAAGATTTAACCCTTTAATTCCATTGTCTATGTTTATCAAAAAAATAATACTTTCTGTTACTATATGGTACAGATATATTTAGTATAGACCAAAGAAAATTATAAAAGTAAGGCAATTACCCCCACTTATTTTTTATAGGGTTAAAGTTTTCTTTCTGTGGGGATAAAATATCCGTTTTTATAAAAGAAATATTTATTGACATATAAGAAAGAAGCGTTTTATTACCATGGAACATGTACTAGAACTTTAGATGCAAAACGATATTGTACTTGGCGCACATTTTTCGCGTACGTTGATGACATCGCCGCTGCGAACGGACAACTTTTACATGGTCATTGGCGATACCTGCAGGCTAGGCACTCTAATCTCGACTGGAACTCTACAGGCATAATCACGGGTTGGAGGCTTGTCATATGTTTGCAGGTAGATAGTAGCAACGTTTCTGCGAAAATCACAGTCCAGTTATTTTAGCAAACAGTTTTAGCACACTGTTTTCCGCGAAGTCAAAATGGTTTACTCTACCCATATTCTTGTTACATCCTGATAATAGCTGGGCAAACCACTGTAATTTTCGATCGCTTTTTATTTACATTTCCAATATGATCTACTTTTGTGACCAGACTCAATCCGTGGCAGTTAGATGCAATGGTGGTGATACTGTTGTCATGCTATTTATTTAGCTGCAATAATTTCCTAACATTTTGCTCTCGCAAATACTTTAGTAATGGTAAGCCAGTAAAAAAGTTTTACTGTCCCAATTCTTTTGGTAATCTGGAGGAGATCCAGAATAACCGCAGCTCCTAGGCCCATATCTGACTGCATCTTAAGGGCTGTCATCTCCTTTTATAAGTGTATAAAAACTTCTACGTTACAGTCTTCTTTACCACAAGTAGTAAAAAGAGCGTTTGTGTACCATCTTTTTATAGTATTTTCTTTTTATATTTTTTCTTTGGTGTAGAAACCTTGACCATTTTCTTCTACTTCCTGGTCATTTGCACAATTTTTCTCAGAGTCAGAAGGTCTACTTTGTAGTTCTACTTGGGACTGAAGCATACAATTAGGAAGATAAAGAATATTTGCCTCGTTTTCATCCCTACTGTCTTCGTCAGTTACCATACCATCATCAGGAGGAAATAAAATAATATTCCCTGGGTGCTCCCCGACTTGCAACTCCTCAGCAAACTCATCTAACGTCAACCCGTAAAACGTAAACATGCTTCAAAATACTATCCATCACTACAAAGCAATCCAAAAGAAACCAATAGTTGTGATAATAAATAATGCCCAGTGTCACCCACAGGTGACACGTCATATTTTCTGCGTTGTAATGAGTATAGTATACTTTATTTTAATTTTAAATTGCATTAATATTATAGCTAATATATTCATTTATCACGTGCAGTTAGAAAAATAACAATACTTACGATGTGGATATTTTATCTCAGCTTATATTGCAAGAAATAACACTTACTCAAAAAACTCCAAATACGCGTGAATGAATTGAATGAGGTTTAGTTAGTGTTGAAATAAAATAACAATAAATTTAATGACTGGTAGAAAAAAAAAATTAAACATCTGTCACAGGTGACACTGGGAATTGAAGAGTTAACGGAGGTGACTCAAATGCTGTGTTCGACATACTTACGGGTGACGAAATCTGAATTTATTGTTATGATCCTAAAACTAAGAGGACTTGCCGACTTTCCTTCCGAGGAGTTGCCAACTAAAGTGAAGAAAGGTCGAAGCGTGGGAAAAAGATGGTGGCGTCGTTCTTCGGTAGGACACGCAACAATTGTTTTAGAGGATCGAAAAATAGTTACTGCAGAGTGGTACACCAACTTGTCTTGAAAAAGTTCGGGAGAAACGACCTCGCAGAAGGATCCTCCTTCAGCACGACAACGCCTCGTCGCACACCGCCAAGCAAACAATCGACTACTTGGCGACGTCAGACGTGGAATTACTGGGTCACCTGCCCTATAGCCCCAACCTCGCACCTTGCGAGTTTTATTTATTTCCGAAAATAAAAGAAAACTTCGAGGAAAACGTTTTATGGACGCCGAGGAAGCAGTGGCTGCGTTTCAAAATGCCGTCGAAGGGACCTCGAAGGACGAGTGGGCAAAGTTCTTTTCTCAGTGGTTTCATGGGATGCAGCGATGTATTGATGTAAATGGACACTATTTTCAAAAGATATAATAAAACTAATAACTAATAAGTTTGTTCAGTTTTTGATTTTCTGAGAACTTTCAGTGTCACCTCGTATCTATACAAATAAATAAAATTGAAGTGTCCGTTTGTAATGTCAACATTACAGCTTTTACTAAATTCATATGAAAGTATATACGGTACTTATAACAAAAATACAGTTTTAAAATTGTTGTCTGTCTGTCTGTCTGTCTATCTATTTGTTCCGGCTAGTATCCGAAACGGCTGGATCGATTTTGACGGGACTTTCACTGGCAGATAGCTGATTTCATAAGGAGTAACTTAGGCTACTTTTATTTTAGAAAAATAATTGGCATTCCGCGCAAAAATATTAAAACCCCAAATAACATGCGGGCGAAATCGCGGAAACAGTTTTTGTAGCATGCAAATAATAATAAATAAATGAACCTCTTTCGTATAGGAGCAACGATTTTCAGATGCTTTTATACATAATGAAGGCACTACCACGTATTAAGTAAGTTGATAACAACATTTTAAGTAATTGTACCCTTAGACTTTTCTAAAAATATGTAAAACAGATTTCTAACTAATCCATTTTGTTGTAGCAAAGTTTATGACCAGAGCGCCAGAATTTATGTCTTGCCAAGTTTGCATCGTTGATATAAATCATAGATCTCGTGACAATGTTTAATGAGATAAATTCTGCAAAGCATAATATCATAATAAAACTTTATTGGAAATTAGAAATTTAAATAAATTAAGTGTTGTATTTAATACTCGTAATAACCGTAACCAAACATTTATGTTTAATAAAGTGTCCACATTTGGAATATGAAGACTAATTTAATAATGTTTTAGTCTTAAACTTAATCACCTTTATTTATTGTTAGGAATAGAATATAATAGAATGTATAGGAAATTATAATAAAGATAAATATATAAAGGATTGTAAATTTAAAAAAAAAACTGGCCTGAAAAAATTATAATAATATGTAAATCACCGCTATTCACATAAGGCACACAAAAGCGAATGTACACGTAACAGCTCATGAGTCTGAAACACTTAAATTTTGTAGGACGCGAAAAATATCAGATTGATGTTCGATGTTATACTTAGCGTAATAATCTGATAAATAGAAGAATTCGAAGACAGGCGAAGGTTGTCAGTTACTTGTGTATGGGTGGTGGATTCATCTCTTACTTTTCACTCGCTTAAAAAAATCGGAAGAGGTGTTATGTATTGCATGTTGATATTATGTTAGTAAAAATAATTATGTGTATGAGATAAGCACTAAGCAGTCCACGGAATCCGCGTAAGATGATTCTTTATTCAAAAATCCGAATTAATACCAAAACGTTAAACAAGTAACTTAAATAATTATTAACAGGTATCCTTAATTGAAATATTATTATTATTATTATTACCTTTTCTTGGTTTTCTGCTTGAAAAACTGCGATAACACATCTAGTCCAGAATTATTTTGTTCACTCTCCTACCCTGTTCTTCAATCAGCAAGGTCTACTGCATACAATAGAGTATTAGATTTGAGTAAAAATTGGTAAATTTCCTACCCATCCAAAGAATTCAAACAATTGAAGAAAATATAATTTCTTACCTTAATAAATATCTGCATGTATCAAGAAAATGTTAGCTTATTAATATCATTCTTTAATGTTCTTCTAAGCTGTGATGATTACTTAATTTTATCATGGTGATCCTGATCAGGATACTAGGATAAAGTTATTAAATTATCGTATAGCAAATTTTCAAGTCAATCGGTCGTCCACAAGTTGGTGAAAAATACATTAAAAGATTCCGTTATATAGATAGATAGATAGATACACGCGGCTAATAAAAGTGTGTTAAAAAGATATACGGCTACGGTAATCACAATAATAGCCAATCATCAATATAAAAAGCAATCGGTTTTTCTATACAATGAAATAATCAAGTCTAAATATGTAATGAATAATAATCATTGTAAGCAGTTATTGACCAAATTGTTAAAATTAACTGAAACTATGGAGAAACAGAGGCACTTTTACATTACATTCGTCAGAATAACATTGTAATAGAGTTCAGAACCGGACTCCTTTAAATCTACACATGCCAGAATGCTAAGCACACAAGCAAACTTTGTTTCCCTATCCTTATCATTATTTATCCCATGGGGGCCCATAAGGTAGATAACCTGTATATAATAGGGATAAAATGTACACTATTACAAAATAATACAAAAATAAGTCTACACATAAATTTTGTAATTTTAAAGTACAACATCCAGCAAATACACTGATTTGCATAATGGACAAAAGAAAAATAAATTTAGTGTTTTACCCATCTTCCAACATATTGTAAGTAGGGATCGAGAAAAATTGCTTCGACATCGCGTGCTGAAAACCAAAACTTACACAAGACAAATTTTGTATTGGGAAGCTCTTAAGTTGAAGACCGAAGGTTCAAATTGGATGAAGCATATTAATGAAATTGATGTAACGACACTCAAATTGAAGGGGCTTTTACAAATATGTTATGGGCGTGCCAAATTTATGCTAATAGAAACGTTCTAGCAATATATTCCTAAATAGGGAAGTTATTTACTAGTAAACATTTAGGACTCGTCACAGATGACGGTAAATTGCAATGGCAATAATTTTTTCAATGATGGGTTTATAATAAGGCACACTAGGCACTGGTCTAGGGCATCACCGCAGAGAGGTCATCGGTTATTAAGCTACTGATAAAAAATTATATGCTTTATTATGAAAAAAAAAATGCATGTTACTAGTCAATCAAAATATAAATAAATCTCTCGCTATTACAAATGCATTAAATGTATTAAGGTTTGATTTATTTTGAAAATATAATTCAAAAGAAAAGAAAAAAAAATGTGCCGGAATATGCCCGATATAATATGTTGTCATGTGCATTGCATTGGAAAAAATATTCTTAGGTTACTTTTGTTTGTCTTTTCTATATTTGTTTAATTTGGCTCACATTCTGGATGTGTCCGATCTTTCTGGCTTTTCCAATAGTCGCCTTATATGAGACTCATAGAACGAAATAGATTTAAGTATTCCATTACGTCGCCACCACATGTCCTCAAAAATATTAACCCTAGAACCCTACTGGAAGACCCCAAAGTGGTTTGTTTTCTAATTATTTCTGTTTGTATAAAACCCATAGGTTTGAGCGTCCGTGTATTTTAGTTTAGTGTTGAACGCTTTCGATTCATCAGTGCAGCGGCGACAGTCGCACTGTGTGGACGAGTCTACGAGCGACGTGGGGTATCCCAGTACCCCAGTGTAGGAAACCCGTAATTTTTTTTTGTAATGTATAATTTTTATACAGGGTATTTTTGAAACGCTCCCGAAAACGAAGACAGATGATAGTACTAAGGATACCTATGATGATGGGTTACAAATAAATTCGATCCCGAGGAAAAAAAATCATCTTTTCACAACGTTTTATTAACTTTATTCACGCTCCATCATGTTGTTACACTTAATTGAAACGATATTTCACTAAAAAAATCATGAAAATACTGAAACATAAAACCAGCAGTGAAATTTAAAAAAGAAAATCAGCTGACAATAGGGTCAATATCCTCGCGGGCGCCGAACTCTTATCTAGATCGGTACGAAACAATGCATTAGGTATACTACTCACTCTACCCTTCCCTTTCACACACACGCTGCCTCGTGTCGCCTCGCGCTGTGAAATTTACACATGCTTCAAGGACGTTACAACGTGCGCATTTGTTTTGGCGGGATTCATTAATAATTTTAGTTTTTGAGACAGTTCCGTGTTGACTATCACGAGCGATAGTTCAATTGTTTTGTTTATTAAATTATTGACGTTATTACTTGTTATTTATTAATTAATGATATTGTTCTTGTTGTTACGTTTAGTGTTTTTTGTTTTGTTTTAATAATCCAACGCGTAGGTACGTTTATAGTGCTCGTGAATACGGCAACATGTTAATGTGCCTTGGAGAATCTCATAAGGCCACGGAGGATCGGTAAGCTGTTTCATACCTAATTTTTTTTAAATAACTTAGTACTGAACTGATCTGAATAGGTACATAACTGAATACATCAGAATAATAAACATACTTACACAATGGATAAAAAAGCATGACTCTAACCTTGTTAACATTTTATTTAAGTATTTTTTTCATTAGCGGGGAATCGAACCAGTTATTTGGTTTATTGGATGGTATTTAGACACGTGTTGTAAATAATTAGGTATTGTGGTACCATCGCTAGTTGCGGGCCGCGCGAATTCGGCGTTCGCGCATACATTGACCCCTAGTCAGCTGATTGTAATTCAGTAATTTCACTGCTGGTTTTATTTTTCAGTATTTTCATTGTTTTTTTAGTGAAATATCGTTTCAATTAACTGTAGTAACATGATGGAGCGTAAATAAAGTTAAAACGTTGTGAAAAGATGATTTTTTTCCTCGGGATCGAATTTATTTGTGACCCATCATCATAGGTATCCTTAGTACTATCATCTGTCTTCGTTTTCGGGAGCGTTTCAAAAATACCCTGTATAAATACATTCATTTTTCATTTGACTATTTTAAATGATTTATTTCTTAAATTACTAAGATCATCAGAAAAATCAATTTTTTAACTATTTTTTTCAGCAATTACTGAGTTAATGGATTAATTTTATTATTAATGTTTTTCCAGATGGCTGTCAATCGAGGTTTGAATGACGAAGAGATCAATTCTATCTTAAACCACGAATCTGGTGAAGAAAAAGAGGAAGGTGTGAAAAAACAAAGTCCGTTATATAGATAGTTAGATAGATAGATACACGCGAGGCTAATAAAAGTGTGTTAAAAGATATACGGCTACGGTAATCACAATAATAGCCAATCATCTGATGAATGAAATAATCAAGTCTAAATATGTAATGAATAATAATAATTGTAAGCAGTTATTGACCAAATTGTTAAAATTAACTGAAAGTATGGAGAAACAGGGGCACTTTTACATTACATTCGTTAGAATAACATTGTAATATAGTTTAGAACCGGACTCCTTTAAATCTACACATGCCAGAATGCTAAGCACGCAAGCAAACATGCACACAAGCAAACTTTGTATCCCTATCCTTATCATTATTCTTCCTTATCTACCTTATGGGCCCCCATGGGATAAATCGTAGACTATTACAAAATAATACAATAATAAGCGTACACATAAATTTCGTAATTTTAAAGTACAAGATCCAGCAAATATACTGATTTGCATAATGGACAAAAGAAAAATAAATTGATGGTTTTACCCATCTTCCAACATATTGTAAGTAGGGATCGAGAAAAATTGCTTCGACATCGCGTGCTGAAAACCAAAACTTACACAAGACAAATTTTGTACTGGGAAGCTCTTAAGTTGAAGACCGAAGGTTCAAATTGGATGAAGCATATTAATGAAATTGATGTAACGATACTCAAATTGAAGGGGGTTTTACAAATATGTTATGGGCGTGCCAAATTTATGCTAATAGAAACGTTCTAGCAAAATATTCCTAGATAGGGAAGTTATTTACTAGTAAACATTTAGGGCTCGTCACTGATGACGGTAAATTGCAATGGCAATAATTGTTTTGATTGATGGATTTATAATAAGGCACACTAGGCACTGGTCTAGGGCACCACCGCAGAGAGGTCATCGGTTATTAAGCTAATGATAAAAATTTATATGCTTTATTATGAAAAAAAATGCATGTTACTAGTCAATTAAAATATAAATAAATCTCTCGCTATTACAAATGCATTAAATGTATTAAGGTTTGATTTATACTGAAAATATAATTCAAAAGAAAGAAAAAGAAAAATATGCCCGATATAATATGCTGTTATGTGCATTGTATTGGAAAAATACTGTTAGGGTATTTTTGTTTATCTTTTATATATTTGTTTAATTTGGCTCACATTCTGGATGTGTCCTGCGATCTTTCGGCTTTTCCAATAGTCGCCTTATATGAGACTCATAGAATGAAATAGATTTAAGTATTCCATTACGTAGCCACCACATGTCCTCAAAAATATTAACCCTAGAACCCCACCGGAAGACCCCAAAATGGTTTGTTATCTAATTATTTCTGTTTGTATAAAACCCATAGGTTTGAGCGTCCGTGTATTTTTGTTTAGTGTTGAACGCTTTCGATTCATTAGTGCAGCGGCGACAGTCGCACTGTGTGGACGTGTCTACGAGTGACGTGGGGTATCCCAGTACCCCAGTGTAGGAAACCCGTAATTTTTTTTGTAATGTATAATTTTTATATAAATACATTCATTTTTCATTTGACTATTTTAAATGATTTTATTTCTTAAATTACTAAGATCATCAGAAAAATCAATGTTTTAACTATTTTTTTCAGCAATTACTGAGTTAATGGATAAATTTTATTATTAATGTTTTTCCAGATGGCTGTCAATCGAGGTTTGATTGACGAAGAGATCAATTCTATCTTAAACCACGAATCTGGTGAAGAAAAAGAGGAAGGTGTGAAAAATCAAAATCAGTTAGCAGAATTATCTGATGATGAGCCCGATGATTTAATAGAAGATTTTCGCATAGCTGAAGACGAAGATACTGTTTTTGATACCTGTGCGGGAGCAACTACGGATACGACTTTAGACGAAGAGAATGATAGTAGTGATGATGACGTGACTTTACATGAATTATCACAAGATTTCAGAAGGAAAGGAAAAGTAAAGGTTTTGGTGGTGGCAAAAGTTCTTTATGGAAAAGGAAAAAATAATAGACATAAATGGAGTGGTAAACAACCAATTAGGCGTCGCATTGCTCAACGAAACATCATTTTGCATGTGATGGGTAACAAGGTGCAGCCAAGATATTAAGCCTATACAGGCCTATACTCTTTATTTTACTGATGAAGTGTTGGGTAGAATCGGAGAATACACAAATGCGGAGATCACAATACAGCAAAAGAACTGTAAAGGGTTTCAAGAAGAGAATAATGAAGAAGATATTGAATCATCGTCAAGCACGCCTTCATTTGTGAAATTGGTATCACTGACTGAATTAAAAGCCTTATTCGGCCTTTATTTAGCAGGCGTTTTCAAAATGAATGATATGAACACCAAGGAAGTTTTTAACAAACATTCTGGAGTGGCACTTTTTAGAGCTACAATGAGCCGTTGCAGATTTGAGTTTTTGACCAACTGTCTTCGGTTTGACGACAAAAAAACTCGTGAAGAAAGGCGTGCAAACGATCGCTCGGCTCCAATTCAAGAGATTTTTGGTCAAATTATTGTAAAGTGTAAAGAATTGTTGCACCATTGACGAACAACTACTGTCTTTTCGTGGGAGATGTCTCTTCAAAATGTATATACCTTCCAAACCGGATAAGTATGGGAATAAAATATTGATGATTTGTGATGCAAAAACCGCTTATATGTTGAAAGCTATTGTGTATGTAGGTCAGACAATTGCACCTCCAAACATATCAGTCCCTGAGTATTATGTCGATGAACTTTCAAGGCCAATAGAAAGATCTCGTCCTAATATTACAATAGACAATTGGTTTACCAGCATCCCTTTAGCCAAGAAATTACTAAAAAGGACTTGACCATGGTCGGAACGACGCGCAAAAATAAAGGTGAGATACCACAATCATTTTTAGAGTTAAGAGGTCGGGAACAAAATGATGGATGCGCTAACACTTTTATCTTATTGTCCACCTAAAAAAACTCACAAAAAGGTCGTAATGATTCTATCAACTCTCCACGGTACTCCAGATAAAAGTAGCGAAGTTCAATTGCCAGAAATTATACAGTTTTATAACAAAACGAAAGGAGGGGTGGACGTTTTCGACGCAATGGCCAAAAAATACTCTGTCCAAAGAAAAACCAAACGTTGGCCATTATGCTTATTTTACGGATTATTGAATGCAGTGGGTCCTTCTACAAGTGCTCAAGGGCAAATAATAAACCAAATATGAAGTTTAGACGCACTTTCTTAAAAAAATTAGGCTCAGAGCTCATTGGTGAACATTTGGAGGAACGTTACCTAAGACCAAATTTGAGGAGGGATATGAAAGAGACCATAGCAGCGATTCTCCAAAAAACACCAGATTTGCCTAGGTCTGTTCCTGTGCAGCAGACACCAAGACGTTGTGGCTTTTGTCCAAGATCTAAAGACCGAAAAAGCAAACCGATGTGCCATAAGTGTAAAATACCCATTTGTTCAGATCATCAGATTAAAGTTCGTGAAAAATGCTCAAATTAACACTAAGATTTTATTTTAAGACTGATTTGTTAAAAGAAGTTCCTATTATTTGATAATAAAAAATATTTTCTTACATTAGTTTTTATTTAAAAAAATTACACACCATTTTGTATGGGGTACTCCAGGACCCCAGTGTAGGAATAACTAGTGCCCAGAATAGAGTAGAGTTCTAGGGTTTAGTTTATTGAAGTATACTAACCCGCCTTTAACCTTGCAGAATTTTTAATTTTTTTTTTAATTTTAAAATCCTATATGTATTTTAGTAGTATGAAAGTTTTGAGAATATTGTTTAAAATTTGGTGCAAAGTTACCACACACTACCTAAAAGTGGCTTGATAGTGGAAACAGCAAACGAATAAAGAGACGTAATAAAAACGTTTCCCAAGCCGTAATTTAAAATTGTGACTGATGTGTGATGTCTTTTAGTTCATGTCCTATAAATTTTTTCAACAATTTCCCGACATTTAGATATACTTTAGAAGCAACGGTGTACTTGTGTAGTCATGTAATTATAGCTTTCTTTACAGGTATTTTGAAATTAAGACTTATTTGTTAGCGTATTTATATCAAAATTTTATGAGAATTTAAAATTAGAACAAAACTAATGTTTATGTAGTTTATAATTTGTTTTTTTTAGTTGAAAATTATATAAGTGTAGTAAAACATCATATTATTTTTATAAAATGTATAAGTTTTCATTTCACAAAGATAGATCGAGTGTTATATTAATAGTGGTTATGTATATATTTTTTTTAACATTAAGTTGACTATAATTTCTATGTACTTTGTTTTCTTACATTTTTATGTACTTTACTTTCTTACTTCATAATAATGAAAATTTTCTTATCATTCGGGTTTCAAAGCCTGCTATAAAGTTTCATTATCTTCCTTAAGAGAATCAGGCAGCCAATGCCAAAACTGCCAAATATAATAAGCTTCTATCGATAAGTAAGAATCCTTCGCTTCACACTGATTCATCGAAAAAGTACTAAAATCAAAGATAACTTGTCTTTGATTTGAGTAGTTTTTCGAAAATATAGTCAACTTAATGTAATACAGTATATTTATTTAAAAAATAATAATAATAATAACCACTATTAATATAACACTCGATCTATCTTTGTGAAATGTGAAAACTTAAACATTTTAAAAAAATCATTATATTATAATATGATGTTTTACTACACTTATATAATTTTAAACTAAAAAAATAATTTATAAACTACATAAACATTAATGTTAAATGTTCGGATTCATAAAATTTCTTGTAAAATGAGAATTGAAAAATGAGTCGATGCCAAGCTGAAAAAATATTTACTCTGAAGCCCAAATTTACGCAACCATTTATTGTTGTAATTTACTTCAAAGTGATTCAATCTTTTCGTGGGCGATGTCTCTTCAAAATGTATATACCTTCCAAACCGGATAAGTATGGGAATAAAATATTAATGATTTGTGATGCAAAACCACTTATATTTTGAGAGCTATTGTGTATGTAGGTCAGACAAATGCACCTCCAAACATATTAGTTCCTGAGTATTATGTCGATGAATTTTCAAGGCCAATAGAAAGATCTCGTCCTAATATTACAATGGACAATTGGTTCACCAGCATCCCTTTAGCCAAGAAATTACCACAAAGGACTTGAACATGGTCGGAACGACACGCAAAAATAAAGGTGAGATACCACAATCATTTTAGAGTTAAGAGGTCGGGAACAAAATACTGCTACGTTTGCATACGATGGAGCGCTAACACTTTTATCTTATTGTCCACCTAAAAAACCCAGAAAAGGTCGTAATGATGCTGTCAACTCTTCACGGTACTCCAGATAAAAGCAGCAAAGTTCAATTGCCAGAAATTATACAGTTTTATAACAAAACAAAAGGAGGGTGGACGTTTTCAAGTAATGGCCAAAAATACTCTGTCCACAGAAAAACCAAACGTTGGCCATTTTGCTTATTTTACGCATTATTGAATGCAGTGGGTCCTCTACAAGTACTTACGGACAAATAATAAACCAAATATGAAGTTTAGACGCTTTTTCTTAAAAAATTAGGCTAAGAGCTCATTGGTGAACATTTGGAGGAACGTTACTTAAGATCAAATTTGAGGAGGGATATGAAAGAGACCATTGCAGCGATTCTCAAAATACACCAGATTTGCTAGGTCTGTTCCTGTACAGCAGACACCAAGACGTTGTGGCTTTTGTCCAAGATCTAAAGACCGAAAAAGCAAAACGATGTGCCTTAAGTGTAAAATACCCATTTGTTCGGATCATCAGATTAAAGTTTGTGAAAAATAAATTAACACACTAATTTTAAGACTGATTTGTTAAGGACGAGTTTGCAAAATTGATAGGTATAGATTCGAACTATTACATTGACACGGGTCACACACAAGTGTACGCACGGTTAGCTGCAGGTGTGAATCGTAATCAAGTAAAACATTTTGATAATTTGAAAGATTGATTTTTTTTCATTTCTTATACCTACAAAAATATATTACATACGAAATACGAATAGCTGCTCCAGAGACTGCTAGGCACTAGAAGCCCACTACTAGCAGTGAGATGGTGGCTGTGGACTTTGGGCTGGTTTTGTTAGTTATGATAAGACTTTAGCTTCGGACTTGGTGAAGTGACTTGAAGGTATACTTCGGTGTCAGCTACTGGAACCCTCGACGAGTAGTACTAGGTGTGCTGAGTTTGGGCTCGTTTTGTTAGTTACGACGAGAACTAACCTCCGGGCTTGATGGAGAGACCTTATGGTGTACTTTGGTGACTACTACTGGAACTGCTGAACGTATAGAACTAGATGTGCCGAGTTAGGGCTCGTTTTGTTAGTTACGATGAAACCTAACCTCCGGGCTTGGTGAGAGACCGGTTGGTGTACTTTGGTGACTACTGCTGGAATTCCTGGACGAGTAGAACTAGGTGTGCCGAGTTTGGGCTCGTTTTGTTAGTTATTATGAGACCTAACCTCCAGGCTTGATGGAGAGACTTGATGGTGTACTTCGGTGACTACTGCTGGAATTCCTAAACGAGTAGAACTAGGTGTGCCGAGTTTGGGCTCGTTTTGTTAGTTATTATGAGACCTAACCTCCAAACTTGATGGAGAGACTTGATGGTGTACTTTGGTGACTACTGCTGGGATTCCTGGACGATTAGAACTAGGTGTGCTGAGTTTGGGCTCGTTTTGTTAGTTATGATTAGACCCAACCTCCGGGCTTGATGGAGAGACCTGATAGTCTACGTCGGTGACAACTACTGGAACTCCTCGACGAGTAGTACAGGTGTGCCAAGTTTGGGCTCGTTTTGTTAGTTATTATGAGACCTAACCTCCAGGCTTGATGAGAGACTTGATGGTACTTCGGTGACTACTGTTGGAATTCCTAGACGAGTATAACAAGGTGTGCTGAGTTTGGGCTCGTTTTGTTAGTTATTATGAGACCTAACCTCCAAACTTGATGGAGAGACTTGATGGTGTACTTTGGTGACTACTGCTGGGATTCCTGGACGATTAGAACTAGTGTGCTGAGTTTGGGCTCGTTTTGTTAGTTATGATTAGACCTAACCTCCGGCTTGATGGAGAGACCTGATGGTCTACGTCGGTGACAACTACTGGAACTCCTCGACGAGTAGTACAGGTGTGCCGAGTTTGGGCTCGTTTTGTTAGATATTATGAGACCTAACCTCCAGGCTTGATGAGAGACTTGATGGTGTACTTCGGTGACTACTGTTGGAATTCCTAGACGAGTATAACTAGGTGTGCTGAGTTTGGGCTCGTTTTGTTAGTTATGATAAGAACTTACCCCGGACTTGATAGAGTGACAGACACACCTAGTTCTACTCTTCCAGGAGTTCCAGAAGTAGTCACCAAAGTACACCATCAGGTCTGTCCATCAAGCCCTGAGGTTAGGTTTCATCATAACCAACAAAATGAACCCAAACTCGGCACACCTACTTCTACTCGTCCAGGAGTTCCAGTAGTAGTCACCGAAGTACACCATCAGGTCACTCTGTCAAGTCCGGTGGTAAGGTCTAATCATAACTAACAAAACGAGCCCAAACTCGGCACACCTAGTTCTACTCGTCCAGGAGTTCCAGTAGTAGTCACCGTAGTACACATCATGTCACTCCATCAAGTCCGGGGTAAGGTCTAATCATAACTAGCAAAACGAGCCCAAATTTGGCACATCTAGTTCTACACGTCTAGGAGTTCCAGTAGCAGTCACCGATGTACACTTTCAGATCACTCCATAAAGTCCAAGACGAATAGGCATTTATATATAAATCCCACTTACTTTTAGCGAAATGAAATAATATAATAAAATGTGTGATTATAAAAATAACAATATTATTTTGCCTTGTCAAGTACCTATGTATCAAATTCGAATATTTTGTGTATGTACAGCGATCTTTTCAGCTGCTGCAATCAGGCAGGCGATACAGTATCCACTCAAGACGGCGGCCGAGCGCGGACTGTGGTTTCATCGAAATTTTGTACAACAAATCAAAACAGGCACCAAAAATAAAATAACCCTTATCCATCCATTATAATTCATCCATATTAGCAAAATATGTGAAAAATAAGCATCAGTTTTATTTTTTACGACTATTTGTGACATTTTGATAAAAGTAAACACCAATATTTTTATTGAATATGTTTGCCTACTTATAGTATTTTTAGAAATCTTAATATATGTTGATAATAGAACAAAAATGTACTAAACATGAGCCGGTATCGTTAATTTTGTAGAAAATGGCTAGGAAGATCGTTTTACAATATAAAAACTATTACTTTCAACAAAAAGTTACCACCATTTGAAGATGAAGAACCATTCTATACGTGGTAGCTATTAGCTATGTTTGATTTGGTTTAGTTTTGTCACAAATGTACCGAAAAACAGCATAATTTTGCCCCATTTGCAAACGCACCCTTAAAAGTTCCTATTATTTGATAATAAAAATATTTTCATACATTGGTTTTATTTAAAAATTACACACCATATTGTATGGTACTCCAGGACCCTAGTGTAGGAATAACTAGTGCCCAGAATAGAGTAGATTTCTAGGGTTTAGTTTATTGAAGTATACGCCTTTAACCTTGCAGACTTTTTAATTTTTTTAATTTAAAATCCTATATAATATGTGTGTATTTTGTAGTATGAAAGTTTTGAGAATATTGTTTAAAATTTGGTGCAAATTTTACCACACACTACCTAAAAGTGGCTTGATAGTGGAAACAGCAAACGAATAAAGAGACGTAATAAAAACGTTTCCCAAGCCGTAATTTAAAATTGTGCCTGATGTGTGATGTCTTTTAGTTAATGTCCTATAAATTTTTTCAACAATTTCCCGACATTCAGATATACTTTAGAAGCAACGGTGTACTTGTGTAGTCATCTAAGCTTTCTTTACAGGTATTTTGAAATTAAGACTTATTTGTTAGCGTATTTATATCAAAATTTTATGAGAATTTAAAATTAGAACAAAACTAATGTTTATGTAGTTTATAAATTATTTTTTTAGTTGAAAATTATATAAGTGTAGTAAAACATCATATTATAATATAATGATTATTTTTATAAAATGTATAAGTTTTTACATTTCACAAAGATAGATCGAGTGTTATCCCGTCACCTGGTGGCGGCCATTTTGCGAGAACGTCACGTCTGCTACGGCCTTATCAGGTAATCCACGCGATATCGGCGCGTGGGGATTAAATGAGTAATTTCTCTAAAATATTGTATGGAAGCTATGTATAAAACTTATGTCATTTGAATTGTTATATTATTTGCTATTACTGTGTAGATATCAAGTTGAATACAACTTAAGAGATTTTATTAATCTAATTTCAAAGTTAGGCAACCGAATTTTTAATAGTATTCTGTACATAATTCGTGGAAAGAATCAAGATGCCGATCACTCACTCGCAAGGAAGGACAGCCAAGGCGTGGAACGTCGATCTGGGAGGAGACTCATCGGATAATGCCGCCGCCATCCACCTCTAGATGCCGCTACGCTCGTTGTCGACAATAGAGGGCGCTGAGACGCCATGTGCCCCTCCCGAAAGCGGGGGGGTACCCCTGCCCGTGCCTATAATACATAGGATCAAATAAAAGCAACGAGGACATTCAACGTGCATCGTCGCCGACCGCCCGGGAAGACACCCGCGCTGAAGAGCCACCAAAGGGCCACACCGCTAACAGTACGAAAACTATAATGACACTCCCATGCTTGAGCGGATTACACACCGAGTGGCTTTCATTGCGTGCCATCTACGAGACAACACGAGGCTACTTCAATCATATTGAAAATACAGCAAGACTAAGAAGAAGTCTACGAGGAAGAGCCTTAGAAACAGTCAAACAAGGTCAGGGGAGGCGTCGTCACACTTCTAGCACTTAAGAGAGATTATTTCATTACCTCATCAACGCAGAGCTTCCACGACACTTCACCAACTAGCTGCCAAACTCTCTACGCGCCCAGTGGTATAGAATCTACACCAAGAAATACGACTCCAGACTGGTCTCGGCTTCAGCGATTTTATCAACGAACAAGCTCGCTTCTGCAGTGCATTTGCACCTCCAGAAATTATCAACGAAGCGCAAAGCAACTGCCATCCAGTACATAGAACACACGCAGCTCCTACCAAACCGTCTCTAAGATGCAGAGTGTGCTAAAAAGAAGGTCACTACGGATCCAATTGCAACAAATTTAAAGAAGCAGACAAAAGATGGGAACTCGCAAAGAAAAATAATTTATGTTTCCACTGCCAACGCTCCAGAAATCAAACACACAGATGCAAGACCATCTCGTGTGGAATAAAAGGATGCACCACGACACAGAACTGACCTCTCCCTGTGATAAAAAGGAGAAGACAGAGGTTATAGAAAAGGAACCACAAGAAACCGTGGCCAACTCATTCGCTGTATCGAAGCATCAAGCCTACCTAAAAATAATTCCAGTACGAATAATTTACCGACCGATTTTTGGACCGTTGGGAGAAGTAAACACACACACCTTGCTGGACGATTCTCATAAATGGATGAAGAGATCGTCAAACATATTGAAGCTACAGGGTGATTTGACCCCTTCAAGATCATCACTATCTGGAACACTACTCTCGATTTGCCGGGGTCCCAAAGAGTCAAAGTTACGCTGAAGAATCTCCACAGCTCCACAGGTACCGTTCAGAGCACGCACGGTTACAAGCCTGAACTTGGGGCCACAGACTGTGTGTGCAGCAGACATAGCAAAGTGCAATCACTTAGAAGACCTAAAGGAGCAGCTGACATATGACTCCGGTAAGCCGAGGATTCAGATAGTACAGGACAATTGGAGACTTCTGCTAGCCACTCAAGTCCGCAGAGGTCCGCAGAGGTCCGCCGTACCAACCGATAGCCTCGCTAACCGAACTAGGATGGGTGCTACACGGGGCACACACCAAAGTCCACGAGCGAGGAGAGGATAGAAGATCAACTCCGAGAATATTTCGCGCTAGAATCTCTCATCATCAACCCGAGAAGACCAGACTCCGATCCAGAGAAGAAAGCTGAAAACATACTTAATAGCAGCACCCGTCAGCTAGAAGACGGGCACATTGAAACCGCACTTCTCTGGAAGAAAAAGGATGTCGAGATGCCAGGCAATTATGAAACAGCAATCAAGAGGATCGCTTCCATCGAAAAGAAATTAGATCGAAACGCAGATCTAAAACAGAAATATAGTGAACAAATGAATTCCCTAGTACAAAAGGGATACGCCGAGATAGCGCCGAAAACTAGCACACCAGGAAAGACATGGTACCTGCCCCACTTCAACGTCCACAACTCGATGAAGCCAGAGAAGTTTCGAGTAGTGCGAGATACCGCAACCAAAACAAAGGGGGTGGCATTGAAAGACTTCCTGCTCTCTGGTCCAGATCTACTGCAGTCACTACCAGGTGTCATGATGCGTTTTCGCCGCCATAGTATCGCTGTCTCCGCGGACATAGCCGAAATGTTCATGCAAGTGAAAGTCAGACCCGAAGACAGAGGCGCCCTAAGATATCTCTGGAGAGGGATCGACGTGATGAAGCTCCACAAGAATATAGAATGACTTCGATCATCTTCGGTACAGCTAGTTCACCCTGCATAGCCATATTCGCCAAGAACTGGAACGCTAAGAAACATATAGAAGAGTATCCAGCCGTAAAGCCATCGTCCAAAACCACTACATGGAAGACTATCTCGACAGTTTCCAGTCCCTGGAAGAGGCAACGCAAATATCGAAGGAAGTATGACATACACAGAAAGGCCCACTTCAACTTAAGAAAATGGGTTTCACCAGAAGTTATAAAAGAAGTCAACGTGGGCAACAAGGAACCGAGGAGAAGATACTGGATTGATCTGGAAACCGAGTACCGACCAGTTGAGCTTCAACCTCAAGCTCGCTCGACTTCCAATCGATTGGCTGCATAAGACACCGACCAAGAGGAAGCACTCAAAATAATAAGGTCGCCCATGATAGCCGCCTACGACCGCTCCAAATAGAATTGAAAGACGGGATCGTCGCTCTACGAAGTCGCATAGCCGCCGTGAAGGGAGTCACAGAAGACATGATAGGGCTACCTATATTGGACGGCGATCATCACATCACGCAACTTTACATCGACTAGACGCATCGTAGCCTGCATTATTGCGGAACCGAACCTACCATCAATGAGGTTTGACAGCACTACTGGATGATCCGACTTCAACCAACCACGAAAAAGATAGTGAACCAATGCATAAAGTGTCGCATTAGAAAAGCGCAAACATTAGCGCCAGCCGCCGGTGATCATCCCGGCACACGTCTCGCTCATCAACAGAGGCTGTTCACGTCGGAACTTCAAAACCGGCGGGAGCCTCATGGACGAGGCCCCAATCTCCAGGTGGTCGATCCAATCCTCATAGCCGACGGCCAATTACCTCGTAACACCTGGCCACGAGGAAGGGTGGAAGCAATATACCCCGGTGCGGGTGGACAGATCCGCACTGTGGAGGTACGCACCGCAAATGGCATAATTAAAATTCCAACCAGGAAGCTCGTGCCGCTGCCGAATTAGATGCAACGTCGCTCACCGGGATGGATGCAGCACCGCTGAAAGAATATCATCGCGACGCTGCACTGTAGGAGAGATGTTCGTGACGGCAAAAAGTGATTGAAAAAATAGTGATCAAAAAACAATATTAAAATTGTAATTTGGAAAAGTATTATTGACAAACCTAAGTGAAAGGTGCAATAGTTGCGGAACCGAACCTACCATCAATGAGGTTTGACAGCCCTACTGGATGATCCGACTTTAACCAACCACGAAAAAGATAGTGAGCCAATGCATAAAGTGTCGCATTAGAAAAGCGCAAAATTTTGCGCCAGCCACCGGTGATCATCCCGGCACACGTCTCGCTCATCAACAGAGGCTGTTCACGTCGGAACTTCAAAACCGGCGGGAGCCTCATGGACGAGGCCCCAATCTACTGGAGGTCAATGACACCCGACGGGACGGTATATGTGAGCCTCAACATGGATAAGGCGTAGGTAGTTCTGCTCAAAATGACGTCTATACCTCGCCCCGAGTTACAAGCCGCCGTCATCCAGGAGCATCGCGTGAAGCCCAAAGCCGTCACCTATTGGAATGACAGCAAAACAGTCCTCACATGGATAAAAAAAAACACGCGTGAGTGTTGTGGAATACTCGGTTGGAACGAAGTTCCTTTCTTAGTATATTGTTATTGATAAACGTATTATATTATTGATTAACAAATACAAATAAATGAATTTGTACCAGCGTCTATTAAAATGAAGCGTCATTTAAAATAATATTTCTTTCATGGCAAGATATTTTTTATACATGGTAGAGCCATGCTGTAGCTATAATAGTAGTATAGTTGTAGCACGAATGGGTCGGCTTGACCGGGGAAGGGCCACGCTCTCACAGGATACCAGCGTAAAATAGCAGCTTAACGCTGCTATGTTTCGTATGGTGAGTGTAGAGAACCGCAGACTCTTTTTACTGGAAACGAGGCATTCCATCTTAGTCTTCACGGTGACAACGCATCTGCATTTTGATTCGTTATCGAGGATAGATGTAGATGTCTATGCCACAGCAACCACTTACCATCAGATGAACTGTGTGTTTTATGACCCACATCCTATAAAAGTGAGGGACATGGATATTATTCCATCTCGCTCGCACTATAGAAAGGGGGTCATGACGGAAAAATCTATCTACGTTGTGTACGATAAGGAACTTCGTTCCAAAAAGGCTCCAGAACTTACAAACCTTTCGTCGCCCAACGAATAGCAGCAATTGAGGAACACAGTAAAGTGGAAAACTGGCGCTGGGTAGCTAACAAATTAAACATAGCTGACATCGCCACGAGGACGTACCACCGAACTTCAACTCAAACCACGAGTGGAACAACGGTCCATCATTTCTGTATAAAGAAACGTCAGCATGGCAGACCGAAAGATCCACGTCGTCGGAACCTACTGGCGAGGAAAGATCCTTGACTTGACAGTTCCAAGAAGCCGTCCCCGATCCAGTCAAGTTTTCTAGATGGGAACGCTTATTGCGAGCTACGGCCAGAGTGCTACAACACATTACATTCTGTCGCAAAACCACACATAGAACCTTCTACAAGGGACTAGATGAAATAAAGAACAAGATCGCGACTGGAGGAAATCGACAATATTCACGACACCTCGCGCACTCCCAGTCGAGTGAAAAATATAGATGTCAAAAAATACATCACACTCTAGGCCGAATTCATACGAGGGTGACAATTAAAGTTCTTTGAAAATCAAAAACTGAACAAGCTAGCAAGTTATTAGTTTTATTATATCTTTTCAAAATAGTGTCCATTTACATCAATATATCGCTGCATCCGATGGAACCACTGAGAAAAGCACTTTGCCCACTCGTCCTTAGGGTCTCTTCGACGGCATTTTGAAACGTAGCCACTGCCTCTCGGCGTCCATAAAACGTTTTCTCGAAGTTTTTCTTTTATTTTCGGAAATAAATAAAAATCGCAAGGTGCAAGGTCGGGGCTATAGGGCGGGTGACCCAGTAATTCCACATCTGACGTCGCCAAGTAGTCGATTGTTTGCTTGGCGGTGTGCGACGAGCGTTTTCGTGGTGAAGGAGAATCCTACTACGTGGTCGGTTCTCCTGAAGTTTTTCAAGACAAGTTAGTGTACCACTCTGCAGTAACTGTTTTTTGATCCTCTAAAACAATTGTTGCGGGTCCTTCCGAAGAACGAGGCCACCATCTTTTTTTCCACGCTTCGACCTCTCTTCACTTTAGTTGGCAACTCCTCGGAAGGAAACACCCAGACCGCAGACTTTCTCTTTGTTTCAAGATCATAACAATAAATCCAGGTTTCGTCACCCGTAAGTATGTCGAACACAGCATTTGAGTCACCTCCGTTAAATCTATGAACCATTTCACGACACCAATCAACACGACGGAGTTTTTGGACCTCTGTCAAATTATGAGGCATCCACAGGGCACAAAGCTTCATGACCGCTAAATGTTCATGGAGGATTTTGTGCACTTAACTCATACCAATGCCTAAGCTTGTCCGAACCTGCTGATAAATCACTCTTTTGTCAGTCTCTATCATACGCCGCACAACACTGATGTTATCTTCAGTCGTCGCCGTAAAAGGCCGTCCCTCACGCAGATCATCGGTGAGATTAGTGCGACCACGTTTAAACTCATTAAACTAGTTGTAAACAGTGGCACGAGATGGGGATTTATCGTGAAAGGCCAATCGAAGTCTATCATAACTTTCTTGTTGACTTAAATGACATCGAAAGTCAAAAAAAAATATTGTACGAAATTTTTCTCGCGTTAAATTCATGCTGACGTGACACAGATAATTTTCAATTTGCGGCCAAATCGTAAACAAATGACAAATTAATAAAAAAACATACACAATAATTTTGGCAAAGAGTTCCATTTTCAAAATTTGAACTTATTTTTTTATTATATCGTTTACAAGCGGCCAGTTCTAAAAACTTTCAGTGTCGCCCTCGTAAGAGAGGTTGAATTCATAAGAGAGCCAGAAATGCTCCTAATACGTGTCATTCAAAAAGACTCCTTCAAATAAGAGATAGCCGATTTCCGTAAGGATAATAGTGCCGCCCATGACAGCCGCCTACGACCGCTCCAAATAGAATTGAAAGACGGGATCGTCGCTCTACGAAGTCGATTAGCCGCCGTGAAGGGAGTCACAGAAGACATGATGGGGGTACCTATATTGGACGGCGATCATCAAATCACGCAACTTTACATCGACTGGAAGCATCGTAGCCTGCATCATTGCGGAACCGAACCTACCATCAATGAGGTTTAACAGCACTACTAGATGATCCGACTTCAACCAACCACGAAAAAGATAGTGAGCCAATGCATAAAGTGTCACAAGAGGGCTATGCTCAGCTATATTATCTCTGCATAATAAGCTTGCAAATGAGGATATCCGAAGTAGAACCAGAGTGACCGACATAGCCCAACGGATTAGTAAGCTCACTTCAGCTTACTAATGCAATGCAATGGACCGGCCATATATCTCGAAGAACCGACAACCGATGGGGATAAAAGGTTCTTGAGTGGCAGCCTCATACCGGAAGGCGAAGTGTAGAGCGACCCTTCACTAGATGGAGTGACGACCCGGTAAGACATGCAGGAAGTCGATGGATGCAGGTGGCTCACGATCGTGCTGTGCGTGTGGTATTCCTTTGGGGAGGCCTATGTTCAGCAGTGGACTTGTAAAGGGCTGTAATGATGTTGATGATGATTCGCGGTTGACGGAACGCACGTATTCGCGCTTAGCTCGGAATCCTTTCAAACAATTCTTAAGTATACGAGCTTACGTGAATAGGACAGTTTTATTTTAGGGTAACAAAGCCGTAATCGATATTACGCTTAGAAATTAAGACAATCACATTGCTTAATCAATCAAACAGCTTTTATTTGTAAATAATTAATTTATATGAATTACAACATTTAAAATATTGCGACAAAAAAGACTTTCAAACGTTTACTGAAATTAATAATTATATTTCATCAGGTTTAAAAATTATTAAGCTACCCAAGCAGCATGCATGCTGTATACGAGCTGTATTGAAGTTCATTTTTATACTAAAGGCTGTATTTTCTGGATGTATAAAAGCTGTATAAGCGCTTATACAGTTCTTATAAGTAAAAATTGGCACAAATTATGTAGCTTTATATGTTAGTAGCATTGTACAGTAGCTGTACAAGCATAAAAGAGGCTGTATAACTGCTGTATTACAACTGTTATTTGGTGTACAAGGAAACTATTACACTACAGATATTGTCTTATAAGTAACTTATAAAGACAAACGTTCTAAATTTGTTTTTGAATGGGATTACAAATGAATATAAAACAAAAAGGAATTGCATGATAGCGACATTTAATGTACATATATTTAACATATTAATATTATATTCGGATTCGAGTTGAGTTTTGACGATGATAATTGGTGAATTGAACGTGCAAAATTAGATTTACGGTAAACTTGTATATGTTTTCTAACGAAAAATTGCCGCGCCAGTAAAATAACAATATTATACAAGGACAAAATACTAAATACGGTAACTAAATATCGGTTGTATAGGTTACAATAAAAAAAATATTAAATTAATGGATATGATGGCACATTGGGGCACAGTGATCATTAGTCAAACTGAAATAATGATATAGGCTAAGACTAATGTCTAATATTCCCAAATTTATATTTTTAATTTTGTTTTCATGGATCTTAAAATGGCGACAATTTGCTAAATAGTCTAAACGCTATTACGAGCAGTTCAAAAGTTTAAATTAAATTCATTTATTGTTGAATTCTCTGGGCAAAATCGCTAAGCACTGCAGTAAATCACACATATTATATTTTCTTTCGAAAGTATAATAGATTTTGACAATCTACATTATGATTGTAAATCTATTGGCATGGTAGACGCTAAAGTTTGATTGAACGTTGCCTCAGAAAGAACTTTTTCACCTTAGGGAAAGTGATTTACATATGTATGTATACTTTTATACGCGTATACAATTTGAACTTGGATGCTCGGAATCTGAATAAAAATTTGTAATCGTAAAACTTTTCTTTTTTAGATTAAGACTGAATGTGTAAAATGTTATTTTTACTAAGATGTTACTTTACTTTACTAGAATAAAAAACGAGGAACATAATTTTCGGTGCACTATATAGGTGATTAGTGCAGGTAACAAATCTAACACTAAACGTACTCTTAGGCAGATAAGGAAGTAAATTATTTTAATATTTCCATATGTATAAGTTGCTACACCGTGTGGTGGCAGTGGTAGAATATCCACTACCCCATATTGTTCCGTGTGTGTCGTAAGTGGCGACAGAGGGAAACTGAAACAGGAGATGGGCAGCAGCATTTTTTTGATAGCAACTCAAAATAATAATATACTACGGTTGCCAACCCATATGCTAAGCAAGGCAACTATGGCAAAATCCATATGAAGCAATCTATGGGGGAGGCCTATGTTCAGCAGAATACTTTTACTTTTAAGTAAGTAATATAAATAGTTTCATATTTATGGAAACTATTGTCGTGTTTGTCTTTCGTCGCTTGAAGTAGTCAAAATTAGACATATCATTTTTGAAGCTATTGAAAATATGTTTTATTCCTCATTTCCAATTATATAACTAACATGTCTTGACAGAAGTAAATGTCCATACAATCTTCATCATTCATCATTACAACTCTTCACAAGTCCACTGCCGAAAACAATGCTAAACCATCGATTTCCTGCATCTCTTACCAAGTTGTCACTCTATCTAGTTGAGGCCGTCCTACCTTCGCTTACCGGTACGGGGCAGCCATTCGAAAACCCTTATTCCCCATCGGTTGTCAGTTCCTTGAGCTATATGGCCGGTTCATTGCCACATCAGTTTACTGATCCATGTACAATCAATCATTACAATCTCACCACTTTTAATTTATGATGAACTCAGTGATGGAGCATCATGCAATCAATCATGCGCTAGTTACTGTTTATTGATTACGTAACCTCTATAGGTAGATTCCCAAAAATTCTCAGGGATCTTTCACTAAGTTTCTTCAGCAACAAATTAATTAATAAAATATGGATAGAAGAAATCAATATTTTTATTCAATATTTTTAGAACAATAGTTTTTTTTTTAGAATGAGGGTGACAAACGAGCACACAGTCCACCTGATGGTAAGTGGATGTTGTGGCCCATAGATATCTAAATCTATCCTCGATTATGAATCGAGATGCAGATGCGGTGTCACCCGTGAGGACTAAGATGGATTGCCCCGTTTCCAGTAAAAAGGGTCTCTGGTTCTCTACACTCACCATACGAAACACAACAGCATTAAGCTGCTATTTAACGTTGCTATTATGTGAGAGCTTGATCCTTCCCCGGTCGAGCTGACAAACTTGTACTACAACTATACAATTAATATAGCTGCAGCATGGCTCTATTTTAAATTCATGTATTACATAATATTAGTATAGATATGCATAATTTCAGATTTTGTTTTACCTTTTAAATAATGTGGTCCCTTTCGTAATGTATTCGCAGCTATTAAGGCACTGTCCGCACTGTGATATTTCACCGCACGGTTTTTTCCCCACAATTCTGTAACACATGGAATCTTATAGGAGTAGCCGCACTGGCGCTTAAAAATTCACGCGGTAAAAATATATGTTTTGATGAACGCGATGCGGTGCGGATTTATTTCCGCGCGAATCTTTTGTACACTATAAAGTAGTTATGGCCAAATAACGACCAACTAGTTGTAGTAAATTAACAAGTGTTTTTTTAGTCACTCTGTAATGTCCGAAAACTTTTACGGCCTTGAGAGCTATGAAAGGATTTTTCTACATAAAACATCAGGAGCTACGAAAATACAGTTTAAATATTTTAGGATATTACAGAATGACTATAAAATAATTCGATAATTTACTACAACTAGATGGGCGAAACGCGTGAATTTTATTTCGCAATGCGGCCATAACCATAACTACTTTATACTAGTACTACAAAACATTCGCGCGGAAATAAATCCGCACCTCATCGCGTTCAATTTGCATCAAATCACAGATTTTTTCTACGTGAATTTTTAACCGCCAGTGCGGCTACTCCTATAAGATTCAATGTGTTACAGAATAACGAGAAATAAATCGCGCGGTCAAATATCGCAGTGCAGACAGGGCCTACTGGCGTGAATCATTATATCGCAATAGTAGTAGTAGAATTCCCGCTTTTGATGATAAAACTCGGTTTTTACGATTATTATATCGCCTACGGTTAGTTTTGGGTTCTTTTTTATACTATCGTCAAAATTTTTATATAGGAAAATAAGATAATTTTAAAATAATGCCGTTTAGAACTTTGTGTTAGCACTAATGTTTAAATGGCTAGAAAATGTCCATACTTAGAACATTATTGTTGAGGAAGATTACAATGATGCTTGCTAAGCATAATTCACCAATGTTTTTAACTCTTTTCATTATTTAGTATATGTAATATTAATTATTTAAATTATTAATAGGTACATAAGTACATTGTTCGATAATTTACTGTAAGAAGAAAAAAATTATGTTATAGAATAAAAAATACATCCCACAGCCGGGGATAAGTCTTTCCTTTATGATTATCGAACTCTCTCTCTTTTTCTACTCTCTCTTCTCCTAATAATAATCGGTAGCGCCATTGAGCGTTGCGTCACATCATGTTCTTATATTTCTCAGGCATACGGTTTTCCTTCCGATATTTTCTTTCACTACCGAGAACGTGGTAAATCAGCACTTAAATTGTAGTTAACAATAACAGTGGTACCGATGGTATCTGAATTCTGTTTGCTCGCATTTTTTCTCTCAATTTAATATTTCTGAGATAGGAATTCGAAATTATATTTGAAAATATATAGATCGCTCTATTTTATGTAGCGGCCTTTTATTTAATTATTTTTATTTTTTTATTTTTTTATTTTTATTTATTCACAAAATCCACAGCTTGTAACAATTTATTTACACTCAAAACTTATAAAATAGGTCTTGAAGCCAATTACGGATTTACAATATACTTATTAAGCTAAAGAAAAACGTCACAAAGTATTCACCACCTTACTTAAAAATAGAAGTATGAAATATAAAAATATTTAAAGGTAAACAAAGCGCTCGAAATTTGTTTAAGTGCGGAAGAGTGTGTATATTTGTGTGTGTATGTGAAAGTGATGGAATATGTGTGTGTGTATGTGAACGTGATACAAAGTTTAATTAAATAACGATATTTTAAAATAAATAGATAAATAAATATAAACATGATGTATGTAAATTATAGTGTATATTTATGTATCCAATTAATACCTGCTATAAAAATTTTCTTGCATTTATATTATTACTGCTATTTACTTTTTTAAATTATAAATTAGTTTATAATTTGACATATTCTTACAAAGTACCTTGGCAACTTCACTTTTGAATGAAGTTATACTAGAGTGAAAGATATCAATTGAATTAAATGTTTTATTATATATTCTGTGAAGCCTATTGACAATCGAATTTTGAGCATAGTTAGTTCTTTTAAGGGCAGTAGCAAAAAGTGTCGTATGTCTAGTTCGTATATTTGGAACATTAAAACTTAAAATTTGTAACGCTAATTCACAACAGTCTATGTAGTTATTACATATGCCATGTAGAAACGACATATCAATTAAGGTTCGTCTACTTTGAAGAGGCATGTAATTGTAGTGGAGACTAGACTCGCTATCATCTGAAAAGCGGCGAGAAAATCGAAAGTGTAGGTGCTTTAAAACTTTTAACTGAATATTCTCCAGCTTTTGAATATACGTCACATATTGAGGATTCCATATTATGCTACTATACTCCAGAATACTTCTGACATATGCAAAGTATAGTACTCATAAACATCCAATGTCTGAAAAGGGCTTACTGACTCGTAAAACAAAACCTAAATTTTTGTATGCTTTTGCCACTATTGTATCGATATGTTCGGAAAATGTTAATTTTGAATCCATTTTTACCCCTAGGTCAAGTACACTATTCAACTCAGATAAAGTAAAATTATTTATTTTATAATTGTATTTAATTGGATTAGTTTTTCTAGTGAATGATACAAGACAACATTTCTTTAAATTAATACCAATACGATTTTTAATATAATAAGAGTTTAATCTATCTAGATCGGCTTGAAGGTTAATACAGTCAGTAATCCCGTTAATTTTCATAAAGATTTTTGTATCGTCAGCATACATTAAAAATTTTGCATGCTTAAAGCATCTACCCACATCATATAAGTACGTGGCATATAACAATGGTCCCAGGATGGAACCCTGCGGTACGCCTGATGGTACCTCTAAAAAGTCGGAGCGTGAACTACCTACCACTACATCTTGAGAACGATTGCGCAGATATGACTCGAACCATCTCAACAAATTACCGTGGATACCCAGTTCAGATAGTTTACGCAGAAGGATACTGTGGTCAACACGGTCAAATGCCTTCTCAAAATCCGTATATATTACATCTACTTGTGACCCACCATCTATACTATTAGATACATAGTCTACAAAAACTCCTAGGTTAGTAGTAGTTGACCGGCCCTTTATAAATCCATGTTGTTCAGAGGGAATCGAAGTGGCAATTATTGGATATATATGAGCATGGACTACTCTTTCACATAGTTTACTAAGTACGTTCAGGATCGAAATGGGGCGGTAGTTCGCAATTGTTGATTTAAGACCTTTTTTATGAATTGGTACAATATGGGCTGTTTTCCAAATGTGAGGAAAGTAGCCTTCCTGAAAACATCGATTGAAAATAAGTGAGATGAGAAGAGATAGAGCATCTGCACACTTGGTGAAAAATATTGTTGGAATATTGTCGCTACCCGCACCTTTCGATATGTCGAGATTTTTAATTAGCTTTAAAATATACTCTTTGGTAATTTTAATGTCATGTATAGTAGCAATTTGCAATTGATTCCTATGCGTATCTTGTAAATCTAGATCAGAGGGTTTATTAAAATTTCTCTCGAAAAACTTATTAAAAGCGGAACAAATATCAAAATTGTTACTGATAACTAAATTATTGTATGTCATCTGTTGAGGATAATTACAAATATTTTTTCTCTTAGATTTTACATAGGACCAGAAGTATTTGGGGTTTATTTTTAATTTTTTGTTGTGATAATTTTATGTAGGAATTATAACAGTCGGACTGCATTTCTTTTTGTCTAGATCTTAGGTCTGAAAATTGAGCATAGTCGTTTGGGTTTTTGTATTTTTTCCAGTGTTTGTGAACTTTAAACTTTTCTTTAATTAAATTTATTAGTGGCCTGCTATACCAGATGGGATAAGTGTGCACACCAGAGTGATAAACCTGAGAACATATGTTTGTATGCAGTTTTTTACAATTGCATAAAAGCCATCTACTATAGTCTCAATATTTGTGCTATTGTCTAATATAAACGACCAGTCCTGTTGATTTAACATTTCATTAATGTTATTAAAGTCAGCACACTCATAAATATACTTTGATCGCGATTGTGTTTTCAAGGGAGGTATGAGAAAATCTGACGCAGTGATAATGAGTGGAGGGTGGTGACAGTCTTCTTTAACAAGGTGGAAGTTGGATCTACTTACAGCGACGGACGAGTCTGAGAAAATTAGGTCTAGTATTTTATTATTTTTATTTAAGATGGCATTATATTGCATAAGACCTATGAAAGCCGTATGGTCAATGAGCTGTGATGCCGAATTCTGGACTTCAACAGGGCCTTTTCTAAGTATGACAGGTCCATCTTGTGACCAGTCTATACACGGTAGGTTAAAGTCGCCTGCAAGTATAAACTGATCGTTGGGATGATTATTACGTATTTGTGAAATAAGATTTACAAACAGTCTGGTTCTCTCTGAGAGTGAAGAGTTAGGGGTATGTAAACCACTGCTATGTGGAGGTCGTGCTCTAATCCCACAGCATTAGAAGGAACCGTCATCTAAACGCACTCAAGGTTATCACAGTGCCATTCGGATCTCATACACGCCTGCAAGTATGGTGCACACATTAACATGACCCCACCTCCCAACGACCCACGGTCACGACGAAACACATTATATTTATCAGAATCCAGGATTCCGTCATAAAGCCAAGTTTCAGTTATCATAACAACATCATAATCAAGTAATAGTAGATTATTATAAAATTCATTAGTCTTAGTCCTCAATCCCCGTACGTTCTGATAATAAAGTTTTAATTCTTTCAGTGTAGTATCCATTGAAAAACCAGTTGACAATGCCAGTACTTATAATAGTTATAACGAACAATTACATAATCAAGGTACCTAACAATGTAGCAAGGTATAGGCGTTAGGTATGAATAATTATAGTTAATAAAAGTTTTTAAGTTACTTGTACTTAAGAGTAAGTAATAATTAGTTAATAAATGTGTAAATTTTACTTGTAAATATGCTATTATTAATCGAAAATAATTTACATCATTATATATTTTATAGAATATTCTGTATTTATATTTGAGAATGTAATAAATATATGTATATAAGTAAATCGTTAGATGAGTGCAGGTATATGTGATTTTGGTAGTGTTTATTAACGTTTGTGAGAATAATGTATGATAAGAGTGTGAGTTTTTGATGCATGTATTAATAGTGTACAGTGTATCTAGTTGTGTTAACTGATAAAAAAGCATAGAATTTGTAACAAGTGCATACCTTTTCACAAGCAATTTACGAAAACGTTTCAAAGTACACAGAATAAGCAGGTAAATAGATTTTAAATAATTTTCACAATATCTGCCGAAAAAGATATGGAGATTGGAGGTGAAGCCTCGTTTTTTCGAACGAATATACGGCAGTTTTTTGTCCAAATGAATTTGTAATTTAGTTCCTTTACCTTTCGTTTGCACTGTGAAATCATTATAATATGATTTGTATATTATTATACAAAAACCAAATATGCGTGCATAGCATAGACGCAGACGAGTTCACTTGTTTCCTACCCGTATTTGATGTAAATCTTAGACAAGAAGATCGGATGTTTTTACTCCCTTTTTAGATGTTTTACGGTAAAAATTTAGTTATGAGCTAAGTCGTGACTTTTACAGAAATAATAAATTGAAAAAACTAGCGGGCCCTAAATCTAAATCATCTCGGGACTTACTCAAACACGCAAAAAAAATTTCATCAAAATCGGTCCAGCCATTTATTAGGAGTTCAGTGACAAAAACACGTACGGAAGAATAATAATATATATAAAGATAAAATTCATGTTGGCGGACATTACAGCTCCTTGAAATATTTCGTTTCTTAGACATGCAGGTTTTGATAAAAAATGTGGTGACATCAGGGATTGAATTTGAGTTGTTGGTAAAAATAAATGTACAGCGAGCGCTTGGACTTGAACTTCGACGGCTTAACATTAAAATGAACAAGTTAATAACAATAAATTAAAAAAATAAATGATTTATTGTTCAAATTCGACTAAAACTTAGTAAAGTTGTCAGGACATATACACATGTTTACGTTCGCATATAGTAACTAATAGCTTTACAGATTTCGGACAGCTGTTGCATGATAAATTAAGAGTCTAAACGAAACGATTTTTCCTACTACGACAACTCTAAAAAATGACGCTTTTAACTTGATGCATGGCTGGTAATAAAGCTGCTCCTAAAGAAGTATATAAAATTAAAATAATTTTCTTCCTATGGTTTGGGTAAAAAACATATGCAGCAATTTTTACCATTTATGACTCTTTTTTATGAAAACAATAATAGAATGTACATTTTGTAGGTATATTATTATTTTTTACATTTTACATTTTTTTTTCTCATATAGACCCCTAGAGTTTGGTTTGGAAGAATCTCAACTCATATAAATGTATATATTGCTGTCAGGTCTAGATATCTGTTTTCTAGCCAATATAGCCCCAAAAATATTAATTATTCCTGGAATGTGATGTATGAACAGCGATCTGTAGTCAGAAAATCGGAACACTTTTTATGATATGATTTAAGGATTATATAAGTGAACAAAGTTAAAATCAAAACTTTTTATTTTATTTAGGTTTGTTTATAGCTTTAAATATCTTATTAACGTTAAAATATACACGCGTTCGCAAATGAAGACCTATGAGAGAAACCGGCAAGAAACTAATTTTTGTGTTTGTTAGGGTATTTTGTTTCAATTATATGTTATAATTTCAATTATATAGCAACTTATATAAATAATAATAACACAATGCCAATGCTCTATAAATATTTTTAAATATCAGTTTAAACAAAATAACATCAGTGTATTAGTATAACGTCTTTGAGAATTGTGCTCTTCAAAGTACGTAGTCGTTATTTTAAAAAAATGAGAGTATTTTTTTATGTAACATAATAAGGATTACTTTTTTAATAAAGCTTATTTCCAAAAGTAAGAATCAATTCTATTAATTAACAAAAATTGTGACAATATATTATAACTTACTTACCTAGTTCTCTAATTGAATTTTAATTTTATTCATCATATTTAAAATATTTTGAAAACGTACTTCATACTCTTAATTAGCTTAAAGAGCTTAACAGTTTTTATAAAACCCTAATAAATTTCTAAAAGTAAAATTCGAAGCACTATTTAAAGCACTTTTGCTCTCCACCCATTCTACTAGGACCGCATGTTTATGAAATACTCGTGTACGCATTCAATTCTGTAAATTTATAAGCACCGACACGCTTTCATGGTGTACTTGTGATCATTAATTAGAATAGTTTTAATCAATACAGTCTAAACGGAGCGTAAAAATAAGTTCTACTTACAAATATTATGCTTGGAATGAAGGATTATGAATTAAAAATAATTATATTATTTCTTGTACATGTTATATATTTTTAAATATCTTGTACATACCTTTATCCTCCTACCTTATATCGTACCGTGTGTGTCGTAAGGGGCGACAGAGACAAACAAAACAGGAGATGGGCAGCAGAATTTTTCTGGTAACAATTAAATAATAAAAAACTGCGGTTTCCAACCCGCCTACTTAGCGTAGTATCTATGGCAAATATCGGATATATTATAGAGGCCTAAGATCATCTCTACACGGCTACCTTTAACTATGCTAAGTGTAAAATACCCAGACCGGCGAAGGTCAGCAGCTTCAAAGGTGCTACATCTGGTACTGCAATCGTCAATCGGCCTGGTGACGATTAAGTCCAGTCCACCCTACAACAGAATAGACCCATGTCCCTGGCTTTTACAAGCTGACAAAGATGACGGAAAAAATCTTGCTAATGTGAGACGAGTCTTAGATTTCAATTCGACTTAGAACCAATATTTGCAAAATACAAATGGTTGTTTTTCGGATTTGTCTGTATTATAATTGCCTGTATGCGACCTTCCATGTTCTCTACACTCACCACACAAAACACAACAGCATTAGTGTATTATTTTACGAAATACGGATGTTTATGTTTGAGTGAATACGATTATATTGCTGTATGTAAACTTCGGGCATTGATGCGTAGATATATGGATGTGAAAGAGGCGAGAGAGATGTGTCAAGATCGTGCCAAATGGAAGCTCGTGGTCTCTGCCTGCCTTTCTGTGTCGCAGGTGTGAGGGCTCATGTTTATGTTATGTGAATTTTATCTTCTCGCATATCTCGGAAAGAAATGATAATATTATCATCTCCAAACCAATTTTGTTCGACATTTAATTGCATAGTAAATACATGTACAACTTTCAATTTATCACCCAACTACTTAAACTTAAATCAATTTATCAAAAAAACTTTCACAAAATTTTGTCTGAAACAAAATTTGTCTGTTGTTTAACTTAAAGTAATTTTCTGTCGTAAAAGCACGCTTCTTGAAACTTAATTCACTAGCTTTGTTGCCAACATGGCAATACTGATTCACGCATCTTCTTTGAGTAAATTTGGCACCAGAGAAAACTTAGTTTGTGATGTAATTTTTCCCAAAAAAATATAGTTTGTAGGAAATTCTTTTCACTTAATTTTGCACTTTATACTTAATTTTGCGATTATATTGTCACTCTGAGATTAGAATTTCATGTCATAAAGTGGATTTTAGTTTATATTTTAGTGTTCCGTTGTGATATAAAGAACCCTTATAATTTCGTTCTATCCGTCCTAAACCGTAATGAGTAAAAGCATGGTAACTTCTAACTTTTTTCGTTGAATTAAATAAATGGTTTAAAGTTTATTCTTTTAACAGTTTCCCTGTCCGCGAAACAGACACAATAGTTAAACAATCGAAATGTTCATATATAATTCAAAGGTTAAATTTGGTCTTAACATGGTGATTGGTGGCCCAACACGTTGCAATTTTCTAAAACTTTCATCCCTCGCACGACTATTTCGTAAAATCTGCTAGCTCCAGCAAGTTTTCTGGACTAATACGACTTAAAAATATTTAAGAGAAGAAGGGAAAAAGAAGAAGAAGAAAAGACTGGCAGTGCACCCGCGATTAATCTTGTTTTGCAGTTGTTTATGGGCTGCGGTAGTCATATACTACCAAAGCTTAAGCTTCTTATGCTGGTCACAATTTATTTACGCGGCCTATGTTACGAAATACTTTTTTGTATTTCAAAATGTGTAGGTTACTTTTTACTTAATTTCTGTTCATAATGCCCTAATTAAAAAAAAATATACTTGTAAATAAATGGCAAATCCAAGGCTTGTACCATTATTTCCATAATCTCTAACGTTCTGAATGGTCTTGAGAAAAAGAAATGAGAGAGACAACGTCTCTACCATTGTTAGGTGTAAATTTAAAAGTATGCAAACAAGTCTTTCGATTCGATGGTATTTTATGTACACAGGCGAGCTTTCTTGAAATATTCCGCTAAGCAACGCCGAACGCAATGATTTGGCAAAACGGTTATCTGTTGTATTGAGCTAACTACCCCATCCATTGACGGGTAGCCGAAGGAAGAGTCCCGCTACGTAACCTGTTTATTGTTACTTTAAATTAAGAAAACATCATTTTTATAGCTGTCGGCCAATATAATATAGGTTCCAATATAACAATTAGTTTAATCCTTAGACACATTTGTTTTTACCGAGGCTTCATTTAATTTTGTGAATTAATACTGAATTGCTTGTTCTAGCATCTTTAAGTTGGATTAATTTTCATGCCTCTGCTAAATACTTCCAGTAACATTTTCATTTCATAGACACGCTTGGAGAGAAAATGAAAAAGTAGTCTTTTAATCAAAAGGAAAAGTCGACTTCAAAGAACTAAAAAGGGATAAAATCATTTCCACATAATAACTTCTGAACTCGGGGCTTTAATACTCTTACAATTTGCTACACATACATTATGATTTTATTCTTTTTAGTAAAGTCGGTTTTTACTTTTTAATAAAACTTTGATTTTTTCACCATTTTGATTGGGCTAAAGAATATCAAAAGCTTGAATGTCGTCTTATATAGTAGTTAAATTAAAAACTTCATCTCTTATTTTTCATCCGTAGTGGTGGAATTTATCTTCAAATTATTGGGGGGAACAACCCCTAAAGTATAACCTACTTTATAAAAAATAATCAATGTATCAGTTCAAAAATTAAGAAGCTATCGCGTAATATACATATAGACAAAAGTACAGTCGAATTGAGAACCTGCCCTTTTTTTGAAGTTGGCTAAAAAGAGCTCTTTTCCTTACACAACTTTCGATACCGGCAAATAATTAAGATTGTATGTGCAACTAATACATGGTGATACGTTATGACCCGAGTAGTGGCGGGTAAGAATACCCACTACACCATATCTTCCCGTGGGTGTCGTATGAGGCGACAGAGGGAAACTGAGGCAGAAGATGGGCAGCAGCATCTTTCTGATAACAGCAAAACAGCAATAAAAAAACACTGCGGTTACCAACCTGATCGCCAAGCGAGGCAAATATGCCAATATACCCCCTATGAATAAAGTAAGGAAGAGACGGCCCCCAGTCCCCGGCGGCCCCGCTATTCCTGGCTACGGTGGCGACCATGGTAACGGCGGGGCAGGGGGTGCTAAGAATCTCCGGTGGAGGTTCGGTTGCCACTTAAGACGACTCGACCTGGCAACATATAACGCACCCTGAGGACTGAGGAGAAGATCCTGGAGCTGGACGAAGAGATAGACAAGTTGCGCTGGAATATTATAGGATTATCCGAGGTCCGAAGAAAGGGGGAGGAGATGGTAATCCTCGAATCCGGCAACTTGTTCTATCACCGGGAGGGCGACCATCTGTCCCAAGGCGGTGTCGGATTTATCGTCCACAAGTCTCTCGTTAACAACGTTGTAAATATTAAGAGTGTGTCGACGAGGGTTGCGTACTTTATACTCAGAATCACCAAACGGTATTCGCTGAAGGTCATACATGCTTACGCACCAACCTCGTCACATCGCGATGAGGAGTTGGAGGAAATGTATGAGGATATCTCTAGAGCCGTGCATTCCTCCAAAACCCACTATACGGTTTTAATGGGAGACTTCAACGCAAAACTAGGCACAAGAGAGAACGGTGAACTGAAATTAGGGAAATTCGGAATAGGGTAACGGAACCCAAGGGACCAGCAACTGGCCGACTTTATGGAGAAAAAGGGACTCTTTATGATGAACTCTTTTTTCACAAAGCGGCCCCACAGAAAGTGCACCAGGTCGAGCCCCTACGGTTCGACAAAAAATGAGGTTGACTTCATTTTGAAGACCAGACGACAACTGTTTAGTGATATCTCAGTGATCGCGAGGATGAAAACTGGCTGCGATCACCGAATGGTGAGAGGCACACTGAACCTACACGTTAAGTTGGAGAGGTCAGGTCTAATAAAGTCAACGCTCCGTCCCCCTCGTGCTCTAATCCAAAGCCCTGAAAACTTTTAGATCGAGTTACAAAATCGTTTTCAGTGCCTAGGATATTGAAATGAAGTGGACAATATTAATGACAAGCTCGTGGAAACTGTCCATGCGGTCGGAGCTAAGTTCTGTAAGACCCGTCACAGAAGAACACAAAAACTCTCCGATCACACTCTTAATCGCATGGCTGTTAAACGGGAGATGAAGGTGTAGTCTTCAGCAGATTTGACAGCATACAGGCAACTGAACAGACAGATATCCATATGCATGCGGCGGGACTTGCGCAACTTCAATCAGCTCGTCATAAAGAAGCGATCGAGCGGAACCAGGGCTCCAAAGTCTTTGCTAGAGATCTATCTGCCAGAAAGAGCCAACTGTCGAAGCTGAAGACCGAGTGAAGCAGCGTCGTTTCCGGGACACCTGAGATTTTGAGTGAGATTGAGAGGTTCTACGGGCAGCTGTACACATCATCGTTTGAGTCACACGAAAGTGTGAGTAACGATCCAAGAGCAAGTCTTATCCGACAATAATCCGATGATATTCCGGACGTCGGCCTGATGGCTCTCCAGCACCTTAAAAACGGAAAGGACCCAGGCGGGGATGGAATTACAGCGGAACTTCTGAAAACGGGTGGAAAACCGGTACTTGATGTCCTTCAGAAGCTCTTTAATTCCGTCCTCCATGGTGTCACTACTTCGGAGGCGTGGAGCTGAATTGCGGTGTTCTTGTTCTTCAATATGGGCGATAACGCTTTCTTGAAGAACTACAGACCGATTTGCCTTCTAAGCTGCGTGTAAGTGCTATCCCCGAAACTCTTCACCGCTGCATTGGAAGATGTTTTCAAGCTACTGGACTGGAAAGGATACGGTATGAACGTCAATCAAAAAAGTAATGCTCTTAAATTAATTGTTTCATATTTAAGTAACAGAACTCAAAAAGTTGTCATTAATAGTATGAGCTCTTCCGGGTCGATAGTACAAATGGGCGTGCCTCAAGGCTCAATTCTCGGCCCCTTTCTGTTTCTTGTATATATTAATGACTTACCTTACATAGTAGGGGATAACCATAATGTAGTATTATTTGCTGATGACACTTCATTAATTTTCAAATTAAAACGACAATTATTAAAATATGACGAAGTAATTAATGCTATATCTAAATTAGTAAATTGGTTAAATGTTAATAACTTGCATTTAAATAGCACTAAAACGAAATGTATGAAGTTCATGACTCCAACTGTCAGACAATTAAATACTAATGTAATCTTAAATGGGGAGGAACTGAGTCTTGTCGATACCACCATTTTTCTTGGAATAACACTAGACGCGAAGCTTCAATGGAGCCCCCATATATCAAAGTTAGCAAGCAGACTTAGTTCTGCAGCATATGCTGTAAAAAAGATTAGAAATCTTACCAGTGTGGAAACAGCTAGACTTGTTAACTTTAGCTATTTCCATAGCATAATGTCGTATGGTATTTTGCTATGGGGACACGCAACTGACACTGAAATTATATTTGTTTTACAGAAGAGGGCCATAAGAGCAATCTATGATTTAAAACCTAAAGAGTTGCTCCGACAAAAAATTAAGGAAATTAATATATTAACTTTGGCCTCTCAATACATTTATGAAAATGTAATGTACGTACACAAAAATAAAAGTAGTTATACAAAAATAAGTCATATTCATTCTGTAAATACAAGGAACCAAACACAAGCTAGTAGTACCAGTTACTCAACTCCACCGAGTCAGTAATTCATTTTTTGGGGCGATGTATACGCTTTTACAACAAAATCCTAGAAAATATACAAAATTCGACCTGCTCAAAATTCAAAAACTTTATTAAACATAGTTTGTATAAAAAGGGTTATAATAATATTAAGGAATTTATGGATGATAATAACCCCTGGGAATGAGGTGTTCGCTACCAAGCTGTTTCTAATTTGTTTTGTGTGGTTAATTGTGTAACATACATGATTGTAAGCTGTTATTTAAAAAAAAAGTCCCGCTGGGTTTCTTGCTGGTTCTTCCCAGGACAGAGGTTTTTTTTCGAACCAGTGGTAATTAAACAAAAGAGTGACTTTCAATAAGTATTATTTATAATCTATATATAGACATCTTCATCTATCTTCAATAAAGAATCTAAATGCAGATGCGTTGTCACCTGTGAGGACTAAGATGGAATGCCTCCTTTCCAGTAAAAAGGGTCTCCGGTCCTCTACACTCACCATACGAAACACAGCAGTGTTAAGCTGCTATTTTACGCTAGTATTCTGTGAGAGCTTGGTCCTTCCCCGGTCGAGCCGACCCATTCGTACTACAACTATACTACTAATATAGCTGCAGCACTAATATAGTTTTGCCGTTCTGACCAATTTGATCTGAAATATCTCCTTTTTGGTAAAAAATTCCAAATTCAAATTTATAAATTCATTTAGCTGGTACATTTGAGTTTTGAAAGAGTTATTCATTGGTTTTTCCTCACTATTTTATTCTTTGGCGTCGCTTATTACCGCACAATGGAAAACATGAAATATCGGTATATTTACGAGTACGAGTTCTACCGTGGCACCAGTGCTGCAGAAACAGCTCCAAGGATTAATGACGTGTACGGCGCTGGTGTCACAAAATAAAGCACGGTACGTTTTTGGTTTTAACGTTTTAGTTCTGGAAATTTTGACCTTCAGATCCAACCCCGTGGACGGCCGGAGACCAAAGTGGAAAATGAAGAATTAAAGGCTATTGTGGAAGCGGATCCATCACAAAGCACTTTAGAGATAGCTGCAGGCTTCGGGGTAAGTGATAAAACTGTATTAATTCACTTGAAGCAAATCGGAAAAGTAAAAAAACTTGAACAATGGTTACCTCATGAATTGAGTGAATCGAACTTGCAAACACGCGTCGACTGCTGTGTTACTTTGCTCAACCGACACAATAATGAAGGGATTTTAAATCGAATCATTACTTGTGATGAAAAGTGGATACTGTACGATAATCGGAAGCGCTCGTCGCAATGGCTGAACCCTGGAGACCCAGCCAAATCCTGATGTAAACGAAAATTGACTCAGAAAAAGTTACTTTTGAGTGTTTGGTGAACTAGCGCCGGTGTTTTTCACTACAGCTTTCTAAAATCTGGCCAAACTATTACGGCAGATATCTATTGTCAGCAACTGCAAACCATGAAGAAAGAACTAGCTGCTAAACAACCGAGATTGGTCAATCGCTCTAGGCCACTGCTGCTTCACGACAACGCAAGACCACACACTGAACAACAAACAACCACTAAGTTAGATGAGCTACAATTGGAATGTCTGCGACATCCACCGTACTCACCGGACCTTGCTCCAACAGATTACCATTTTTCCGGAATTTGGACAACTTCTTACCAGGAAAAAAATTCAACTCCGATGCGGCAGTCCAAACCGCCTTCAAGGAGTTTATTGATTCTCGCCCCCATGGTTTTTTTAGTAAAGGGATCAGTGAACTACCTATGAGATGGCAAAAGTGCATAGATAACAACGTGCATACTTTGATCAATTAAATATATTTTACAAAAAAAAAAATGACTTTATATTCCTCCCGTACAAAACGCCAATTTCATATGTAAGGACCTAATACAGATGCAAGGGGCAAAAATATGCATGCACACGTCTAAGACTGCTTACGCATTAAAATTTATTAATAAGCGGTACATGCATATCGTTAATTAATAATGAAAAAAAAACAATAAACAAATTAAAAAATAAAATAAAATGTAAATGTGACATCAAACACGTCTCCAACTCAGCATAATGCTGCAAAGACAGCGCTGGTTTTCAGTTGGAGCCTTGTGACCTCACTGACAAGTCGGTGTGTGAACCTCAAATTGTCCAACAAATACGCGACGCTATTTGCACTTAAACTTCATTTTTTGTTTTATTCAGTGTTGGCTTGTTTCCAACATAAATGTAATAATGTTCCATAACCATAATCATTATCTAGCTGAGTTTCGTCGCACAATGCACCTGTCGAGACTCATTAAACTTTAGAATTGTGTGGGTATTGCGCTTTGTTTAAATCCTTTATATGCACCTTGGGAAGCAAGATTTTTTTTTTGCTTTAACGTAAATCTTGCTTTTAGAGTTACAAAATTTTTAGGACAGTAATGTATCTTTACAGATTTTAGAACAGGCTTAATTGGAATGCATATTTCTTTAAATATATTTATAGAACGGGTTTTTTAGCCTTTCGTGATACATACAGTCTGTCTTTCCGTCCGATTACAATCTGGGTATTTGAAAAGCAAGAGTGAATGGACCTTTGTTCCGCTAAGATAGTGCGATTTATTATCCATCAAAGCACTGGCTTGTAATAAGTAAAATTCAAGAATATTAAGTAATCTTTAAGTCTTAAGTTTTAATAACTTATTACTTATTAATTGTATATCAACAAAACAAATTAGTCGACTACGGCACTGCACGGCACTGCTTGCCATTTGGTGGCCTCGTAAGAAAATACAGCATTCCATTCCGTCTCGTAGATATCGTAAGAAACGACTATGAGGAATGCCAGAATATCTCATAGCTATCGATAGCAGCGTCAAAGGTTTTTTTTTATAGGAGAAGAGGCAAACGAGCATACGGTCCACCTGAAGGTAAGTGACTGCCTCCGCCCATGAACAACTGCAACACCAGGGGAATTGCAGGTACGTTGCAGGCCTTTAAGAAAGAAGTAAGCTCTTTTCTTGAAGGCCCCTAAGTCGTATCGGTCCAGTGAAACCTACAATGGTGGACCACTAAGCATCCAAGACAAGCAGCGCCTTGTAAAGTTGCAGGCGGTGTTCCGGCATTAAATACTGTTCCGCTCTGCTGAGCACGCCAAGCTTTTTAGAGGCCAATTTGGCCTTCTCTTCCAAGTGACCACGAAACTGCACGTCACTCGATATGTCGACGCCGAGGATTCCGATACTGGCTGAGGCAACAACAGGGGAGTGCTTGAAACTGAGGAGATACGAAAGGTGCGAGTCGTCTGGTACATAATGGGATGTTATCCTCCCTAATGGGAGAAGCCCCGTCAACACTAGCCTATTACGATCAGATGGAGAAGAAGAAAACTTCTACGGTTCTCTTCTATGTATTGTACATATAAGCAACAGTAGCCTAATGGCAGAGTGCGGAACGTGAACTAAAAGGTCGTGGGTTTAAATCCGCCATTCGAATAAAGTCGTGAACCACTGATAACACAAGCATTTTTAATCAACCAGAAGTGGTTAAAGGGAATATTAGTAATGTTAACAACATTGATAGTATTTTATTTAAAAAAAATAACAGAACACTGTCCTGACACACATGCATACATCGACTTCCAGCATGTCTTACCAGATCACCACTTCATCTTGTATGGGTCTTACATTCCTCGAAAAACTATTATTCCCATCGGTAAACGGGTTCCTAGGTAAACATACTCGTCAACAACACATAGCGTAGTGTTCTCAGTAATAGAAGTAATATTTTTGTTTCATCATATTCTTCAAGCACAATAGAAACTTGAACCTCCTTGTACTGAAGAATTTGGCAAAAGTCAATAAAATAAAGCAAGAAAATTTCTAGATCAATGGTTAATTCCAGCCATTGCCATGTAGTGTCTTAGGAGGCAAGAGAGGGAAACTGAAACAGGAGTTGGTCAGCAGCATCCTTGTTATAAAAAATAATAATAAAAAAATCGGTTGCCCACCCGCTTGCAAAATGTGGCAATTATGGCAGATTAAACTAGCAAACTATCAAACTATGATAACCTATTTTCAACAGTGCATTTTGGATATGCTGTAATGGCAATGATGATTAATTCTAGAGATAGCATCCTCAAATTGATAATTTTGCTAAAAGTTTTGATAACCTTACTTGAGAGGTCACTGTCCAACAGTGGACTATTAACGTATCCCACGTTTATTTCACTAACTACAGAGAACATTAAGCTTATTTCTTTTTGTGAGAAAGACTGCGTTATGCTTCCGATGATATCAGAAAATTTGCTTTGCAGACAATTTGCTTACGATGATATCAGTAAAGATACCAAATCTAGTCTCCACCAATCATTTGCACATTATTCAGTTCACGTAAAGAAAGCGTCAATGGAAAAGTTTCCCTTTTCAATGACTATTTGAAAGTTAATAAAATTCTTCCGAAGTCGAAAATGGTTTTTGAACGAATTTGTCAAAGTTGGTTAATGTATTGCAGCCTAGTGAGTTTTAAGTGGCAATTTTATGGTCAGTATATTTACAGTAACTTAAACATAAACAAGTTGAAATTTAACATCCCAGTTTCTAACCGCAAAATGCCGGTAAGAAAATGCACTACCCCATATCGACTGAACCGATTGTAATGAAACTTCATGAACGCATAGATAGCAATGCCAGGAGTGATTTAAGCTATATATTATCAGAAAAACTTGGAGAATTTGAAAAAGTGAATAATAAAAAAAAGGTGTATGATTATCTTAAATCTTATTACTCAGGTGAAACCAGGGAGGGTCAGTAGTAATAATTAAAATTAAAAAAAAATGATAATATAATCGTAAATGAAAAATTAAAAGATAATTTACATTTATTAGGTTCCAAATTTGGATACCAAGTTTTAGTTTTTTTTTAACTTGGTATCCAAATTTGGAACCTAATAAAGGTTCCAAATTTGGATACCAAGTTTTAGTTTTTGAGTATAATTATTAACCTAAAATATTGAAGCAAACTTTCTATTTGAGCAAAATACTTAAATAAAGAAGGAACCTAAATTGAAAGCGAGTGCTTTCAGACCTAAAACTATTATCTGACCTAAAAATAAAAATGTACTATCTTTTCAGTTTAATGCCTTTTCACTCGTACAACTCATTACTTTAAGCACATAAAATGTGGTGAAGAAGTACGTTAAAATAGTTGAAATATTTTTTCTGATTCGTTATTAAGAAAACTTAATTTCTTGACAATACCCAATAACTAATTTTGGCCCGACCCTGGATTCCATGATTAGCAGTGGCGCTTATAACCACTAGATCAATGAATCAGTCAACATATTAATTACTATATAATTTAAAGTTGTTTAATTGGGAAAATAACATAAGATCAACCAAATATAATTCTAATTTATTTAAATATTGTAGAACATTGGATCCGCTTATTTTCGACCTATTTCTGTACTACCAACATAATACAGCAATATTTTTAATAATTTTTTAAACACACGATTAGAAGAGGTTTTTGTCCAATGTAAAATTGATGAGTTTAGAGGCTGTTTTTTCTAAGTATTCGTATAGAAGTATTTTATAATTTACATTTATTTTAAAAATTATAGCTATATCTAAATCGTTTACATTTATAATAAATAGCGTGCGGCAAATACGGCTGCATTTCTTATTTATCCAACTAAAATAATTTATTTTGATTTAACCGATACTACTTTCCCAGTACTATTATGTATTCTGTAATGATAATCTAATAAACTTTATTATAAATGATTGTTATAGTTTAAATAGGATTTTTTTAAATGAGACCGAAAAGCTTTCGTCTCATAGACTTAATAATATCATAATTAAGACTTTTCGTCCCACTTCAACTTGTCAAGTAGCTTTACAAATCTTATGAATTATTCCAATCATAACCAAACAACCTAATGTAAAAAAAAATATTAGAAAGGCTTAAGTTGATTTATTAACTCAACTATGTTCTACTCTTATAGCCTACTTTTTTATTTTTGTGAACTATTTGTGATACTTTTTATTTTTGTGAATTAAGGCAACAGACTATAATCGTTCATGGCCTTTCGTGCAAAAATAAACTGCTGACTCTGCCATTTACTTCTGCAGCATAGCCTTGCTTTGTCACTCTTTCTTCATTTATTCTTTCTGCACGCCCAAACCACCAAAACATTCCTTTCTTATTCCTGGTCACTACATCTTTTTGCAAACCACATAATCACATAATTTCTCAACCTATCATTCAGAGGCACGCCCAACATACCTCTAAGTGGCCGCATTTCTACAGCATTTATTTAGCTCTCATGCTTCTTTTGCCACACCTATACATTAAGATAGTGACTTCTTCTTCCTACCCTTATCCCAAGTTATTTGCGATCGTCATAGCATCTCTTACTCTTCGATTACGCATATCATCCCTGATACAGTCCATCGATCTTTTCTTAGGCCTGCTTCTACTATTGCATCCATCCACTTTCATAGCCAACATTATTTTTGATATGTGGTATAGTTCCCTTCGCATAATATGCCCATGCCACTATAACCTACCACTTTTCAAATTTCCGTGAATAGAGTCACATTATGAAAAAGTATGACCTAGCGATCAATAACCAAAAAATTGTTTTACATAAACTTTGGTTTGGTATTCTACAATTATCACTAAACCACTCAATGAACTTTCCTCACGATCTCGTATATCACAGGTCACAGGTGTATAATATGTAAGTAATCTAATAAAGATAAAATGTTAAGTACGAAATATTGATCTGGAAGCAGCGAGTGTGCCCAATATAACTTTAAAGACAAATGCGATGAAAAAATATGAACGAGAGTCAATATCTACAGTTGCCGCACATCAAGCTTTATATCCTAATCAATAATACGCGTGAAACATGGCCGTCTGGTCAACTTACAAGGCATGAATTACGAGTACGTGTATACCAAATATTCAGACACTTCATATTAAGGTATGCACGATAAAAAATGCTGACTTATATATTATAATGCTCCTATGAGGCAATCAATGCGAGAGGTTATGATTTGTTATGTTTACGCGAACACTACACATTTAAATAAGACTAGTTTTTACAAATTTTATCGCGTACATTTACTTATTTTATATTCCCGACGTTTCGAGCATTTTACAGCATCCAAGCTCACGTGGGGGATTGAGGTGTTCGACGTCCCAATGTCATAGTCAACCACGGCTACCTCCAGAATAAAATTATTAATTTTTGGTCAGATCTACGTAGATCGTCGGGAATATAAAATAAGTTAATGCATTATATTCGGTAGTTGACTTTTCATAGGCTGTAATGAATTAATGGATTAATAACTTAAGCGCCACAATTCAGTTTTTATACCAGTTCGTCGTTATAATTTAGATATATTATAATCAGTTGTGTTACGTTTCCAACATCTAACATAAAATAAAATCTTATTAGGCCCATTTTCACTTACACTCCTATAACGCAGTAACCTGGAAGTGGATTTGGCCTCTAACATGAGATACCTGTGTCTTCTCTAGCCAACTGTTAGAGTGCAGTTCAGCAGCTTTCCAGCCCGTCGCTCTAGCGATATAAGGTTCGACCAACTGAACGTCGGCCGATCAGTCAACCCATATTTTATGCTCTCTCTCTCTATACTCCAATCCCTCCTATCCGTTCTACAAGACCAAGCCACCGTAGGCGATCCATGTTCATACCATCATCGTTTAGACTCATGTTCATTAATGTTATTCTATTTTATAATCACTAACCACCTAAGCACATTGCGATTATGTTTCATTATTTACTAGAAATATTGCTTACTACCCAAAAAGGGACATGATTTTCGTGCTTACAAAATATATTCTTGTATCTATGTAGTATGTAGGTATAAATGAATTTGTCTGTTCCATCGTGACCTAAACGTCTTGTGATTTTAAATTGCCCGATACAGCCCATTCGACTTCTCATGAATTTCATAGGCTACATATGAATAATTATAGTATACAAATATATTATAGTAGGCATACAGCAAAGCTAGCAAAATTAATATGATGCTCACTTGATATTCTGAGAAAATTGTAATGCAATAGTTAAATAATACGTAATTTTATACGTGGTAGAGCTATGCTGCAGCTATATTAGTAGTACAGTTGTAGCACGAATGGGTCGGCTCGACCGGGAAGGACCACGCCTCACAGAATACCAGCGTAAAATAGCAGCTTAACACTGCTGTGTTTCGTATGGTGAGTGTAGAGAACCGGAGACCCTTTTACTGAAAAGAGGCATTCTATCTTAGTCCTCACGGCTGACAACGCATCTGCATTTAAATTCGCAAACGAAGATAGATGTAGATGTCTATGGCCACAGCAACCACTTACCATCAGGTGGACTGTGTGCTCGTTTGTCACCTATACTATAAAAAATACATGACTGTAGTCAATTTTTTTTAATAATAGTTTCTAGTTTTATTAAAGTAATAGCTTTTTCCCGCAGCTTCGCCTGCGTAGTAACCTAAAATAATATTTTTGTTGCTACAACTCAACATTGAAAGGATTTCTTTCCTGTGAAGTTCAAATAGCTTTTGACATGATACATATAACATCCTGTAACATTAATAACTAAAGAAGGTTGTTTTATATATCTAACTTTATATATCTAACTCTATAAAGCACTTCAACTTTAGAAAATTAAAAATAACATTTGGCCGAAATATTGATATCGATGATATACTATAGCTAAAATGACTAGTTTAAGGACGCGATTTGATGTTGCACTTATTGCAGTTAATAAGGAGGATTTAAATGGTAGAGTATTCTTGGAAAGACCTATGTCAATGAGTTAACTAACAGAAGAAGACGCACTAAACACATAAAATATATTTAAATTTAGTACCTTTCTTAAGAATTAAATAGATTCATTTTATCCACATATGAAATTTATTTTTCGTTAGTCAGATTATTCTTTTTTAAATTTTCTATCTTTTCGAATATAGTTTCCTCAAATCAGAGAAGAAACGGTACCATTTTTTAGGGTTCCACATCACAAAAGAAAAATACGGAGCAATTAGAGGATCATTAAATCAATTATAGCCTTATCAGATCTGTCCGTCTGTCCGTCTGTCCGTCTGACCGTCTGTCCGTCTGCCCGTCTGTCCGTCTGCCCGTCTGACCGTCTGTCCGTCTGTACGTCTGTCCGTCTGTCCGTCTGACTGTCTGTCTGTCTATCCTTCTGTCCGTCTGTCCGTCTGTCCATCTGTCCGTCTGCCCGTCTGCCCGTCTGTTCGTCTGTCCATTTGTCCGTCATACATCAAAACCTTAAAGATACTTCCCCTTTTCGTAGATTCATGAAACATGGCTCACAGCAGAAGTAAAGTAAAAGTTAAGTTTGTCTTTTAAACCGACTTACCTTTTCGTATAATTTTAGTTCATATAAATCTTGATGAAAGTAGGTACCTACTTAGCTAAGTTTATAAGGAATCCTCCGGACGCGAGTTCAACTAGCACTTAAGTCGAGAACAGGCGCAGGGCCAAAGGCTTTATGTGCTTTCTGAGGCACGGAGTGAAGCACTGCCAGCTTGCTGACTCCTGGTTGATACTGATTATAACAGGTTTAGGCCCGACCCAGAATTTGAACCCGAGACCTCATGATCAGCAATCGTGCTTCTTAAGACCATAACACCCACAAAGTAGTCAAATTGAATAACAGAGATTCGAATAAACGCTCTAGAATTCGATAGAAGAATATTCGGTTTGCGATGTATGACAACGGATAACATGATGAGAGATACAATTTCGCTTGAGTAAAAGAACGCTTCCATGATATGTACAAACTTAAATGTTTTATATTCGTTCAGGAGGATATAATATTCATTTTGGGCATTCATATTCACCGGCTGTATTTCCATCACACAAGCGATAAATTGTATATTAATATTACCTATTTCTTGTTAAGGGTAACAAACGAGGAAATAGTCTACATAATGACAAGTGGATCCTGCGGCCTACCTTCCCATCCACATCTATCCTCAATTAAGAATCAAAATGTAGATGCGTTGTCACCCTTGAGAAAAAGATTGAGTGCCTCGTAATAAGGATATTTAGTTCTCTACGCTCACCAAACAAAAGACAGCAGCATTGAGCTGCTATTTTACTATTATTATATATATTATTTCGTGGAAGGATCAACCTCCCAGCGTAGCAAAAGCTTGCTTACTATACTGATATAAAGCACGGTATCGAGGCATTTGCATTCGTTGTTATACCTTAGAGTAAGGTAGTCAAATTAATACAAACATAAAAAAGGATAGTAACATGAATGAATGAATGAATGAATATACTTTATTGTACACCACAAACAAATATACAAATGACATAACAAGAAGCAGATTATATGTAAAATTTGACGACCTTATCGCTACATAGCGATCTCTTCTAGGCAACCAAGGGTGTAAAGGAATAAAACAATAAATACTAAGTAGGTGGTGCAATGTAAATATACAAAATATAATATCAATGTTATTTTATTGACAAAAAATTCAATAAAATAACATATAAATAATTAATACAGGAAATAATATAAATTACTTATACATAATAAAAGATAAAGTAAAACATAATATAATATATACATATACATACATACATACATACATACATACATATATATATACATACATATATATATACATATACATATACATACATATAGATATATATATATATATATATATATATATATATATACATACATATATATATATATAAAAACCTGCATATCTACCCAAAAATACATATATAAATTACAAGATTCCTCAAACAATAATATAAAGCTGATAAATACAATAAATACATAATCACATAATTTATCCTAACGGTGTCCGAACGATCAAGTAATGCTCTTTAAGTAGTCGCTTAAAGATTACAATATTTTGTGCTTCACGTATATGCAAAGGTAGGGCATTCCAGAGCTTAATAGACTGGACTGTAAAAGATTTATTTAAAAATGAAGTATTGTGAGTTGGTACCCTTAAAATGAATTCTTGGAGAGCGTATAGGTTCCCCCGGATGGCCTACAAAATTAAACTTCTTTAGATAGGGAGGAGTAGAAGAGTGAAATAATACACAGTAAAGAATAGAAAGAATATGCTTGTTCCAGTGAAGTCGGATAGGTAACCACTTGAGAAGTGAGCGAAATTGGGAAATATGGTCAAATTTGCGCAATCCAAATATGAACCGAATACTAGTATTTTGAAGTCTCTCAAGCTTATTTAGCTGGTCTCAATTATGTTTACATAGTTTGCATCAGCATAGTCAAGAATCGGAAGGAGAAGAGACTGTGCGAGCATAATTTTTGTAGGAATGGGAAGAAATTATCGCACGCGACGCAGTGAACAAAGAGCGACAAAGGTTTTCTTATTTACCTCATTCAGTTGGCGTATCCAATTTTAGGAATTATCAATAAAATTACCAAGATTTTTGACATTGTCAAAGTAAGGGATTACAACTCCATCGAATACGATAGGTGATACTGAGAACCAGTCAATTCTTGAGATAAAGCTCTGACTACCATTAATGATAGCATGTGACTTTTTAGGGTTGTCATTTAAGCCATATGATTTACTCCACTCATTAATAATATTTAGATCGTTATTCAACGTAGCGATTGCATTCGGCTAATTTTCAAGAGTTGACTGGGTGTAAATCTGGACATCATCCGCATACATGTGGTAGAGAGAAGATATTTTATGAGAGATAGAATTAATGAAAATGGAAAAGAGTAAAGGTGACAACACGCCGCACTGCGGCACACCTGCAGTAATATCACACCAAGATGAGTGAGTTTCATCGACACGAATACACTGCCGACGGCCACAGAGATAACTTTGAAAACAGTTAATTACTGATGGAGATATGTTAAGGGAACACAATAGACACAACAGTATATCGAAATCAACAGTATTGAACGCATTACAGAATTCCAGCAAGGTCATGACTGGGAGTTGTTTATTATCCATACCCCACCGTATATCATCAGTAACTTTGATTAAGGCAGTAGCAGTACTATGACCAGGACGGAAACCGGATTGTAAAGAATTTAATAAATTGTGCTTATTAAGGAAAAGGGTCAGCTGTTGGCAAATAAGCTTTTCAATGACTTTAGAAAGGAAAGGTAAGATCGAGATCGGACGGAAATCAAAGAAATTGACGGGATTAGATCTCTTCGGAAGGGGTGTAACATGAGCACTCTTCCAGGCTTGAGGGAATTTAGAGGAAGAGACACATGCTTTAAGTAAATAAGTGATAATGGGAGTGATAACATCAAGGAGAGGAATAATCAAATTACGGCTAATATTGTCGCTACCGACAGCATTAGAGGAGATGGATAATATGATCTTCTTAACATCAAATGCAGTAAACTGACTAAAAACGAACGGAGGATAATTAGGAGTCTGAGTTACAGAAAGAGAACGAAGTGTTTGTACATGCAACATGAATATTTAAAAAGGAATTTACATTAGATTGTCCTTAATATGTTTATAATTTAACTTTGAATCTGGTTATTTATTAACTAAGACAAATATTACCCAAGATCTTATTTGTTTTTTCTCCCATGTTAAAATATTATGAGAATCGCTTTAAATATTTAAACCTAAAAAGTATTATATTTTGATACCACGTTGGAAATAAATTAAATGCACGTTTAAAGTTTAACCAGCCATGGTAGCTCAAGCGATGACCCCTGGTCTAAAAAATACGCGAGCAAACCAATTTCGATCGCCACCCGCGTCATTGTACAACTGAATCGCGTGAACGAGGACATGATGTGAATTCTGCCAATACGCACTTACATAATACCCTCCCAGAAATGAGAAATGGCCTATACTCAGTGTGGTTGGGTGCCATGTCACGTATATAGGCTTTTCTTCTTCTTAATTTCTTCATCACCAGCCCATAAAATTCCACCGCTGAACATGGGGTGCTCCTATTGTAGGGATGATTTACTTTAATCATCTGTTGCCTAGCTAGTCTGGTTCTACGTCTGATGGAAACAAGTTTGTAATAACGCCATAAATCGAAAGTGTTTAAAATTTCTAGCATTTCCTGTAGTCCAGCACTAAATGCTATAGGTATGTTTTATTTTTCTGTTGTACTTTGTACTTGAATGTATAATGATGATGTTTTTTATATATTTATTTATTTCAGAGATTTATCTGAAATTTTAATAATTCACCTAAACTTTGAGTTCGGTCCTAAATAAATTTCAAAACAATTCCATCCATAAAATGGTGGCAAAATAGCGGATGACATTTTTAATGTAACTATTTAGACGACATTCTAGTTATAATTTTGAACTTGTGGTATTTGATATTCCTTAGTCTACTCAATAGGGTTACTTTTAAAAAATGTAAAAAAGCTGAGTCGGGGCTTGATTTTTTGATATTCTTTAAAATAATTTTATTATTTTCTAGTTCTTGAAAGAGATTTTTACTTTTTATTAAAAGTTAAATTTTTTTAGGTACTGTACACGAATACAGTTTTCTACCGACCGTGTGTTGTAACAACCATGTCTGAACTCTCCGAGTGCCCGTTAATATTTATGAAAGATCTATTCTTGTATAGGTGCATGTCTTTATGGAGTTTCATAGACTACGTAGGAAGTCGTTATATTGGCGAGATAAGGACAAAGCGCTTTAGTTTCATTGATGTTCCTCTTTTCAAAGTGCGTGCAGAAACAACATAATTTCAGGTACCTGAAAAAATATTTGTGTGAAAAAAACGTAAAATAAAGCAAAATTAAAATTAAAACATAAAACATTATAATACATAATCATCATCACATCAGTCTGCAAAAGGCCACTTTGGATATTTTCCTCTCCCATTGAGAGTATTTGCCTTAATTGCCCCGCTTGGCAAGCCGATTGGCGATCGCAGTGCTCGACGTCTACCAACTTTAACACTGCTCTCCGTCGTGGGTCTAGATTTTTTACGACTGGCGTAAACTAGATAGAAAGAATTACAGATTATGATATGATATATGATTTATAATTATAGATTATGGTAAGTAGATGCAGCGGCCCATAGACATCTACAAATATCAGCCCTGTCACCCATTTTCTCCTCCGAGGACTGAGACGGTACATTTACCACTAAAAATAATTTTTGGTCCTCTACACTCACCAAAAGAAATACAGCGTTTTTCTTCTGTTCCACGCTGTTATTTTGTGAGAGCGTCATCCTACCCCGGTCGAGCCGACCCATCCGTGGGTCCGTGGCTTATCTCGTAGTATCGTATCGTAGCTGCATAGTGATACTTTGTTAACTTACTGTTAAAAGTTATAACTTGCAAAGGATTGATAATATATTATAGGTTCTAAAATTTATGTTTTCATTGTAGAAGAGATTCATTAGTTTATTTATCTAATATATGTGCTTAGTAAAACACTCAATTTAAAAACCAATTTAAATGAAAAGTTAATACGTAATTTCATGTGCCAAGAATTCATGAGATCTATCTGGGGTTTCCAATAGTCGCCTCTTGCGACATCCACACAACGAAATGGGATGATTGGTTCTCTTACGTACGGTCATTATAGTATTGAGAACAAACAAGTAATTAATTAACTCCTAAATAATTAACAGCAAACATCATTATCATTATCATAACGGCCACTTACAAGTTCACTGCTGAACATACGCCTCCGTCAAGTAATGCCACAAAGCATGGTCCTGAGCCACCCAAATCCATCAACTTTCCGCATCTTTTACCAGACCGCCACTCCATGTAGTAGGGCATCGCCCTAAACTCCGTTCTCTGGTACGAGACTGCCGCTCTAGAATCTTTCTTCCCCATCGGTTATAGGCTCTTCGAACTATATGGCCCATTAGCCTTATTGATTTTTATTATACAATGTAAGGATATTTTAATGATGAAGTTCTCGTAACAAAATTTCGACAACTTTAACGAATTAAGATTCCATATTATAATTACTTTATTTTCGATGCAACTTTTATGTGATTAAATTGACGCTAAGATAGAATTTAGTGTCAAAGATACGAATACAATAAGAACACATCCGAATTCTGCTGACCTGGCAGACGTAGTTCTGCCCTTTTCGGTAGATGGTGTTTAGTTTCATTTCCGATACACAAAATAACTTGATCTCAGACCCGTATCGGCTCCAGATTTTGTATTTTCTTTTTGATGACATTAAATTAACACATTATATTGTGAATATGAGTCATTTTGACGCATACATATAGAATTTGATGATAACTTGACAACAGCGACACCTATCGAAGCCCAGCATACTTCTGCAACATCGCCTCGAAATTACAAATATAATATGAATGAATGAATATACTTTCATTGTACACATCGAATAAATATACAAATGACATAACGAAAAGCAGATTATATTCGATATCTCGAGGAGATCGCTATGTAGTCTTATCGCTACATAGCGATCTCTTCCAAGCGACCAAAGGTGTAAAGGAATAAAACAATGAATACTAGGTAGGTGGCGCAATATAAATACACATAATATAATATCAATACATGCGATATATAGACAATACATGCAATAAAATAACATATAAATAACTAATACATGAAATAATATAAATTACTAATACATAATAAAAAATAAAGTAAAACATAATAATATACATATACATACATATATATAATTATATAAACTTACATATCTATCCAAAAATACATATTGTTGCGAATGAGGGTAAAAAAATAAAAGGAAATACGAACAAATGAAGGTAGAATGGTAATTTCCCACTGGTTTTAGCAGTACAAAGTATCGCACAGGCAACTGAGAGGCATCAGTCTGTAATTCTAAGAGTCCCACTGTTGTTACTATGCCCGTTGGGGTATTCTACTAGTAGATTAGGCAAGGAAGGTCGTGTTGCTGAGAGGCTGCCCTGTGTTACATTGAGATGGGTAGTGATGCTGTTGGTTTGCATACTTTGGTGTTATCATGTAATTGGGGTCCTGATAATAAGCAGGGTTTGTTACCGAGTAGTGTTCTTTTATTTAAATACTTTTGAGGATAATTTCTAACATCAGAAGTGGAATAGCTTGTTACATCAGACGTGGGATAGTTTCTTACAATACATAAATTACAAAATTTCTCAAACAATAATATAAAGCTGATAGATACAATAATTACATAATCACATAATTTATCCTAACGGTGTCCGAACGATTGAGACAAGTAATGATTTTTATATCTACACTTATATAATTTTAAACTAAAAAAAAATTAGAAACTGCATAAACATTAATGTTAAATGTTCGGATTCATAAAATTTCTTGTAAAAAAAGAATTTAAAAATGAGTCGATGGCAAGCTGAAAAAATATTTACTCTAAAGCCCAAATTTACGCAACCATTTATTGTTGTAATTTACTTCAAAGTGATTCAATCCTTTTTGTTGGCGACGGCAAAAAGTGATTGAAAAAATAGTGATAAAAAAACAATATTAAAATTGTAATTAGGAAAATTATTAGTGACAAACCTAAGTGAAAGGTGCCATAGTGTAATTTTAAAACATGCTTACATCCCTTAGTATTATAGTATATAGAGCATCGTTTTGTAATAGTTTAGAAAATAACCTTATTTGTACAACACAAAGCCAGCTAATCAAAGCGGCGCGCTTTATAGAAAAATCGGACATTGTGTAATATTAAGACTCGAAAATAATGTAAATAATTTTTATGCTCCAGAAGAATTGTAAACATAGTAGGTTAGATTAAGGTTTATAGATTAAGGAAGTAAAAGAATATTTTTTTGCATGATTTAATTTATTTACCACCTATAGTAAAATTAAAGAATCAATGAACCCAATTATTGTGAAAATTTGGGATATTTTTGTTAATAACTTTTGGATTATTAATATTATATTAAAAAACCTTTATGATATTCTAATAGACAACTAAATTACCGATCTAACCATGTATAGTATGTTAGCGTAAGAATTAATTGTATATAGAAAAATTGTAAATTATGATAATTGTATAGTGAAAATATTAAACAATAAAGAGGCAAAACAGGCAATAGCAAGCAATAGCAAGCTCCGGTCCACCTTAGCGCCTCGGGGCCCGGTAACATTGTAGTAACTGATAGTGGTAGCTAGTAACCAGTGATAATAGAAGCAGATAGTAGCAGATAGTACTAGTAGTAGTAAGTTACTATCGAACATCTTGAAGAAATAGTCAACTGAAGAAATCATCTGAAGAATATAGTGAACAACCGATAGTGAACAACCGATAGAGAACAACCGTAGTTGACCAAACAATAGTCAGAAGATTTCCGCCGAACAGTTGAGCAGTCGAACCGCGGGCCATTGCCTTGGCATTTGTATTCTACAGTTCGTGCATTTTAATGAGACGTCAGTCCACAGTAATCCAGCCGCACCCACAAAGACGGCAGTAGACGTATCCGCTGGAACTGATAGGTGTAGGGCGTGAGCGACTCGCGGAGTATCTTCGACAACATTTTATCCCGAGTTTCGCCCGTCCGGCACATTCGTTGGTTCTTCGAGCCGGATACATCCGTTGGTCCTTCGGAACCTGATAAATCCGTTGGTCCTTTGGAACCGGATACATAGTCGCTACCGTATAGAAGCTGCTGGATTCGCCGAATCAAGATGCCGATCACTTGCTCGCAAGGAAGGGCAGCCAAGGCGTGGAACTTCGATCTGGGAGGAAACTCATAGGACAATGCCGCCGCCATCCACCTCTAGATGCCGCCACGTTCGCTGTCGACAAAAGAGGGCGCCGAGACGCCATGTGCACCTCCCGAGGAGGGGGGGCAGGGTACCCCTGCCCGTGCCGGCTACTACAACCCGACCTATAATGCAGAGGATCAAAAAGAAGTCTAAGAGTAAGAACCTTAGAAACAGTCAGCTCAGAAATCATCGGGCATGCTTAGCCAGATGAGATCATGCGAGAGCAAGAACTGCAATAGGGACATCCGGATTCAATCACACAAGCAGAGACCGAGAAGTTACTAGGATTAGCACGCTGTACAGAAGCACCTAGAGACATCTGCACATTCGCAAGCAAGGTCAGGGGAGGCGTCGTCACACTTCGAGCACTTCGACACCTCACCAACAAGCTGCCAAACTCTCTACGCGCCCAGTGATGTAGAATCTACACCAAGAAATACGACTCCAGACCAGACCTCGGCTGCTTCAGCGATTTTATCACCGAACAAGCTCGCTTCTGCAGTGCATTTGCACCTCCAGAAATTATCAAGGAAGCGCAGAGCAACTGCCGTCCAGTACATAGAACACAAGCAGCTCCTACCAAACCGTCTCCAAGATGCAGAGTGTGTTAAAAAGAAGGTCACTACGGATCCGACTGCAACAAATTTAAAGAAGCAGATGTCAACAAAAGATGGGAACTCACAAAGAAAAATAATTTATATTTCTTCTGTCTACGCTACAGAAATCAAACACACAGATGCAAGACCATCAAGTGTGGAATAAAAGGATGCACCGCGAGACACAATCGACTTCTTTACTGTGATAAAAAGGAGAAGACAGAGGTTATAGAAAAGGAACCACAAGAAACCGTGGCCAACTCATTTGCTGTATCGAAGCATCAAGCCTACCTAAAAATAATTCCAGTACGAATAATTGGACCGGCGGGAGAAGTAAACACACACACCTTGCTGGACGATGAATCAACAGTCTCATTAATGGATGAAGAGAACGTCGAACATATTGGAGCTACAGGGCGGTTTGACCCCTTCACGATCACCACTATCTGGAACACTACTCTCGATTTGCCGGGGTCCCAATGAGTCAAAGTTACGCTAAAGAATCTCCACAGCTTCACAGGTACCGTTTAGAGCACGCACGGTTAAAATTCCGAACTTGGGGCCACAGACTGTGTGTGCAGCAGACATAGCAAAGTGCAATCACTTAGAAGACCTAAAGGAGCAGCTGACATATGACTCCGGCAACCCGAGGATTCTGATAGGACAGGACAATTGGAGACTTCTGCTAGTCAAAATGTAGATGCATTAAAAAAGTAAATAATTATAAAAAGGTGTATGATTATCTTAAATTTTATTTCCCAGGCGAAACCAGGGAGGGTCGGTTGTAACAATTAAACTTAAAAAAATTGATAATATAATTTTAAATGAAAATGAAAAGATAATTTCCATTTATTAGTTTCCAAATTTGGATACCAAGTTTTAGTTTTTGAGTTTAATTATTAACCTAAAATATTGAAGTTAACTTTCTATTTGAGCAAAATACTTAAATAAAGAAAAAATTAAATTGAAAGCGAGTGCTTTCAGACCTAAAACTATTATCTGACCTAAAAATAAAAATGTACTATCTTTTCAGTTTAATGCCTTTTCACTCGTACAACTCTTACATTAAGCACATAAAATGTGGTGAAGAAGTACGTTAAAATAGTTGAAATATTTTTTTCTGATTCGTTATTAAGAAAACTTAATTTCTTGACAAAACCCAATAACTAATTTTGGCCCGACCCTGGATTTCATGATTAGCAGTGGCGCTTATAACCACTAGATCAATGAATCAGTCAACATATTAATTACTATATAATTTAGCCGCCGAGCTTGGGAGCCCAGATACTGAGTTGTTTAATTGGGAAACTAACATAAGATCAACCAAATATAATTCTAATTTATTTAAATATTGTAGTATATTGGATCCGCTTATTTTCGACCTATTTCTGTACTACCAACATAATGCAGCAATATTTTTAATAATTTTTTAAACACAACATTAGAGGTTTTTGTCCAATGTAAAGTTGATAAATGTAGAGGCCATTTTTTAAAGGTTCGAATAGAAGTATTTTATAATTATAGCTTTATCTAAATCTATTACATTTATAATAAATAGCATGCGGCAAATACGGCTGCATTTCTTACTTATCCACCTAAAATAATTTATTTTGATTTAACCGATACTACGTTCCTAGTACTATTATGTATTCTGTAATGATAAATAATCTATAAACTTTATTATGAATGATTATTACAGTTTAAATAGGATTTTTTTGAAACTGAGACCGAAAAGCTTTCGTCTTGTAGACTTAATAATATTATAATTAAGACTTTTCGTCCCACTTCAACTTGTCAAGTAGCTTTACAAATCTAATGAATTATTCCAATCATAACCAAATAACCTAATGTAAAAGTTTTTATTAGAAAGGCTTAAGTTGATTTATTAACTCAACTATGTTCTACTCTTATAGCCTACTTTTTTATTTTTGTGAACTATTTGTGATACTTTTTATTTTTGTGAAGTAAGGCAACAGACTATAATCGTTCATGGCCTTTCGTGCAAAAATAAACTGCTGACTCTGCCATTTACTTCTGCAGCATAGCCTTGCTTTGTCACTCTTTCTTCATTTATTCTTTCTGCACGCCCAAACCACCAAAACATTCCTTTCTTATTCCTGGTCACTACATCTTTTTGCAAACCACCCTTTGCTCTAATCACATAATTTCTCAACCTATCATTCAGAGTCACGCCTAACATACCTCTAAGTGGCCGCATTTCTACAGCATTTATTTAGCTCTCATGTGAAAGATCTGAAAATTTCGCCTTTTTAATGAAAAATACGAATCGTGTCACACGCAGACTCGACGACTTCCAGCCTCCCGAACAAGCCGGTTTTCAGAGAGGCTTTAGTACCATAGACCACATACACACCCTTCGGCAAATTGTACACAAGACAGAAGAGTACAATCTGCCACTTTGCCTTGCGTATGAGAAAGCCCTTCAGCGGTGCCAAGTTGACTGTCGGTATATCGAAGTGCTGAAGTGCTTGTACAGTAGGGCTACGATGGCTATCCGAGGACAGAATAAGGGTGCGAAACCTATCCAACTGCAGAGAGGTGTAAGACAGGGTGACGTTATATCCCCGAAACTCTTCACCGCTGCACTGGAAGACGTTTTCAACGTTTCAACGTTTTCTGGTAAAATATGCAGGAAGTCGATGGATGCAGGTGGCTCAGGACCGTGCTATGTGGCATTCCTTTGGGGAGGCCTATGTTCAGCAGTGGACTTGTAAAGGGCTGTAATGATGATGATGATGATTCGCGGTTGACGAAACGACAACCGATCCGCTCCCCGTGCTCCTGCACGTATTCGGGCTTAGCTGGGAATCCTTTCAAACAATTCTTAAGTATGCGAGCTTATGTGAATAGGACAGTTTTATTTTTAGGTTAACAAAGCCGTAATCGATATTACGCTTAGAAATTAAGACAATCAAATTCCTTAATCAATTAAACAGCTTTTATTTGTAAATAATTAATTTACATGAATTACAACATTAAAAATATTGCGACAAAATAGTCTTTCAAACGTTTACTGAAATTAATAATTATATTTCTTCAGGTTTAAAAAGTTGTTAAGCTATGTACGTGTAGATTATTTATTTATTTTCTGCGTAATCCATAAAACTACTTTTTAGTCGATATATTTTTTCAAAGGTAAAAATGCACAGATAACAAATTTTACACTACTTCTTTAATACTTATAAGAAATATCTGAAAAAAAATTGAGCTTTTGTAATTTGATATATTTTCTAAATTATATATTATATAATCACTAGCAAAGTTCCATGCACCGTGGCATTTGTGAATACGTAACAAGAAGCGGGAAAACACACTCGACATTTTGCTAGTGTGACATTTATTACCCCAGACAGTAGGGAAAAATATATACTTTTGTATCAGGTTGGTTTAGTTGAGTGCATGAGTTTTATATTATGACAAAATTTGCGACTTAAAATATCACGGTGTTTTTATAGATTTAATATTTTTTATATTATTATAGTATAAAACGCTGCCGTATTGTGGAGGCGGGACAAAATCCAGCACCTATTTTATTTTATTGGTATAGTATTGGAGAGGTTAGAAAGATATTTTATTGGAATAATACCAATATGACAAACGAAAAATGTATAAGGATCTTGCTTAAAACATATCCTGACGATTATGTTAGATATAATACAAACACACACACACACACACACACACACACACACACACACACACACACACACACACACACAAACGCGCGCGCTAGTGTCACGCTTAAAAGCCCTGTAAATTTCATAAATTTCTGTAATATTTTTTTCTCTCTTCTTATTGCCCGCCTTTTTTAAACTTATATTTAAATATATTAGCCACTGCTAATAAATGCTAATATATAAAATATCTAAGTCGCTGCTGGTGATAAGAGAACTACTTATTTTCTCCCTCAAAAGCTAGGTATAGCCATTCAGAGAGGAAACCCAGCCAGCGTTCTTGGCACTTTACCGCGGGGAGTAGGACTGTTTGATAATTTCAGCTTTTTTTTTTTATTATAGTTTTTTAATATTGTGATTTGAATTTCAAAATGAAGTTGTAAATAACTAATAACTATGCAACTTAGAGTTTATATCTTTTTTATTTCTTGCTACATGGTACCCGGCGCATTGCTGCCGCAGAAGAAATAATTGTAGAAATATCGTTTTACATTTGGAAGAGTTATATTATTTAATTAGGAATGATAATACAATCATTGAAATTGAATGACTTTCAAATAAATTGTCAGTACAATACGCGCGCCACCTAGTGTAAGTTAATTGTACTATGTCTTTAACCTTTACGCAAGTGCAAGCAATAAGTTGACAAAGTTTTATCGCAATCTGATGAATGGTATGACAGTGCATAAAATACGAACAACCAAACAATAATTTTTATATATTAGAATATATAGTTTATTATGTCTATAAACAGACCTGTAAATAATTAGAATAGGCGTTATTTTAGCAGCTGATTTATTTTCTATAATACTAGAACTGAATGAACGGTTGACAATAAATTATTTGCGAAATTATGTTTTTATTTTTATTTTGTATAGTTATTTATAGCAATTGAATATTTTCCAGTACTAATTGAATATTTAAGCCTCGCAAATGAATCAACTTATCCAATGTTGAAAACCGGAGTAAAATCCGTTCTGTAGTTACGAATAAAAACTTTGAAAGACCAACGCAGCGTCGATCTTGGTTTCATATTAGGTATAAAGCTTGCGTCTAAGGCCTAGGTATTAACCCATTAGAGCCTAGTGTAGCCATATGGCAACGTGGGTCAACTACCTACTTTACGGATCATATATCATAAACTATGGGCCTCAGTGATTCTTTATTATTATTAACTTGTAACGAGATATACTAGCTTTCGATAAAAAGTAATTAATCGTCAGTGGTGTTTCAAGCTTGATGGTAATTGTGATTTCATTAGTTGGATGTCATAAATTTCACAGTAATGTCGGCCAGAAAAAAGTAAGTCCCATTTATTTTTATTTCGTGTAGTTTGTTTCTTGTTTTCTTACACAATAGTATTCAAAGATAACTTAAGTTTATAATAAGACTGAAAACATATTTGTTTGATGTCGAAATTTGACGTCACGAAGGTTTTTATGGCTGTGTCCGCATGGCAACGCTAGGTCGTTATAGGTACAGGTAGCAAGAGATTGGTGATGAATCACAAGACATTTATTTACAACCTCCTGAAATGGCAGAGTATACTGACGAGGATTCTGCTGATAAAGATTCTGGTGGATTGATAGAAAATTTGACAAGTAGACAACTTCTAACAGGTGCAGAAATAGTTTCACAAAGTATAAATGAGGACGAAGCCGACGAATATGGAAGTGATTCAGGGCCATCGACAAGTAATAGACGTAAGATAGCTTACAAATGGAAGAAGTCTGATCTTCCTGATCTTCCTTCACCAACATTTTCTGCCTCACTGTCACATGATTATAAAGACATGTCATGCACCGATATATTTGAACTATTTTTTGATGTAAACTTGTGGGATTTTTTATAGAGCAGAGTACTAGATATGCACTACTTTTGAACTGTCCAGACCCTCGTATTTTAACTGGAGAGCTTAAATGTTTTATTGCCATTTTGATTTTTTCAGGATATAACTAATTACCCAGTAAAAGGTCCTACTGGGATAGTGGTGATGACATGCGAAATACATTAGTTTATAATGCTATGAGGCGCGATAGATTTATTCAGATTGTGCGTTTCATTCATGCAGCTGACAATAGCAAACTTGATAAAAACGATAAAATGACTAAATTGCGATCTCTGATGAATAAACTAAAACAAAAATTTCTCGGACAAATTCCCATTGAACAAAATCTTAACTATGATGAAAGCATGATTAAATACTTCGGAAAACATGGATGTTTGAATGATAGTAGTGGGTATTTGGCAAATTTTGAAGTGTATCAAGGTGCTGTCCCAGGTGCGAATATTGAAAATGAGCAAAATTTTGGAAAAGAAACAGCACCCATGCTTTCTATGATTAGTGAATTACCAGAAGTGATGAGAAAACAGAAACTTTAATTTTATTTTGACAACCTTTTTACTAGTATACCACTTTTGATTCATTTGAAAAATATTGGTTATGGAGGAACAGGCACACTTTGCCAAAACAGATTGTCAAAAGAATGCCCAATTGCTAAGATTGAAGTCGTGAAAAAAAGAGCGAGAGGGTCATACGAATATGCCTCTCAAGGTGATATTGTTATAGCCCGATGCATGGATAATTCTGTTGTAACTGTTGCTTCTACAGATTACAAAGTGACTCCAATAGGATTGGCAGATCGGTATTCCAAGGCAAAGTAAAAAACCTCATCGATGCTCATGTTAACAATTATAGGATTGGGATTCGAGGCAAAAAATTGTGGTGGCCTATTTTTACGTGGCTTGTAGATGTCACCATAAATAACGCCTGGATACTGATACGCAAATCAGGAAAAGACTTTTCGCAGCTCAATTTCCGTCGTGAGTTATCCCAAACATATTTAAAAAACCATGGATATCCCCCGAAATCTGGTGGTCGACCATCTACCTCTAACTCTGGACCAAGGGTTTTGGAAGGAGTAAGATATGAAGGAGTAAATCACAATCCAAAATCAGTAGAAAAAAAACGTAGATGTGCTGGAGCAGACTGTAAAACTATTGGGAGAGTCATATGTTCAAATTGTAATGTAGGTTTATGTCTTAAATGTTTTGAAAATTATCATTCTGAGTAAAAAAAAATTTATTTTTAACTTTCAAAATCGGGGGTCTTGGATTTTTTCTTTTGGTGTAATGGTGTTACTTACACGTTATCAACCCGAATGTAAATAAAAAAACAAAACAATAGTTTTGAAAACTCAGGCTCTAATGGGTTAATTGATACATTTATTTATTATATGGCATTGTATATTAATACATCATATTAATGATACATAAATGGACGTTACGGGTAGGCCTGGGTATAGAATTTTTATCGATATATTTTATCACACTGTCTTATCTTTATTATTAATTCCGTGGACGTTCATTTCTGCTGTCGCCTCATTATGTCACGGTGTATAGCCAGTCCATATATAGAGGTCAGTGATCTAAGCACTATATAATTAATATCATTATTTTGTCAACGATAACAAGCGATTGTGTGTATATTGTATATGTATATAAAGTAAGAACCTGTTATTGGCGTTAAGGATTATTATTTAATAACTGCTGTTTATATTTATAACGCGCTGTTAGTTTTATACTTTTAGTTTTATACTTTATTTTTTATTAAAAAAAAGTGGAGATATACCACTTGCTTGCCGGTAAAGAATAATATAGTAAGAAAATCTGCATGTCTGAGTAATAAAAATATTTCGACCACATGTGAAATCTGACAACACGCACTCGAGCAGCGCGGTAGTCTATTTGCTCCATAACTCACTCGGAAATTAAAAGGGCTTGCGGCCAGTAGTTTAACAGTATAAATGCAGTGTCTTGTATTCCGTCGATACATAAATGTACAAAAGGGACCAAGTTCGTTAAAAATAAGTTTGTAAAGCCCGACTTCGAAAAACTAAAAATAATAAAATGGTTTCGCATTCGGAAGTCGGTGCTAAAACAGTATTTAGAAGAATTAAAATCCCGACTTCAGAATGTGAAATTATTTATACAGTGTGTTAATTTTACACTTGATCAAACGAAATGTGCGGATACTAGATAAAAAAATTTCGGTAAAAAATCGAAAAAAAATTTTTTTATGTAAACTATTTAAAAAATAAAAGCATTTTAATTTTTTTTTTTGGTAAAATTCCCATCTTTCGGTTTTAAATTATTTTCTCTTTAAGTAAACGGTGTATTTTTTTCAAAGTAGTTTTATTTGAAAGTTAGATAGATTAACTAGCAATAATAATTAATAAAACCTACGATATCAAGCAGGAAATTTGTCAAAAAAATAATAAGATAATTTTTTTTGTTAAAGAATACTTTTCTTTTTAATTTTTGGTCTGTAACTTCAAAACTAGTACGTTGAGATAACCTTTTTACCATGTTTTATTAAACTACGTAGCTTACTGTACAAGTTCTCCAAAATAACATGCATTCTATCTCTTTTCGTTTTTAAAATAATAATCATCAAAGAATGCCATCGGTATGTTGATATGCGCATATTAAATTATCTTATTATTTTTGACAAATTTCCTGCTTGATATCGTAGGTTTTTTTAATTTTTATTGCTAGTTAATCTTTCTAACTTTCAAATAAAACTACTTTGAAAAAATACACCGTTTACTTAAAGAGAAAATAATTTAAAACCGAAGGATGGGAATTTTACCAAAAAAAACATTAAAATTCTTTTATTTTTTTAAATAGTTTACATAAAAAAATTTTTTTCGATTTTTTACCGATAATTTTTTATCTAGTATCCGCACATTTCTTTTGATCAAGTGTAAAATTAACACATTGTATAATCACTTTTAGCTATATAAAATCTGTCTGTACTTTTAATTAAAAATGTAATTTTTTGACCACTTTTGAGTGGACTAAGGAATATCACAAGCTCAAGGTACAAATAGAATACCATCTAAATAGATATATTAAAATTTCGTCCTCTAATTTCCCACTTTAGGGTGGAAATTTTTCTTAATTTTTATAGGTCTACAATTAAAAATGAACTATTTAATAGATAAGAATTATCAGATCGGTTCACAACTGACAATATTATCGCGTAATATACTCGTACATACAAAAAAGAACATCATTCGATTTGAGAATCTTGAGGTCTGAACGGATGCTAAACTCAATAGCAGTTCTTTAAATCGTTGAGTTGTTATGGGACTTTACATCGTTTTTCAATTGATTATGCAAAAAATTAACAGTATTTTTTTAATATTTTAAATTAAATCAGGATGATGCTGCGGCCGATTTCCTGTTTTATTTCCTGTTACGACACTCGCGGGATTAAATTATAACTCAGGGATTCTTTTGCGACGCCACTACACGCCAGATTAAAACTTACCAAGTTATAAATACAAAATCAAAGATCGCAATAAATTTTATTTTAATTCAAATGAAGGAGATTGTACATTCCTGTAATCATGACTACGAAATATTAATATGTAGTATTATTTTAACCTTGCTTACACCATAATACGAATTTCTCCTCTAGGCGCTTTTGTATGGCTCATAGACAAATAACCAGACACGAAATAGTTGTTTAGTTCCTGAAACATTATGTGAGTAGTTCACCTGTTCCGAACGATAATCGAACCCTATGCCTACAGTTACACAACCAAATGCTTAGTCACTGGGCTACAGAGCTATAAAAAATTAGTGCTTTCATTAGTAGGTGCTTCTAAATGCAGCGTTAATGTGCTGTACTGTTTCCAACACAATTTTGTCCCACTCCGGAACTAGTATAAAAATACAATTTTTAGATGTTTCCTCAACCACAGACAACGGGGACTAGGCATAAAAATAAGAAACAGTTGAATGTGATGTTTGAATTTAGAATACAACATTTTAATTTTCGAATATATTCTCTAGCCAGTTACATTTTCATTCAAAGCCGCTAAATAGGTAAACAGCATTTTTATATTAAATCTCGTATTAACAATGAAGTAAACACAATCATTCATTAAAGTAATAACAATTAAATTTATATAGGGTTGCCACTCTTTTCATTGTTTAGTATATGTAATACTAATCATTTAAATTATTAATAGGTACATAAGTACATACATACATACATAATACATAAACACTCACGCCTGTCACCCAGAGGGGTAGGCAGAGACTATGGACTTCCATTTGGCACGATCCTGACACACCTCTCTCGCCTCCTCCACATCCATATACCTACGCATACACGCTCGTCGGTTAAGGGTACTCTTAATTTCGATAAATATTCGCCGATGTCGATAAATATTCGCCTAGGGCGTCCCTTCCCGAATCTGCCGTTCACCTCTGCAACATAAATTTGCTTTGTCACTCTTTCCTCATTCAATCTTTCTACATGACCAAACCACCGAAGCATTCCTTTCTTAATCCTGGTCACAACATCATCTTGCAAACCACACTCGTCTCTTATCACACAATTTCTTACTCTGTCATTCAGATTCAGCCCTAACATACTCCTTAATGACCGCATTTCTACAGAATTTATTCTACTCTCGTGCTTCTTCTGCCACACCCAACTTTCACTACCATACATTAAAGTAGGGACTAACACATCATTGTGAATTGTCATACGTGCCTTCTTGGACACATTCTGACTTTCCACAATAGAGTGTAGAGCCCCATTTACGCTATTTCCTGCGTTCACTCGTCGTTCTATATTATTATCATATCTCCCATCCCTGCTAAATACACGTCCCAAATACACAAACTCATCTACTTCCTCGACCAATTCCCCTTCTCTTCTTATTTCACATATCGTTTTACTTCCTTCTCTTTCAAAAACCATAACTTTCGTCTTACTTGCGTTCACTTTCATTCCCCTTTCTTTTAATGACCTGTTCATTAATGTAACCATCATTTGCAACTCGGCCGCCGACGACGCAAGTATGACTTGATCATCGGCGTACAAAAGGCATTTGACAGTTAACTCACCCATTCTTAACCCGCATTCTTCGACTTTCAAATTTTCCATACAACTGTCCATAAATAGGTTGAACAGCCACGGGGAAGCCACACAGCCCTGTCTGACACCTTTATGGATGCCAAACCAGTCCGAGTAAGCTCCGTTGATCCTGACACAAGCACTGGAGTCCCTATACAGAGACTTCAATGCCTGTATCAACCCAGCGCTCAACCCAAATGAGTTTAGTGTTTGCCTTAACATATCCCTGTCCACTCTGTCATAAACCTTTTCCAAGTCCACGAACGCACAAAAAACCTTTTGGTTTTTGGCCAGAAACATCTCCGCGATCATGCGCATGGAAAAAACTTGATCCGTACATCCCATTCCCTTTCTAAATCCCGCTTGCACATCCCAAATTTATCCATCAGTATCTTTCATAACTCTTTCAATTAGTACCTTAGCATACAGTTTTCCTACAATGCTAAGAAGGCTGATACCACGGTAGTTTTTACAGTCCTGCTGCGTTCCTTTTCCCTTACATATTGGGACTATCACGGCTTTGCACCAGTCTCCCGGTACCCGCTTAAATTCCCAACATAAATTAAACAAGGTGTACAGCAGGTCTGCCACCACTCCCTCTCCAGCCCTCAGCTTTTCGAGTGATACTCTATCATATCCGGCTGCCTTACCTGCTTTCATACTTTTCATTGCTTTCACTAATTCATCTATACTTATCTCTCTATCTCTTTCCTCTTCATTCGGAATTTCTATTTCATTTAATTCAAACGTCTCATCACTTATAAACACGCTTTCAAAGTATTCATTCCATCTCCTTAAACACGAAACTCCGTCATTTAGAATACAGTCATTCTGGTCTCGTATAGCATTCAATCTAGGCTGTTTTGAATGTCCCCTGGCAGTTCTTACGAGTTTTCAGAACATTTTAATATTTACCTGGAAGTTATCCGATATTCTTCTATCATTCTTATCCGTTCTTTCTTGCTTTTTCCTTTCAACTACTTCTTTTACTCTCTTATTTAGATGTCTAAAGACTGCCCTTTTTCTTTCAATCCGCTAGAATAACTAGCCTTAGTTGCTAGTAAATCTAGCCATGCTCCCTTCTTTGCTTCAACTTACATCCGTACCTCATCATCCCACCATAAAGTGTTATTTTTCCTTTCATTCGTTCTCTTACTTACACCACATACTTCGGTACCACCAAACCTTTCTTGACATTATACCACACAAAGTCTCCAAGTCTAAACCATTCATTCACAATTCATCCATACCACTTATATTTTCTACCTAACCTAAGTCTCCAAGTCTAAATAATTCATTCACAATTCGTCATACCACTTATATTTTCTCTCAGTCTACATTTGAACTTCTCTTTCACACCTTCATCTTGTAACCTCTCTGTTCTTATACGCTGTAGCGCAGTGGTAGACACAGATGTCCGATGCCGCCAACGTCTGAATAGACCATTAATTCGGCATAAGACGAAGTAACGATCCGTCCCTACGTTGGACCCCCGGTAAACCCTTGTATCTACCACTGCGCTCCTCATTCTTTCATCCACAATTATGAAATCTATCATGCTTCTATAACCACCTCTTTCCCATGTATACATGTGAATCTTCTTATGACGAAAGAAAGTATTCGTCACAAAAAGATTCTTTTCAACACATACGGTGAGGAGGCTTTCACCATTCTCATTTATACTTTAATCACCAAACGTTCCCAATATCCTTTCATAAACAAGCCTCTTCACGCCATCCCTTCCATTAAAATCTCCTAATATTACAATATTTTCATTACACTTGCATTGCACTTGCATTTCACCATCCTTACCATCTCCCAAAACTGCTCTCGGATATAAGTAGGCTTAGACATGTCTGGGGCGTAGACCTCTAGCACAAACAACTTCTTTAAGCCCACTTTTATTCGTATCCATAGCATTTTTGGGCTTACACATTCATACTCTTTCACACAATGACCCATTCTTTCTGAAAGGATGATACCGACTCCCTGGCATGCCCGCTCGGTCTCGTCTACACCGGACCAGTACGCGGTATTCATGCCATGTGTAGTGGCATCTTTTCCCTTCCGTTTCGTCTCATTTACACATAACATACATACTTCATCCATCTTATCATTCATTAATCCATATACATTCAGCGTAGCCAGACGGGCTTCCGCAATCCACTTTTCGACCCTCTGGGAGACAGAACGTGACGGGTGGCGATCCTCGTCACCGGTAATATCATAAGTACATTGTTCGATAATTTACTGTAAGAAGAAAAAAATGATGTTATAGGCTAAAAATACATCCCACAGCCGTGGATAAGTCTTTCCTTTATGATTATCGAACTCTCTCTCTCTTTTTCTACTCTCTCTTCTCCTAATAATAATCGGCAGCGCCGTTGAGCGTTGCGTCACATCATGTTCTTATATTTCTCAGGCATGCGGGTTTCCTTCCGATGTTTTCTTTCACTACCGAGAACGTGGTAAATCAGCACTTAAATTGTAGTTAACAATAGCAGTGGTGCCTACGGGATCTGAATTCTGTTTGCTCGCGTTTTTCTCTCAGTTTAATATTTCTGAGATTGGAATTCGAAATTATATTTGAAAATGTATAGAAAGTTCTATTTTATGTACCGGCCTTTTATTTATATATAATATGATTTGTATATCATTATACAAAAACCAACTATGCGTGCATAGCATAGATTCAGACGAGTTCACTTGTTTCTTACCCGTATTTGATGTAAATCTTAGACAAGAAGATCGGATGTTTTTACTCCCGTTTTAGATGTTTTACAGTAAAAATTAGTTATGAGCTACGTCGTGACTCTTACAGAAATAATATATTGAAAAACCTAACGTGCCCGGCAAAGGTTGTCCTACCCAGAAAATAATAAAAAAACCTAGAATCCGATTGCAGCGCCACCTACCAATTGTAACTCTAAAGCATCTCGGGACTTATTCAAACACGCAAAAAAAATTCATCAAAATCGGTCCAGCCATTTAGTAGGAGTTCAGTGACAAAAACACGTACGGAAGAATAATAATATATATAAAGATAAAATGCATGTTGGCGGACGTTACAGCTCCTTGAAATATTTCATTTCTTAGACATTTTTGATAAAAAAAATGTGGTGACATCAGGGATTCAATTTGAGTTGTTGGTAAAAATAAATGTACAGCGAGCGCTTGGACTTGAGCTTCGACGGCTTAACATTAAAATTAACAAGTTGATAACAATAAATGAAAAAATAAATGTTTTATTGTTCAAATTCGACTAAAACTTAGTAAAGTTGTCAGGACATATACACACGTATGCTTACGTTCGCATATAGTAACTAATAGCTTTACAGATTTCGGACAGCTGTTGCATGATAAATTAAGTCTAAACGAAACGATTTTTCCTACTACGACAACTCTAAAAAATGACGCTTTCATCTTGATGCATGACTGGTAGGTAATAAAGCTGCTCCTAAAGAAGTATATAAAATTTAAATAATTTTCTTCCTATGGTTTAAGTAAACGTATGCAGCAATTTTTACCATTTCTGACTCTTATTAAAGAAAACAATAAGATAATGTACATTTTGTAGGTATATTATTATTTTTTAAATTTTACATTTTTTTTTCTCAAATAGACCCTCATGTATAGAGTTTGGTTTGGAAGAATCTCAACTCATATAAATGTATATATTGCTGTCAGGTCTAGATATCTGTTTTCTAGCCAATATAGCCCCACAAATATTAATTATTCCTGGAATGTGATGTATGAACAGCGATCTGTAGTCAGAAAATCGGAACACTTTTTATAAAATAAACTAAACTAGAAAATTATAAAATAAACTAGAACAATGAACCTAAAAGTAAAAACCTAAAAAAAATATTATAATAACTAAAATATATTATTAAAAAGGAGGCCCTTTAGGCAAGGTTCAGAAGATACTGGCAGCGTTCCCCCTTGTCCGAGGTAGCTGCCAGCTCTTCGGTCTCCTGTGACGTCGACTAACTTTTTTGCTATTTCCTTAAAAAGCCTTATAGCGCTAGGACAAAAACATATTCGGAGCCTAGACCCCTGTATTTGCATGCTTTAGCTTTTTCAGCCGCTTCACAAGCCGCATCAGCTCTGTTGTTGGTTCCATGTGGCCAGCGTGTCTGAACAGGTTGCATCCCATACCCTCACCCAGCCCATCTTCCATGGAATCAAACTTATACCGTCCGGTCTCTTGCCATCGTCTCTTGCAATACCAGACGGCTCAAGTAGACTTGGCACGTTGACGGTGGCAAAGGACCGGCGTATGATATCGTTAAGTGATGCATGTCTCGAGAAGCGGCCTGCACTTTTTTGGCATGATAGTCCGTGATGTCCTAGCTTGTCGACGTCACTACCACACGGACATTTATGCCATGTGGCAGTGACGTCGGCCTAATGCGTACCCACGGCCAAAAGCCTAGCACGCGCCGAACCTGTACTAAAGCTCAAAAGATTGTCATAAATCAATTTGCAGTTTATGTCGTCCCAGCTCCTCTGTGAGTTTGGAGAAACTGGAAAATTTTGACCAGGGCATGCAATTAAAAAAGCGTTTCTAGCATCTTCCAGGCCAGCAATCTCAAAGTTTGAAGGGGATGCCCTTAAAATTTTACTAATGAGATTTGCTGAACTATGGACAGAAGATAGGAAGGCTGGTAAAGAGACACTGGAAATTTTGCGAATCTCTAAACCACCATAACGGATGGGTAGGGATGCTTGGGTCCAAGATTGCTCGTTCAGGTGCATATTAAGAATCGATTCTAAATTAATTTTGATTAAGTTGTCTACTTGTGTCAAGAGGTCTGGGTGATTCCAAACGGAGCAGCAACGAAGCACATACGTAAATTTTGTTCTTTTCCCGAGGTCTTCGCAAATGAAGACCTCGGAGAGAAACCGGCAAGAAACTTATTATTATGTTTGTTAGGGTATTTTATTTCAATTATTTGTTATAATTTCAATTATATAGCAACTTATATAAATAATAATTACACAATGCCAATGGGCTATAAATATTTTTTAATATCAGTTTAAACAAAATAATATCAGTGTATTAGTATAACGTCTTTGAGAATTGTGCTCTTCAAAGTACGTAGTCTAGTATTTTTTTTATGTAACATAATAACGACTACTTTTTTAATAATGCTTATTTCCAAAAATAAAATTAAATTCTATTAATTAACAAAAATTGTGACAATATATTATAAACTTACCTAGTTCTCTAATCGCATTTCAATTTTATTCATCATATTTGAAATATTTTAAAAGCGTACTTTATACTCTAAATTAGCTTAAAGAGCTTCATAGTTTTTATTATATCCTAATAAATTTCTAAAAGTAAAATTCGAAGCAGAATTTCCAGCAGTTTTGCACTCCACCCATTCTAGGACCGCATGTTTATGAAATACTCGTGTACGCATTTAATTCTGTAAATTTATAAGCACCGACACGCCTTCATGGTTTACTTGTGGTCATTAATTAGAATAGTTTTAATCAAAACAGTCTAAAAGGAGCGTAAAAATAAGTTCTACTTACAAATATTATGCTTGGAATGAAGGATTATGAATTAAAAATAATTATATTCTTTCTTGTACATGTTATATTTTTTTTTAAATATCTTGTACAGACCTTTATCCTCCTACCTTATATCGTACCGTGTGTGTCGTAAGGGGCGACAGAGACATACAAAACAGGAAATGGGCAGCAGAATTTTTCTGGTAACAATTAAATAATAAAAAACTGCGGTTTCCAACCCGCCTGCTAAGCGTAGTATCTATGGCAAATATCCCACGATGAGCCAATCTATGTGGGAGGCCTAAGATCATCTCTACACGGCTACCTTTAACTATGCTAAGTGTAAAATACCTAGACCGGCGAAGGTCAGCAGCTTCAAAGGTGCTACATCTGTTACTGCAATCGTCAATCGGCCTGGTAAGCGTGACCATGTCTCTGGCTTTTACAAGCTGACAAAGATGACGGAAAAATCTTGCTAATATGAAACAAGTCTTAGATTTAAATTCGACTTAGAACCAACATTTGCAAAATACAAATGGTTGTTTTTCGGATTTGTCTGTATTAAAATTGTCCGTATGCAACCTTGTATGTTCTCTACACTCACCACACAAAACACAACAGCATTAGTGTATTATTTTACGAAATACGGGTGTATATGTTTGAGTGAATACAATTATATTGCTGTATGTAAACTTCGAGCATTGATGCGTAGATACGAGTATATGGATGTGAAGAAGGCGAGAGAGATGTGTCAAGATCGTGCCAAATGGACGCTCGTGGTCTCTGCCTGCCTTTCTGGGTCGCAGGCGTGAGGGCTCATGTTTATGTTATGTGAACTTTATCTTCTCGCATATCTCGGAAAGAAATGATAATATTATCATCTCCAAACCAATTTTGTTCGACATTTCATTGCATAGTAAATACATGTACAACTTTCAATTTATCACCCAACTACTTAAACTTAAATCAATTTATCAAAAAACTTTCACAAAATTATGTCTGAAACAAAATTTGTCTGTTGTTTAACTTAAATTAATTTTCTGTCGTAAAAGCACGCTTCTGGAAACTTAATTCACTAGCTTTGTTGCGAACAATGGCAGTACTGATTCACGCATCTTCTTTGAGTAAATTTGGCACCAGGGAAAACTTAGTTTGTGATGTAATTTTTCCCAAATAATTATAGTTTGTAGGAAATTCTTTTCACTTAATTTTGCATTATATACTTAATTTTGCGATTATATTGTCACTTTGAGATTAGAATTTCATGTCATAAAGTAGATTTTAGTTCATATTTTAGTGTTTCGTTGTGATATAAAGAACCCTTACTCGTATAATTTCGTTCTATCCGTCCTAAGCCGAAATGAGTAAAAGCATGGTAACTTCTAACGTTTTTCATTGAATTAAATAAATGGTTTAAAGTTTATTCTTTTAACAGTTTCCCTGTCCACGAAATAGACACAATAGTTAAACAATCGAAATGTTCATATATGATTCAAGGGTTAAATTTGGTCTTGACATGGTGATTGGTGGCTCAACATGTTGCAATTTTCGAAAACTTTCATCGCTCGCACGACTATTTCGTAAAATCTGCTAGCTCCAGCAAGTTTTCTGGGCTAATACCACTTACAAATATTTAAGAGAAGAAGGAATAAAGAAGAAGAAGAAAAGATTGGCAGTGCACCCGCGATTAATCTGGTCTTGCAGTTGTTTATGGGCTGCGGTAGTCATATACTACCAAGCGAGCCGCATGCTTGTTTGTCTCCACTTCTATTGAAAAGAAATAAAGAAAATACTATGAAATATATTTAATAACTCTGTTTTAAAAACTGAAATATGTCATTGTTTCCTATAATTTAACTTGCTTTAGTTTAGGGTAAAATAGCAAGCTGTGTGTTCTTGTTCATACGAAAGTCTAGCTTTGAATTCGACGTGAAGGATTTGAATATGCAAAGGCCCTTTTTCTGTATACAGTATATCAAGCGAACCGAGGTAAGCTTCTTATGCTGGTCACGTTTTATTTACACGGCCTATGTTAAGAAATACTTTTTGTATTTCAAAATGTGTGTAGGTTATTTTTACTTAATTTCTGTTCATAATGCCCTAATAAAAAAAATATACTAGTAAATAAATGACAAGCCCAAGGCTTGTGTTACAAAAAAATAATTTCTCTTCTCATCTTAGAAGTTACCAAACTGAAACTACAGCTAAATATTATCTTTATCATTCATTACAAAGCTCGAAAGCTTCAGGGGGCAAAGTATAACAGTTTTACATATAAACGTATACTTAAAAAACGTCCGTATAACGTATTTATTTATTTTTTATTTTTGCTTCTTGTATAGGTACTCTAAAGGTAATAAATAATAATTGCTGTTTTTAAATTTTATATAAATTAAAAAATATTGAAATAGTGTTACTATACACTCTATTTTCCTTTTTTTTCATACGTTCAATGGCTTTTCAAAACAATGATTTCTCAACGTCAAATTTTTCGATTCATTTCTATCGCCCTCAGAAGCAATCGATTTTATTTCGAAGATTAATTCATTATAACAGCTGTTTTCCTTAATAAATTTCCGCGCCATTATTTCCATAATCTCTACCGTTCTGAATGGTCTTGAGAAAAAGAAATGAGAGAGACACCGTCTCTACCGTTGTTAGCTGTAAATTTAAAAGTATGCAAACAAGTCGACTTAAATCACCACTGATATCGCTGGGATTATTAATTCCATTATTAATTGAAATATTAATTGTAACTTAAATGGTTGTTTAAGGAACAGTGAAGGATGACATTGTGAGGATGATTCGGAAAAAGAAGAAAACATATTCGAAGGTATTTTATGTACGCAGGCGAGCTTTCTTGAAATTTTCCGCTAAGCAACGCCGAACGCAATGATTTGGCAAAACGGTCATCTGTTGTATTGAGCTAACTACCCCATCCATGGACGCTTAGCCGATGGAAGAATCCCGCTACATAACCTGTTTATTGTTACTTTAAATTAAGAAAATATCAATTTCATAGCTGACGGCCAATATAATATAGAGGTTCGAAAATAACAATTAGTTTTTTTCCTTAGATACATTTATTTTTACTGAGGCTTCATTTAATTTTGTGAATTAATACTGAATTGCTTGTTCTAGCATCCTTAAGTTAAATTCTAAATACTTCCAGTAACATTTTCATTTCATAGACATGCTTGGAGAGAAAATGAAAAAGTAGTCTTTTAATCAAAAGGAAAAGCCGACTTCAAAGAACTAAAAAGGGATAAAATCATTTCCACATAATATTCTTCCCCCCGGACCACTGAGGTGTTCAGACGTATCTTGTACTAAAACTTATTTAAAATTATTCTCCAGAAATACTTTAAATATTGCGCATTTATTAGAGCGCAAAAAAATAGGAGTGCACCAGCTACGCTGACTCATTCGCTGCGACCCGCTGCGCAACCTCAGCCAACCACAGCTTGCTGCCCGCCCCGGGAGGCGTAACACTGCTTGACCAATACGCTCCGCGCACCCCGTCAACTTGCTGCGCTGACGTCGGTAAGAAGCCTTGCCTTCTTATGACTCATATCCGTACACTTCTGTTGCTCTGGTACAATATAACTGAACAGCGTAGCGAACACATGGACCAGAGATGTCGCTGTGCGTCTCGGAAGATGAAAAAACTCCACCAAATTTTGTTACACAACGTACACAACAAAGACTCATTTATAATTCGGATAACATAGGACAGGATCAATTTATGGACCTAAAAGCAGAAATGGCTAAGCTAATGGCAATCACGAATAAACAAGCAAAAGATCTCAATGACCTCACTTCGACACTTAAAGAGGTTCGCCTGTCAAATCAAAATATTGAGAGCTCGCTTACGTTACTAACCGCTCAAAATGAAGAGTTCAAAAAACAAATTGTAGCCCTGCAAAATCATGCAAAGGAAGACAGGGAATATATAATGTACTTAGAAAATCAACTGGAAGATCTGCAATCTCCACCCGCAAAACATCATTCGCGCTGAAAAATGTTCCTAGGAAAGAAAATGAATCAAAGCAAGATCTAATTGACATGATTATACGTCTTTCAGAGACCATAGATTGTAAAATATATAAAAGCGACATTAAAGATATTTACAGGGTGCGTGGAAAAAAGCCAGAACAGAAAAACACTCCCATAATTTTAGAAACAAACTCTGCATTATTAAAAACAGATTTTATGAAGATGGCGAAGGCATTCAACATTCGGAACAAAAATGAGATTTGTGCTAAACATAGAGGCTTTAAAACCAATGAAGACACCCCTGTCTTCCTCTCTGAGCACCTGACTGCTAGAGGATCACGTCTATTATTTTTAGCTAGAGACTTAGCATAATCAAAGGGCTATAAGTACTGCTGGACCTATTGGATGGATTATAATATTATGTCGGCTACAATCACATACTTGACGCTTTGCGAATTGACGTATTTTTGCCTATTTTTCTTTTCTTATGAGTAATAAAATGACCAGACTTCAAGAAATAGACAGAATAGAGCTGGCACGGTCTTCTGAATGCGATGTGGAGGAGTTTTTTAAGCGTGTGAATGTAAAGAAGAATGACTTTACTATGATATCTCAAAATATAAGGAGTATATATTGTAACATTGATGATTTTGTATTGATTTTATCTAGCTTCAACTTCGATACTGATGTTATTGTACTGACGGAGTGCAGACTTAATTCTAACAAACCTCTACCTGTTCTGCCCAACTATTGCTCCTATTTTACTGAATGTAGGCTGAACCAAATCGATGGGGTCGTAGTATATGTAAAGACCGCCTTCAAACACAAAATTAAGGAAATACATTTGACGCATGCATCATGTTTACAGCTCGACATACTAAATAATATAATTTTATGTATCTATAGATCACCATCTATTAAAAATACTGATCGTTTTATAAATTCATTGAATTCACACTTAAATTCTATAAAGTCACTTAATAATATTTTTATTACAGGTGACATTAATATTAGGACCACTATGATCTGAAATATCTCCTCTTTGGTTAAGAATTCCAAATTAAAATTTATAAATTCATTTAGCTGGTACATTTGAGTTTTGAAAACATTCATTTATTTGTTTTTTCCTCATTATTTTATTTATTGGCGTCGCTTATTACCGCACAATGGAAAACATGAAATATCGTTATATTTACGAGTACGAGTTTTACCGTAGCACCAGTGCTGCAGAAACAGCTCGAAGGATTAATGATGTGTACTGCGCTAGTGTCGCAAAAGAAAGCACGGTACGTTTTTGGTTTCAACGTTTTCGTTCTGGAAATTTCGATCTTCAGAACCCACCCCGTGGACGGCCGGAGACCAAAGTGGAAAATGAAGAATTAAAGGCTATTATGGAAGCGGATCCATCACAAAGCACTTCAGAGATAGCTGCAGGCTTCGGGGTAAGAGATAAAACTGTATTAATCCACTTGAAGCAAATCGGGAAAGTAAAAAACTTGAACGATGGGTACCTCTTCAATTGAGTGAATCGAACTTGCAAACACGCATCGACTGCTGTGTTACTTTGCTCAACCGACACAATAATGAAGGGATTTTAAATCGAATCATTACTTGTGATGAAAAGTGGATACTGTACGATAATCGGAAGCACTCGTCGTAATGGCTGAACCCTGGAGACCCAGCCAAATCCTGCCCTTAACGAAAATTGACTTAGAAAAAGTTACTTGTTAGTGTTTATGTGGACTAGCGCCGGTGTCGTTCACTGCAGCTTTCTAAAATCTGCCCAAACGATTACGGCAGATATCTTTTGTCAGCAACTGCAAACCATGAAGGAAGAACTAGCTGCTAAACAACCGAGATTGGTCAAGCGCTCTAGGCCACTGCTGCTTCACGACAACGCATGACCACACACTGCACAACAAACAACCACTATGTTAAATGAGCTACAATTGGAATGTTTGCGACATCCACCTTGCTCCAACAGATTACCATTTTTTCCGGAATTTGGACTACTTCTTACAAGGAAAAAAATTCAACTCCGATGCGGCAGTCCAAACCGCCTTCAAAGACTTTATTGATTCTCGCCCCCATGGTTTTTTCATCATCAATTATTGTAACAATCTCATTAAAAAGTTAAAAAGAGACTATGAGAGACTGTTGTTGGCTAAAGAGGCGAGAAACTTAGGAATATTAATGGATGAGCAACTGCGGTTTGAAAAACAGATAATTAATACAGCTAAGAACTGCTTTTACCGGTTGAAAGTTTTGTACCAAATCAGAAATGTTTTACGCACTGAGGTGCGTAAGAAATTATGCGAATCGTTAGTACTATCGAAGTTTAATTACGCTGACGCGGTAATAGGGCCTAGACTTCTCGCGCGTTCAAGGAAACTTATCCAGCGTGTTCAAAATGCCTGTGCCCGCTTCTGTTATAAAATTCCTCCACGTGCCCATGTTACACCTTATATTAACAATGCAAGAATGCTTAAAATGGATTACCGTTGGCAACTACATTTCGCCACTTTATTGTTTGGCACAATCAAAACGAGAACCCCCTCCTATCTTTATAATAAGTTACAATGGGCACGAGACAATGCTACGAAATCGACAAGAGCTTCGGCGTACAAGTTGCTCATAACCATACATCATTCTGCCGCGTTCCGAGGGAGCTTCAGATATGCTGCAACTAAGTGCTGGAATAACCTCCCACCGCTCTTCGTAACCTACAACAATCAGTGTATAGTTTTCGTACAAAATACAAAGCTATACTATTAAACGAACAGATACGATCGTAGAGTATCAATTTAAAATTTTATGTTTTAATGCTTTAGCAGGTATATCTATGTATATATATATATATATATTCCAGTGCGTATAGTCGTTTTTTTTTTTTTTTTTTCACATTCTAATTATTACACTATTTCTTTCCATTGCGCCTAGTGTTGGCGCAAGTTCTGTGATAAAACATGCTAAATTGATGCGGTAACATGTAATGTTGAACACATGTCTCGGATAGCTATTGTGTATAAGTATTTTTACATGAAATTTAAATTATTTTTATATCCTCGGTTCCAGTTATAAATGAAATTAACATTCGTAAAGTCCGGTATAGCACTTCAAAGATAAGGCAGTTGTGGCCCTAAAGTAAATATAAAAAGAATATTAAAACCACCAATTGTGTATATAATTGTATTATTAATCCAAACAAGTATATATTATACGTGCCCATGTGTGTATGTGTGTTATCCAAGTATATATTTATGTATATATATGTATGTGTATATATCTATGTATATGTATATATATTATATGTGTGTGTATCTATATAATGTTCTTAAGGTAGCCACTGAAAATCAGGGCTAGGATGACATATCCTAGCGTATCCTGATGGCAGTCCTATTTGGACCATTTCCATTTTTCTTTCTTTTTTTTTAAAGTTGTTTTTTTTTTTTTTTCATTTAGTTGTTCACTTTTTTTTTTAAGTTTGTGTAAGTAAGTGTATAATTAAGTCTAATTATAAGAATACTTGAACATAATGTATGTTTTAAGCATTAATTCCTATTTTTTTTTAAGATATGGCCAAATAAATATCTCTTTCTTTCTTTCTTTCTTTCTTTCTTTCTTTTAAATCGGTCAAAAATAACAAACAATTATGGAAAAATATCAAAACTATTACTGACACTAATAAACTCAAGACTTTAAATAGAGAACTTCTCAATGTTAACCCGATAGCCTCTGCAAACTCTGTAAATTACTATTTTTCTAAAGTTGGCAAACAGCTTGTAGAACGGATTGAATATGTTGAAAACGACACTAACTCTTACAACACCTGCCAACACATCCGAACTCCTTCGTACTTCTGCACACTGATCATTATGAAGTTAATAACATTTTGATGAACCTAAAATGTGAAAGTTCTCCAGGCTGGGATAATATCCCGACTGCTTTTCTTAAACATGCAAAAGAAGTGATTGTTCCTATCATAACTCACCTAGCAAACCTATCCTTTGATAAAGGAGTATTCCCAGCTCCCCTGAAGCAGTCGATCATTACTCCGATTTACAAGACTGGGGATAGAGATAACTATATACCTATATCGGTGCTGCCTGCGATATCCAAAATACTTGAAAGACTTATAAATGTAAGATTAAACGCCTACTTACAAAAATATGAGATCTTGTCTTCTTCCCAGTTTGGTTTAAGACAGGGAGAGTTGACCGAAGATGCAGTCTCTGCATTGAGCTCACTGGTAGTAGAGGAAATAGATATACATAATAAATGCATAACAGTATTCTTGGATTTGAAGAAAACGTTTGATACGGTCTCTATCCCCACTATCCCTAGTACAGTCTAGTCTAGTCACCTAAGACGATTGGACCTGGCGGCATATAACGCATCCTGAGGACTGACGGGATGATCTTCGAGCTGGAAGAAGAGATAGACAAGTTGCGCTGGAATATTATAGGATTATCCGAGGTCCGAAGAGAGGGAAAGGACGTGGTAATCCTCAAATCCGGCAACTTGTTCTACCACCGGGAAAGCGACCATCTGTCCCAAGAAGGTGTCGGATTTATCGTCCACAAGTCTCTCGTTAACAACGTTGTAAATATTGAGAGTGTGTCAACGAGGGTTGCGTACCTTATACTCAGAATCACCAAACGGTATTTGCTGAGGGTCATACAGTTTTACGCACCAAACTCGGCACATCCCGATGAGGAGGTGGAAGAAATGTATGACGATATCTCTAGAGCCATGCATTCCTGCAAAACCCACTATACGGTGTTAATGGGAGACTTCAACGCAAAACTAGGCACAAGAGAGAACGGTGAGCTGAAATTAGGGAAATTCGGAATAGGGTAACGGAACCTAAAGGGCTAGCAGCTGGCCGACTTTATGCAGAAAGAGGACTATTTGTGATGAACTCTTTTTTTCCAAAAGCGGCCCCACAGAAAGTGGACCTGGTCGAGCCCCTGCGGTTCGACAAAAAATGAGATTGAATTCATTTTGCAGACCAGACAACAACTGTTCAGTGATGTCTCAGTGATCGCAAGGGTGAAAACTAGCAGCGATCACCGAATGGTGAGAGGCACACTGAACCTAAACGTAAAGTTGGAGAGTTCATGTCTGATAAAGTCAACGCTCCGTCCCCCTCGTGCACTAATCCAAAGCCCTGAAAACTTTTAGCTCGAGTTTCAAAATCGTTTTCAGTGCCTAGAATATGGAAACGAAGTGGACGATATTAATGACAAGCTCGTGGAAACTGTCCATGCGGTCGGAGCTAAGTTCTGTAAGACCCGTCACAGAAGAACACAAAAACTCTCCGATCACACTCTTAATCTCATGGCTGTTAGACGGGAGATGAAGCTGCAGCCTTCAGCAGATTTGACAGCATACAGGCAACTGAACAGATGGACTTGCGCAACTTCAATTCAGCTCGTATTGAAGAAGCGATCGAGCGGAGCCAGAACTCCAAAGTCTTTGCTAGAGATCTGTCTGCCAGAAAGAGCCAACTGTTGAAGCTGAAGACTGAGTGTAGCAGCGTCGTTTCTGGGACACCTGAGATTTTGAGTGAGATGAAAAAGTTCTATGGGCAGCTGTACACATCATCGTTGAAGCCACACGCAAGTGTAAGTAACGATCCAAGAGCAAGTCTCATCTGACACTAATCCGATGATATTCCGGACGTCAGCCTGAGCGAGATTAGAATGGCTCTCCAGCACCTTAAAAACGGCAAGGACCCAGGCGAGGATGGAATTACAGCGGAGCTACTGAAAGCGGGTGGAAAACCGGTACTTGATGTCCTTCACAAGCTCTTTAATTCCATCCTCCATGGTGGCACTACTCCGGAAGCGTGGAGCGGAAGTGCGGTGGTCTTGTTCTTCAAGAAAGACGACAACGCTCTCTTGAGAAACTACAGACCGATTTCCCTTCTGTTTTCAAGATTCACTACGACTAGTCTCGCATGCAGACTCGACGATTTCCAGCCTCCCGAACAAGCCGGTTTCCGAAAAGTCTTTAGCACCATAGACCACATACATATCCTTCGGCAAATTGTACACAAGTCCGAGGAGTACAATTTGCCACTAGGTCTGGCGTATGTGGAATATGAGAAAGCCTTTGATTCTGTCGAAATTTGGGCGGTGCTGCAGTCCTTTCAGCGGTGCCAAGTTGACTGTCGGTGCATCGAAATGCTGAAGTGTTTGTACAGTATGTCTACGATGGCTATCCGAATACAGAACCAGAGTACGAAAACTATCCAACTGCAAAGAGGTGTAAGACAGGGTGACGATATATCCCCGAAACTCTTCACCGCTGCATTGGAAGACGTTTTCAAGCTACTGGACTGTAAAGGATACGGTATTAACATCAACGGCGAGTATATCACTCACCTTCGATTTGCCAACGATATAGTCCTTATGGCAGAATCGCTGTAAGATCTAAGCACTATGCTCAATGACCTCAATAGTGCCTCCCAAGGGTATGGGGACGAGTATGTTTACTTGGGACAAGTAGTCCGACTAGGTAAGAGAGGTGAATCGACGGATTCAACTCGTTAAAAAAAATAATTAATAGAATCAGGCGTTACTTTGCGGAAATCCATTATATTAAAGTTGGTAAAAAATTACCTTGCGTACATCCGCTGGATAAAATAAAATGATGTGTCTTACCTAGTTTGAAGAGCACCTCCCGCCCTCCCTCAATTGCGTGCACTATCTCCGTCACCACTAATCCCAGCACCACTACTCCCAACACCACTACACTAGGAAAGACACACCACTGACGACAATACGACACGTTGTTCGCCTTCGGATGCAGGTGGCTCAGGACCGTGCTTTGTGGGGCATTCCTTGAGGGAGGCCTATGTTCAGCAGTGGACTTGTGAAGAGCTGTAATGATGATGATGATGACGTTATGTAATAATAATAATGTCCTCCAGACCGGATTTCGGTCACGGCAGCCAGTATCAATGACGACTAATTATCTGCGCAGGACAGGATCGGCATGTATGAGTACGCAAGCATAGGTGCACTCCTTATTCCCTCTCTCTCATAGTCCAATAGAATGGCAATCAGACACGACCGAAGAGAGATCAGACGCACGACCAACGGCTTTACGTGATTCCTAGCATGAAGTGAAACACCGTCAACTTTCCTATTATTTGCTCCGGGCTATTACTGAGAATTTGTTTACAGAAAAAGCCAATAAATTATTTCGGCCCGACCAGCGAATCGAACTCGGGGACATATGATCAGCAGTCAACTACAACTATTAGACTAACGATGTCAACGTTATATAATATTATGTGATAAAGTATAATTTTTATATGTGGCTCAAAATAGTAATACGAGTAAAGTTGAAATGTTTAGAATTATCTCTTATAAAAAATTCTAGTCATCTCATTATTCTTCGATTTGCACTTAAACTTCATTTGTTTTATATTCAGTGTTGGCTTGTTTCCAACATAAATGTAATAATGTTCCATAACCATAATCATTATCTAGCTGAGTTTCGTCGCACAATGCACCTGTCGAGACCCATTAAACTTTAGAATTGTGTGGGTATTGGGCTTTCTTTAAATCCTTTATTTGCACCTTGGGAAGCAAGATTTTTTTTTCTTTAATGTAAATCCTGCTTTTAGAGTTCTAAAATTTTTAGGACAATAATGTATCTTTACAGATTTTAGAACAGACTTAATTGCAATGCGTATTTCTTTAATTATATTTATAGAACGGGTTTTTTAGCCTTTCGTGATACATACAGTCTGTCTCTGTCCGATTACAATCTGGGTATTTGAAAAGCAAGAGTGAATAGAAATTTGTTCCACTAAGATGGTGCGATTTATTATCCATCAAAGCACTGGCTTATTATACGTAAAAACAAAAATTCAAGAAGATTTAGTAATCCTTAAGTCTTCAGTTTTAATGACTTAGGTATTACTTATTAATTGTATGTCAACAAAACAAATTAGTCGACTACGGCACTGCACGACACTGCTTACCGTTTGGTGGCCTCGTAAGAAAATACAGCATTCCATTTCGTCCCCTAGATATCGTAAAAAGCGACTATGAGAAATTCCGGAATATCTCATAGCTATCGATAGCAGCGTCAAAGGTTTTTTTTTATAGGAGAGGAGGCAAAAGAGCATACGGTAAGTGACTTCCTTCGCCCATGAACAACTGCAACACCAGAGGAATTGCAGGTACGTTGCAGGCCTTTTAGAAAGGAGTAAGCTCTTTTCTTGAAGGCCCCTTAGTCGTATCGGTCCGGAAAAATCGCAGGTGGTAAACTATTCCACAGTGAGGTCGTACGCGGAAGTAAGCTCCTAGTGAAACGTACAATGGTGGGCCACCGAGCATCCAAACCAAGCAGCGCCTTGTAAAGTTGCAGGCGGTGTGCCGGCATGAAATACTGTTCCGCTCTAACTCGATATGTCGATGCCGAGGATTCCGATACTGGCTGAGGCAACAACAGGGGAGTGCCTTGAAACTGAGGAGATACGAAAAGGTGCGAGTCGTCTGGTACATTGTTGTGGTTTGTTGAACAAAGTCTCAGACTGGGGGCGACTAAATCTAGTCCAGTTCAATCCCCAGAAGACACAAGTTTGCGCGTTTACCTCTAAAAAGAACCCCTTTGTCGTATCTCCTCAGTTTCAAGGCACTCCCCTTGTTGCTTCAGCCAGTATTGGAATCCTCGGTGTCGACATATCGAGTGATGTGCAGTTTCGTGGTCATTTGGAAGAGAAGGCCAAATTGGCCTCTAAGAAGCTTGGCGTGCTCAGCAGAGCGGGACAGTATTTCATGCTGTTGCTTGCAACTTTACAAGGCGCAGGTTCGGCCCCACATGGAATACTGTTCCCATCTCTACGTCGGTACTCGTACTGAGTGGACGTATCTGTGCGCTCTCGCGTGACCTCGCGTAGTATTATTTAGTAATTCTGTGTTTTATTTGGACTTTTGTGCAAATTTTTGCTTTATTATAACTATTTAAACCTGTTGTGTTGGACAAAATAAAACTGTGTTGTGTTGGTGTAGTTTTAAATACTTTTTGTAGGAATAAGCACGTGTTTTAGGTTAGAACCACGCGGTTACCGCGTGGTAATTTGAGCTAAGTATGTTTGTGTTTTTGTTTTATTTCTTATTTACTAATGGATATTCGCTTGTAAGTACTTTTATTGTATATAGTTTGTAGTTTAATTAAAAGAAGACATTGAACATTAATTAATTATTGAGGTTAGGTGTGTTGGCACGTGTTGTTGTTGTTTTGACATTGACGGCTGTCATTGAACGTGACGTTGACATTGACAGTGACGTTGACAGCTGTCACCTGTCACTGTGACTGACGTTTAGGTTTGCGTTCCGTTTCAATATTTGACTTTTATTTAATATTGTGTGATCTGACTCTTTGAATATTATCTTTGGTTGGACTTTTGTGAAATAAAAATGGCGGATGACGAGGAGTTATTCACTCCTCGTAGATCATTGGTCAGGACCCCGCCGGGCCCACTTGGCCGGCCGGTCGCGGTGCCCCCCCCCCCACCACCAGCAGTCCCACCACCAGCAGTGCCAGAGAAGCGGCCTCTGCCGTCACCGGAAGAGGTGCAGCCATCTTCCCAGCGGGCAAGGGTGGGCAAGCGCACTGAGCCTCGCCGGAGTGTGGCTCCGGCGGCAGGTCTGCTGACCAGAGATATAGAGGAATCTGTTGCTGAGGCCGAAGAAGAGGACTGTCCTAGGGAGAGCTCCCGGAGTGCGAGTGGGATCTTCAAAACTTCGAAAGCATCCAAGCTGGAAGTAATCGACTACGTTCGAGAAACGGTGAAGAGCATTATGAGCGTCATCACTGGACCAGGGTCGAAGCTTAATAAGGCGGAAGTGAACAGGGTTGCCGCATACGGCCATGACCTTATTACCATGGTGGCAGCGATGGAGGTGCACACCTCCGAACTAGAATTGGCGGCTGTAAGAGCAGAACAGGGGAAGACTATAGCGGAAGCTAGACTGGCGCAGGTCGAGGCCGAAACAGTTCCTAGCCACGCGACGGACCCGGCACCGCAAAGGTCCTACTCGGCAGCGCTGAGGTTGCCAAAGGGGGCAGAACAGGTGCTAATGCCCGTAAGCAAAGGCCCAGTTGTTGCCTTCTACCCGGCTTAAATGGAGGGACCTATTAAAACAGCGGAGGATACAAAAATGGAGTTGAAGAAGGCGGTGAATCCGAAAACTAGCGGCCTACCGATAGATAGGACGAGGAAGGTAGGAAATGCAGGTGTCGTGGTCCAGACCACGTCCCAGGAAGCTGCGGAGAAACTGAAGACAGCGGCCCCTCCATCCTTAAGAGTGTCTGAGCCCAGACAGCGCCAACCCCTGGTTGCTCTCAGGGGTTTTGAAGAGGACCCAAAGAATGAGGACGTATTGAGTGGCCTCTATGTGCAGAACCTGGCTGCTTGTGGCTGGAGCGAACAAATGTTAAAGGAAATCTGCAAAATCGCATTTAAAAAATGTTCGCCCGCCTTGAGGGACGTTCTGATTGGGCATAACCGGCTATACGTCGGCTGGGATGTGGTGGAGCCGTGCGATTACGTGGATGTCACGTGCTGCCAGAGGTGTCAGCAACATGGGCATCCGGCAAAGTACTGCCGAACGAAGGAGGTGGTTTGTGGAAAATGTGGAGAGACAGAACACGAACGTGGCGCCTGCAAGTCAACGGATGAAAAGTGTGCCACGTGCAAGCGCTTTGGAAGATCTGACTCTGGCTCGCACGTGACCATGGCGAGGAACTGCTCTGCAAGGATATACTCAGAGCAACGCTCCGTGGCCACCACACAGTATTGCCGGTAAGGGCAGCCCAACAGAAACTAAAGAAGCGCTACGAATAGGTTAGATTAACCTGGGTCGAGGGGAGCTCGCCGCGGCTGAGTTGCCTATCCTGGCGCGTGAACTGCACCTGGACATTGTTCTTGTACAAGAACAATACTCCCAGGCTGCGGGGATCGTTCAGGTGGGCGGGCATCCGTGGGCGGGCGTCTATCTTGCCAACCCAACGATTGGAGCAGCTGTGCTGAGTCACCTCAGCAATGAATTCTGTGTGGTGTGCCACGTATACCGATGGGACCTCTATGTGGTGTCAACGTACTTTAAATTTACCGACACTATCGATGATCACCTGCACCACTTAGAGGTCGCCCTGAGCTGTCTTAAGGGCAGAAGGGTCATCGTGGGCCTCGACGCCAATGCGCACTCGCCACTCTGGCATTGTGATCGCCGACATTACGTGGGAAGAGGACGAACTGCTGAACATCGAAGGCAGCAAATGGAGGCATTCATCATTTCACATGCCCTTACTTTGGCTAATATTCCCGACCAGCCCTTCTACACCTTCTCTGGGCCTGGTGGAGAGTCCAATGTAGATCTGACCCTAACCACTGGTGACGTTTATCTTGCCGAGTGGCGAGTGCACGAGGGGGTCTGCGCCAGCGACCACAACTTGATTACTTACACATCCACGACCAACAGGCCGACCACGCGCGCTGCACCCGTTAGAGATCTCTCTCGTTTTCGCGACCGTGGGGTGGATTGGGACAGGTTCCGGGCGATAATCAAACTGCGAATGGGATGGCTGCATGTGGAAAAACCCGCAGCCCTCCTGGCGGAGGAGTTCTAAGGGGTCATCATCCGCTCTGCGGAGGAAGGCTTAGGGGAGCGTCGCCCCAGGGGGTCGGGGGGGTACGAATGGTGGACTAATGAACTCGATAAGACTAGAAAGTTGCAATGTAAACTCAGGGATGTATGGCAAAGTAAAAGGCGTCTTGGAGGTAGGTCAGAGGAGATAGCCAGGATAGCTTTTCACAGCGTGCGTGCGAGATACAGGAAGATGATGGTGGAGGCGCAGCAGTTGCATCACATGAGGGTTGCCAACTCTGGTAACGAGGACCCATGGGGTATGGCGTACAGGGTGGCCAGCGGGAGAGTGCGACCGCCTGCAAACGTGATCAATGGGATCGCCTTTGCGGGTGGGCACCCGGACAATGTCGAAGCAGCAATGGTTAACCTAGTGACTGCGCTCTGTCCGGATGACAGACCTGATCACGACATGCCTTACCATCAGCAGGTTCGCCTACTGGCGGCTTTCATGCCACCTGGTAGAGCTGCGTCTCCACCTGCGGTTGAGGACCTGGGAGGAATAGTCAAGGCCTTGCCTAACACAGCTCCGGGACTCGATGGAGTGAGTGCGAGAATTGTGAGGAATGTTTGGATGGCAGCACCGAGAATTTCACTCGGTGTACGCCAAGTGTGGTGGAGGGTCTTCCCCAAGGTATGGAAGGACGGAAGACTAATTATCATTCCCAAGGGTAATGACAAACCGCTCACCGACGCCAAGGCATACCGTCCGATAACGCTCCACCCTGTTTTGGGAAAAGTATTGGAACGCGTAATGTTAAGATGTGTTCCTGCGATTAGTCGCGGGATATCTGAGCACCAGCACGGTTTCTCTCCGGGGCGATCTACGGTAACAGCGCTGCGTGTCTTGCTCAGCAGGGCTGATTGGTGATCCAATTGCACAATTTCTCGGGAAGCCCATAGGAAGGAAGCTTCGAAAGAAGTGCTTTGTGATCCCCGATCGAAGGCCTTCGCTATGTCCAAACTAACGGCCAATGCCTCCCCCTTGGACTTGATTGCCTGCGCCCATCTATGTGTTAGGTAAACAAGAAGATCACCATCTGAGCGACCCCGACGGAAACCGTACTGGCGGTCACTAATCAGCTGGTGCTCTTCAAGGTACCGCATGAGTTGGCAGTTAATAGTGGACTCCATTATTTTCGAGAACAAGGAGGTGATGGCGATAGGCCTGTAGTTGGACGGATCGGAACGGTTACCTTTTTTAGGGATCTGTCTTCCATGAATTCGGGACAACACCTAGGGAGTAGGATTACCGGAAAAGACGCGTTAGAACCGGTGCCAAATCTGGAGCGCACGTCCTCAGCACAATGGGTGGGATTCCTTCAGGCCCACTCGACTTGTGTACGTCCAGGGAGAGGAGTGCCGTCCTCCCTGTGCAGAGATGGTAGTGATTAGTGATGTCTTATAGAAATTCCCTTGAACAGCCTTGGCGAGAGACCAGAATGCACGGGTCCCCGAAGGAAGGCGAACTAATTTCTCGCCAATTCTGTCAATGTGCTCATACTTTGCCTTGGCAATAACTCTTTTGAAGGACCTGAAGGCGACGTTATAGTCTTTTTTAAGCATGCTGGTGTTTACATCCCGAGCCGCCGAAGCCTCAGCCCAGGCCTGATAACACTCCCGCTTACTGCGTAATTCAGTCTTACAGGAGCGACCAAACCAAGGCTGAGATCTGCCTCCGATGGGTACCAGAGATGATGGAATAAAGAATTCCATTCCCTGTAGCACCACATCAGTGACAGAGTCATCAACAACGCTGGGATCATCCGATAAAAAGCAAACCCGCCCCCATGGGTAGGATGCATAGAAAGACCAAATTCCGTCCCAATCCGCCGACCTGTAATGCCAAACACGGCGGCAGCCTGCAGAACGCAAACGCGAAGGAAACGTGAGTGGCACCACACTCCGGATCAGACAATGAAATGAAATGAAATGAAATGAAAATTATATTTATTTCTCCACCACAAAAGTATAGATAGGTCTACTAATTAACTTAAAATATGAAATATTTTGTAATATATTTTAGCCGGACTGGAGCCTAAACTAGGGTATCCCTGTATTTCAGGACTCAGGTCCTCAGCTCTGACTACTTCCGGTTTGTCGGAAAGTGTGTGTATGTGTGTGTGTGTGTGTGTGTTTGCGTGTGAGTGTGTGTGTGTGTGCGTGCGTGCATGCGTGTGTGCGTAAGTGTTAACTCACAATAGCAACAAATGATTCAGTGTCGTCATATCCAAGCTTTGAAAGATATTCTTTTAATGAAAACTTACATTCATACAAAGTTTTTGGATAGATGTTTAATAATGAGTTTATTTTGTTGTATAAATAAGGAGCGAAAGGAAGATTGTCTTCTGAAGAAGGCTGTATTATGTCTCATATTACTACATATTCTATTGTTTCTTCGCTGGTTATCAATAATTTTAGGGTCATAGGTTAATTCTTTGTGCTTGCAAAGTTAGGTTTAATATGAATAGTTGTCTTACAGTCATGAATTTACTTTCTTTGTACAGACTGAGTGTTGAGTATCAGTAAGGCTTTCTTAGCATTACTTTGTGAGATCTCTGTGCTCGTTCCACCTTAATAATTCTAGTTTTGCATGCTCCACCCCAAATAGAGATGCAGTAGCTTAGGATCGACTGAGCTAGAGCATAATAAACCGTTTTCAACAATGTTGGTTTGAGTACATTTCTAAGTTTTTTAAAAATCCATATTAGCTTACGTATTCTTGCAGATAAAAGTTCTAAGTGGAAATCCACGAAAGTGTTTCATCGAGTTGAACACCAAGATATTTAATACAGTGAGTTTTTGTAATGGTAGACAAGAGCAAGTTGAAGTTTACGTTATCACAGTAATGCATTTTTGGATTTAAGTTATTACTGTTTGGCTGTGTGGATTTATTTATAGAGAATGTTATATAACTAGACTTTTGAATGTTAAGCGTTAAAAGGTTCTTATTCAACCATAGGTATATCTGATGAAGCCCTTTTCAGCAGTTGAATGTGTTTCGGCCAAGTCGCTTCCTGGAATATGATCGCAGTGTCATCTGCGTACGAAAATATTTTTCCATTAGGTGGTATACTGGCAGAGTTCATTAATATAAATCAAGAAGAGACTTGGGCCAAGAACACTACCTGCGGTACACCGCAGGTGATGGATAAGGACTGCTAACATAATCACCTATTTTACGAATTGAAATCTGTTATTTAGAAAGTCTTTGAAAATTTGAAGGGTAAGCCGTATACCAATAAACTCAATTTCTTTATTAACATGTTAGTAGAAACTGTGTCGAACGCTTTAGCTAAGTCCAAAAAACACCAATGCATTTACGGCCAGAATCTAAGTTTTCTGCAACATAAGTGGTGAGATGTGCAACTGCATCTTCTGTAGATTTATTGTGTTGAAAACCATATTGCGATTCGGCGAGATCTTTTCTTGCGTAAGATATTTCATTAGACGTGTGTTGATAAGCTTTTCAAGTACTTTTGACAACGCGGTCAAAACGGAGATTGGGCGATAATTTTCGACAGTCTCTGCTACCATTTTATGAATGGGGTGTATGATTGAAAATTTGAAGCTGTCGGGAAAAACGCCGTTGTTTAAACAGAGATTAAATACGTATGTTAATATAGGACAAATGTCGTCTTTATGCGTTTTAAAGCTACAGGTATATTGTCCTCCAGAGGCTGAATCGTTCCTTAGGTTAAGTAGTAGTGCCTCGACCGCTGTATCAGTTTCGATCAGAACGAACGATTTTAAATGGAAGGAACTCTTAATATTGCACTTTATTTTATTTACGTCAGTAGCTTCGTGAATTTTGTCAGCGAGCCTTTGGCCAGTCTTGGCGAAGTACTCATTTACTTTGTTTACTAATAACAATGCATTACCTGGATATACATTCAAGGTTCAACGGCATGATTTTTATTTTCTACGGTATCGGTGATTTTACGAATTGCTTTCCAGGTTTGTTTGGGATTTTTACATTTGGAAATCTCCGAGCTTTCGTACTTTTCTTTAAGATTGCGTAAAAGGTCGTTACAGAAATTTCTGTATCTGCTGTACGAGATCTTAAGTACTTCGTCAGTCGGCGAGGCTTTTGCTTTTGTGAAGAGCATCACGATGTGAGATGCATCTAAGTAAGCCTACAGTTATCAAGGCTTTAAGATATATTTCCTATTAGGGGCTTTACGGACTATAGTACTTGCATTTAAGGATTCTTTTATATATTTTACTAGTAATTCAATTGCTACATTAGGGTCGTTAATATCTAAAATTTTTGAGAAATCATAGATCTTAAAATTATTTGCTGCATTTTCATAATTGACTATTTTTTTAAATTTATAGGAATTGTCTTTTTTGGGTAATGCTAGATTTAATAAAACAGGGAAATGGTCAGTTATATAAGTCTTGATCACAAATGTTTGAGCTAGCCTATTGCTTTTTATGTTGACATGATCAAGGCAGCTGTTGTTACGTGTGGAAATGTGCAGGCAGGAGGCCATGTTCAGCAAGTAGATTGAGGTACTCTTGGGATTTTCGGTCATCGTTAATGGGTTTAATATTTATATTGATGTCTCCTGTCACGATTATTGTTTTAAATTCGCGAATAGATTTCAGATTATTGTCCAGGGATGTGAGAAAATTATCCGTGTTTTTATATGATGGAGATCTGTAGATACCTAAAATAGCAATATCTGAAGTTTTTATAAGTAAACAGTTGGCATCACAAAATTTGGGTTCTTCTATAGTATGGGTAACGTCATTGTGAATATAAATAACTACGCCATCGTTTTGAGTATGACAATCGGAGGAGTAGTATAGTTTAAAATTTTCTAGTAGTGGAGGATGTTTGTGATCAGACAACCAGCATTCCGTGAGTACGATTATGTCGCAATTAAGGCCTAAACGTTTTAAGAAAATAAGAAATTCGTCAAAATTATGGTAAATACTTCTTATGTTGTGAGTTATAATTTTTAAACCTTTTTGGGGATTTTTGATCATCTCTGTGAGGACATTAGGCTCAATCACTACAGATTCTGAGACGGCAATGTTATCTAGCTCATTTTGTATGTTAATTTTAGTGCTCTCTGTGAAAATAATTATATGACAGTATAAGTAAAGGAGATATTTTATTTTGATTTAAGAAGTATTTTATGAAACATAATACGGGGGCCCTTGTCCTGGAAAACTTTGCGAAAATCCATCCAAAAATTTAGTTATTGTTACATATGAGAACCTACGGTATACGATGTTTAAGTATTTTAAGGAACTAAATTTAAGCGTATGTGTGTGAGTTGTGTGTGCATTAGTTTGTGTTGTGTACGTGTTAGTGTTAATGTGTGAATAAATAAACAACATACCACAGTGCATGCAACCTGTTTACAATATATAAGTAGTCATTTGGTAGGGCCAGCATCTTGATATCTTCTTCACTGAGTAAACGTACTGATTTTGAGCCCTCTGCTTTCGTACATATACAAAACCGTGGTTAGTCCAACAGAATTTGTAACTGTTTTCATTTGCAAACTTACGTGCCATGGCATAGATTATCTTGTTTTGCGATGTCAGGCTTTCCGATATAAAAAGAGGCTCCACTGGGCCGTAAAGTTTGGCGTGTTTAGGCGTTAGGTTATTTTTGTGTCCTGTTTAAATTTTCTGACGGTGTTCAAGACAGCTTCTTTTTTGATAACCGAGGTGAACTCGACAACAACTGGCATTTGTAAGGAAGTTTTAGATTTTTATTGGAAAATATTTTTAAGTCACCGTCATTTATATCGGTTTTAATTGAGGTTCCTATGTTTTTATCATGCTGATTAAATCTGTCTTATTATCAAGGGACTTTATCAGGGCGTTTCGTATTTCGATACTTGTATTTCTAGAACTACTCTGGTCCGAAGAGTCGAGAGGGGCATCGACGGAAACCTGATATCCGTCCGGATGAGACGTCAGCAGAAGGTCCAACAGGGAAGGTGTATAATACTCCACATCTGGAATCCGCGTAGGCGAAGTAACCAGTTGTGTCAGAAATAAAATAACTCGTACATCTGTGTATGTATGTAATATGTACAAACACATACCCACTGTTTTATATAAAATGCGACTATGAGCTATGTACAATTCCCTTTTAAGTGTATAGTCATTGGAATGTTTTCCGCGTTGCCAGGTATAATCGTTAATACAGTAAAAAAGTAAAGTAAAGTTACAGCCTATATACGTCCCACTGCTGGGCACAGGCCTCCTCTCATTTCTGAGAGGGTTTTAGGGCAAGGAAATGTCCGCCGCGCTGCCCCAATGCGTGTTGGCGAACTTCACATGTCATCGAAATATTTTATTTTTGATTTCTCAGACATGCAGGTTTCCTCACGATGTTTTCCTTCACCGCCGAGCACGTGGTAAATCAGAACTTAAAATTGCAATTAACAACTTCATTGGTGCCGGCGGGGATCGAACCCGGGTTGCTCGCGTACTGTAAAACTTACAGCGAGCGCTAACCACCTGAGCTACCACGGCTCTATAATCGTTAATAAACACTGATATTTGAGACGCAAGACTTGCAGCACATGAAAGTTTCACAAATTAAAATGGCAAGCGCTAAAAAAAAATTTTAATACTAAACTGTCTTGAAAGTTACTGGCATAGTTAACAGTTACTTAAGCGTAAATACCACATATTCCACGGTCTCCTTAATATTCAACGTCACACCCCGTGTCGGTGGAGGATTAAGTTCAGAGGAGACAATAATTTATTAAAGCTTTGTCTTTTATATCTTTACAAATTAAAAAATAAGTAAAAAAAGTAAAAGTCAACTATGACGAACTAAAAAGAAAAAGAATTAAATAATTTCACATTCTGAAGTCGATGCTAAAATATTGTGTGGATAAGTGTTATAGCCCCGACTTCAGAATGCAGAAATTATTTAATTATTTTTAGGTCCTTGAAGTCGGCGTATACTTTTTGTTAATAGTTATTTTAACCTTTTGAGTGGACTAAAGAATATCACAATCTCAATATTGTCTAAATAGTTTCATTAAAATCTTTATCCTCTATTTTGCCACCCTTAGTAGTATTATTAAAATAATAATAAGTAATAAAGTTAAATAGGTAAAAAGATCTCCGGTTCTCTAGAATAACCATTCGAAACACAGCAGCATTAACCACTCAGGCGTCGACATTAACAACCCCCAACTTAATCAGATCTATGGTCAAGCCAAAGAGTATAGTAGGTCAGGCCAAAGGCAATATCTTTTTTAAATGAAGGTAAGTATAACTTAGAGTCATTACTATGTTCTTATCCAAAAGTAAAAAAATATCAACAATTAAAATATCGCATTATTTATATGAAGGTCATTGCAAGACGTTGTCCATAAATAAAATGTTTTGAGAAGTTATCAATTACCGTGTAGTGACGGTGTATGAATATTCATACCATCCCGTGGGTCTCGTAAGAGGCGACTAGACTTATTTTTATATAACCGTGACCATCACGTTGATAAAGTTGGGTAACTACTTGGAACATTAGAACGACTTATAACGTGACTTTATATATGCATTTTAGATCATCTTACTGATATCGGTATATCGTAATGTTTTGCAAAAGTTTTATTACTGGATGGTTGGACGACGGAAAAAGAAAGTAGCTGCTTTTGTTGCACCAATTTTCGACAACTTTTAGCTGTGGCGACAATTTTTAACTTCGGTTTTCGTTATTTTTGAAGATATTGTAGCCCTAATCTGCTCTGCCGCATTTAAGGTACGCCTTCGAAGTTCTTCAAGAGAATTCACTGGGGTCACGTTGACTAAGTCCTTTATGTGACCCCAAACGTAAAAGTCTAGTGGCGTCAGATCAGGACTTCGCGCAGGCCACGGAATTGCCCTCCCCTCCCAATCCACCTGTTTGGGTATTAGCTATTTAGCTACTCTCGTACAGATAACCGGAAGTGAGCTGGACAGCCGTCGTGCTGATAAATGAAATTACTTTTAATTTCTTCTAGAACATCTACTAATAAGTTTTCCAAATCATTTCGCAAAAACATTTCGTAAATTTCCTGTTTAAATTTTGTGGCATAAAATAAGGCCCAATAAGTTTGTCATTTACAATACCCATCCACACATTCAAAGAAAATCTGCGCTGTGACGCTGTTTCTTTAATTTTTTTTGGATTTTTGTCCCCTTTCAGTGCCCAGTAATGAAGATTATGGTAGTTTGTAATTCCATCTCGGTCAAATTTGGACTCACCCGTCCATAGAATATTTCTTAAAAAAAATTCTTTGATTGCGTTGGCGTTTAGCATGAAACGACAAAACTAGAGTCTACTCGCTGAATCGCCCTCGTACAGCGTTTGTACCGGTTGGTAATGGTACGGATGTCGGCCTGACAGGTGCACCTTCCACTGGGACATACCGATCCGGCGTGCTACAATGTTGGTTGAGACGTTAGGGTCGTCAATAAAATGTTGCATAATTGTTTCTTCATCGTCAGTCGTAAAACGTCGTGGTCTGCCAGTATTCAAAGTTGGTATTCTCTTCGAGCCCCAGCAACGTTGCCGTCAGCAAAACCATAACAGTACATGACGTCGGCATATTCTTTATTAGATTATGACGGCATTTTAACTTGGACGCACAAAAACAGTAACAATGAACGGTCAGTAACAGATAACGGTAACAGCAATAATAACAATAACGATAACGACTGAAAACAATAACAAATTAATTAACGCGATGAGAGTTTATTAGAAAAAACTCAAGTTTAAACACGTGCTTGCGCAGCGATAGTAGAAACTAACTAACGAGCGTCGCTACGACTCAATTTAAAATGGCTATCTGCTTTCTGAATAGTTGTCAACAACCAATCAGACACCAAGTGACTGAAAGTGTGCAAGTTCGTTCCTAAGAGCAATCATTCTTTACCGTTCTCTACCTGCGTTAAGTAAAAGACCCTTTTATTATTATTATTCATTGATTTCACCAAGATATTATTACCTTTTTGGATACCTGATTAAATGGGATATGTTTTAAAATATTTTTATGTCTCATGTCATAGTAATTTTTTGAAGTACGTCACTATTTATGATACATAAAGTGTAAAAATAGACAATTTTTTTATTAAAACCCATAATTTTTATTGTGAATACTTTTTGTACTTTTATATGTATTCGCTTGTTTAAATCTTCGAGAAAATAAATAAACTTAAAAAAAGCATACAAAAAAAGGTTTTATTTTTATTTAGAATTTAATACGAAATTCTGGGTGATTATTGAAAAACCTTTAAAATCCGTATATCTCAAGACCTGTTCATTTTCGGCCATACATATGGGGTCAAATTTGTAGCATTTTGACTCACTCCCCTATCATGCCCTGCCAGGAAGTTGTCGAGTTCCCAGTAACCCTGTATAATATGGTTTTTGAGGGGGAGTAAGTTAATTAGATTTTTGTGTTTGATTAATAAACATCGTTTCAGAAATTCGTACCTATATTAATGAGCTAAAACATACCTTATAATTATCGCTTACCTAATATTTACAAATACTTACATAATCAAATTAATAACTTAAGTACAATAACGCATAGGCGTCAATCTTGGCGCATCACTGTTCAACCACTCTCAACTATGTATCAGTATCTGTAGAACATCTGTTTATGCTTGGCATAATGGGATACGCGCGCTCTATACCTTGCTTATTTGTACTCTAAGTTCTGGACACTCTTATCTATTGTTCTAAGGGGCCTTCAGGGGGATGAAACTGCCATACAAATTTCAAGAATAAAAAATGCATTGAAAGTTCTGCCTCTAGTGAATTAGGTACATAAACTTGTAGGTTAGTTTTCTTCAGTGTTGTAGAGATGGCTTTAATTAGGCCAAAACCCCAGAACCCATAGAAAACTAAATCTATGGCAGTTTTGGTCTATGGTTATGGTCAGGGTGATGCAACTTTGTATGAAAGCTGAAAAATCTGCACAAATCATGATTTTGTCAATGTTCATGTTGGGCTTAAAAATAAAGCGAGAAAAAATATCGCTGATTCTTTCCTTCATGTTGTTTTAGATTGCCATTTTAAAAATTAGATACGAAAATTCATATTATATCGGAAGAAACTAAAATGTTAATTCTGTGTTAAACTTTTTGGTTTGCTCTTTAAAGTATAATTACATACATATTACTCTGATTTGCACAATTAATTTACTTATTAATTGATTAAAATTAAATTATAAAATATTACCAGAATTCTATCAAAAGCCATGAATTAATAGAGGAAAAAAAATGACATTTGTTTGTCAACGTCTTTCATATTGAAATTTTTCTGAAATTTATTCAAATTTATTTCATAGGTTTAGATTTTAATATTTATTGATTTTGCTTAAATTCAGTTATTATGGGCTCAGAATACTTCATTTTCGTTTGTAGCGAATACACAGTCATAATATCGTCGTGAATATACAGTGAAGATTTTTGTGAGATGTTAACTCTGTATAAGATATTGACTATAAATGATTTCATTATTTCAAAATTTTATGGACGATGTGTGATCATCATCGAAAGTAAGTTAAGTGTTGTGCAAACAAAATCATCTGATCACTTTCTGCAGGTTTCCTATAACAGGAAAAGAAAAACTTATGACAATATTGTGTAAGTCTATAAACATTATGAATTTATTGACCGTTATTTGTAGGGATTATTACTATATTGACTCAATTGTATCTGTTTCAGATCACGTATTTCAGCTGAGTTAAGTTTTCACCATGAAATTTTACTGATTTAAATTTACGTTAATGTTCTGTGAAGAATAACTCTCTGACAATAGCATGTGTTATATATCAGTAACAAGCGTGGAAATATTATGTGCAAAAGCAATAAAAACATCAATAATAATGTATAGTTTATAAAACAATCTGTCTTCAGAAAATAAAATTACATAACTATACATATTTAGTTTTATTTTATCACATACTAATCTAAAGTATATTCGAGTTATTTTGGTACAACCTCTCAAATGTATGGGAATTTCCCCATAGGTTTGTGAGGCTTGAGCAAAATTACTCGAATATATATAAAAAGTTCAAAGTTACAGAATACAAGGTTTTAAATTCCCGCTAAAAAGTTTAATATAGGCGCCCACCGTGGCGCTTTTAGTGAACACTCATAAACACGTGTTTCCGTTTTTAGTATGAAGTTGGCGTTCTTCTCTTGGTAGAAATAATGTGTTCTGTGGTTATGGTTGACACATGGATAATACACTTGGTTGACAGTTCTTTCAAATAAATACGAATATACGGATACGATAATTAAGAAAACGAAAATATTTTGCAACTTTTCGTTCCTCTCCTGTGAAAATTATAATAAGAGGCCTTATGATTATTTACTAAATTTAACAATAAATGTGGTTCTTCACAGTTGGTGCACCAATCTTAATAGGCTGCTAAAGGGAAAATTATTAACTACTGATTGTGAAAGTGATAATGTCAAAGCTCAAGCTATTAAATATTATAACATTCAGAAAAGAAAATAAATACATAATTAAAATTATATTCAGTCTTTGATATTAATATTTAAAAAAATCTTATGTGAAATAGGCTAAGTTTTATTAGTGTTAATGTTATCTACAAAATTACTATTTGGAGATTTAAGATAATTATTGAAGATATCCAATAATTATCTTGTAGAATGCATACATAAACATTGATAATAAAACTGCTTATTTCATAAATATCAATATAGTCATTTACAAAATACGCCATCTAGTGGTAACTACCGCAAGCCGCGTTGTACTAAAGAATACAGCGACATCTAGCGTACACGGTACACTCATTCGAAAACTGAAATGTGAGTGGCGCATCTATCCCTGGTATATACTGTATTATCTATGGGCCCTTCTAATTATACCTTCTAATCTATACTCTTTGGCGGGGTCTATAACTTTGACAAGTAGATCGCAATTAATGTAAATAAATGAATTAACAACCGCACTCTCAACCTCGCAGTCACATGAAATTTCTGAAAACCGAACCTTTTTATCCAATTTTAATAATACATACATAAACATAAACATAAACACTCACGCCTGTCACCCAGAGGGTAGGCAGAGACTACAGGACTTCCATTTGGCACGATCCTGCACACCTCTCGCCTCCTTTACATCCATATATCTACGCATACACGCACGTCGGTTAAGGGTACTCTAATCTGGCCCATTTTTAATATATCGCCAATTTGGTCGATAAACCTTCGTCTAGGGCGTCCTTTCCGACTCTGCCGTTCACTTCTGCAGCATAAATTTGCTTTGTCACTCTTTCTTCGTTCATTCTTTCTACATGACCAAACCACCGAAGCATTCCTTTCTTAATCCTGGTCACAACGTCATCTTGCAAACCACACTTTTCTCTTATCACACTATTTCTCACCTGTCATTCAGATTCAGCCCTAGCATACTCCTTAATGACCGCATTTCTACAGCATTTATTCTACTCTCATGCTTCTTCTGCCACACCCAACTTTCACTACCATACATTAAAGTAGGGACTAACATAGCATTATGAATTGCCAAACGTGCCTTTTTTGACACATTTTGACTCCTCACAATAGCGTGTAGAGCCCCATTTACTCTATTTCCTGCGTTCACTCGTCGTTCTATATCCTTATCATATCTACCATCCCTGCTAAATAAACATCCCAAATATACAAACTCATCCACTTGCTCAATCAACTCCCCTTCTATTCTTATTTCACATAACGTTTTACTTTCTTCTCTTTCAAAAACCATCACTTTCGTTTTACTTGCGTTCACTTTCATACCCCTTTCTTTTAATGACCAGTTCATTAAAGTAACCATCATTTGCAACTCGGCCGCCGACGATGCAAATACGACTTGATCATCGGCGTACAAAAGGCATTTGACGGTTAACTCACCCATTCTCAACCCACATTCTTCAACTTTCAAAGTTTGCAAACAACTGTCCATAAATAGGTTAAACAGCCACGGGGAAGCTACACAGCCCTGTCTGACACCTTTTGGATGCCAAACCAGTCGAGTAGACCCCGTTGATCCTGACACAAGCACTAGAGTCCCTATAAAAGACCTTAATGCCTGTATCAAACCAGCGCTCAAACCAAATGAGTTCAGTGTTTGCCATAACATATTCCTGTCCACTCTGTCATAAGCCTTTTCCAAGTCCATGAACGCACAAAAACTTTCTGGTTTTGGCCAAAACTTCTCCAATCATGCGCATGGAAAGACTTGATCCGTACACCCCATCCCTTTCTAAATCCAGCTTGCACATCCCAAATTTTTCCATCAGTTTCTTCCATAACTCTTTCAATTAACACCTTAGCATACAGTTTACCCACAATGCTAAGCAAGCTGATACAGTAGTTTTACAGTCCTGCTGTGACCCTTTTCCCTTATATATTGGGACTATAACGGCTTTGCACCAGTCTTCCGGTACCCGCTTCAGTTCCCAACATAAATTAAACAAGGTGTACAGCAGGCCTGCCACCACTCCCTCTCCAGCCCTTAGCATTTCAGTGATACTCTATCATATCCGCCTGCCTTACCTGCTTTCATGCTTTTCATTGCTTTCATTATTTCATCTACACTTATCTCCCTACCTCTCTCCACTTCTTTCACAATTTCTATTTCACTTAATTCAGACGACTCTTCACTCATAACCACGCTTTCAAAGTATTCCTTCCATCTCTTTAAATTCGAAACTTCATCATTCAGCATACAGCCATTCTCGTCTCATATAGCATTCATTCTAGGCTGTTTCGAATTTCCTTGGCAGTTCTTACGAGTTTCCAGAACATTTTAATATTTGCCTGGAAATTATCAGATATCCTTCTATCATTTTTATCCGTTTTTTCTTGCTTTTTCCTTTCAACAACTTCTTTTACTCTCTTATTTATAAGTCTAAAGTCTGCCTTTTTTCTTTCAATCTCATCATTCATACCGCCAGAATTACCAGCTTTGGTTGCCAGTAAATCTAGCCATGCTCTCTTCTTTGCTTCAACTTCCATCCGTACCTCATCATCCCACCACAACGTATTATTTTTCCTTTCATTCGTTCTCTTACTTACACCACATACTTCGGTGGCTGCATCCACTAAAACTTTCTTAACATTATTCCATACAGTCTTCAGGTCTAAATCATTCATACATATTTCATTCAAACCACTAATATTCTCTCTCAGTCTACATTTATACTTCTCTTTCACATCTTCATCTTGTAACCTCTCTATTCTTATACGCTGTAACGCAGTGGTAGACACAGATGTCCGATGCCGCCAATGCTTGAATAGACCATTAATTCGACATAAGACCAAGTAATGATCCGTCCCAACGTTGGACCCCAGTAAACCCTTGTATCTACCACTGCACTCCGCATTCTTTCATCCACAATTATGAAATCTATCATGCTTCTATCATCACCTCTTTCCCATATACATGTGAATCCTTTTATGGCGAAAGAAAGTGTTCGTCACAAAAGATTCTTTTTCCACATACGGCGAGGAGGTCTTCACCATTCTCATTTACACTTTCATCGCCGAACGTTCTAATATCCTTTCATAACCAGACCTCTTCACCCCAACCCTTCCATTAAAATCTCTAACATAATAATATTTTCATTTCTCTTACATTTCCTCAACACCATCCTTACCATGTCCCAAAACTGCTCTCGGATATAAGTGGGCTTAGACATGTCTGGGGCGTACACCTAGCACAAACAACTTCTTTAAGCCCACTTTCATTCGTATCCATAGCAGCCTTGGGCTTACACATTCATACTCTTTCACATTGACCCATTCTTTCTGAAAGGATGACACCGACTCCTGGCATGCCCGCTCGGTCTCGTCTACACCAGACCAGTAAGCGGTATACATGCCATAATGCAGTAACATCCTTTCCTTTCATTCGTCTCATTTACACATAACACATCTATTCCTCTATCATTCATCATTTCGCATACTTCATCCATCTTATCATTCATTGCTCACATACATTCAGCGTAGCCAGACGGGCCTCCGCAATCCACTTTTCGCCTCCGGGAGACAGAACGTGACGGGTGGCGAACCTCGTCGCCAGTTTTACTCCCGGAGATTCTTCGCACCCTGCCCCATTAAAGGGGCGCCGGGAACTCAGGGCCATTTTTTGTTGTTGGCTCATGGTGCGACTAAGGGTGGTAGATTTTACGCCGCTACCATACGGCGAGGCCGAGTCTAATCTTTTCGGCTTTGTCGCTCGTTTAGCACCACCGGGGACACGTGTAGGGTGGGCCTAGGTTAGGTGGTCGAAGCCTACGGACGCGAGCGACTCATCCCTCCATTTTAATAATAATTAATCGCTTAGGGCTAAATCTGTGTCATAGGGTAGCCGGTCCAAAATTTTAAAGGTCTTATTTTTTCTTTCGCAACATGTGCCTTGTGCGCGGGTATGTTTTCTTAAAAAGACTTCAGCTACTGTAGTATTTTACTGCGACTTTAGTATTAAGCTATTATTTCAAACTTAGCAATTGGACGCTCGTCTATTCGTTGGTACCAGAGACGAGATCACTGAAATTAGCTCCAATTTATAACGCGTTCATTAGTTATAGAAATATCTTGTGGAAACCTGAATATCTAAAGTCACACTTTTGTTAAATTATCACTAATTCGAAAAGAAAAACTCTGTCCTGGGAAGAACCAGCAAGAAACCCAGCGGGCCTTTTTTTAAAATAACCGCTTACAATCATGTATGTTACACAATTAACCACACAAAACAAATTAGAAATAGCTTGGTAGCAATCACCTCTTTCCCAGGTGTTATTATCATCCATAAATTCCTTAATATTATAATAACCCTTTTTATACAAACTTAATTTAATAAAGTTTTTGAACTTTGAGCAGGTCAAATTTTGTATATTTTCTGGGATTTTGTTGAAAATACCTACGGCCCATGAGACGAAATAGGGTGTTGTATGCATCTTACGCCACCACATATTTAGTAATAAATAATTAAAAAAATACAAGTATACTGTTGTTTATAATAATACAAATTTTCATAAAAAGAAATTTCAAAACTTTTAAGAAATATATTATGAAAACAGATTGGTAAATAAAATCTTAATATTTCCGACTCCGTTAACATGAATGGTAGCTTAATAAAGTAAACAAAGTATTAATTATATTTAGTAACAGTAATTAAAAAGTTTTTAATAGCTATTTATTACAAAAAAAAATTACAAAACCGTAATCAAATATTGACTAGGTACATAAATCATGATATTATGCTTCGAATTTGTTTCTATTATGTGGCAAATGTGTTTTAAATAGTTTACAATATTCATTTAAATAAATTTAATTTTATCAGGTGAAAAATAAAATTACAATTTGCTCGAATTAATAAGTTATCTGCTTAAAATTTTATTATTTTCGAAACGAAAAGCTTTTCATCTTGTATTCATGCATGAATAAGTTTTAAGTGTATTATTTTCTATTTTAATTACTTTTGTTTGTTCTGTTCCTAAAATATATTGTTCATTACTATACCCTCGGTAGAGAACACACAACACCTTTTACTCTCTACGTAGAGAGTATTAGTGTTCAGTGGTCAATACATTCAATAATATAATTCGTACAAGTAATACAATATTTTCATCTTTAAGCAGTATTTATGCATCTTATACAAAAATTCATTACAGTTTGTCCAAGCCCACTGCTGAACATAGGCCTCCACATAGATTTTTTATTGCCTTATAAGGGGAATATTTGCCATAGTTACCACACTTGGGAGGAGGTCTGCCCATCTCCTCCCTCCCTCCTTTGTTTCCTTCTATCACCTCTTACGACACCCAGGGCGACATAGGATAGTGGATATTTTACATTTCTACTACACAGTCAACAACGTCATTTCATGTACATTTAAAAACAAAAGTAATATTTAAAAAATGAAGTAGGTATTATTTATCAAAAAAGTATCGTTAAAACAATTTTTAAGAATTTAAAAAGTAAATTTAAATTCAAATAAAAAAAAATCAAATTAGCGTTTTTATTCTAAAAACTATGCAGCTACGAGAACATGAACAACGTTATCTTAGCAATATATGATAGCATTGTAAGCAATGTCGACTAGTCATACTTCAAATTGGATGCGTCATTTTTCATAGTCGCTCTAGAGTCTAGACGATCGATAAATTTAAACGGTTGATTTATCATGTAACACTTGGCTTGACATACACACGTAGTTTCATTTTATTATTTCCATTTAATCATCTAATTTTAACGTAATTTTTTAAAGTATTTCCTAAAATAAATTCATCTATACCTAAATTTGTTCAAATTTTTGGGTTGGTCCAACGGAGTAAATACCAAGCTTGCACAAAATACAAACGTGAAATAACATGAAAATAGCAGCATGATGTTGCTAATATGGTGAGTGCTGACAACCGGAGACGCTTTTACTCGTATTCCATCATATTCCCCAGGGTGACAACGTGTCTAATTCTGATTCTGAACCGGGGATAAATAAAGGTGTATTTTTGGGCCATAGAATCTTTTCTAACATCAGGTGGACTGTGTGCTCGTTTGTTATATACATTTATTTACATTATTGAATGTTGTAAGGTCGTTATAAAACACCCAAATCAAAAATAAATTGAATATTCAATTCTCAAAATTAAAATTATTTACATCACGTCCCCACACGATGGTAATTAAAATATATAATAATGTTCCAAATAACCTTAAACATGTAGACAACATGTAAGTTTTTTATAAAGAAATTAAAGTCATTCTTAACTGATGAATGTTGTTATAATTTAAGTGAATTCTTCAAAGATGCGTATAAATAGGTATGTCTAATAATTATAGAAAATAATATGTTACAACTAGTAATGCTAAGAAATTGTTAGGTATATAGTAGCAGTTAATATTTAGTATTTAGAACAAAACTAATATCTTTTAATTTGCAATGCCCCTGCGGGACGTCACTTGATTATATTATATAAGTTAAGTGTAATAATTTTTGTAACATGCAAATAATAATAAATAAATGTACCTCTTTCGTATAGGAGCAACAATTTTCAGATGCTTTTATACATAATGAAGGCACTACCACGTATTACGTAAGTTGATAACAACATTTTAAGTAATTGTACCCTTAGACTTTTCTAAAAATATGTAAAACAGATTTTTTAGTTTATTCGACATTTTATGGTGCTTAAATTTAGATTTAGCATTCAAAACTAAATAAGTTATAACTCATAAACTGAAGTACTAGAAAATCCAATCGTTAGAGAATAACAAACATTCAGCGTCCTTTTGTGAAGGCGAATTCTGGCCGCATAAACTTAGCGAATCCGCAAATGACAAAATTAATTTATGCCGTATTTAGACAATGGAATAAAGTTTAAGCAACTCTTACACCTAGAGCATATTATTCTGTATTTAATTTCACAGTACTTCGGTCTTTTAAAATAATGTAAATTGTTCATTTTTGTTTTTACATAATACTATAATACAATAATATTGGTCTCTTTAAGATAAATTTACATTGGCGTCATTTGCTGTAGATACTTCCGGTCTGTAGGGATCCCGCAGGGAGAACGCTTCTAAATCAATTATAACAGTGGCTAAAGCGTTTTTACTTACTAAGATATTTAACAACTCAGCGTTCTTAGTAATATACCGCGGGGGTAGAGCTATGTGGCAATTATAGTTTTCTACTATTTAGTTATAAATATTTAAACATAAAATTACGCGATCAATGATCACGTGGCGAACAATTTCAGAGATTTTATGATCGCTACTAATGCTATATTCAACACTACGTTACTTAGGTCAGGAGAACAAGAAGAATAAGCTGACGGTTATCCATCACATAGAGTTATTTTGCGGAAATCCATTATATTAAAGATGCTAAAAATAAATTAGCTAAGATCCGTGTAAAAAAATAAAATGTGTGTTTTACCCAGTTTGAAGAGCACCTCCCGCCCTACCTCAATTGAAGTATCCCCGTCACCACTAATCCCAACACCACTATTCCCAACACAACTACACTAGAAAAGACACAGTATTTCAAGATTATTAGAAAATTGGACATTTCTCCACTAAATGGGCACCTCAGTGTCTGAAATTACCAATGTAAATGCGTTAATTAAAAATGGCTTAATAATGGTACAATGACCTGAATTATTGATTTAATAGCAGTAGTTGAGATACCCCAAAGATCTTCAGTTTTTTTATTTTACATTAAATTCGTTCAGTGAACGCAGAAAGATTATTATATAAATGATACGCCATTAATATCTATGGTCTGATAATAAGCCTTCGCTCAAGCCGTAAAAGGTATTACCCGATAACTTATGACGGTCAAAATAACCAAGTAAGCCGATTTCTAACTAATCCATTTTGTTGTAGCAAAGTTTATGACCAGAGCGCCAGAATTTATGTCTTGCCAAGTTTGCATCGTTGATATAAACCCTAGATTTCGTGACAATGTTTAATGAGATAAATTCTGCAAAGCATAATATCATAATAAAATTTTATTGGAAATTAGAAATTTAAATAAATTAAGTGTCGTATTTAATACTCGTAATAACCGTAACCAAACATTTATGTTTAATAAAGCGTGCACATTTGGAATATGAAGACTAATTTAATAATGTTTCAGTCTTCCCCTTAATCACCTTTATTTATTGTTTAATGTGTAAAGGTGATTTAGGGACAGCATATTATAAAAGTAGAAAATTATTATAAAGTTAAAATATAATAAGTATTGTAAATTAAAAAAATCTGGTTGAAAAAATTGTAATATATTAAAAATCTCCGCTTTTCACATAAGGCGCATAAAAGCGAATGTACACGTAATAGCTCATGAGCCTCTTATATTTTGTTGGACGCGAAAAATATCAGCTTGATGTTCGATATTATACTTAGCGTAATAATGTGATAAATAGAGGAATTCGAAAACAGGCGAATGTTGTCAGTTACTTGTGTATGGGTGGTGGAATCATCTCTGACTTTCCACTCGCTTGAAAAAATCGTAAGAGGTGTTATGATATTGCATGTTGATTGTTGATATTATGTTAGTAAAAAGAATTATGTGTATGAGATAAGCACTAAGGAGTTCACGAAATCCGCGTAAGTGTGTGTATTTACCTGTAGCAAACTGTTAACCTTAATGCCCACATGACTCTTTATTCAGAAAAATAATACCAAAACGTTAAAGAAGTAACTCAAATTATTAACAGGTATTCTAAATTGAAATATAGTAAACCTTTTCTTGGTTTTCTGCTTAAAAAACTGCGATAACACGTATCGAATGGTGATCATAGCTTACCAGATGTTTAGCGGCTTTGAAGCTGCTCCTTATCGCGGGTATATTATTTACTATGTTTATAATTATACGCGTAATAATAAATAAAATTATTCATGCCTAATCGCGAAGTGTGCAGCCTCCGTAATTACTTCCTGACGAAATTGGATGATACATTCTACAGGGACGTCATTTCGTGTGATAAAGGGCTAACCCCTCTATCCTTAGCCAACGAGCAATGGCAAGACCCAGCAGTACAGTCTATTTCCGACCGGGAGACCGTGTGGAAGGAGAAGGAGCTCCACGGGAGGTTCTACAAGGCTCTTCATGAGCCTTTCATAGACACAGTTGCATCCCTCCACTGAATACGTTTTGGTGACCTCTTCGGGGAAACCGTGAGTTTTGTCTGTGCAATACAGGATCAGGTTATTAAGCCCAACAACTATCGGAGATACATTCTAAAGGATGGCACCGTCGACATCTGTCGAGCTTGTCGCCATCCCGGTGAGTCACTTAGGCATGTCATCTCCGGTTGTTCGGCGCTTTCTAACTCTGAGTATTTGCACAGACACAACCTAGTAGCCAGGATTCTGCACCAGGAGCTCGCTCTGAAATACGGTCTCGTGGATCGGAAACTGCCTTATTATAAGTACTTGCCGGAAGCCGTGCTCGAAAATGACCGCGCCAGGCTCTACTGGGACCGGGCCATCATCACAGACAGGACTATTCTTGCGAATAAGCCTGATATTGTGCTGATGGACCATGCACAGTCGAGGATATTTTTGGTCGATATTACTATTCCATATGACGAGAACCTCGCGAAAGCCGAAGCAGATAAGAAAACAAAATATCTGGATCTGGCTCACGAGGTGACCGACATGTGGGGTGGTCTGCCGACCGAAATTATCCCTGTAGTCGTCTCTGCGAACGGGTTAATCCCGGTCAGCCTTTCGAGACATCTGAGGCGACTGGGACTCCGTGACGGACCGCTCCGGGCTCAAATGCAGAAGGCGGTGCCCCTCGATACTGCCCGCATCGTCCGCCGGTTTCTTTCCCTTTCCCCCTAATCCTCGGCCGTTTGGTCTCCCCTGCCGAAAGCTTCCATTTGGTTGGGTTTTTATTTATTTATGTATTTTTTATGTATTTATTTTATTTTATTGATATTTATGTATATTTATATCTTTCATATACAATTATATATTTATACAGCCCAACCAGATGAGAAAACTATATAGATACCCCATATAATAAAATAAAAAAGAAAATAACAAAATTCAAAACAAATGAGTTACTTCACTTTTTCAGTTAAAGCCTACCTTTCGCTTAATTTGCTTTAATGTTGCCATTAGGCTGTTGTACAGAAGACGTAAAGAGACAATTTTTTTTCATTCCTAAAGACAAGTAAGAATTAATTTTTATCTAATGCTTCAAGTTTCTTTTTTTTTGCATCGAAAAGGGATTTTGAAAATCATATTTTATTATACTACAATTTTAAAAGATGTACGTCCATCATGTTCTTAATTATCGATAAGCCGAAGTTGAGTTGACTGCTAGACTTCGGTTGACCTATCGTAGAGAGGATTTGCCGACGTTTTGTACATTTGAAGCCACTCCCCGACCGTTGTATGAAGGAGAGTGAGTATGAGAAGAATTTCACAACGGCTATTTAAAAAAGATGGTGTTGTAAAACTTATGCAGACCATGGGATCTTTCTGATATTTGCTATTTCCGTTTCTGCGACCGCCGGCCGTAATGTTGGAATAGATTCCTTACGGCGCCTCTACATGGAAACTCACTAACAAATTCATAATAAAATTTTGCATAAAAATAATATAAGTATTTTCAACTATATTAAATATTGATAGAGCGCATTATTTTTTATATAGATGATGCGGATTTGTATTTCACGATATAACTTGGAATTCACTTCACAAACTTGCTGAACGGGAACTGGCAGATATATTCTTTTGACTTAGGACAAATACCTGACGCTTAGTGACCCAAAAGACTAATTATGTCTAGACTAATAATTATAATACTAAACATTAATCAAGAGAGCGGCTAGGTTTGTGCACTGCGATTTACATATGTAAAATGTAAATAATACTGTTTGTACTTGACCAACTATAAAGAAAATATCGGCCATGAAATAAATGTATAGGTACGAGTACAATGATAGATTAATGATTGTCACGGCACACCTAAATAGCGCAAATTAATGGCAGAGTTAGAAAAGTAATAATATGGGTTTTAAAACAATTTTGACATGTACCTAGCCCAAAAAAAAAATACTAATCAATGTATTAATTGCATTAGGACATTCTATACCAGCATACTTTATTCCGATTTGGGGTGGTGCTTTTAATACCAAATTTCTGGAATTAGAAAAAGTTCAGAGTGCATCATCAAAAGTAATGTTCTTAAGGCCGTATAGATTATTAAGTGAAAACTTATGTAAAAAAAAACTGTAAGAAAATTATATATTTTACTTATGACTATTGACTTATGACTCAAATGTATTAAAATAAAATAAGAGTTAAAAAAATTAACCAACACGCATTGATCATAAGCTGTGATAATTATTTTATTATCCTGGTGATCCTGATCAGGATACGAGGATAAAGTGATCAAATTATTGTATTGTCATCGGTCCCTGATACGAGTACAAATTCAAGTCAATCGGTCGTCCACAAGTTGGTGAAAAAATACAACAATAGATTCCGTTTCATAGATAGATAGATAGACAGATAGATACACGCGAAGCTAATAAAATAAGACATGGCTACGGTAAGCACAATAATAGCCAATCATCAAAATAAAAAGCAATCGGTTCTTCTATAAAATGAAATAAACAAACGTCTGAATATGTAATGAATAATAGTCATTGTAGACAGTTATTGAAGAAATGGTTAAAATAACTGAAACTATGGAGAAACAGAGGCACTTTTACATTGCATTCGTTAGAATAGTTTTAGTCTACACATGCCAGAATGCTAAGCACGCAAGCAAACATGCACACAAGCAAACTTTGTATCCCTATCCTTATCATTATTCTTCCTTATCTACCTTATGGGCCCCCATGGGATAAATTGTAGACTATTACAAAATAATACAATAATAAGCGTACACATAAATTTCGTTATTTTAAAATTCAACATCCAGCAAATATACTGATTTGCATAATGGGCAAAAGAAAAATAAATTTAGGGTTTTACCCATCTTCCAACATATTGTAAGTAGGGATCGAGAAAAATTGCTTCGACATCGCGTGCTGAAAACCAAAACTTACACAAGACAAAATTTGCATTGGGAAGCTCTTAAGTTGAAGGCCGAAGGTTCAAATTGGAAGAAGCATATTAATGAAATTGATGTAACGATACTCAAATTGAAAGGGTTTTTACAAATATGTTATGGGCGTGCCAAATTTATGCGAACAGAAAGAAACGTTCTAGCAAAATATTTCTAAATAGGGAAATAATTTACAAATAAACATTTAGGACTCGTCACTGATAAGGCACACTAGGCACTGGTCTAGGGCACCACCGCAGAGAGGTCATCGGTTATTAAGCTACTGATAAAAAATTATATGCTTTATTATGAAAAAAATGCGTTACTAATCAATCAAAATATAAATAAATCTCTCGCTATTACAAATGCATTAAATGTATTAAGATTTGATTTATTGTGAAACATAATTCAAGAGAAAAGAAAAAAAGAAAGTATCTGCCAGAATATGCCCGATATATGCCGTCATGTGCATTGCATTGGAAAAAATACTCTTAGGGTATTTTTGTTTGTCTTTTATATATTTTTTTAATTTGGCTCATATTCTATCTTGCGATCTTTCTGGCTTTTCCAATAGTCAGTCGCTTAAACGAGACTCATAGAACGAAAGAGAGTTAAGTATTCTCTTACGTCGCCACCACATGTCCTCAAAAATATTAAGGTAATCGAAGTACACGCCTTTAATAAAAATTAAAAAGAAGTATGTCGCAAGTTTAAAGTATAGTACCTTGCAGAATTTTTAAATTTTTTAATTTTGGAATCCTATATAATATGTGTATTTTAGTAGTATGAAAGTTTTGAGAATATTGTTTGAAACTTGGTGCAAAGTTTACCACACTCTATCTAAAAGTGGCTCGATAGTGGAAACAGCAAACGAATATAGAAACGTAATAAAAACTTTTCCCAAGCCGTAATTTAAAATTGTGTCTGATGTGTGATGTCTTTTAGTTCATTCCTATAAATTTTTCATAACAATTTCCCGACATTTAGATACTTTAGAAGCAACGGTGTACTTTTGTAGTCATGTAATTATAACTTACTTTACAGGTATTTTGAAATTAAGACTTATTTGTAAGCGTATTAATATCAAAATATTGTGAGAATTTAAAATTAGAACAAAACAAGTTATCTTCAATTTGAGTACTTTTTCGATGAAGCGAAGGATTGTTACTTATCGATAGAAATTTATTATATTTAGCAGTTTTGGCATTGGCTGCCTGATTCTCTTAAGGAAGATAATGAAACTTTATAGCAGGCCTAGAAACCCGAATGATGAGAAAAATTCATTATTATGAAGTAAGAAAGTAAAGTACATAAAAAGTAAGAAAACAAAGTACATAGAAAGTATAGTCAACTTAATGTTATGCAGTATATTTTTCAAAGCCTTTTGTCAGTCATTTTACGCACCCCACGCTTTTTTACAATAAAATTATTTTTTATGTTAATCACTTTTCTTATTTTAAATTTATTGAAAATTATTTTCTACTTTTAGTTCGGTTATCCACAAAAGCGTGTTTTTTGTTTTTTTAAACTATTATTTATTTTCTATTTTTTAGTGCGGCTAACTGCAAAACCGTGTTTTTTTTTTTTGGAATGTAGTTCTTTTACGCGGCTTACAGTAGATTGAACTGGCAGAAATCGTAGTTGTTTTATGAATTATTCGCAAATCCTGAGAATCCTGGCAAGGATAATGGGACAAACTATTTAAATTATTGAATTGTCAGCGGTCCTTGATAAGTGTGCGAGGTTTCAAATTAATCCGACGTTTTGAAGGGGATGAAATTCACATTCAAAAATACCGTTACATAGATACATACCAAGCTAATAAAAGCGTGTTAATAATCATTCCATAGTCGTTAGAGCAACAGAATACGTTATACTATGATGTTTTACTACACTTAAATAATTTTAAACTAAAAAGCATTTTAAATCTACATAAACATTTATGTTAATGAACATTTAATTCGCATTCGTAAAATTTCTTGTAAAAAAAGAATTGAAAAATCAGTCGATGCCAAGCTAAAAAAATATTTACTCTGAAGCTCAAATTTACGCAACCATTTATTGTTGTAGTTTACTTCAAAGTGATTCTATCCTTTTCAATTTAAAACTAGAAATGAAAAATATAAGAAATATAATAAAAAAATCTGTGATATCAGAAGCTAACAAAATATTTAATAAATAATAATAGGCATATAAAAAATAGAGTACCAAACCAATTTGTAGAAAAGTGTAAGACAGGGAGACGTTATATAATCAATACTTTTCACCGCTCCACTTGAAGAAGTCCTCAAACTGCGGGAATGAAAAGGACTGAACATTAAAGGCTGACACAACTCACGTTGGGATTTGCCTCTAGCACTTTAGTCATTATACCGGAATTGCTCGAAGACCTTAGCACTAAGTTTAATGAGGTCATTACTGTGTGAGCACGACGAAAATCATCCCTTATGTCCACGTGGTAGAACCACGCTGCAGATATAATATTATGGTTGTAGCAAGAATGAGACGGCTTGACCAGGGAAGGATCATGCTCTCACAAAATATCAGCGTAAAATAGCAGTTTCATGCTGCTGTGTTTCGTATGGTGAGTATAGAGAACCGAAGATGAAATGCCTCGTTTTTAGTAAAACGGGTCGTTTTACTGGAAGATGAAAATGACTAAGATGAAATGCCTCGTCATTTCATCTTAGTCTACAGTGGTGACAACATCTTTGCATTTTGATTCTTAGCATCTAATTTTTAGAGGATTGATGTAATGTCTATTGTCTACAACATCCACTTACCATCTGACAGACTGTGTGCTCGTTTGTCACCCTTGTTCTTAAAAAAAAGTTAAACTATACCGGTAGTTCTTAGGAATACTACACTCAGGTAAAGAATCTGCAACGTTGTCATGCTAGCGCGGATTCAATCTATTTACTAGCGTACTATGTTTTTAATGAGAGTTCCAGCCCCAAACGCCACACTCACACAAAATACCAGAGTTTAAAGCAGCATAATGCTGCTGTGCTTCGTATGGTGAGTGACAAGAACTACAGACCTTTTTTTCCGTAAAGAGGCATTCTATCTTAGTCCTTATTGGTCCTTAGTAGTCCTTAGTAGTCCTTAACGCATCTGCATGTGAATTCTTAATGGCATATCAAAAATTGTTGCAAATTAATGATCTTAAAAAGAAAGGACTTTTTTTTCTTCTTATTGCCTGCCTTTTGTTTAAAACTTATTTTTAAATACTATTTTTGATTAATTTCATTAATTTTTTATCGATAACAAACGATTATATATATTGTATATGTATATAAAGTAAAAACCTGTTATTGGCATTAAGGATTACTATTTAAGAACTTCTGTTTATATTTATAACGTGCTGTTAGTTCTATGTTCAATAAAGAAAAAATAAGTACTCGAGCAACCCGGGTTCGTTTCCCGCCGGTAACAACCAAATTGTTAGTTACAATTGAAAGTGCTGATGTGGTATATCAGTTTGTTCGCCGGTAAAGGAAAACATAGTAAGAAAATCTCCATGTCTGAGAAATAAAAATATTCTATGACACGCACTGGAGCAGCGCGGCAGACTATTTGCTCATTAACTTACTAGGAAATTAAAAGGGCTTGCGGCCAGTAGTGTAACAGTATAAAGGCAGTAACTTTTATTCCGACAAAACGTAAATGTAAAAAAGGGACCAAGTTCTTTAAAAATAAATCTGTAAAAGCGGACTTCAAAGAACTAAAAATAATAAAATGGTTTCGCATTCCGAAGTCGGTGCTAAAACTGTCTTTAGAAGAATTAAAATCCCGACTTCATAATGTGAAATTATTGATATAATCACTTTTACATAAATGAAATCTGCTTTTACTTTTTATTAACAGTTTAATTTTTTGGCCCTTTTGAGGGGACTAAGGAATATCACAAGCTCAAGGTAACAACTAGAATGTCAACTAAATAGACATATAAAAATTTCATCCTCCAATTTCCGACTTTAGGGTGGAATTTTTTTTAATTTTTATGGGTCTAACCGTAAAAGTAAACTATTTAATAGAAAAAAATTATCAAAATCGGTTCACAATTGACGATAACATCGCTTAATATACTCGTACATACAAAAAAGAACATCATTAGATTTGAGAATCTCCTTCTTTTTTGAAGTTGGCTAAAATGCCGCTAATGTTTGTCAGATAAAAGAGTTGAGGTCTGAACGGATGCTAAGCTCAATAGCATTTCTTTAAATTGTTGAATTGTTATGGGACTTTTCAACGTTCTTGAATTAATTATAAAAAAAAGGACCGTGGTTTTTTATTATTTTAAATTAAATCAGGAATATGCTGTTGCCCACTTCCTGTTTTATTTCCTCTCACGACACTCACGGGATTATATTATGACTCAGGGATTCTTTTGCGCCGCCACTACACGCCAGATTAAAATTTTATTTTTAAAATTCAAATGAAGGAGAGATTGTACATTCCTGCAATCATGACTATGAAATATGTAGTATTATTTTAACCTTGCTTACACTATAATACGAATTTGTCCTCTAGGCGTTTTTTGTACGGCTCATGAATAAATACCCAGACACGAAATAGTTGTTTAGTTCCTGAAACATTCTGTAAGTAGTTCTAACGGTTTTTTATTACTTTAGTAGATCTTATGAATACCTGTTCCGTACGATAATCGAAACCTAAGCCTACAGTTATACAACAAAATGCTAGAAGCACATTCCCACTTCGGAACTAGTATAAAAATAGAATTTTTCGATGTTTCCTCAACCACAGACAACAGGGACTACCGATAACAATAAGAAACAGTTGAATGTCATGTTTGAATTTAGAATACAACATTTTAATGTTCGAATATTTTCAGTTAGCCAGTTACATTTTCATTCAAAGTAGCTAAATAGGTAAACAACATTTTTTATATTAAATCTCGTATTAACAATGAAGTAAATACAATCATTGATTAAAGTAATAACAATTACATTTATATACGGTTGCAATTCCGCCTTCCTAGCGTGGCAACTATGGGAAATATTCTCCTTATGAGGCAATCTATGGGGAAGCCTATGTTCAGTTGTGGAACTTCAATAGTCTGTAACGGTAGTCCTTCACCGATCACGCCAAACCATTCGTGCTACAACCATAATATAGCTGCAGCATGACTCTACCGCGTAAAAAATGTACGAGTAGTCCAAAAGTTGTTGAATTCTGTGGGCAAAATCGCTAAGCACTGCAGTATATCACACATATTATATTTTCCTTCGAAAGCACGAGTATAACAGATTTTGACAATCTACATTACGATTGTAAGTCTATTGGCGTGGTAGACGCTAAAGTTTGATTGAACGTTGCCTCAGAAAGAACTTTTTCACTTTAGGGAAAGTGATTTACATAAGTATGTACATTTATACGCGTATACAATTTGAACTTGGATGTTAGGAATCTGAATAAGAATTTGTAATCGTAAAACTTTCTTTTTTTGGATTAAGACCGAATGTGTAAAATGTTATTGTCACTAAGATGTAACTTTACTTTACTAGAATAAAAAACGAGGAACGCAATTTTCAGTGCATTGCTGCTTAGCAGCAGAAATAGGTTTGGTGCAGGTACTAAACCTAATACAATATGGACTCTTAGGCAGAAAAGGGAGAAAATTATTTTAATATATCTTACTCATTTTAAAAGGCCGGCAACGCATCTGCAATTCCTCTGGTTCCCTGGTGCAGTTATTCATGGGCGGCGGTAGTCATTACCATCAAGTGAGCCGCATGCTCGTTTGCCCGCCTCCTATAAAAAATGCATGTTGTTACACCGAATAGTGGCGGTGTTAGAATATCCCCTACCCCATATCGTCTTGTGGATGCCGTAAGAGGCGACAGAGGGAAACTGAAACAGGAGATGCGCAGCAGCATATTCCTGATGGCAACTCAAAATAATAAAAAACTACGGTTGCCAAACCGCAGGCTAAGCGTGGCAACTATGGCAAAATCCCCCCTATGAGGCAATCTATGGGGGAGGTATGTTCAGCAGAGGACTTTTATAGGCTGTAATGGGTAATGGATATATAAAAGTTTTAAGTAAGTATTATCAATAGCATCATATTTATGAATATTATTGTCGTGCTTGTCTTTCCTCGCTTAAAGTAGTCAAGATTAAACGTATTTTTTAAAGCTATTGAAAATAGATTTTATTCCTCATTTCCAATTATATAACTAACATGTCTTGACAGAAGTAAATGTATTCACAAGTCCACTGCCGAAAACAATGCTAAACCATCGATTTCCTGCATCTCTTACCAAGTTTTCACTCGATCTAGTTGAGGCCGTCCTACACTTCACTTACCGGTACGAGGCAGCCACTCGAAATCCCTCCTTCCCACCGGTTGTTGGTTTTTAGAGCTATATGGCCGGCTCACTGCCACATCAGCTTACTGTTCCATGTACAACCAATCATTACAATCTGACCACTTTTAATTTATGATGATCTCAGTAATGGTGCATCATGTAATCAAATGCGCTAGATACTGCTTATTGATTATGTAACCTCCATAGGTAGAATACCAGTGATGTTTCACTACGTTTATTCTGCAACTATTTAATTAATAAAATATAGATAGAAAAAATCAAAATGTTTTTTCAGGTGAGAAGCTAATTTTGCTTCGAAGCACAAATTATAAGTTGACGGTTCTAGCTGATATGAAATTCAAATTAAAGTAGCAATATGCAATTCCCGTCACTTTTTATACACATTAGTATTGTTGACATCTTTAGATAATTTACTGTGAAGAGCATTTCCGTTTTTCATTCATTTTTTTATGCATAACAACCTGCCAAAGTCCACTGCTGAACATAGGCTTTTTCATAGCGGGCATGGCGTGACATAGGCTATAATGGATGGATTCTTAAATTTATGTATTTAAATTAGTGTACATATGTATTATTTCAGATTTTGCTTTACCTTTTTAAATAAAGTGGTCCCTTTCATAATGTATACGCAGCTATTAAGTCTCGAATGAGTTTTAACCAACTGGCGTGAAGCATTATATCGCAATGTTGGTGAAAGCGAAATTAGTGCAGTGCGGTAGAATGACCGCTTTTGACGATAAAACTCGGTTTTTACGATTATTATATCGCCTACGGTTAGTTTTGGGATCTTTTATATACTATCGTCAAAATGTTTATATATGAAAATAAGATAATTTTAAAATAATGCCGTTTAAAACTTTGCGTTAGCCTAATGTTTAAATAGCTACAAAATGCCCTTACTTAGAACATTATTATTGAGGAAGACAACAATGATGCTTACTGATTAACTCACCAATGCTTTTTAACCCTTTTCATTGTTTTATATAATATTATATTAATCATTTAAATTATTAATAGGTATATAAGTACATTGTTCGATAATTTAATGTAAGAAGAAAAAAAATTATGTTATAGGCTAAAAAATACATCCCACAGCCGGGGTCTTTCCTTTATGATTATCGAACTCTCTCTCTCTTTTTCTACTCTCTCTTCTCCTAATTAATAATAAATCGGCAGCATCGTTGCGCGTTGGCAGACGTCACATCATGTTCTTATATTTCTCAGGCATGCGGGTTTCCTTCCGATGTTTTCTTTCACTACCAAGAACGTGGTAAATCAGCACTTAAATTGTAGTTAACAATAGCAGTGGTGCCGACGGGATCTGAATTCTGTTTGGTCGCGTTTTTTCTCTCAATTTAATATTTCTGAGATAGGAATTCGAAATTATATTTGAAAATATATAGAACGCTCTATTTTATGTAGCGGCCTTTTATTTATTTATAATATGATTTGTATATCATTATACAAAAACCAAGTATGCGTGCATAGCATAGACGCAGACGAGTTCACTTGTTTCCTACCCGTATTTGATGTAAATCTTATACAATATTTTTACTCACTGATGTTTTACAGTAAGAATTTAGTTATGAGCTACGTCGTGACTCTTACAGAAATAATATATTGAAAAAACTAGCGGGCCCGGTAAAGGTTGTCCTGCCCAGAAAATAATAAAAAACCTAGAATCTGATTGCAGCACCACCTACCAATTGTAAATCTAAATCATCTTGGGACTTTCTCAAATACGCAAAAAAAATCATCAAAATCGGTCGAGCCATTTAGTAGGAGTTCAGTGACGTTCAGACATGCAGGTTTTGATAAAAAAATGTGGTGACATCAGGGATTTAATTTGAGTTTTTGGTAAAAATAAATGTACAGCAAGCGCTTGGGCTTGAGCTTCGACGGCTTAACATTAAAATGAACAAGTTAATAACAATAAATGAAAAAATAAATGTTTTATTGTTCAAATTCGACTAAAACTTAGTAAATTTGTCAGGACATATACACACGTATGTTTACGTTCGCATATAGTAACTAATAGCTTTACAGATTTCGGACAGCTGTTGCATGATAAATTAAGAGTCTAAGCGAAACCATTTTTCCTACTACGACAACTCTAAAAAATGACGCTTTCAACTTGATACATGGCTGGTAATAAAGCTGCTCCTAAAGAAGTATATAAAATTTAAATAATTTTTTCCTATGGTTTAGGTAAACGTATGCAGTTATTTTTACAATTTCCGGCTCTTTTTAATGAAAACAATAAGAGAATGTCAATTTTGTATTATTTTATAGATTTTACATTTTTTTTCTCAAATAAACCCTCGTGTATAGAGATTGGTTTGGAAGAATCTCAACTTATAGAAATATATACATTGCTGTCAGGTCTAGAAATCCGTTTTCCAACCAATATAGCCCCACAAATATTAACTCTTCCTGGAATGTGATATATGAACAGCAATATGTGGTCAGAAAATCAGAACACTTTTTATAACTTGTTTTGAAATACTCCCAATGATTTAAGGATTAACTTAGTGAACAATTTTCAAATGAAAACTTTTTATTTAATTTAGGTTTGTTTAAAGCTTCAAATATTTTATTAACGTCAAAATATATAACAAATGAAGACCTCTGAGAGAAACCGGCAAGAAACTTATTATTGTGTTCATTAGGGTATTTTGTTTCAATGATATGTTATAATTTCAATTATATAGCAACGATAAATAAAAATAACACAGTGCCAATGGCCTATAAATATTTTTTAAATATCAGTTTTAACAAAATAACATTAGTGTATTAGTATTTTCTTTCGTCTTTGGGAGTGGTGCTCTTTAAAGCACATAGTCATAACATAATAAAGATTACTTTTTTATTAAAATTTCTTTCCGAAATTAAGAGCCAATTCTCTTAATTACAAAAATTATGAATATATTTTATAACTAACTTTCCTGGTCCTCTGATCCATGAGTCCGCTATAAAATAAGATCATAAAGAATTTACTAATATGGAAAATACATCACATAATTTTCCGATGCTCTTGGTTACAGGGCGAACAATGTATGGGCGCAGAGCAATGTCCTTTATTCATCATATTTAAAATATTTTAAAAACGTTCTTCATACTCTTAATTAGCTTAAAGAGCTTAACAGTTTTTATAAAATCCTAATAAATTTCTAAAAGTAAAATTTGAAGCACTATTTAAAGCACTTTTGCTCTCCACCCATTCTAGAACCGCATGTTTATGAAATACTCGCGTACGAATTCAATTCTGTGGATTTATAAGCACCCAAACGCTTCCATGGTGTATTTGTGGCCTCTAAATATAATAGTTTTAATCAATACAGACTAAAAGGAGCAAAAATATAAGTTATACTTACAAATAGAATGCTTGGAATGAAGGATTACGAATTAAAAATGATAATGTTATTTCTTGTACATGTTATATTTTTTTAAATATCTTGTACAGACCTTTATCCCCCTACCTTATATCGTACCGTGTGTGTCGTAAGGGGCGACAGAGACAAACAAAACAGGAGATGGGCAGCAGAATTTTTCTGGTAACAATTCAAAATAATAAAAAACTGTGGTTGCCAACCCGCCTGTTAAACGTAGTATCTATGGCAAATATCCCGCGATGAGCCAATCTATAGCGGAGGCCTATGATCATTAGATTAGTTGTAGCACGAATGGGTCGGCTCGACCGGGGAAGGACCACGCTCTCACAGAAGACCAGCGTAAAATTGCAGCTTAACGCTGCTGTGTTTCGTATGGTGAGTGTAGAGAACCGGAGAATTTTTACTGGAAAAGAGGCATTCCATCTTAGTCCTCACGGGTGACAACGCATCTGCATTTTGATTCTTTATTAAGGATAGATGTAGATGTCTATGGGTCACAGCAACCACTTACCATCAGGTGGACATGCCGCGAGTCTTAGGTTCAAATTTTAATTGGAGCCAACATTTGCAAAAATACTAATGGTTGTTTTTCGGATCTGTTTGTATTATAATTGCCTACATATATGCATCTTAGCTTAACTCCGATATCGCATTAGCGTTATACTCGGCAAGGTAGTTTAGGATGAGATAGATATTTTATGTGGATGCGTACAATAGTGGCACTGTAAAATTCAGAGTTGTCCCGTGGCCAGTAATCAGTAAAATCTGCCAGTAAGGTATTATCAGAGTCTACATTATAACAGAGACTACATTTTACAACTTTCCATTTAGAAGTTGTAGTAATGTGTATTTGAAAGTTCAAATATTTATATATTAAATATTTATGTTTTCAAAACCGCAGAGAATGCGGTGACTGTTTAAAAAAAGGATGGTTTACAGAATAAGGATGACAAACAGATACGTAATCCACCTTATGGCAAGTAAATGCTGTGGCTATCTGTCTTAGATTAATAATAAAAATGAAGATGCGTTGGCACCCAATGTCAATCTTAGTCCTCAGAGGTGCCTCGTTACAATTAATTTTTGAAAAAATTGTTACCAGTAAAATGGTTCTCTACACTCACCATACAAAACACAATAGCATTCACGTGTTAATTTACGAACTACGGATGTTTATGTGTTAGTGAATACGATTATATTGCTTTATGTGAACTTTGAGCATTTATGCGTAGATATATGAACGTGAAGGAGGCGCGAGAGATGTGTCAAGATCATGCCAAATGGAAGCTCGTAGTCTCTGCCTACCTTTCTGGGTCGCAGGCGTGAGGGCTCATGTTTATGTTATGTGAATTTTATCTTCTCGCATATCTCGGAAAGAAATGATAATATTATCATCTCCAAACCAATTTTGTTCGACATTTAATTGCATAGTAAATACATGTAAAACTTTCAATTTATCACTACTTAAACTTAAATCAGTTTAACAAAAAACCTTTCACACAATTTTATCTGAAACAAAAGTTTTCTTCTGTTTAACTTAAAGTAATTTTCTGTCGTAAAAGCATGCTTCTGGAAACTTAATTCACTAGCTTTGTTGCGAATAATGGCAGTACTGATTCACGCATCTGCTTTGTGTAAATTTGGCGCCAGAGTAAACATAGTTTGTGATGTAATTTTTCCCAAAAATGTATACGTGTACACACACACACACAAAAACACCAAATCTGTATTACTTAAAGGTTAAGAGCATTTTTTTCCTTTTGTTCCCTTTTTGTAAGGGGGTAAGGGACTGAATCTCCTTAATACAGGCTATTTTATAGTCTAGCAAGGAGGACAGAACGTCACACTCACTAGCGTTTTTACCTAATTTTTATTATTTCATGTAAGATTTTTTTTCTGTATGTACTACTATTTTAAAGTTTAATAAATTATTATTATTAATAATATTATAAATAAATTTCAGCAAATTCAAATAATAACAGCATCGTAACTTCTAAAGTTTTTCGTTTTTAATTAAATAAATAGTTTAAAGTTTATTCTTTTAAAATTGGTCGTAATTCGAGTCGCCAAGTTTTATCTTTGCATATCGCAATATAATTTTCTATACCGTCCACGTCATCTGGGTGGTTGGCGGTCCAACAGTTTGCAATTTTCCATAAGTTTCATTCCTTGCATGAATACTTCGTAGAATCTGCTACCACCAGCAATTTTTCTGGACTAATACAACTTACGAACCTTAAAGAGAAGAAAGAAAACAGAAGAAAGAAAGGCCGGCAACGAACCCGCGATTAATCTGATGTTGCAGTTGTTTATGGGCTGCGGTAGCCACTTACTATCAGGTGAGCCGCATGATTGTATGTCTCCGCTTATATAAAAGAAAACAAGAAAATATCACAAAATATATATTATTATAACAAATAAAAACCGTATTAAATACATTATGTGTTTGTTTCTTATAATTTAACTTGCTTTAGTTTAGGGCAAAATACTTGCAGGCTATGATTTCTTCGTCATATCAAAGTCTAGCTTCGAATTCGACATGAAGGAGTTGAATATGCAAAGGCCCTTTTTCTGTATACAGTGTATCAAGCGACCCGAGGTAAGCTTCTTATGCTGGTCACGTTTTATGTACGCGTCCTATGTTAATAAATACTTATTTGTATTTCAAAATGTATCTAGGTTACATTCTACTTAATTTCTGTTTATAATGCCCTCATTAAAAAAAATATACCATTAAATAAATGACAAATTCAAACTGTATTACAAAAATTTGCTTTATCCTTCTCATCTTAAAAAGTTACCAAACTGAAACTACAGCAAAATATTTTCTTTAGCATTCATAACAAGGCTCGAAAGCTTCAGCGGGCAAGTATACTAATATTACTTATTAAATTTAAAAACACACATTTACTTACTTATTTTTCTTTTTGCTTCTTCTGTAACGTAAAATTAATTAATAATAATTACTTCTTTTAAAATTTATATATATTAAAATATTGAAATAGTCTCACTTCATTTTCCATTTTTTTATTTTTGCTTCATTCACCGCTTTTCAAACAATAATTAGTCAACGTCAAATTTATCGATAATTTTTTTATGGCCCTTAGGAGCAACCGATTTTAATTCGAAGATTAGTTCACTATAACAGCTGTTTTCCTTAATAAATATCCGCGCTATTATTTCCATAATCTCTACGTTATGAATGGTCTTGAGAAAAAAAAATGAGAGAGAGCGAAAGAGAGAGCTCTGGGAATGAGTCCTGGCTGTAAATTTCAAAGTATGCAACAAGTCGACTTAGATCATCATTGGTATCGCTGGAATTATTAATTGTAAATTTAATTATTGTTTAAGCAACAGTGAAAAATCACATTTTGAGGATGAATCTGAAGAAACAAAGAAAATATATTCGAGGGTATTTTATGTACGCAGGTGTGCTTTCTTGAAAATGTCCTCTAAGTATCACCAAACGCAATGATTTGGCAAAACGGCCATCTGTTGTATTGAGCTAAGTACCCGATCCACAGACGGGTAGCCGAAGGAAGAGTCCCACTACGTAACCTATTTATTGTACTTTAAATTAAGAAAACATCAATTTCATGGTTCAAGGGCCAATATAATATGGAGGTTCGAATATAACAATTAGTTTTTTCCTTAGATACATTTATTTTTACCGAGGCTTCAATAAATTTTATAAATTAATACTGAATTGCTTTTTCTAGCATCCTTAAGTTATACCAATTTTCATGCCTGTGCTACATACTGCCAGTAACATTTTCATTTCATAGACACGCTTGGAGAGAAAATGAAAGGTAGTCTTTTAATCAAAAGGAAGAGCCGACTTCAAAGAACTAAAAATCATTTCCACATAATAACTTCTGAAGTCGGGGATTTAATACTCTTACATTTTGCTACACATTATTCTTTTTATTGAAGTTGGTTTTTACTTTTTAATAAAAGTTTGATTTTTTCACCCTTTTCATTGGGCTTAAGAATATCACAAGCTTGAATGTCGTCTTAGATAATAGTTACATTAAAAACTTTATCTCCTATTTTTCATCCGTATTGGTGGAATTTATCTTCAAATTGTTGTGGAACCACCCCTAAAGTATAACCTACTTTATAAAAAACTAATCAAAGTATCAGTTCAAAAATGAAGAAGATATCGCGTAATATACATATAAAAAAAAGTACGGTCGAATTGAGAGCCTCCCCTTTTTTTGAAGTTGGCTAAAAAGAGCTTTTTCTCTTACGTAACTTACAATACCTGCAAAGAATTAAGATTGTATGTGCCACTAACACATGGCGATACGTTATGTAATAATAATAATGTCCTCCAGACCGGATTTCACGACAGCCACTATCAATGACGCCTAATTATCTGCGCAGGACAGGATTTGTCTGAATATGTGCGCAAGCACAGGTGCACTCTTTATTCCCTCTCTCATAGTCCAATGGAATGGCAATCAGATACGACCGAAGAGAGATCAGACGCACGACAAACGGCTTTACGTGATTTGATTTCCTATTATTTGCTCCGGGCTACTACTGAGAATTTATTTACAGAAAAAGCCAATAAATGATTTCGGACCGACTAGCGATTCGAACTCGGGAACACATGATCAGCAGTCACCTACAACTATTATGCTAATGAGGTCAACTTTATAATATTATATGATAAAGTATAATTTTTATATGTGGCTCAAAATAGTAATACGAGTAAAGTTGAAATCTATGTTTAAGAATTTCTCTTACAACAAATTGTAGTCATCTCATTATTCTTCGATTTGCACTTAAACTTCATTCATTTTATTCAGTGTTGGCTTGTTTCCAACATAAATGTAATAGTGTTCCATAACCATAACCATTATCTAGCTGAGTTTCGTCGCACAATGCACCTGTCGAGACCCATTAAACTTTAGAATTGTGTGCGTATTGCGCTTTATTTAAATCCTTTATATGCACCTTGGGAAGCAAGATTTTTTTTCTTTTAATGTAAATCCTGCTTTTAGAGTTATAAAATTTTTAGGACAATAATGTATCTTTACATTTTAGAATAGGCTTAATTGCAATGCGTATTTATTTTATTTTATTTATAGATCGGTTTTTTAGCCTTTCGTGATACATACAGTCTGTCTTTCCGTCTGATTACAATCTGGGTATTGAAACGCAAGAGTGAATAGACCTTTGTGTTACGCTAAGATAGTGCGATTTATTATCCATGAAAGCACTGGCTTGTAATAAGTAAAAACAAAAATTCAAGGAGTTTTAGTGATCTTTAAGTCTTAAGTTTTAATGACTTATTATTTATTAATTGTATGTCAACAAAACAAATTAGTCGACTACTAATTATATGGATTTTCTTACGAGGCCACCAAACGGCACTGCTTGCCGTTTGGTGGCCTCGAAAGAAAATCCACCATTCCATTTCATCCCATAGGTATCGTAAGAAGCGACTATGGGAAATGCCGAAAAATCTCATAGTTATCAAATTGCAGCATCAAAGGTGCGAGACGTCTGGTACTGGTCTGGTAGGATGGGATGTTATCCCCCGTCAACATTTGCCTATTAAGAGCTGATGAAGAAGATGAAAACTGCTATGGTTCTCTTCTATGTAAATTTAGGCGACAGTAATCTAATAGCAGGATGCGGACCGCGAACTCAAAAGGTCGTGGGTTCATTGTCCACCAATCGACTACTGTCATGAACCACTCTTAACACAAGCACAAGCTTACCAGAAGTGGTTAATGTGAATATTAGTAATTTTAATAGGAATTAGCTAGTATTTTATTTCAAAAAAATAACAGAACACTATCCTGAGCCACATGCATACATCTAGGCGACAGAGGGAAACTGAAAGAGCACAACAAAAAAATAAATCGGTTACTCACCCTATTGCAAAACGTGGCAATTATAGCAGATGAAACTATGGGCAGGCCTATTTTCAACAATACATTTTTGATATGCTCTAATAGCAATGATGATTAATTGTAGAGATAGCGTCCTCGCAGAATCCATAGTGTGAGGCGTCTTACACTAAAATTGATAATTTTGCCAAAAGTTCTGATAAGCTTACATGAGCGGTCAATGTCCAGCAGTGGATTATTTATTTCATAAGTTCGGTGGTATAGGGTGTATTTCGTAGGTGGCGTTGAATTATAACACGAAATGTAAATATAACCTCACTTTTAATCGAATAAACTAAATAGTCAATAACAGGTAATAATAATTTAACGAGGCAAACCGACAGTTTCGTTTCGGAGAATTGTCTTGGTCCGCGTCTCGATGGAAAGTGCCCGTTCGACAATCCCCACCTCTTAAAACGACTCTGGCCACGTGCCCCATTACAAAATAACGTCACGGCGTTTGCCCCACTACTACATTAATTAATTGAGCAACTTTTATTAAAATGATATCGTTATCCTATTATTATATATATATATTATATATATATATATTATATATATATATATATATATATATATATATATATATATATATATATATATATATATATATTATTTTGTAAATTTTTTTATAGAATTAGGTGACAAACGAGCACACAGTCCACCTGATGGTAAGTGGCTGCCCCCATAGACATCACACCTATCTTCGTTTGCGAATTAAAATGCAGATGCGTTGTCAGCGACTAAGATGGAATGCCTCTTTCCAGTGAGTTCCGGCACTCACCATACGAAATACAGCAATAAGCTGCTATTTTACGCTGGTATTCTGTGAGCGTGGTCCTTCCCGGTCGAGCCGACCATTCGTGCTATAACTATATATTATATAGCTGCAGCATGCTCTCAGTATGAAAACACATATATAATAATACATACAATCCAATTTGCTCACGATGATATCACTAAAGATACCAATATTAGCCTCCACCAATCATCTTCACATTATTCAGTTCACGTAAAGAAAGCGTAAATGGAAAAGTTTCCCTTTTCAATGACTATTTGAAAGTTAATAAAATTCTTCCGAAGTTGAAAAAGGTTTTGAATGAATTTGTTAAAGTTAGTTAATGTATTGCGGCCTAGAGAGTTTTTAAGTGGCATTTTTAAGTCGGTTTATTTACAATAACTAAGACATAAACAAATTGAAATTTATTATCCCAGTTTCTAATCACAAAGTGGCGGTAAGAATATCCACTACCCCATATCGACTATGAAAGTTTATGAAAAGATAAAGAGCAATGCCAGGTGTGATCTAGGCTTTACTTTGTCCGAAAAACTTGGTTTTCTTTTGAAAAAGTGAAAAATTTAAAAATCGGCAAAGTGCGTGTCGCGCCATGCACAATGCAGGGTTCCGTAGTTGCTCGTCACAATTGCGTTTCAACTTCAAAAATGTTTATATTTTAGTTTACAATTACATTACAAAGTTATAATGCAGCTAGTTTTAGGTCATTTTTATGGAATTGTAACGAAAGTTTTAGTAGTCCAAGTGCCATTTAGAGGTTGGTCGACTATTACTCGTTAACTTATCAAGTCTACATAACTGTGATAGTTTTATTTTTTACTTTATTATATATAATACTATCGTGCATACTTTTCGCATTTCCAAAAACAGCGGTTTAGTAGGTAGGTGGATAGAACACATGATTCTAATAAAAAATAACACTTTAAAGCTCAATATTTCTCTCTCTCCTGAATCGAAAAAATGTTGTTCCTTATATTTAATATTTTTGAAAGACCCACGAAACGCCACCCCACACGATGGAATAGACAGTTAAAAATAAATAATCTGTATTGATATCCAAAATAAAAATTTTTCAAGATTTTTTACAATTTTGTAGGCGTGTTTAATATCAATTACAGATTAATAAAAATTACAGATCTGTAGCATCTAGCACCCTCAGGGTTCCTTGTTGTTTAACCCTAAAAAAGGTGTAGGATTATCTTAAATCTTAGTACCCAGGTGAAGGTAGGGCGGGACGAAAGTAATATTTAAACTTAAAAAATACGGATAATATAATCATAAATGAAAAAGAAATAGATAATGATTCATCACCGACTTCAGAAGCTATTATGTGGAAATTATTTTATAGTTTTTGCGGTTGGTTTTAATTTTTAAGTTTAATTTTTTTAGAAGAAATAAAAAAATAAATTATGAAACTATAATATTGAGGCTAACTTTCTATTTGAACAAAGTACTTACATAAAGAAGAAAATTAAATTGGAAACGAGTGCTTTCAGACCTAAAAATATTATCTGACCTAAAAATAAACATGTTATATCTTTTCAGTTTAATACCTTTTCACTCGCACAACTCATTACATTAAGCACATAAAATGTGGTGAAGAAGTTTGTTGAAATAGACGAAATAGTATTTATAAATCGTTATTACGAACAAGAGTTACTGTAATTTGGAATATGATAATATTACTTATCGCTCACTAAGATCTTAAGATCAATATATAATAATTAAAAGTTCATAGCTGTAAGTTTAGCAACCAGTCAATTTAAAATTTAAACTATATTTTAAACTAATATTAATAAATTATATGGTCTTCTTCTAAATCATCAACCCGTAAAACTCCATTGCTGGAACACCTGGAGACTGGAGACATCCTCCTTGAAGGAGGAAGTCACGCTTGGCAGGCGAATAGACGATCATAGTACCAGATGCACCTTTGACGCTGCTGCCCGTGTCAGGTCTAGGTATTTTTTTTTTTTAAAATAAGTGTTACTCCCACACAATGATTTTCTCCTGTATCGTGGAGAAAGTTTACATACATAAATTGCACAAGGACAAACATCCATACCCGGAAGAATTATTTGTAGGCCATACAAATATTTGTTCCGTGCGGTATCGAACCCGCGGCCCTCAGCGTCGTAACTCTTCGCTAAGCCACTGCGCCGCGAAGCCGTCAGTTATATTATTGCCGGTATTGTTTTGAAGTTTAGTGTAAATAAGATGGTTATAACGCCATCAACCGGTTGACATTAAATTTTTCTGGTATTTGTCACAGTCGCCACTTAAGACACCTACGGGAAGAAATTATATTTTACACGTGGTAGAGCCATGCTGCAGCTATATTACTGGTATAGTTGTAGCACGAATGGGGTCGGCTCGACCGGGGAAGGACCACGCCTTCACAGAATAGCAGCGTAAAATAGCAGCTTAACGCTGCTGTGTTTCGTATGGTGAGTGTAGAGAACCGGAGACCCGTTTTACTGGAAACGAGGCATTCCATCTTAGTCCTCACGGGTGACAACGCACCTGCATTTTGATTCATCATCGAGGAAAGATGTAGATGTGTATGGGCCACATCAACCACTTATCATCAGGTGAACTGTGTGCTTGTTTGTCACCCTTATCCTATAAAAAAAATGGAGGGATTAATCCTCTTAAACCGGCACCACACAGCAGAATTATAACGTCTATTTACAAACGCTTGCATTCATCTCATTTTAAAATCTTTCGCGTGGAATTAAATTTAATGTTACTTAGTCGTCTTCTCATCCCTGTCCGTGCAGAGAGAGGCCTAGAGGCTCAAGGTAACAACTAGGTTAACTTCTTAATAAAATCACCCTTGGTCCTCCCCTTGGTTTAAATAGGGGATGATGTTTATTGTAACTAAAGGATAAATAGGGGCATAAATAGGGGAAAAGTATAATTTTTCCAAACTTATATACCACCTATCAAATAAACTTGTAATATAATTAAAAGCGGTTCACAATTGACGAAAATACCTCGTAAAAAAATACAAAGAAAAAAAAAACATACAGTCGCATTCAGAAACTTCTATTATATTGTGCTGATTCTATAATTTAATTTAATTTAGTTTCAATTTCGAATGAAGTCGACCTTTCAACTCGAATATCGAATTTCCAACCACCCATTTTAAGAATATAGCAAAGTTGTTGGAATGGACAGACTATGCAGCATAATGATGCGTGAAATAGATGCATAAACGTTCATTTTAACCGATTTCAAAAAAGGAAGGGATTAATCACGATTGTATTTTCTCTCCTTTTGATAATTTTTATTGATTTAGTAATTGTTTATAACGACAGAGTGTGATAATGAGTTGGTTCTTACTTTTTAATAATCTAATAAATGCTCTCTGTAGTGGATCCATTACTGAAAATGTGCATAATATCAACAAAACATAAGTATTACTAAGTCAGTTAGCACAATAAGACGTTGTTTGTTGCCATTTGCAGGCCCTACTAACGACTGCATCATCAATCATACTAAATGGGACCTGTCTCTTTTGAGTCGCATATTAACTTATTGTACAGACGGTACGTGTTGTTGAAAAATAGTGAAGAGTCGTTTTCGAATATTATGAAGCAAAATTACTGTCACTATAGTATTCTTTCAAATTTATAAGTGTTTGCGTTAAATTTTTTCTCTTTCTCCTCTGGGGCAATCTGTAGTCTTTTCAGAAAAAAACAATTGTAGCGGAAAAGTGAAGAAATATTCACATTTGTAAATATTTTAGGAGCTTTAATGAAAAACGTTAAATTAAAATGTTAGTTTATTTTGTTATAATTTTAACAAGGTCTGACAACTGTTTTGTCAATTCGACAGTATTATAGCGCTAGAGCTGTAGCAATACCACTACAGCATTATGTTGTGTCGGATGCCTTTTCTTTACTGCAACCCAAGAATTTGTATATATTGTTCATTAACTGTTATTTTCTAACGTGTAATGGATATTGCGTTGTAGCAACGAATAGAGTATATCCTCGCGTATACTAGCTGTGCCCTGTAACAGGCAATTAATATAACAGGTTTTAATAAAACGGAAAATAAGAGAAGAAAATAAAAAAAATTGTGCATTTTATTTCACCCCCAAACTCTATTATTCCCGTAACATTAATATGTATTATTCACATAGTGGTTTTCGTTAATTCATTCTTAGCCGACTTCAAAGAAATAAGAGGAGGTTGACAATTTGAATTTATATTTTGTAACGTTACGCGGTATCTTCGTCCATTGTCAATGGATTTTCATGATTCTGTTTTCATTATTTAATAGATTACATAATAATAATAGATTCAGGGATTTCATGACATAAATTTGGAGAAAAAATTCCACCCCAAATTTGATGGAAAAATAGGTTATTCATTTGTTACTCAAGGTAATATACTTGTGATATACCTTACCGTTATAATTACCGTTACAGCCTATTATAAGTCCACTGCTAAACTTATAGATTGACTTATAGAAGGATATTACTTTTTATTAAAAGTTTACTTTTTATATATATTATAGGCGCAAGAACAGCTGTATTGCTCTTAAAAACGATTTCCCGGGGGATTCTTTCAACACACTCAACAAAAAATTCCATTGTAGACACAAAATCTAAAAGAACGTGGCGTTAATGCATCGCAAATATCATCAGAGACTTTTAATATTGCTAATGGAAAGCAGATGCTTATTCTGAATTCTAACGACTTCATTTCTTAGAATTATTCCCTTTTTCTAACTTTGAATTGAACTTAAACTTAAAACTTTTTAATTAAAAAATCATTTGAAGACACTTCTAATTTCGTTTTTCAGCATTCATGCATTTAGTACATTCAAAATAACCTCCTGCATGTGACTGACGATGACGATGTTATATGAGTATGATAATACATGTTTATATATATGATAATTAGTGCGCCTGTTAGTGATCTAACTCCTATACAACTTGACCGATTGAGATGATATTAACATTATTTAGTCGAAACTACGGTTCGAAGCTACATAGGACACACTGATAGCTCTGCGTTCCTAGCCGCTAATAAATGATAGAATTTTGTATATTATATTTTATACAAAACATTAGAACACATATATCGATTCAAATAATTTTTGCCGGGAAGTCTAAGGTCAATTGATTTTATCACAAATTGAAATTCTTCATCCATAGCAAAAATGGAGTTAACACGATAAGATTTTAGGGCAACGATTTATTATGATTTTAAAAAGTTCACTTTCTCCGCAAGATTGCAGTGCTCATCTTCAAAATGCTTTTAGGAGATAAACACCTCACTTGAGCACAGTAAGGCGTTGGTACGCAGAATTTATCGTGGTGTGTTTCTTTTCGTTGACCCTCAACTGCGATCACTGAGGAAAATGTGGCTACTGTCAGACGAATAATTGAATAAAACCTTTGCATCTCTTTTGAGAAGATTCGAGGACATTTGCATATGGGTGTGAGCCAAATTGAAAAAAATTACGTCAACATTTAAAGGTTAAAAAACTTTGTTGCCACTAGATTCCCCATGAACTCACCCCAAAACAAAAACGGGCTCAAGATAATTAGTGTAAAAATGTTGTAAAAGTATGATCATGGTTGTTCAATTGCTGTGTATATATAATATGACAGGAGATGAAACATTAATATATTATTACATTCTGCAAAGAAAGCAACCGTCTTCTGTATGGGTGTTCGAAGGCTACAGCAAACCATCAAAATAGGCAGCCAGAAGCGTGGGCAAAATATTTTTTTTTCCTCCCAGACACAGATACTTGACGAGCAAAGATAGTTAGTGGAGTACACCACCATTTATTTGCCCAATATCTTTCCATCCAATAGGTGTTGCTGTGGTCAAGTTATTAACAAATTCTATATTCATGGACCAATCTCATATTCATAATACTATATATGTTGGTTTTGTGCCAAAAAAAATCCTTTAATCTTGACTCGCTTGGTGACGTTATATCATGGTGACGGAGTGAAACTCATCGCGTCATCTATACGAAGCAGCAGAACAAGGGTTGAGACAGCTAGTAATCTAATATATGTAAATTATATATGTGTATAATTAAATCTAATTATACACATATACACCTATAACAACTAAAAATAAAAATAAAATCTGCGATTGCCAACCCGCTTGCCAATCGTTACAACTATGGCTAATATCCCCCCCTCCCATATGAGGCAATCGATAGGGGAGGCCTATGTTTAGCAGTGGACTTTAATAGGCTATAACGGTAAAGGTATGTGTACTGGCTTGCCTTCCTTACTTTTCTATCGCATCCTTCCTTCCAATTATATGCAAAACAAAACTTATGGCGCCATCTGTTGGCCTACGACAAAAGCGTCTGCAAAAAGAAGTCGACACGATCGATACCCACATGTAATCAAGACTCAAGACGAACTGCATCTGGCCTTGTTCTAAACCTTCCAAAATAAAATCAATGTAATTGTTGTTAGTGTGTAAGGTCGACCCAGCTGTGTATAGACAATATAATGAGGTGAGTGGTAAGGAAGACCGAAGCCTTCCACATCCGAAGATATTGTTAAGCCAACTTGAAGCTGATCGCCGCTGCCAACCGTGAGTTTACCTACTTCATTTACCCTTCCTGGTGGGCCAGACTAATTTTCTCTCACTGTAGGTAAATTAAGTAGCAATTCCAAATCAAATTCTGTTTATTCTTATTTCAAGTAGAAGTGTCGCGATTACTATGAGTTCAATCCGCGCAATTTCTATTCTAACTGTTTTCATAGTGGTCCGTACGAGCGCGAATTTCTGTGGTATTTTGGGTTCAATTCATTGAAAACTCCAAAATTACAGTTCATAGCAATTCAGCTTTAGATTAAAAATACTTACAAGTAAAACTTAGTAAGGTACTTATTTCATTGCCTTAATTTTAACGATGTAATACGAAGTAACTTATTTAATTTATTTGATATATAATTTTATAATTAGAGAGAATTATTCTCTGTTGATTACATGAATTACATACATACATACATAAACACTCACGCCTGTCACCCAGAGGGTAGGCAGAGATTATGGACTTCATTTGGCACGATCCTGACACACTCTCTCGCCTCCTCCACATCCATATACCTACGCATACACGCTCGTCGGTTAAGGGTACTTAATTTGGCCCATTTTCAGTATATCGCCAATTTGGTCGATAAACTTCGTCTAGGGCGTCCTTCCCGACTCTGCCGTTCACCTCTGCCACATAAATTTGCTTTGTCACTCTTTCTCATTCATTCTTTCTACATGACCAAACCACCAGCATTCCTTTCTTAATCCTGGTCACAACATCATCTTGCAAACCACACTCTTCTCTTATCACACATTTCTCACTCTGTCATTCAGATTCAGCCCTAACATGACAACTCCTTAATGACCGCATTTCTACAGCACTTATTCTACTCTCGTGCTTCTTTTGCCACACCCAACTTTCACTACCATACATTAAAGTAGGGACTAACACAGCATTGTGAATGGCCATACGTGCCTTTTGGACACATTCTGACTTTCCACAACAGAGTGTAGAGCCCCATTTACCTTATTTCCTGCGTTCACTCGTCGTTCTATATCCTTATCATACCTACCATCCCTGCTAAATACACATCCCAAATACACAAACTCATCTACTTGCTCGACCAATTCTTCTATTCTTATTTCACATATTGTTTTACTTTCTTCTTTCAAAGACCATAACTTTCTTTACTTGCGTTCACTTTCATTCCCTTTCTTTTAATGAAACCATCTTTCATTTATGTAACCATCATTTGCAACTCGGCCGCCGACGACGCGAGTATGACTTGATCATCGGCGTACAAAAGGCATCTGACGGTTAACTCACCCATTCTTAACCCGCATTCTTCAACTTTCAGATTTTCCAAACAACTGTCCATAAATAGGTTGAACAACCACGGGAAGCCACAGCCCTGTCTGACCCTTTATGGATGCCAAACCAGTCCGAGTAGGCCCTGTTGATCCTGACACAAGCACTGGAGTCCCTATACAGAGACTTCAATGCTCTGACAACCCAGCACTCAACCCAAATGAGTTCAGTGTTTGCCATAAAACATCCCTGTTCACTCTATCATGTTTTTCCAAGTCCACGAACGCACAAACCTTTTGGTTTTTGGCCAAAACTTCTCCGCGATCATGCGCATGGAAAAGACCTGATCCGTACATCCTATTCCTTTCTAAATCCTGCTTGCACATCCCAAATTTTTCCATCAGTATCTTTCATAACTTTCAATTAGTACCTTAGCATACAGTTTTCACAATGCTAAGAAGACTGATACCACGGTAGTTTTTACAGTCCTGCTGCGATCCTTTTCCTTTATATCACTATCATATCAGGACTATCACGGCTTTGCACCAGTCTCCCGGTACCCGCTAAGTTCCCAACACAAATTAAATAAAGTGTACAGCAGGTTCACCACTCCTCTCCAGCCCTTAGCATTTCGAGTGATACTCTATCATATCCGCTGTTACCTGCTTTCATACTTTTCATTGCTTTCATTATTTCATCTATACTTATCTCTCTATCTCTTTCCTCTTCTTTCAGAATTTCTATTTCATTTAATTCAAACGTCTCATCACTCATAAAGACGCTTTCAAAGTATTCCTTCCATCTCCTTAAACTCGACACTTCGTCATTCAGAATACAGCCATTCTGGTCTCGAATAGCATCCATTCTAGGCTGTTTTGAATGTCCCTGGCAGTTCTTACGAGTTTCAGAACATTTTAATATTTGCCTGGAAGTTATCCGATATTCTTCTATCATTCTTCTCCGTTCTTTCTTGCTTTTCCTTTCAACTACTTCTTTTACTCTCTTATTTAGATGTCTAAATACTGCCTTTTTCTTTCAATATCATCATTCATACCGCTAGAATGACTAGCCTTGGTTGCTAGTAAATCTAACCATGCTCTTCTTTGCTTCTACTTCCATCCGTACGTCATCATCCCACCATAAAGTGTTATTTTTCTTTTCATTCGTTCTCTTACTTACACCGCATACTTCAGTAGCTGCATCCACCAAACCTTTCTTGATATTATACCACACAGTCTCCAAGTCTCCATTCATACACAATTCATCCATACCACTTATATTTTCTCTCAGTCTACATTTGTACTTCTCTTTAGACCTTCATCTTGTAACCTTTCTGTTCTTATACGCTGTAACGCAGTGGTAGACACAGATGTCCGATGCCGCCAACGTCTCAAAAGACCATTAATTCGGCATAAGACCAGTAATGATCCGTCCCTACGTTGGACCCCCGGTAAACCCTTGTATCTACCACTGCGCTCCTCATTCTTTCATCCACAATTATGAAATCTATCATGCTTCTATCATCACCTCTTTCCCATGTATACATGTGAATCTTCTTATGACGAAAGAAAGTGTTCGTCACAAAAATATTCTTTTCCACACATACGGTGAGGAGGCTTTCACCATTCTCATTTATACTTTCATCACCAAACGTTCCCAATATCCTTTCATAACCAAGCCTCTTCACGCCAACCCTTCCATTAAAATCTCCTAATATAACAATATTTTCATTACCCTTGCATTTCATTAGCACCATCCTTACCATCTCCCAAAACTGCTCTCGGATATAAGTGGGCTTAGACATGTCTAGGGCGTAGACCCCTAGAACAAACAACTTCTTTAAGCCCACTTTCATTCGTATCCATAGCAGTCTCGGGCTTACACATTCATACTCTTTCACACAATGACCCATTCTTTCTGAAAGGATGATACCGACTCCCTGGCATGCCCGCTCGGTCTCGTCTACCCCAGACCAGTACGCGGTATACATGCCATGTGTAGTGGCATCCTTTCCTTCCGTTTCGTCTCATTTACACATAACACATCTATTCCTCTATCATACATCATATCGCATACTTCATCCATGTTATCATTCATTGCTCCTCATACATTCAGCGTAGAATTACAATTACACGTTATGTGCCGTTCATCCTAAATACGGAGGTAGTAGGTGAATAATTATACTCCACATATTCAGTACTGATCGTTGTTTCAATAGGTGTAGTATATACCTATTAATAGCGTCATTATTGCTTAGTTAAAAAAAAAATTTGGTTTGTTTAAAATTTACGGTTTTATTGTTTTTTATTTCAAACATAATGACAGATAAAACAAAGTCGAACGCTAGTGAAATTGAGAGACAACTTAAGTTGCTTACTATTCAAAGGGAATATGCATTTCGAGAAATTCAAATACTATGTGATTTATCGAAGAATATCCAAACGGATACAACTTCTGCATCTCAATTCGAGTCTAGGTTTAAGCGTATTGAGTTAGTGCGTAAAGAATTCTTGGATTATACGAATCAAATAAACGATTTAAAGTTAAAATTAAAGCCGGATGATATTATTGTTATGAATCTCCTGATTGCGTTTGACGACATGTACTACACCGTCGATGCCGCCAGGGCTGTCTAAGCGAGGGTCGCACTCGGGCCGACCCGCAATGCGACCCAGTATGAAACCATACGCGCAAGCACGCTTATCGAAACTCGAGTTACCGAAATTTGATGGAAACATTGAACATTGGCAAACTTTCTTCGATACATTTTCCACACTTGTACATGAAAACAATAATATAAGTTCAATTGAAAAGTTTCATTATTTGTTGACGTGTCTCTCGAGTTCAGCGTTGACAATCGCAAAAGGAGTGCCTGTTACCTCTGATAACTACCAAATTGTTTATGACGCACTTATCGAGCGGTTCCAAAACAAACGAATTTTGGCCGCAACGTACTTAGATAAAATTTGTAGCTTCATTCCTTTAAAGTCTGGTAATTATGCCGATTTACGTAATTTAACCAATATGTTGAATGAAACCGTTAATGCTCTTAAATCTATGAAAATTAAGAAACTAGATGAGTTTATTTTATTTTATTTTATTTAGCTGCGTGTGTTTTAGATTCTGATACACGTAAACGTTTTGAGATGCAAAACGGGAAAAAATTCCTACCTTTTCTGATTTGTTAATTTTTTACAAAGTTATGTTAAAGTTCTAGAGTTAGTCAATCGGGTAACTGTTTCGGGTCTGTTTTTCAATCAGGACAGTCGTATAAAAATAATGTACGTGCCACCGGGACACGAAATAGTCACAATAATAAACAATATCATTAACCTACATCGTTGCCGTCAAAACTGCTATAGCTTCAAATGCTGCAAATAAAACAGCTGATTGCCTATGTTGCGGGGCGGTACATGCGCTTTTCAAATGTCCGAAGTTTCAAGAACTTGATATTTCTGAAAGATACGGCTTAGTGTCTAATAAAAATGTTTGCATGAATTGTTTACGTTTAAATCATAATGCAAATAAATGTTTTTCAAAAATTACATGCTCAACTTGTGGTGAGCGTCATCATTCGTTGCTCCACGATAACACTACCATTGTTGCTGTTCCGTGTTGCTCCACTGACAGGACTAGCGATAAAACAGTAATTACGGCTGACGACTTGACCGCGACTGCGAGCTCCGTGACTACCAGCGCTCACGTTGGTCATAGTCGTGCTCTCGTTTTGCTCGGCACATGTGTAGTGCGCGTGCGCGGTTGCGGTGCTCCCGCTCAGTATACTACCGCCCGCGCACTTATTGACAGTGGAGCTCAGGATAGTTTTATGACGTTATCACTCGCTCAACGTTTAGGGTTGCCCATTCGCCGCTGCAATTTAGCTGTAGCAGGTTTAGGAAAAAATGTAGTGCATCAAATAAAGGGTGAAACTTCATGCGTGGTAATGCCAACGGATTCTGATAGTCCAAACTTCACTATTAATGCTATAATAATGAATACAATAACAAGTAAAATGCCTGTTGTAGAAGTACCTTCTGAGGTTCGTGCAAATTTTAAACATTTAGTATTAGCAGACAAACAGTTTGACAAACCCACTAATATAGACTTGCTGCTGGGCGCAGAGCTATTCCATAAAATTTATGATGGCCAACGCTAGAGATAGGTCCTGGTTTACCAGTCGCTCTACATAGTGTCTTTGGGTGGGTGCTCACTGGCAAAATTGATCACAGCTGTCACCTCCACCTATGGTTTCTTCCCTCGTTACTTCCACCCGGCTTTTGAATGACGTGGTTAAGCGTTTTGGGAGGTCGAAGAACCACCGGAAACATTTATAGCGAACCCTGAAGATGTTAAATGCGAAGAACTATACTCTACTCTTGTGTCACGTAAACCTGACGGTCGTTACGTCGTTCCTTTGTTACTGAGGAAGCCATGTGATAATCTAGGTGAATCTTTCGATATGGCAAAATCACGCTTATTCAAACTCAAAAGCGACTTGAGCGCAATGTAAAGTTAAAAAGGACTATTCTGATTTTATGACTGAATATTTAGATCTGAGCCATATGACACCCGCAGACGTTGGATCAGGTAAATTTATAATTCCGCATCATTGTGTACTCCGCCCTGAGAGTACTACGGCAAAACTACGCGTCGTTTTTGATGCAAGTGCCAGAACGAATAACGAAAAATTGATATCGTGTACATTGGGCCTAAGCTTCAAAACGACATTGTTGATGTACTGACAAAATTCCGTCTTCACGCAATAGTGTTCACCTCCGATATTTCGAAAATGTATCGCAATATAGATTTACGTCCGGAAAATCGAGGTTGGCAACACGTATCGACATATGATAATCCTGCCGATCATTGCAGTCGAGGTCTTAGCGGTTCACAACTAGCGAAATGCTGTACGTGGTGGTCAGGTCCAAATTGGCTCGCTAACGATTCCTCCACTTGGCCAGTAAAGTGCAAGTGGGAATCACAAGATTCCGTACCCGAGTTGCGCTCTACTGCTCATGTATCTCAAACGGATATTAGCTCTGCTGAGCTTGACCTTATAAGTGGACTGTTAGACCGCTACTCCACGCTATCCTGCGTCCAGCGTGTGCTAGCTTGGTGTCTGCGTGCTGTAGCTGCGTTCAAACGAAACTATAAAACTAAAAATTTCCTGAGCGTATCAGAGCTGGAGCAGTCTATCGTCTATATAGTTCGACATGAACAAAAACTTCATCTTACAGATGAAGTCAAAGCCACCAAATCCGTTAAAAAACTGAATCCATTTATTGATGATGCGGGATTGATGCGAGTGGGGGGCCGTCTAAAGCACTCTAATCTACCGGCAACCGTAAAACATCCCGTATTGTTGCCAAAGGCTTCACGCTTATCCTTGTTGATCATAGATCACTTTCATGTCAATTACTTACACTGTGGTCCTCGTACTCTTCAATCGATTATTCAGCGTAGATATTGGATACTTGGCATCCGTAACCTGCCAAGTATCCAATATCTACGGTATTCGGTCCCGTTTATCTAAATGCATAGCATGTTTTAGGGTAAAACCGGTTGCTTGTCAGCCATTAATGGGAAACCTTCCTTCACCAAGAGTACAACCGACGCGGTGTTTCCGAAATGTGGAATCGACTTTGCCGGTCCATTCATAGTGAAGAAAAGTCGTAGACGAAACGCTGTACTTATAAGGCCTACGTGTGTATTCGTTTGACTCGCGGTAAACAGAATAGCAGTAAAATAGCAGCTTAACGCTGCTGTGTTTCGTATGGTGAGTATAGAGAACCGGAGACCCGTTTTACTCGAAACGAGGCAATCCATCTTAGTCCTCACGGGTGACAACGCATCTGCATTTTGATTCGTCATCGAGGAAAGATGTAGATGTATGGGCCACATCAACCACTTATCATCAGGTGAACTGTGTGCTCGTTTGTCACCCTTATCCTAAAAAAATGGAGGATTAAGCCTCTTAAACCGGCACCACACACCAGAATTATAAGGTCTATTTACAATCTCATTGCATTCATCTCATTTTAAAATCTTTCGCGTGGAACTAAATTTAATGTTACTTAGTCGTCTTCTCATCCCTGTCCGTTCAGAGAGAGGCTTGTTTCTTAATAAAATCACCCTTGGTCCCCCCCTTGGGTTTAAATAGGGGATGATGTTTATTGTAACTAAAGGATAAATAGGGGCAAAAATAGGGGAAAAGTATAATTTTTCCAAACTTATATACCACCTATCAAATAAAGTTGTAATATAATTAAAAGCGGTTCACAATTGACGAAAATACCTCGTAAAAAAATACAAAGAAAAAAAAAACATACAGTCGCATTCAGAAACTTCTATTATATTGTGCTGATTCTATAATTTAATTTAATTTAGTTTCAATTTCGAATTCAAGTCGACCTTTCAACTCGAATATCGAATTTCCAACCACCCATTTTAAGAATATAGCAAAGTTGTTGGAATGGACATACTATGCAGCATAATGATGCGTGAAATAGATGCATAAACGTTCATTTTAACCGATTTCAAAAAAGGAAGGGATTAATCACGATTGTATTTTCTCCTTTTGATAATTCTTTAGCTGATTTAGCTAATTGTTTATAACGATAGGGTGTACTTCTACAGTAGTCTAAGAGAAATTACAACCAGACGTGATGATAATAATGAGTTGGTTCTTACTTTTTTAATAATCTAATAAATGCACTCTGTAGTGGATCCATTACTGAAAATGTGCATAATATCAACAAAACATAAGTATTACTAAATCAGAAATATAACCAAAAGCTAGAAAATAATGATCGCAGTTAGCACAAATAAAGACGTTGCTTTGTTGCCATTTGCAGGCCCTACTAACGACTGCATCATCAATCATACTAAATGGGACCTGTCTCTCTTTTGAGTCGCATATTAACTTATTGTACAGACGGTACGTGTCTGTTGAAAAAATAGTGAAGAGTCGTTTTCGAATATTATGAAGCAAAATTACTGTCACTATAGTATTCTTTCAAATTTATAAGTGTTCGCGTTAAATTTTTCTCTTTCTCCTCTAGGGCAATCTGTAGTCTTTTCAGAAAAAAACAATTGTAGCGGAAAAGTGAAGAAATATTCAGATTTTTAAATATTTTAGGAGATTTAATGAAAAAGTTAAATTAAAAAGTTAGTTTATTTTGTTATAATTTTAAAAAGGTCTGACAACTGTTTTGTCAATTCGACAGTATTATAGCGCTAGAGCTGTAGCAATACCACTACAGCATTATGCTGTGTCGAATGCCTTTTCTTTACTGCAACCCAACGATTTGTATATATTGTACATTAACTGTTATTTTCTAATGTGTAATGGATATTGCGTTGTAGCAACAAATAGAGTATATCCTCGCGTATACTAGCTGTGCCCTGTAACAGGCAATTAATATAACAGGTTTTAATAAAACGGAAAATAAGAGAAGAAAATAAAAAAAATTGTGCATTTTATTTCACCCCCAAACTGTATTATTCCCGTAACGTTAATATGTATTATTCACATAGTGGTTTTCGTTAACTCATTCTTATCCGAAATAAGAAGAGGTTGATAATTTGAATTTATATTTTGTAACGTTACGCGGTATCTTCGTCCATTGTCAATGGATTTTCATGATTCTGTTTTATTATTTAATAGAAGTCTGTGGAAGTCTAAGGTCAATTGGTTTTATCACAAATTGAAATTTTTCATCCATAGCAAAAATGGAGTTAACACGATAAGACTTTAGGGCAACGATTTATTATGATTTTAAAAAGTTCACTTTCTCCGCAAGATTGCACTGCTCATCTTCAAAATGATTTTGGGAGGTAAACACCTCACTTGAGCACAGTAAGGCATTGGTACGCAGAATTTATCGTGACTATGTTTCTCTCCATGATGAAATTCGTGATGGTTAACCCTCAACTGCGATCACTGAGGAAAATGTGGCTACTGTCAGACGAATAATTGAATAAAACCTTCGCATCTCTTTTGAGAAGATTCGAGGACATTTGCATATGGGTATGAGCCAAACTGAAAAAAAAATACATCAACATTTAAAGGTTAAAAAACTTTGTTGCCACTAGATTCCCCATGAACTCACCCCAAAACAAAAACTGGCTCGAGATAATTAGTGTAAAATGTTGTAAAAGTATGATCATGGCTGTTCAATTGCTGTGTATGATAGTGTGACAGGAGATGAAACATTAATATATTATTACATTCTGCAAGGAAAGCAACCGTCTTTTGTAAGGGTGTTCGAAGGCTACAGCAAACCAACAAAATAGAGGCAGCCAAGAAGCGTGGGCAAAAAAATATTTTTTTTTCTCCCAGACCCAGATACTTGACGAGCAAAAGATAGTTAGTGTTGAGTGGTACACCACCATTTATTTGCCCAATATCTTTCCATCCAATAGGTGTTGCTGTGGTCAAGTTATTAACAAATTCTATATTCATGGACCAATCTCATATTCATAATAGTCATATATGTTGGTTTTGTGCCAAAAAAAATCCTTTAATCTTGACTCGCTTGGTGACGTTATATCATGGTGACGGAGTGAAACTCATCGCGTCATCTATACGAAGCAGCAGAACAAGTGTCGAGACAGCTAGTAATCTAATATAATGAATGATATAATATATGTATATATATATGTGTATAATTAAATCTAATTATACACATATACACATATAACAACTAAAAATAAAAAATAAACTGCGGTTGCCAACCCGCTTGCCAAGCGTAGCAACTATGGCTAATATCCCTCCCTTATGAGGCAATCGATAGGGGAGGACTATGTTTAGCAGTGGACTTTAATAGGCTATAACGGTAAAGGTATATATGTAATTAAATTAATATTTTAATACATTTTTCAACAAATTGGAGCTGCTAAGACAATGTACATTCGTTATAATGAATATATTAATGATTTTAATGAAATTCTAGTTTACCTTTCACAAATCTGGATGGTATAATCTAAGGCACCCTTTGTAATCCCAGTTTAATATTCGCAGTCACACTCTAACTTTGAAAGGATTAGACTTTAATGTTGAAGATTAAGTGTCTATATCAACTAAACTCCTCAGATCCATGGGAAGTTTTATAATTAGATCCATTAATCTATGAAGATACTATAATTGTTGTATTTTAAGTTTTAATAAGGTTACCTAAATTATATCAGTTTAACAATATACATAGGTATACAAAGAAGCGCTCTCGTCCTATGCAAGTAAACCGAATATGTCCGAGGAGCTCAAGAATAAAATATCGAAGACATGATGCATAAAGTCGTATAAGTTGCGCTTTGAGCATGTTGGTTGACTTTTATAACAATAAACAATATTATACATAACTTAAATTAAAATATCTAGTAGTGAAATGGTTACTACAAACTATAGATATCTTGTTTTATATGTGGAAATGCCTACGCATAACTGCCTCGCGGGGCAAGGACGGGTTATGTCGGATTTGCACGGACTAAAACCCCATGGTGTTCCACCTTCGCCGCATATTCGCAGTGCTACGAATGCTATGGGGTTAGGAAAGTCATGCACTAGTAAGCACAAGCCATCCCGACCCCAGCGGCAGATCTGGTCTATGGCTCCGCCCCCAACCAAGTTTCGGCCGCGGAGAGTAGGATGAGCGGCGCGGCGCCTCGCAATACCGACACTAATCTCCCTCTGCAGTCCCCCTACCACCGCATCAACGGTGCGGCCCCGCCAGAGTCACGGAGGATAGGGTGAGGGGCGCATCGCTATACCAACACTCCTCTTCCCCGCGACTCCACCTCGGCTGCGACGGGAATGGGGAGAGGACACCTCTTCCGACACAGTCCACCAACGCGTATCCCGAGTGGTCAGGCAAGCCCATTCGGAGCGGCCACCTTGGGCCGGCTTTACATCTCGGGCCAGCCAAGTGGGTTTCTCTTTGTTCACTGTCTGTAATCAAAGCTGAGGGCGAGAGGTCATCACAGATACTTATCAAAGCACCCATGCTCGGAAAGCACCTGCTCCACCCGAAACGTCAGTAACCCGTGCCGCCTGTTCATCCAGTCTAGCTTCACCGGACGAACAGCCTCGACAGTCCTGCTTCCTACCTTCGGGTGGGCTAGACGCTTTTTCCACTTTTCAAGCATAGGCTACCGAGCGTGAAACTTCCACAATTTCCACTCTCTGGAAGAAGGACGATACCATCGGTGTCGAAGTTCCGAGCGGCAGTCGTACATAGATGCAAGGAACTCTGCCTCCATATCCCAGGGTGTAGACCACGCCAAAATGCATGCCGCCTCTTGGGAGATCGTCCGGTACCCTCGTACAACTCTGACGGCCATTGCCCTCTGGGGCCTTCTCAGGAAGGTGATGGTTCTTTTTGTCAGAGCCCCGACCCATATGGGTGCCCCATACAAAGCCATGGACCGAACCACCCCCAAGTAGAGGCAGCGGCAATTCGTATCGGGCCCTCTGACATTAGCCGGGGAGGCCAAGCGCCTGAAGTGCTTGCGGAAGCTCCATCGGTTATAAAAATGAGTCCAAGGTACCTCATGTTAGACGTAACCTGAATACGGACATCACTGACAATGATGTGGGATACCTGTGGCGCGCTTTGCGAGGCTTGTGCAAACAAATGGCCTCGAACTTACTTAACGCCAAATTCAGTCCCAACATCCTGATTCTGTCGACAACCTGTGCCACAGAAACAGTTGCAAGACGGACGGCTGCCTCATAAGTCTCACCTCGGGCGGTGACCAGCGTATCGTCTGTATAGCAGATTATGCCAGCACCTGGAGAAAGATTTCCACGCAACACCCTGTCGTAACCGATGTTCCACAGAAGCGGTCCTATAACCGAACCCTGTGAAACACTGCACGATATTTTTCCTTTCTTAAGAATCCTGCCTTCCCGCTCAGGATAGTAAACGCATCGCTCATCACACTTTATGGCGCCGCGAGACCTGATTCACGACACGCCAAAGGGATTTTGAGGTTTGAACGGTAGCAGAGTCGATACGGGTTTTTCCATGCCTGCCCAGAGATCGGGTGAGGAACACTGAGCCCGTTCAATTTCCTTTTTTACAGGGTGTGGTTTCTGAAAATCGCCGAGTGCACCTGAGTCCTCAGTCCTCGGGAAGCAACATCGGTCGTTTTTTGACTCCATTCTGAACCAAAAGTACGCCCAAACCCATCCAGTTTTGGTCCGCGACGGTTTATTCGCTCCCACCCATATGCAAAATCCCTATGGCAAAAAACTATGGCAAAATCACCCCATGAAGTAATCTATGAGGGAGGTCTATATTCAGCAGTGGACTTTTATATTGATGGATTATGGATACGTAGTCACATCACATCACTAGCCTTTTGAAGTCCTCTGCTAGAGATAGGCTTTTCAAGAATACACTTTACACTACTTGAAAGAATTACGCACACTCACCAAGCTGGTCTGGCAGATTTGTGAACGCAGACCCTCGCACTACCAATGCCCCTGAAATTTAAATACAACATTTTCGGATGGTATTTCCGCAGTAACTTCGTCCGTCAATTCGTAGGGTGAAATTTTAGCATATTCCTCATTACACCCCACATATACACCGCTCTTCTAAAGTTCTTGAACGCAGAGATGTTGCAGCTGTTTCTTTACTCACTGGTAACTAGAATTTTCAGCATACGTGCGGCAAAAATATGTCATTATCAATAGTCTTCATACAACATACTCTAAACACCCTAGATTCAAGCTAATTGCATAGTTTTTTTTATTGTCACACTCAGTATATAAAATAGCATAAACAATCACTCCTGTCACTCAGAAGGGTAGCCAAGACTACGGACTTCCATTTGGCACGATCCTGACACACCTCTTTCGTCTTTTTACACCTACGCATACATGCTCGTCGCTAAAATTTCATCTAGGCCGTCCCGTGTTAACTCCACTACTCACTTCTGCAACATTCCCTCATTCATTCTTACTACATACCATGCGCTAAGGGCCAGGGGTTTGAATCCCACACGGAACAAGTTTGTGTGGCCTACAAATAATTGCTTCAAATCTGGATATTTGCCCTTGTGCAATTTATGTACGTTAACTGTCTTCATGGTACAGGAGAAAATCCTAGTGTAGAGGTAACGTTTCTCAAAAGACAAAAACAAAAAATAGATAAAATCCAACCTGATCACAAGATATTTTTAAAAGCCACACTTTTATCACACAATTTTTCACACAGTCATTCAGAGTCACCCCTATCATACTTCTTAATGCACGAAATTCTGACTGGCGATTGCAGTACTAAACGTCACGAACCTCTGATGCTGCTCTCCAGCCAGCTTTGGTATATTACATCTATCGTAACGAGACGGTTATACTACAACAATTTATCAGAAGCCATGAAATCCGTCTGGTCTTCTTCTATAATAGCCACGCAACGAAATGGGATGGTGAAAAAATTATATTCTCTAGAATAATTTATATATTTAATATATATTATATTTAATAATTTCATTATCTTGACTTATTATTCTTACTAGAATTATCACAGCTTATGATCAAATCGTGTTGTTTGAATGCTTTTAAAATCTAATATTCTCCTATCTCTTTATCTTACATATATCGAAGTTAACAGCATGTTTCTACTGCTGCAATGCAGTATAGTAAAAATACAATTCAAAACCTGTGAACTTAACGTATGTAGTTACATATACTTTGTTATATTTAAATATATTACTTTATTTAAATATAATTTACTTAAAATAATTTAAAAAAAACATTCAAATATGTATAATATTTAATTAAACTCCGCAAACACAGTTTTTTTTTTCATAAATAGTAAGATCATTAATACCAGAAGGCTTAATTAATATATCCATTTTGTTTGGTAGGTATGTATTTTATTTTAAATTTATTGCTTTACATTGTCGACCCTAAACCACAGAAAGCACAACTAAAATTACCTTGTTGTGGTTTAGGATAAAAAATTTCAGCTTTGTACGTAACATTGTACAAAACGTTAAAATGTACAAAGGCGTTTTACCTTGTTCGGACAAAGGTAGCCGTCGTAACTGTCTGGCTATTTATTTAAGCTAATCATAAAAAAGAGCCAAAGAGATGAGGAAGGGATTAAAATAGTTTGAGGTAGTTAATTTTGAGTACTTTAAACAAAGTAATAAACTGAAATACTTAAATTTCATTTTTCCAATATGAATAGTTTGTGGGAAAGTAGTTCAATAAATAGACAGTTCATACGAATTATTTATTTTCTAGCATTTCTGTGTCCGATTAAGGATATGTTGTAACTTACTCAATGTTTTTTATATCGCATACAATTTCAAATACGAAAATGGGTAATTAAAATAAACTTTAGTGACAATCACCATATTTTAGATCTGATAACAAATTATTTCTGTTTTCTCCTTTTTCAAATTATTCACAAAATTGAAGTGACAAAGGAGATAATAGTTCACTAGGAACTGCTGCTCATCAGTATTATATAGCAACATCAAACAAATAATGTCACAGTTGTTTCCCGAAAACAATAATCAGCCTCATGTCATAGCTATTCGAATCTGCCTTTATTCTGCCGTAAGGCACTCAAAGACAAGAATGGAGTAATAATTTTAATAGCGGTTTACTTTTATTCTTTAAAATAAACTTAAACGCCATAAAATATAGAGCGACGGTGTCATTCATACTTTTTGTTTTTAACGTTTGTTGTAACAGAACATCGCGAAGAAAGATTCTCTCAAGTTACACGTCGCCCAATTGTCTGTGCAATGTGTGAGGACTCTGCATTATAGTGAAATAATTACGTTTTAATTATTTACGTTTATTAATGTTGTCGTCACAAGCCCGTTAACTAAATACGGAATAGAGCGCCACAAACCGAATAAGCAAATCTGATTTGTGATTTCCTTGTTTGTTTCGAACTAGCGTTTCCTTTAGTAACTATGTTGATTTTGTGTCGTGCGCCTTACCTGAAATCTTAGTCGTTTCCTTGCCAAATTTATGTTTGGTAAGTACTTCACTTCGTAGTTACAAATTCATGAACGTAGTTGTCTTTACAAGTATCAAGTTGTTTGGTGGTACTTCTGTCGAAATTCAAATACAAAAGGATTGTATTGCCAGAAACGCTGCTTTAAATTAATAACCGAATTCCAATATAAAAAATCAGAATCAGATCAGAATTTTAATACAATTTAAAGGAGCATTTTGCATTATTATTTTATTATAATAGTTTAATAAACCCTTCGGATATTATCTTCATATGATAATAATTAATTCAAGTTATGGTTGCGGTGCATAAAAAGTAAAACAACAAACAACTCGTATCATTCGTTCCATTATTACTGAATCCTTATTCAAACTTCTAACATCTCTCGAAGAAGTTATTGTGGGCTAGATTATATTCGTGTAACTACGTCGAATAATTGTATCCATACCACCCATACATCCATTATAGACTGTAATATTATGCTGCTGAACATAGGCATATATTGCCTCATAGGAGTAATTTTGCAATAGTTGCCACGCTTGGCGGGCGGGTTGGCAACTGCAGTTTTTTTTTATAATTTTGAGTTGAAATAAGGAAGATATTGCTGTCCATCTGTTTCAGTTTTACCCGTCACCTCTCATGACACGCGCGGGACGATATGGTGTAGTGGATATTCTTATAACGCCACTCACGGCTAACTATACACCCTATAATATAATATAACCGTAATTTTTATTTCAGGATTTTGGATCTGTCGTGGATTTTATGATCGTATCTTTTATTTGTAAATTATGCACATCAAAAATTTTTGATGCAATTCCAGCGACCTGGTATTTTCATCCATTCTGGTATGTTCTCGCCTACATAAAAAATTACATAGGGAAATGCCTACGCATACCAACCTCGTGGGGGCAAGGACAGGTATGTCGGTATCGCACTGGCTAAAACCCCATGGTGTTCCACCTTCGCCGCATTTTGGCAGAGCCACGGGAACGCTTTCGCACAAATTCGCTGCTCCGCCAGTGCTGACCGCTCCATGGCGGCCCCTCCTCGGGACAACTCTACTCCTCCCCATCTCGTTCTCAGTTAAGGCGCATCGGAACACATGGCTTAACACTTCCTTCGCGGCCTCCAATCTTACCTGGGCAATGGACGCCCCTGGGTCCGATGCGCGAAGCACATGGGGCCAGGAAAAACGAGCACTCAGAAGCACTGACCTTCCTGACCCCAGCGGCGGATCTGGTCTATAGCTCTGCCGGCAATCAAGATTCGGCTGCAGGGTGTAGGGAGAGCGGCACCTCACAATACCGTCAATCTTCTACCCCCGCGGTCTCACCACCACCGCATAAACGTCTCGTCATACCAACTCCTTTTCCTCCGCTACTTCACTTCGGCTGCGTCGGTAGGGGAGAGGACACCCCTCTCGCTGTAGTCCACCGACTCACATCCGAAAAGCAGCCACCTCGGTCCGGCACTTCTCCTCGGGTCAGCCATGTGGATTCCTCTTCGTTGACCATGGGTGACCAAGCCACGGCTTATAAACCCCGTCATGACAACGCGGCTCTCGTTCGGGAGGGAAGAAAGCTCAACACTAACGCAACCCGGCTTAGTACCGTGCAACGCGGTAATGCTGCACTCAGTTCAACAACCACTCTGAAAGGAGACTACGGAGTGTACGCGCAAGCACAGGTGTTCTCTCTACTCCATCATTCTCATATCCCAATGGGATGGCAATCCAACTTGAACTAAGAGAGATCAGGTGCAGGACCAACGACTTTATGTGTTATCTGAGGCACGGGGGTGTAACACCGTCAACTTCCTGAAAAACTTGACAGAAAAACTCAATAACTGTTTTTTTTCCGACCCGAGATTCAAACCGGGGCGATAACATACTCTTATCATCATGATCAGCTCATTTTCACTTCAGTCGCGCTTACAACCATTGGACTAACGAGTCAAATATACTGATAATATTAATTTTTGGCAACTTTCTGCCATTAAAGGGTATAATAATTAAGGTTGGATTATAATAATAAAAAGAAATCGCAATCGAATACGACATAACAAAATGAATTGTGTTCACTTTGTGTCGACTATTGCTGCACTACATATCTCCGCACATTTGGACACTTCAAGTGATAACAATTTTTCAACATTTCTCGCTCTTCACATGTCACATCTAATTCGTGTTGAGTTCGCTTACTAGAGATAAGACCAGTAAACTCTCTTTGTGCTTATAGATACTGATTTCCTGCTAACGGTCCTTCTATAATATTTATGGATATATGTTAGGTCCTGATACGATTTAAAGTTGGAAATTGCGACACAGAATTCAGCAATGCTACTATTAGGCCATACGGTTGTCACTTGCGCGTATACTGTCACCGGCATGGACGTATAAAAAGGCGGACTGAATTTTGCTAAGAAAGGAGTGATGCACTGCAATGGCGGCGGTGCAAGTATGTTTGCGTGCAATAAAGGGGTTTCATGTCAAACTAAATTTCCCAATTTTTTTACAAAACAATCTATTAAAATATAACATAACTTTGACACAGTACTAATTACCTGCCAGCCACCTGCCAGCCACCACTGTTAATTTCTGCTCATCCAAGCCCTTTCTTATATCGTCTGTGACTTTGATAAGTGAAGTGGTAGTGCTGTGACCAGAGCGAAACCCCGATTGAAATTTATTCAGCAGGTTATACAGGCATTAAGGTCTCTTTATAGGGACTCTATTGCTTGTGTCAGGATCAACGGGGACTGGTTTGACATCAAAAGGTGTCAAACAGGGCTGTGTAGCTTCCCGTGGCTATTTAACCTATTTATGGACAGTTATTTGCAAACTTTGAAAGTTGAAGAATGTGGGTTGAAAATGAGTAAATTAACCGTCAAATGCCTTTTGTACGCCGATCATCAAGTCATATTTGCATCGTCGGCGGCCTAGCTGTAAATGATGGTTACTTTAATGAACTGGTCATTAAAAGAAAGGGGTATGAAAGTAAACGCAAGTAAGACGAAAGTGATGGTTTTGAAAGAGAAGTAAGTAAAACGATATGTGAAATAAGAATAGAAGGGGAGATGATTGAGCAAGTGGATGAGTTTTATATTTGGGATGTTTATTTAGCAGGGATGGTAGATATGATAAGGATATAGAACGACGAGTGAACGCAGGAAATAGAGTGAATGGGGCTCCACACGCTATTGTGAAGAGTCAGAATGTGTCAAAAAAGGCACGTTTGGCAATTCATAATGCTGTGTTAGTCCCTACTTTAACGTATGGTAGTGAAAGTTGGGTCTGGCAGAAGAAGCATGAGAGTAGAATAAATTCTGTAGAAATGCGGTCATTAAGGAGTATGCTAGAATGAATCTGAATGAGAGGGTGAGAAATAGTGTGATAAGAGAAAAGTGTGTTTTGGAAGATGACGTTGTGACCAGGATTAAGAAAGAATGCTTTCTTAATCCTGGTCACAACGTCATCTTTGACGTTGTGACCAGGATTAAGAAAGCATTCCATCATTTGACGGCTCCGTGGCGCAGTGGCTTAGCAATGAGTTGCAGCGCTGGGGGTCGCGGGTTCGAATCCGCACGGAACAAGTATTTGTATAGCCTACAAATAATTTTCCGGGTCTGGATGTTTGTCCTCGTGCAATTTATGTTTGTAAACTGCCTCCACGATACAGGAGAAAATCCTAGTGTGGAGGTAACGTTTTAAAAACAAAAAAATGCTTCGGTGGTTTGGTCATGTAGAAAGAATGAACGAAGAAAGAGTGAAAAGCAAATTTATGCTGCAGAAGTCAACGGCAGAGTCGGAAAGGGACGCCCTAGACGAAGGTTTATCGACCAAATTGGCGATATATTGAAAATGGGCCAGATTAGTAGTACCCTTAACCGACGAGCGTGTATGTTATGTTTTGCAATTAAAACAGATATTTGCTTAAAACACAGGCTTCCAGAACTTTAGAGAGATATGGGAGAATTGAAATAGGACGAAAATGGTTGGGGAGTACAGGGTTAGATATCTTAGGAAGGGGTTGTACAAAAGCCTTCTTCCAAGCAGAAGGTTATTGATCTGAGTACAGAGAATAATTTAAAATGTGTGTAATAGCTGTAAATACGCACTCAAGTATCATTGACACCACTAGCTTGCTAATTACATCACAACCCACAGCCTTGGATTTAATGGCTAACAGAGCCTTTTATTTCATCCTTAGTAACAGGGAGAAATAAAAGTAAGGGATCCGGAGATATTATTATGACGTAGCTTGACGTAGCTCAGCGTGCTATGGAGAGGACTTGCTCGGAATATCTTTGCGTGATAGACTTCGTAATGAGGATATCTGCAGTAAAACCAGATTAATAAAAATTGACATAGCCCTTCAGATCAGGTCCGCAAGAGGTAATCGCGTACCGGTAACAGCCTGGTAAGAAATGCTGTCGATGGCTGCTGGTGGCTTAGGACCGTATTTTGTGGCATGATAGTGATCAGGATGAAATACAATATGGTTACAAGCCCATATATCGGAGGCCACAATATTCTTAGGCCTTTTGGTAAGTCACCTCTTACGACAGCCGATAATTGATTTCTTGATGGACACAGTGGTGATTTCTCATACATCATCAGGTTTTATTTACTTTTACGTAAATTCTTTTGTAGTAAAAAATAATCACAACGAAAAAAACATGACTTACAAAAATATGAAAAAGAAACTGAGTTACAGTCCTAGCAACAGTACTGACTTCGTGCATTCATAAGAAAGGTTCTTTAGATTATTAATATTAAAAAAATCCCAATTTGTATAGAGAAAATGGGTGGTTACTATAATCTGCTTAAATTTTTATTTTATAAATAAAATAATAATTTATAAAATAAAATCCAAACCCAGACTTGCGTTCATATTCTGAGCCGTGGTAGCTCAGTTACAAAGCGCTCGCTATAAATGTGACAGAATGCGAGGTTTACACCCCGTCGGTACACATTAAATTATTTTTTACAATTTTATTTGCTTCTCGGCGGTGTAGAAAAACCGTTACTGTGTACGTTACATTACGGCGTTACCGTATAGTGGCGGTGTAATAATATCTACTACACCATATCATCCCGTGGGTGTCGCAAGAGCCGACAGAGGGAAACAAATCAGGAGATGGGTAGCAGCGTCTTCCTAATAACTACTAAAAATAAAAAACTGCGGTTGCTAACCCGCTTACCATCCCCCATTGCCCCATTGCCCATGCTGAACGTAGGCCTGTCTCATAAATGAGGCAATATATTGGGAGGCATACGTTCAGCAGTGGACTTTAATAGGCTGTAACGGTAACGGGTGTAAAACAAAAAAAAATGATGACAGTGAAATCCGCCAACACACACAGGACCAACGCGGCGGACTAATTGCTCCATAAGCCGAGAAATGAGAGGAGGTCTGCGCCTTGCAGTGGGATGTATTATTGCTTTACTCTTTTTGTAATTACATCTAAGCCCAAATATACCATTGCAAAACTTTAAGCGTAAGCTCGTTCTGCGTAGATCGGACAAAAAAACTAGATATTTAAACACTGAAGAAGATCCGCGGTAACAATCACATCAGGACGTTAATCATCTCAGACCTCTTATGGATGCTTTAATGAATCTGAAATATCGGACATTAAAAATAAGTCAAAATTAAAAGCGATAAAATCCGTTAACATTATTTTATTCAATGTATAGTATTCGCGTCAATGGAAGTCAGTAAGTTATGAAACACTTATTTTGAAAAATTACTAGTTATGCCATTAAATTAAAATAAAAGGAAAATGTTTCATGGCATTTTTATAGATAAGTAAGAACGTAAGGAAGTCACTCATTTAAAATTCAGGAGACCGCAGCTAAATACGGAAACGCTCGCTACATGTTTCCGCCCTTTTTCACGCTTTTGTGACTTATTTAGGACACAGAGAATAAATATTACAATGTTATAGAAGTACGAGTAGGTAGTATCGTCAAACTTCTTGACATTTACTTAGAGAAATAAAACATTCAATAGTATCATCCTCAACCGGTACAATGCTTTCTTTAAATTCAAACGAAAATTCGTAATGCATTTCTATTTAAAAACTTCCCCTTTTCTAATGAAAAGTCTCTCAATAAACAAAAGAGATAGGCCAGACGAAACTACCTGTACATGTTTGAAATTTACAGTGACTATTTTTAGACTCCTACTTCATTTCTAATATCATACAATAAACGTGATGAAAAAGAAAGAAGATGAATAAGGGTGATAAACGAGCGTACAATCCACCTAATGGCATATGTGGATGCTGTGAATCATCTCCATCTCTTCTTGATTAAGATCCAAATTCAGAGGTGTTGTTAGCCCTGAGGACTAAAATAAAATGCCTCTTTTCCGGTGAAAAGGGTCTCCGGTTCTCTACAATCACAATACGACCAAGCAATATACGCTTGTAACCTGTGAGAGCGTGGTCCTTCCTCGATTTGGCCAACCCATTCATGCTACAACCATAATATAGCTGCAGCGTGAATCTATCACATGTAAGAATAAAAAATGTATGTCACTCGTGTTAGGAAAAAGCTCATAATGCATCTATTTCATCTGTACGTCATCAATGTATCACCTGAACACCTACAAATAAAAGGTTCTGAACAAAGGGAATCACCTTTGCTCTAAGAATTATATTCCTAACCATGCAGTATTTTTTATTCTTCAACCCAATACTCAAATCAGTAGTTCTACAAGTTGTATTTATATTTAAAATAATAACACTCATTATTATCAAGTTAGCACGCTATCGCAGCCCATAGATAACCGCACTAGAAAGAGTGTCAACCTGATTAAATTTTTCACCCTTACTTGTAGTAAGAGTGAGAAACGCACACATCAAAAGCCTAAATGGTTGCTGTGGCCAATAAACACATCATCGATTAAAAAACAAAATAAAGATGCGTCGTCACCTCTGAAGACTAAGATGGAATGCTTCATTACTAGTAAAAAGGGTCTCCCAATCTTGTCACTCAATCTTGATGTCTATGCGGAAGCTTTATATTCATCAGTGGACTTGTGGTGTACTGCTACGGTTGTCCATTTTTGGACATGTAACTTTCGTATGACAATCTTTATAATCTTTTCTCATCTGTACTGGCAAAATAACAGTGTGTTTCTTGTCACTTTATAATGAGCAATTTTATAATAGTATAAAACATTTCCACCCATGCATTCATTATAGCTTGTAAAAGTCTACTGCTAAAAATGGGCTCCCCCATAGAATGCCTCATTGGGATTTTGCCATAGTTGCCACGCTTGGCAGGCGGGTTGGCAACTGCAGTTTTTTTAATATTTTTGAGTTGTGATGAGGAAGATGCTGCTGTCCATCTCCTGTTTCAATTTCCCTCTTTCGCCTCTTATTACACCCACGGGTCTATATGGGGTAGTGGATATTCTTACACCGCTACTTCTTGGTTAAAACATTTATCTTCTTCTAACACTTAAAAGTTGATGAAAATGATTAATGTAAAAAGAACTACTTGATATTTCATGATATAATAAACTGGCGAATATAACTGAATGCTGGTGTACAATAAAACCAAAAACTTTCTACTCAAGTCTATTTAAACTACAAGGAAGTTGATTTCAGTGAAATAAGTAACTTTAAGAATTGTACCTACTTTCAAAAGCAGATTCCTCAGAAATTTCATTCATAAATAATATCTTAAATCTTATCTTCTTATCTCTTATATCTTTTCTTATCTTAAATAACTTAACTAGTACATATATAAATAGTGTAACCAGTTAAAAGGTTCTTCTTTTAGCTCTATGGGTATACAGCCGACAGTCATTTTAAGACGCTTCAAAAGCTAGACATCAACCATAATATACCTGCGTATAACACTAACGACAGTACAACTGCAATTCCTCTGTTGAAAGGAATAAAATATGGAGGGGAAACTGTTCTATACCGACCAGATGCGCCGCAAATGCTGTCTAGTTTCTGTGATGTTAGTGCTGTTAGCCTTTTGGCTTTTACAGCTCCATCGGACTCAGGGTTTGCGGCCGCGAGCTGTAAAAAGGGGTGATGATATATTATTCCCAACGTTACTTACGTAACGATGTTCACCTATGACAGTTTACAGTGCACATAGATGAGTTATCTAACTACCGTCCAAACAGGGGGTGGCGGGCTCCGGCTCTGACAGCTAACTCGTATCATTCGATGTTTTGGACTGGGTCTCCGGAGACTTTCCGTGACGCTTAGAGCGGCTGCTTTTACCACTAGCGGGTTGGGATGTGTCTCGGTCTTCTCAAAGTAGCGCCAAGACATTTCCTTGAAATGTTCAGAGATCGTCGGAAGTTGGCAATCTCTGTGCAAGTCGGAGTTTGAGCTCCGGTGTCTATGCGAACGAATCTATTTTGGACGACTTGGAGGTCGTACAAATTTCAGTGAGACGCGTGCTCGAAAGCTACTCTTGCGTAGGACATCATAGGTCTTATGCACGCTTTGTAAAGATGGAACTTGTGTTTTAAGGACAGTTTGCTCTTGCTGTTAACTAGCAGTTGGAGGCGACTAGTAACGAATTTGGCATTGTTGCGGACATTGCGAATGGGTTTCGCGAAGGTCATACCGTGATTGAATGTGACCCCTAGCCTCGTAAAGCCCAAGCTGTGTACGATTAGATGAGCTAAACGCCTAATATGCAATACAATGTACATTATCTTGTTACACCGTTGCGGCCCACGCAAACAAAACGATTTTTTTTTAATGAAAACCCTAACCAGCAATTTTTGTATAATTTTTCTGGGTACTATGGTCGAAAGGAATAGAATAAAACAATTCTTAAGTTCTTAGTTCGTAGTTCATTCAAATGCGCTGTAGTATCTATACGTATGTTTGGGTATAATCTAATATATAAACTTAACAATAACGTAATTACAAGCAGTCTTATGTCAACACTCGAGCGTTTCATTTCCCTCGTCCTTATATGGCGACCCTGCCAGCGGGCGCATCAGTAACGCGAGATGACTTAGTTTTGATACTGACTCGTGTATTCGATGTGCAAAAACAAATTATGGTGTTGCTTTTGTTCGCGCTTTAAAATATGTGTAACTCTAAAGTTTAAAAGGAGGACATATTATATATAAAGGTAATATTTACGTTGTTACGTTAAGTGAAGCAAATAATTTGTATAGCCAATATTTAACATTAAATGCTTATTTGCAAAATGAACCAAGCTGTGGTAATATTAGCGCTAGTGATAGTAAGTTGATAGTTGACTATTTACAGAAATTTCTTTCGTTGTATAAAGATATTGTAAAATATTCTTCAAGTTAGTAATTTATGCCAAACTATACAAACCTTAAGCATGGATAAATTTGATTTAAAAGTCGCTCTGAGTTTATTACCAGTTATGAATGACGAAGAATCAGTAACTAAACAATTAATAGATTCAGTAGAATATTATGAAACCACCCTTACTGCCGATTCTAAGTCCCAATTAATAAATTTTGTTTTGAAAAATCGCTTATCGCAATCAGCTAAACTTAAATTACACCCAAGCTATTCCAGTACTTCAGATTTAATTACTGATCTGTAAAAAGAGCTTTTGCCGAAAAAATCCGCTACGGCTATCCAATCACGGTTGCTGTACTTCAAGCAGAATGAGCTGACCATTGAGGAATACGGTAAGCAAATTACTCAAATGTTTGTTGATTTAACAATTTCACAAGCAAACAACGACCCGGAAACATTTAAACTGCTTAAGCCCTTAAATGAAAGGCAAGAAATCAAGCAATTTGCTGACGGCCTACGGAATCGTAGAACCGGAACTATAGTCACAGCGCGTAACTTTCTATCTTTAAAAGACGCAATTCAATCAGCGTTAGACGAGGAGCCACCAACCACTGCTAATCCCAATTTTGTGACCATGAATAAAAAGAATTCCTATTTTCGCAATTCCAGGGGACGTTATAATCATCGTGGTCATCAATATGGATCGTACAGTGCCCACCTACAGCGCGGCGTTGTAGTGAGCAGAAACCAACAACGACCAATGTGGCGTGGCAACCAACGAGGTAGACATTGGCGCGGTAATTCTCGCCGATACCAGAATAATAGAGGTATGAAAAATAATAGTAATGGAAAAGCAGGGCAAAACCAAAGTTATGTAAACTTCATTGATCAAAATAATTTACAATCCCAACCCACCTCGGTTATTAATAATAATAATTACTTTTTTCGAGATTAAAGGTCATATGTTTTCATGTAATAATGATTCACGTTTTGTTCAATTTACATTTAACGATTGTTTTACTTTGCATTGTTTAATTGACACAGGCGCATCAAATTCTGCGCTAGAGCTTAAACTTGTTTACACTTACAACATTCCATTCCATAAAGAGAAATGTGTTTTTAGCGGTATTGGAGATAGTGTTGAGACAATTGAATATGTTTTTCTCGAATTGAAAGTGCCCCAAGGATCTTTTAAACATAAATTCTTTGTATTTGATACTCTACTATGACTTTTGCAGAAACTTTGCAGCTATAATAGATTATGAAAACAATTACTTTTCATTGATTAATTCCAATAATGAATGAATTTATTTACCTACGTTTAGTAAAACTAATTATGATTTTTTTCATATTCCAGTGTGTCCAGTTAGAGGAAAAATACGTATTCGAATAATAAATACAACTGATAGAGATTTTTGTTTGAGCAATATGAGCCCTAGCATTCATAGAGGGAGTGAGTACTATATATGTATGTTTGGAAAATCGAATAAAAATGCAGAACGCGTAAGAAATTATTTTCTTTTTTAAATTACAGGAATATCTAAATGGGAAAGAACAGGTTTCAATTGAAAACATATGTACAAAATACTGTGACATCTTTTATTTACCAGGAGACAGCTTAACTACGACTGATATCTATAAACATACAATCACTTTAAAACCCAACGTTGACCCAATTTATGTAAAACCATACAGATTACCACATTCTCAAAAAGTAGAAATTAAAAAGTAATTGGACAAAATGTTAAATCAAGGGATTATTGAGCCTTGTAAGAGCGAATGGTCGAGCCCTATTCTCTTAGTTCCTAAAAAATCAAAATGTAATGATAAGAAATGGAGATTAGTAATAGACTATCGTAAATTAAATAATTCAATAGTAGATGATAAGTTTCCTCTGCTGAATGTTACAGAAAGACTCAACTCTCTTTCAGGTTGTATATATTATACACATTTAGAGTTAAATCAGGGTTTCTATAACATGGAATTAGAACCAAATAGTCGTAAGTACACAGCATTCTGTTCTGGGCAATACCAGATGATCAGAATGCCAATGGGCCTAAAAACCAGTTCCAATTCTTTCTCTAGGATGATGAATATGCCTATGGCGGGCTTAACGTTTGAAAAATGTTTTATTTATCTTGACGACATCATAATTTTTGGAAGAAATTTAGCCGACCACAATAAAAACTTGACTGAAGTATTTGAGCGATTAAAACAAGTAAATTTAAAGTTAAATCCCGACAAATGTACATTTTTAAAGAAAGAATTATTATATTTGGGTCATGTTGTATCTGGAGATGGTGTTTTACCGGATCCTGAAAAAATCAAAGTTATACAAAATTACCCTATTCCTACTAATACAGACGAGATAAAACGCTTTGTAGCCTTCGCAAACTTTTATCGTAAATTTATTCCTAATTTTGCAGAGAAAGCTTTCCATTTGAACAGATTATGTCGTAAAAATGTACAATTTTATTGGAGTGACGAGTGTCAACGTTCATTCAATTCATTACAACAAGATATGATGACACCCCCATTACTTCAATACCCAGATTTTTCTGAAAATAACCAATTTGTAGTTCAGACTGATGCATCCGGTTATGCTATAGTAGCCGTACTATCCAATAAAATGGAAAGCCTATAGCATATGCTAGCCGAACCCTGAAGTCAAGTACTTTAGACCTTATTTATATGGCCGTTCTTTCAAAATTTACACAGACCACAAACCCCTTATTTATCTCTTTAACATGAAAGATCCATTAAGTAGATTATTGAAATTTAGACCTGCCTTAGAAGAATACGACTATATAGTAGTATGTAAGAGGAAGTGAAAATGTCGCTGCTGATGCTTTATCTAGAATACGTATTACATCGAAAGACTTGAAAGATATGAGTGAGTGTAGTGTGAATGTAATGACAAGAGCTCAAAAAAAAAGGATGGAAGAGAAGTGTAATATGACAGGGAAGAACTGTGATTATTTGCATGATATTGTGAATACTGTCGATTTGCTTGATCAGCCAAGAGTCGTTGAGGTACATAACAAACCAAAGATATTGATAGAATTAAGATATATCGATAAAATTAAATTTAGAAAAATTACGAAAGAACAATGAAATCGCATGCGAATCTCGAACTTTTATATATGTTTTAAAGAAAATAACTATTTATATAAATCCAGCTATCCGATCACAATTATCGCGAGGCGAATTTGTGAGGGAGCTGTCTGATTTTTGTAAGAAAATAAATATTAACGAAGTATACTTCATGAAATGTAAAGAAAATAATAAATTTATAGAGCAAGTAATAAATTAAATTAAGAGTATTAAAAATTGGTCCGGACCAAGAATTATAGTTTTAAAAGAAATTGAAAGAATCTATGACAAAGACGACCAAAGAGTGATATTGAATGATTTTCATCTCCTCCCCACTAGTGGCCACTGGTGGGGAGGAGATGAAAATCACGCGGGTATCAAGAGGATGTTGAATAACATTAAAAATATTATTTTGGCCAGGTATTGAAAGAGACATAAAAGCATTTGTGAGACGGTGTGACAAATGCAGAAACAAAAGCATTGCATTACTGTTAGCCTATGACTGTAACGTCTACAGATCAAACTCCCTAGGATATCGTAGGACCTCAAAAGAGATAGTTATAATGATTCATATATATTAACACTCTAATGTGAGATATCTAAATACGTAGAGGCATACCCGTTAGTTTCTAAGAGTTCTGTAGAAGTTGCACAGGCTTTTGTAAACAATTTCATTCTTCGCCATGGAATACCGAAGGAGATAGCCACAGATCGAGGCAACGAGTTTATGTCCACAGTGATGAAAGAGGTATGTAGTTTATTAAAAATTAATAAATTTAATTCCACAGCCTACCATCACGAGAGTATTGGCGCACTTGAAAATTCCCACAAGAGCTTAGGACCATTTTTACGTATACAGACTGACAATCACCCTGAGTCTTGGAGTTCTTGGATACCTTTTTGGTGCTTCTCATATAATATTTCCGTTCCCCGAGAAACTAAGTATACCCCATTCAGGTTAGTTTACGGCAAAAATGTAATTTACCAATAATTTAACTAAAACCGTAGAGGGTCTCTATAATTACGATGATTATCCATTAGAGTTAAAATATCGCTCACAAACTTCCCAAAATAAGCAAGAAAAATTTCATCAATAGTTAAATTGTTAGGAAATCCAAATATGATTGTAAAATGAACCCTATAAGTTATAAAATTAATGATTTGATATTAGTTAAAGAAGAAACTGGTAACAAACTCAGCGCCATTTATTCAGGTCCATATTTAGTAATTAGAGATCGTTCACCGAATGTTGAAATACTAAGAGATGACAAAAAATACATTGTTCACAAAAACCGAACTAAATTGTATTATTCTTAAAATAAATGTAATAAATTTATTATAATATTACATATATAATATTGTAATAATATTATAGTTATTAAGTAATACATTCCAAACATTGTGTACTTAATCGATTGTAATAATAATAAATTAGTGTATTAAGCTTTATTAATTAATATTACTTCACCTTAATATCAATTACTAAGTATTATAATATCAATTGTAATCATATTAATCTAAATATTATTTTAACTTTTTCTTTATGCTTTTACCCATGTTTACATTTTATAAATTAGAATACTTAAGGATATAATTATTGTGTAATTTAAAATGTTAGTATTATAAAATAAAATAAATGCACGTATTCATTTCTTTTTTTCTTTGGGAAGGAAAGTGTAGTATCTATACGTACGTTTGGGTAAAATCTAATATATAAACTTAACAATAACGTAATTAGAAGCAGTCTTATGTCAACACTCGAGCGTTTCATTTCCCTCGTCCTTATAGCACATTGGGCGTTTACGAGAACTTAAATTATAAATAAAATAAACTTTATAGAATAAGTTTAATTCTTTATAACCACAATAATTGTATCGTCCACTTTCTAATCCTATATCTATACGGACACACTGCCAAAAGGCGGTCTGCTAAAAGCCATTTCTCCCATTTTCTCATTATACTGTCTCACTACTCGTGGTCGCGGTATGGTCACGTAAACTTTATTTTCTTGCACCAGTGTCGACAATTATCAACTTCATCCTTTGTCTCCACAGAAGATAAAAGCAAAACCGATTTATTATCGTACCATTCCGAGAAGGCTAATTTACCATCATTCCGGACTAATACTTGACTTCTTCCTTGAAAAGCTTGATGGTTTGCTATGCTTCCACCCCTTACTCATCCTCCTCCACGTCCTCTAACACTTCCTCTTCTTTTAGGTACTTTTTTCCACATTCCCTTATATATTGTGAGTTTTCTTTATCACTTTAACATTCGGAGGAAGAATCTCCCCAGTATGATTTTGAAGGTGTAGATGCACCTGCGCCCTACGACTTCGTCAGATGGAATGAAGTCTTCAATATCTGAAGACTCCAATAAATCCTCGATTTCATTATCGTAGAGATCTAGAATCAAAAAGCTGCCTTTGATAACATAAACCCAATGCCATAACCTACCATAATACATAACAATACAGTAAAACCCAATGTGCAACAAAATGAACATCACTTTTTGTAAAATAATAGAGAATACAAATTGGGTTCTTTGAAACAAAATAACAATTGTTTCTTGAAAATAATACGTTCATTCTTATTTTTATTTGATTTTAAAAACAAAATGGCGTCAGATTGTATGAATATTTATACTCAAGTGTATGCTGAATCGGCGGCATGGTTGCAAAAATTGTCGAATTTGATAGATTGTCTATGTATTTCTCCAAATGTCATGTGTCAAATTTTGTTCTAGAGAGTTATCAGATCACCTCACACACAGAAGTTTACGGTTGGCGCGAAAATTTTAAAGCAGAATACATACAAGTATAATGTACATCGTATTGTACACTGGGTGTTTAGGAGAAGATTGTCTTCTAAAGTCTGGGCCGTAATGCTATATGTTATTTTGTACAATAAATTTTACAGTGGGCCTTACGAGGCTAGGTACTTGACCGTCGTTTCCCATGGAATCTTGTGACCGTACCTAACAATTTTTTCGGATTCAGTTTCCAAGGATTGAGAGAGGGGCTTCTTCGAAACTATATTGCTACACTTTTCTCAAGATTCACTTCGATGTAAATGCTGTCAAAGCGAGAATTTGATGAAACCCTATAAGGAAAGAGATAGAGAGAAGAGAGCCAAAAGCGGCCATTTTGAGTAAAATAGTTTTTAATTAATCGCTTAGACATCGTTAAATATACAACCATAAGTATTGTTATTATTAAATTTATTATTAAAATTGTAAATATATTATATGCATTTTAATGGCTATAATAAGTAAAATATTGATATCTATATTTGGTTCCGTTTTTGTACGAAATAAAACAACGTCAAATCAATTAAGTAAGGTGTAATAAATTCACGCCTCATAAACTTACCATTGAAATTATGTTAATCGCTTCACTGGAACAATGCACGCGAGTCCGGTAAATGGGCGAGAAATTAAAGGCTGAGACAACTTTATCTTAGCAAAGGCAAAACGATAAAAACTTTAAAAAATTCAACATTTATTTATATATATGTTGAATTTTTAAAGTTGTCTTTCTTTTTCTATGTTGTCTGTCTGAAAAAAAATACTCACTGTTATCAGTGACATCTCAACTAATGTAAAATGCAATGAAGTTATCGACAGTGAACAAGTGGCGTAGGCAGCCTGACACCGGTAAACTAATTCTTATACCTTGTTTGTACTCTTTGTACCAGAAACTAGGGAGGGAATCTCTCAGTTATAGATATGCATCCAGGGTACGTCATGAATGTGATGTTCAAACAGTGTGTTCAGTCGTTTGATCAATAAACTAAAGTGGCAACAAGCTATTAATATAAATAGGTGGAAAGCTTGGGAAAGGACCACGCTCGCCAAGAATATCAGCGTAAAATGACACTACAATGCTGCCTTGTTTCGCATGAGTAAGTGAAGTATAGCGAAATTTTATAATATAATTAGGTATTTAATCTTAGTCCCATAGTGAAGTGGCGGTGTAAGAATATCTACTACCCCATATCGTCTCGTGGGTATCGTAAGAGGTGATAGAGGGAAACTGAAACAGAAGATGGGCAGCAGCATCTTCCTGATGACGACTAAAAATTATAAAAAATTGCGGTTACCAATCCGACTGCCAAGCGTGGCAACTAAGGCAAATCCCTTCTATGAGACAATCTATGGTAGAGGCCTATGTTCAGCAGTGGACTTTACGCTCTAATGGATGGATGTATGGATGAATCTTAGGTGCGAAAACGTACCTATAGATTTGTGTTTTGATCTTTTGCCGATAATAGATGCAAGTATCTATGGACCACACCAACCAATCACCATCTGATGGACTGTGAACCCATTTGTCACCCTTTTCGAAATCCACCATTTTTCTGCTATATAATGGTCATCCGCCTACGGTCACCTAGAGCGCCCTGGTATAGTAGTGTGGCGGCGCTTACGTCGCACCACAAGCGAAATACATCGAAGCCTAAATCGCGCTATCAAAGTTCCGAAGCAAAAACAGTATATATAGAATAGCTCCGAACTACCACTCGGAGCGTTGGCCACTCCCCGGGCCGATCACCTTGCCCGGCGCGAGATCTTCCCTTTTCCTTCCACCCGCCACAGTAGCATTAAGCAATAAATTGCAAAAACACCAGAGAAGTAGTGGCCCGACCCGGGATTTGAACCTAAACATAATGATCAATTAAAGCCAAAGTCTTTACGAGTATAAGAGTGTAGACAAAAGAATAAGAGTATCATGTAATTTTATTATATACACCACCTTCCACTGTCTAATAGTTCTGAATTGAAATTTTAGATAGTAGGAGGTGGTTAGTCCTTAGTCTTAAGATCGTCCAAAAGAGAACGCTCTTTAGCCATAATAGCGCCTTGTGATAACTACCTCTTAAACTTCCATTTATATGATCTGTTTCTTTTTTGTTATATTAAAGTATATAGATATTAGATACATATTTATATACATGTAATCAAGATTATAATCTTTATAGCAATAACAAACCACAAACTAAAATATCACACATTACTACTCCCCGCGGTATAATGCCAAGATCTGCCACTGACTGCGATACCTCTCTGAATGGCTGTACTTAAACTAAAACCTCTCGGTAGGGAGTATTATAGGTATTTGAACTTAACCTTTGGACGAGAAAATAACCAGTCCTCTTGCCACCAGCGGTGAGATTGTATTACTACATAAAATCTAAATTTGGTGCTAAAACATAATGTATCGAAAAGTAGAGCTCCCACTATGAAAGCTAATTTAGTGAAAATTTCTATAAAGAACATTATTTATTTTTGTTGTTTTAAATCAGTTTATACAAATTTTTTACTGCTATAGTTAATTTTCAGAATGTGTCTCACACTTCACCTACTGGTACGAGGCTGCCACTCGAGAACCTCGCGTCCCAATCGGTTGACGGTTCTTCGAGCTATATGGCCGACCCATTGCCACTTCAGCTTACTAATCCGTTGGGCTATGTCTGTTAATCCAGTTCTACTGCAGATATTGTCATTTCTAAGTTTATCACGCAGATAAACCCCGAGTTCTGTGTCACTTTCATAGCTCGCTCTCTTCATAGCTCGCTGAGCGACCTTGTGCTTCTTCATACGACCAGCAGTGAAGGAGCACGTCTCAGATCCATAAGTCATCACAGGCAATACGCACTGATTGTACAATCTTGTTTTCAACTTTTGAGGTATACCTGACGAGAAAATGTGTCGTAATCTCCCGGACACTGCCCAGCCGATTTGAATCAATCAATTGACCTCTCGGTCAAAGTTGGACTTACCTAGTCGTCCCAAGTACCAGTATACACACTTGTCAGCACCTTTGAGCTTAGTGCACCCAACAACTACAGGCATAAGTGTGACATGGACGTTACACATGACATTTGTTTTGTCCATGTTCATCTTAATACTTATCTGTTGGGAGACACTATTGAGGTCATTGAGCATAGTGCTTAGGTCCTCCAGCAATTCTGCCATAAGGATAACATCGTCGGTAAATTGAAGGTGAGTGATGTAATCGCATTTGATGTTAATAGCGTATCCTTTCCAGTCCAGTAGCATGAAAACGTCTTCCAATGCAGCGGTGAAAGGTTTCGGTAATATAACATCACCCTGTCTTACACCTCACTGCAATTCGATAGGTTTCGTACTCTAGTTCTGTACTCGGATAACCATTGTAGCCCTACTTTACAAACACTTCAGCACTTAGATACACTGACAGTCAGACCGCTGAGGAGACTGCAGCACCGCCCAAATTTCGAGGTTTTTTCATAGTCAACATACGCAAGAGAAAGTGGCAGATTGTACTCTTCGGTCTTCTGTATAATTTGCCGAAGTGTGTGTATGTGGTCTATGATACTAAAGCCTCTTCGGAAACTGGCTTGTTCGGGAGGCTGGAAGTCGTCGAGTCTGCGAGCGAGACGGTTCGTAATGACTCTCGAAAACAGTACGTAGACGCGGCTCAGAAGGGAAATCGGTCCGTAGTTCTTCAAGAGTGCGTTGTCACATTTCTTGAAAAACAAAACCACCGCACTTCTGCTCCACGCCTCTGGAATAGTGCCACCATGGAGAACGGAATTAAAGAGCTTCTGAAGGACTTCAAGTACTGGTTTTCCACCCTCTTTCAGAAGCTCCGCTGTTATACTATTTTCACCCGAGGCCTTACCGTTTCTAATGTGCTGGAGAGCCATTCTAATCTCGCTCAGACTGATTGGATTTCCACAAAGTAACACCTGATTCTATTAATTATAAATACATCCCGCGGATACGGTATCGTAAACATCATTTATATTTCGTTCGTGATTAAATAATCTTAAAATAGTGTTAAAAGGTAATAGATACTTTCGAAACTCATACCATTTTAAAGTGCATCAAATATAGTATTTGGTAGTGCAATAAATCTTTTCTTATATTAACAGCCATAAGTATAATCTCAGTGTATATTTGGTGGCGTTAAATATTAATTCACCGTCATTTGTAACAAATATCAAGTGGGGGTTATTGCTACACGTTCATTCGGTCGATTTCGGTGGGGCTCGGGCCGATTCGCTTGTGACTAAGGAGTACCTAGCTGCCTCTGCTCACCTCTGTGAATCTCGTGCATCACCGTTGGTGCTCGGGGCATTTCGGAATTTGTCTACAAAGTGCTAAGAATTTTGCTACGATACACTATCGCTTTGCAGCTACGCATTATCGTTCATTGGCTACAAACGTGTACGCGACGTTTGTTAACATCTTAGAGTATTTGGATTCGTTCCTAAATTAAATAACGAACATGGAATGTGGTGCGTGTAGACACATTATCGAAGAAGGCGGCCTCATTAAATGCGCTGGTTGTGACAACACATTTCATTACGAGTGCTGCAACATAGGAAAGCAAGTGTATTTCGACGAATACGTCGAGAAAAGTGGAGGTAGTATTGTCCATCTTGCACTAATATAACTCGGCGCAGAAATGATAGTACACTAGTTGGTAAGTGCAACATACGTTCCCTCCAAGCAAAAATGTCTTGTCTTGTCTCTCTAATATGTCTTGTGATGAAAAGCTGCAACAATCATCACGCTTAAAACAATCTAGTAACAGTGCTTCACAGCACACGTTGCGACAACAAAACTCGGACTCCGTTACCATAAGTCAAATCGAAGCTCTTCTCGATCGCAAACTGAGCACTTTCAAGAAAAAAGTAAGGTAACTGCGGGTAATAAGGCCTGTCGGCTAATAAGGCATAAGTAACAAAAATCGTATTTATAATAACCGCTTTCGCTTAAGGAAATAATAATAGACTCCTATTGCACGATAATGTCTCTGCAAGTTTGCAGAGACGCTCTACCCCGCGTCCTGCCACAAGAGTTGCATTATGTATCATAAGATACACCTGCACTGCACCAATAATAAAAATCAAACCAAATAAATCGTATGCATGTTTTGTAATATTACACTTAGCTGTCTAAAATCGTAATCTTTATCTTTATGAATAAATGCTTTGTTGATTTTGAAGATTTGAATTACTTATCGTGGCCAAATTTTTTTTTTTGATTTTTCTTAAATACTTGGTCGGCGGTTATTAAGGCCTACTAAATTTCACAATAGGCCTTATTTCCTTTTTCTCGTGTAGCTTTTTTTTTGTTTTATAATGTATTTTATGTTACATAAAATGAAGTAAATGCAAATAAATCGTACGTTTTTATTATTAAACTAATGTCGAAGTCAGAAAACGACCCGGTTTCAGCTGTCCAAACAGTGCAAAGACAAAGTGTGTCGAAGAATTAAGGCTTTGACATTAGAAGTTAATTATGTGTAAATTATTGGTCCTGTACCTAAGCTCACTCGGACTGCGTCGTACTGCGATTTAATGATTGTGAGGGAATAGAGAGTGCACCTGTGCTTGCATTCGAACACTATAATTCTGTACTCTGCAGATAGGCTAGTCTCCGTTGAGACCGGCCGGTGATAGAAATTCGGTTGGGAGGACTCTCAACCCAACAATTAACCCAACATTCAATTCAACCTAACACTCAACTCAACTCGAGACACAACCGACGCACTGATAATTATCACGAGGAGTGCGTTTGTTTGTCAGTTTGATCTTAATGATTTGAAGTGCTGTTAGGCGAGGCAATTTTTTTTTTGAATTTTAAGTCTTAGTTGTTATTCGAGTCGATTATATCGATTATTATGTTAAAGCAATAGGCCTTATTACCCTACTATAGTAAAATAAGGCCTACTAGCAAGGTCTTAAGAAATGTTTAATTTTGTTTTTCTTTATGGCAAATGTTACAATTTTTCGTTCAAACTTTATAGAAACTGCACTAAACTAATGATTTTTATTAAAATTTGTAGACCAAATTGGATATTTTTCATTTTATTTCGAATTTCCCTTAGCAAGGCCTTATTACCCGCAGGTACATTAGTCCAAGAAGTACATACAATGGTGATGAAAGAATTTAATTATACCATCAATAAGTTGTAATCGGATTTCGCAGTAGCCATCGATTTTCTTCAGAAAGGACAGGATGATATTCTAAAGGAACTTGAGGTGGCTAATAATAAAAGTAAAGCCCTAGAACTTGAGCGATCTGCGCTTAAGACAAATATTGAGTCATAAGATCGTCGTTTAATGAGCGTCGAAAATACCTCACGAAGCCAATCATCCAAATGGTTCCGGAAAAAACGTCATGAAAACGTACTACATCTTACACAAAACTTTACGACACCGTGAATGTAAGTCTGGATGCGAACAAAATCTATGCTGTACTGTAGTAATTGCTAAAATTAATCCAAAGTTCGACAGACCACGACATATTCTCCTTACTCTACAAACTGAGCGGCAGAGGAACATTTTGCAATCGGCAGTAAAACGTTACAGCAAGGCTAACCGCCCCAATCAGTTAAATTCTACTTGTCTTGGAATTGAAGGAGAATCTCGTGCCATATATGTAACTGAACATCTCTCATCTACTACCAAAAAACTTTATGTTGAAGCTGGAAGTTCGCGAAAGATAACTCATACAAATATGTTTGGGTTAAATATGAACGTGTGTACATGCGGAAAAATTACAACGAATAAGCATTATTAATTATAGACTTTAGTAACTTTGAGAAACTCAAAGTAAAGTGAGTTTGTTTTAGATTGTATGAGTGATAATTTGTAGTAAGTAGCTTAATTGACTGACACATTTACTTGGATTCTTACCAACGTTACTACATGTAAGTATACTACCAAAATGTAAATCGTATTAGATAAAAGAACACAGAGTTATATTTAAACATACTAAATTATAATTACGATTGAATTTGTTTAACTGAAACAAACCTTAATCATACCGTGTTTGATAATGAGTTATTCGATTGCCGTTACATTGTATAGGGGAGAGACCTTGAGTCTACTTGTATTAACAAATCTGATGGTGGCGGTGTACTGATAGCCATTAAAAAGGAGTTTAAGGTTATTCACCATAAATAATGGGAGAATGACATTGAAGAATGGTGGATATCAGTTTCGCTCGATAGTCCACTGAAGTCCATCATTAACTTATGTCTCTGTTAACTTCCTCCGGATTTACCCTTTAATAAACTTAAATAACTTTACGAGAACTTACATAGAAATTTAAGTACAATATCATCGAATGACACTAACATAGTATTGGGAGATTTTAACGTGCCAAGTTTATCATCATCATCATCATTATTTCAGCATTTACAAGTCCACTGCTGAACGTAGGCCTCCCACAAGGAATGCCACAAAGCATAACGTCCTGAGCCACCTGCATCCATCGACTTCCTGCGTGTCTTACCAGGTCGTCACTCCATCTAGTCGAGGGTCGCCCTACACTTCGCCTACCGGTACGAGGCTGCCACTCGAGAATCTTTTTTCCCCATCGGTTGTCGGTTCATCGAGCTATATGGCCGGCCCATTGCCACTTCAGCTTACTACTCCGTTGGGCTATGACGGTTACTCTGGTTCTACTGCGGATATCCTCATTTCTAAGTTTATCACGCAGAGAAACCCCGAGCAATAACCATCTCCATAGCTCGCTGAGCGACTTTGAGCGTCCTCATACGGCCAGCAGTGATGAAACACGTCTCAGCTCCATAGGTCATCACTGGCAACACGCACTGGTTGTACAATTTCGTTTACAAGTTTTGAGGTATACCTAACGAGAAGATGTGTCGTAATTTCCCGAACGCTGCCCAGCGGAGTTGAATCCATCGATTGACCTCTCGGTCGAAGTTGGACTTATCTAGTCGGACTATTTGTCCCAGATAAACATACTCGTCAACAACTTCGAGCTTAGTGCTCCCAACAACTACCGGCATAGGTGTCACATGGACATTAAATATGATATTTATTTTGTCCATGTTTATCTTAAGACCTATCCGTTGGGAGGCACTATTGAGGTCATTGAGCATAGTGCTTAGGTCCTCCAACGATTATGCCATAAGGACTATATCGTCAGCAAATCGAAGGTGAGTGATGTACTCGCCATTGATGTTAATACCGTATCCTTTCCAGTCCAGTAGCTTGAAAACGTCTTCCAATGCACCAGCTTGTTCGGGAGGCTGGAATTCGTCGAGTCTGCGTGCGAGACGATTCGTAATGACTCTCGAAAACAACACGTAGACGCGGCTCACAAGGGAAATCGGTATGTAGTTCTTCAAGGGAGCGTTGTCGCCTTTCTTGAAGAACAAGACCACCACACTTCTGCTCCTTGCCTACGGAATAGTCCCACCATGGAGGATGGAATTAAAGAGCTTCTGAAGGACTTGGTACCGGTTTTCCACCCGCTTTCAGAAGCACCGCTATAATTCCATCCTCACCCGGGCCCTTGCCGTTTTTAGGTGCTGGAGAGCCATTCTAATCTCGCTCAGACTGATGTCCGGGATATCATCCCAATAGTGTCGGATAAGACTTGCTCTTGGATCGTTACCCACACTTGCGTGTGGCTCCAACGATGACATGTACAGCTGCCCATAGAAACTCTCAATCTCACTCAAAATCTCAGGTGTCACAGAAACGATGCTGCCACACTCGGTCTTCAGCTTTAACAGTTGGCTTCTTCTGGCAGCCAGATCTCTGACAAAGACTTTGGAGTTTTGGTTCCGCTCGATTGCTTCTTCAATACAAGCTGTATAGAAGTTGCGTAAGTCCCGATGCATGCATTTGGAGATCTGTATGCTGTCAAATCAATTGAAGACTGCAGCTTCATTTCCCGTCTAACAGTCATAAGATTAAGAATGTGATCGGAGAGTTTTTGTGTTCTTCTGCGGCGGGTCTTGCAGAACTTAGCTCCGACCGCATGGACAGTATCCACGAGCTTATCATTCATATCTTCCACTTTATTGCAGTCTTCTAGGTACTGAAAACGGTTTTTTAACTCGAGCTAAAAGGTTTCGGGACTATGGATTAGAGCACGAGGGGGACGGAGCGTTGACTTTATTAGACGAGACCTCTCCAACTCAACGTTTAGGTTCAGTGTGGCTCTGACCAATCGGTGATTGCTACCAGTTTTCACCCTCGCGATCACTGAGATATCACTAAACAGTTGTCGTCTGGTCGTCATAATGAAGTCAATCTCATTTTTTGTTGAACCGTCGGGGCTCGACCATGTCCATTTCCTGTGGGGCTACTTCTGGTAGAAAGAGTTGTCATCATAAAAAGTCTCCCTCTCTCCATGAAGTCGGCCAGCTGCTAGCCCCTTGGGTTCCGTTGCCCAATTCCAAATTTTCTTCAGCCTTCAACCTTCAGCTCACCGTTCTCTCTTGTGGCTAGTTTTGAATTGAAGTCTCCCATTAATACCGTATAGTGGGTTTTGGAGGAATGCATGGCTTTAGATATATCCTCATATTCATCATTATTTCCTCCACCTCCTCATCGGGATGTGCCGAGGTTGGTGTGTAAACCTGTATGACCTTCAACGAAAACCGTTTGATGATTCTGAGTATAAGGTACGCAACCATCGTCGACACACTCACAATCCTTACAACGTTGTTAACGAGAGACTTGTGGACGATAAATCCAACCCACCTTAGGATAGATGGTTGCCCCCCCGGTGATAGAACAAGTTGCCGGATTCGAGGATTACCGTGTCCTCCCCTATATATATAATATGCCAGCGTAATTTGCCCATCTCTTCTTCCAGCTCCAGGATCTTCTCGTCAGTCCTCAGGGTGCGTGCGTTGTTTGTTGCCAGGTCGAGTTGTCTTAAGTGGCAATCGAACCTCCACCGCAGATTCTTAGAACCCCACATGGTCGCCACCGTAGCCAGGAATAGCGCGGCTGCCGGGGACTGGGGCCGTCTCTTCGTAACTTTCATCATGGGGGGATATTTGCCCTAGTTGCCACGCTTGGCGAGCGGGTTGGCAACCGCAGTTTTTTTATTGTAATATTGCTGTTATTAGGAAGATGCTGCTGCCTATCTCCTGCCTGTTTCCCACTGTCGCCTCTTACGACACCCACAGGAAGATATGGGGTAGTGGATATTCTTTACCGCCACTATACGGCCAAGTTTATCATGGTCAGTTAATCTAAATGGTAATAGCCCTTACTTTGCTCTAAGCTGTCCCTCAGACTCTAAGGCTATATTTTTATGTAATTAAATATCTTTATGCAATTTATATCAGATGAATCATGCCCGAAATGAATTAGATCACACTTTAGACCTTGTTTTGTCCTTCTCTGTTAGTATTTTAATTTCTGAAACTAGTCCAAGTATCGATAAATATCACCCTCCACTTGAAATATCGACTAATAGACTGTCTAAGCCAAAGTATATCAAACCTTAGTATAATAACCGTTTTAATTTTGATAAAGGTAACTACGATGCTATACGTAAAGAAATCAAGGGTGTAGATTGGGGGACTCTCCTTTCAGACGACCAAGTTGACTTGGCGGTAGATTCTTTTTACTCAGTAATTAGCAAAATCATTGTTAAATATGTTCTTTTAAAAAAAGAAGCCTCCACTCACCCAAAATGGTTCTCAACAGCGCCAAAGAAGTACCTTGCGCAAAATAAAACATTCCATAAAAAGTATAAAATGTATGGCAATCCCCGAGATCACGATACATTTTCAATGTTGCGTGCTAGATCCAAGTCTCTGTTGATGGAAAGTTATTCTGCCTTTGTTACCGTAACTGAAGACGCTATCAAAACGAATACTAAAACTTTTTGGAGTTTTGTTATGAACAGAAAATCTATAAAAGGTACCAAGCACAATGTCTTTCAAGCACAATACTTTTCGTGGGTAGGTGCACAAAGAGTAACAACATATTTTTTGGGTCTCGTTTTAATAAATAATTAAAATAGTTAAACTTACAAGTTTTAGGCATATTTTTTAATGAAATCCATTAAAATTTACTCATCTTAAATCTTGGCTATCATCCCATAGCACATGTATTAGTTTACACCACATCTGCTGCAAATACTATTCTTCAGTACTACACTTCAACACTGCACTATGGCTGGAAGACGAAATCTTGAAAAAACTAATCCGGAAGATGCTGTCAAAACACTTGAAAAAAAGTTTGAAGAGTGCATGTCTTCGTTTGAAGCCCGGTTGGAAAGTTCTCAACCTAATATCACTTCTCTCACCAATGATTTTATCACGTTCAAAGAGACTATGAAGACTGCCCTGGAGATCTTAAAAAAGCAAGTTCAGTCCCTTACACTATTGACTGATGACATTGACAACAGGAGCAGGCGTAAATTTCTTTTAATCCGGGGCATTGAAGAGTCTGATGCAGAAAACAACATTGACATTTTTGTAAATCTAGTGACATCAAAATTAAAAATACATGCATTTAGATCAACTCAGATACATTCATGCTATCGATTGGGGAAAAACATAACAGCAAATCCTCGTGCACTGCTGGTAAAGTTTACAGATTATGCCATTCGTCAGGAAATCTGGCGTGCTAAGCTCTCTTTGAAAGGAAGTAATATTTCTCTGGCTGAATTTCTTACTCCTCATAGGAGAGAAGTTTTCAAGGAAGATCGACGCCTACATGGTATGCACAGGTGTTGGACACAAGATGGTAACATATATCTAAAACTCTGTAATGGCAGCAAGGTACGTCTTGTTTCTCAAGACCAACTGGCTGAATATCCTGTGAGTAATTCAGAAACTTCCAAAGCTGTGGCTTCCAAACAACGGTCTAAACCTGGAAAAAAGTTGTAAAATTAGTCTCTTTATATATTTACTTTTTCTTTTTCTCTATTAGAGAATCTTTTTACTGTAGTAAATTGCATATATTACTTAATGATATTTAACTTACCGTCATAGACTTTATGTAATTATCATTTCTAACTTTTGTTTGTAGGGCATAAATTACTTATCATTACTTAAAAATACTAATAACTTTTATTATTGATAGTTGTAAAACTTATTATCCCAAACTACCTGCTTTATATAATTTAACTCGAAACAGAACTCATAGAACATCGAATTCAAACTTTTCTAACCTTCAAAATCTTATTTTTTAAAGTTTGTAATGTCAATATCAATTGACAAATACAATGTCAAATGATCAAAATGTAATTTAGTCGTTCATACGCAGTGTTACCAGCTTATGAATTTACACATTTGCACATTTACAGTTTTTTCCTTATAGTTAATTTAAGTTTGTTTTTAACCGGAATATGCTCGTATTATATTCTCGTTTCTTTTTCAAATTATTATACATTGTACTTCCTCCTGACATAGTTGTAATGTCCTAACTGGTTGTAGATGTGGCATGCTATTAACAATTTTATTTTTGCTGAACCCACGGCAAATTAATTGTTCACTTTTTCTTATTTTTTTTATTGTTATTTTTATTTTAATCTTATTCATGCCTGTCTCATATCAGAATCATTTCTTAAACCTAGCTTACCATCTACTTTGTTCAGTCTTCCTGGTTATCATCTCATTAGAAATGACAGGTTAAATAAGGGAGGCGGAGGTGTTGCCATATACCTGCGGTCAGATATACCATACAGGATCGTTTCCAGATCGCCTGAGGTTTATTCTAAATCAATGGAATACATTCTCATTGAAATAATGGTACGCAACACACCTTTCTTACTAGGAACTTTTTATGCACCTCCTTCTGTAAATTATTTCAATGATTTGGAAAAACTGATTGAGACGCATCTCCCAAACTACTCCCACTCCATTTTCGTGGGTGACTTTAACACCTGCCTTATTCGAAATGATGCTAGATCGAACAAGCTTAAACTCATATGTGCATCAAGAAATATCAAAATTCTTGATCTTGAATCCACCTATCACGTCAATAATACTCACTCTTTACTGGATTTGATCCTTACTTCCCATCCTGATCGTATATCTCTACATGGTCAATTTGTGGCTCCTGGATTTTCCCATCACGATCTAATTTTCGCATCATATGCTCTTAAATCCACAAAATCAACTCCCAAAATTGTATTTCAGCGTAACCTTGTCCGTATGAATCGCCAGCTATTAAATTATGAGATATGCAATGCTAATTGGGTAGACTTTTATAACACTAATCATATTGACATTAAACTGCAGTTATTCAATAACATTATAATGACATCTTATGACAAAGTAGCGCATTTAAGACAAGTAAAAATGAAACGGGCACCAGCACCTTGGTTAACGCCATATATTCGATCTCTTATGGCACGTAGAGACCGCCTAAAAAGAAAACATAAACGCTAGCCCAGTGATGAGAACTGGGAAAGATTTAAAAAAGCACGGAATCGCTGCAACCAGGTGATACGAAATGCCAAACGCCGATACATTCACAATTCTATTGAGACTTGCTCAACCCAGAATATATGGAAGTACTTGCGCAGCCTGGGCTTTGGTAAAAGCAAACAGAATGTTAGTTATTCCCTTGACTTATCAGCGCTGAATAAACACTTTTGCTCTTTGCCAGTTTCATTGGATTCAACAGTCAAAAGCCATACCATTAAAGATATTACTTCTTTACCTTTACCATGTTGGACTCCTTTCTGTTTCGAACCCGTGACTGATGATGAAGTTAAAAAAATTGTATCCATTATATCCAGCAAAGCTGTCGGCCCAGATGGTATTGGACGTAACATGGTTTTGCTGATTTTAGACCAAATAGTTTCCCATATCACTCATCTAATATATTTTTCCTTTGCCTCCAGTACCTTCCCTACCAAGTGGAAAGAAGCGTTCCTAACTCCTGTCCCCAACAATAGCTCTCCTACTAATTTCAACCATTATAGGCCAATATCTATCCTTTCCTTCTTCTCTAAAATTCTTGAAAAGGTTGTTCATGGCCAACTCACAAAATTTCTAAACAAAAACAATCTCTTCAATCCTTTTCAGTCTGGTTTCTGACTCCTGCACAGTACTCCCACGGGCTTAATTAAAATAACTGATGATATCCGCTTTGCGATGGATAATCGTCAACTTACTCTTCTTGTCCTTTTAGACTTCAGTAACGCGTTTAATTGTGTTGACTATGACATTTTGTTAGCAATTCTGAAATCCCTGAATTTAACATCATCAGTTGTACAATGGTTCAGTGCCTATCTTCGGGGACGCCGGCAACGCATACGTGTTGATGATAAGTTCTCCGATTGTTGGTCTCCGAGGTGTTGCTCAAGGCGGTGTTTTATCTCCGTTGCTTTTTTCTGTGTTTATCAATGCACTTGTTTCCGTAATAAATTTCAGCAAGTATCACCTGTACGCAGATGATGTCCAGCTGTATCAGCATTTTAGTGTAAACGACCTAAATGAATCTGTGGACAGAATAAATTTAGATATTGCTGCAGTTCATCAGTGGGCAAGCTGTCATGGACTAATATTAAATCCTGCCAAAACACAGGTTATAATCATAGGCAACAGAAAAATTACATGTCGACTCGACTATCAACATCTACCTAAGATCATTCTAAACGGTGTAGATTTAGAATATGCTGCAGGTTAAAACCCGGCTTAATTTTGGCTGACGATCTAAGTTGTGTCACAAGTTAATGAGGTCCGGAAACGTATTTTTAGCACAATGCATTCGTTAAAGCTCTGGCAAAAATTTATCCCTCAGACGGCCAAGGTTACGCTGGTCAACTCTCTGTTGCTTCCTATATTAGATAATGCTGATATTGTTTATCCTGATATAACTGAGGAGCTGCTTAGCAAACTCGACCGTCTGCTCAATCTGTGCATACGCTATATTTTTGGCCTGCGCAAGTTTGATCATATATCACAATTTCGCTCAAGACTTAAGTGGCACGACATCCGTTTTTGCCGCAACACACACCTTCTAACTACTTTGTATGGTATTCTTCACAATCCTTGTTCCCCAGCTTATCTGAAAGAGCATTTTTCATACTTAAGCTTACCCCGTTCGATGACCAACAAAACTCTAACTATCCCGATGCATAAATCTACATAATACTCGGATTCCTTTACGGCATCATCAACTACACTTTGGAATAACCTTTCACGAGATTTAAAAGATGCTCCCTCAATAAATACATTTAAACATAAGGTTGAGGCACATTATTTAGAATTACTTGATTAATGTTATTGGTTTATATAATATTATAATTTCCTATACTAGATTGTATGTATTTTATTGGTATAATATTTTTATTTATTTGTATATATACATTTGTATATATGTATGTATATGTGTGTATAAGTGTATATATGTATAAAGTAACATATTTATATTATATTATATTTTTAAATAATATGTGAAAATAAGTTAGTTTTTTCTGTTGCGGCTCTACCCATAGCTCTCACCATACTACCAAAGGTTAGCTGGCAGAGAATGCCTTTTCGGCATTAAGTTCGCCTTTGTACCAAATTTTTGTTTGTTTGAGTGCAATAAAGAATTTTCTATCTATCTATCTATCTAATGTCGCTTGGTAATGCCAGAGCTTCAGACGCAGCAGGAATTTGCGATTTATTATCGCATTACTTTAGTTCAGTATTCGAAGATTCCACCCAGTCAGTACTGCCATCACTCCAAATGTGTGAAAATTTCCTATCGGAATTCAATGTATCAGAACATGATGTAACTCTTAAATTAAAGCAACTTAAGCTTAATAAAGGGGCAGGACCAGACCAAATATCACCTACTTTCCTCAAAAAATGTGGTATTGAACTAAGTCTACCTTTGTCAATTCTCCTTAACAAGTCTTTAAGCGCAGGGTCGTTTCCATCAGCGTGGAAACTTGCAAATGTTATTCCAATACACAAATCAGGGGATTATACCTTATGCGAAAACTATAGACCTATCAGTATTCTTTCCTGTATCGCGAAAGTGTTTGAATCTCAAATTTATGATCGAATTATTACCATGTACAATCAGCTCTTTTCGAGCAACAGCATGATTTTGCCAAGGGAAAGTCCTCAATATCAAATCAGTTGGAATGTGAGGCATATTTTTGTTCAGCCTTCGCAGTAAGTATAATTTGACACAATATATACCGATTCCCGCAAGGCATTTGACAAAGTGAACCATGCATTGCTTTTTTAGAAACTCAAGTGGTACGGCATCCATGGTAATTTACTCCGATGGATTCAGTCTTACTTAGAAAACCGTAGCCAATTAGTCACTGTAAAGGGGTATAAATCGACTGCCGTCACCATTAAATCAGGTGTCCCACAAGGGTCCCATCTGGGCCCTCTATTGTTTCTTATTTTTATAAACGATCTAATCCCAAAACTAACTTGTCCTTGTCTATTATACGCAGATGACCTTAGAGTGTTCAAGAAAATTAATGATCTTAATGATTGTATAGATTTGCAAAATGATGCTAACACAATTTCTGACTGGTGCAAACAAAACTGTATGTACTTACATATAAATAAATGCTTCGTTATTTCTTTTACCAACAAACCTAATAAAATAAATCACGATTATATTCTTGAAGGTCAAATTCTTAAGCGAAATTCAGTGGCAAAAGACTTAGGTGTTTACTTTGATGAAAAACTTACTTTCAGAAATCATTATGATCACATTGTTTCTAAGTCATACAAAACATTAGGTTTTATTACCAGAACAACCAAGCATTTCAAAAAACCATCCACACTTATATCTCTTCTATGCTTTGATAATAAGTACTCTTGAGTATGGTTGTGTTGTATGGTCTACATTTTACGGAGTGCACTCCCAGCGTCTAGAACAGATTCAAAACAAAGCTGTTAAGATAGTTAGTTATAGGCTGGAAATAGGTCGCAAACTACCGTCTTATCAGGAGAGACTATTTAGATTTGGAGTTTCATCACTCCGCAATAGACGTGCAATACAAGATATTCTTTGCTTACATAAATTAATACACTGCAATTTTTTTTCCCAAAATCTTTTATCCCAAATTAATTTTAATATCCCAGGCGTCGTCTTAATACGTTTATATTAAACGTTTATAAGAACAATACTTCATTTTACAATCCTTTAACACGAATGTGTCACTCTTATAATGATATATGGTTTTGACCGAGTCAGGTAGGGACATTGACGTCTTTGACAATAATATAAATAAGCTCGGCACTCAACTGTTCCACTACTTCAAGTCAACTCCACATAAATTTTTATCGTCTTTCATTATATCAAAAAAAACTTTCACTAAATTGTCATAAAATTGTTTAACTAACTAGGTATTTGTGTTACGTAAAAGTGAATATAAACTGTTGTTTACATCCAATAAATAAATAAATTAAAATTATACAACTTTATTGTACATTTGTATTATTTTTCAATTATACTTTTTAGAAAATAATATAATGCCCAGGGAAAATTAAATATACGAGTATATATATTTCCATGAAACAAAGTAGTTTGTTACTATGTCACATGAAATAAACTTCATGCTTGTTTTATGTACGACGTTATGATTTATAGTGAAAGACCGAGAGTAAGATTACGAGATCGTCTAAAGCTGCAGCGAATTCGACTTACCTAGAAAATCTTGTGTTTTAACATAGTACATTTCTTAAATAAAATACGCAAAATTCTTTAAAAAGAAAAGAAATAAAGGAATATTTTTTGGCAAAGTACACGACAGATTACATAAATTCATGGCACAAATACTAGGTAGCATTACGATTTATCCAAAATGAAAAAGTAAAAAAAAAAATGTAAAAAAGGGACGTTCAGCTTGACATAATATCTAATCATTTAAAAAATATCAAATAAGATGTTTCAAAACCTATAATATGCATTAAAAAAATTCAATCCATATACGTCCCACTGATGGGCATATGCCTCCACTCTTTTCTGAGAGGGTAATGCAACAATTAATCCGTCCCCTGCTCCAGGGCGTAGTGACGGACTTCACAATTATCTTTAAAAATATTTATCCTGAGGTTTCTTCACGATGTTTTCCTTCACCGCCAAACACGGAGTAAGCAAATCAACACTTAGATTAACAATTTCATTGGTGCCGGCGGGATCGAATACCTCGTACACTGTGAAATTTATAGCGAGTCCTAACTGAGGTTCATAATATGCAATAGGTAAATAAATATTTTAGAGAAATTACCAGCATTTTCACGTTGCTGCCTTGAGTCAGTTTGGGTATTTTACGCTAAAAATAAGTAAGATGGTTCTGCCGCCATCTGTCGGAAGTCATATAATATTTTATTCTGCACTATACGCACGGGCCAAATGCGGTGATGAATTCTCCAATACCGCCACCACGCGGCAAATATTACCGTTACAGCTTATCAAAAATCCACCGCTTAACATGTTATGCTTCCCCCATAGATTGCCTTTAGTCCCTCTAAAGGCAATCTCTAGAGGGGTGTATTTGATATACATGTTGGCAACCACAGTTTTATTTCATGTTAATAAAATCAAAATAACATACATACATGGCGTCACGTTTGTAATCCCTGAGGGGGTAAGTAGAGTCTAAAGAGAAGCGAGAAGTAATAGAGTATCAAGTAGCGTAGTTGGCACATTTTTTGGTATAAATTCTACATAAACATGTGACCTATAAGCCCCAGACCAACGTGGGAAAATTTATATTAGTTAATATATAAGGCTATTTGAGTTTTGACGCCTGTAGGTTTTGAAATAAAGACTAAATAATAAACAAAAACCAATCATTTAATTAATGTTTTAACAGAAATATTGAAAACAATGTGGCATTCGGATTAGTTCAGACGTCCAGTACACTGGGTGAAAACTGTATTATAAAATTCCATTACATTCACATATACAACATATTCAGATCAAGCTTAAATATAGTCTGTTCGCTTAGATACGGTCTCTTTGTGTTGCGGTGTCTTACCACGTGCCGCATCTTGTCAAAGGCGCCGCCGTGACATCAAAGGTCGCCGCGTGCGGCCTACACCCGCAGGAGAATTTGGCATTTTAAAACGAAGCGCTTAAGGTTAAAAGGTTCTTTGCTACCTAACTTGTGTTTATTATTTATATTCGTATTTTATTACAATAACCATAAGAATAAAAAATAACCCATTTTATTCTTAGAATAGAAAAACATTTATGTAACAAACACAATAAAAAATAACAAAATAAAAGCAAAATAATAATTGCGCCTCCGGGTGTACCGACACTATCTTAGTGAACAGACTGTAAATCAGTACAGAATGATCTAAGATCAGGCTGTCGCGTGCTTATTATGGGTGTGTGTATGTAAGGCGAAAAATTATTGCAAAATTTTACCACATCGTACGTTGTAAACAAAAACTTTCTCCTAATTATACCGCGTAGCTCTTATTTAACACGACTTAAAACTATAATACCCGAAAATATCTAAACAAATGAAAGTACGAATGGTGATAATGAGAAGAAATTACAGGCAGTTACAAAAATACTATTTTAAGGAAACATTTCTAAACTAGTGGTTTACATAGAATAACTAATTATTAATATTTTACTAGTGGAATGGAGTGGAACTATTTTGTGTTGCAAATAATGTTGTCTTTTCAATACATTTCTAACATTTTCATTCATTCATTGATTACAGTCAATCAAAAGTCCACTGCTAAACATAAGCCTACTCCATAGATTACCTAATAGTGAGGATATTTGTCATTGTCATGCTAGGCAGGCAGGTTGGCCACAATTTTTTTTATTTTAACAGAGTTTTAGTTTCTCATTGATCCCGATTAGGTATTTGTGGATTTTATTATTTTCAAATTAGGGATAAAGTATCTAGTCACTGCCGATTAAAAGTGAAACTGATTTATATTGTAAAGTTGTGAATCATCACATTCTTATTTATTTTGTAAATTAACATACTAGTTTAATGACGTTAACCGAATTGTGTTTAGCGCAAATAATTTAAAATTTTATAATAACAAGAACAAGAATGTATTATAAATTGAATTGCATGCACGTAGAGCCTCAGTTCGAATGCACAGAGGTTGTAAATATGTCAGCGCAAGACATGTTTGAGATAAAAATGTGAATGCATTATGTAATATGCATCGAAGCTTGAATATTCTATTTTGATACGATTGAAAATGCAGTGAGAACATAAATAATTATTTTAAATTATTTCGGAGTTGCTTCAACACCGAATGTTTTGTTTTATATTTTCTGGTTCAGATTTTCAGTTTCGATCATTTCATATAACCTATTTTAATATGTATTGTAAGCCATAGATGTACATCCAAACGCGCTATAGTCACTTATTATTACTGTATTTGATTAATGAGAAAGGTACTTCGAGTATTAATGCCTCCGAGTGATACTATTTTAATCATAGCTATTCCAACGCGTTTTAAAATATTTTCTTGTTCTATTTTCATGAACAGTAGGAAATGTTTTGAAAAACTCACAGCGTGCATCTTCACACTAGTAAAATATTGTTTTGTGAATTTTTATGACACATTCATTTCTATTTTAATATATACGCTACTATTGTTTAAGTTATACTTACTAGCAAGAAACAAAAATTTAAAACATATTTTTTGTGTCCCTTTTTATCAAAGTAAGCAGGTTTGGGGGAATAATGAGTATAGGTAAATATTTTATTACATTGATCCATCAACCCGAAAATTCACCGCTGGATGTAGTAGGCCTATTAATAACGAAAAATGTTTGCTATAATCTCCACTCCTAGCGGACTATTTGGTTTACTGCAACTACTGTGCTAGGTATTTTCACTCACATTATATACACAGCCTAGATTTAGAATTAAGGTCGTGATTGTCTTAAATCACTTTTGACGTTGTAATATTATAAATTAAGAAAAATAGATAGGAAGTGGAGGAGAGGAAATGCATGCGGCAAAAGTTTATGGGATGTTAAGGTGAAAAATATAGCGGTAATCCGGGACCATTTTATAAATCTTAATTATTACTTAAAGCCCATCATAACCCACCCTACTATATATCCACTGCTAACATAGGCATCGCCCATTGATTGTTTTAAGACATGTGCTTATGTTATTTATAATTACAATTACTGATTACAATAATGTAACAAATATAAACGTATAATATACATCATGGACTATGAATTATATTCGTTTTTTTTATCAAAATACTATAGTCCACATCTGAACGTGAGTTGGTGGTATAGTAATAGTAATAGAAATTACTTATCCGCAAGTGGGTACTAAACTAATGATTTAATCAAAAAACGCGACTTAGTTCACATTACAATTCAGAATGTGCGACTCAGTTTATATTACTATTCAGACCACTGAACTTTGAACAGAATAATTTTATTTTTAATAATTAAGCACATTTACGCGAAGAAGTTGAGAACTAATCAGGCTTAGGACACCTGCCACAGATGCATTGTCATCTTAGAGGGGTAAGATGAAATGCTTCAAATTCTGTAGTTACACTGGTTCTCTTTCCCTTTAAACTAGAACACAGCAGTAGCTGCACTAGATGTGTTATAAATCCACACGGGCTCAAAAAGAAAGCTTTTAGAAGCAAATGGACTTTGGAGAACCCAGGTACCGCGACCCTGTTGTCTACTCTAATTACTAACACACGTGATCACATAAAACGAAGCATATCTAATGAAATAAAATCAAGCACATATCGTCATTTATTAGCAGCATTAGAGGCTCTTCATATCTATAATGAAATATATTTATATTGACTCGACTTAAAACTTTCTAACTTCATAAAAAATTTGATATATTGTATAGCATATTTATTCAAAAAATTTTCATTTTTGCTAGAGAGTTGTGTCAGAATCAAAGTCCGTAGTCTCTGTCTACCCCTCTGAGTTACAGACATAAATGCATATATTTATATATGCATGATTTACGTTTTAGATTTAATATACAATAACTGCAACTACGGCGGAGCTCAAAAGGAGGTTAACATCTTTGGCTGGTATACTATAGTTATCCGTTTTTGTCTGGCAAGGCGTTGAGTGTCTGCAAATGATAACTTAATCAATTTATATGGTATATGGCCCCAGCATAAATTAATATGGTGAACATCAACTGAAGAGAACTTGCGCCCCAAAAATAAAACAATAAGCAAAACTATACCCCGTAAAAGGTATTAATGTGTATATTCCAAAAAAATACAATAATACCATATCCTCCAGACCGCATTTCGGTCTAGTCGGTCAGTCTTAACAGAGACTAGCCATCTGCGCAGGGCAGGATTAAAGTGCCAGAATGTGTGCACAAACACATGTGCACACCCTCAATCTCATGTTTGCTTTCCGTGGCATTGAGATGAAACAACTTCCTGCCTCCACGCTGCTTCTGAATGTTTCTTGACAGAAAAGTCCAATAACTGATTTAGAAAAACTTAATATATAATTTCCAAATCCATATATTTAATAAAAATCCAAATAAATATTTTGTGTATATGAAATATCTTATAAATAAAAATTCATATTTGTTTGATTGTTTGTTCGCCTTTTATAGGTTTAGGTTTAAAGAAACTTTATTCTCAATAAAGACATATATCACTCACTTGAGAACAATATTAATACATTCAATTATACAAAGTTCGTCGTCATCAGTTACAAACTAGATATACCCATTAAATGCCTTCATTTCTCCAGAAGTGATCGATCCGTAATTATATACTGATTAAGTTGAGTTTTGAATGCATTGAAAGAGTGTAAAATTCTTATACTAGAGGGTATTCTATTATAAAGCTGTGCTCCTTCAAAAGTTAGTATTTTTTTGCCATAGTTAGTTCTAGTTTTGGGTAGTAAGACTACTAAGCTAGCTTGTCGTGTGCTACGTTGGCTAATTTGTTTATATTGAGTGAGTGTTATGTTTGTGTGAATACTTTTAGTAAGAATTTTTCACATGATAACACATGTGTGGTAAATATATAGTTGTTTGATATTCATTATTTTTGTATCTATATAAATTTTACAGGTTGATGTTAAATATGGATAGTTGAATAGTACTTTTATCAGTTTATTTTGGATAATTTGAAGTTCTGCCAGTTTTGTTTTGCAGCACTGCCCCAAATTTCAATTAAATAAAGTAGATGGCTTCACTAGGAAATTATAGATAGTGTGCCGCAATTTTTGTGGGATGCATCAAACTATGTTACGCAGTGACCCGGTAAGTGCTGAGAGCTTGCTTTTTATGTGTTCAATGTGAGCATTCCACGTAAGTGAGCTGTCAATTCTGAGACCGAGATATTTTTCACAGTTTTTTTGCTGTAGAGGCACATTGTTAACTGTTAGTGTGTTACATGGGGGAATTATTTTATTTTTTGCTTTAAATATAACATAACATGTTTTGGAGATATTTATTATCAGGTGATTGAATTGAAACCATGCTAATAAAGAATTTAAATCGTCTTGGGCTTGTGAGATTATTTGATGAATGGAGGATCTGAAGTAGAATAAACAAGTGTCGTCAGCGTATAAGGTAAGGTGACCATGTAGTTTAATTTCTTGAATGTTATTTATGTATATTAAAAAGAGCAAGGGACCTAGAATGGATCCCTGTGGGACGCCACATATAATGGGTGGTGCATCACTTTGGTGACTGCCAAGTTTAACCACTTGCGAACAATTTTTTAGGTAAGACTCAAACATTTGCAAAGCGTTGCCAGTGATATTGATGGATTCCAGTTTCTTTAGAAGCAGTTTGTAACAGACTGTCAAATGCCTTTTGAAGTTCGATAAAAATACCCAGGACTATATTTTACCATCCATATTTTGTTTAATTTTAGTAATTAGATCAATAGTAGCTGTAGTAGCGTTACTTTTTGGTCTGAATCCATATTGCCGGTCAGTGATATAATTTATAGAACCTAAATATTTTTCTAATCGATTGTTGATAATTTTTTCAAATATTTTCGACATTATAGGCAAAACTGAATTCGGTCGATTATTTCAAGGATCTGTGGTATTTCCTGATTTACAGATTGGCGTTACTTTCGCTATTTTAAGTGTTTCAGCGAAGTTCCCCATCGGCTAGTAGTTTATTCTGACACTTACTCAGATCATTTGCGATTAGATTTTTAGCACATTTTATTATTTTTGTATTTATTCCGTCTAGACCCGTGCTGCAGTTTGTATCAAGGTTGGTAATAATATTTTTTATTTTATTAGCAGAACATGGACTAAAACTAGAAAGCTTCCCAGCGTCTTTGGGAAGAGGGTTTGGTAAAGCACGATCATAATTGTTATGAAATGATTCAGGTATTTCGTTCGCTAAAAGGGGTCCTATCATAGCAAAGTATTTGTTAAATATCAAGTGGCTCCGCAATGTAATTAGAATCAATCATTAGTTTTGGAGGAACACAACTTTATTTTGTTTTATTACTTGTTAGGGTATTTATTAGACTCCATATCTTCTTGGTTTTTTTATACATTTCGTAAACTCTTGATAGTAGTAGGAATTTCTTGTTTCTTTTATTAATTTGGCTACACGGTCCCTTTTGTTTGTGAATTCAGATTTTAGTGTCGTTGTTAGGATTATTCTGATGTTCGGAAGTCCTTTGATTAATTTCGGCAATAATATGCTTATTAATCAAATCTTTTTGCGGTGGGTTGAGGGTTTTGGTCTTTGTAGTTTTGCTGTCTGCCGTAACTAACTTTATTATATTTTCTAATAATAAGTAATCGTTATTTGCATTTTTATAGTTAGCTGTTTCTAAGAGTTTATATAACATTGTGTAGTCTATTGCTTCATATTGGGTTTTTATTTTCGGAGGAGTTTTAAATTTTTTAAGTTCTAACCACAACTGGTTGTGATCAGACATAGAAGATTTGACTATTGCCATATGAAAGTAGTCGTCCTTTAAATTGGTGCTAACGTGATCTATGATAGTCTATTTAGTTTCAGTGTGTCTCGTACAATATTTTCTGTTTATTTTGTTCAATAGTATAAGTACAGCTTCCTTGATTACTGTTTTGTATTGTTTGGTCTCGTTATTTTTTTTAGTTAATAAATCGATATTGAAATCCCCGAAAACGATTACACTTTTTCTTTGTTGTAGCTGCGAGTCGTATTCTTGCAGGAACTCTTTCTAGTTAGTGTTTCCTGATCATTGTGGACATATGCTGAAAGTCCTCCCCCATTTGAGTCAGTTCTATGATTATAATAGTGGGTGTAGTTATCTATTTGTAGTGCTAAAGTTTGGACCTCATTGAAAGCTGGTAGTCATTGAGTACTTGATACGTATTGGGGTTTTTTACTATCGTTCGTGTACCGTGGATGTATTTGATTGTAAGCTCATTCACACCGTCATTTTGACGACGTGTCAATTCTTCTTTAAAAAGTTTTTAGATATTTCTGCTACGCTGGAGTTTGGTCTGAGAATATTTTTATATTCTCAGGTAGCTTGTCTTTGTTAAGTGGAAGATATTTTGCGGAAATACATAGAAGTATCAAAACATACTTTAACTCTACGGTATTTTCCAGGCGTGTATTTACCTATTGTAAAAATATTGATAGGCTTTGGAAGATCTTGGCACACCCGTGAAGTAATGTTCAAAATATATTTTTCGTCTCCAGATACCCTCTCTTCTACGTTGGAGGAAGTCTGTTCTGGCATTCCAGCAAAAATAAGATTTTTTTCTCTTTTGTTGCGCTCTATACTTAATAACTTACTCGTTCATAAATAACTGGTTATCTATTTTAGATTTTGAGGGTTGGAATAGAGTAGATAGCTTGAGGGCATTGAGGTCTGCTTCAAGTGAAACTATTTTCTGTTCAACTTGTGAAATTTGTTTCTCTAGTTGTGCCACAGTTGAGCTAAATCCTTTTTGTTCCATTATGATGTTTGTAGAAGATTTGATCTCATTCATCTGTGTAATATTTTCTTTTAAAAAAAAAACTAAGCCCAAGCATACCACTGCAAGACTTCAAGACACAGTTAGTTCATTCTGCGTAGATCGGACCAAAATTAATAATTAAAAAGCTGTAGGTACTCCGGATTAACTCTGACACCGGGACGTCAATCACCTCAGTCTCCCGTGACCATGGGTGCTGTAAAGCACCCGAAACGTCGGAATAAATAAAAATAAGTTGATTAAACGCGATATAATCCGTAAAATTCGTTTTATTCAATTTGATAATTTTAACTCAGAAATTTGGGACTTGACCTCAGTTAAGTTTTCCCGCATTTTGTTCATGATGTGTTCATTCGACCCAACATATTTTTCTAAGAGTGAGCCAATGCGACTCAATTCCGAACGAATTTCTTTAATCTCATTTGAGCATTCACAATCATGATCCGGTGGTTGTTTACGTTTACGGAAGGTAATTTGTGACTCCGCTGCGAGCGCACTTATCTTTGATAAGTCGGGGTGCGAACCGGGTGTGGTACTTGCGGCGCTGCACATATTCGAGTCGGGTTTGCGTGAATTTATTGAAATTTTTTATGAAATTAATAAAATAGAAAAACTTCAAAACTGACGTCTGACGTTTTTATATTTATTAATATTAATTTATTTTTTACTATTTTGGATGTTTTATGCTGTTTCACACCCAAAAAACACTTGCACTAATATTGTCAAGCATTTTTAAAATGGTTATAATCAGTTCCGCCCACTTTTTGTTTATAAACTAATTTATTCTGGAGCACCTATTTATTACACCTCAGCCAAACAAACCAGAATTTATATGTTTCATATCCTAAAAAATAAAAACTGAATCACACTGAACACAGGGTAGTTTATTTAGTTTTTTGCTTACATCACTTCTTTTATCTCTGCATAGTTTGATGTTTGACTGGAAGAGCAAATTATGCGTTTCCTATACTATTCATTCGATTACGGTGAATCTTTGGTGATGTGCTACTTGTGTTACATATTCAAAAAATATTTAATTAACAAGATAAATAATATTTACACAGTGAACAAACATAAAATGTCGAGTATTTATTGTCGAACATATATTACTGGCCACACGATGAATAGCGTGTTAAATTTCAGGAACCGCTCATAAGTTTTGATGAACGAAAACAATGATAATGCAGTTAATAAATGATATCATGCTCGCTCGATATATTTTGTATGAATTTCATATTCGCTGTATATAAACTCATACTTTGTTTATCGTGAGTGCAATAGGTTAGTCGATTTTAATCACAGTGCTTACAAATACGGTCGGAATTTATTAATACGAGGGTGGATTGAAAAGTACTCGGCCTAACACAGATCCATTCAATTCTAAAATCAAATCTACACATTATTTAGTTTAGTTCAGACTAGTTCATTGTGTGAAGTTCAAAACGTGTGCGATAATTAGTTGTGATTTTATAAATTTATTAACAAAGTAATCGGACATAATTTCCGCAGATGGAGCAAATCGAGCAGCGTGCCGTCATTAAGTACCTCCATAAGAAGGGCTATCATCAAAAGCCATCCATGATGACATGGTCAGTACATTAGGCAATTGTGCTCTGTCATATTCATCCGTCAAAAATGGATAGCAGAATTTAAGCGTGGTAGAGAGTGTGAAAGATGAAACCCGCTCTGAAGGCCTTCGACGTCAACTACTGACGAAAATATTAAAAAGTACTTGATTTAATAATGGGAGACCGCAGATTAAAATTAGAGAGATAGCCGAGATTATAGGCATCTCTTATGAACGAACTCAAAACATCATTGTCAACGAGTTGGGTTTCACAAGATGTCTGCGAGGTGGGTTCCGCGACTGCTTTCAGTTGAACAAAAAGGACGCGATTGACTATTTCACGCGATTGTTTGGAGTTATTTGAAGCCGATGCAGATGATTTTGAATCGTTTTGTTACTATGGACGAAACATGGGTTCATTACTGTACACCGAAACAAAACAACAATCAAAACAGTGGAAGACCTGGTTCACCACCCTAAAAGGCTATGTCGATTTTGTCGGCAAATAAGGTGATGGCTTCAGTATTCTGGGACTCGAAAGGTGTGATTATGATTGATTATCTTGAAAGGGTCAGACTATAAACTCTGATTACTACTGCCTTACTACGTCGTTTGAGAGGAAATAAAAGAAAACGTCGAGGAATGCTCAGAAGAAAAGTCCTGTTTCATCAAGATAACGCCCGTGTTCACACGTCAGTACAGTCAATGGCTGAAATTCACAACTGTGGCTTTGAACTGTTACCGCATCCGCCGTATTCACCTGATCTGGCACCATCAGACTTCTTTCTGTTCCCTAACCTAAAAAGCACTTGGGAGGTCAAAGATTTTCGACAAACGACGAGGTCAAAGCAGCTGTAGACGCATATTTTGACTCTAAGGAAGAATCATTTTTCAACGGTCTAAATGCTTGGAAGGGGAGGTGGCAAAAGTGTATTGAACTTGATGGTGATTATGTAGAAAAATAAAAATATTACTGATTTAGTATGTGTTTATTTTCTTGGTTAGGCCGAGTACTTTTCAATCCACCCTCGTATATGCAAGAACCTAATATTATATAGTGCCATAATTGTACGTACAGTCACATAGACACATACATATTAAGCTGCGCTTAGTTTTGGATCCGCAGTTACCTCTGTTTATATGTATAATGTTACTTTTTTGTTAAGATAAATAAATAAAAATAAATAAATGTTCATTTTTCCCGGGTATAGGGACTCCCTTGTAAAGTTTAAGGTTATGTAGTGAATGTATAATTGTGATATTAAAGTGGTAACTATATAGGATGTCCCAGAACTCAACGTCAAACCGAAATGGGGTGACAGGATTGATTGTAACCATCATGAGAAAAATCAGAAAAAAATCTATCCCATGCAGTTTGGAAATTATGGGCATTTATGAAAAACCTAGAAATTTGGTCAAACTGTAACCATTTTTCGGTTATTGTGGTTAATTTTTATTATTTTTGTTAATTTAAACTTTGGAACCGTAACCCTAAATAACATTTCTAGAACCACAGTCAAAAATAATGACACAACTGCCCCAAGTTTTCTAGATTTAAGACTATTTGTTAAACTAAATTTGTCGACTTTGAAAGGCCCTCCTTTAAATAATATGTACTAAAGTGCCTTGGCAAGTGCTATTAAAAGTTTGCGCATTTAATCAGAATTGTAAAATGGTACAATACTTGTTAGTTTCATACTAAAACAAACTAGTAAAAAAATAAAAACCTCAAAAGTTCAAATGTTTTTTATTCGCACAAGCTCTTGGTAGGTTCTTAATTTTACGGCAAAATGATGAGAGAGATGGATAGTGGACATGTTCGCTATGAGCGACCGAGACAAAAAAGGGTCAAAAATCAAACTTTAAATAAAAAGTAAAAGCCAATTTATTTTGTTCTTTGAACTTCAAAGAACAAAATAAATTTCCACATAACAACTTTTGAAGTCGGGGCTTAAGTTCTTATATTCACTTTGTTTTGGCACCGACTTCAGTTCAGTTCTTTCAAGACAGCTTTTACTTTTTACTAAAGTTTAAATTTTCTTTACGCCATTTTTGGTTAAGATTTAATAAAGTCAATTTTAAAATGTATTGTATAATATTTCTAATTAATATTATTTGACTTAGAATATCATAAGGCTCATAAGAGCTTTAAACAAGCCTAAATTTAGTAAAATGTATCGACTTTGTCTTTGACATCGTACAAGCTAGTAAGCAGCAGACAACATGCTGCTGAGTTTTCTATAGTGAGTATAGATTATAGAAATAGATTATAGATATAGATTATAGTAGTACATTACAGATTATAGATTAGTGAGTTTACATTCTTTTTATTAGTAAAAGCATATTCCACCTTAGTCATCAGGGCTAACAACCCATCTGTATTTTGATTTGTAATCGATGATCAATGTTGGTATCTATGGGCCATAGCATCGACTTACCATCGGGTGGACTTTGTACTCGTCGTCATCTCCTTGTTTAAAACTGAAGAAGACTTGACTGCAGTGTTAAAAACAAGTGAGAAATCAAAACATAATTGCAATAACTTTTATGGTATTCGAATCCAGAACTTTGTTGCGACTTCATAAGACGATACTTTGATCAGCAGATCTGTCGATAATCGGTTAACATCAAAAGGATTTGGCGTACCTTAACTATATTAAACGAAATTAATTATATCAAAGAAGAGATAATATGAGATGAGATATAATTAACCAAACTTCGAGTGCATAATTAAAATGATCTGTTCCCTGGTTTAAATAGCACATTCTTCTCGCGTGCGCTATCACCGTCACGGCTAAACCCAGTACAACAACTCCTTTTCTGCCTAGGAGCTCGTCTGGGTAGGTACCACCCTCATACCTATTTCTGCCACCAAATAGTAGTGCTTTAACTGCTGTGTTCTAGTCTGAGGGTATAGAGAACCAGTCAAATTACTGGCTGAGAGGCATTCCACCATAGTCATCATAGGTGACAACGCATCTGTAAGTGTAGTCTTCTTCGTTTGCAGTTGGTTTGTGGTGGCAGGTGTCCATGTATGCTATTTTCCATCAGGTGGACCAGGTGGAGGTCAGTGACAAGTAAATTTACAGTTTGTCACTTCAGTTTTGAAATAAAAACTACCCCAAGAATGTTTTTGCACGGAGATTTTATTTATTTATTTTTTATTGCATTCCTTAAAACAAAAGAATACAAAGGGCGGACTTAATGCATTGAGGCATTCTCTGCCAGTCAACCCATGGAGTGGTGAGAATTTGACGTAGGTGTAGCAATATAGAATAAAATAACTCAAAACAAAAATGATAATTAACTACATAATATATACATTTTACTAATACATAAACTATATATATATATATGTATTTATATATTTGTATATATATATATATATATATATATATATATATATATATATATATATATATATATATATATATATATATACAAATATATAAATACATGCATATACATACAAATGACTATGAATATATGTGTCTGTTTAGCAATACATATTAAATGGATGAATCATGTAAAAAATGCGTTGTCTTCAATAGATGATTACGGATCAACTTTTTAAAAGTAGCAGTATGCAGTATACGCAGATCTTAAATATCAGCTTAAATACGTAAATGATGTCATAAAATTTTAATGCCCTAATTCTTTTATTGGGAGAAATCTACCACACAAGGAATAACATCTCTAAATCTGGATGTTAATGTTGTGACTTAGATTTCATGCGCCCGAACATCCAGCATTGGTAAGGTTGCTATTTTAGCGGAAACTGTCCCTAAAACTGTAGGCGGGTTCCTCAGTAAACTTGTATTTACTATAACTACTGTAGTCTTCGTTAATGTATTCACGAAGCAGCGAAGTTTGGGGTTTACAAGTATCGGATTTTGTAATAGCTATGTCTGAAATGCATTTATATTCATGATAGCACCTGAACTAACACTAAAACTTCTTATTAATCTTATCTTATTAGCCCTGTAAATTATTGGTATTATTTCTTTACTTAATGTAAAAATTTCATCAGTAAAATTTACGTTACACATTTTACATACAATTACACACAAAATTTAATAATTAAATAAGCGAGACGAGACCTGTGCGCAGCAGTGCGACATATATCATGTAACTCTACTTTAATTTTACTTATTTAAAGATATTTGCCTCCTAAAATCGTTTATTTTACAGTAATACAGTTGCCCCTGAAATTAATAAAGGTTAACATGTTAATATTGTTTTTGAAAATTTTTTTTTTTACAAATAATGGTTAAAATTCATTTACACCACTCTACAATATACAGAAGTAAACAACATAAATTGTTTCTACTAGAGCAAGTGAAAATATAAACACACGGTACAAAATTCAACTGTAACAATTGAATTTATTCTTACCTAAGTAATTTTCTGGAGTGTACGTTTTACCGTGCTCTTTTTTTAATAATATGATTAATAGACGTCGCGAACGCTTCATTATTTTTAAATTGTTGTCACTGTTACTTAATATAAACGAAAAATATTATAAACATACGTAAATTTATCAAACTTTAGACGTAAGCTTAAATGAACCATAATTATAACATAAAATGCATGCTTTTGGCATAAAATGATGTCACTTGCAACAGTTTACAAGTTTCTGTTATCTTTAAAACTATTTGATATTTTACAGTAAATTTCACAGGACGCAAAATATCGGTTACACATATTAATATACATTTTAAGGCATTTTATGTAAAAAAACAGTTTTTGCCAATTTGCAGGTTGCATCAGTTTACGTAGGACCCGTCGACTTAAGAACTTTATGTTTGTCAGTTCTTCGCGCTAATTTGCACTCTATCTTGTCTTACGACCTTTATAGTTTATTACTGCACTTTTTTAGTTTTACTATTTTTATTTTTGTCAGTAATTATAATAAAATATTTAATACACTGGTTAGTCTGTACATTATAATGCATGTTGCCAGTAATGACATATGGATTTAAGACGTGGTTCTTCACTTAGAGAAAGCTAGAGGTCTCTTAGCGAGCTATGAAGAGGGAGTTTGGAGTTTCTCTGTGTGTTAGATTTCGATATCTGCAGCAGAAACAGAGTAAACGACATGGCTCAACGGATAAGCTGAAATGGCAACGAGCCACGACTATATAGCTCAAAGCGGTTCTCCGAGAAACAACGAGGAAGTAAAGTTCTCGGGCGGCAGCCTCGTACCGATAAGAAAAGTGTAGGACGGTTCCCTAGTATAAGTAGCGGCACGAAAGTCTAGCGGTGACCGTTATTGCGCATAAGTCGCGCTGATTGGCTTATTGCGCATGTTCAACGGTGGACTTATGATGGGCTGTAATAATAATGAATGATGATAGACTTATATACGCAGGTAGGTAAACTTGTAGTGAATATAATTTGTGAAGCGTATAGACATATTGTACGCTATTATTAAAACTACAGATATTAATCGTTTTGCGTGGCGTACGTCGTTAATGTTAATTATTATCATGGGTCACTACTGACTACAATTTGTTTTTGCTTGGATAAATTGCGTTTCTCTTAACAGAGTGTTCCATGTGATTGGATACTATTAATGTAATACACAAATTTACGAGAAATCTAAATTGTAGCGGCGTTAATTTATACTTAAAACTTTGCATATAGACAAGTCAAATAAATAAATATCCAATTTATTAAAAAATTGTTTTAAGAATTAGAAATAAAAACATAAGATATTTCGTTATTACCGTACTTTTTTATTATCTATCTTTATTTAAAAAGGCTTTTATCCTACAAGGATATGTCAGCCTTATCGTAACATATTTTTTTCCTGTTACACAAATCCTAAGTATTTAGAAAGGGGGAATCAATGTGGTAATAATATAGAAATTAACGATTTCATTACCGCTGAGTGTGGCTCCCCAAGTACACTCAAAAACCAACCCGTTTCACACAAATTAATATATAATTTTTGCACCAGATTCTCCCTTTCCCTTTGATATTTAAATCTGCTACCATATGTTGGACATCTTCTATAATGTGACAAGTATCACAATTGGGCGAGTCTCATATTTTCATCAAAAATACATATTTTTTATTGGGGTAGTGCCCGGAACGTAACCTATGAGTAACAATTATATAATTTATTAGGATTAATTACACCTTTCCTGCCAGAAAGTTCGTCCAGGTGGCTGTACCACCCTCTTACCTATTAACTCCCATTAGTAGTTTAGCCACTACTATCTTCTAGTCCAAAGAAAACAGAGAACCAGTACAATTAAAAAAAGTATAATTTAAAAACAGTTGAAAATTTTATCCTAATCTCCAGAGAGGACAACACATCCGAAACCTTTTTGGTTGTAAAAAATACCGGCCTGTATTTGTCCCACTGCTGGGCCTTCCCTAATTCTAGAAAGGGGTTTTAAGTCAGCGTAGAGTTCACCGCACTAGTTAATATAATTAATAATTATGTTGGTATCCTTCACCAGACTTCGAAATATATGTTTACAATTATTTATAATTGATGAGTTTTTTAAGGATTTGAAAATGACATAATATTAATAATGAAACACAAGGTATTCCATATTTTTACAGTTTGGAGATAAATAAAACTTAATAACTTATGACCTTTTTTAATATATAATTTATTTTTAAGCAACGTTCATTTTGAATTTTAATGGCACTCACTAGCATAATTTATAAGTGCTTCGACACAAAAGGTTTTATACTATATACTAAAGACAACACAATTTATTTCGTGTTCCTTTCAGCGGAAAAAAAAACTTTATAATTATTTAACAACTGTCAAGACACATAAGTATCTTTATGTACGAGACTTACTGTATTATAATTCAAGTTCACAAACTCACTATTCATTTCACAGTGCATCAAAATTATAATGGAAATGTAGAATAATTCAAAAGTTTATATTATTTTCGTCATATCGTGGTTAGCATAGTGGTCAGTTGTTTTAACTTTAAAATAAAGTTAGGCAGAAACTTGCACAATGCCGCTGCACTGTTCGTAGTTTATTCATATGGCGATGAACACTATATAAAGTTATTTGTGGAACTATTACTCTCATAGTTTGTCTGTTTCGGGCCCAGCAGTCTCTATTTATATAACAAACAAATTATTATTTAAAAATATTCTTAGTGAGTCTAAGATAAGGAATATACTGATTGTGAGGCTAATACTTCCGATAGTGTAATGTTCAGGTATTATTTGAACGTTTTGCTTATAACCGAAATATGGCGCCGTATTTGTAAATTGCCAGGAAGAAGCGATCATTAGAATTATAATTTCCCCCTATGATGTTTCAACAGAGTGTCATTGGCTCATCATACAAAATATGAAATTTTATCTTTACTACTTTAATTAAATATTACACATGTTGTGGTAAAATAAAAAATAAAAATGTACAACCGACTTCAATGTAAATAAAATGAGAACATCATCAACGTAATCGAAGTCAACTAAATACGCATTATTAAGGATAACTCAAAAACTACTGGTCAGATCTTGATCAAATATGGGATCACATGAGAAGCACCAGCTTTCAATTAAAAAAAAGAATTATCAAAATCGGTTCACCTAGAAAAATGTTCTGAGGTAACACACATAAAAAATACAGTCGAATTGATTACCTCCTCCTTTTTTTGAAGTCAGCTAAAAATTGTGAACGTTGTCAAAAAAATTCAAACAAAATAAATTGTACTTTTATTTTAAAGGAAATGCAGCACCATGTATATTGTAAGATTAAGGAAAATAATCCCTACAACGCGAGCTTTCTCGCTTTGTCATGTCTGTCTTTTACTGGCTGAAAAAGAAGAAGAAGTATATCGTAAATCGGAATAATTGTATGTATACATATTTCTTTGAAGACGGCTTTTACTTTTTATTATTTCAAAAACTTTATTAAACAAAGTTTGTATAAAAAGGGTTATTATTATATTAAGGAATTTATGGATGATAATAACCCCTGGGAATGAGGTGATCGCTACCAAGCTATTTATAATTTGCTTTGTGTTGTTGATGTGTATCTAAGAGTGTATGCTGTTTTTTTTTCAAAGTCTCGCTGGGTTTTTTTGCTGGTTCTTCCCAGGGCAGAGGTTTTCTTCCGAACCAGTAGTTATTTAAACAGAAGAGTAACTTTCAATAAGTATTATTTATCATCAATATATATTGAATAAAAAAATTATTCTTACCCTATTGAGTGGACTACGGAATATCAAAATTTCAAAGTCGTCTTATAATTAAATTAAAAATTTCATCCCATATTTTGTCACCTTTCAGGAATTTCTGCAAAATAATATGAGACCACCCTGTAGTATAACCTATTTAATTAAAAAAAATATCAATAACATACAAAAAACATACAATCCAATTGGAAGCCTTCTGCTTTTTTGAATACGAAAATAAAAAAAATTAAAAGGCGAAGGAAAACTAATTGGAAACATAGTAACCATCTAGGGTAGGCAAGTAAGGATTAACAATTGCGGCCAGTTATCTGATCAAAAAATTAATAAAATAAAGTGATTAGAGGAAGAGGGAAAGGAAAAAACCAAGCTGTCACCTCATGCTAACGAAAACTAGCTGCAGTAAGCTAGTGTGCTTCGTATGATGCATGACAAACTAATATATATATATATATATATATATATATATATATATATATATATATATATACAAATATATAAATACATGCATATACATACAAATGACTATGAATATATGTGTCTGTTTAGCAATACATATTAAATGGATGAATCATGTAAAAATGCGTTGTCTTCAATAGATGATTACGGATCAACTTTTTAAAAGTAGCAGTATGCAGTATACGCAGATCTTAAATATCAGCTTAAATACGTAAATGATGTCATAAAATTTTAATGCCCTAATTCTTTTATTGGGAGAAATCTACCACACAAGGAATAACATCTCTAAATCTGGATGTTAATGTTGTGACTTAGATTTCATGCGCCCGAACATCCAGCATTGGTAAGGTTGCTATTTTAGCGGAAACTGTCCCTAAAACTGTAGGCGGGTTCCTCAGTAAACTTGTATTTACTATAACTACTGTAGTCTTCGTTAATGTATTCACGAAGCAGCGAAGTTTGGGGTTTACAAGTATCGGATTTTGTAATAGCTATGTCTGAAATGCATTTATATTCATGATAGCACCTGAACTAACACTAAAACTTCTTATAAATCTTATCTTATTAGCCATGTAAATTATTGGTATTATTTCTTTACTTAATATAAAAATTTCATCAGTAAAATTTACGTTACACATTTTACATACAATTACACACAAAATTTAATAATTAAATAAGCGAGACGAGACCTGTGCCCAGCAGTGCGACATATATCATGTAACTCTACTTTAATTTTACTTATTTAAAGATATTTGCCTCCTAAAATCGTTTATTTTGAAAAAAGTGCCACCATCTGCTTATGAGTTCACAAAATACAACCTAAATGTAGGCTCAAATATTCAAAATGGAGACGCGTTGTCACCCTCGACGGCTAAATTGGAAGATCTCATCACCATTAAAATATGTTTGTCACGCATCATACGAAGCACAATAGCTTACTGCAGCTAGTTTTCGTTAGCATGAGGTGACAGCTTGGTTTTTTCCTTTCCCTCTTCCTCTAATCACTTTATTTTATTAATTTTTTGATCAGATAACTGGCCGCAATTGTTAATCCTTACTTGCCTACCCTAGATGGTTACTATGTTTCCAATTAGTTTTCCTTCGCCTTTTAATTTTTTTTATTTTCGTATTCAAAAAAGCAGAAGGCTTCCAATTGGATTGTATGTTTTTTGTATGTTATTGATATTGATTTTTTTTTAATTAAATAGGTTATACTACAGGGGTAGTCTCATATTATTTTGCAGAAATTCCTGAAAGGTGGCAAAATATGGGATAAATTTTTTAATTTAATTATAAGACGACTTTGAAATTTTGATATTCCATAGTCCACTCAATAGGGTAAAATGAAATTTTTTATTCAATATATATTGATGATAAGTAATACTTATTGAAAGTTACTCTTCTGTTTAATTAACTACTGGTTCGGAAAAAAACCTCTGTCCTGGGAAGAACCAGGCAAAAAACCCAGCGAGACTTTTTTGAAAAAAAAAATAACAGCATACACTCTTAGATACACATCAACAACACAAAGCAAATTAGAAATAGCTTGGTAGCGATCATCTCATTCTCAGGGGTTTTTATCATCCATAAATTCCTTAATATAATAATAACCCTTTTTATACAAACTTTGTTTAATAAAGTTTTTGAAAGCTAATAAAAAGTAAAAGCCGTCTTCAAACAACTATGTATACATACAATTATTTCAATTTACGATATACTTCTTCTTTTTCAGCCAGTAAAAGACAGACCTGACAAAGCGAGAAGGCTCGCGTTGTAGGGATTATTTTCCTTAATCTGACAATATACATGGTGCTGCATTTCGTTTAAAATAAAAGTACAATTTATTTTGTTTGAATTTTTTGACATAAGAACAACGTTTACTTGACTAACAATTTTTAGATGACTTCAAAAAAAGGAGGAGGTACTCAATTCGACTGTATTTTTTATGTGTGTTACCTCAGAACTTTTTTCTAGGTGAACCGATTTTGATAATTCTTTTTTTAATTAAAAGCTGATGCTTCTCATGTGGTCCCATATTCGATCAAGATCTGACCAGTAGTTTTTGAGTTATCCTTAATAATGCGTATTTAGTTGACTTCGAATACATTGATGATGTTCTCATTTTATTTACATTGAAATCGCTTGTACAATTTTTTTTTTAATTTTACTACATGTGTAATATTTAATTAAACTAATAAAGATAAGATTTCATATTTTGTATGATAAGCCAATGACACTCTGTTAAAACATCATAGGGGGAAATTATAATTCTAATGATGGTCATTTACAAATACGGCGCCATATTTCGGTTATAAGAAAAACGTTCAAATAATACCTGAACATTACACTATCGGAAGTATTATCCTCACAATCAGTATATTCCTTATCTTAGACTCACTAAGAATTTTTAACTTATAATTTGTTTGTTATATAAATAGAGACTACTGGGCCCGAAACAGACAAACTATGAGAGTAATAGTTCCACAAATAACTTTATATACTGTTCATCGCCATATGAATAAACTACGAACAGTGCAGCGGCATTGTGCAAGTTTCTGCCTAACTTTATTTTAAAGTTAAAACAACTGGCCACTACGCTAACCACGATATGACAAAAATAATATAAACTTTTGAATTATTCTATATTTTCATTATAATTTTGATGCACTGTGAAATGAATAGTGAGTCTGATAACTTGAATTATAATACAGTAAGTACATACATACATGCATATAATCACGCCTCTTTCCCGTAGGGGTAGACAGAGACCACTTCTTTCCACTTGCTACGATCCTTACATACTTGTTTTGCTTCGTCCACTTTCATTATTCCCTTCATACATGCTCTTCGGTTTAGGATACTCTTGACCTGTCCTTTTTTCAAGACGTCCCTGATTTGGTCTAGAAACGTCCGTCTAGGTCTAGCCCTTCCAACACTTTCATTCACACTCGCCTTATACACTTTTTTCGTCAATCGTTCTTCATTCATTCTCTCTACATGGCCAAACCATCTCAGCATACCTTTCTCAATTTTTGTCACTACATCTTCTTTCAGACCACAACGTTTCCTTATCTCACTGTTTCTTATCCTGTCACTCAATTTAACTCCTATCATACTTCTTAACGCTCTCATCTCAACTGAATTTATTCTGCTTTCATGTTTCTTCTGCCATACCCAACTTTCACTTCCGTACATGAGTGTCGGAACCAACACCCCCTCATGCACAGCCAAACGAGCCTTGTTAGACACCTTTCGACTGCTCATAAAGGAGTGCAAAGCTCCATTCACCATGTTTCCTGCATTCACTTTTCTTTCGATATCACTCTTACACTTTCCATCTCTTGTAAACTTTGAACCCAGATACACAAACTCCTTCACCTGTTCAAATTGTTCATCTCTAATCACGATATTGCAGTCTGTCACAGCCTCATCTCTTTCAAACACCATCACTTTCGTCTTCTTTACATTAAAATTTCCATAAAATTTATCATTAAAAGCTCCACTCATAGCAGTTACCATCTCCTGCAACACCTCGGCCGAAGACGCAAGTAATACTTGGTCATCAGCATAAAGAAAACATTTGACGAGTAACTCATTCATTCTCAACCCACTTTCATTCTCTTTTAAATCTGTCAAGCAATTGTCCATGAACAGATTAAACAGCCACGGTGACGCTACACATCCCTGTCTAACACCTTTTTCGATATTAAAACATTCAGTGTATGCCCCGTTTATCCTTACACAAGCACTAGAATCCCTATAAAAAGATTGCAATGCTCGTATGAGGATACTGCTCACACCGTTCACGGACAGTGCTGACCACAATTCATTCCTCATTACTCTATCATAGGCCTTTTCTAGATCCACGAATGCGCAGTAGACCTTCTTGTTTTTAGCCAAACACTTTTGGGCTATGCACCGCAAGGAAAAGACCTGATCCATACATCCCATTCCCTTTCTGAATCCCGCTTGTGCTTCCCATTCTTTTTCGTCTGTTTCATTCACAACCCTTTCAATCAACACTTTCGCATACAATTTACCGACGACGCTGAGAAGGCTTATACCGTGGTAATTTATGCAGTCCTGCCGTGACCCTTTTCCCTTATACAATGGCATGATTACGGCTTTGCACCAGTCTCCCGATACTTGCCCATTTCGCCAGCACAAATTGAAAAGGCGGTACAGCTGACTAGCCACTATGCCCTGTCCAGCCCTCAGCATCTCAACGGTAATCGTGTCATACCCTGCAGCCTTACCTAATCTCATACTTTTCAACGCTTTCACTATTTCATCCATGCTTATCTCACTTTCATCAACATTTATATTAGTTTCCATGGCAGTTGCCGGATGCTGTACCTGCACTTCCTCTCTTTCAAACAAACTTTCAAAATACTCTTTCCATCTATTTAACACACATTCTTCTCCTTTTATAATGCTCCCATCTTGACTCCTGATTGTACTCAGCTCCGAGGTAGAAGTTTTTCCTCTGACTGTTTTGATGGATTTCCAGAAAAACTTGATGTTTGACTGGAAATCTTCAGTGAGCTTCCTATCGAAATCATCCTTTCGTTCTTCTTTCTTTCTAGACACAACTTCTTTTGCTGCTGATTTCAATCTTTTATACTTCGTTTTTGTTTCCTTTATCTCGTCATCCGTTGCCTTTTGAACTTTTTGGTTAGCGTTTGTTGCTAACCCGAGTGTCTAGCACTTTCTTCCTCAGTCTTTCATCCACAATTACAAAATCAATCATACTTCTAAACTCACCCTCATCTCTTGTATACAAATGGATCTTTTTGTGGTCAAAAATTGTGTTGGCCACGCACAGATTCCATTCCAAGCATAATTCAAGCAGGCTTCTCCCATTTTCATTCACTCTCTCGTCCCCAAACGTACCCAGAACTCCTTCATACCCATCACGCTTTACTCCAACCCACCCATTAAAGTCCCCTAACATCACGATCCGTTCATTTTCTCCGCATTTATTCAAGACCTCTCTCATGCTATCCCAAAATTCCTCTCTCTCTTGTTGGGTTTTTAATGACCCACCTCCGCGCAGATCCGTCGGTGCATAGACCCCAAGGATAAACAAGCGAGTGAGTCCGACTTTTAACCTAATACAGAGGAGTCTTGGGCTTACACATTCCTGCTCCATCACACATTCCACTATTCGAGATGAAAGAATCACACCAACTCCCTGACATCCTCGGCTGGTTTGGGGGACTCCCGACCAGTATGCCGTGTAGGGGCCATGAACCGTGGTATCACATCCTTTCCTCTTGGTTTGATTCACGCACAAAATATCTATGCATCGTTCATCCATCATCTGACATACTTCATCTATCTTACCATCCATTCCTCCTCTTACATTCAACGTAGCGAAGCGGCTCTCCGTGGGCCGCTTTTCGCCCCCGCGAGAAACGAGACGTGATGGGTGGCGAACCACATCGCCGCCATTTTGGTTAATTAAATTATTTTTATTATTATCCATTGCGTTCCCACGAATAGCGAGGGAAAGGTTTGTTCCTCCCAGCAGAGCCCCGCATGCCAGGGTGAGGCTGGCCTAATTCTGGGGTCGCCCGGTCCCAGGGCAGTGTGGCACGCTAACGACTAGGCTTGCCCCTAGCTATGCATCCATCCACGCGGCAGACGTTGGATTGGCGGAGAGGATAGGAATAGGGAAAGGGAAGGAATGGTGTGACAAGGAAGATTGGTAAGTAAGAGTGGGAAATAGGAAATGTAGGATATTACTGCCCAGGAGGGCAAGGGATAGGACAGTAATAGCTAGGGAAGCCGGGGTCGCATACCCGTATACTATACCACAACTACCGGACAGGTAAATTGGAATGAGTATCCCATGACCATTAAGTATACAGTCTTGTACATAAAGATACTTATGTGTCTTGAAAGTTGTTAAATAATTATAAAGTTTTTTTCCGCTAAAGGGAACACGAAATAAATTGTGTTGTCTTTAGTGTATAATACAAAACTTTTTGTGTCGAAGCACTTATAAAGTATGCTTGTGAGTGCCATTAAAATTCAAAATATACGTTGCTTAAAAATAAATTATATATTTAAAAAGGTCATAAGTTACTAAGTTTTATTTATCTCCAAACTGTAATAACAATATGGAATACCTAGTGTTTCATTATTAGTATTATGTCATGTTCAAATCCTTAAAAAACTCATCAATTATAAATAATTTTAAACATATATTTCGAAGTCTGGTGAAGTATGGCAACATAATTATTAATTATATCAACTAGTGCGGTGAACTCTACGCTGACTTAAAACCCGTTTTTAGAATTAGGGAAGGCCCAGCAGTGGGACAAATACAGGCCGGTATTTTTTACAACCAAAAAGGTTTCGGATGTGTTGTCCTCTCTGGAGATTAAGATAAAATTTTCAACGGTTTTTAAATTATACTTTTTTTTAATTGTACTGGTTCTCTGTTTTCTTTGGACTAGAAGATAGCAGTGGCTAAACTACTAATGGGAGTTAATAGGTAAGAGGGTGGTACATGGTGTAATTAATCCTAATAAATTATATAATTGTTACTCATAGGTTACGTTCCGGGCATGATGAAAATTGATGAAAATATGAGACACGCCCAATTGTGATGCTTGACTCATTATAGAAGATGTCCAACATATGCTAGCAGATTCAAATATCAAAGGGAAAGAGAGAATCTGGTGCAAACATTTTATATGTATTTGTGTGAAACGGGTTGGTTTTTGAGTATACTTGGGGAGCCTCAGCGGTAACAAAATCGTTAATTTCCATATTCTTACCACATTGATTCCCCCTTTCTAAATACTTAGGATTTGTGTAACAGAAAAAAAAAATGTTACAATAAGGCTGACATATCCTTGTAGGATAAAAGCCTTTTTAAATAAAGATAGATAATAAAAAAGTAGGGTAATAACGAAATATCTTATGTTTTTATTTCTAATTCTTAAAACAATTTCTTAATAAATTTGATATGTATTTATTTGACTTGTCTATATGCAAAGTTTTAAGTATAAATTAACGCCGCTACAATTTAAATTTGTCGTAAATTTGTGTATTACATTAATAGTATTCAATCACATGGAACACTCTGTTAAGAGAAACGCAATTTATCCAAGCAAAAACAAATTGTAGTCAGTAGTGACCCATGATAACAATTAACATTAACGACGTATGCCACGCAAAACGATTAATATCTGTAGTTTTAATAATAGCGTACAATATGTCTATACGCTTCACAAATTATATTCACTACAAGTTTACCTACCTGCGTATATAAGTCTATCATCATTCATTATTATTACAGCCCATCATAAGTCCACCATTGAACATAGGCGTTTCCTAAGGTAAAAAGCCATAAAGGACAGTCCTGAGCCACCTGCATCCATCTACTTCATGCATCTCTTACCAGGCCGTTACTCCATCTACAAGTCGCGGCACGTAAGTCTAGCGCTGAAGGAAACGTGGAGGGAACGCGCAGGAATTAAATTGCACGAATGCGACTGGAGAGCCAATCAGCGCGTGCAAACGATGCGCATGAGCCAATCAGCGCAACTTATGCGCAATAAGCCAATCAGCGCGACCTATGCGCAATTACGGTCACCGCTAGGCTTTCGTGCCGCTACTTATACTAGGGAACCGTCCTACACTTTTCTTATCGGTACGAGGCTGCCGCCCGAGAACTTTACTTCCTCGTTTATTCTCGGAGAACCGCTTTGAACTATATAGTCGTGGCTCGTTGCCATTTCAGCTTATCCGTTGAGCCATGTCGGTTACTCTGTTTCTGCTGCAGATATCGAAATCTAACACACAGAGAAACTCCAAACTCCCTCTTCATAGCTCGCTAATAGACCTCTAGCTTTCCCCCTAAGTGAAGAACCACGTCTTAAATCCATATGTCATTACTGGCAACATGCATTATAATGTACAGACTAACCAGTGTATTAAATATTTTATTATAATTACTGACAAAAATAAAAATAGTAAAACTAAAAAAGTGCAATAATAAACTATAAAGGTCGTAAGACAAGATAGAGTGCAAATTAGTGCGAAGAACTGACAAACATAAAGTTCTTAAGTCGACGGGTCCTACGTAAACTGATGCAACCTGCAAATTGGCAAAAACTGTTTTTTTACATAAAATGCCTTAAAATGTATATTAATATATATAACCGATATTTTGCGTCCTGTGAAATTTACTGTAAAATATCAAATAGTTTTAAAGATAACAGAAACTTGTAAACTGTTGCAAGTGACATCATTTTATGCCAAAAGACTGCCTACACTGATGCATGTTACTTGCACTACTATAGACAGTCGCGTTCCAAATGCTGCGTCATTGCAAGCGACCCTTACACCAATATGCGTGACGCGACGATGCAATGTAGACCTCCCTAGACAGTTATAATTATGGTTTATTTAAGCTTACGTCTAAAGTTTGATAAATTTACGTATGTTTATAATATTTTTCGTTTATATTAAGTAACAGTGACAACAATTAAAAAATAATGAAGCGTTCGCGACGTCTATTAATCATATTATTAAAAAAAGAGCACGGTAAAACATACACTCCAGAAAATTACTTAGGTAAGAATAAATTCAATTGTTACAGTTGAATTTTGTACCGTGTGTTTATATTTTCACTTCCTCTAGTAGAAACAATTTATGTTGTTTACTTCTGCATATTGTAGAGTGGTGTAAATGAATTTTAACCATTATTTGTAAAAAAAAATTCAAAAACAATATTAACAGGTTAACCTTTATTAATTTCAGGGGCAACTATATTACCTACACGCAAAACTTATGAAAAATTGGACCTGAATTTGAATCTGCACAATACCAGTTTTTTGAGAAAAATCAAACAAATCAACAGATAAATCAAGTAAACAGATTATACTAAGCAACTGAAATATTTTTTTAATTTATGAAATCATTTTGTCTAATTTTGCACTTATATCAGTTTACGTCAGTTATTTGACTTTTTTTCAAGTTACTATATACTTCTACAATTTACTTTATTAAAAGAATAATCGTTTTTCTGATGCAATCAATTAAAACACAAAATACAAAATTATGTTATAATATTAAACAAAATATCAGCAATTAACAATTTGTTTCATATTCTATTTTACCTTGGAGGTACGGACATTTTAGTTGTCGACTTGTAGTTTACCAATAAGCTTTCATAGCAATCTGGAGATAAGGAGATATATTTGCGGAAAAGCCGATAGTTAAAAATTTATATCAAAATCTGTCTAAATTTTTAGTCACATTCTGACAATATTTTTGACAACTTCAACGTCCATCAGTTCATCGGTGTGGTTGGTGTATATACAAAAAAAGAGAAAATTTACTTCAAAAATTGTCTAACGATTAAAAAAAACAAATAAAAAGAAGAAATAAGAATATAATCCAAACTTCAAAATATGATTTATGATTCCTTTCCTATTATGAAATTAATATTTTAATATCAAGACCTTCGTCATTAATTTCTTTGTCGCCAACCTAACAACAAACTGAAGATTATTTCGATAATCTTTCAAATTTAAATTCAAACTTCATGATGACACATTTTAGTAGTACAGCTAGTGTCCAGCCTTTAACAATTCACTGCTGAACATAGGCCTCCCCCAAGGAATGCCACAAAGCACGGTCCTGAGCCACCTGCATCCATCGACTTCCTGCATGTCTTACCAGGTCGTCACTCCATCTAGTGGGGGGTCGCCGTACACTTCGCCTACCCATACGAGGCTGCTACTTGAGAAACTTTTTCCCCATTGGTTCTTCGAGCTATATGGCCGGCCCATTGCCACTTCAGCTTACTAATCTGTTGGGCTATGTCAGTCACTCTGGTTCTACTGCGGATATCCTTATTTCTAAGTTTATCACGCAGAGAAACCCCAAGCATAGTCCTCTCCATAGCTCGTTGAGCGATCTTGAGATTCCCCATACGGCCAGCAGTGAAGGACCATAAGTCTCAGATCCATAAGTCATCACTGGCAACAAGCACTGATTGTACACTCTCGTTTTCAAGTTTTGAGGTATAACTGACGAGAAGATGTGTCGTAATTTCGCGAACGCTGCCTAGCCGAGTTCAATCGACGGATTGAACTCGGCTAGGCAGCGTTCAATCGACGGATGTCAATCGACGGATGTAGGAATATTTGTCCCAGGTAAATATACTCGTTAACAACTTCGAGCTTAGTGCTCCCAAATACTACCGGCATAGGTGTGACATGGACGTTACACGTAATCTTTGTTTTGTCTATGTTCATCTTAAGACATATCCGTTGGGAGGCACCATTAAGGACATTGAGCATAGTGCTTAGGTTCTCCACCGATTCTGCCATAAGAACAATATCGTTGGCAAATCGAAGGTGAGTGATGTAATCTTCATTGATGTTAATACCGTATCCTTTCCAGTACAGTAACTTGAAAACGTCTTCCAATGCAGCGGTGAAGAGTTTCGGGGATATAACTTTACCCTATCTTACACCTCTCTACAGTTAGATAGGTTTCGTACTCTAGTTCTGTACTCGGTTCGCCATCGTAGCCCTACTGTACAAACACTTCACCACTGCGATATTCCGACAGTCAGCTTGGCACCGCTGAAGGGACTGTACCGCCTAAATTTCAACGGAATCAAAGGCTTTTTCATAGTCCACATACGCAAGACATAGTGGCAGATTGTACTCCTCGGTCTTCTGTACAATTTACCGAAGGGTATATATGTGGTCTATGGTACTAAGGTCTTTTCGGAATTGTACAAATAAAAAGTAAAAATAAAAAAAGATTCCGAAAGGAATAATAAAATACGTGGCTAGTTAAATAATGAAAGTTCAGTTAAAGGGATGGGAAGAGTTAATAAAAAATCAACGAAGCAGCTAGCAATTATCCAAGAAAAGAAAAATAACTGTAAGATACTGTAAGGCTGTAAGATACATAATAACAAAAACTTTAAGGTAACGGGGGATTACACGGCAATGGAACTTCATCGACAAATATCGTCGTTTCGAAACATGAAAAAAACGGGTAATTTCTGAAAATTTCTGAAAGAAGTCAAACAGTTTGCGATAGTCATTACCGGTGACATTCGTTACTTACAAAAACTTCAAGTAAAAATATATTACTAATCAATCTAAGTTCTAATTTCGTAAAAACAGCAATGAACAAATTTGAAAACGGTTTCGAGGTGATCAAAAGGGATCGAAGGGCAAAAAAAAGGGATAATAATAATAATATAATAAGAATACCCAGATTGTTACGCATTTGAAAATCACAAAGTCCTACAGATGAGGAAAGAATCGAAATACAACTAGTATTTGTGCGAATAAGATTAGAATTCAGAACTCGAAAATTAAAACAGATAAAAATTTAGTTAAGAATGAACGTTGTAGTAGCTGTTACTTCTGATTTGCTAAATATATATACTGAAATTAACGAAACGTTAGCACTTTACAAAAGAAAATCATATTTTCACAACTTTATGAATGATCTACAAGTATATTGTTATTTTTAGGATGAACAGACTACGAATAAGGAGCCAATAAATAGTGAGTTTGGTTCTGCTTTTTTGTATTGAAAGCTAAGCATTTTTAAAAAGTATCATTAGTATTACCTTTTTTTGTAAAATACCATTTACTTATTTATATTTTGTTGAAAATAATAAACACTTTGTAATCTTTTAAGCTGAAAAGGTTTTATGAATGTTGTACACGTCCTTTTTTGGTTTTTAATCACTGAGAAATTATTCGTATGCTAAAATTATTTGAAACAAACCTTTATATTGTTTTTTTTTATATATATTTGTGTAATATTACTAAAGCCTTTAAAAATATTTCAAATTATATATTGGTACAAGTAGTCTGGCAGTACTTAGTATACTGGTGCAAGTATTAAAATTTCGTAAAAGATAGTGCCTTTTTAAATTACAAGCTCTAAATATTAATCCGGTTATGTGGAAATGTGTGTATGTGTAATGTAAAATTATGGTTTTGTTTTCGTTTTTCCTTAATTTGCGAAAAAATAAGCACATCATAAACTTATACAAGGGATCACAAAGTTTATCTACGTGTTTTTATTCGCGAACCTTCCTTTTAAACAAAATTTAAATGTTATGTAAACATAGTTCATAATCTAAAAACTGCTATGTTTTTGTAACAATATTAATACTGACCGATCTAGTAAGTACCTTACAGCTACCCTTTTTCCCTTAACTAGGTTATTGAAAGAAGAATTGAAAAGTTATTCTTAATTTTGAGGTTAGCCTGTCTTTCCAGGCAGTTCACCTTGTCCAGGTCTTACCGAAGTCTAAACAGAATGCATCTCAGTGGACGACATTATTTACCACCTTAAGCGATATTAATTTCATGAATAAAATTTTCGTAAGTAAAAGACGTCGCATCGTACCGCTGTCGCGTTGCATTAAATTGTACAGAAGTTTTGTTCGGTACGACAACATGCAATATACCTAAAACGTAGCGATTCAATTTACACACATATATTATAAAGTTTATTTTGAATAAGTAGCGCAAAAAAAATTAAATAAAAATATTTTCCGTAAAAGTCCGCTCCTGACCATATGTCTCTCCCGTTGTAGGGTTTTAATTTGGTTATGGGGAATACATCATCCCAAAACAAAACTTCTTTTACGAAACTGACATTTGAAGTTTGGTATACACTGATAATGGCTCGGTTCGAATTGTTTGTAGTTTTCCTTTTTATCAGCCACAACTTTTCTGTTATTGTTTTTATAATATGACAGACCTTAAGGACTATTCTGGCACATTAAAAAGATATGCTTGAATTATTCAACTTATAATATATTGAACAAATGAGTTACACAAAAATAACATTCGTTATATTTTTTTATAGAATAAGGGTGACAAACGAGCACGGACTGTGTGTAAGTGAGCAAGTCTGATGGTAAGTGGATGCTGTGACTCATAGACATTTACATTTTATCCTCAATTAAGAATCAAAATGCAGATGCGTAGTCAACTCTGAGGACTAAGATGGAATTCCTCGTTTCCAGCAAAAAGGGTATCCGGTTCTCTACACTCACCATACGAAACACAGCAGCATAAAGCTGTTATTTTACGCTGGTATTCTGTGAAAGCGTGGTCCTTCCCCGGTCAAGCCGACCCATTTATGCTACAACCATAACATAGCTGAACGTGGCTCTATCACGTCAAAAAATTACTCATTATTAACCTCAGTGCGAAGTGAAACAATTTTGCGTATAACTACGTCCTTCTTTTTCTTCATCAGCCCTTCAAAATCCCACTGCTGGACACTGACGTCACCCGCAGCAGGGAGGATTAACTTTAATCGTCATGCTTGGCAGGCGGATTGACGACCGCAGCACCAGAAATCTTGCACGTTTGACGCTGCTGTCCTTCGCCAGTCTGGATATTTTACGTCTGCGTAAACGAGATGATACCGTCATCTATCGGAAGCCACAAGATTTTTCTTGCATTTTCCATTGTTGCCTATTTCAACACCCACGGGATTTAATGGGAACCACGCATCTAAAATAAAATTAATAAAAAAATATTTCGAAGAATTCGAAGTCCGCCATTATGCATTAGGGTAGCGCCAAACTATTCCATTATCTACTCGTAAAAAAAATTTCAAAGTTGAGAGCAAACCTGTGCACTGAAGTGGGACGTAATTTATATCGGGGTTTATTTTTTAACTTTTCAAGGCAATCTATTTTCCTGCAAGCTACAATCCCTTGGAGGCAATTTTTAAAACTGCAATATTGAACGCTAGCTGGATCGCAGTATCAAATTCCGTATTGCCGTAACTTCAGCCATAATTTGATTACTCGGCCGCGCAGAGTAGCGGGAAATAACAAAATATTGATTTACTGTGAAAAATGAAACTGAGTATAATATTTGTTTCCCATCTTTACTTGTAGACACTTTTTTTAACAGCATTAAAGGTACGAGACATTTGGGAATTTTACTTTCAGTGGGCGAGAAGAAAGTCCAGCAATGGTATTTTAGGGGCTGATAGAGAACAAAGAAAAAAATATTCTCTATAATTATACTTTTCTTAACAACAGCGTAGCCGAGTGTTCAGAATAACTACGCGGCAGGACTGGGTTCACATCTCAGCCGAAGCATATATTGAGCAAAAAATGTTAGTCTTTATATTATGCGCAATTATTGAGCCCGAGTTTTTGGTGCGGCATCCTAGTCTTTCGGTACTCTTTATGCATAAGTGTAGAAACTATGTGACGCTCTTCCGCATGCTGTTGCATTACAGTGCCACGCCACGCCGAGAGCTGAGGCTTTAGTATTTTCTTTTATAAAACCGAAGTGACAAACGAACTTACATTCCATCTGATGGTAAGTGGCTACTGCGGCTCGTAGACAACTGCAAACAACTTTAAACAAAGAAGATACATGAGTTGCCACCACTGACGATTTACTTGGAATGCTTCACATCCTGTAATCATACTGGCTCTCTATACCGTTGAAACCGGAACACAGCGGTACAGGTACTACTGCTATATGGCGATAGAAATAAGTACGAGGTTGGTACTTACCCTGACAAACTTCTAGGCAGAAAAGAATCCCTACCACTTAGTAAGATAGCACAGAAACAAGTATAGAAACTGAGTGATGAGCGCTCAGCGGAGTATTCACTTTTTTGTGTTAAATAGTCATGAGTGATTGGTTGATCGTGTAGTGGCGGTGTAAAAATATCCACAACCCCTTATCGTTCCTTGGGTGTCGTAAAGGCGACAGAGGGAAATTGAAACAGGTGATGGGCAGCACCATCTTCCTGATAACATCCCACAATAATAAAAAACTGTGGTTGACAACCCGCTCGCCAAGCGTATCAACTATGGCAATTTAGCAGCCAGTAGTCAGCAGCGTATCAAAAATAGCAGCTTAACACTGCTGTGTTTCGTACAGTGAGTGTAGAGAAGCGGAGACCCTTTTTACTGGAAACGAGGCATTCCATCTTAGTCCTCACGGGTGACAACGCATCTGCATTTTGATTCGTAATCGAGGAGAGATGTAGATGTCTATAGGCCACAGCATCCATTTACCATCAGGTGGACTGTGTGCTCGGTTGTCACCCTTATTCTATAAAAGAAAAAACAAATGGCAAAATCCTCCCTATAAGGCAATCTATGGTGGAGGCCTCTGTTCAGCAGTGGACTTTTATAGGCTGTAATGGATGGATGGATGGACGGTTACGCTAAAATATATACCGAATGAACCACTACGCCTCACGCCTCTACGCCCCGCCGAATACTCTCCCTCTAACTTTTAGCTAAGCATTTTATCGGACACGGATAGACTAGAAATAGTTAATTCGTCTTTTTTTGCGCGTACACAATAATATAATAATGTTTTTGGTGCAGAAGATAGCTACCGAAGAGTTCCGTAACTGGCTTACGAACACATTTATTTTCGACGCAACAAATTTTGACAGGCGTTTTGGGTATTTCAAATATTTTTTTTATATTTTAAATATTTATATATATTTAATATTATATGCTTCATCATCATCATGGTGCATATGTTAATAAATAGGACAAATCTCTTCCAGCAACGGGAAAGCCCGTGTCTGACTGATGAGAAAGGAGAAGAAGAATAGAGAGCCTATATAATTGAGAGACAATGTAGCTCAAATGTTGAACGCTACCTTAAATTTACATATAACTCTAGTTCAAAACTCGCCGGCAACACTGAAATTGTTTATCGGAATTTACGCTCTGATTAACCAAGTTCTTGGCGGTGACGAAAAATATCGTGAGGAAATTATCTTAGAAATTTTAATATTTTAAGGACTTTATGCGAATATTTTCTTGCCGTATAATTCTTGTAGAATCGAAAGAGGCCAAATAACTATTAATTTTTGGTATAATAAAAGATTTTTATGTACTAACATAATTTACATGTTTGTATATTATACCGAGTAGGGGCGGTGTAAGAATATCCTCTACGCCATATCATCCCGTAAGTGTCGTAAGAGGCGAGTTTCTTCCTAATAACAACTAAAAATAAAAAAATTGCGGTTGCCAACCCGGTTGCCAAGCGTGGCAACTATGGCCAATATCCCCCCTATGAGGCAATCTAAGGGGGAGGCCTATGTTCAGCAGTGGACTTTAATAGGCTGTAACGGTAATCGGTAACGGTAAATAATAAAAGGTATAGTATCGAGAAACAAAGTTTTGTTGTTTAATTACTTTGAAATTCTGTATTACTTTATATAATTCGGTCTGTTGAGTTTTAGTATAATTTAACTTGGTACGAGATATCAGTACAATATTGGACGATATACAAAATATCGGTTTAAATTACTTAGGTCTATTAAAATTACCACAAACCTATCGCAGTGTTGCAGTGCAATATCCCTCTCTGAAATGAGAGGCCTGTGCCTAGAAGTGGAACGTATAAAGGCTGTAACTTTAATTTGACAATAATTTATAGCTGTAAAGTGGAATTCGTCACGTCGTCGTTCGAAGTTGCTGATCAGAAACCTTATATTTTTTATGGAAAAAACATCAATACAATCTAGGAATATTTAAGTTATTCATGTATGAAAAAGAAACAACAAACGATTTCTTTGAACTTCTTCAAATCAAAATAAAAATCTAATAAAATTTCTATTACAAGTGGTAAAATTGAAATAATTTGTACAACCGAATTCAATATAAATAATTTATTGTTAATTTTTTAAAAACCGGTTTCGATAAGATTTAAATGGGACCACCTGGGAAGTATACCCCTTGAAACAAAAAAATAATTTTCCAAATCGGTTCAGGCGTCTTCGAATAATCTCTGAACATACATAAAAAAAAGATTCCGAGTAATTGAGAACCTCCTCCTTTTTGAAGTCGGTTGAAAATGTGTATCAATAAAAAAACTGTTATCGGTGAATAAAGGAAGAAAAAAACTAGATATAACATTTAATTTGTTAAAAAATTACAATTAACAAAGTGAAAAATCGCTGTGTAGTGGTGGCGTAAGAATATCTTCAAATCATGCCATGGTGTCGTGAGAGGCGACAGAAAGAAACTGAAGCAGGAGATGGTCAGCTCAATCTTTCTGATAATAAACGAAAAAAATAAAAAACTGCCAGGCGTGGCAACTACGGCAAAAATCCTATACTATGAGGCAATCTGAGGGGATAATCTATAGGGGAGACCTATTATTTACAATGGAACTTTTGATAGGCTGTAATGAATAAATGATGAATGAAAAAAGGCTGAATAAAAGAAATAGTTTTTATAAGATTTTTTTTACTAAAATTTCAAAGGTTATGAAAGTAATTTTGCTGGATGTTTCGATAAAAATTAAATTGGTTAAATGAACAATTTACCTTTAGCGGGATCTTCATTAGAACTCAATTAAATATATTAGTATCTTCTGTCTCATTAAGTCCACTCTGACTTTAATAAATAGAAAATATATTTCAAGTTTAACAAGATTAAGCTGGCGCTTAAAATATGTTAAATTAGAAAATCAATACAAGACGATAACAAAATAGTCATTTAAAAACAAAGTAGTGGCTCCTGCCTAATTTTAATAGCAATTTTAGTGACGTGTGTATAATGTACATCGAGTGTCAGGAGGGACTTTTACTTTAATTGTGGATAATTTAAAAAAATTAACGGAATCGCATCATTTCCAATCTTCTATAAAATAAAAATTAGTTTTAGCTCTCTTAAATAAAATAAAGACTAGGAAATTTTACGAACTTTAATTAAAAGCTTTAGGTTATTTTCGAATAAGTACCTACGTCTTTTTATATTTTTAATTATCAAAATAAACAAAGTTTTTTATGTGTCTGTTCTTTTAATTATGATGATGATGGTAAATCACCTTTTATAGCCCTTGAGCTATCAAGATGATAATGATATTGTCACTGGAAAGCCAATACTACTTAAGAGCCATTTTGGCCAAAATGAGTTATATATATCGTTGGATTGGATTTTTTTTCTGCGTCGATTAGTCTGTATTTCGTAGTGGTCTGAGCACTTTTTTGGCGCTTAAGCACTGCAAAAGTATGGTACTTATTTATCATAATTTTCGTGTTTTGACAAATACTTACGTAATACAAGTTATGATTAATTTTAGTCGTTGTCAGTTTAGTATTTTTCTTTACTGACAACAGACATTTCAATTTTGTTCAGCAACTCAAAATAATGTAGTTGGAGTCATTGATGTCACTTTAGTATTTTTTGTCGGCCGTAAATACTAGCTTATATAGATAAGTAAATTTGCTTTACGTAGAAATTGATGAGCATGGCGCGTTAGTATATTCTGTGTTCGCAGTTTTCTTAGAGGGAACGGTTTTAATAACTTTGCTTCACATATCTAAGTATTTGAGTGTCTATTTAGAATGTTTTACGTTCAATGGAATCGAATAATTATTTTATTAGGTATGGACTATTTTACTCGACAAAATATTAATAGTTGGTTTAGTTAGATGTGTGAAAAACGTACAAAAAATATTCAGTTAAGTCTTTTGAAATTAAATTTTTGTTTTGATTATGATTCGTTAAGTACGTACAATTTATATTTTGCACGCGGGTTGTTGGCGGTTCAGTCGATGAGTCTATCATGCTTGTAGTCGGTTGAAGTACAATGGCGACAGATGGTCCAGTAGAAGAAATAGAAATATCAAACAAAAACTAAAATCTACAACTTACAAAACATTACAAAACTCGATTGCCTATATCAAAGAAGAAATACCAAGATTTGTGGAAACTTTGTATATTAAAGATAATTTCTGAAATGTATCACAATGAATATGAAAATTTTCCTTGTGCCGTTAATGTTCAGGACACCCTTTTCAAGATACGAATGTCGAAGATATTATCTAATTATAAAATTTAAAAATTATTAAAACGTATTATAAGTTTAAAATTTATTTTACACAATAATTATACTTAGGATTAGTAAATTTTTAAAACCATTTAAGTATTATTTTTCAAACTACATGATTAGATACAACTTTTTTTTCACAAGGTATTCAAAATCTACTAAATATATCAATTTGATCTCTTCGAAAATTGTGCCAAATAATAGGATACTTAACATAGTTATTATTGTAGATTAATAATAAAATTGTGTTGCGTGACTTTTGCCACATGTTTGCTACAAGGAAACAAGTTTTAAAACTGTCATGTCATTTTCTACCGACTTCAAAAAGGAGACGGTACTCAATTCAAAGTGATTACTAAGCAAGCCGTATTTATTTTGTTTTTTCCTTCTTCAACCAATACAGTCATTACAGCCCTTCACAAGTCCACTGCTGAGCATAGGCCTTCCCAAAGAACGCCACAAAGCACGGTCCCGAGCCACCTGCATCCATTGACTTCCTGCATGTCTTACCAGGTCGTCGCTCCATCTAGTGGGGGGACGCCCTACACTTCGCTTGCCGGTACGAGGCTGCCACTCGAGAACCTTTCTTCCCCATCGGTTGTCGGTTCTTCGAGCTATATGGCCGGCGCATTGCCACTTCAGTATACTAATTTTTTGGGCTATGTCGGTTACTCTGCTTCTACTGCGGATATCCTCGTATTTAAGTCTATCACGCAGAGAAACGCCGAGCATAGCCCTCTCCATAGCTCGCTGAGCGACTTTGAGCTTCCTCATACGGTGAGCAGTGAAGGACCACGTCTCAGTTCCATAGGTCATCACTGCCAACACGCACTGGTTGTACAGTCTGGTTTTCAAGTTTTGAGGTATACCTGACGAGAAGATGTGCCGTAATTTCCCGATCGCTGCCCATCCGAGTTGAATCCGTCGATTGACCTCTCGGTCGAAGTTGGACTTACCTAGTCGGACTATTTGTCCCAGGTAAACATATTCGTCAACAACTTCGAGCTTAGTGCTCCCAACAACTACCGGCATAGGTGTGACATGGACGTTACACATGACTTTTGTTTGGTCCATGTTCATCTTAAGACCTATCCGTTGGGAGACACTATTGAGGCCATTGAGCATAGTGCTTAGGTCCTCCAGCGATTCTGCCATAAGGACTATATCATCGGCAAATCGAAGGTGAGTGATGTACTCGCCATTGACGTTAATACCGTATCCTTTCCAGTCCAGTAGCTTGAAAATGTCTTCCAATGCAGCGGTGAAGAGTTTCGGGGATAATACGTCACCCTGTCTTACACCTCTCTGCAGTTGGATAGGTTTCGTACTCTGGTTCTGTACTCGGATAGCCATCGTAGCCCTACTATACAAACACTTCAGCACTTCGATATACCGACAGTCCACTTGGCACCGCTGAAGGGACTGCAGCACCGCCCAAATTTCGACGGAATCAAAGGCTTTATCATAGGCCACATATGCAAGACAAAGTGGCAAATTGTACTTTTCGGTCTTCTGTACAATTTTCCGAAGGGTATGTATGTGGTGCTAAAGCCTTTTCGGAAACCGGCTTTAACGATTGTTAACGATAGCCGGTTGTTAACGAGAGACTTGTGGACGATAAATTCGACATCTCCTTGGGACAGATGGTCGCCCTCCCGGTGATAGAACAAGTTGCCGGATTCGAGGATTACCGTGTCCTCCCCCTCTCTTCGGACCTCGGATAATCCTATAATATGTCAGCGCAACTTGTCTATCTCTTCTTCCAGCTCCAGGATCTTCTCCTCAGTCCTCATGGTGCGTGCGTTATAAGTAGCCAGGTCGAGTCGTCGTAGGTGGCAACCGAACCTCCATCGGAGAATCTTAGCACCCCCTGCCCCACCTTTACCATGGTCGCCACCGTAGCCAGGAATAGCGGGGCCGCCGGGAAATGGGGACCGTTTATTAGTGTCGTTGCTCATGGGGGGTATACTGCCATAGTTGCCACGCTTGGCGAGCGGGTTGGCAACCGCAGTTTTGTATTGCTTTTTGCTTTTATCAGAAAGATGCTGCTGCTCATTTTCTGCCTCAGTTTCCCTCTGTCGCCTCTTACGACACCCACGGGAAGATATGGGGTATTGGGTATTCTTACCCGCCACTACACGGGGATTCAATCTAACTCGAAATAGGAATTATTGTATTCTTATTTATTTTGTTTGCTGCTAGTACAATTGTTAGCACAAGTACTGTCTATGTCCGATAAGATTTTTTTTTAATTTAAATCATATATCTTTTATATAAGTCTTTTTGGCATAACAATGGTACCAACTTTTAATACTATACATCGCTTTTCCGTACGATCTTGTGACATGTTATAATGTTTAAGTACTATTATCCTGAGACCGTTATCAACCCGTAATGCGTGTTCGCACTTTTTCCTTTCATGCATTGGAAAGGACGTTAGTTGTTACTATTTAAAAAAAAATATTATGGAGATAAGTAGTTTCTCCTGTGACAGCTATCTTCTGAATTACAAGAAATATGCAGAATATCTCGATTCCAGTACGTAGATAATAAGGTCCCGATTTTTTTTTTTGCTTTTATTGTATTTCGATTTCTTAATTAGAAAAAAAGTTAAGCCCGGTTTTGTAAAAAAAAAACTTAAAATGGCTCTACTGTAAAATGCCCTTTTGGCGTTTAAGGAGTATTGGCTTTCCAGTGACGATATTAGGATAAAGTATCAAAAAGCATCATTCCCTGAGGAAGGCATAGGCCTTACGAAGAACATAGGTTCAGCAGTAGCCTTGTGAAGGGCTGTGATGATGATAATGATGATGAAATAAAACGAGAGCTTACAAATCAAACATAATGCTTTATTTTACAAAGACTATAGTATCGCCATCTAGATATAATACTATAATAATATTATACACTAGGAGACATTGCATTATGTACAGATATTCAACATTCAAATATTATTATTACGTAAAGATATAAGGCACATTTAAAATTTTCCTATCTCAATACGAATTATGAACTATTAGTTTTCTATTTATTTTAACACCATAATATACTTTCAAAATAAGCCGCAATCTCATAGAAACTGAAAAATGGTACAATTTTTTTTTACACTACAATCCAATATCGTTATCCAATATATTATACCAATATGCAGTCTATTTCGATTACGACTTATTTTGCAGTAGTCGTTTTACTCGTACGATCATTTTTATAATATAAATTTAAAAAAGGATAGTAGGGAAACAGAAAATGACCTCATAATTTTATATACAATAACCACAAATTGAGGTTTATCTAAACATCGTTTAACTACAACAATAGATTTAAAAGATTTTACTTATAATCCACTTTTATCGCCGTTATTTTAAGTCTAAACAACTATACACATGCCTATTAATTCAAGTCAATTTATACAGATATGTCAAGAAAAAATAAATAACGCTAATATTATCTAAAACATAAAAATCTTTATCACACAACAATGTAAAGAAAAATGCACTTTTAAATGGGTATATTAATTAAGTCGAAACTTCCATTTAATAAACGAAAAAAACGCCATAAATTGACATAAATCTAGAAGGGAAGACCGGTATTACATAATTGGTGTCGCTATTATAAAATTAAAGAAAACAACAAAGTTAAATACTGGCAACAAAACTTTGTTGAATTGGAAAGTAAAAAGGTTTTGGTATAACTTTAGTCCAAGTTTTACTTCTGATTATTTACGAAACGAATCATCTTTTTTATTCATCAAACTTGTGGCAACCTCAAAACAATAATTTTGTATATACAATTTAGTCTAGTTTGATAAACTCGTTATTAAAATTAAAAATAAGTACCTAAATAAGACAAGACTTAATGTATTCGTTACTTTTTAACGGCAACATTTATAATTTTTAAGGTTGATTTTTCAATCGTCAGATAAAAGTTATCCGTCGAATAAATTATAACCTAACTGAATATAATAGTGAAATATTTAAAATATTTTATTCATTCAACTGTTATTTTTAATTTGTTAACGTAATATTTAATTATTTGCATAAATTTTATCTAAGGAATGAAAAATCGGCCCTAAATCGAATAAATTTATGAAACTTAGTTTGACTTTCTACTCAAATATTCAGTCATTTTTAATTTCTTTTCTAAAATACCAAAAATAAAATAATATCCAAATAAATTCGCTATTTTGTGAGCTATACAAAAATACACATTTGTTTAACAAACATAGGAGCATACCCTTAGTTACTAAACAATTTAGACAAATATCTTATCTAGGATAAAAGTTACGACTAAGATTTATAATAATATAGAAATCACATTAACATTTAGATAGAAGCCAAGTCATCAAATGATGATCAATTGATAAATTTATATGTAATGTTTTTTTATCCCATAAAATTCAAAGTTCAGTATTTAAAAAATATGTAATTAGATATGTACAGGGTAAGACGCGTACCGAAACCTATTCAGTACATTTAATACTTTAAGAAGAATACTATATTTTTGTTTTACAAGCGCCATCGTTACTAACGTAGCAAATATGTTGCTTATAATTTTATTGTATGGTTTTACATCAATATTTGTCTTTTTTTGACACACAAGAAAAGCTTTGTGATTAAAACAAACAAATAAAATGATATTATTTTATATATTTTTTAAGAAAGAAACTACAGACAATACTACTTGCCTTAAACCAAGGCATTGAATGGTTTATTAGCCGTTACTTGGGGATAAATACAAAGCACCAAATAATAAATTAAAAGGAACTTTACTAATCCATAAATTTAAAGAATAATTAAAATTCTTCAATGTAAACTTTAAAGGATGAGCTAAGAAAGCTCCTTTGTCATTTTCACTACTGATGTCAATAAACTAGCCCTTTCCACATTTTTATATCTATGACGTTTGTTATGCCGTCAAAATGTCAATAACGCTATGCTATAACTTATCATGTAGACTATAAAAGCACACGATGCAATCAACAACAAGTGACTCCTGATAAACACTAATTTAGTCTTGGAAATTGTTTAATTTCAATGCAGTCCGAAATAACTTCTGCTTTATGTTTAAATGAATAACACATCATCGTAGGGTTCCGGCTACTCGGAAAGTAGTTCGGGACTTAGCCGGTCAACTTTGAAATTCTCCATGTTCCACATTTGTCGCGGTTCTTCCTCGTTGCACGACTCCATTACAATCTTATCCTTGTTCCGCGATATCGCCATGCACTTTTCACTTGAACCATGCTTTAGTAACTTCGTCTGCAAAAACGTTGTAAAAATACACAGTGTACAATACAAGTAATAAATTATTAAACAAATAATAAATCCCTTTTTGGATTACTACAAATAGAAAAAAATCTTAAAAAGGGCCTAAAGAATTTTACATGCAAATGTGCAAGACAACTAGCACAACATTGCATAACAGCAACCTTTAAATTAATAGAGTATAAGGGGATATCTCTTTTAATGACATTGAGAGAGCCTGCCTAATGCTGGGGCCACAGTAACGAGAAACGTCAATGCCCATAAACGCAATAATTATTGCTTTAATTTTAACGCGATAAGCTGAGTGGCTACATTTGAACGGTCGACGTCATTTCAATTTCAATGCCATTGAACGGCGTTAAAGTTGGCTTTAATGTTCCTTGAATTTCAAACAAGATGGACGTTGTCGCTGATGAGTGTAAATTTTTATAATATGAATATATTTTTTAACGTAATAACTTTTTCATTATTCCACTCCATCATAGCCATGCGTGCGACCTCGTTGCGCTCAAAATTTGTCTCATTGTGCACATGAGACAAACGTAGCGTGGCCGCTACAACGCGTTATTTCGTGAGTTCTCTTTGATGTACCGCCACTCGAGTTATCGCCAAACGCCAAATGGCATTGTTTATGCCGTTGTCAAATTACCGTGGCCACACCTATATTCAACGTCTGTCAACGCGATAATTAACGGCATTTCTCGTTAGTGTGGCCCCAGCATAATAGTAAGTGGCTACTGCAGTCCACGAACATCTGCATCCATATCTAAATAAATATGCACTGTCACGTCCGAGGAAAAGATGGCATGCCTCACGGCGCGTTATCACTTTGGTTTTCTTTACCTCTCGGACTGGAACATAGCAGTGCTGCTATCAGCAAAAATAGGAAAGTTGGTGGTACCTACCCAGACAGAACCCCAGGGAGAAAAGGGAAAACCTCATTTAAGCCACGTGTTGCCCAAATGTCAACCTACACTGCACGTGGTGTGTTCTGCTGGCTAATTGACGAAAGAGGACCTAGCGCTAGACTGATGACGTAAAACCCATCCAAAGCGCTGTACCCAATTTCACAACCTAGTGATAGGGTGCAGTATTTTCAATTCGAATGTAACGGCTCTCTGCCTCCTTAGAGTGGAGATTTTTTATAGAATAAGGGTGACAAACGAGCACACAGTCCACCTAATGGTAAGAATCATCTTCACAGCATCAGCTGTGGCTCATAAGCACGTACCTACATTCATCCTCGATTAAGAATCAAAATGCAGATACGTTGTCACCCCTGAGGACTGCCTCGTTTCCAGTAAAAAGGGTCTCCGATTCTCTATCCTCACCATACGAAACACAGCAGCATTAAGGTGCTATTTTACGTTGGTATTCTGTAAGAGATTACAGCCAAATCTCCTACCATCCTCATCACACTGACAGTGAGTGCACTCTTATTTATAAAAATAAGGGTGAAAAACGATTAGCACACAGTCCACCTGATGGTAACTGAATGCTGTAGCCCATAGACATCTACATTTATCCTTGATTAAGAATGAAAATGCAGACGTGGTAGAGCCACGCTGCAGCTATATTAAGGTTGTAGCACGAATGGGTCGGCTCGACCGGGGTAAGACCACGCTCTCACAAAATACCAGCATAAAATAAGAGCTTAATGCTACTGTGTTTCGTATGGTGTGTGTAGAGAACCGGAGACCCTTTTTACTGGAAACGAGGCATTCTATCGTAGTCCTCAGGGGTAACAATGCATCTCCCTGATGAATCTTTATCGAGGATAAATATAGATGTGTATGGGCCTCAGCATCCGCTTACCATCAGTTGGACTGTGTGCTCCTTTGTCAACCATATTATATTAAAAAAGATGCAATTTCACCTATGAAGACTTACTAGAATGTCTAGTTATCAGTAAAAATTGTCACCGTTTCTAATTATTTACCATAAGAAACACATTAGCATTATGCTGCTATTTCACGCTGGTATTCAGTGCGAGCGTGTTCCTTCTTCGGTCGAGAGTATCTTAAAGTTAAGTTAAAATTACAGCCTATATCGTCCCACAGCTGGGCACAGGTCTCCTCTCATTTCTGAGAGGCTTTTAGGGCATGGAAATGTCCGCCGCGCTGCCCCAATGCGTGTTGGCAAACTTCACATATTTTCGAAATATATTCTTACTGAAGACAATATACTACCACGTACAAAAATAAATACTTAATACATAATAGTATGTCTGGCGGTAGAACTAAAAAGGCTGTTAATAATGTCATGATAATTAAATCACTAGGTAGTCTTCTTGACACAAGCAACACACAAATGTTCGTGTAATGATTTTTCTTCCTTTTATTAGAATAACAAAATATTCTAATATATCAAAACTTACATTATGATCGTAGAGCCACAGCTGGTTGCCCTTGGCGCCGTGACAAGGATACAAGACAACATCGTGACCCGAGTAATCAAGGCACGTCTCATCACGACGTATTTCTCCATTCTTTGAATACATCCAATACTGAAAATTTATAATAAAATATTAACACAACCAAATTATATTAATGTTACATATAGCACAGCACATAACAAATATAGTATAAAAGAAATGTTTCTTAAAATTTTGAAATGATCTCTAGATACGAGTACATAAAGTTTTACGAATGGGATTTTGGTCAATGTATTTAGAGGAAATATTTTTTTTTATTATTCGTAATTTAAAAGAAAACTATTTCCCTTTTTATTAAATAACGATAAATTGCACTTCGGTGATAGAAAAATATTTAACCTCTATTATCTAATTCATTATTCTTTAAAAGTAACAAGAGAGATATGTTCATTTACAAGTATAATATTAGTCATGCTATTTTCCCTTTTCCGTGGTAAAAGTATAATTAATTAAAAAAGCATATTGAAAGAGAAAGACGTAGAGTTACTTATTCTTAATACATACATATATAAATACACAATTTCAAAAGTCAGTTAAATTTATGTAGAAGTATTTTACAAAATTATCTTTTTAATACAAATTACTAATTAAACATTTGTAAATAATTAGTTACTAAGAAATAACAACCCAAATGTACATTTTGACAAACTTTTGATCTACTTAATATCTATAAATATATATATATATATTCGTTACATATATAATAGATAATTGAAAAAAATATAAATACAAGTAAACATTAACGACACTTATATAATAGAAACGTAGCGGCAGTACCAATGTTCAAGAAATGATTGGTCGGTCATTACACGGAAAGGGTACACAAATTTTTGTAATTAATTTACAATTTCTAGTTTAAGTCCTTTCGATTCAGTTACTTATTCATAAATTATTAATTTGTACGTACGTTGATTTAAAAGCATTAAAAAAATTAAATATATTAATATACAGCGAAAAAATAAAATTAAAAGCTTAGTTGACTACGAACAAGCAAATCAAATACTATTATATATTAGTTTTCTACAGGTGCAAGTTAAGTGCAACTACGTCCAACTTACCAGAGTAAAGATGACCACCAACAACCAACTATGAGTTAAGTGAAAGCGCTAGATAAATGTAAAATGGTGACGGCATCCTTAGACAAACCTGATTGCCGTATTCCCCATGACAAGGCCAAACGTTGACAGGTTTCCTCATGTCCTCAGGCGCTGCACTCGAGTCGATGCACATTTCCGTAGAAGGATTCGCGATCTAATGTCATTGATAATCATAAAAAGGCGTGCTAAAGCAAGCGTGCGTATATCATCATCACTCAAACCCTTGTGCATTTTAAGTGATAACGTTACAGTGAAAATGGATGGGAAAACTATACCAACTACCTACTTGATCCGTTTATTTGAAAGAATTATAAGATGTAATGACACAGTACCCCAATCAATGAATTTCACATGATCTGTTTTTTTTTATTGAGATACCTGATTACCACCGCCGCGATGGCATTTGTGGATCATTAGCGGACCTGTTGCGTCTTCAACATCCTCTACAGTTTCACCGTCGATGCAATAATGACTATCGAACGCTTGATTTCGTATCTAGCATGCAGCGTTACAAAAACATGTTAAGAAAAATATAATCATTCCGTGCTTTATGTGTAATGTCATACCTTAACGTGTTCAGAGATGTGCTTAAGATCAAAGAGTGCAATAGCAAAAAGAAAAAATATCGAATCGAAACAAAAAAATCCATTAAACAGTTCTAAAACGATGGTACTGCCGCATAAATGCGAATTTTGAACAGCTAAAGACCTGATTTCCTCCCTGCCGGTGACACGGGTATAGTCCGACGGGCTTATGATGGTCGGACTTGCGAGTAGGAGAGTCCAAACAAGTCTTTTGGAAGGCCACATTTCTGATCTGCATAAGTAACAATTTGGAAGGACACGTGTTAATGTTTGCACTCATTATTTGAAGACATCTAACAATTTTTAAATATGGCATCACATACAAAATAACGATATTATTATAACCTGAATTACTGTTTTAATATTATCTGAAATAAATTTTCTACAACGTTAATATATTTTATCGTAATCATCAATATAACAGCCCATCACAAATCTATGTGCTGAACATGGGCCATAGATAGCCATAAAACACAATCCTTAGCTACTAGCATCCATCCATCATCAGGTCGCAACTCCACCCAGTAGTGGGATGCACAATCCGAGGCCACCACTCGAGAAACTTTCTTCCCCATCGCAAATATTTAAAGTACCAGCCTATATACATCCCACCACTGGACACAGGCCTCCTCTCATTTCTGACAGCGTTTTAGACAAGGAAGTGTCCACCGTGCTACACCATTGCGTGTTGGCGAACTTCACATGTCTTCGAAAATATTTTTTTCTTATTTCTCAGACATACAAGTTTCCTCACGATGTTTCCCTTCACCGCTGAGCAAGTGCCGGCGGGGATCGAACCCGAGTTGCTCGCATACTGTAAAATTTACAGCGACGCCCCCTAGCTACCACGGCTCTTCGCAATTTTTTTAATCATAATTTATTTATTAGTACTGAAATTAAAATAAATGCTTGGCTACATACCTCACCATGTGCGACAGACTCCCCAGGTATGAATAACTCAGGGTATATATTTTTTAAATACCATTCAAAAGATTTGCAACCAAGGTTTTCTCTCAGCTGTTTTCTCCCGGTAATATCGCCATAATCTCCCTTATCATTACCTACTCTTTGGTAATAGTACTTAGCGTAGTCATCTAACCATACCTGAAACATTGTAGCAAAATATTTTAGCATTTATCTAAATGATAAGATAAAATTACTGCTGGAACTAAAGAGCAACCAATACCTCTGCTAAACGGACTGAGTTTTTCTTCAACACATTAACCCCAGTTCGCCATTTGTACGGAGAACGTTTCCTAAATATATGACCAACATGGGAACAGGGAACAATTTCCAAAGTCCCTCCACACATCCACGTCTTAAAAGATAATTCCAAGTTCTCTCCACCCCATATGTCAAATCCGCTGTCGTAAGTTCCCAGTCTTTCGAAAAATTCTTTATCTATAGCAAAAAGACCACCAGCCATAGTCGGAGACCACACAGGCTCTGCTGTATGTTTGTGCCTCGCTCTTTCTCTTGCTGGTACTGGATGCCAATTGAACTGGAGATTCCAGTCGAAACCACCAACATTGACCGAAGACGAGTCCCTGTAGTGATATTCTAAAGTATTGTCATCTATAACGTCGATAACAGGGCAAACTACTGTAGTTTTGTTTCTTGCAATTCTATCTAATAGCGGTTCCAACCACCCTGTAATTTAAAGTAAATAAAATGTTAATAAAATTTTAAATGAGAACAAATGGTATAAAAGATGAAAATTTCATTACTGTTTACCTTCAGTACACTCGCAGTGACTGTCAAGGTAAGTTAGGACAGGTGCTGTTACATATCGAGCTCCTAGAAGCCTAGCCCTTATGAGACCTTCACGACGTGTTGCTCGAACTATCCGAACTTTAGGAATTGAAGACATGTAATCGTCCAATTGTTGCATCAAATGAGCTGTAACAGATATAAAACCTTTTAAAAAATGTACAAAGAATATAAAAATGATTTTACAAATACATAGATGAATGTAGATGGGCGAAAAATTAAAAAGATCTAACAACATAATTATTCTTATATCATTTTTTAAATAAGTTTTATTATTACTTTATCTAACATTTGATTTTGTGTCGTCATATTTATAACGCGTATTCAGGAAATATTAATTTATCGACTTACGCATATCCGAGAAATCGTCAACGAGAATAATCTCCTTTATCAAATGAGGAGGTGATCTGTCTATCACTGAGTGAACTGTTCGAAGTAAAACGGACCATGCTTCATTATGAAAACATATGACAACAGAAGTTTGTGGAAGATCTTCTAAATAACGGCCGGGTTTTTTACACCTGCAAACCATAAAATAGAGTTTCGTAACGGCGCAATATAATCTATGATACCAATACATTATGTGGCTTTCGGAAAATAAAAAATGGCATAAAATCTCTATACAAAATAATATAAGTTGAACAAATGACCGCCTCAAAAATGTCCAACCTAAAATACTCAAACCATTGACATGCTGCATCATCGAATGCGCATAAGATTTAAAGCTACGAAAGCTTTTGTTTTAATCTAACCTTCACACTAGGATTTTCTCCTGTATTGTTGGGGCAATTTTAATACATAAATTTCACAAAGACAAATATCCAGACCCGGAATCATTGTTAGTAAGCCAAACAAATACTTGTTCCGTGTGGTATTCGAACTCGCAGCCCTCAGCGCTGCAACTCATTGCTAAGCCACTGCGCCACGGAGCCGTCAAAACACGCTTCAAAGTTTTTTATCTTTAATATTAATATAAATAAGATAAAAATATATAAATATAAATATATTTATTAAGATCTCACCACTCATCCCTCGGATCAGGCAGCTTTCTCCGTATTGAAATAAGATCACTGACATACTGATTAAAGGCGTTCTTCTTCCATCCCTCCGATACAGCTAGTTTAGCTTCTTCACTTATATTCTTTGGTAACACAACCGGTTGACCAAGCTCTCCGGGTGCGTCGTTCGAACCCGGAGCGGCGATTACACCTAGGCCTACAGGATGTGAATCATTAATGTCAATTGCAGTTCAATATCCCTTCATAGAATATCGTGTGAAAGTTGTTAAAACTCTATACATAGTAAAATGAAACCTATTTCTACTCAATTCACTATTTGATACATTTAAGAGCTTAACTAATAAAAACTAAATTAAAATTATAAATATAATTAAAAAGTTTTTTTTTATGTTTATTTTGTCCATAAATTAACTTCGATAACAACATGACAAATTATGTTTTTTTTAGCCATTATAAGCCAGTGCTAGACTACTATCCTTCCTGATGTTAAAAGATGTTGCAGCCCAAGATAGTAAAGCACATAGTAGTAGTACTTTACCTTACTTTACTTTACTGTAAACATAATATGGGTATAAAAGGGTCTCCGGTTCTCTACACTCATCATACGAAACATAGCAGCATTAAGCTTCTGTTTTACGCTGGTGTTCTGTGAGAGCGTGGTCCTACCCCGGTCGAGCCGACCCATTCGTGCTACAACCATAATATAGCTACAGCGAGGTTCTACCACGTATAAGAACTTTTTTATTATTGAATTTGGTATTTTTCATCTGGCGTTTCACTTATATTTTTTTAATTAAATAGAATTGTCAAGCGAACAACTAGTCCATCTAAGGGTTAGTGATTACCAGTGCCTTCAACCGACTTGAAAGTACTAAGATAGAATGTCTCTTAGTCAGTAATTATACCTGCTCTCTAACTCTTCAGACCGAAATACAGTAGTGCACGCACTGCTGCTTGGCGCGAGAAATAGGTATGAAGGTGGTATCTATCTAGAAGGATTCTTAGAAAGAGTCCTACCATCTACTATCTATTTGAAGCCAAAATATTTTTCTGGCATTTCCCAAGGTCTTCTCTTAACCAACAACCCAACGAAACGAAATGGAGTGATGGATCCTTTAATGCCGCCACCATACTACAGCAGAAATATTTCATGATGGTTGATTATTGTACTTAAGTATAAATATAAGGTTGAAATAAATGACAAAGCTATTGATAAACCCAATATAACCAAAATAAATAAAAATTAAGCAATGATGAAAATTAACTAAGAAAAAAGCAATTATTACCTTCGGGGACTCCTGCGATCCGACCAATCCAATCGACCCGCGACTGCGCTGTTATGAATAAAGGCTTTATAACATGCATAATGTTAAAACAAAGTCAACAACTGTGCCCGTAACAAGCGAGCATGCAATTATATTAGTCATATTAAGAATACAAAGTCATTATTACATCTGAACATTGTACTAAGATCATAAGTCAGAAGGAATCTCGACTTTGTATTCATTCAAATATTCCGTAATGTCTTCCATCATTACCATTTCTATGCCCTGCCATTCCAAAGACAATCGTTGCCATTGAGTTTCCTTAAATAATGTAGATAATACTAGATAAAGGGAGTTTGTAATTTATTAAGGATATAAGAATCGCGTGACAGCGCAATGGAAAACAATAAAGAAAATTTTTGTTCTTGTGAGAAAAGATAGATGAGGGTATTAAAATTATTAATGAAAAGGTTTCACTTGGATTATTATTTAAAATTCAGATATTTTGATTTGGATCATTAAAATAAATAATAAGATTAAATGAAACTAATTCTTACGCATTGTACGCGATACAATCCGTAAAAAATAGTTTCATTTAATGTATAGTCTTCGTGTAAATATAAGAAAACAGTAAATAATAAGATTCTTTAGTTGTATTACATTTAACATAAATTATTGTTTAGTTATTTATTTCTAGTACTACTTATTATATGAATATGTACATTAATAGTGTAAGCCCTAAACCAAACTTCTTGACTATTTAAACGAGAAATTAAAATTAATATCGTGCATTTGTTTTTTTTTAATAAATAAAAAAGAAAAATTAATAGATACGCTTACAACACATAGCTCATGCTCCTATATGAATACACTAAAACTCTTACCATCAGACAAGTTGTTTCCATATGATTCACTTTTCTTTTTTCCAGATGTTGGCTTGGCCATTTTCAGTGGTTTTGCTTCGGCATCTTCGTACTCAATAGGTGGTGCGACAATAGCGTTCCTCGTTCCACCATTGGTTGTTAATAAAGCTACCATAAACCATAATGCTGTCAATACTAACACCGCTTTCAATATCAATGTTCGCCTTCGCAGGAAAAACATACTATAGTACTTCATTTTTATATTTTATACTTGGATATGAATTCTTTTGATATGAACTGATCAGTTACTAAATCTCTTCCGTCCGTCTTAAGCTGTATTCTTTATTACTATGGAATTACTTTTAAAAGGATTTGAGCAAAAATTTTTATAACTAAAATCACAAGCGGTGACTAGTATTTAATAGAAAGATATGTTTTTTAATTATGTTCACAACTTTGCTGTGATATGCTTTATCGATATGACAGTTATATAGTCTCATCCACTGTCCTCTACATTACATCAATATTAAAACGTGGAGGCTATAAATTTGCCAGGTCACGTCTAAAGATGACAATTTTCTTTCTAGTTTTCTGATTCATCTCTGATATTTTCCCGCACGTGTGCAGTACACTTCCATGTCTTCAAATTGAATCCTGTAAAAAAAAGAAGACATTTTAACATTAAGTTAAGCTAAAGAATTTATTTATAAAATATAATTTGACAAAATTGTCGAATTTTTCGCTAAAAATCAGAAAACAATGAATTCTGCAAATATAATATAACTCAAAACATAAACACACTTTTTAAAGGAAAGACAAAGCGTTCATTTGTTACGGTAAAAGGCGGATTTAAAATTTGTAATATTTTAAGTCAAGCCTCTGCTATTCCCGGTGTCTGTTACCTTGCTTTAGGACCGAATTTAATTTCAAATACTCGTATTTATCTGCAGACTATGTAGCAGCAGACCGTGGAATATTTAAATGAGTATCTTTATGAATTACTGTTTTTTTGGCTAATTATATAAATAATTGTTGGACCAGAAAATATATAAAGCGTTCAATCAGAGCAATATTAAAAGTATCGAACAAATTACCATCACCATTAAATGGGATTCATAAAAAATCTTCTCCAAAAACGAGCAGAAGTAAATATTTTTGATGTTATTCTGGATGATTAGACTACAGCGTTTATTTTTTTTACACTATCGACAGTTTTCAAGAGCATGTACGGGATAATATAATATTAATAATCGTTAGTCCTGTGCTCGATGAAATAAATGCTTATACGATAAGGTTGATGGTAGGCGGATGCAGTGTAAGAATCATAGGTACAGTCAAGCAGTTGTCAAAAAAATGTGTGGTGACAAGGTCAAGGATGAAAAAAAATATTTCACAATGTATGTGACGTTGTAATAATATAATGTCCTCTAGACAGAATTTCAGTCACGGCAGCCTGTCTCAAGGGAGACTGTGTGTGCGCAAGCACAGGCGCAATCTCTATTTCCTCACTCTTATAGTCCGATAGGAAGGCAACCCCATACTTAACCGGAGAGAGATCAGAAGCAAGACCAACGGCTTTACGTGTTTTGTGAGGCACGGGGTGAAACACTGCCAACTTCCTGACTTCGAACTGCTACTGAAATTTTCTAGTCAGAGAAACGCAATGACACGAATCCGTCTGAGTGCAGGCTTTCATGTACTATAGTACCCACTTACCATCAGGTGGACTGAAAGTTAGTTTGTTATTTCAGTTTTATGTTAAAAAATTGTTTCAATTAATTATAATAGGTAATTATATATTATTTAGGTCAGACTCCTGCTTAATATTATAAATATATTGAATGTACGAATGTACTAATTTTCCCATCCCATCATTAGTTTTGGGAATCTGTAAGTGATTACTACACTTACAGCTTCCCAGAACAAATGATAGGCAAAGAATTTCCGTAACGCAAACTTTTGGAACACACTAAGCTGCAGATGAAGTTTATTAGGCTATGAAATATGATTATTTTATTAGGTTATTTTATGAAAATATTCCTTATATTTAAGATATATGTGGCTCAACTAAAATTACAGGGTTTCACATAGTACAAGTCAACAATCATGTACCTGTAGTAATACATACGGACGAAGTGATTGCAATATCATGTCATATTATAATTATTATTTTTATTCAAAACTGTAATAGTTATTTTGTTAAATTTAATATTCGCTAATCATGTGACGATAACAAAAAAATCTACTGTTAAAATAAACAAAAATAAAGCATATTGTAGTCAACAAAATATCACTGATGACTCAAACTCTCTAGAAATAGTAAGTAGTAAAATCTCTAATGGCTGAACTTGGTCGTAAAGAAGCCTTTGTAAGGGGTAAGAGGGGTTTCCGCCGTACGACTGATGGATTGCTCCGCTTGCTACATTATCGGAGTTGGCTGTCGCTGCCATTTTTCAACCGAGAACCTCGCGATTTGTAGGCGAAAGGCATTTGTAAACGAAACTAAAAAAAAAACGGATGACTAAATAGTAGCACTTAACATTCAGCGGCGATAACATTTTTAATTCCAGTAGATATTTATAGCATGCAATGAAATGAATTTACTTTTAAAAACTTGAACTAATTATGAGCTCAGTTAATGTAATAATATGTCATCTCCTTTATTTACATATTAATAAGACAAATAAGAATGAAAGAAGGAAGTGTAGAGATTTTTTTTCAATTTTTGAATTTTTAATTTGTAGCTAGGCAAAAAAGTATGTTATGAAAAATTTTCTTTTTATATGAGATTTTTTTTTCATAAACTGTAAACAATTGTTTTGCTTAAGCATATTTCGCAAAAGATCGTGTTTCCCGTTTGTATACATTTAAATAAAATGTAAATTGGTTGTCTGAATACAAACGTTAACGTTGAAATCTTATCTTCGATGATGAGACAGTAGATCAGTAATATTGAAGTTTACAATTACGTTATTTCGTGTAATTGTGAAAAGTAAATTTCTTAATTTGTTGGTTTAAATTACGATTTTCACACAAAACGTCTATCTTTCTTTTTGTAAGAAATTTACTTCTGCGTATTTGTAACAACCTTTTTACTGCTACCAAGCCTAATGTTTTCGAAAGCAAAACTATTTAGTAAATATAATTATTGGTAAACTTAAGTGTTTTGTCGAATTATTATAAAAACTTTATAGTCCTTTTCATAATAAACCATATCGCGACAATCACATCGACTGAGCTCCTTTCATTCATTCATTACAGCTAGAAAAAGTCCACTTCTGAATATAGGCCTCCCCTATATATTGCCTCATAGCGTGGCTTTTGCCACAGTTGGCACGTTTGGCAGGTGGGTTGGCAACCGCAGTTTTTTATTGTCAGTTGTTGTTTAGTTCTTATTTCTAGTTTCCCGTTACCGCCTCCCACGACGCCAACTGAGCTAATTACTGCTAGCGGATTCCCGCCAGAATCACATTTTATTTAGTCATGTCTAATTGCCAAAATAAATTGCCAAATTAAATTTAAAAACCCTAATTTCATTATTAATAAAATAACATAAGTAAAAATAGTAAAATAATAATAACTTAAGCTATGCAACTAACGTTTTTTTTTTAAATTCTCTACTCATACATAAATTTAAAACACGCACGCACACACAAAGTAATCTCACTTAATGACCAACAAAATATTTTACCATAATATCGATTTCGATTTAAGTTAAAGCCCTAATGACGCTAAATTGAATGAAAAAGTTGCAGGTTCCTGACCGGCAACATGCTAAGTTAATTTTTTACGAAATGTAGGTTATGTAATTTTATATAGGATTAAAATAGGTGGCCGTATAAGTACAATTGCAAACATAAACCTTTTAAAGCGGCTTTAGTACTCATATAATCAAATATAATAACAGATTTCTTGTAATATCAAATGTCAAATACAGCGTGTAAATAAAAGAAACGAGTGAGCCTTACAGTAGTCCCATATGATGTGTAAAATCTGACATCTCACTTTGGTAATAAGCATTATATCCAGGAAAAAAGCTATTTATTTGTTTTTTTTTTTATCAAAATTAAAAATATCAATTGAGCAGTGACAGAAATTAAGCTCAAAATTTATAAAAGCTAAATACTAAAATTAAAGTTGGAAAAATTTACTTTCCCAATATCCGCTCAATATTATTAAGGATAACTTAAAAACTACTGGTCAGTCCTTGATCAAATTTATATGGAACCACATGAGAAGCACCAGCTTTCAAATAAAAAAAAATTACGAAATCGGTTCACCGAGAAAAAAGTTATGAGGTAACACACATAAAAAAAAACAACAGTCGAATTGAGTACGTCCTCCTTTTTGAAGTCGGTTGAAAAAGCCCAAGCTTCTCAACGGTCCACCTGTTAATAACTGAATGCTGACGCCTATAGACACATACATTTATCATTAATTAAGAATCAAAATGCAGATGCGTTGTCAACCCTCAAGACTAAGATGGGATGCCTCGTTTTCAGTAAAAGGGACTTCGCTTCTCGTCACATACCATACGAAACACAGCAGCATAATGATGCCATTTCACGCTGGTATTCTGTGGGAGCGTGGTTCGTCCGCGGTTCAGCTGACCCATTCGTGTTGCAGCAATAATACAGCAGCAGCGTGGCTCTACCATGCACAAAAATGTATGAATAAAACGACGGATGATAAGATGGGCAGGCGGGAACGGATTGTCAGCATATCGAGAGACAAAGTTCGTGAACACTAGAAAAGCATTTTAAGTGTGAATTAACGCTTTTTCCTAAAGAATGATTCTACCGTCACATATTTTCCTTATTTATCATGGCGTAAATATATATAATATAAGGTATATATTTATATATTATATGTATTTAAGTAGATTTATGTATTTGTGTACGTCTGTATTAATATATTTATATTATATGTACATTTGTATGATATATGTATAGAATACCTTATAAACGAGTACATATTCTGGTTTACCTGAACTTCGTAAACAGGTTTTTTCATTATTAGTTTATTTTCGCCGCACTAAGTCCCATAAGTTTATCTCTGCTTAGCCTAATGGTTAACTGGGAGAGTCATATATATATATATATAATGGTTGAGTGGGAAGTCCGCCATATGTACGACTTTATTTTTTGTGCATAAAAGTTTAAATAAATAAATAAATATCAAAGTGATGAAATTATTATACAGTAAAGCTATATGTTTTTAATATTTTATTAATTCTAATTGTCTTTTCTGATTTGTAATTAGGAAATACAAATGGTAAATAAGAATGCATTCTATTATACATTATTATTTTATATCTTCTATTAAATAAACGTAGCATATAATTGATAAACATTTTATGTAAGGCCTCTGGAGTTTCAGGCGTTCAGGGTAGAGGTCTCGAACGACTAGTAATGTATCCCTTGAGGAGGTTGAGGACGTACTGGGGACAGCAAGTGTTGCCATCAGGACGTGCTTCCAATAAAGCAAAGCGAGAGTTAGGCACCCGCTGCGTACTGAACGGTGATCACAGGACACTTCGTGATACGCTAGTGACTAGTTTTAGCCGGAAGAAGTCCGGCATAACCTATCCGTGGCCCCCGCAGCACAACGTTTCCATGAGGAGTTCCCAACGATAATAAGTTCTCTGGCAAATCAGAAGATCTAATATGAATTAAAAAAATTATTATACCTCGAACCATAATAAAATTTTATGGGTTATGGAAGCACTTACTGCCTCAGGGCATTCTTTACCAATCAAACCCAGTATAAATAGTAAAATAAAAGTTTTAATCAAGTTTAAATCTTAAGTTTTATTAAGAAAAATATCGATAAGTCGGGCTTTACTATAATTTTCTAAATTACTTTTTTCACATAACTAGTTTGTATTAATTATTTATTTTATTGTATTGTGTTGTTATTACCGTTATGTCATAAATTATGTTATGTTATATATTAGACAACTAAAATAAATAATAAATATGTTTTGAAACAGTGTTCTATGCTACTTTTATGTGTTTAGCTTACAGTTTTGTAATAGTTTAACAAATTTTTAATTTTACATCGTACTAAGTAATAAATTGTTTATAAGCGAATTACGCGGTTTTACATTGTTTAGGTTTTTAGATTTTACGCGAAAAAAAGTGGTTGTTACGCTAATAGTCGTGTGTACATAATTAATGTATAATAATACATTAATATATTAAAAATTGTCAATAAAGGACATAACACAATAAGTTACCTAAGTTACTTTTAAGATAAATATCGCTCATAATGTGTAGTAACATTATGTATGCGGTACAAATTATAAAATGAAAACAAGTTATACATTCATTAGAAACACCGAATGAAACAATAGCTAATTACATAGTTCAGTAAATAGCGTGGCGTTGCAAAATAAGTTTGCTTTGGCACCACAACGAAACCTCTTAAGCTAAAAGGGAATGCACAATAACCGTCAGAAAAATAATTAAAGTAATATTAAAATCCTTAGCGCCGTAGAGCGGAAGTAGGCGATAATGGAAAATAGAAAATAGAAAATAAAAACATTAATTGCGGAAGCGGCCACGGTGCAATGTATAGCATTAATACCTCGCAAATGTCATTAGCAGAACTCTCAATAGGTAGTGTGGAGGTACAGAGGGCGGGGTCGCCGACCCGTGACCGTTGTTACCCAGTCCGTGGAATACGCGTTAGACCAGACTGCATGTGTGCAGATAGATACAGGTTCTGAACGCTATTTATATAGTATTATAATCTTTTTATATTTTAAAACTAAAAAAAATCTTACATCAGTTTGTGGACTTCTCATATCATGTGAACCCCTATTTCATAAATTCACTTCACAAAAGACACTTACATTATATGGTTTTTAAAAATTTAAATAGGTAAGAGAAAATTTATATTTATTTTAAAAATCAGAGTAGGATGAGCATAGTCTAAATTCCAAAGTAAAATATAGAGATCCAACAAAGCTAAAGATGTCAAGTTGTAGAACTAAGATATGCCAAAAAACTGCTACTTGATGGCCATAAAAGTTTATATTAAGATTCCAATATGAATAGAGAGTTGCCTTTCAGACTGTTCAAAATCAAACTGCACAGATGGCATAGACTAGTTTCTATGACATCAATTAATTTATTAATTTATAGATTTATATATTAGATTTGACATTTTGAACAAACTAATATTTGCCAGATTTATTATTACTTATATCTGATATAATTATTATTTCACATGTGAAAACTTGTACCTTTATTCATCTCATTTAACTTACATAGAATCACAATGTATTGTTATGCTATGTTATATACTATTTAAATCTTATTCATGACAATTTTAGTTTTCATTTGTATGTCGGACTTCTGCCGACGAAATATGTGAACATTTATATTATTTAACAACTTGTCACCTATAATATTTCTGAAAATAAATTTAATTAATCAATATTTTGTTAAAAGTAGGGCAAATTAATTATAAATATTTGTGTGTTTGCTATATTAAAATACAAGGATTTTATTAATATGCCATCGATCCGTCTCTGCTTCGCTACGACTCACCTACCGGTACCAACTATAGCTTGTAAAACTTAAATTGATGAAATTATGAAAAACATGTTAAGATATACTCGTATTCAAGATTTTTTGAGAGACCAAAAACAACATTTTCTTTAATTTAATCTAACATTATCAATATAACTTGAACAACTTTTTTTTGAGGAGCATATAACTGCTCCTCAAAAAAAAATCCTAAATATAATAAAGTCATTATAATGTATATTATGTTGGTTAAAAAAAACTATGTGTTAAACTAGAAACTAATGAGTTTATAATTATTTTTTATTTTTTTAATCATATGCAAAAATACAATATTATCGAATTAAAAATTACAGTTGCATTAGCAAATAAATACAATTGTTTCACTTTAGGTTCAGTCAGGTTGTAATTTATTTGATGGATAACTTTTATCTGAGATCTGCCATGAATGAAAATCAGCCCTTGTTATAATTTCTTTGTTATTAGATTGTTTAATAAACATTCCCTTCGAGGTTCTTCTTTACGAATAAAGGCGGTAAACTTCTAAACTTTGATCTATTAATCTTGGACTTAAAACAATTACTAGAAGCATGTTATTGCGGCTGCAGCACGAATGGGTTGGCTCGACCGGGGAAGAACCATATTCCCACATGGTTATTTTTCGCTAACAGCGAAAAATAACGTAATGCTACTGTGATTGGTTTGGCAAGTGATGAGAACCATCATCCTTTGTACTGATAACGATGACAACGACAACATATTTGCACTTTGATTCCTAATCGACAACATATGAATGTGGGGCACTGGATCTAATAACCATCAGGTGGACTGTGTGCTAGTTTGTCACTACAGTGGACTGAAGTGACAATCGGACAGCTGTATAGCTCAAAGAACCGACAACCGATAGGAAAGGTTTCAAGAATGGCAGTCTCGTACTGGCATGCGCATAGTAATTCGACCTCCCACTAGATGAAGTGACGAACTGATGAAATGCAGGTAGTTGATAGATGCAGATGGCTGAGGACCGTACTTTGTGGCAATCTATGGGAAAGGTCTATGTTCAGCTGTACACTTGTGATGGACTGTAATGATAAAAGAAAACTCAAAGATAATGTTGATTTTATGAAATGCCAACTTCTAAGTGATAAGTTTGAACGAAAAGCTTGTACTATCAAGTATATCGAAGAAGTTTTATTTTGCGTGTCTTTTATCTATCGTTTTTTTTTTTTTTTTTTTCTTGCAAAATGAAAAAATCATAAGAAATCCTCAATCTTTTCAAGCAAGCTAATTGACGTTGTTTGACTTGTAATTAATAGCAAATTTGTGTATTTATGCTGACTTCTCATTACGTTATATTTATGTTTAATTTTTATTTATGTCAATGTAAAACGTGTGATGTATTCAAGAGACGAGGCATTCCATCTCAGTCCGCAGCAGTGACAACACATCTGCATTTTTAATCTTAATTGAGGATAAATGTAGATGCCATCAGCATCCACTTACCATCAGGTGGACTGTGTGCTCGTTTGTCACCCTTGTTCTATAAAAAAGGGGTTTTAGAGCAAGGAAAAGTCAGCCGCGCCGCACCAATGCTTGTTGGCAAACTTCACATGCCTTTAATTTTTTTTTTTTTACGTCTCAAACTTGTAAACTTTCCCACGATATTTTACTAACCGCTGAGCACATGGTAAATCAGCACTTAAAGTTGTAATTAACATAGTCTTTTCTGGCGAGAATCGAATTAGGACTGCTCTTATACTGTCAGATTTAAGGCGATCACTTATCCCCCGATCTGCTACGGCTCTCAATTATTTATTAATACAAAATTCATGCATTTTTAGAGATGATGTCATAAGCTCTCTGAAGCGGAAAATAATTTTTCCACAATGTGTTACTAAAACAACAAAAACTGTATTGTTTGCGACAATGTGTGAATCTAACGATAGATATTTTTAAGCATAATATCATCTTTTTCGTGCGAGAGGATTACCACTTTGATCGCCAACCCTGATTTGTGTTGATGAGCCCGGCGATTGCGACAAATCCTTCTGACTTAGAACCATGGAGAATATTAATGATAATGATGTTATGTACAATGTTGATTGTATCGTTTGATACTTTTAAATAGTAACTGGATATGACAAAGAACCGATATGTCGAATCTGAATTCTAACTAGGGTATAGCAGTAAGTCTAGGCTGTAACAGTTTGTTGCTATACCAAAGCCTCCGTATTTATCGTATTTGGATTTCTAATATCTGCCACGCTGGACAGGCGGAATCGATAGTTATTCCTATCTCGAACAAAGTTTATACACTCTTTTTTATCTTTTTAATACTAGCAATGCTATTAACCTTACTAATATTCCCTTTAATCAGTCCTCGTAAGCTGAATATGCTTGTGTTAAAAGTGGTTTAAGACAATAGTCGAATGGAGGATTCGAAACCACAACCTTTAGACTTAGTGGTCCGCACCCTGCCATTAGTCTACGGTCGCTTAAATTCTCTATTTTTATATATAATCAACTTTATTTCTATTTTAATCTTTATATCCTGCATGCATTTATTTACCCTTATCTTAATCAGTGTTCAGATGTTTTTCATCCACAATGGTGACGACAAATAATTGTCGTTACTTCATGAGTTTTTATGGGTTTATATTTTTGTAATATTCAAAATTATTAGTATTATTTTTCCATTAGAGAAGATAATAACAAGTGTATGCTAAAAAGATATATGATATATATATACGAGGATGACTCGCCAAGTTCATTCGGAGCGGCTAACTAGGGCCGGCCCTCCACCTTGGGACACCTATTTGGCTTCCTTTTTGTTCAACGTAGGTATTAGTTACTGCTACTAAGCCCCCGTTACGACAAAGCAGAAAGCCGTTCGGAAGGGTCCTAATCCAGCTTATCCTTAATCAAAGCAATAATATCATTATAAAACCTGTTTTGAAATCACACGTGCTTGGAAAACAAGCGCCCATATATGAGGATACGATCTAAGAGAAGCCCGTTAGCTAATATATTCGCAATTAAGGCTCAGCCTGTCAACCGACGGCTGCTAGTGACAAGTCTTAAATTGCTTTCTTTCTAGCTCTTTTCATTTGTGCTACGTCATACTGCACGAAAATGCACGAAACAACAAAAGCGAGCTTCGTTGCCGAAGAGTGGACGGCTTAATTCGTTTTTTACGACCGTAATGTTTTGTTTCGCAAATGAGTTTCGTACGTGCCTATTTGATGATGTTTATTTGATTGAAATGTTTTATACATTAGATCGAATGCGTTGTACGTTTTGTTAAAAAGAGGCGCCATTGGTTTTTACACATTAGCTTAACTTGTATTAACATTACCATAACAGCATTCATGTATTGACTCATGAGGGGGATATATTCTTTTTTCAAATTATTATTTAGTTGTTATGAGGAAGATGCTGATTCCCATTCCCTTTTTCAGTTACCCTTTGTCACCTCTTACGGCATCCACACGCTTACTATTAATTTGACCTAATGTATCTTTTTATGAATGGAATGGAATTTTGTGATTCATTTTTCACACATTTCCAAATGTATGAATAATCTGAAAATTTGCAGATACCGATGACAAAATAATTATTTCATTTTTCCTTATAAAATAAGGTTAACAAACGAGCGCTCAGTTCACCTGAAGGTAAATTGATGCTATGGCCCAACATCTATGTACATCTATCCTCGATTCAGAGTCAAAATGTAGTTGTGTTGTCACCCCTAAGGACTAAAATAGAATGCCCCTACAACATTAAAAGGGGTCTCTAGTCACTTACAATATGAAAAAGCAGAATTATACTATAGCTGGATACATTCCATGAGCAGATAAGGGCTTCCGTTTTCTCTCTCCCAATGAAATTTTTATTTATATTACATTTTAATAACCGCACAGAAATATGACACATAAAAACAAATAGTTAAAAATTTAATGGTTTAATTAATTCACAGAAATGCTTCAATAATTTTTTTACATCCATTTCTGATTTATTAATTTCAAATAGATCCATAACTCGCGATATATTCATCAGGGCAATTTATATTCCAGCACGGATACCATACGTGTACAGGAATGATCGGAGACGAGTCATTCTGCTGGTATTCTGTGACAAAGTGGTCTTTCTCCGGTCGAGAGCCTCTCGTGCTGCGTAATATATAGCCACAACACACAGCGGGGCTATACCACGTTTAGAACTATACCTAGTAGTATTATCACTATGATCATCACAACTTATGATTAATGCGTATTAAGTTTTTTGTAACTTTAATGTTAGTCTTCATAATCAAACTAAAACTTCTATTCTAAAATATCCATTAAAATAATATGATTAATAACAAAAAATGTGGTCAATCTGCCTTTCAAAATAATGTTCCTTTGTAGATTTATAGATTTATAAAGCCTCAAAGAAGGGATTAGGTAAATCCGAAAAGTGTAACATGTTTTGATGAATAAGATTAATGGTTATTCGTTTAGCGCTTTAATGTATTATCATTTGTTTTATATTATTCTACTAACTAGCTTGGCAAGCGTTGTTCTGCCCTTTCTGATAGGTGGCGCGATGAGTATGATGTTTATGGATGATAACCCCTGGCAATGAGGTAATCGCTACAAAACTATTTTTTTTATAGAAATGGGGTGACAAACGAGCACACAGTTCACCTGATGTTAAGTGGTTGCTGCGCCCCATAGACATCTACATCTATCCTCGTTTGCGAATCAAAATGCAGATGCGTTGTCAGCCTTCAGGACTAAGATGGAATGCCTATTTTCCAGTAAAAGGGTCTCCGGTTCTCTACACTCACCATACAAAACACAGCTGCATTAAGCTGCTATTTTACGCTGGTATTCTGTGAGAGCGTGGTCCTTCCCCGGTCGAACCGACCCATTCGTGCTATAACTATATTATAAATATAGCTGCAGCTTGGCTCTACCACGTAGTAAATTTACCTAACTTTCTACCACGTTGCATTGTTAATTGTGTAACATATATAGTCCCGCTGGGTTTCTTACTGTTTCTTCCCAGGTCAGAGTATGTTTTTTTTTCAAACCAGTGGTAAATTAAACAAAAGAGTGACTTTCAATAAGTATTATTTATAATATATATAGAATAAAAGAAGTTTCTGTTTCTGTTTCAGTATCACTCCATATTGATGCTTTTTACAGCCGGACTTTTTACAGCGTAAACAACCACATACGTTTGGTGTCCAGATTTTGTGATTTTCTTTAATCACACTAAACTATATATTTAACCATCTAAACTAAGTAAGGCTACGAACCATCGTCTTGACAAAACAAATATTGTGTGAATATGACCTCAATCGGACAAGTCGTTTAGAAATTACACGATAACTAACAGACGTACCAACGATTATAAGTTTATAATTATGTATTTAGGTTCTTTAAGATAAAATTATAGTTAATAAAGTATAACAGCATACATATTTCCTCCATTTTGAATGGTGTGAAACTATTTAAATAAACAAATGTTTTAACTAAATAACTGCTTCAAACGAACTGTTTCATAATTAAATAGTAGTTAAGAACTCTATTAATAAAAACAATTAGATTAAGAAATAACAGAATAAATCGCCAAGTGGTTTCCAAGACAAACACTAGCCTAGCACGATAAAATGTCTGTATACCTACTGAATATCAGGACCAACGAAATGAATTCAATAAATTTCAATGGATTTAATTTACATGCCTATTAATTATTAGCCTTTGATCGTTGAATTAAACTGACTATAGTGCATACAAAATTATTAACACACGAGTAAACAATGAATATGGCGCGTAATTGGCTATAATATACGTTTGTTTAAGGTCCCTCTTAGTTTAAAGGTTATTTTAATTAAATTTCATGCAGTAAAAACATCTCCGTACCAAACTACTTCACGATTCACAATGCAGGTAATAAAGTGTTAACAGGATGGCACTAGATGCGAACGAACGGCCTTGGCATAAACGATAAGTTAGTTGCGCGTTGCGCTAAAACAATTTTCACAATATTAGCGATCAACAAAAATTTACCTCCATTCTAAGGTTTTATTTAACTGTATGTGATATAATAAATACGTTAATAAGATTATAACTTAAAAACTATCAATAAATATTTTTGATGCTTAAAAATAACGAAAAATTTAAATGTAACATGTAGGTACATGACGAAAATTATTATTATTAGCAGACTGAAAAATGGAGTAGGATCTAATTTTGTTTTAATGAGGGTGACAAACAAGCACACAGTCCACCTGATGGTAAATAGTTACTGTAGCTCAAAGACATCTATCCACAATCAAAATTAAAAAATACATTGTCACCCCTGAGGACTAAGATTGAATGCCTCGTTTCCAGTAAAAAGGGTCTCCGGTTCTCTACACTCACCATACGAAATACTTGTATGTATGTTACTCGATATCTTCATTAATTGTGCATTGATTTTAATGATTATTTCTTTAATAAATAGTCTGTATTTTAGGGCTGGTTTCACATAAATTTAGAGATAAAATTCACCCCAAGGGTAGAAAATAGGTGATGAAGTTTTTAATGTAACTGTTTAGATGACATATTCCTTATCATATTCTTTAGTCTACTCAAAGGGGTCAAAAATACGACTTTCAATAAAAATAAAAGCCGAGTTCAAAGAATTAAATAAATTCCACTTATAATACTTCTAATTATTATGTCTGACTTCTGAAGCTATTATGAGGAAATTATTTTACTTATTTAGGTCTTTAAAGTGAGCTTTGTCTTTTTATTCTTTCGAGCTTTTATTTTTACTATTGTGTGGTGCCGACGTAAGAATTATCTCATCATACGGGTTGCAAAAGAGGGCGACTAAATCAATTGCTCGCAATATTTTATGAAATTTAATGGATGGCGATATGACCTTCTCGAATTTATAATCATCATCATCGTCGTCATCACAGGCAGTCAAAGTTCAGTGCTGAACATAGGCCTCCCACACATTTGCCTCATCGGGGGATATATGCCATAATTGCCATACTTGGCAGGCGGGTTGACAACCGAATTTTTTATTATTTTGAGTTATTTTCAGAAAGATGCTGCTATCAATCTCCTGTTTGAGTTTCCCTCAGTCGCCTCTTACGACACCCACGGTAGTAGGTCCTCTTACACCGCCACTACGGGGCACTCTTATGTTAATTAACCAGAAGATACCGCGATTACGAATTACTTTATAATTAATTGGTAGAGCCATGCTGCAGCTATATTAGTAGTATAGTTGTAGCACGAATGGGTCAGCTCGACCGGGAAAGGAACATGCTCCCACAGAATATCAGCGTAAAATAGCAGCTTAATATTGCTGTGTTTCGTATGGTGAGTGTAGAGAACCGGAGACCCTTTTTTACTGGAAAAGAGGCATTCCATCTTAGTTCTCACGGGTGACAACGCATATGCATTTTGATTCTTTATTGAGGATAGATGTAGATGTCTATGGGTCACAGCAACCACTTAACATCAGGTGGACTGTGTGCTCGTTTGTCACCCTATCCTATAAAAAAAATTATGTATGAAAGTGCTGGATTTCTCGCACTCCCAAAGATAGGAGACACTGTTGGAAAAATCTCAATTCAAAAAGCGACAGTTGTGAATAGTAAATAAATACATCGACAATAATTTCTTATATTCTAAAGCTCAGGATCCGCAATTCAGTAGTTACATAAGATGATGTACGCCATGCAAGACTTGTATTGCAATATACTTGCTTTGATTGCCAGCCGAATTAGACAAATATAAAATCCGCTTTAATAAAAAAAAAAGAGCCGACTCTTTTTTAAAAGGCCGGTAACGCATGTGCAATTCCCCTGGTGTTGCAGTTGTTCGTGGACGGCGGTTGTCACTTACCATCAGGTGAGCCGTAAGCTCGTTTGCCCCGTCTCATATTAAAAAAAATATTAAAATACATCCAACGTTTCAAACGAGTGTATTTAATAAATAATGAAGAACAAACAGTAAATGCCATATAACTAGTAGAAAGACAAAAATGAATGGCATTCAAAATTCAGACATTGCGCTTCGTTCGAGCTCCAGATCCCAGCGCTTAATGATGAGATCCTTAGATCAGGGCTGCCACTGGGGTCAACTTAATTTATACCGCTGGATGTTTGATATGAAACAAAATATAAACTTGTTATTAAATCAAAAGAACTACTGAAAAATAGTATATAACCAATACAATTTTTTTTCAGAGCGCGCTATTCCTTTTGAAGTAGTTTTTTTTAAATGTGTTTGTCATTAAAAATCTAAAAAAAGAAAAAATTCTCAAAAAATCTCCCAAAAATTTCGTAATGTAAAATATCAGCATATTATCAAGAATTGTATGAACAAAATACATGTCACATAAGGCTTTATGGTCTAAGAGCCAATTGTAACAATAACAATAAGAAATCCACCGTTGTATTCCTCGATATGATGTATTTATAGTATTTTTATCATAGTTGAACTGCGGGAATGCAAAGTAAAAGCGATGTTTTTAATTCTAGCAAAGTTTACTTTACATTCGAATTCTTATTTTTGAATCCAATTACACGAAGAAATCTGCTATACAAAGAGATAAGATTACCATGTTATTCACATTTGTATCTAATTATACGATCTGGCTCTGGCAGCCCTGACGAGGACCGCAATGTCGGTTCAACGAATAGCTGCCACTCCGAGTCCGTCGGCGGTAGCTTAATTGAGCCTCACTATCACTAGACTGGCGGTAAATACACGAGACTCAGTCAACTAGCGTTGTACGCATCTGAATTACTCGTCGTAGTGAAACTGTTACCATTCGTCATTTCTATAAATATGCTGCCTGCCTAAAAATTTATTAAAGTTTACATTACAGTAATTGAAGTTTTATTTAAATTTATTTGTTCATAGTTGGGTAAGTTCACATAAAATCAAAAGACATAATTAAGTTTAATTCACATTATTTGATAGCCCTAAAATACTAACAGGTTTGTTGCTGATTTGATAGTGGTAGATGGAGTGACGACCTGGTGAGAGATGAAGGAAGTCAATGGATGCATTCCTTGATCTATGTGACCTCTATGTTCGGCAGTGGAATTGTGATAGGCTGGAAATTGTGTGGCATTATGAGCGATGCTGGCCGCTTGTCACTTTTCATACGTTTATTTTTAAAAAAAATTATTATTTAAAAAATTAGTTCCATTATTGTAGCTTTCAGATTACTCTAGCACTGTATATTCTATCATTTACGCGTACATATGCGTTTAAAGATCATGCATAGAGTTGGACTGGAAACGAGGCATTTCATCATAGTCCTGAGGCGTGGCAACACATCTGCATTCTGATTCTTAATCGAGGATAGATGTAGATGTCTGTGGGACACAGTATCCACTTACCAACAGGTGGACTGTGTGCTCCTTCATTCGTCATCATCATTACAGCCCTTCACAAGTCCACTGCTGAACATAGGCCTCCCCCAAGGAATGCCACAAAGCACGGTCCCGAGCCACCTGCATCCATTGACTTCCTGCATGTCTTACCAGGTCGTCACTCTATCTAGTGGGGGGACGCCCTACACTTCGCTTGCCGGTACGAGGCTGCCACTCAAGAACTTTTCTTCCCCATCGGTTGTCGGTTCTTCGAGCTATATGGCCAGCCCATTGCCACTTCAGCATACTAAACCGTTGGGCTATGTCGGTCACTCTGGTTCTACTGCGGATATCCTCGTTTTTAAGTCTATCACGCAGAGAGACGCCGAGCATAGCCCTCTCCATAGCTCGCTGAGCGACTTTGAGCTTCCTCATACGGCCAGTAGTGAAGGACCACGTCTCAGATCCATAGGTCATCACTGGCAACACGCACTGGTTGTATAATCTAGTTTTAAGGTTTTGAGGTACGTCTGATGAGAAGATGTGTCGTAATCTCCCGAACGCTGCCCAGCCGAGTTGAATCCGTCGATTGACCTCTTGGTCAAAGTTGGACTTACCTAGTCGGACTAGTTGTCCCAGGTAAACATATTCGTCAACAACTTCGAGCTTAGTGCTCCCAACAACTACCGGCTTAGGTGTGACATGGACGTTAAATATGATTTTTGTTTTGTCCATTTTCATCTTAAGACCTATCCGTTGGGAGACACTATTGAGGTCATTGAGCATAGTGCTTAGGTCCTCCAGCGATTCTGCCATAAGGACTACAAACACTTCAGCACTTGGATATACCGACAGTCCACTTGGCACCGCTGAAGGGACTGCAGCACCGCCCAAATTTCGACGGAATCAAAGGCTTTCTCATAGTCCACATACGCAAGACAAAGTTGCAGATTGTACTCTTCGGTCTTCTGTACAATTTGCCGAAGGGTGTGTATGTGGTCTATTGTGCTAAAGCCTTTTCCGAAACATGCTTGTTCGGGAGGCTGGAAGTCGTCGAGTCTGCGTGCGAGACGATTCGTAATGACTCTTGAAAACAGCACGTAGACGCGGCTCAGAAGGGAAATCGGTCTGTAGTTCTTCAAGAAAGAATTAAAGAGCTTCTGAAGGACTTCAAGTACCGGTTTTCCAGAAGCTCCGCTGTAATTCCATCCTCGCCCGGGGACTTGCCGTTTTTAAGGTGCTGGAGAGCATGGCTCTCATCTAGATTAGAATTAAATCTTCATTCATTAATTCTAAACTCATTCTAGATTAGAATGGTCTAATCTCGCTCAGACTGACTTCCGGGATATCATGGAATAGTGTCGGATAAGACTTGCTCTTGGATCGTTACTCACACTTGCGTGTGGCTCCAACGATGACGTGTGCCCATAGAACCTCTCAATCTCACTCAAAATCTAAACCGGCAATGGGTCTATCTACATCTATATAGATCGTACGTAATAATTCTAAATCTAAATGTTTGTTTAAATTTTATATTGTTTGCAACCGCCTTTAGTTCGAGAAGGAAATATTCTTGGTGCAGTGTGAAATATTAAACGTTGCGTATAAATTCCTAAGCTGCCATCATAAATTCTATTCACTGTGCGAACCCACCTACCCATTTTATTTGAGGACGTACGGCCATTTCAGGAATTTGATCTCGTATACTGACAGGGTAGCTATAAAACTTGTTCAATTTATGGCGTGAATTTAAATTTTATTTAATCAAATGTTAAAGTAAATATATGTTGCTCTCAAGCTGAAAATATAATAGGCACCTCTATTGGAGTTGGCGTTTTATACACAAAATCGTTCAGGGCAGCTATTTGAACTAACCGACGAGTACTTACCTACAGCTTTAAATTTCGAATTGTGCTCTAAAGTTCCTCATCTTGTGTTTTAAAAACTTTATAAGGTGTTTTTTTACTAGAGGTACTGCTCTTGAAACAAAATTGCTACATTTCATTTTTTCAATAAAGTTTATTCAATGTATTATTTGACATTATTTTCAATATGACTCCAACAAAACGCTTGACCATAAGTTTGGTCGTAAAAAAGCAAGCCTAACTAGCCCTTAGAATGTTCCCTTAAAAACGATTAACTTTAATGATACTTTTATTCAAGCCATCATTATCGGTTTCGCAATCATTATTTCAGCTTAATGCAAGAGAGTTCGGCAGAGAGCAAAAGTCTGATGAAGTAGTAAAATGTGTAAGCCTAGGAGTTATATGAATATATATGTATACTAGCTGTTCCCCGCGACTTCGCCCGCGTGTAATTTAGGGTTTTAATTTTTTTTGCGCGGAACCCAAATTCTTTTTCTACAACAAAAGTATCCTAAATTACTCCTTATAGCATCAGCTATCTGCCAGTGAAAGTCCCGTCAAAATCGGTCCAGCCATTTCGAAGATTAGCCGGAACAAACACACAGACAGACAGACAGACAAAAATTTTAAAAATTGTGTTTTTGTTATAAGTACCGTATATTCTTTCATATGCATTTAGTAAAAAGCTGTTATTTTGACATTACAAACAGACACTTCAATTTTATTTATTTGTATAGATATCTACGCAAGTGATCTATTCCTCTTTCAGAATAAAGCTATCTGTTATGTACAGTCAAGTCTGGCAACTTTACCAATGGAAGTTAACTTTGCCATCAGCGATGTACAGGTACAAAATTACGATTGACCTAAAGTTTTTAAATTGACAGATGTGATTACTGGTACCATTTTTAACTTAACATTAGTTTATCAGTGTTTCCAACTTCAAAACATAAACGAATTTATTTGACATAAAGCCTATGTTCTTGAATGATAACATGTGGTAATACAAAGATCTGGATAACAATTACCGTTGCATAAAGAGCTTTTCTGTTAACGGTAACAAACGCTCATAACTTGAAATAACTGTTTGATGAAAAACAGTTAAACGCTTCACTGAGCTAAATTTTTTAATGTATTTTCTCTTTTCCTTCAAAAATTTAAGCAGAAATTCTATTGTTTAGTTTACTAAAATGAGTTGTCGTTGAGAGATATTAAAAAATCCTTGAAATAAGGAAATGTATTAGTTCTTTCAGGGTCGGTAGCGCATAGGATGAGTGTTTTGTTGCGGCGCTACGGGTCGCTGGCATGATTCCGATACAGCACAAGTATTTCTATGGTCCGGACCTGGGTGTTTAATCATCACGTCATCAGGCTGCGGCAGACCACTGCTAGACATAAGCCTTTCTCCATTCGCGTAATGTAGCCTGATTTTCGGCACACGGATCCAGTTCCTGTCAGCCGTCTTGCGCAGATTGCTCCGTCTAGCGAGTGGGCGTCCCATACTGCGTTTACCCAAGCGCAGCTCCACTAAATTACACGTCTACTCTAACGGTTATTACTTTTGCGATATGTGTCCTGGCAAATACGAAAGGTTATATCGGTGACATTGGTTATCTGACGGATTAATTAATTACGAATTTTATTCACCATGTAGTGGCGGTGTAAGTATATCGACTACCCCATATCATCCCATAGGTTTCGTAAGAGGCGACAGAGGGAAACAAATCAGGAGATGGGCAGCAGTGTTTTCCTGATAACGACTAATATAAAAAACTGCGGCAACTATGGCAAATATTCTACCTTTGAGGCAATCTGTGGGGGAGGCATATGTTCAGCAGTGGACTTTAATAGGCTGTAACGGTAACGTTAATGGAATGATATCTACCAGAGAAACTTCGAGCATAGCTCTAGGTGTTTGTTTATTTGCATTTTTTTCAATTTTTTTATTTATAAGTTATGTTTTATTATTGTCCTTAATTTGCACCTGTCAACATCTATAATTTTCTTCCATTTTTCGTCGGGTTGACTGGTAGAGAATGCCATAGGGCATTAAGTCCGCACTTTGTAACCCCTAGTTAGTGTGTTGCAATAAAGGATAAATAAATAAATAATAATTATTACTATTGATGGAAAAGAAAAACCATCTTAAAGAATAAATAAAAGTGATAACTGTACTGCAAAGTTCTTGGACTGTTTTGATTCATATTTTTAACATACGATCATTATTAAAGCTTGATATGAATCAGATTTTAATTTATGAATATACAACAGTACAACTGCTGTTACTATATAAGCCGCTACATCACTTTCACTCTCAAGTGTATTCTTGTGTTGTTATGTTATTAATAATCCAACCTTCGTGCAGTTTGTGAACAGTAAACGGAGGTCAGACATTTGTTTGTAACTATGGGACTTTATAGTTAATTATTATGAGTTAGCCAAATGTTTAAGTTTTGTACAGTATTGATCTACTTTGAAACGTTTAACTGGTTACATTTAAACAATAAAAAAGTTGTAACACCCTATTTCACTTTTTGAATTATCAAAAACCTTTCTTAGTGGGTCTAAAATGAAGTATTATGCCAAATTTCAAGTCAAACTGTACAGTTTTGGAGATCTCGTGGTAAATGGGTGAGTCAGTGGTATTTTGCTTATAGAAATATAAGCTACCACGATAGCTTAAGGACTACGAGTATATTCAAGACGTTAAATGGCGGCAGAATTAAACCGGACTATTCAAAATGCTTGTATAATGTAATTGTGTTAATCATGGTGAATTCTTCAAATATTGAAATATATACGTGCTAACGAGCGAGAATTTGCTAATAGTAGGATCCCAGATACCAGTTCAGTAATAATCCGACGGTAATTAATAATCCAAGAACTATACAAATAATTATTCCAAAGCGTTATAATTAATGTAGTCCGGATCAAACTTCTTTAAATGTTTAGCGATAATCAAAACCAGTGCAGTAGATCAGTAAGAACACAACGGTTCCGTGACCGGTGTAGGTACCGGCTACTTTGAGTCCACTTTGCTTGATGGTTCCACTATCATTTCTTAGTAACGCTCAAAACGGCTCTTCAGGTTCAGTCTTAGTTGTATTTATGGTTTATGATATCTGATGAATAAAAAACTTAAATCATATTTAAGTAATTTTTTATAGAATACTAGCGATCCACCCCAGCTTCACCAGGATAGGATCTGTTATTGTGTCTTCCTGGCATTGTTATATATATGTTCATAAAGTTTTATCACAATCGGTTCAGCCATTCCGAAGATTAGCCTAGACAGTCAGACAGACAGACATACATACAGACAATTTTTTTTTAAATTTTTATTTATGTCTTAACAGCATTTGAATGGCCCTTGAACTTAATATAATCCAGTTATTTCAATATTACTGACAGACACATAAATTTTATTTATATGAATAGATTAGTAAGCTCTAAAACCTTTTAAATTAAAAAATGCTTAAACAACAGTTGGGGCCACTGGCTTAAATTCCCAGAAAAATAATATAATTTTATTTGCCCGTCTGGTACATGAAACGAGGATTATAATATAAATCATATGATTCAACGAGGTAAGAGATGACATCCTGCCGCAATGTGGGTCGCCGACCTTGTATACATGTAAGAGGACATTTCATCCAAATCACTTTCAGCATAGCTGCTTACGTGATTATGACTCATGGGTGAATTAGAATCACATACATTTAAATCTATCCTTTGTTGTCATTTAAAGTGACTAAGGATTACTAACTTAATGTTATAAACCATAGATTTGGAAATAAATAAAAATACTTAAACCCTAAAAGGTCAACTAAATATATAACGTCATCTGTCAGAAAAGTGACCGAAAGCCAATCACGATACGGCTAAAGCAAAAGCCTTCAAGGGCTCCATCCAATTAGCGGCCGCAATCACGAAATTTGGCTTTTTAAAAATTGGCAATATTAAAAATTACTGTCGATTTATGACCATTTTGTGACCAATTCGGACCACTTTTTGTAAGGCCAAATTTGATTTGGGCCGCTAATTAAATAGAGCCGCCATCAAGGCGTTTAAATTTAATGACTTTTCTTAATGTTACTGTTACCCTGTGATTTTTTTAATCAAAATTTACATGGATTTACCTTTAAATGTTGTGATAGAAAATTTACTAAAAATATGATTTTTAGCTTGTAACTTAGTCCCTATCGTTATCATTATCATCCCTTTACAAGTCCACTGCTGAACACAGGCCTCCTATTAAAACTTATTACACAATTTGATTAAATTTTACTATTAATGACTCGGCTAAGCTTTCTTTTCACTACCCCATAGCGTCCCGTGGGTGTCGTAAGAAGCGGCAGAAGGAAACAAACTAGGAGATGGGCAGCAGCGTCTTTCTAACAACAACTAAAAAAATAAAAAAAACTGCACTTGCCAACCCGCCTGCCAAACATAGCAAATATGGCAAATAACCTATGAGGCAATCTATGGGGTAGGCTTAAACGCAGTGGACTTTTGTTAGGCTGTAACGGTAACGGTATCTTAACGTGTCATGCGCAGAAGGGAAATAAGCTTAAAAGTTAACTTAAAAGTAATATAAATCTGGGATCATCGATTTCTAAATTGAAGACATAAGGGTTTTTAAATGGACAATATTAATAGAACAACTATATATCACATAATATAATATGTAGGGACTTATATAATTAAGACCCGATTTTACAATCATAAAATAAAAATTATTCATGAAATAAAAAACAACATGACTAAATAAAAAATAACAGTTTTATGAATAAAATAGTTCAATTGTTTCACTTTTATATTTACTGACGACTGAAATATTTGTGAAAAGTAACGATATTATCAAACAGAAATACAGTCAGTATTTTAATGGAGTTCATTTCAATAAATCAAGGTTTAAGATTCGCACTTTATCAAGGTTTTTCCACGATCTTCGCTTTGCGGTAATAACAATGTTACTGTACGAAAACGTCGACCAGCTCAATATAGTTCACGTATAGTTCCATTAAATTTATCTCGGTACCACATTGAAGGGGTTTTCCATTAGACATAATACTATCGGTAATAATGTTACATGTAACGAATGATCCCGAGGTTGGAGTTTTGGACCCTCACTTTTCAATTCAAGCTACGGTTTGGGTCAATTGATTGAATTCATGGCCGATCACCCCACGTCACTCACAATAGCTGAATTAATGGCTTAAAGAAATGACATCGACCGTCCTTTATTAAAAATGTTTAATGGTGTTTTCCTACCGTTTCGCTTTTTCCATTTTCCATTAGTCCGGTAATGTATTCTCTTGTAATCCTGTTTGGAAAAGCTATAAAGCTTACCTTTTGTTTGAATTGCCACTTTGCGTAAATGTCGGCAAAATTACTTATCAATCAATCGAACAATAATAACTTGGATTCAAATTTATGAAATAAATTTGTAAAGGTTCTGAATTTACGGAAAGTTTGTTTCTCAAAATAAATTACCTGTCTTTAAATTTAAATTTAAAGAGAATAAAATAATTTTCCACCTGATCGTAAGTGGAAGCTGTGGCCCATAGATATCTACATCTATCCTCGATTAAGTATTAAAATGCAGACTTGTTATCACCCATATTATACCATATTATATACATATTACACTATATTGGTGGATTATTAAAAGTATACCACACATAGCTTGTAATAACGTCTATATTAAACTCATTGCACGAGCGGGTTGTTGAGTGCAGAGCCGATATCAACACATGTTGTTGATCCCAATCATCATACTGCGACGTTTGTGTACAGAACTTTCGGTTTAATACTTATCATCTCAATCTTGTTTCTAATCGTTATACAAACTTTTAATGCTTTTATACTCGATAATTTTTTTAAATCGAGTATAAAAGTTTAAATTCCGTTATTCAAACATCGAAGAGCCAAAGAAAAATACACATTTAATGAAGAAATCTCATTTTAGACAAATGTATTCTAAAATGAGACGAGTTCCAATTAACTTCGACCTCTTAAAAATAGAGAAAATTTCTATCAAGAGATCGAAGAATGCCAGCACAACAACTGTCAACCCTGAGCCTGAGCGATTTCAAGGGCTCTCAGCGCCCCTCGTTACGGAGGCCCATTAGACGGCGGGCGACCGCGGCGCGATTTTAGTTTCCGACCCGACGCGCCCCGAAGCACTTATATCCGCATGTATCCGCTATATCCGCCCTTAATAAGGGACTCGACGCCTAATTGACTTAACATTGGATTAATAAAGGTTTAGGACTAAAATATGTTTAGTAATGAAGGTCTCAGCAGTTTATTCCGTTACAGAGCTTTAATAACGTAATGTAAGGAACCGTGACTAAGCATGGTAGAATATATTATATAATTTTTATGTGTTTCTTTTAATACATTTACGATTATTGAGAGCGATGTTGACAATACTAATTTTCGAACTAGAAGTATTTGTTTATTCAAGTTATTAGAAGTGAATACCGTTGAAGTAAACGAATATTGGATTAGTTTTGTTGTTTTGACCGATAACAAGTTCGAATTGCTAAAAGTAGTTATGCATTATTCATTATAGTCTATCACAGGTCTACTGGTGAATATAGGGCGCTCTCATAGATCGTTACTTTAATTTTATAGTACCTACTATAGTACAAATAGTTGCCACGCTTGGCAGGTGGGTTGGCAAAAACTGTTTTTTTATTATTTTGAGTTGTTAGCACAAAGATGATAATGCCCATCTCCCATTTCATTTCCATCTGTCGTCTCTCTCATACAATTCTCCTACACGCCACCGCTACACGGTGAACGGTAACGACTGAAAATAATATGGTTATTTATTTGTTTTTAACCTAATAGAGTAGTATATACACAATGCATTAACGCGATCTTACCCGTCTACTCCATGAAGTCTTTCGCGGCGGGAAAGGCAACCTTACAATTACAATACTATAATATTTATTTAACTCTTATTCAATCATTAAGGTAAAATATAGAAATAAATATAAAGTCAAAAATTAATCATACTTTTATATTTTATAAGACACGTTCATTTTAGATTTGCTTGTCACAAAGGTTATAGTGACAAGAATACCATAAAACAGACTATATTGACTTTATTATTAGGAACCTAATTAGATACAGTTAATTTTGCTTTATGTGTAACGTACCGTTTACCGTTGACTGCAAATTTTAATCAAGCGCTGAACTCGTTCAAATTATCAATTCAAGACAAGAGTCTCCATAAGCTCAAACAGAACTCAAGTTTTAATTGATCGTCAGCTATTGAATAGTGTCGTTTAAGTAGGAGAGAGCGGAGGCAGGGCGACAAAACTCCACTAAAAGGCTTCCGAGTGTCACCTGAACAAGGAACAGTCGTTAACTTGCTCGCTATTACTTTTGCCAGAAGCAAAGTGGCTAAGGGCTGCCAGTCATCGTGTAAGTAATTTTTCAGAGCTCGTTTAAGTTTTGTTTTTCACTGAAAATTTTAATCTTTGATTTATTTACTTGAAGTTTTGTATTAACAGTATATAATAATAAAGTTTGTGTATTTTAATTTATTTTTCTTTATTTTACCAACATTCCCAGAAATAAAAGTAGGCCTGTGCCCCCTAGTGGGACGTACATAGACTGTAACTTTACTTCTCATTTATCAAAAAGTATTTTAAAAGAGGCTGAACAAAATATTTTTTCATTTGTATTCTAAGCGTATAAGTAAACAGTGACTAAGGATAAAATATTGTATCTGTTTGTAACCGACTAATTTAATAAGTTTATTAAGTTTAATTTTCAAAAATCAAAAGAGACTGTGCAATTACATATAAAAAATAATAAAATAATTAATCATTCACATAAGAGCTTAGTGTACGAAACAACTCTCCCAAACTAAGCCCACCTTTCCACTCAACGCTCTAATATTCTCTTCAGAGATCATCAATTAAAACTTTCTGCTTTAACTGGAATAAGACGAAGTTATCTTAGCAACGCTTAGCGCTTTAACATTTTACTTCACCTCATATGGATTTGCTCTCCATTTATATATGTCGTAAATCTCAATCTACATATTATTTCTCATCATGAACAAAGCAAATTATACTTATGAAAAAAGAAAAATCTTTCAATTATTTTTACTTTTTTATTAAGTTACTAAAACCTAATAAAGAATAGCTGGCACATAGTCTAGTCAATTCTTATAAACCTTCAAAGATAAAGACACATCATTGATTATGAATATAGACATTCATAAGCGTCCGTGACCATATTTTATGACTTGCTTCACACTTGATCCACATCTCACAGAATACCAGCATAAAATAGCAGCTTAACGCTGCTGTGTTTCGTATAGTGAGTGTAGAGAACCGGAGACACATTTTACTGAAAACGAAGCATTCCATCTCAGTCCTCACGGGTGACAACGTATCTACATTTTGATTCGAAATCGAGGATGTAGATGTCTATGGGCCACAGCAAACACTAACCATCAGATCGACTGTGTGCTCGTTTGTCACCTTTAACCTAAATAAAAAAATATTTTTGCTATTTGTCACAATAAAAAAAATGTTAAGGTAAAGCAAAGTGTTATTGTCGAATATTAAGAACGATAAAATGGTGCTAACCAATAGGTAGGAGGGAGCTCGCGTCACGGAGTTCTGTTTCGTTTACTATTTGTAAAATAATTGTAATATCAGACCAACAAAGAAAGTAAGAAGTGCATTTCAAGTGACGCAAAAACCAAGCTAAAACTATGCTTAACTTGAACATGGTTTTTCATTATAAGGACACGCACTTACGTAAACAAATGCATCTAAAATTATTTGCAACCGATAACATGGTTTTAGGTGCATATGTGTGCGTCCAGTAGTGAGCTTTCACGAGCTGATAAAGAAAAAAGAAGAAAAATGAGTGCATAAATGCAATTCAAGAAATTAAGCATAGTTCTACACTTAAAATATTCGCAGCGCTCCGCCTTTCTTTTTTTGGTCGTCTATTTTTAAGAAAAAATATATTATAAAAATATACTGTTTATATTTTTGATTATTTTTCATAACTTTGATATTCGAGATAATTATGTTCTTCATATATAAACACTTAAATATATTATTTATTTTCAGTTATACTGTTTTTCGAGCACAAATGTCATAGAATCAGACTTTATTTGTTTAGTGCCGTTAAGTATTACATCATTACGTTATCTTTGCCTTTGCCTTTTTCTGTTAAGATTAAGTATATTCTTCGCTATTGATCTGTATTTTATGGTAGACAGGTGACCAAACCATCGCCTATAAATATTTACAAGACCGGCAAAGTTGCCAGTAAGTAGTCGGCCGGGCTTTTTAAAATGGAGTAGCGTTTTTTGTTGAAGGTCCCTAAATCATTTCAGTCGGACTGTTGGTGACCGTAAATTCTACAATTTGATCGCGTGGCAGAATATTTCAAGAACAATGGACGGTGGTGGGCCAACTTTTGTTGTTCGTTTCGTTAAAATCGATTGCATGTAAACCAGCTAAATTATCATGATGTTTAACCTCATCGTTAAAACATTTACCTTCTAATCCTTGAACACAATCACGTCATCTAGCGTTTAAACCTTTTTTTTCTCTTTGATCTAATTATACTCTATGGATACTCCACTGGAGTCACGAGTTCGTCATTATTCCACTTCCTTGTTGCGCACTAAAGTGGATATTACGTGTTTATTGGAATGATTATGTGTTCATCGAGGCAATACAAAAATAAAATAATATTTTCATATGAAACCAGACGAATTTAAAAGCGGCGCAAGTATTAGCCTCTAAAAGATGAAAACACATTTGTGGCATTTGCTGTTGTGACTATCGGTCCGTAGCATCCACGTGCTCCTAGAGCTTATAGACATAGCTTCTTGGGAGTAACTGATGAGGGCTGGATATTTTATTACACAAAGGATAAGTATATCCATTCAGCGAAGCCATTTGGTACTATTTTTTACGTGGTAGAGCCATGCTGCAGCTATATAATGGAAATAGCACGAATGGGTCTCACAGAATACCAGCGTAAAATAGCAGCTCAACGCTGCTGTATTTCGCATGGTGAGTGCGAGTGTAGAGAAACGGAGACCCATTTTACTAGAAACGAGGCATTCCACCTTAGTCCTCAGGGGTGACAGAAACAGAAACAGAAACTTTTTATTCAATATAGATTATAAATAATACTTATTGAAAGTCACTCTTTTGTCTAATTACCACTGGTTCGAAAAACTCTGTCCTGGGAAGAACCAGCAAGAAACCCAAGGGACTTTTTTTTAAATAACAGCTTACAATCATGTATATTACACAATTAACCACACAAAACAAATTAGAAACAGCCTGGCAGCGAACACCTCATTCCCAGGGTTATTATCATCCATAAATTTTAACATTATAATAACCCTTTTATACAAACTATGTTTAATAAAGTTTTGAATTTTGAGCAGGTCGAATTTTGTATATTTTCTGGGATTTTGTTGTAAAAGCAACGCATCTGCATTTTGATTCTTAATCGATGATAGATGTAGATTACTACTACTACTACTATTTTTTTATTACTATTTTATTATAAATATTATTGTTACATCGTCTGTACACGATTATTCGGTTTTATACTTCTAGGATATTAAAGTTGACATGCATTGCCGCATAGTAGGGGGAGAATCAACTACCCCCTATCATCACGTGGGTGTCGTAAGAGACGGCAGAGGGAATTTTTAAACACTTCCTGACTTCTTGTCAAGAAATCAAATAATAAAAAAGATGCAGTCGCCAATCCGTTTGCCAATCGGAGCAAATATGGCAAATATCCGCCTTATGAGTTATCTATGAGGGAGGCATATGTTCTGCAGTGGAATTCAACACTCTGTAATTAATGAATTTTTTTTTAAGTTTGCGTGTGAGGTTATTTCATAGTGAATTTAATTTTCTCACTTGTAATTATAGTACGTAGGATTTCATTTCGAGCATTAAAAAAATAATTATTTATTATCACCCACGCGTTTGAAGTTCCAATGGCGAATTCGAACTCATGACTTAGTATCCGAGCCCCTAAAGATTAGACCACAATCGCTTTAAATGTGTGTTACTTATTTAATTTCTTATCATTGATAATTCCGTCCAAAAACATCATAAGATACAAAGCCATTTAATTTTAATTTTTATCACTGGCATAGTTGTAGCACGAAAGGGTCGGCTCGATCGGGGAAGGACCACGCTCTCACAGAATACCAGCGTCAAATAGCAGCTCAACGCTGCTGTATTTCGTATGGTGAGTGTAGACAACTGGAGACCCTTTTTACTGGAAACGAGGCATTCCATCTTAGTCCTCACGGGAGACAACGCATCTGCATTTTGATTCGTAATCGAGGATAGATGTAAATGTCTATATTTGTATCGCGTGGACTGTGTGCTCGTTTGTCACCCTTATCCAATAAGAAAAAATTAAATACTGCAAAAATATCCCCCAAAAGTAATAATAATCACTTAAACCTAATCCAAAAACACAATGAATTGATAGATTCCCTAATGTTTTAAGAATGAGGCAACATTTATTATTCTACGCCAATTTGGAGCAAGTAATTATTTAAACGGTAAACACTTAAACGCACTTACTCGGGACTTAATTGCCCTTCTTATTTAGCTGTAGTTATATTCAGAGTTTGGCTCATTAAACTACTAAATTAGTCTAACGACAGAGAAGGGTCGGTTCTGTAAACAAGAGCCATGTCGGCTTAAATGCAACCCTGGGAGATTACCTAAATGTTGACTATTACTAATGGTGCTACTTGCGACGGGCAATTAAAAAAAAATTTGGTTATAAATGTTTATATTATTATCTAGGCTCTATAAATCGTTTTTTTTATAGGAAGGAGGCAAACGAGCATGCGGCTTACCTCAAGGTTACCGCCGCCCACGAACAACTGCAAAACCAGGGGAATTGCAGATGCGTTTCCGGCCTTTTAAAAAGGAGTAGGCTCTTTTCTTGAAGGTCCCTAAGTCGTATCGGTCCGGAAAAATCGCTGGTCCGGTAAAATTCCATTTCATATATTATGTTACTGTGTAAATATCTAAATGACCCGGTATTTCAGTTGCACGAACTACAAAATATCCAAAATAAATATAATGGGTAATTATGTAACGTATTTTTTTTATTGATAGCCTTTAGGTAAAGCCAATGGTGATCTTATACGGTTGGCTTAATTACCATGGTCTTCTTAGCAAAAGCATTGCCATTCTAATAATTAAATGCTTTGCAATCTTTGGGAAATATTTGGCAGTATGTGCAGTAGTAGGATTGTTACGGCTTGTTTGATGTTTCTATTAATCTATACAAATAAATAAAATTAAAGTGTCTGTTTGTAATATCAAAATTACAGCTTTTACTAAATGCATATGAAAGTTTATACGTTACTTATAAAAAAACTACAATTTTAAAAATTGTCTGTCTGTCTGTCTGTTTGTTCCGGCTAATCTCTGAAACGGCTGGACCGATTTTGACAGGGCTTTCACTGGCAGATAGCTGATGTCATAAGGAGTAACTTAGGCTACTTTTATTTTTATTTTTATTTTGGAAAAATAATTAGCGTTCCGCGCAAAAATATTAAAACCCTAAATAAAACGCGGGCGAAGTCGCGGGGAACAGCTAGTATTTGAATAAAATGTTCGTTATTTATCATAGTTTTTCATTATATTTAAATTGTAAAACCGTATGCAAATGCAACTGCATTTGTCCCCACGTAGAAAAATATCAAAAAATCTGGCAAATCCACACTTACATTCTGTGTACTAAATATCGGGAATTTGTCAATAAAACAAAAATACAAATTATTCATCTAAATTTATTTTATCGCCTTCAAAGTAGGCCCCATCGCTTGCAATACAACATCTCCAACGCTTCACCCAGTCTTCCATACATTTTCATAGGCTATTTGCGGTATGGCCTTTAGCTCATTCAGCGAATTTTTTGTTATGGCTTCTATCGACTCAAAACGTTTTCCTCGAAGTGGTAATTTTAACTTGGGAAATAAAAAAAAGTCAGACGGAGCCATATCAGGTGAATACGGTGCTGGTCGAGAACTTTTGTTGAATGTTTCGCTAAAACTCTTTCACTATAATGGCTGTGTGTGATGGTGCATTATCATGGTGCAGCATCCATGAGTTGTGTTGCCACAAATCTGGACGTTTTCGGCGGATACTCTCACGCAAACGCTTCATGACGCCTAAATAATATTCTTTATTCACTGTTTCTCCCTTTGGAAGGAATTCGAGTGAACCACACCACGGTAGTCAAAAACTGTCAGCATCACCTTGATTTTGGAGCGACTTTGCCGCGGTTTTGGGTTTCGGCTCGTTTTCGAGACGCCATTCTGAACTGTTGGCTTGTTTGCATGTCGTACTCATAAACCCATATCTCGTCGCCAGTTATTATACGTTTCATAAAGGTCGGATCCGTAGAAGCTCGGGAAACCATGTCTTCAGCGACATGCTTTCGCTGCGCTCTTTGAACAAAATTGAGCTCTTTTGGAACTAGTCGAGCGGCGACGCGTTTCATGCCTAAAATGTCAATGAGAATGTTGTGGACGGACTTAAAAGATATGTTCACCTCACTAGCCAACTCTCTCAGACTCATACGTCGATTTTCGAGCACTAGCTTCTTGATTTTGTCGATGTTTTCTTTGGTCGTAGCGGTTGAAGGTCTACCAGAACGAGGCAAGTCTACTACTACTTCTCGGCCTTCTTTAAAAGCCTTATACCATTCATAAGCCCTTGTTTTCGATATACACGATTCGCCGTAGGTATTTCGCAACATTTTAGTGATTCACCACGAAATATCATTCGAAACACAAAATTTAAGGCACACTCTTTGTTCAACAATGTTTTCCATTGTAAAATCGCCGATAACTCAAAACTATGACCAACAAAAGTGTAGTTTAAAACAAATTAAATGACAGATCCGCTCAAACTTTGCGCTAAATCAGTACAGTGCTACCAACATGCAGTAAAAAATTAGAACGACCTCTTTTACGCGGGTCTTTTATTGACATATTCCCGATACTTTTACACAGAGTTGTACATATTATCACACGAGACAAGATAAGTGTGATATCTTTTTAAAATCTAATTCACAACTAAGTCTTACCTATCATTTATTTGCTACGAGAAGGCGGGCAATACGTACGTTGGGTATGTGACGCACGTACACGGAGATGCAATTTTTAAAATGAAACACGAAGAGGAAACGTAGAAAATTCTCATTTGCGCCACAATTACCGCAAGCATCCGAGAGACGAGTTAAAATTTTCTCTATTTTATGGTAACACGGTTAATAAAGTTTGAAATAATCTTTTCAAAATACAGATATATGTTATACTTCATCACTAATATACTCGTAAATAAAAGTTAAGTGTCTCTTTGTAACATTAAATAACTGGTTTCTATTAAGCTCATGGGGTTATTTGTATGCTATTAAGACATAAATAACCATTTTTAAAAATGTTTGTCTACCTGTCAGTGTGTATGTCTGTCTGTCTGCTCGTTTGTCTGTCCGGGCTAATATTTGGAGTGGCCCAACGGATTGTGATGAAACTTTACGAACAGATAGGAAACAATGACAGGAAGGATCTAGGATATATTTTATTTGAAATACTTGAAGAATATTTATCTAAATTATTCTATTTTAATAAATGGTCTTTGATTATCTTAAATCTAATTAACGTCACATTAATAGATCCGATCCAAGCAAAGCCGGGGCGGGTCGCTAGTATTTAATAATATTGCAATATAGTAATGTAACTGTGTATTTGTTTTATTTACGAAAATTAGTAATTATAGCCGACTTAAAAAAGGAGGAGATTCTTAATTGTACTATATGTTCTTTTTTGTATGTATTTTACGCGATATATTCGTCGATTATGATCCGATTTCAATGATTCGATATTTAATAGGTTTTACTTTCATATAAATTCGGAGAAAAATTGCACCCCTAAGAATGGGAAAATATGTATTTATATGCCATTCTAGTTATTACCTTGAGCTTGTGATGTTCCTATTAAAGTCCCCTGCTGAACATAGGCCTCCACATAGGTTGTCTCATAAGGGCGATATTTGCCATAGTTGCCACGCTTGGCATGTTTGGTGATGTTCCTTAGTCAACTCAAAAAGGTCTTAAATTAAACATATAATAAAAAGTAAAAGACAACTTCAAAGAACATAAAAGAGTAAAAAAAATTCTCGAATAGTAGTTTCTGAAGTCGGGGCATTAATTTTTCTATAAACTACCTATGTCTTAACACCGACTTCAAAAGCTATTACGTGGAAATTATTTTTCATTCTTTTAAGTTCGTTAAAGTTGGCTTTTAATTTTTACTACAGGTTTATTTTTTTGTTTATTTTTATAATCCCTTTTAAGGATTTATTATTTTCTTTATGTATTCCTGTCATTTAAAATGTATTTCTTTTATTGATATCGATCAAAATTATCGAGTAAAAAGGAAATCATCCTCCATCCATAAGAGAATGCTAAGTAAAACGCAAAAATGTAAAAAAATATTCAATATAAGCATTGCGGTTTTAGCTATTTCCTTTAGAAACACAAAAAATTCTACACATCAATATATTAATATGTGAAGATCGAAAATTGAAGTACCTCTTTCATTTTTTTCATAAAAGGAGAGGAATGAAACCATACTACCATGAAACATACATAATGGTACTGAGAGATAAATATGCACAATAAAAAAATCCTATGTTGTTATTAAGGCAGGTAAAATAATGTGAATATGCACACATGATTTATCCATACAAAACGGTTTAAGAAATTGAATGAAAGCATTTTCATCACGATCATGGCTGTATGAGTTGAGATCCTTTGACTTCCTTGCTCGGGATAATATTAAAAACAGTTATGCAAACAAATAGTTAGCGTTGTTTCCACACTATTGCGCCAATTTCAGCCATATGCGATACTGGAAATTTTTAATAGACTAGAATTTTTACAATATAGAGAGTTTTGGCAGAAATTTCATCGTCGACGAACTGATGCTCCTATTTTAGTTTAATTTCCTTTTATAGTTTGAAATGGATTTTTATACGTAAAAGTAATTTTATTTTGTGTATTAAATGTAGCAGACATTCAATAGTGCATGAAGCTATTAATGGAAACTATATTAAAAGTGTGGCGATATATATCTCAAGCTTTTTATGCGCTTGGACGACGACTTGAGATACTATCGCCTTTAATTCCGATGAGTTGAGCTATCGCCAAAATCTCCCAAAAACTTCACAAAGTGACACATCAGCATATTGTAAAAAAATTGTGATTAAAATACTCATCAGAGAAGGCTGACCTATTAATATTTCGACTGAATGACTCTATGGATACAGACATGTCATGTAATAAATAAAAAAGATTGACGAATTACAAAATATACAACTTCAATTAGTTGCAAATAAAAAAATATTACTAACGTTCTTGTAGGTTCTTGTAACTAGTTCCTTTCAATTTTCATAACGAGAAATTGTTAAAGCAAAGTGTTTCAAGGCAGTTCGGGCCAACGAAAAGGGGGAGCCAATAAATCAAGACGCCGAGTAAGCGCTTTCATCTTTTGACCGGGCTTCGCGATTTTAACTTTCAACTGGCAAGAGCTGTAAACGTCAAGACTTAATAAATATTACGATCAGGTAGATAGTTATTGCTCTTAAGCTATCTTTTTCCGAAATCAACTCATATATCGTTGTAATCGCCTTTTTTGTACATCGTGTGGCTCTAGTAACGTGACTCTATCGACATACTTTTTGTCGCTTAAGCAGTTTTTTAATTAAATTCCTTAGCCTAATTTCTTTATCGTTAGCGTCAAATATTTTGATTCTTTTTTTAATTTGATGGTTATTTAAAAAATAAGTTATTGGGCTTTTTGTAACATTTTTTTGCTTGAACGTGATCTGCTTGCGCTAGAGAACTAGAAAAAAAATTAAAAGGCATATTTAGACCGCAAATATATTTTCCTTGGATTATTATTTTCCTTAAACCACGGTTAAAGGTTTTCGAGTAGCAGCCTCACACCGATAAACACCTGCTGGTATGTTCCTCCATTAGACGTGACGTTCTGGTTATACGTTTAGGGAGTCGCTCTGTGTAGGTGTCCAGAAACGTGCTAAAGACAATCTGGTTTGAACATATAAGCCTTCCTGGTTTATATGTTCAGTAGTAGAACTACAATGATCCGCAGTGATGGTTATATCCTGCGATTTTATTAAATTCAAATATAGAAATTTCTATTTTTTTTTTAATAACTGTTGTATTAAAATATACTTAAAATGTTTTTAGCAAATAGTTTTGCATGACACAGTCTTTCCTACCAATCCAGCGCAAGTAAATGCTAGTGTAAGCTCAAACTGCAGATTTTATTTGACTTTTATCCTTTAAAAAGAGTACCGCAGGAAAGTTTCTTTGCTGATACAACAAGCACCTTGTGCGAGGAAGCAAATTGGAATTCTGTTACTTGGTTGCGCTATATAGATTTTCGCAAAGTAACAATGCAGTACTTTTAGAGAAGACGATAAATTGTACTCGCAATCAAGTTTTCGCGTTCAAAACAAAAATAGAATCACTTTGTAGCGTTTTACTTTATCAGTGTTCTTATTGAATTTTCTGGCAATAAATAATCTGTTGCTAGTATTTGCTTGCAATGTGGCTGTTGCATAAGAGAAACCATCATCTACTGTCATCCCACGTGTGTTGTAAAAGGTGACTTAACTAGACTTAGTCTGATTGAAGAATCTTTAGCATGGCGTCAACAGGATCAAAGGTCTCCACTATACAGGTTTTTGATTTATATTCGACTCTATATTAATAATATCCCGGGCGGAAGCAAAATATGCATACAAAAGTAATGGTGTTTCAATTGAAATTACTTTTCACTTTTATCGGTCATAAGTGCAAGGGTAGTATGTCAATTTTTCCCCCAATGCCACCCTCGCCTGCATGCTATCCACCCTACAGCTTGACTAACGAGGCTGTGGTGATAGAGTGATGGCGGGAGTTTAATCTAAAAAAAAAACCGAACTCAAATTACACAGATTGGTGTTATGAAGCGGCATTATCAATACATCTACGTCCAGAAGTGGCCCAAATTCGCTGTTTTCGTTGACAATGATGAAGATGATAAATGAGATGGTGAGGTCAGCTAAATGAGGCCTTAGTACAACAGCGTGCGTATATCATATACACCAAACGCCCCGCCACGCTGCACGCTCAACACTTTTTTTATACTTTAGATGGTGTGACGTCCGATCGACAGCAACATTAAATTTCAACCGACTTCAAATAAAAGTAGGAGTTTCTCAAGTCATCGGAATATTTTTTAATTACGTTTACCATAAATTCTACCACGTTCTCCGATTTCAACAATTATTTTTCGTTAAAGTTGTAAATATTTACTTTGCAAACATCCGCTTAATAAAATAAAATGATGTGTCTTACCTAGTTTGAAGAGCACCTCCCTCCCTCAATTGCGTGCACTACCCCGTCACCACTAATCCCAGCACCACTACTCCCAACGCCCCACCACGCTGCACGCTCAACACTTTTTATACTTTAGAGGTTGTGACGTCCGATCGACAGCAACATTAAATTTCAACCGACTTCAAATAAAAGTAGGAGTTTCTCAAGTCATCGGAATATTTTTAATTACGTTTACCATAAATTCTTTACCACGTTCTCCGATTTCAACAATTATTTTTCGTTAAAGTTGTAAATATTTACTTTGCAAACATCCGCTTAATAAAATAAAATGATGTGTCTTACCTAGTTTGAAGAGCACCTCCCGCCCTCCCTCAATTGCGTGCACTACCCCGTCACCACTAATCCCAGCACCACTACTCCCAACGCCCCACCACGCTGCACGCTCAACACTTTTTATACTTTAGAGGTTGTGACGTCCGATCGACAGCAACATTAAATTTCAACCGACTTCAAATAAAAGTAGGAGTTTCTCAAGTCATCGGAATATTTTTAATTACGTTTACCATAAATTCTTTACCACGTTCTCCGATTTCAACAATTATTTTTCGTTAAAGTTGTAAATATTTACTTTGCAAACATCCGCTTAATAAAATAAAATGATGTGTCTTACCTAGTTTGAAGAGCACCTCCCGCCCTCCCTCAATTGCGTGCACTACCCCGTCACCACTAATCCCAGCACCACTACTCCCAACGCCCCACCACGCTGCACGCTCAACACTTTTTATACTTTAGAGGTTGTGACGTCCGATCGACAGCAACATTAAATTTCAACCGACTTCAAATAAAAGTAGGAGTTTCTCAAGTCATCGGAATATTTTTAATTACGTTTACCATAAATTCTTTACCACGTTCTCCGATTTCAACAATTATTTTTCGTTAAAGTTGTAAATATTTACTTTGCAAACATCCGCTTAATAAAATAAAATGATGTGTCTTACCTAGTTTGAAGAGCACCTCCCGCCCTCCCTCAATTGCGTGCACTACCCCGTCACCACTAATCCCAGCACCACTACTCCCAACGCCCCACCACGCTGCACGCTCAACACTTTTTATACTTTAGAGGTTGTGACGTCCGATCGACAGCAACATTAAATTTCAACCGACTTCAAATAAAAGTAGGAGTTTCTCAAGTCATCGGAATATTTTTAATTACGTTTACCATAAATTCTTTACCACGTTCTCCGATTTCAACAATTATTTTTCGTTAAAGTTGTAAATATTTACTTTGCAAACATCCGCTTAATAAAATAAAATGATGTGTCTTACCTAGTTTGAAGAGCACCTCCCGCCCTCCCTCAATTGCGTGCACTACCCCGTCACCACTAATCCCAGCACCACTACTCCCAACGCCCCACCACGCTGCACGCTCAACACTTTTTATACTTTAGAGGTTGTGACGTCCGATCGACAGCAACATTAAATTTCAACCGACTTCAAATAAAAGTAGGAGTTTCTCAAGTCATCGGAATATTTTTAATTACGTTTACCATAAATTCTTTACCACGTTCTCCGATTTCAACAATTATTTTTCGTTAAAGTTGTAAATATTTACTTTGCAAACATCCGCTTAATAAAATAAAATGATGTGTCTTACCTAGTTTGAAGAGCACCTCCCGCCCTCCCTCAATTGCGTGCACTACCCCGTCACCACTAATCCCAGCACCACTACTCCCAACGCCCCACCACGCTGCACGCTCAACACTTTTTATACTTTAGAGGTTGTGACGTCCGATCGACAGCAACATTAAATTTCAACCGACTTCAAATAAAAGTAGGAGTTTCTCAAGTCATCGGAATATTTTTAATTACGTTTACCATAAATTCTTTACCACGTTCTCCGATTTCAACAATTATTTTTCGTTAAAGTTGTAAATATTTACTTTGCAAACATCCGCTTAATAAAATAAAATGATGTGTCTTACCTAGTTTGAAGAGCACCTCCCGCCCTCCCTCAATTGCGTGCACTACCCCGTCACCACTAATCCCAGCACCACTACTCCCAACGCCCCACCACGCTGCACGCTCAACACTTTTTATACTTTAGAGGTTGTGACGTCCGATCGACAGCAACATTAAATTTCAACCGACTTCAAATAAAAGTAGGAGTTTCTCAAGTCATCGGAATATTTTTAATTACGTTTACCATAAATTCTTTACCACGTTCTCCGATTTCAACAATTATTTTTCGTTAAAGTTGTAAATATTTACTTTGCAAACATCCGCTTAATAAAATAAAATGATGTGTCTTACCTAGTTTGAAGAGCACCTCCCGCCCTCCCTCAATTGCGTGCACTACCCCGTCACCACTAATCCCAGCACCACTACTCCCAACACCACTACACTAGGAAAGACACACCACCGATGACAATACGACACGTGTTTCGCCTCTACACGAGGCATCCTCAGGCGATGTAGACTTGCGGTGGCTGACCGCTAAGTGAGCGGCGAGCCAAACACAACTGCTATTTATACAGCCCGCTGACGCAACGGCTCCCTACCTAAGTAGCGAGCGACTGCGTCATGCGATAATACTGTCCAGTTATTAGAGAGCAGGCTTAAAGATATTTAAGAGGTGAGTTAGAAACGTTTGTTTGTTCATTCAGCAGTGCAATGTTACTATTATTATTTTTTAATATCTCTAACTGTTCCAGCACACACAGTCGCAGCCCTTTATTACATGTATGTAAGACTTTAAAGGAGTGGTCGTTGGCTAGGTTGTGTCCAGTGTCCAAAAGATGTTTAACAAAATGGGATTTATCGGGATTGCAATTCCTGTACGCGGCTAAATGCTCTTTATAACGTGTCTCGAAGTTGCGACCAGTCTGACCCACGTAAACGGTGTGGCATTCGTCACAAACAAGTTTGTAAACACCTGACTTTTGACGAATGTCTAACTTATCTTTATTATTACAGATATTCCTAAGAGAATTGTTTGTTTTGAACGCCACATAAACGCCGCTTTGTCGAAGAGTATTAGCTACTTTTCAGATATGGGGCTAAGTAGGTCAAACTGCTCACATATCGACGAACACTTTGAGATTGAACCGCGTACAGAGTTGCGAACAACATGCTTTTGTTTCTTTTAATTAAATTGTTAATGAGATTTTGAAAACTGTTAGAGACCGCTATTTGATAAATTACATTAAGCTCTTTTAAATAATTTTCTTTATATTAATCGTTTGTTCACTGTCCCATTAAGTAAAGAAAATTATTTAAAAGAGCTTAATGTAATTTATCAAATAGCGGTCTCTAACGGTTTTCAAAAATCTCACTAACAATTTAATTAAAAAGAAACAAAGCATGTTGTTCGCAAACTCTGTACGCGGTTCAATCTCAAAGTGTTCGTCGATATGTGAGCAGTTTGACCTACTTAGCCCCATATCTGAAAAAGTAGCTAATACTCTTCGACAAAGCGGCGTTTATGTGGCGTTCAAAACAAACAATTCTTTAGGAATATCTGTAATAATAAGATAAGTTAGACATTCGTCAAAAGTCGGGTGTTTACAAACTTGTTTAGACGAATGCCACGCCGTTTACGGGTCAGACTGGTCGCAACTTCGAGACACGTTATAAAGAGCATTTAGCTGCGTACAGAATTGCAACCTGATAAATCCCATTTTGCTAAACATCTTTGGACACTGGACACAACCTAGCCAACGACCACTCCTTTAAAGTCTTACATACATGTAATAAAGGGCTGCGACTGTGTGTGCTGAACAGTTAGAGATATTAAAAATAATAATAGTAACATTGCACTGCTGAATGAACAAACAAACGTTTCTAACTCACCTCTTAAATATCTTGCCTGCTCTAATAACAGGACAGTATTATCGCATGACGCAGTCGCTCGCTACTTAGGTAGGGAGCCGTTGCGTCAGCGGGCTGTATAAATGGCAGTTGTGTTTGGCCTGCTGCTCACTTAGCGGTCAGCCACCGCAGAGTCTACATCGCCTGAGGATGCCTCGTAGAGGCGAAACACGTGTCGTATTGTCATCGGTGGTGTGTCTTTCCTAGTGTAGTGGTGTTGGGAGTAGTGGTGCTGGGATTAGTGGTGACGGGGATAGTGCTCGCAATTGAGGGAGGGCGGGAGGTGCTCTTCAAACTAGGTAAGACACATCATTTTATTTTATTAAGCGGATGTTTGCAAAGTAAATATTTACAACTTTAATATAATGGATTTCCAAAGTAACGCCTGATTCTATTAATTAATTATTTTCGCCAAAACCCCCTTTCTACCCAGTACTTACACTTACAATTAGAGAGATTAAATGTATATAGAACCACCCTTTATTTACACAGGGTATGGTCCTATATAATATATATTTTTATAGAATATGGTGACAAACGAGCACACGGTCCATCTGATGGTAAGTGGTTGCTGTGACCCATAGACATCTACATCCATCCTCAATAAGGAATCATAATGCAGATACGTTGTCACCCGTGAGGACTAAGATGGAATGCCTCGCTTCCAGTAAAAAGGGTCTCCGGTTCTCTACACTCACCATACGAAACATAGCAGTGTTAAGCTGCTATTTTATGCTGGTATTCTGTGAGAACGTGGTTCTTTCCCGGTCGAGCCGACACATTCATGCTACAACTATACTACTAATATAGCTGCAGGATGGCTCTACCACGTATAAAATTATCAAGAAGAATATTGATCAAGAACTGCTCCGGAAAATCACTCTTCAATTTGCAAAGGCATCTGCATGATATATGGGTGAAGAATTCTTTGCCACGTCAACCGAATTCGATGATTGTATTAGAATAAAATAGAATCGAATATTTTTTATTCAATATAGATTATTTTTAGTACTTGGAAGTCGGTTTTAAATGTTCCTTTTTTAATGTTATTTAATAATACCAGGCATAAAACCAATAACTGCAAGTAGTACGAAAAATGCGAGACATCTATTACAATAATCGCCAATTCTCTTGTTACGCTTGGCGATTAAGTCAAATCCTCCGTACTATGGGAGAAGCCCATGTCCAGCAGTGAAGTGTTGTTGAGCTGACAAGAAGAAGAGAAAAATATTTCTAACGTTATGGTGATTAGTGATTACTTGCGAAAACAAAATAATACAAAGGGCAGACTTAATGCCTCTAGTTAAAATGATAATTAACTACGTAACATACACATTTAAAATAAATAAACTATACAAATATAACGTATACATATATATATATATATATATATATATATATATATATATATATAGTTAGTACATACAAATATTAATAAATACGTTTGCTTAGCAATATATGACATGGATGATTCATGTAAGAAGCGTTGTCTTTCATGATTACGTACCAAGTTTGCTAAAGTTATAACGCTTATTGTAAAAAAAAAAATTGTTTTATTTTATACGTTATCCCCTTTTTATATTTATCGAAAAGCGTGGTATCTCGTCGGGAGACAGCAAATAGGACTTTGAATACAAAAGAGCGGTTGAGTAAGCAGATAAGGTCTTAAAATATAACTCTCATACATGGTTTCAAATAGCCAAATTACTTTTAACCACGTATGTGCGAAGCTGTTTTTTTTCCTGTAATTTAATACTTTTAATATATATCATAACCATATGTCTTTGTTGCAATATATTTTTAAATTCTTGTATTTGATATTAAATTCATATCAGCTAAAATCTAAAATAAGCTTAATGATACCGTTTTATCGTAAAATATTAAAAATCGCAATAGTCAAGATAAGCACGCCGTTTGGTTTTCAAAATTGGCTATTTGTTTAAGTTAGTTGAGTTAGTATTTCCATTGAAGAGTGTGTTAATTAGGACACACTCTTCAATGGAAATACTTTTTAAGAGTTGCCAAGAACATATATTTCCAAAAAATAGTACGACAATATAGTTAGTGACGTATAGTTTAGTGACGTAAGAGTTTTTAGAGACAAAATTAATTATCTTATTACTATGTTTTGAAAAAACTTAAAATCTAATTTAGCTTGAAATAGAAAATTATACGTGGTAGAGCCATGCTGCAGCTATATTAGTAATACAGTTGTAGCACGAATGGGTCGGCTCGACCGGGAAAGGACCACGCTCTCACAGAATACCAGCGTAAAATAGTAGTGAATGTAGAGAACCGGAGACCCTTTTTACTGGCAATGAGGCATTCCATCTTAGTCCTTACGGGTGACAATGCATCTGCATTTAGATTCGTAATCGAGGATAGACGTAGATGTCTATGGGCCACAGGCAACCACTTACCATCAGGTGGACTGTGTGTTCGTTTGTCACCCTTATCCTATATAAAAAAAGAAAATGGAGCAATTTTTAAGGCACTACAATTCAAATTTTATGGTGTAGTTATTTATAAATGGTGATGTCAACATACCAATTCGCGCATAAGTCAAAAAAATCACACTAAGAATTTCTCCTGTACTATGGCAGCGATATGTGCAATATATGCACGTACTCGTAATATCCAAATCCAGGACAAATAATTGTAGGATAAGGACACCTGTTTCGAGTGGGAAACGAACACGCGACTCGGCGCGCCACAAGAAAACGCTTAGCCACTGCACCAACAAGCTGTCTACACTACACCAATTTACGTACCTGTATAGCTATTATATTAATTGATGTTTCATTCAATGCAATATGTCCTTTCGGTGCACTACTAAAAGACCAGGGATTCAAATCGAGATTTATTGGACAAACCGATAGTGTTCTATTAAAAATTCGATTTCGATTCGGATCGACGATTTACGTACACCCACGACACCGCCGTTTACCTGATACCGGATTGAAAACTGCAATGTATTGAATATGTGCACTGGGCATTTTTCTAGCACGTGTGACACTCCAGAAAATTGCATTCGCGACTTGAATATTTTACGCTCAGTCCAATGAATTTTTCACGCCACAAACAAATTTTTTTGCCCGATTTGTTAGTACTGTCAAATACACACGTAACCAAAGTACATTTTTTATAAAAGTGAAAATATTTACTTATTATACTTATAATTTCATAGCTAACAGAGTAAATAAAATGTATTTAGCTTAACAAATGATTTCTCTCTCTCTCTCTCTCTGTCTACCGTACTATCTCTATCTCTCTCCTACCTACAAACGGAGAGGCTCGTAGTCAGAACTGAACTTTTCCAGCTAGTGATGAAGAAGAAAAATAATAAAAACCCAAATAATACTTGAAGAGACCCATGTTCATCCATATATTTATGGCATTTTTTTTTTCATTTTAATTTACTGAAACTGTCATCATTTAATAATCGTAAAGTCCTATATTATCCCGTGAGTGTCGTAAGAGGCGATAGTGAACAAACCAGGAATTAGCAATGGAAAACTGCAGTTGCCGACCTGTCCACCAAGCGTGTCAACTACGGCAAATATGAGTATCCCTCTTATGAGGCAGTGGCGAGGATTACTCGAATGTTTAACAGTGGACTTCGATAGGTTGAGGAATGAATTAAATACTTAAATAATAAATCATCTTTTAAATGCATTAGTAAAACATTGTTATCATGAGTAAATATTATATAAGTTAATGGAACGTTCAGCGAATCGCCTACAATACAAGTAGTTACTGTATATTTCGTAAAAAGGATAAAATCAATAAAATCTTATTATAAATCTTACGTCGGATTTAAGATTTATCATAAAAAAGTGAAGGTGACTTTGAATCCATGTTAAAATATTTTTGCCACAAGGAAAAACATTTTTGTTATTCATTACGATGTTAATGGGTTTAAAGATTATGAGGAGAAAAAAAACCTTTGCGTGATCTTTTACCGTGGCCTTTAAGAGAAAAGTATTACAATAAGAATTATGGTTTGAAAGATTTTTGGTATATTACAATTAACCCTGTATACAGCAGGGTACTTTGTTGGATTCGGGTTCGCGGGTACCTATAACTATATATTATTTATATAGTATAATAACTTTTATTTAGGAATAAAATCCAAGTGGTGCGTTCAAAGTAAAGATTAGGTGCATTCTAAAATGTAATATTCAAGAAATAATCGTAAAATTGAAATTTGATCGTGGATCAGTGAGTAATACTAGTTACTAGTCAAAGCCGAATACTCAAAAAAAAAAAACACTAAAACTCAACGCCGTACCTGTGTTTAGTTCAACACTGAATATAACTTTTGTACAAAGTTCCCATAGTGTCAAAGGCAATATAGAAACATCAAACTGTTAGTACTGACTTTTATGCCCTCCAGTCATCGTACGATCGCCCATAAGGTGGCAACGAAAGCATAGCAAAATGAAAATATACTACGACGGTTACTACAGTTCCATGTTTTGTTAAAGCTTGTTTGCGTTTAAGCATCCATATTTTGGGTACACACCATGTTGGGTCCGTAATGGACTAATATCGTAACTTTGAATGATCGTATTTGTTACCGTATACTGCATTGAACACACTTTTGCTTTGTTAAAAGTATTTTGACTCCGTAGTAGGTAGTATGATCGTCATTTAACGCTATATAAATACAAACTAAGTCACGAATATCATCTTACGCAATAAACTAAAAATTTTGTAATATTAATAAGTTTAATATTCTCTTATTTTACGAGTATTCTTCATCGTCCACCCGTTAAAGCCCACTGTTGGACATGGGTAACTTCCGTTATAGAATGGATTTAATTTATTGCTACGTTTGGCAGGTACATCACAATAACATGGGTCTTGCACTGTTTACACTGCTGCACTATTACCTAATTTCGGGTGATTAACAGGCGACGATGGAAAATGCCCATAGATAGCGGTATAAAATGACGTATATAAAAGTAAAAAAAAGAAACAGCCTATACACGTCGTCGATAGCGTTATAGAGCAATTAGTCCGATGCGCTGTTGGAATGCCTGTTCGCGGACTTCACGTCTTTGAAATATTATTATCCCAAAGGCGTGCACGTTTCCTCACGATGTTTTCCTTCAACGCCGAGCACGTGGTAAATCAGCACTTAAAATAACAATTGACAATTTCATTGGTACCTGTGGGGATCGAACCCAAGTTGCTCGCGTTCTGTGATATTTGCGGCGAGCGCTTAACCCATGTGCTACCATGTCGACAAGGAGCGGTGTCAAAGGTGGAGAACAACCTACTGCTACCGCCAATCCGTGTAGAGAAACTTAGACCCTTTTTACTGGAAACGTGGCATTCCATTTTAGTCTTTAGGGATAACAACGCATCTGCATTTTGATTCTTAATCGAGGATAGATGAAAGTGTCTATGATCCACAGCATCCACTTACCATCAGGTGGCTGTGTGCTGGTTTGTCCTTATTTTCTATAAATAAACCTATCTGATAAAGAAGATAATATACAAAATTCTATACCGAATGGAATACTAGTATTTTGAATCGCTTTATTATTTTAACTGCTTCATTGGTCTAGTGGTCGTAAGCGCGACTGCTGATTATGATATTCCGGGTTCTAAACTGGAGTCGAGCCGAACTCAGTTACTGAAATTTTCTGTCAAGAAAATCTCAGAAGTAGCCAGGAGTCAGTAAACTGGCGGTGTTTTAACCCCGTGCCTCGGAAAGCACGTAAAGCAGTTAGTCCTGCGCCTAATATTTCAACGGTCGTCTCGAATTGCATCGAAGTATGAGAGTGGGAGAATAGAAAGTGCACCTGTGTTTGCGCACACACTCGTGCACAGTAATCCTGTCCTGGGCAGATGGCTAGTCTCCGTTTAGACTGGCCAACGAGAAGAACGTTATTTATTATTGTATTCCGAATAAGTACAGTCGGAAATTAAAGTAAATAATAAAACAAAAGCCTACCCACGATTCCATTAGTCGTGAGAGTTCGCAGACAAAACAGTTCACAAGGTAGAATAAGTTTTGTTTAAGATTGCAATGTAGAGCACAAAGCGAGGCGTCAGATCAGAGATTGCCGAAGCTACATTAAAACATCTCTTTGCTTAATATTAAATATCAACTCCAATTCTGAGATGAATTGTTACTATTTCTGTCACAAGGTGTTTACTTTCTCTGCCAATGTTTAAAAATAATCCCATCGGATATTAAGCAGTGATGAAGTCCTAGATGTGAAATAATTATGTTAGTTTAAAAAATTGTTATATTCCTTTAATAATCTTGCGTTGACTTGCACTTATATTCGTGGCAATAATTTTTAGACCATGCAATATATTTTTGCGTACGGAAACGAACCCACGACTCTTAGCGCCTGAGTCAAAAAATTTGCCACTGCACTAACCAGATGTCAGTTCTTATTCATAAAATTCCTGAATTATTGTAACATTTCATTATTATAAAGCTCATTATTGACGTAGTATTCCATTCTGAACTAAAACCTACAATTGTTTTAATTGTAGGTTTTAGTTCAGAATGGAAGTTTATACAACTTCTATTCTACCGTAAACTTTACGCTAATCGTTGAAAATTGAATGAAAATTTTCACGTGTACACAAAAATGTATTATTAATATTATTCTTTAACATAATGAAAGGGAACGTTGTATGAAGCAAGATTTTCTAAGAAAGACGGGGAAAGCGGGCATGACTTTTTGCAAAATTAAATTTATTAATTATTACAATGTAGAATTACAATTACTACTACAGGATAAATTCGCAAAATCTGAAGCAGTGGCTATCTTTTTACTTACTGCAATTTAAGGTTTAACAATCCTATAGATATTTTTAAAAGAAACGTAAATTTCCGTTTAAGTTTTCAATAGAATAAAGGTGACAAACAAGCACACAGTCCACCTGATGGTAAGTAGATGCTACTGCCCCCATAGACATTATACATCTATCCTCGATTAAGAATTAACATACAGATGTGTTGTCACCCATAAGGAATAATATGGAACGCCTTGTTCGCAGTAAAATGGATCTCCGGTTCTCTATACTCACAATACGAAAAACGGCAGCAATAAATAGCTATTTTACGCTGGATTTCTGTGAGAGCGTGGTGCTCCCCGGTCGAGCCGACCTATTTGTGCTACATCTACACCTTCAGCATGGCTCCACCACGTATAAAATATATCATAGTGCAAATCGATTTTTAATTTGGATCCTGTTCTCGAATTTTCTATTACCTAAATTATTATTCCATTACATATGCATGGCTATGACAAAATGAAATGATAACTATGTTATTTCAACCACATTAACTCTGCAGGTAGATCCCATTGTACGCCAACGAAAAATAACGGATAAGAAAATCTTTTAAGTCACCATGCGACAGAAAACACCAGACAATGATATAAAAAAGGGAAATAAATATCGCGTGAGATCGTAAATCATCGCTGAACATATCCTACTCGACGACAAACACAGTTCAGATATATTTCATTGTTGGATTTGCTTTTCCGTAGCTGTAGGAAAAATGTTATTAAACGATTTTTAGTCATCGTATACAAACGTGCCATGTCACAAGGAAGCTTTTTAACGCTTAATTAATTTCACTTCACAAATGCGGTTCGTATGTCATTGCATTACTAATAACAAAAACAGATTATTGATTCCATACTTTTTCCAAAGTTAATACTACCTTTCTACCACTTTTAATAATTTAATTATCAATTACTTTCATAGGTGCAAGCGGAAATCGAAACCGGGCTGCTCATATTTGTGAAATTAACGGCAAGCGCTTAGCCCCTGAGCTACCACGGCTAGTGATGATTAACCACGTGCTCGGCGGCGAAGGAAGACATCGTGAGTAAACCAGCCTGTTTGAGAATTAAAAAAAATTAAATATTTCGAAGACATTGTAAAGTCCGCCGACACGATTTGCGGCGGCGCGGCTGACACTTCCTTGTCCTAAAATTCTTCTCAGATATCTGAGGCGTGTGCTCAACTGTAGGACGCATATAGGCCTTTTCAATTTTTTTTCAATTACTTTACGTTATAAATTGTGTCACGCTGCAACCTTTTTATAGCTGCTGCCCGTATGAGTTGACCCGACCGTGGATAGACAATGCATGCATGCTGTTATTTGTGTGGCGATTGACGAGAACCTAAGATCGCTTTACTGGTAACGAAGCCGTTACCGTTGCAACCTATGAAAGTCTACTGTTGAACAGAGGCCTAGCATAGATTGCTTCATAGGGGGATATTTGGCACAGTTGCCACGCTTGGCAACCGGGTTGGCAACGGCAGTTTTTTAATTTTCGTCATTATTAGGAAGATGTTGCTGCCCATCTCATGATTTGTTTCCCTCTATCGCCTCTTATGACGCCAACGGCATGATATGGGGTAGTGAATATTCTTTCACCGCCACTATACGGTAACGAGACAATCTACCTTAATACTCATGGGATTCTCCCAGCGACATTTTGATTATTAATGGAGAATAAATGTAAAGGGCAGTTGTGTCAACTTACAAGTGCTTGTTTGTGACCTTAAATTGTGTTTGTGTGTTTTGTTATTTAAGAGTTAAAGGTAATTTTATTACAGATTATTTAAATGAGCAACATTTACAATTTTTCACACAGATACACAGAAAGGAAGATAGTTACTGCATTATGGCTGAAATAACTTTATAAAAGTTAGTTTGGAAAACTCTAGAGAATTTCCACCGACTTTCAATAACGTACTATTCAAATTGGGTATAATATTATGTGATGTAGGTCAAGGAAACAATAACGCGTCTGAGATTATTACTTCAGACAAAGAGCCGACTCCAAGGCAATAAAGCGCTCTAATGAAAGTGGATAAAAGCTAACGGGCAATGTGTTGTCTTACAATATCTAGTGTTAGTTGTGAAAACATTCACATTTACTTAATTTTATATCGTTTGTATGAGTATTCTTTGTTCGTGTATATTGTACAAGTTTTAATTAAACGCTTCATTCGAAATTTCCATTCGATAACAGAGACGGCACACAAATAAGGTAAATTAATTTACATGAACCACTAGCGTTACACTTGCGTGGAATATGTCCAGGTAAAAGAGTGGTGAAATACTGAAGTGCTCTTCACCTAGCTTTGTGATAAAAATATCATCATATTCTGTTCTATTCATCATCATCATCATCATCATCATTACAGCCCTTCACAAGTCCACTGCTCAACATAGGCCTCCCCCAAGGAATGCCACAAAGCACGGTCCTGCATTCATCGACTTCCTGCATGTCTTACCAGGTGGTTACTTCATCTAGTCTTGTATATATATATACACTAGCCGTCCGCCCCGGCTTCGCACGGGTGATTTCTATATCTTGACAACAGCGCCACATATCGGGTCCAATTGTGAATCTAAACCCTTCTCGAATCAACTGAATCGCACTCACACAAAATCTCATCAAAATCATCAAAATCAAAACTGTTTAGGAGTTCAGTCACATACACACGGACAGTAGAGTTATATAATATAAATATAAAGATATTTGGAATATATTATAGGATAAATTAAAATATCCCGCGACCAATGCTGATTAATTATTTATGCAAAAATATCCTATATTTGAGCCGCCCCGGCTTCGCACGGGTGATTTCTGGATATCGACAACCGTGCCACCTACCGGCTCTAATCGTGAATCCAAACCATTTAGGGACCCATTCAAACTCATACAAAAAGAACATTCTGGCCAAGTTTTATACCTATAATAGCTATAGTTTGAAATGTGATTTTTAGAGGTGACAACGCATCTGCATTTTAGTTCTTAATTAAATATACAAATAGATATAGATATCTATGGGCCACAGCATTTCCATCGGATGGACTGTGTGCTCGCTTGTCACCCTTATTCTATATTTAAAAAAATCATAGATATTTATCTAGAGTCGCCGTAGCGCAGTAGACGTTATCCCACTGGTTCGTTGCTGGATGGCACTCAATATAGCCTACCTCCATACGTTGTATGCACAGTCTCAATGCTACTATAAAAACCCACTTGTGCGAAGCAAATAGCACCAATTGTTAACGTAACCAAATTTCAATTAAACCCGTGCAACGATTTATGTGTGAGGTGTGTTGAGCGGCATGCAAAATCTTCACAAATATCAAATATAGAAATTTAAGAATTAGCTACATAAATATTATACATAATTCTAAAATAATAAAATAAAAAATAATAATAAAAAAAATTAAATTCTAAATTCAACGTTTCGTATTTGGACGACGGAACCCTAGGAGGTGATTTGGATACTGTGTTTTCGGACCTTTTTTTAATCAAAAATAAATTTGAAGCCATTGGTTTGGAGCTTAATTTTAGCAAATTCGAACATTTTATAAATAACTGCAACTTAAATTTAAATGACGTAAAACAAAAATTTAATATTTTGGCTCCAAATATTAAAATAGTTAACAGTAATTCCCTTTAACTTTTAGGTTCTCCAATTTTTAATGAATTTATTTCTGAATATATTAATAATTCAATTACTAAATTTCAAAATTCCGCTGACCGTCTCCTTGAAATTAGTTCACATTATGCACTTTACATCTTAAAATTCTATCTTTTCGTCCCAAAATTTACGTATGTGCTCCGTTGCTGCTCCTTTTGGAATCACCCAGACCTCTTGACACAAGTAGACAACTTAATCAAAATTAATTTAGAATCGATTCTTAATATACACCTGGACGAGCAATCTTGGACCCAAGCATCCCTACCCATCCGTTATGGTGGTTTAGGGATTCGCAAAATTTCCAGTGTCTCTTTACCAGCCTTCCTATCTTCTATCCATAGTTCAGAAAATCTCATAAGTAAAATTTTGATGGCATCCCCTTCAAACTTTGAGATTGCTGGCCTGGAAGAAGTTAGAAACGCTTTCTTAATTGCATGCCCTGGTCAAAATTTTCCAGTTTCTACAAATTCACAGAGGAGCTGGGATGACATAAACTGCAAATTGACTTATGACAATCTTTTGAGCTTTAGTACAGGTTCGGCGCGTACTAGGCTTTTGGCCGTGGGTACGCATGAGGCCGGCTACTGGCTTCACGCGTACCCTTCGTCAAATACAGGAACATTTCTTGAGCCTGACACGCTCCGAATAGCAACCTGTCTACGCCTTGGGGTTCCGGTCTGCGCTCCTCATAAATGTCCGTGTGGCAGTGACGTCGACAAGCTAGGACATCACGGACTATCATGCCAAAAAAGTGCAGGCCGCTTCTCGAGACATGCAGCACTTAACGATATCATACGCCGGTCCCTTGCCACCGTCAACGTGCCAAGTCTACTTGAGCCGTCTGGTATCGCAAGAGACGATGGCAAGAGACCGGACGGTATGAGTTTGATTCCATGGAAGATGGGCCGGGTGCTGGTATGGGATGCAACCTGTTCAGACACGCTGGCCCCTTCCCATCTACATGGAACCAACAACAGAGCTGGTGCGGCTTGTGAAGCGGCTGAAAAAGCTAAAGCATGCAAATACAGGGGTCTAGGCTCCGAATATGTTTTGTCCCATTCGGTGTCGAGACCCTTGGTCCGTGGGGTCCTAGCGCTATAAGGCTTTTTAAGGAAATAGCAAAAAGGTTAGTCGACGTCACAGGAGACCGAAGAGCTGGCAGCTACTTCGGACAAAGAATTAGTCTAGCTATTCAAAGGGGAACACTGCCAGTATCTTCGGAACCTTGCCTAAAGGGCCTCCTTTTTAATAATATATTTTAGTTTTTATAATATATTTTTTTTAGGTTTTTAGTTTTAGGTTCATTGTTCTAGTATATATTTTGTTTTTAATATTGCATATAATAAAATATTGTATATTATGTTATGTAAATAGAAAAGCATATTGTCATTCTAAAATATGATTAAGTTAATTTTAAAATAATTTACTTTCATGTGATGACGACATAAGTGAATCCGTCTTTTTATTCGTTATAATTAACCATATGAAATAACAATAAAATCTAATGGCATCTGACAGATGAATTAAGATTCATCTGAAAAATTATGAAACCTAAGATAATCAGGCCATATACTCCACTCGCAAAGCGTGCCGATAAAGGCAAATTTAATCCTCTCGTTTTAAAGGTAAATGCCTGATATTTATACAATGTAAAATGAAACCATTATCATCGAAATCCATTGAATAAAATTGTAAATATTAGCATAATAAAATAATTTTTATATTCGAGTTATCAAGGATAAGTCACTTAAATTACCTAATATACTTTAATATTTAACTTGAATGAGCATTTGTAGTAGTATGTACTAAACAAACCCTTAATACAGATGCAGAATACTGTTGCAACTTACACTTTATATAGGTATCTGTTTTTTATCAGCACATAACAGTCCACTGCTGGACGATGGGTTCTCCCATTTTCATTAGAAAATATTTTCCTCAATCGTCACGTTTATCAGGCAGATTGACGATCGTAGATAAATATATAACAATAGACATTTAAAACTGGAACAGGTGCTGGCAGCATCTTATTGATATTATATATAAGTAATAAAAACTGCGGTTGTCAAACCGCCTGCTAAGCGTGGTATCTATGGCAAATTTCGCCCCTATGAGGCAATTAAAGGGGTAGTCAATGGATTTAGATAGGCGTTAGTGACGTTTGACGCTGCTTCCCAGTCGGCGGCCTGCTTAATTTACTTCTGTCATCATCGTGATGGTATACCGCCGTTTATCGAAGTCCCCAAGATCTTTCTGGTCTTTCTTATTATTTTCCTCTTACGTCACCAGTGACTGTCCATTGGGACGAAATGTAACTATCGTTTTTCTTACGCAGCCATCTCACTTTATGTAGGTAGAAACTTGGTAATATTTGAGAGAAAAGATTCAAAGTAGTTATCAAAAAAAAGTTGACACTCATTTATTTATGTACAGTGACAGTCACTGTGTACACCGCGAAGTTTTTTCAAATGTTAACTTTGATTCAAGATTCGTTCCACATATCGCTATGCATCGTATCAAAACTGCCAACGGAATGTCATACATTCAAAGAAGTGTCGCCTCAAAGAGAAATATTAAAGTCGAAATCCACATCTAAGTCATGTCACGTTCGTAGCGTCTAGTTTGTACAGAGCAGTTAAATAGTTACCCACTATTCAATAAAAAAAAGATACTAAAAACTAACTATGCTTTTTTGCTGTACCTATTAATACGTTTCGTTACTTGCTACGTGAAGTGACTACATCAATTCACAAACTAAAAAAAAATGTTTACATCAATAAAATACATGAACCTGCATTACGTTCGCCTTTTTACAATATTTTTGGTGTAGTAATGAATAAAAACACTAAAAACTACTACTACTACTCGTGGTAATAGTGCCAAGAACAGTGGCTGCGTTCGTCACTGATTGGTGGGAGTCTCTAGTCTTTTCCTCCAGCCATTGGACGAGAAAAAGACCAGTCCAACAGCTCCGTGGCGTGGCTTAGCAATGAGTTGCTGCGCTAAGGGCCGCGGGTTCGAATCCCGCACGGAACAAGTATTTGTATGGCCTACAAATAATTGTTCCGGGTCTGGATGGTCCTTGTGAAATTTATGTATGTAAACTACCCCCACGATACAGGAGAAAATCCTAGTGTGGAGGTAACGTTTTTTTAAGAACAAAAGTAAAAAGAACAAAGTCCTATTTTACACAGTGACAAAGAGTGGCACCGCACTTGAACTTTTTTGTCTTTAAATTTATTAATGAATACAAAAATCACAAATAATTAAGTAAGGGCGACAAACGGGAACACAGTACACCTGATGATAAACGAATGTTGTGGCTCATAGTTCATCTATCATGGATTAAGAAACAAAATGCAGATGCGTTTTCCCTCCGGAGCACCACATAAGACAAAATGTCTCGTTACCAGTAAAACGGTTTGCGGTTTTCTACACTTACCATACGAAACACAGCAGTAATTTGCTACTATTTGACGCTGGTTCTTACCCAGTCGAGCCAACAAGTTTGTGTTTCAGCCATAACACAGGTGAAGCGTGGCTCTACGACGTTAAAATTGCACTCGTGTCTTGAATAAATGTACTAAATGTCGTACATATGTAAGTAATATGTAAGTATACATTGTTTAAACATATAAGAATAGTAAGAAACAAAGCGAGAAGCCAAATGAAAATATACTGCGGGTTATATTGCAAGTGGGACAAAGGGAACTGTTTTAGCTGAGACACACCTGGCTCTTGAAGAGCTCATAAATAAAGGGAAACGGTGAAACTTGCGGAAACATCGCAGCGAGGATCTCTTGAAAACACGCCTTTTCAAAGCCAGTCTCGCATAGAAATAAACGTGGCAGCGATTTGTTAGAATTACGTTTGAAACCCTATTACTAATGCAAGCTTTACAAATTGTTCTTCAAAGGTGAATTAAATTTTTAAAGATTTTCATAGAATTTACTTCATTTACTGCAGATTCATTAGCCTCGTGGGAATGGTTGTGTATCTGAATGCGAGACTTTATGTAGTGTGTTGTGAATATCCGACAACGACCAAAGCGTGCCTACTTAATGACTACGATTTAAAATGCAAACTCAAAGAGCAAACGAAGGGCAGATGATGTCATTAGTATTTCTATTTTAAGAATGTAAAATTAAATATATTAAAAAAACGTTATACAGCTGACTACGTTTCATTCTTGATTTCAATTCCACATTTTTAAATATCCAGAGTCCTGATAGGGCAAGGGCTAAGCGCTCACTGTAAATTTCAAAGTTCGCGAGCAACCCGGGTTCGATCCTCGTCGGTACCAATGCAATAAAGGTAAAAGTAAAATCACATAAAGAATTATTTTTGTCTAATATTATATTCTATAATTATTTGAAATTTCAAGTGTTGCTTTACAACGTGCTCGTCGGAGAAGGAAAAAATCCTGAGGAAACCCGCATGCCTGAGAAAACAAAAAAGTTTATACAAGTGAAGTCCGCAAACACGCATTAGGACTGCGCGGTGGATATTCCCTTGCCATTAAACCTTTCAGAAATAAGAGGAGAGCTGTGTCCAAGAGTGGGGAGTATGTAGGCTGTTACTTTATTTTACTTATATACTACTATATACATTTTATATCAAAATATTAATATGTCTGTAACTAAACAATCAAATCTAAAAAAGGACTATTTAGTTACTTTCGTGTCATTTATCCAGTATTAGTTATTTTTTAATTGATATAATTATATAAAGTGGATGTTATATACAAATCTATATAAAAAACACACACTCCCAACACTGCTAGACACAGGCTTCCTCTAATTTCTAAGACGGTTATGGTGCAAATGTCTATGTATATTGTACTTGAATGAAATAACTCAACTCCGTAACGGAAAAAATTATAAATTAAAGCAATTATTTAACCAAAATATTATACCAAACATTACATCTCTTACAAAGCATGTGGGAGCAAGATTTATTACACTGCATAAAGATTATTTAGATATAAGTATGTAACCTCCGACTGCGGGGATGCGTGGTCGTGATAGCCGGGAGTATTTATTACACGAGCGCGAAGCGACAACAGCGCTATAAGTTCATTCCTTAGCGTCGCTTTAACACAAGAGCCAGACAATCGTATGCTACCTAATTTAACGCCAGTGTCAGTTGCAAAATTCAAGGAAGCGAAAACTTATCAATAGATGACTTTTTTAGAGAAACATTTCTAAAGATTCAAATTCGATTTTATTATGAACAATGACACAAAGCGAAACTGTGTAGTAGCGTTGTAAGAATGTCCAATACCCCATATCGCCCCGTGAGTGTCGTAAGAGGCGACAGAGGGAAACAAACCAGGAGATTGGCAGCAGCATCTTCCTAATAAAAAAGTGTGGTTACCATGGCAAATCCTCTCCATGAGGCAATATATGGGAAGCCCTATGTTCAGCACTGGACTTTACAAATGATCAAAGTGGGCTATAACGGGCACAAAGCGAGTCTATGTCTCTGAGGAAATGCCATAAAATTTATGAAAATTTGTATCATTGCTAGAAGTTATTGTGAAATGACTAATTACTTTGTGCACCATGCTAACGCGTTGTCCATTTCATGAAAAAAGAATGTGATTTATTGGAATAATTATTTGGAAAATAAAGTCACACACTAACTTATACGTGGTAGAGCCATGCTGCAGCTTTATTATATTTAGTTGAAGCACCAATGTGTTGGCTCGATCGGGGAAGGCCTACGTTCTCGCAGAATACTAGCGTAAAATAGCAGCTTAATTGAGCTGGCTGTGTTTCGTATGGTGAGTGTAGAGAACCGAAGACCCCTTTACTGAAAACGAGACATTCCATCTTAGTACCTACTCAGGGGTGACAGCGCAACTACGTTTTGATTCTTAATTGAAGATAAAATAAGTGTAGATGTACACGAGTCACATCATCCGCTTGCCATCGGGTGGGCTGTGTGCTCGTTTGACACCTTTTTCTACAAAATAACTTTACATATACAATAACTAGTCTGGGCATAAATAATATAACAATTTAAAAAGTTATTTTTCTTATGAACTCAAATTCGGAATGCGTATCTAATAAGCCTCAAGAGTGTTGGCGGGAACTTCACTGCCAGCGGGTTGCTGCTACTATATCATCATTTAAATATTGGTTTGAAGTGGATTTCGATGAGTAAATGTGGTGCGGTTTTTGTATTAAATCGTCGTATGTGAATTATTAATGGAAACGATTAAGTGCTCCGATGGTGATATACAACTCGACTGGCTCGAGACTAATTCTTGTCACTGATTATCTGCTATTTTAAGCTGTCGTCGTAATTTCTCAAATCTCTACTATAAGACGCATACACGTGTTGTAGAGAAGTATTTGAACGAAGTATTGTAAGGGATTATTACTGACTAGTTGTCACTGGCAAAAGTACAAACATACGAGTTCAATACCAAAAAGCTTCAATCAATATTCCGCGATTTCACATGTTACTTTTCACCATGACTGTAAAGAGTGAGGCGTTACAGATAACAGGATTACAGAGATTGTTTTGAACAAAGTCTAAATAAACTTAATTTTCAAAAAACTTCTTTTTGGTTTCACCACCTTTTTTTATTATCCTTATACCGTTATTTTCAAAATTTGAAGTCTCTAGCTCATCGGAAAGTTAGTTTAAAATCAATAACTAAATTCGACCCGAATAGGCATTCACAAAAGCGAGTTTATAAGAACGTGGTAAAATAGCAACCAGTGTGCAGCATGGCGGGCCTTCGGCGTGTATGATAAACACATGTTTTTTGGAACGAAGTTCCTTATCGGACGGTACGAATTTGGCGGATGAGTCTAGGGGAGTAAAAGTGTAAGATTTTTCTGTCACGACCCCTTCTAACGTAGTGTAGACGGCCTTGGCGGCTATAAGGAAGCGAAATGGAATAATATCCATCACCCTCGCACTTTTTCTTATCTTGTCATGAAAGAAATATTATTTTATTTTAAATGACGCTTCATTTTAATAGATGCTAGAAATTCATTTATTTGTATTTGTTAATCAAAAATATAATACGTTTATCAATAATAATATACTACGAAAGGAACTTCGTTCCAATCGAGTGTTCCACGTCACTCACGCATGTTTTTTTTAAAGTTCCTAAGCAGCGGCTCCAAGCCTGAGTTAAGTGCTATAATGTATCATTCTCGCCAAACATCGTGCTCCGCTGTACCTACCCTCGCACTTAGTCTCTACACTTAGCCTAAGCCCAAGCCTAAAGTCTCAGTAGAGTTCGCTTGCAGAAGCGTTCGGGGTGGCGACGTGTTTCCCATACAACTGGAGCGGACACTGTAATACAACACACGCTACGCTGCACGCTCCGCCAAACGTTCGCTACTGAAGCTTTACTTTAATGTCTTAGTGAAAGCGTTCGACGGAATGGTGTATCATACAATTCGAGCGGGCGCTAAACAGGACACTATTATAACGCACGCACCGCCTTACCAAACGATCTCCACTGAGGTGCTTACCCTAAGAGCTTAATATAATATCTAGAGATCTTCCATTTCTGTAAATATAGTTTTATTAATATAATATTACTTAAGTGTGTCAAACTCGCTTAATATTGTACCTACGAGAATAATATGTGACACGTTTTGCTACTTACGATTATTTGATGGTAGGTAATATCCATTTAATATTTTTCTGTGCATATGAGATTATGAAATCTAAGTATATTGATGAATATTGTTGCATGGTTTAGGAAAACATTTTTTAGATAATATGTTATAATTAATTTATCAAAGTAACTTAACCCCTACACAACTTAATAAAATAAAAAATAGGCACTTATTTCACATATACCAATAATATGAACTTAGTGATATATTTCCAAACGTGTAGTGGCCACTACCCCACACCCTAAATCTCGTAAGAGGCGACGGAGGAAAACTGAAACAGGAATTTGGTAGCAGTATCTTTCCTACCTAACAACTCAAATTATTTAAAAAAAAACTACGGTTGTCAAGTCGCCTGGCAAGCGTGGCAAGTATAGCAAAATCGGTGGTGATTCCGACATGAGGCAATATATGGAGGAGCCCTTTGTTCACATAGCTATCCTCAATATATAGCCTAATATCGCAGTGAACTATTATAGGCTCTAATGGGTGGATGGATAATATATGAAATCTAATTATATAACAGAGACCTGATATTATACAACAGATATTTAATTTATTAAAAGTCAACGGATGCTAGAACATTTAAAACTGTCAAATTTAAAAATAAAAACAATCAGTGAAATAATTTTATTACTTGCAAAATATTCATGAATAACATTCAATAACATAATACCGACGTGTTTTTTCTTTCGAGTAAGAAACACATTATCCATCGCCAGCTCCCGTGCGAGTGTCTTTAGAACGTCGTTTAAATGCCGCGTTGGAACTTAATCTCTTCTGCCCGATCGCCTCTTTCAAAGTTAATGGTGCGAGAGTGTTCCCGGTGCGAACTGATATTGCTGAAACCACTTACGTTCTTTCTCCACTGTCCCTATGCGGATTTTAAGTCTTCACATTAATTTTTGTTTGTTGTTTTACTAAGTAATTTAAAGTTGGAATATAGCAAGATGATAGCACAGTACTTTTTAATTTAAAGTTTATGAGAGTTTTTTTATAAATTGAAAGTGGACAAAAAGCCATCTGTCAACCTGATAATAAGTGGTTACATTGCATATAATACCTGCATATAACAGCCGATGTAAACTTATGACTTTGTGTTACTAAAATAATGGTTTTAAATGACGTCACATTTGACAAATTCCCCGAGTACATAAATTGCTTTATTATAGACGTAATGGTAACAAACATACACACAAGCCAGCTGATGATAATGTATACTATAGCCCATAGACATCAATACCTATACTCGATCAAGAATCAAGATAAAGATGCGTTGTCAAAGCTGACAATTACTAATGAAGGTTTTTAACCAGTGAAAAGGGTCTCTACATCTCTGCTAGCATTAGGTTCCTATTTTTCGCTGGTACTTCGTACGGGCATCTTCATTCCTGGTCGTATATACTCGTATATATAAAAGAAAGGTTGCTTTGGAAGAACTCTTGAATATTTCATCAAGCAAAGTAATTATTAAAATAATTTATTAATTTATCGTTCTAAGAGTTCTTAAAAAAATAGCAACACATTTTTTACCTCTAGAATTAAGAAAAATATATTAAAACTCTATGACTATTTACGCAATAAGCATAAAGATCATAACTTGCCTTGTAATGCAATGTAACATACAAATTTTGAGTTCGAATGAGATAAATATGGATATATATTGCTTACATGTAGAGCTATATCTATAGAGGAAAATATTAAAATTACCGAATCTGATGCGAAACAATAAGTTTTCGAAGGCGGTACATCATGTTTTGCACAATATACGAAGCCATAATTATCTTTGTAAAAATAAAAAATACCCCAAAAAATTATTTTTCAAATTCTGTAGTGACGTTTCACGACACTGAGAACCTTCAAAAGATTAATAATTTTTAATATTATCACAGTAATGATTTTATATTGAAACATCTTTATCGACGTAGTGAAAAAATTTGTACGGTATTAAAAAAATTGTGCGTGTAATTGTGTACACACGTACGAAGTGAAACTTCTCTACGACATATCATTCTTCTTTTATTTTATATTTTACATAAGTAGGTTAATAGTAGCATACTTAAGCAGCACCGGCGGTGAAATCAATATAAAAAAAAAACAAAATACATAGGAAAAGATTGATGTCTTGTAACTTTAAACATAAAATATATTTGTTCCTTATTTTAAGGACTTAACCAACAAACTGTTTCTTAACTTTAAAAAAAACTGTTGTTGACTTTGTAACATGGTTTCTAGAAAACCAATCTTGTTACCCAGCAAAGAAAAGAAAGAAAAAAATAAGATAGATGGTACTGCTAAGGACGTTATAGTCTTACAACAAGAAGCACCGCAAGATATCAACCGCAAGCCATGGCTAGCGAAAAATTTAATAAATTACAAGCGTTAATAAAATAATATAGTATAGTGTTATTGATTAAAAAAAAAGTTACTTTTAGGTAAGATTAATAACCATTGCATGTAATCGTCGGACTAGTATATCCATAACCCTCTCAGACATGAGAGGAGGCCTGTTTCTAGTTATCGGAAGTATATAGGTCGTAACTTTTCTTCGCTTTTTTTTTTATAGAAACGCGGCAAACGAGATTGCGGCTCACTTGATGATAAGTGATTACCGCCGCCCATGAACAACTGCAACACCAGGTGAATTGAAAATGCGTTGGCTGCCTTTTAAAAAAGAGTAGGCTCTTTTATTGAAGGTCTATTCTTAAAATAATAATACACATAATCTATACATATAAATAAAATAGAGGTGTATGTCTGTAATATTGAAATAACTGGATTCTATTAAGCTTAGGTGGTTATTTGCATACTTTTAAGACATAAATAAACATTTTTAAAAGTTCCGGTCCACACCAATCTTCGGAAAGGCTGAACCAATTGCGATGAAACGTTACGAACAGATAGAGAGCAATGCCAGGAGAGGTTTAGGATATACTTTATTCGAAAAATTTTTTTTTTTCATATATCAAAAATTCGATAAAATAAATGGTCTTTGATTATATTAAATTTAAATAACGCCACATTAAGAGATCCTATCCAGTTAAAGCCGGGGCGGATCGCTAGTATCGAATAAAATAAATATTGAAGCATAAATTTAAGCATAAATATTTTAGCATTTAATATTTAACTGTCCCAAAACAAGTGAAGATAATAATGATTAAAAATTAAAAATTTTGTGCAACCAACTTCAATACAAATTATTAAGAATAACTCAAAAACTATTGGTCAGACCTTGATGAAATTTATATGGGACCACATGAAAAGCATCAGCTTTCAAATAAAAAAAGAATCGGTTCACCCAGAAAAAAGTTTTGAGATAACAAAGAAAAGAACATACAGTCGAATTGAGTACCTCCTCCTTTTTGAAGTCGGTAGATAAAAAGAAATCAAAGTAAAAGTTAATAACATATTATTCTTAGGGACTAGAGAGTCGTGGTACACGTGAGCACACTGCTGCAAAAGAGCTTAAATGTATGTTAGGAAACTCTTGAAAAACAAAGTTGTTTGTTGTGTCATTTAAGAGAAAAATCTAGGCCTATGGCAATAACGCATCGTCGTCATAGTTACAAATTAGCTATAATAACAATCTACTTCACAAAGGTCTCTACCAATATGATTTGATAATGGTAATTCCCTTCAAATTAATCATTACTTAGAATACCATACATTTTGTATTTATTTTTTATTCCCCTCATTGCTCTGAGTAGCATATTTATAACGATTGGATTTTTCTGTCATTCCCCGTTGTTCACTTACGCGATATTGAAAGAGGTGGCATAATAGATTCTCATACGCCGCCAATACGCGATAAATAAAAGGGAGAGCTCTGTCTTATATTGCGATCAGTTACCCGTTGGGCCACTTAGAGCCTGGGTGACTTTTAGCAGCAAACTATAATCTCTATATCTACATAGTATATAAAACAAAGTCGCTTCCCGCCGTCAGTACGCTTAGATCTTTTAAACTACGCAACGGATTTTGATGCGGTTTTCATCAATAGACAGAATGATTCAAGAAGGCTATAAACCTTACATATAAGTATAATACATGCATATTATATATTATATGATAATATGTTCGTGTGTATGTGACTAAACTCCTAAACGGCTGGACCTATTTTGATGAAATTTTGTGTGTGTGATTAAGTAAGATAGAAAATGGTTTGGATTCAATTGAACCTAGTAGGTGACGTTATTTTCAAGATCCAGAAATCAACCGTGCGAAGCCGGGGCGGATCGCTAGTAAGCTTATATAATACTGACAAAGTGTTTGGTCATTTGCCATTTATTTTGTAAAGGGTATAATTTAAAGTGAATAATAATGAAGATTTTAAGTCTCAATTAAACAATAAGATATGAATAGAATATAATATATTGTATTAAGCTAAAACCATTACACTAGATACACTGCACTGTATAGAGCTAGATAGATTAGCGTTCATGCGCCACTTATACTGACAAAGATTTCATCTCAGCGCAAACTTTGCAGCATTATGAGCAAACTTTTCAACAATCTCTTTCACGGTTCTTTATTTTACAAGAAAATGATGAAATTAACGCTGCAGTAGATTATATAAAAACTTTTCAATAAATTTTATCTACACATTAAAAATGAAACCTTATTTATAGTTATAAGTCCTCTTTAGTATTATATATAATTAGTAAGTTATCCTAGCAGTTACAATCATACGCAAAAGGACAAACCGAAATCCCATAGACTAAAGACGTAAAACAGCCTCATGAAGTATCGACACTGCTTACTTTGCGCGTTAATATAATAGGCAAAATATTTCATATATTCTTATAAATCATAGCACAAGCGTTTATCATTGCAGTGTCATTATTAAGTATGAGCGCTGCAAAACAGGAAACTATTAAATCTATAACGATTGGGTCAACTTCATGCGCACCCCTACTCGACTAAACTATAAAATGGATCGCGAACATACTCTAGAGATTCCATTTGGCTAAAACAAGAAAGTCTTTTCTGAGTAAATCGGTAAAATTTTACAATAAAATCTCTAAAAATATAGTGCAACAAATCGTGAAGTGGCAATATAAGAATATCCACTACCCAATATCATCCCGTGGATGTCGTAAGTGGCGACAGAGGGAAACACACCAGGAGATGGCCAGCAGCATCTTCCTTATAACTACAAAAATAAAAACTGAGAAAGTCAAACCGCCTGCCAAGCGTGAAAATTAGGGCAAATGTGAGGCAATCTATTGGAGAAGGGTTTATTCAGCTGCGAACTTTTGATAGGCTGAAACGGAAAATTTTATCAAGAAAAGCCTGGTATAAAATAGATCAATATATTAAGGACAATAATGTGAGGAAATAACTCTTACTGTGCAATTGCAAGTTCCTGACACTGATATTATTTTCTCAAAACTCACATTTTAAAAATATATGTTTAAATTATAAGTTTTAATTAAAAACAATATTGTAACATGACATTCAAAACAAAACCCCAGGGTTATAAATACGCCTAAGCTGAATAAAAAGCTTTGTCTTTGATTTTGAACTTGAAACAGTTTTATCGATTTAACATTTGTATAATATATGCGATAGGCCTTGGAGGAGTAAATACTTTTTGTTTATATTTACACCCACTTCATCTTTATATTGTGAAATTCTATGCGATGAATTAATCTTCGACAATTGTTTAAGGCTATTTTAAGACGAAATGAATCAAAAAAAGTTAGACTTTTTTACAATTATCTTCTAAAAGACACATTTAGCAACCTAAACAAAACAAACTGTTCATATTGTTCAAATTTAACCGCAACCCAAACACATTAAACGAAGGAAATTAATCAATTGCCTGACATTTATATCCTTCTGTCCTTATGAAGAGGCCTCTAATCAAAAGGTCATGGGGACTTGAAAGGAGCATCGAGCCTATTACAGGTCTGATTGAACGGAAACGATTTACCCGGAGACTAATACCATTGGGGCCATACATTCGATAGGTTACTCGTAGGTATTTTTATTATGTAAAATACGGAACGGATCGGACGGTTTATTAAATACGATAAGATACTTTTTAATATTAAATAAAAAAGGAAAAAAAAACATATTACCAGGAAATGACGAGAGGAAGAAAGATGCATTTACAACAAGGAACTGTTAACAGGCTGATTAAGCGCACGGTTTTTATTGTAGTTTTAGAAACAATTACTGATTAAATTTAAAACATCAAGTTAACGGATATTCCTCAAAGTCGTTACAGTTTCTCATAAATCGCAACGAAGCGCACGTTGGCTTGGCTGTAAGAGTTGACTGCCTTGTTGTGTCGTAAAACTGGAAGCGATCGTACCAAGCGTTATGTCTCTATCTTCGTGAATACTTATTAAAGTCCTCGACAGAGATGGAAAAGCAATCAATTGACATACCGTTAAATTTATAAAGTTAAAGGTTAAAAATAGAAGGCGAACAAATCACTTTCAAGAAAGTACTATACAAATACTGTATCAAGCATGTTTTTCCCAATCATTCAATTTTGTAATTGCGGCTTTGAAATGAACACTAATTTATCTTATTTATGAATTGCAAGTACGTATATATCCCAATGTTTGCCGAAATAATATTTTTTTTATTTTACACGTGAGTATAAAATAGAGGCAAGCTAAATATTGAATTTTGAAACACGACGGAATGATCCTGCGACTACGCTTGGTATTTTAAATTAGTTATGAGCACAATACATTTATTGGATACGTTAATGAATAGCAAGCTCGACTTTTGCAATGGACAAACAAATTGATTGCAAGTTAAGAAGGTAATTTCCTAGTACTTTCACGAAATGTTTGTAAAATTCCATCGGCAAGCGTTTCGAATGCGAACGCTAGTTGACAATACACATTCGAAAAATGGTGTTGTAATACCCCATTCATGAGGTTGACAGGTCACGCACGTAATGCATGATGCATTTGCACAGTTTTAATTTCAGGTTGAAATAAATTCTCCCTGTATGTGTGACTTTTATACATTTTTTTTTTCTAATATTTCTCATAAGCTAGGTCTATAGTTTCTATAGATAGCCAGTTAAGATATACATTCGTGGACTTTCTTCATTACTATTTCCAACATAAAATCTCAAAATGAAATTTAGAAAAAATCTTTCCAATTTTCTTTCAAAACTTCTCGAGCAGCAATGTACAAAGAAATGCAATTAAATAATAAGTGAAATGCAAATAGAAAAACCGTAACTAGATAAAAAAAGAGAAAAGCTCTCTTGGTGAGAGCTTTTCTCGTTTTTCAGTATGCCCCAACTTTTTATTAACAAGAGGTGTTGTTCTACAAACAATGCTATCGATAAAAATAACTTTCTAGATTTGAGCAAAATTAAGAATAAAAGATACTGCCAAGGTGTTGTAATTTAGATTATAAAATAAAGAGCTATTTTAAAAGTGAGATAACGCTCAAATACAAAAGGTTTCCAACAAAATATTGTGACGTTACATAATTACTGGCTAAGCGCGTTCAGTCCCCGATCTTAATCACTAACTTTATAATTCTAGATCAAAGACTAAAAATGTATATAAATATCCTTTCCATTGTTTTAAATTAATTCATTTTACAGAGTGTCGATTTTTTTTCGTTAGTTATAATCAAGCTTGTGTCAATTGTGATATTTTACTACATGATATGTTTCAATAGCAAAAGAGGCTGGTTGCTACTTTATAATTTAATTTATAGATTTTTCGTAAATATAACAAAACATAACGTATCAGTATGATTTTGCTATGGGTGCCAAAAATATCTCTGTACATAAACCTCTTTGTTTATTTTGTAATCTATATACTTTGTGAACTCTCATCACACTGTGCGAAAATACTCTGTTAGCAGTATTTTTTGTTTCTAACTAACAAAGCTTCCTCAAAAACATTCATCGCCAACTATGACGTCATTGCAATGCACAACCTAAATGCACTGTATTACTTAAAATAGACTGTAGAACTATAGAGTGACTTTTGTATGTTAATAAATATATATATATATATATATATATATATATATATATATATATGATATTTCACGCGACAAAACTCACGTTACCATCCACATCATCATGTCCATTACCGAGCGATTTACTAGGAGTTTTCTTAACGAATACTTTGTGGAATCGTTCACCACCTGCGATTTTTCCACACCGGTACGACATAGGGACCTTCAAGAAACGATCTTATTCCTTTTTAAAAGACCGGCAATGCACCTGCAATTCCTCTGGCGTTGTAGTTGTTCGTGAGCGGCGGTCGACTTTACCATCAGGTGAGCGGCATGCTCGTTTGCCCGCTATATGTTTGCTCTTCTATAAATAAAAGTCTATGTTATAGAGATATTTACGTCAATTTTAGACATATTTTGATTATATATTATATTTAGAGTATTTTTAATTTATGTGTACATATTTGCGTTCTTTATCTTTACATTAATTCCTATGGAATAGAAATGTTAGGTCCCCATACTCTTCACATTGAATAATTTATAGTCCTACCACCTTTATGTTCTCGCACCGTTCTATCTTTATTTTATTTAACCTGGTATATTGTCGGTAAATTTAACCCACCCCTAGGCCCACTACCAGGCACAAGCCTCCTCCTTTTGAGAACGTGCTCTTACCACCGTAAAAAAAACATCGTGTGGAAACCTGTACGTCTGAGAAATAAAAAGACTATTTCGAAGACATGTTAATTTAATCCACCAACAAGCACTTTGAGCAGAGACGGATTATTAGCTCCACAGCCCTCTCAGAAATGTAAGGAGGCATGTGCTCAACCGAGGCTGTTACTTTTTACTTTATACGTCCTATAAAGTAAAAAGTAACATGTGTGTGTGTGTGTGACAGTGAGTGAGTGATTAGTGTGAGAAGTGTGTGTGCTAGAGTCAGAATATATGAAGAATACAATAGAAAGTTTATTTGAGAATATCAAAAAGACATTCAGTTTCCGTGTACGATTGATTTAAAAGCCATTCATATATTATATCTTATATCCAAACATATATTATATCTTTGATGTTCTAGTTATAAAAACTTTAAGTATTTCAATGTACTGAATACCTAGAAGCCATACAATTAGTTCGTTATTGACCGAGTAGCGGCGGTGTAAGAATATTCACTACTCCATACCGTCTCGCAGGTGTCGTCAAAGGCGGCATTAAACTTAAAAATCTTGAAGGTTTTGATGTTAAAAAGTTAACAAGGAACAATGTATTTAAGTAAGAAAATATTAAGAGTCAGCAGCAACGGCCGGTAAAAGAATACACAATTTAGACCTGGGCAATTTTATGGAATCTCAAAAAGCATAGCCCTACTGACCCTTTAAACTTTTTACCACAAAAACTACTTTTATTTAAAGGTGACAAAATAGCCTAAAATATTTATGTAAAGTCCCCACAGTGCGAATTAGGGCAGCAGCGGCAGCAAACTCTTTCCTCCTCGTTCAAAAAAACCACCTCGGTATGAGAGGGAGGTCTGTACCCAACAGAAAATGGCTTTCGTAATACCTAAAATTTTATAAATATTTCATACGACATGAGTTCAAAAACTAAAATTCAAAATTTAACACAACATGATATTAATTCTAATGCCAGTTTCAAGCAAATTTGCTGTAGACTAAGCATATATTATGCCTCGTCGAAATTAATGTTTCCACAATTGCATGCAAACGCATTGTCTTCCTGTCTTGAATTTACATCTGAATATACTCAATGTTGTAGATTGTTAATGACGCGTTTCTATGCTAGCAAATGTGCGTAATTCTCAAATCTACATTCTTCTCTTCAAATGAAATTCAAATAACATTAATTTACTTACATTTGTACGAGATAGAATCACGCTGCAGCTACATCATAGTTGTAGCACGAATGGGTCGGCTTGACCGGGATAGAACCACGCTCTCACAGAACATCGGCGAAAAACAGCGGCTTAGTACTGCTGTTTCGCATGGTGAGTGCAGAGAGCCGGAGATCTTTTTTACTGGAGGGGAAGTATTCTATCTTAGTCGTCAGGCGTGACAGCGCATCAGCGTTTTTTTCTTAATTGAAGATAAATGTAGATGTTTATGGGCCTTAACATCCACTTATTATCAGGTGGACTGTGTGTTCGTTTGCCTCCCATCTATTATATAAAATTAACGTTTGTTTGTTCGTATTTTATGCGCTGCCATACCGTTTACCAAATTGAAATAAAACATTTTCAACTTATTGCTTGCACTTACGCGAAGGTTATAGACATAGTACATTTAACTTACAGTGGGTGGCGCGCGTATCGTGCCTACAAATTTATTTGAAAGTTATATTCCATTCCTAATTAAACAATTTAACTATTCAAAATTTAAAACGATATTTCCACAATTATTTCTTTTGCGGCAACAACGCGCCGGTTATCGGCTAGTATACTGTAAAAAATATCTAATATAACTCTGATAATGTAGAAATGTAAAAAATTATTTATAAAGCATAATATAGGGAGTGGTTGTTGTCAAGAGCCCAGGACAACTGCTCACGAGCTTGACACTCCTCTAAAATTCATCTCCAGACACCTCAGATATTTGCTAACCGCAATTTATGTGCCGGTATTTCACTTGCTTGCGAAAAAGGAAAATATTGCGAGGAAACCGTCATTTTCGTCTTTTTAGATTTCTCATACAGAAAGTATTTCAAATATATTGAAGTTCTTCAGTTTGCAATCACAATAAAGAGAGGCGGCTTGCGCCTAACAGCGGAAGGCATAAAAAGGCTGTTACAATAAAATTTTATTTTAAAATAAATTTCATATTAAGGAGTACGTGCTAGTAAAGATTCAATCATTTTTTATGTATCAGAAATTAAATTAGCTTGTATATTAATAGGTTTTCTTTGGAACGCTAAGCTTTATATTAATTGTATAGTTGTAGCATGAATGGGTCGGCTCGACCGGGGAAGGACCATGCTCTCACAGAATACGTAGGTCACTCAATAAGTTTTGAGATGCTCGAAATTTAAAAATGGAACGCACCCGTGTTATATGTTTCTAAAAAGCAAATTTATTTAAAAATATAACTCCATAAGCCATATTTTTTTTGGACACAAAGTGTTCCAGCTAGTAACGGTCATTTTTTTTGAAAAATGCTCAGTAATGTCAGTAACCAAGTTTCGGTTAATACAAAGGTACTCTGTGCTAGCTAGAAAGTATTTTTTTTTTAAACTTCTGAGCCTAAGTGGAAAGGAGAAACTAGCTTGCTACAAATCTATTTATCTATGGTAGAAACCTCTTGGTCATAGATTACTGTATATATCTCTTGGTAGAGAGTAATTGTGTTCTGTGCTAGACATAGATAAATAAATATGTAGCAAGCTAGAAACACTAGAAAATGCTAGAAACACTCACGAGGTCACGAGTCACGACCACCTACCAGGGTTGCCAACTTTAATTTTGACGTGACAACGTCTTATAAATTGGTTTGCCGGGTGACACTTCAAGAAACTGCGTTACGCTCCGCTCACGTTATGCGCTCACAATGAGAGCGAGTGAGAGGCACGCGTCCCTTCCACTCGGCATGGTTAGCCCGCCTAAGAGCGAGAGAGACAGACATAATAAAATTATTTTACCACTCAAAGTCGTTGTCACGTAAAACTTTCGCCCGTATACCGACTTTACAGGCAACCAATTTTTTTTTAGGAGATCGTACCATAAATTGGAAAAAATCGTATTTTGCTAAGAACTAAAAAAAATTAGTACGTATTTATATTTCAATAAAACAATGATAAAATCAATATTAAAGAAAAACAAAGTTCTATTCATTTTCCTGCAACGCTTCCCGCGCTTTTCATTTAAAACGATGGATCTTAACCGTGAACATTTGCGCGCTATGATATATTATGATTTTAAATTTGGTTTATCCGAACAATTAAGTTTACAACGGTTACAATCAGCATTAGGGGACTCAACTCCATCAGGCGCAACAATTTTTAGGTGGTTTGCTGAATTCAAAAGGGGTAAAATCAATACTACTTTAATATATTAAGACTACTGAAATGTTGGTGCGAGAAGACCCACGAATCACATATACGGACATCTAAAAGATTGTAGGCATTAGTTCGGGGAACATTCATACCATCATACATCAACATCTTTTGCTCTCCGAAAGCGAAAAACAGGCTCGTGTGGATTGTTTTTTTATATATATATAAATAAACTAAACTATAACGTAAAACTGGAAAGTCTTTGTCACCACCACTTACCCCCAGGTGGGATTATAATCAAACACTGGTCAAAATAGTCTACATAACAACACAATACCGAAAGTTCGGTTGTATAGTTTTAAGAGGTTTTCTTCCCAAATAAATACGCTCTATACTGTTGGGAACGGTAGATTTTGCAACTAAATAGGAGCTTAGAAGTTCGATTTGATTAGCATTCAACTTTGTTGAGAAGTACATACCCACTGCAAGCATTGTTAAGTAAGGCATAAGTTCCAATTATGAAAGAATTTCACCTGTACATGCATTCATTTTTCTCTTTTGTATAGGTGATGAATTCAATTTAAGCCGGGAATTTAAAGTCAAAAACTTTTAAGTTGAAAAAAAGTTTGTAAATCATACATACATAATACATACATAAATACTCACGCCTGTCACCCAGAGGGGTAGGCAAAGACTACGGACTTCCAATTGGCACGATCCTGACACACTTCTCTCGCCCCCTTTACATCCATATATCTACGCATACACGCTCGTCGGTTAAGGGTACTCCTAATCTGGCCCATTTTCAATATATCGCCAATTTGGTCGATAAACCTTCGTCTAGGGCGTCCTTCCCGACTCTTCCGTTCACTTCTGCAACATAAACTTTCCTCGTTCATTCTTTCTACATGACCAAACCAACGAAGCATTCCTTTCTTAATCCTGGTCAAAACGTCATCTGGCAAACCACACTTTTCTCTTATCACATTATTTCTCACCCTGTCATTCAGATTCAGCCCTAGCATAATCCTTAATGACCGCATTTCTACAGCATTTATTCTACTCTCATGCTTCTTCTGCCAGACCCAACTTTCACTACCATACGTTAAAGTGGGGACTAACACAGCATTATGAATTGCCAAACGTGCCTTTTTTGACACATTCTGACTCTTCACAACAGCGTGTAGAGCCCCATTCACTCTATTTCCTGCGTTCACTCGTCGTTCTATATCCTTATCATATCTACCATCCCTGCTAAATAAACATCCTAAATAGACAAACTCATCCACTTGCTCAATGAACTCCCCTTCTATTTTTATTTCACATAACGTTTTACTTTCTTCTCTTTCAAAAACCATCACTTTCGTCTTACTTGTATTCACTTTCATACCCCTTTCTTTTAATGACCAGTTAATTAAAGTAACCATCATTTGCATTTCGGCCGCCGACGATGCAAATATGACTTGATCATCGGCGTACAAAAGGCGTTTGACGGTTAACTCACCCATTCTCAACCCACATTCGTCAACTTTCAAAGTTTGCAAACAACTGTCCATAAATAGGTTAAACAGCCACGGGGAAGCTACACAGCCCTGTCTGACACCTTTTTGGATGCCAAACCAGTCCGAGTAGGCCCCGTTGATCCTGACACAAGCACTAGAGTCCCTATAAAGAGACCTCAAAGTCTGGTTTGATACAGACCAGCGCTCAACCCAAATGAGTTCAGTATTTGCCATAACACATTCCTGTCCACTCTGTCATAAGCCTTTTCCAAGTCCATGAACGCACAAAAAACTTTCTGGTTTTTGACCAAAAACTTCTCCGCAATCATGCGCATGAAAAATACTTGATCCGTACACCCCATCCCCTTTCTAAATCAAGCTTGCACATCCCAAATTTTTCCATCAGTTTCTTCCATAACTCTTTCAATTAAAACCTTAGCATACAGTTTACCCACAATGCTAAGCTTGCCACAGTAGTTTTACAGTCCTGCTGTGACCCTTTTCCCTTATATATTGGGACTATAACGGCTTTGCACCAGTCTTCTGGTACCCGCTTCAGTTCCCAACATAAATTAAACAAGGTGTACAGCAGGCCTGCCACCACTCCCTCTCCAGCCCTTAGCATTTCGAGTGATACTCTATCATATCCGGCTGCCTTACCTGCTTTCATGCTTTTCATTGCTTTCATTATTTCATCTACACTTATCTCCCTACCTCTCTCCACTTCTTTCGGAATTTCTATTTCACTTAATTCAGACGACTCTTCACTCATAAACACGCTTTCAAAGTATTGCTTCCATCTCTTTAAATTAGAAACTTCATCATTCAGCATACAGCCATTCTCGTCCCGTATAGCATTCATTCTAGGCTGTATTGAATTTCCCTTGGCAGTTCTTACGAGGTTCCAGAACATTTTAATATTTGCCTGGAAGTTATCAGATATCCTTCTATCATTCTTATCCGTTCTTTCTTGCTTTTTCCTTTCAACAACTTCTTTTACTTTCTTATTTATACGTCTAAAGTCTGCCTTTTTTCTTTCAATCTCATCAATCATACCGCTAGAATTACCAGCTTTGGTTGCTAGTAAATCTAGCCATGCTCTCTTCTTTGCTTCAACTTCCATCCGTACTTCATCATCCCACCACAACGTATTATTTTTCCTTTCATTCGTTCTCTTACTTACACCACATACTTCGGTGGCTGCATCCACCAAACCTTTCTTGACATTATACCACACAGTCTCCAAGCCTAAATCATTCATACACAATTCATCCATACCACTTATATTTTCTCTCAGTCTACATTTGAACTTCTCTTTCACACCTTCATCTTGTAAGCTCTCTATTCTTATACGCTATAACGCAGTGGTAGACACAGATGTCCGATGTCGCCAACGCTTGAATAGACCATTAATTCGGCATAAGACCAAGTAATGATCCGTCCCTACGTTGGACTCCCGGTAAACCCTTGTATCTACCACTGCGCTCCTCATTCTTTCATCCACAATTATGAAATCTATCATGCTTCTATCATCACCTCTTTCCCATGTATACATGTAAATCCTCTTATGGCGAAAGAAAGTGATCGTCACAAAAATATTATTTTCCACACATACGGTGAGGAGGTCTTCACCATTCTCATTTATACTTTCATCGCCAAACGTTCCTTATATCCTTTCATAACCAGACCTCTTCACCCCAACCCTTGCATTAAAATCTCCTAACATAATAATATTTTCATTTACCTTACATTTCATCAACACCATCCTTACCATGTCCCAAAACTGCTCTCGGATATAAGTGGGTTTAGACATATCTGGGGCGTACACCCCTAGCACAACAACTTCTTTAAGCCCACTTTCATTCGTATCCATAGCAGCCTTGGGCTTACACATTCATACTCTTTCACAGATTGACCCATTATTTCTGAAAGGATGACACCGACTCCCTGGCATGCCCGCTCGGTCTCTTCTATACCAGACCAGTAAGCGGTATACATGCCATGTGCAGTGGCATCCTTTCCCTTTCGTTTCGTCTCATTTACACATAACACATCTATTCCTCTATCATTCATCATTTCGCATACTTCATCCATCTTATCATTCATTGCTCCACATACATTCAGCGTAGCCAGACGGGCCTCCGCAATCCACTTTTCGCCCCTCCGGGTGACAGAACGTGACGGGTGGCGAACCTCGTCGCCGGTTTTCCTCCCGCAGATTCTTCGCACCCCTGCCCCATTAAAGGGGCGCCGGGAACTCGGGGCCATTTCTTTTAATTGCTGGCTCATGGTGCGAACTAAGGGTTGGTAGCTTTTACGCCGCTACCATACGGCGAGGAGCCGAGTCTATACTTTCAGCTTTGTCGCTCGTTTAGCACCACAGGTGGGCCTAGGGTTAGGTGGTCAAAGCCTACGGACGCGAGCGACTCATCCCCTTGTAAAATTAAATTGTAAATCAATTAATGTAGAATGTAATTATTAAAAATATCTACACCTTTTCCTTAAAATAAGTCTTTTTTCACTCTTGTAGGCTGTCATGGATGGATGCCTTTGTTTCTAAAATACTAAAATATTTATAATTATTTCCAAAACTCGTAAAAGATGACGTGATTTTTTATAATATTCACGCGAATTATACTATAAAAGTTATTGATTAAGAAGAACTAGTTTTATATAATGTGTAGTATAATTTTATGGACTATTTTAGGTTTGATCATCATCATCATCATGATAACAGCCCTTCACAAGTCTACTGTAGCAATTGTCGAGGCTAAATTCTGCCAATATGAGGACATAAAGTGTTACTGTAGTATAAATATATAATATAACAGGATGAGATATAATAAAACGGTCGTAAAATGATATAGCTCCTTTTACATTTCCTTAATAAAATAAAATTACTGGACTAAAATTTCATTTTTCGATTTTATTGTAATGTAATATTACACAAACACGCAGTGTATCTTGCCTACTAAGGCATGAAGCGACCGATAAGTGACGGCATATCCATTCAGAAATACATCATTACCATGAAAAGGGGCATCATTACATGTGCGAGCGTACCGCGTTTCGGTATATTATCACTTACTAACCCTTCTGTCCAACGTGTTGAGTAGAGAGAAGAGGCACATCTTTTAAATTATGCATGCCAAATGACGCATTCTTAAAATGGCCTGTATCCTACAGTGGGGTGTATAAACGCTTAAATATAACAAGTGGTAAAATTAAAAATTTTGTACAACCGACTTCAATATAAATTATTAAGGATAACTCTGAGAAGCACCAGCTTTCAAAAAAAAGAATCATCAAAATCGGTTCACAGTTATGAGGTAACACACATAAAAAAACATACAGTTGAATTGAGTACCTCCTCCTTTTTGAAGTCGGTTAAAAAAGAAAGTGTAATGATATAGTTTACAGAGGTTACTGGTAACACGTACCTTTTTTTCAAATCCTGTGCAGCAAATGAGAAGAGAAAAACTAAGCCTTTCTTTATTTGAAGTTTGTCGGATGGACCATTAGCTCTATTTTCACGTGATAGAGCCACGCTGCAGCTATATTATTTCTTTGCGTGATAAACTTAGGAATGAGGATATCCGCAGTAGAACCAGAGTGACCGACATAGCCGAACGGACTAGTAAGCTGAAGTGGCAATGGGCCGGCCATATAGCTCGAAGAACCGACAACCGATGCCTCGTACCGGTAGGCGAAGTGTAGAGCGACCCCCCACTAGATGGAGTGACGACCTGGTAAGATATGCAGGCAGTCGATAGATGCAGGTGGCTCAGGACCGTGCTTTGTGGCATAACTTGGGGGAGGCCTATGTTCAGCAGTGGACTTGTGAAAGGCTGTAATGATGATGATGATGATGACGATAATGAAATTGAGTAAAGGTAATAAAATTATAATCATCTTGATTATTGCGAATTGTACATTTTAGAAGAACCAGCGGTCGTGATGATCAATCGGCAAATAACTCCACTGCGTGACGTGGGTAACTGATACACCCTCGAAAATAATAAAATTAAAACGACCCGGCGTACAACGCACGTACGGAAACGAGGCTGGTTTCCGTTTATGGATTAATATAAAATTTGCTGCCGTGGGCTTTTTACAGATACGGTCGTCGGATGGTGTAATTGAATATGAACTTTGTGAAAAATACATATTGGCTATACGAAAAAGAAAAAATAATCAATTATATTATAAATTTGTTTAAACACATTGAGTAAAACTTTACACGATAAAACCTATAAAATGAGTCATCTATGACCATTAATTATATTACTTTTATTAAGTTTTTTTGGATAAAATTTAGCCTAGATCCCCAAGTTTTATCACTATCGGTTCGACTATTCCGAAGAACGGCGCCCCGTCAGGCAGACAGACAGACAAAATGTTTACAAATGGTCTCGATAAAAGTCAGTTAATGATTTCTTATATTTACGCGAACACTACACATTGAATAAAACTACTTTTACGGATTTTATCGCGTTTAATTATATGTATTTTTAACTCCCGACTTTTCGGGTGCCTTCCAGCACTCATCGTCACGTGGGAAAATTTAACGCGATCAAATCCGTAAAAGTAGTTTTATTCAAAAGTCTGTTTTTTACGTGGTAGAGCCATACTACAGCTATATTGTGGCTTCAGCACGAATGGGTCGGCTCGACGGGGTAGGACCACGCTCTCACAGAATACCAGCGTAAAATAGCAGCTTAATGCTGCTGTGTTTCGTATGGTGAGTGTAGAGAACCGGAGACCTTTTTACTGGAAACGAGGCATTCCATCTCAGTTCTCAGGGGTGACAACGCATCTGCATTTTGATTCTTAATTAAGGATAAATGTAGTTGTCTATGGGCCACAGCATACACTTACCATCAGATGGACTGTGTGCTTGTTTGTCACCCTTATTATATAAAAAAAATTTCGATATCACAGACGGACACTTCAATTTTATATAATATAGAGATGTATAAATTTGATATGGTTACTCACTGGTTTCCGTCTTTCAATAAATTATATAGATAACATGTGAGTGTTTTTTTTAATTTTAATAGTATTTTTATTACTTTTTTGATAATCCCGTAGGTACACATACTAGTACTTGAGAACAGTATTTGACACATGGTACATGGGTACTCGAGAACCTTTCTTCTTCATCGATTGCCAGTTCTTCGAGTAATAACATAGGCAGCCTATTCACTTTAGCTTTCTAATCTGTTACGCTATGTCGGTTACTCTGGTTTTAATGCTGATGTCTTCATTATGGATCTATGGCTGCCTCGTTGGTCTAGTGGTCGTAAGCGTGACTACTCATAATGAGGTCCCGAGTTCTAATACCGGGTAGTGGGTTTTTTGTCAAAAATTCTCAGCAGTAGCCTGGAGTCAGGAAGTTGGCCGTGTTTTACTTCAGTGCCTCGGTAAGCACGTAAAGCCGTTGGTCCTGCGCCTGCACTCTCTCCGGTCGTATCGGATCGCTGTCCCATCGAACTACAAGGGTGAAGGTATATAGACTGTGCCTGTGCTTGCGCACACACTCGTACACTATAATCCTGCGCAGATGCGCAGATGACTAGTCTCCGTTGTGATTGGTGGACCGAAATCCCGTTCCATAATGTCCTCCAAACGGGGACATTATGGATTCCATGCGCAGAAAACCTCTGAGCATAGCCCTCTTCATAGCTTGCCGAGTGACCTCAAGCTGGCAGATTCGTACTTAAGCAAAGTTTACCGGCCTGCCACTAGATGAAGTGACGAGTTGGTAAGACATGCAGGAAGTCGATGAATGCAGGTAGCTCAGGACAGTGGACTTGTAAAGGGATGTAAATTGATGATGATGATGATGACGCTGATAACGGTAATGCCGGTTTTCCAAGCCACAACGAAGTCCTTCCTTACCTAGCTCATCGTGGGTATTAAACCAACATATTAATTATTATCTGTGTTCTTTCTTTCTCTTTCTCCCGTTCCTTTTCTCTTCCTTCATTGTTAGAGGCTATAAAACAAACTCGTTCTAAAAAAATAATCTAACGCAATCATCAACTCGCCCAGAACAAGCATGCTAATTATGGGAAAACAACGTAGGAAAAGGCCAATTTCAAAATAATTAATTTTATAATAATGCAAGGTGTAATATTATCTTTTTCTTATTTGCTAATGGTAGTTGATAAAAGCAACTAATTATTACTTACTTATTATTACAAAACTGTGTTTATTACCTGAAAGAAAACAAAAGATTTTAAAAAGTTATAAAGGATATAAAGTAAAAATAATAATACACATATACTTTGAGCTGCATGCAGCAACGAAAAGCATCCAAGTCCAACTCAGCAGAATACTGTCTTGTGTTTCCACAGTCCCAGCGTTGTTAATCAGCTCATTTATCAAGCATGTTTCTATTATAATTAATAACTAAAAGAATGTGTAAAACAATAATATCAAAACAAAATCTAATAAACTTATTTTACGAATAAAGAAAATATTTAATTAAAATATAGAATGACAAGGAATGAATAAAATCAGGTCTGGGAAATTGTGACAAGATAAACGGGAGATAATTAAAAAATTCCCTGAGGTCTCGAAGAAGTTAATATACTTTTTAGGTCTCACAAAAATTATATCGAGAGTTACTCGTACCATAGTAACTATGCAGTTATTATGTCTGGCTTTATTTCTGTGAAAGTAAAAGTCTTAATTCTTAATTCCAATTATATTTGGAGTGAACGCTGCGAAAGTTCGGACTTCAGAAATGATCTGCTGACATCACTCCTTCACTACTTTTAATCTAAGACTGCAGCTTCAGAAGCGGCTTCTGTAGCCACGTGCTCATACTGTCGTTGTGTGCTTTTGACCCCAGTCGGCCAACTGCTTGCTAAACGGAAGAACATAATCAAACTTCTACGAACCCTCCCCTATGATTAAGGTGTACTCTAATACAGACTAGCGTTTTTATTACATAATCTTTGTCAGTAAATTTTTATTTTCATTCACTAACTTATTTAAATTCTTATCTTTTATAATAATATGCTACGCGTAGCATAGGTTATATGACAATAGGAGACACGACTATTGACTGTCGCAACACTTGGACCAGAAAAATCAGGACATAAACTAGCGATGATACCTGGTAATGTTTAGATTTTTTTTATAGAAATAAGGCGACAAAAAATTACCACACAGGCCACCTGATCATAAGTGGATATTGTGGCACACAGACACCTACAAAAGTTTATCATCGATAAATAGTCAAAAAGGCGATTTCAGTCCTAAGTACTTAAGGACTGAACGCCTCGTTACCAGTAAAAAGGGTTCTTCGATACCCTACTACCACCATAAAAAACATCACAGCATCATGCAAATATTTTACGCTCGTATTCTCTGAGAGCGTGGTGCTACCTTGGTCGAGCCGATCCATTCGTGCTGCAGCCATAATATAGCTGCAGCGTGGCTCTACCACGTCAAGTAGTTGCTGCTTACTGTGCTTATTGCATTTAGGTTTTGATATTATAAAAACGAAAATGTGAAAAAGATACTAAGCGTATTTTGTATTTCATTCGAAACAGACGGAGTCAAACTCACGCATGGCCAGATGTGTACAATACGGTACGTACGGGTAGCGTGCACTGCGTTTTATAGCCGAGCCATGTATCAAAGTTTCGCGAGCGTTCGGAATATCTCCAAAAGCCGGATCTCCTTTGCAGACAATACCGAGCCCGACTAGGATGGTACAAATTTAACAATTTTGTGGTGAATTAACGCACACGCTTCTTTTGTTAAACCAATGTTATACATGATATATACTTTCATTTATATGTTAAGTTACAAAGTAGTTTTACTTTCTACTTATATTTGACATGATTTAATAAATTTATTGTAGGTTTAAATTCCAATTTAACGAAAAATTATGCATAACATTTACGTAATTATCATGACCACTACAGTCCTTCACAAATCCACTGCTGAACATAAGCCTCCCCGAAGGAATGCCACAAACATTGTCCTGAGCTACCTGTAATCATCGACTTCCTGCATCTCTTACCAAGTCGTCACCTGATAATATATAAGTGTACCCTTTTTTAAATGAAAATATCTTTAGGTTTTTTGTTCTTTAGGAACCCATACAGCTCACTGCTGAACAACATAGGAAGGCTTTCCATATCTAATGTATGTTTCGACTTTGATACCGCTTCGTTGAAAACATATTGGAACTGCTGCGTTTCGTATGTTGAGTGTGTTGAGAGCTTTCTATCTCAGTCTTCGGCGATTCATAATCAAGGCTAGCCGTAGATTTTTCAATTCTCTACTCTCAACTTTTTTACTTTCACATGGATTGAATCACGTGTCTTGAGTTTGAAAGATAGACAATTATTTTACATAATACTTAACATAATTATTAAGAGTTTGAGACTGTAAAATATATAAAAGTAATCTAAACATATTTTATAATACATAGTAGTATATTTACACAATCATGGAGTGACGACCTGGTAAGAGATGCACTGCGTTTTATGGCATGATTTGGGGGAAGCCTTTATTTAGCAGCGGACATGTAAAAGGCATTGAAACATTATGTAAGTTAATATACAAAAATGTAATATACTCATAAATCCTCATATGTCGCATTATATTCCTTATAATATTGTGAAAGACCAACATTTCTGAAGGACGAGACTCGTATGATGGATCGCTATACTTAAGTAGATAATGTATGATACGTAAAATATATCTAATTTATAGTGAACCAACGTACCGTTTCTAAGTTGATAGTTATTTCTTTCTATTTTCTAGAATTCAGGGTGAACAAGTTACTTCAAAATATTGTTAAAATTGGTAAACTTAACGCATATAATGAGCTCAGGAATTTTTTACGTACAAAACCGAGGCAACCCACTTAAGCACCTTACGGTTTATAAAAATCTATCATAACCTATGCAGGTAATGCTATTTTATTTGGCTGAAAAATAGATAAGTGGGTGGTATCTACCTAGATGGATGTCTAGGCAGAAAAGGTACCACCTACCACCTACTGTGACTGAAAGAAGTTGAAATCAAAGAAGAATTATTATTTTATCACATGTTTATGATAAGCTGATTACCAAATAACTCCCTCCCTCAAAGAATTATACTATTTTTATTAATCATTGTCTTCTTCCATCTTTCATGTAAAAATAGTTTATCGAATATTTGAAGAGTCGTAGTAACTCAGGAGCCGGGCTATATCCCCGCTGGCACCAATGAAATTGTTCACTGCAATTTTAGGTGCTGATTTACTTCATGCTCGGCGGTGAAGCAAAATTTCGTAATAATATCTCGTGATCTCTGAGAAATTAAAAAAATATTTCGAAGAAATGTTGTGAAACCGGCCTACACGCATCGAGGTAGCGCGGCGGACATTTTCTTTCCCTAAAAACCCTCTCTGGAAAAGAGGCCTGTGCCCAGTAGTAGGACGTATATAAGTTTTTACTTAATTAATTCGTAAGGAAATTATACATATTATATAATTTCTTTCTTTCTTTATAATGAATATAAATATTCTTTATAAATATTCTCATAAATGTTTTATGAAATCTGCCATAACTACATAAACAGGAGAGCATTTAGGAAAGTTTGATCATGTAAGTCTGATTCCGAGAGAAGATTTCCTTCGTCAATTAGTTCATCGCGCATAGTTGGTAACTACGGACTTCCCAACTAAATCTGCTGCACCAACTTCAATTTATTTGGCGTTAAACTTTATGCGGAAGTACTAAGTATTGCATGTATTGTACTTACGAGTTAGGTAAGACCTACTTTTCTTATTGGTGCACAAAATACAACTAGGGAGAGAATTTATTTGGTCAATGAAATTCAATATCCCACCAAAACATAAATAGATCCTTTACTTTAACCAACTGTTATATAACTTAACTCCTGTTTAGATCTCAACTCTTTTACACATTCTTTTCACATTTAGGTTTTTGGTGGAAAATTATTAATTATTTAAAAAGTTTTATCCATCATTTATATAAAACAAATCTTGCGTTTACGCTTCATTGATTTCTATTTTTAATTTAAATTATAAGAAAAAATGTCGACAAAGTTATTCGTGCGGCTAGTTTTTTTTTTGTGAAGATAGATAATTTGAGCAATTGAGATTGTTTTTTTTATACGCCTTCATGCCAAATTTTAAGTTTCCAAGTAAGAAGTAAGAATTGGGTTAAGATTTTGATGAGTGAGTCAGTGAGTGATCAAAATGGCTCTTTTGAGACCTTAATAACTAATTAACTATAATATTTCTATTCATAACAAATTTTAGATTCCAAATATGCAACGAGACTTTATTATGAATGCAAAATTACAAGTGTGTAGGTCTAATAGTTCTTTTAGTTATGGAGGTGTCACGAAAGTAGCTCAAAATGGTTCGTGTAAATATTATACACGATGCTATGCAGTTATGGATAGATTATGCCTCTACGATACAGGAGAAATTTCTAAATGTGGTAGCTTAAAATAATTAAAAATACAATTTTATAAAATTAATCCGAATTTCATATCCAGGATGCACTAACTTCGTATTTTGAAACTGATATTTCATAAAAATATCAAATCTTTAAGAGCAAACTTTTGCAAAAATATTTTTTTATTCCTTTGACTTGAGACATAAACGATTTACGCTGCGTCGAACCCTATAAAAGTTTTAATCAATGTAAATCTAGTTGACAACGCTTAGAAGAGAGGTTCTCTATATTATCCTTTTTTTGAAGTCTCTGATTTAGTTTATAAAATAGCATATTTAATCTTTATCTCCTGATCAGTTTGTAAAAGCATATGTCTCTCCCGTTGTAGGGAGGATTTGCCTCAATCAGCTGGCATGGCAGAAGGATAGACACACGTGGAGGCCGCCAGTAAGCACTATAGCAGAACACAGCTATGTTGTTTTTTCTGTGGGAATAGGCACAGAAAGAAGTATTTATGTTTATTCATACTAACCATTTCATTCATTATCTTTGATTACTTTTTAAATATTTCAGTGAGGTCCGAAATACTTTGCTCGTATAATAAAATTTGTAAGTATGTAACGTCCCCACAACGAATTCTGATAAATTTTCGAAAAATAATGTGTGAATTTCCACTGTGTGTGGAAAACGAGGCAAGCTTAATTTACAGGTAAAAATAAAACTCGCTACTTCGGTGAGACATCGATGCGCCGCGCAGCCAATATTATTAAACCTATATTTTTCTGTTTCTGCATCCTAACTCTATACATACTAAGAGCAATGAAAATAATTTTCTGATATGATAACTATCTCGAATAAATTTAGTGTAATTTAATTCTAATTTAATTGTTTTATAATTTAATTTAATTAAAATTCATCTGTTTATTCTCTATCATTATATTTTTAAATATTATAATTTATTCACACGTCAAACAAATACGATTTGAAAAAAAAACTTACGCTGAGAAAAAACCGATTGATACCTGAAAGGAAACGAAAATAAATAATTATTAATTATATAAATTATTATAAATAAATTTATAATTTATTAACAATTCATAAATCAAAATAATAAGTATATTACTTTTATGTTATCATAATAAAAGACCATATTTGTAAAACTTACGCGATCGAAGGTGATGTAGTATGGTAAGTTACGTTTTTGCCATAGAGTAAATATGACAAACGAGCACCTTTAGGCACCTGTAGACTGTCTATTGGTAGTAGGTGGATGCTTTGGCCTATAAACGTCTAAATCTATTCTCGATTAAGAACCAAAATTCTAATGCGTTAAGCTGTTATTTTACGCTGGTATTCTTTAAGAGCGTGGTCTTTCCCCGGTCAAGCTGACCCATTCGCGCTTATATGTTATATGTTATAATGTGTTTGCGTAACATAAGTTTATATGTTATAATGTGTATTGCATGTAATCAATAAAATAAGGCCAAGGAAAGCTATTTAAAACCAAAAAAAAATTAAAATGTTCACTGTCCATTTAGGTTATCAAAACAAACTTTATTCTTAAAAAATAAACTCGTAGACACACAAAGATAAACTTTTAAACTTTATCTCTGAATTTTAAAACTCTCTTCTCGCAAGAGAAAACAGAAATTCTAAAGACAACAGAAACGCTAAGAAAGGCAAGTGCCATCAGCAAAGTATAATTTGAGTCGTTCCATCAAAATTACTGACTAAGCGCGCTGAGTATAATCTTTGCGGAACTTCAAATTAGTCGCGCTGACGCAAAATATCCTTTGAGACTGTATAGAAGACAAAACTTTTATGCGCATTCACCTTGCAGCCTATCTTTGACTTATCGTTTTACTCGTGAATTACGCCTTGGAAATATAAAACTGTCTAGTTATTGCAAAGCATAATATGTAAAGCATATCTAAAGCATGCATACTTTACTCCACACAAAGTGAACTAAGAATGTGAAAGATTAGCAGAAAAGCGTCAAACAAAATGTGTGCTATTTAAAAATACATTAATATGTTATTTGTATTTGAACTGTGGCGCTTAAAATAATCATATTTGAATTGGAAAATAGTAAGTAATATTTTCCATTTCATTTCACAAGGAAAAATTTATGATATTTTTTTAAATTAATTAAATGATTGATTACATGATTCTTACCGTGTAGTGGTGGTGTAAGAATATCCACTACCCCATATCATCCCGTGGGTGTCGTAAGAGGTGACAGAGGGAAGCAAATCAGGAGAAGAGCAGCAGCGTCTTCCTAATAACGACTGAAAAAAAAACTGCAGTTGCCAATCCGCTTGCAAAGCGTGGCAACTATGGCAAATATCCCCCTTATGAGACAATTTATGGGGGAGACCTATGTTCAGCAGTGGACTTTTATAGGCCGTAACTGTGTAACGTGTTTGATTACAATTTGAAAAATAGGTCGGCGATATTCAAAACAGTTAAATGCTTGTCTCAAGTAAGTAAAGTTTACTATAGAAAGGTTTTTGTAAAATGCAATTTTCTATAGTAGTTTTCCTAAGGTGTAAAAATGCAATTTTCAACAGTGTGCTTTAAATTACATGAAACAATGCGTTGGCCGCCACAAATGCAATACTCTAATCCGCCTCGCGAGTGTCAAGAATCAAGTCATGAATCCAGAAATGGCAAATCTTATGGAGGAGAAAAATCTTATGGCTTCCGATAGATGGCGCTATAGCCATCTTACAACGGACGGAAAATACTCAAACCGACATCGGACGGCAGCGACCAAGGCGCTAGACGATTGGCACTGAGATCGTCAATCCGGCTGCCATACGCCGCAGAGCTATTATGCTATTATTTAATGCGAGATAATTTTAACATACTATAAACACAAACCACTGAATATAACAATGAAACACACACTTTTCACATTATAGTAAGGAGATGGTCGGGCCCAAAGACACCGACATCTATTTTTAATAAAAAATAAAGTCATATGTGTGTTCACCTTTGAGGCCTAAAATGGATCACATAACGATTAAAAGGGCTTCTAATTCACTAGACTTATACGACACTAATACGTAAAAGAACAGCATTATACTGCTATTTCACGCAAGTATTTTCTGAGTAGTAGGACATGGTCCTTCTTCGAACGAGTCGACCCATTAGTGCTACATCCATAATCAAATTGCAGCGATGCTCCACCACGTAGTTGTTGTCAAATTCACATAAAATAAATCCTTTTACTATTTATTATATAACTGGTGGCTTTAAATGTATCGAATATCAATGCAATTTACAAAACCTTACAAGGTAAAAGCATCTCAACAAAAGTATTCTTTCATTATTTGAAGTAAAATTTTCAATTACTCCACAACGTTAAAGTTTTTACTAATAAAACACGCTACCTGACGTTGCTCAAGTTTCTTTGTACTGTAAATCAATACCTCTCAAAAAGAGGCTCTTTGATCCCTGCTACAAATCGAGGGCTAGCGGCAACAATTCAAACTATTTTCTCATAAAAAATGTTTCAGCTAAACGTAGATAAGTTACAAGCAGAATTGTTACGATTGTTAAATGCCAGACATATTGAATAACGGTATGTGAAATTAAGCTCAGTTGTCTGATTTTTAAAGATACTCCTGAAAGTAATTTTTTTGAGTTTATAATAAAAAATGCCTCGATAAATATTGTTTTAAGAATTTAAACGCTATGCAAGATAGTAAATTACAGAATACACACAATTAACAAAATAATTTAAGTATATTTATTCAGAAATTTAAAAGATATGGTATAGTTTTAAGATATAGTAGGGTTTCAATAAGGTGAATCCGACACTAGTCTGGATAGAACCATATATAATTTTAATTTTAATACACTCTTAAACGAATAAAAACTTATTTTATTAATCAATTTATAATTCGACAATATTTACACAAGAGGAGAAAGCTTATAAATAAAGGGTTCAGATCTCAGAAGATGAAATTGATGAAATGGACGTATTTTTTTTTAAACACGAATCTTTCTTTTACCAAAAAAATCTGTTAATTAGAATTATGAAATAGATATGAAGTTATTAGTGCCGTCACTTAGAATCGAACTCGTGTAGCTTTTTTTTGCATAGTTTTTATGATATCCAAAGCGCTTTCGTGAACCTTGAGCTATTAAATCTGTTCCCACATTTTTTATATTATTTAATAACTATAAAATTGAACATCAATTATAATGTTTCTCTGTATATGGAACAGGTTATGGAACGCATTATCCTTGGAGTTAAATTGAAAACCACGATCAGGTTCTGAAAGCTGCAAAAGTGGGATTTGTTCGGTAAGGTTTGCCACATCATCAGGACTCTACAGTAAAACGGAAACGTGGCAGACCTAAACAAAAAGGGCGCGACGTTGTGGATTCTTTTATAGAGATTGGCAATCAATTACAAGAGAAAAGTTAAATGGAGGAAAAAAGGTTTTTTTTAAATAATAATATTTATATCATACAAAATAATTGTAACAAACATTAAAAGGAATCATATGTCTTCAAGTGTTGGTTTAAATAATATGTGCAATTAAAATAAACTCAAATCCTCTAAGATTAAATTAGTGGCACTGAAGCCCTGTGAAATGTTACCCTTGGGGATTTAGTGAGCTAATCTCGTTTGGAGAATATAGATATATACGAAAGTACAGTATTTGCTCTGCACGAACTGCAAATTAAAAGGAACTGTCATAAAGTTATTATGAAATTGTTTTACAAATATATTTATAATTGTATCAAGTGCTTTAACAATTTTATATTTTTTTAAACAAATTTTACCAAATTTATATATATTACACCAAACAATGCGTAACTGATGATACAATTGTTCAGGACTGATATTTTCATATACACAACTTCTTAATGATCCCGTAAAAATTTACTGCTGGATCTGGGTCTCTCCCAGAAGGCGGATTGACATACGTGTTAGCTAATTTAATAAAATTCCCACTACAGTTTCTTTTTTACGCTTTTCTTTAAATATGGGTTTTTATCGAGTTCAGAAAATATTACTTATTTTGTTTCTCTTTTTCACTTACTGTAGCTAAACCACATATTTGGTTTATATCAATAATTTTTACCAACGTCAAACAGACAGAGTCTGTAATTTTAATGTACCTACATATGTAATGCAATACCACCAGTTAGTCAAATTATTTTATTTTATTTTTCTTCTTTAAAAGAATATTTTTAAGCGAAACAAATAGTAACTAGGTCCAGTTATAATTTGAATTATGTATTATACGTATCTTCTTTATACTAAATATTACGCTTTTTAGAATTGAAAAGAAAAACAAATATCAGGTAAAGCTACTGCTGGTACTGTGATCGCCGATCTGTTTGCCAAGCGTGACGGTTAAAGCTAATCTTTCATATGACAGGTTAGGCTAATATTTAATAGTGGAATTTTATGGGCTGAGGAAGAAAAAGAATAATGTTACACGTGGTAGAGCCACGCTACGTAGCTACATTAGTTGTAGCACGAAAGGGTCGGCTCGACCGGGGTAGAACCACGCTCTCACAGAATACCAGCAAAAATAGCAGCTCAATGCTGCGGTTTCGTATGGTGAGTGTAGAGAATCGGAGACCGGACCTTTTTACTAGAAACGAGGCATTCCATCTTAAAACTTAAAATGCAGATGCGTAGCCACCCTTGGTGGCTACGTTTTGATTCGTAATCGAGGATAGATGTAGATGTCTATGGGCCACAGCAACTTACCATCAGATGGAATGTTTGCACAATTGTCATCCTTATCCTATTAAAAAAATGTTGAAACAATTTAAGTTAAATATGTGTCAAGTAGGATCAATGTTGGTATTCAGAAAACTAATAAAGATATCATCATCATTATCAGATGATGCGGTAGTTACCTGCTGGACATAGGTGTTCACACTGCGTTTAATTGAGCGCAGTATCCATTTTATGACACGTCTACTCCAATGGTTATGGCTTCTGTGATTGATGTGACCGGCCCATTGACCGTGGCCAGCTAATAAGCATATAGCAAGCACGTTTAAAAACAACCGGGCTTTTGATATAAGCTCCCTAAAGGGGGTCGCTTCCGATTCGGCGGAAAGGCCATACAGGCCAAAGCCATTCCCACAGGTGGTGTTTAGTGGGTAAGGCACTTCTTCAAAGTGAGTCCCACATAACCACGCAGCCGGCTGCGTGGTATGCTATGAGCATTCACCACCTCCCTCCCCCGCTTCCGGAGGATGTCCTTGCATTGGGCGCAAAAAAGATATAAACTTCAGTTCGAGCTTATTTCCAAAACTCTCCATACCTAGAGTTAGTTAATCATTTATGGGGCATCGTATACGCTTTTACAACGAAATCCCAGAAAATGTACAAAATTTGTCAATAAAAATTTTAAATGTTTTATTAAAGAAAAATTGTACAAAAAGGGTTATTATAATATCAAAGAATACATAAATGAAAAAAACCTCTGGGAATGAGGTGATCGCCACCATGATGGTTAAATTAAAGCTCATTTAAAATTTGTACAAACAAAATTATTGTAAAGTGAAATATGTTTAAAAAAAAGTCCCGCTGGGTTTCTTGCTGGTTCTTCCCAGGACATAGGTATTTTCCGAACCCGCGGTAAATATAAAAATTACTTTCAATAACTATTATGTAATAACCTATATTGAATAAAAATTATTCTATTCTATTCCTAAAACCCTCTCAGCTTTTATCAATATTAAAGTTTTGTTAGATCCATTAAAAATAATTAGTTAAATGAACTGAATGCGCAAATTTCAGATTAGCATGTGGTCGGGATTTGATAAACAACGTAACATTGCCTAAACTTTACTCATGAACTTCTAATTTAGAACGTGTATAGATATAATAATGTCTTATATTATATTATCGGCAGACGTTGCATGTTTCAATTTAATAGGCATTAAACTTTGGCTGCAGTTGTTCCAAGGTACTTTATATGCAATGTAGAGAATTTACGAGTTCCTATCAAGATTTACCAGCGTAGGTGCTAATCAATGAAGTTATACTAAGTTGAAATTATTTTGTTACTTTTAGTTTTTTGAAGTTAGCTTTTAGTTTTAGTTTTTGACCCTTTTGAGTGGACTAAAGGAGTATCATACGCTCAAATGTCGTCTAAATAAACATTAAAAACTTCATTCCCCTTTCCACCCTTAGTGGTGGAAATTTTTCTCTAAATGTTATTTATATGGAACTTGTCCTAATGTGTTTAAAAAAACTATTTAATAAAAAATAACCATTTAAATTGGTTCATAATCGACGAAGACATCGCCTAATATGCATAAAAAGAAATAAAACATTCAATCGAATTGAGAACCTCCTTCTTTTTTGAAGTCGACTAAAAAGATGTTCATTCACAAAGTTCCAGATAATCATTAGTGTGTACATGCACAATAATATGTATATACATTATATAGAATTATAGCCTAATTTGTATTTGTAGTATAAAAATATTGTATTGTGTTTTAAAGCATACTTCGTTGACTTTAAAGTAAATTTTTCAGAACAATAAAAAAAATTAACAGTTAAAAAAAAGTTCAAATAGGGCGGAGCAAACAGAAAGTGACTATAGAGACATCACGTGTAAATTAGATTTGACCAAACAACGTTTTCACAGTTACACTCGAAAAAATTCGACCTTGACACAAATAAACTAGCTTTCGAATTATGTTAGGTCCCGAACTGTTATATTACTTGACGGTTCGGAAGTGCTGTATCTTCTCCCCAATGAGCATACATGATGTAGCAGAACATTTAAAACGTCTAGAATATAAAATAAGTTTAAATAAACGCTATAAAATCTAGATAAAATTGAAATAAACGCTATAAAATCTAGTTTAAATAAACGATATAAAAATTAGTTTAATTCAATTTATTTAACTTATTCTGTATTAAAACGCACTTAATATAAAATGGATATAAGATAATTAGTGGAGACAACTGCAGTGTGTTTTAAATTTACCCCTGCTAGGTTAACAATTAAGCAATTTCAAAAATTAAAAATTATATAATTTTTTTTTATTTGCACGTTCTTTATTTAGATGGTCAGATGTTCTCTATATATAGAGTAAAAATTTGCAGGATATAGATTCACGGAGATATAAATATTTATAGGCTATCGTTACAGGATCGTTTCGCATATGAATTGCTATTAAATCGGTAATATCCAAATATGACGGTGATCGGATGGAATTTGATACGTACCATAAAGTAATAAGGAGGAAACAAGGATGCTCTTACCGTCAAAAAGTTTCACCGATGCTTTGAGAAGAATTTAACGGGAAACAATATTATGATTATTGGCGATTTAGGTGTAATCGAACTACTCTTTAAAAGGGTGTATACTAGAGCGTAGAAATTACCAGTCATTACTTTTGCAATAACAAACACTGTCCCCGCAAGGAATAAGTACTTGTCTGGCCTACAAATAATTGTTTCCAGTCGATTTGTTTGTCCTTGTGAAATTTATGTATGTGAACTGCCCCCACGATACAGGAGAAAATCTTAGAGTTATGACATTTTTTTCTTTATTATAAAAAGGAAGAAGAAATATTGTTATAACTCATTGACACGTTTTATTTCGCAATATCTAGATTAAAAAAAGAATGAGGTGTAAGTACTGAAGAGAAGGGAACATGCCAATTTTCCTCTAAATTTTTGATAGGGAATCAAATAAATACTCATCACTCTCTATCTAGTGACGACCTCGTAGAACACATTTTCTTTGCCGTTGGTCATCAGTTCTTCGAGCTATAGCTCGGCCGGCCCGTGGTAAATACAAACAAATATTAACAGTTTATATTAGCAATTAAAACAATTCTTTTATATGGGATAAAGGTGACAAGCGAGCACACAGTCCACCTGAAGGTAAGTGGTTACTGTGGCCCATAGACATCTACATCGTTATCTAAGATGGAGTGCCTCTTTTCCAGTAAAAAGGGTCTCCGGTTCTCTACACTCACCATACGAAACACAGCAGCATTATGCTGCTATTTTACGCTGGTATTCTGTGAGAGCGTGGTCCTTTCCTGGTCGAGTGGACCCATTCGTGCTACAACTATACAATTAATATAGCTGCAGCATGGCTCTACCACATATTAATATTAACGTTAACTAAGTTAAGAGCACAATCAGGCGAACCGTAAAGCTTTTAAAACAAAGTCCCTTAAGAAACGCATACCGAGTAATATAGCACTTCTAATACAAATATCTTCAGACGACAAAACGATGGGTTTAATCCCAATGGACTCTATGTAATACATTACCTCACTTTGTATTAATGGTTTGATATTCCAACGAAGAAGAGCTCGACAAATATTGTATTATAATCGTTGTTACGTCTGTTAGAGATAAGAAAGAAAGAAAGAAAGGAAACTTTATTACACATCATAAAGAGAAAACAAATGAAACATTACATAAAAACAATACCAGAGAATTTTGTGAAGTCAAATTAGGTCTCTATTTCAGCTAACTGCTCCTGTACTAAATGACAGCGGCGCTGATTTTCAAATAGAGCCTAATATTGACTTCACGGACGATCGTGTAACTTTCGAACGACTTGACCGATTGAGGTCGAATTCGCACAATATAATTGTATATTTGTTGAAACGATGGTTCATAGTTATACTAGGATCAGATAGGTGGCGCTGTAGTGAAGTCATTAGCAAATCCTTTATTTGTGGACTAAAACGACTTATATTCACAATATATTAGATGAAACCTACAAAAGGAAATACCCATCTCCATATTATAACTCATGAATCACAATCATACAAAAGGAAATAGATAGGTAATCACAAAATCTGGACCCCATAAGTGGCATTATGGCCGGGTTATGAATAAATTTTGTATTTACACTGTAAACAGTCCTGAGTAAATTTGGAGTGAAACTCATCGCGCCACCTACCGGAAAGGACAGGACAACGGGCTAGCTAGTACCTTACAAAATAAAACATAATCCTTTATTCATACAGCTATCACTATTGCAATGCATGTATTGTGTTTCGTGTTGGCTTCGTGTTTCGCTATCTGGCATCGCGTAAACTTCCGCGAACACGACGATACACTACACCCTTGGGTCCAAATTCAACCTTTATGAAGGTCCGAATTAGATGAGCCAGAGCCTGTTTAATTATTAAAGGTTAACACTGTGCCGAAACCTTTCGACACTAAACATAAAGTTGGTCTTCAGCCTAATGTGGAGTACATTCTCAAAAGCCTTCGTGAAATACAGGAATAGGAACAGGATGAATATACAGTCTAGTCTAGTTATTTTTGGTCGTCTAGTAAGTTTAGAGAACCGGAGGCCTATTTCACTGGAAATGAGTTATTCCACCTTAGTACCTCAGAGGTAACAACGCATCTGCAATTTGATTCTTAACTGACGATATACGTAAAGGTATATGGGCTACAACATTCACTTATCACCAGGTGGATTTTATGCTCGATTGTCGCCCTTATTTTATAAAAAAAAATAGTTAATAAAAGTATAAAAGTCAAACATACACTTTCTTGCAGTGATACCTTAAATCAACCTGCTCCGATACATAAAGACAAAAATTAAAAAGAAAATTTCAACATCGAACAAAACTCCAAAGGTAAAACGATATTATCAAAAAAGGAGACTAAATAAGCAGGTGCAGAAAAATAACTGATCAATTCAGAAGCCCGCGTTGGGTCCGCATGATCGATAAACGGTAAATAAGAAGAGAAATGTTTGCAAACGGAAAACGGGCGAGGAATAAAAATCGTATCGAGTCCAATATTGCCACAGCCATTATGCTAAACAGATAACGGTGTTATATAGGTGTTGCTAGATACGCGATCGGCCACGCTCGACCAGTGATGAGACGACACCGGCTTTACGACCGGTCGCCCACAATCTAACTAGATTCCTGCCACATCGAAAGCTTTTGAGTGTCATCGTTATTGTTTTATTGTTGAGCAGGTTGCATTATTGTGATAAATATATAAGACAGTATATGGTTACAGCCTTTTTATTTTTTCATGTTTAAAATGGTTAATGTACCTTTCATAACTTGGACACAGGACCATATGACTTTACAAATTGGAGTTTCATACGATGTGAGATGTTACGTTGAGGCAACGGTAATCCGGCAGTACAATAGGGTAAATGACACTTAAGTCAATTGAAGTATTTTTATACGACTGCCCCAAAAGGCGGGTAATGTTTTTCGAGTGTATGTATTCAAGAGTATTATATGTATGTCTATTTCTTTAGCACGCTCTGTAGCCTAAAGGGCTTCATGGATTTTAACATATAAGGTGTCGTTAGATTCTATAATATTATTATTATTAAATATATAAATATTAAATACGACTATTAATATATAATATTATATTAAAAAGGAGAGGGGAAAGTTTTTTCGGTAAACTTTTTAACGCAGTTGGGATATTTTTAAATACTGTTGTAACCATTAAGCTTGTTATTAGTTGTCAAAAACTACTATAGAAATTATGCTGGAATACTAGTTAATGACGTCATAATTAGTTTTAACATTTACATTTTATTTATATTACTTATTGTATTTAAAATCTCTATATATAAAAATCAATTGCAGTCCGTTAGTCTCGAAATAACTCGAAAATGGCTTGGACTGATTTTGATGAATTTTTTTGTGTGTGTTTGAGTGGGTCCCTCGATGATCTAATCGATTCACAATTGGATCCGGTAGGTGGCACTCTTGACGGCATCCAGAATTCACCCGTGCGAAACCGGGACGGATCGCTAGCTTTTAAATAAAAAATTAACAAAGGCTAACCGACCAGGCTTGGAGACACTAATAAAAATAGCAAGTTAGTATTATGACATATAGTAATTCTGAAAAGACCGTGTCAACTTACTCCAATATTACTAATATTACTATAATCGCGAACGTGTCAGTCAATTATTGCAATTACGACAAAATTATAAAGTTTTAAAGACTATCCAGTAATGATTTCATTATCTGCTCGTTAAAATGATGCTGAAGCTAATTTAATTATTTAAAAATTTATATACTAAACATATTATATGGGCGTGCTACTAAAGGGAAACTACTTGGTACTTGCTACTTGTGAAATAGATTGCAATTTTGAATGCTGACTTACCGTGTACATGGCGGTGAAGTAAAGTGTCAAGCGGACATCCTGCTTATGTAAGATATAAAATATTTAGAGGACATATAAAGCCCGCCAACACGTTTAAGATCAGCTCTATGGACTGGACGCTCCATAATTCTCTCAATGATCTGTGCCCAGCAGTAGGATTATAAACATTAGCTTTACTTTTTACTTCACTAAAGTCGATCTTTACAATAGATAGACTCACTGTTGTCTGTATGAGGATGCTTAAAATGCTCTTCGAACTGTAGAGAGGGCTATGCTCAGAGTTTTTCTGAGTGATAGAATATGTAACAATAATATCTGTAGTAGAACCCTAATAAACGACATAGCACAACGAACCAGTAAGCTGAAGATGCATGGGCCGACCATATAGCTCGAAGAACTAACAACCGATAGGGAAGGAAGTTTTCGAGTGGCAGCCTCGTACCGGTAAGCGAAGTGTTTGGCAGCTCTCCACTAGATGAGTGACGACCTGTTAATTTATGCAGAGAATCAAGGGAACAGGTGGCTCAGGACTGTATTTTGTGGCATTACTTGGGGGATAGGACTCTCACAAGTATTGCCACAAAATGCGGTTCCGCATTGGTCTTACGTAAGTCAGTAATAGTGAGTGAATGATCGACGTAATATACTTTTGAATTCCAACTGCGTATTTCCAGGTATACGGCACAATTTAGTTACGGAACTCCGTTCCTGTCCGGATAATATTACGAGCGCTGTGTCCGCGGCTGACCGGTGTACGACCGAACTAATCCTATTTTTGATGACTCAATGTTGTGTCAAGATACACTCAGTGCGAATTTTGTGTTCTTTTATTGCTTAAACGTGTATGTAGCGAGGCATTACACATTTCATTTGTATTGTAAAAGTTGTTTCGGTGCGCAAATTGATTATGAATATTACTGGTCAATTAATGTATATAATCCAATTTCGAGATAATAGTTACACCCGACTCCAATGTTTAAGAAACCTTTCCATATTCGATATTTTCGATTTAATTATATAAATGTGCATATAAAATTTTATCTTTTTTATATATGCAAAACGAGTGACAAACGAGCATACATAGTCCACCTGATTGAGTGGATTTTGTGACCCATAAACATCTACATCTACCCTCGATTAAGAATAGAATCATAATGTAGTATAACTACAAAATAGATGCGCGGTCACTTCAGAGGATTCAGTTCTCTACACTCACCAAACGAGACAGTAGCATTAAGCTGCTATTTTACACTGGTATGAAAAAGTGGTCCTTCGCCGGTCAAGCCGATTCTATTGCTGTTCATCATCATCACCATTACAGTCCTTCACAAGTCCACTGCTGAACATAGGCCTCCCCCAAGGAATGCCACAAAGCACGGTCCCGAGCGACCTGCATCCATCGACTTCCTGGATGTCTTACCAGGTCGTCACCCCATCTAGTGGGGGTTCGGCCTACACTTCGCCTACTGGTACGAGGCTGTCACTCGATAACCTTTTTTCCCGGTCGGTTGTCGGTTCTTCGAGCTATATGGCCGGCCCATTGCCACTTCAGCTTACTAATCCGTTGGGCTGTTGCGGTCATAATATACCTGCAGCGTTATTTTCCTTTCTATTCTTCCGACAAATTCCAGCAGACATAAGAAAAAACTTTGATTAGTTTTCAAAAGTTATGTTGTTATGTAATATACAAAAGAATTATAAATCTGGACGGAACTGGAACGACAGTAGCCTACTTAGTTAACGGGGTTATTAGAAGTGTTAACAGCACTTTTAGCACTTCATTAAAAAAACGAGGTGATACACGATTTGAATATATCAGAATAACTTTATTATTAAGTATTAGTACGCAATAAATAGAGTGTATATATGTGTATAAAATGTAAACAAAGCGAAACATATTATTTATAAAAAGGCCCGCAGGCGACGTAGGGCGAATATTGGAAATTGTTTATACCGTACATCGTTCAATTCACGGGATGCCTTCGAATAACGAAAACAGTCTCGAGGCTCACGTAATATAAACGTAGATGAGTTACCTACTCCCAAAGTGTCTAAAGTCACGTCCCGTTTGGATAGGCGTATGTAGCCAGCGTAAGAATCTTCCGCCGTCGTCATTTGGATTGACAAGTTTTTTTTTAAATTACATGGTTGTGTCCGCGTGTAGATTATGTCGTACTCCACGTCACTGTCATGAATGTAAATGGGCATTAACGTCACGCATTCGAGCCGCACGCGATTGGTACGTAGTATTTACTCATTCATGAGTTTTAATATACAACGCTATGTAACAATGTGAATGATAGAACACGTCTAGCGACGTGTAACGTGTCGAAAATAGGTTAAAACGGTTAGACAAGTTAGTACTGCCGCTATTGCTTGTCGAAGTCACAATAGTTTTGGTATTACTATAAAATATTTCTAATTTTATAAAAACAAGATACAAGAACATTTCTACTGTGTCGTGTAGGCATTTTACATTAATAAGTTGCCCATTGACAGACATCCAAACCAAGAACAATTTATTTTACGTTTAAATTTGACATATAAATGTTTTTTCCTTATGGATTTCGAATCGGCAGCCCACAGAAATGGGGGAAAATGTTTAACCATTGTGATCATAAGATGTTTCAATTATCAGCAATCCAAGAAACCAGCCAATTGCAAGTCTGGACTCACTCTTTTTTTTTCTAACCTAGATATTTAATAAGGTACACAGCTTACAAGCTACATTATGATTGATGTTTTCTGTATTTGATGTTTGAATACAGTATATGTTGCATAATATACTAAAATCTCAAATTTCTAACAAGTTTAGTTCTTGAAATAGACCCCGTAACGAAAACGATCTAAAACTGACAACTTTGACAGCCCTCCAATTTTTAAGATAAAAAATAATTGAAAAGGCACCTTCGGTATGGGACCCTTGTAAAAAATAGTTTTAATAAATAAATATTATCTTATTTGATATTCGGTTTTGGTTCAAATTTTACACCAATATCTAAATTTCAGTTACGTAACTCATTCCAACTACGAGCTACCATCTACGAAACTTACAGACGACAGACGGAAAAAACAGAGTTTCCGTATTACCCTTTGGGTACGGGACCTTATGCAAATGGCATGACATTAATGTTTTCCACGATTTTGTTTAGAAATGTAAATTTATTATTACAAATACATATTAAAAAACGTTGCAACACCAAACGAAATTCACCACAATATTAGAATATCGTCAAGGTAAGCCGCAACATCTTCGCTGACATATATGAGTTTCAAAACTAACAAGTTTACTGTTTGAGGTCGAACCAACGTTGAACACGCCTCAGCTTTGACTTAATGTTATTCTAAAGTTAAACGAACAACACTTTAGAACATACGGTTTACTTACTGTGAACGCAGTTATGTAAACAAAATTGATGTTATTAATATAATTATTATCTCGAAATTTGCGGTAAACAAACTATAGTTATGAAATTTGTACTGCCTATGGATATTACAGTGATGTACATAACATTTTATTGTAAGCGATATCGGTTCACCATTTACTTAATATCAGTCTCAGTAATCCGTCTTCTTCCAAGTAAGTACGAGTGAGCCTTACTTCATAAGATATCGAGTTCGTTTACATCAAATTTAGTTACAATTAAAATAATAATTACTCTTTGGTAGAACATCAATACATTGAGAAACTGTAGTTATTAAAGATTAACTAACTGACATTAGACTATCAAATTAATAAAATATGATATATTTAACTGAACAGCCTTATGTATTATGTTGTTTGTACGCTGCTTTATCGCAGACAATATTTGGTTGTTCGTTAACTATGAAATTTATTTTTCATTTTAAATACAGATATAGGTACTTAAAATTTTTACCTTAATATAAACCCCATTATTTAATACATGAACAACCAAATAACCAAATATATTATATATTTATTATACCAAATAACCAAGAATTTGGTTATTTGGATATTCTAGGTCTAGGTAATAATATGTTTGGCAGTGGTCTTGTAAGATCGTTTTATATTGTAACTGTAGTTATCCTATTATATTTCCTTTATATTTTTTTAAATAAATATCTAGTTTTATTGTGGCTGAGATGTTAAATATTAATATATTAACAGTAAATATAGATACAATTTCCTGAATCTCTTTACAAATTATTTCGGATTTTGTGCATTATAACGAAACCCAAACTTCTTGACACACAAAAATTTCAGACAATACAATATTATGTTGCACAGAATAGCCGACAAGCAGTGTGTTGAATGATAGGTATTGTCTTCAAAATTGTTTAAAGACATGCAAAAACAAAATGTAAAAATATAATATTTATGTAGTTGTTATTTTGGAATAAACAGTAAAACGGCTATAGTCATAATCAAATAATGCCTTGCTTTTCGCAAATTCTAAACACTAAAGGTGAGAAAGCATTAAAATTGGATTCGTGTGAAAAAATAATATAGCGTGTTGCCAAGTACGAAGATTATCTTCGTTATTTGCTATCACTATCACTTTTCTTACACTAAACATCAACGTCATAGTGAACAAATTCTGGTTATGAGGAAATATAATATTGACGTCAGTGAATACATGTATTCACCAACGCCACAACGGTGACAAATGAGCACATATTCCACCTGATGATAAGTGGATGCTGCAACCCATAGACATCCACACCTATTCTCGATTAAAAATCAAAACCCAGATGCGTTGTCACTCCTGAGGATTAAGATAGAATACCTCGTTTTCAGTATTAAGGGTCTCCGGTTCTCTACACTCACCATATGAAACACAGCAGTATTAAGCTGGTATTTTACGCTGGTATTCTGTGAGAGCGCGATCCTACCCCGGTCGAGCCGACCCATTTGTGCTACAACCATAAGTATAGCGGCAGCGTGGCTCTACCACGTAAAAACCTTATTCCCGGAGACCGAAGACTTTTATAGAACCGGAGACCCTTTATACTGGAAACGAGGCATTCCATCTTAGTCCTCACGGGTGACAACGCATCTGCATTTTGATTCGTAATCGAGGATAAATGTAAATATATGGGCCACAGCAACCACTTACCATCAGGTGGACTGTGTGCTCGTTTGTCACCCTTATTTATGAAAAAAAATCTGTTTAATAGGAAATGGTTGAGACCTGTGCTACATTAGTACCTATGCTACCTTTAACATGTATCGCACAGACAAGTCATGGACCTATTAGAACGGCAAACAAAGTATGTATATACAGATAAATGTGCTGCAGTTAATACAGCAAACAATTTCGAGAATTGAGAATAAGGTGCATGTATGCAATATCATTATATTAGTATAAGCCAATCCGTCTGCCAAGTGAGGCGGTTAAGGCAAACCCTTAATGATTTCTTATATTTACGTGAACATTACACATTGAATGAAATAATTTTTTTAGAGTTTATCGTGTTTAATTTAAACTTTTTAATCCCCGCCATTACATTACATTTAATAGACCAAAAATCCTCACAAAAGAACACCGATTCCTACCACGGATAATTCGAGATCATTGAAATTTAAAAAAACATCCTTATTTCAATAGAGAAGATGGATGGGTGCTACCATCTGCTTGAGATCCTATAATTAATAAAATTAAATCCAAACCCAAGCATACCACTGCAAGACTTCAAGATACCGTAGTAAGCTCGTTCTGCGTAGATCGGACTAAATAATTTATATTCAAAAACTGAAGGTACCCGGGCTAACTATGATGTACTTGGCAACACGCTATATTATTTTTTCAAGCGAAATCCAATTTTAATGCTTTCTCACCTTTGGTATTTAGAATTTGCGCAAAGCAAGGCGTTATTTGATTATGACTTTAGGCGTTTTACTGTTTATTCCAAAATAACCACTACATAATATATTATATTTTTACATTTCGTTTTTGCATGTCTTTAAACAATTTTGAAGACAATACCTATCATTCGACACACTGCTTGTCGGCTATTCTGTGCAACATAATATTATAATGTCTGAAATTTTTGTGTGTCAAGAAGTCTGGGTATCGTCATAATGCACAAAATCCGAAATAATTTGTAAAGAGATTCAGGAAAGCGTACCTTTATTTACTGTTAATATATTGATATACGAGAAGGATTAAGTCTAGACTTTTAAGAACTAAAGAAGAAATGTATGGGTTTTGCGTTCTATGTTGCATCATATTTTATAAATTACTATCACAACTAGAGGAATAAATTACGACATTTGGGGTAAGATTAATACAGAAGTTAAAACAAACGCGAGCGAACGTATAATACGTTACGTAACGTATACGTTACAATATCGAGTCGTGGGAGCGCACTCGCGTGAAGCATTTAATTATTATGTTTTCTATGCGCACCGTTTACCATTATATTCCGTAAATTATTTCTTGTTAGGAGCGTCTGAGAACGTCTCGAGAAAAATAAAATAATTTTACACCAATTATACACATATTTTGATAATTAAGAGACACGATTTACATTATATTTAAAACAATTAATATGTATATATTCATTCAATCATTACAGCCCTTCACAAGTGCATTGCTGAACATAGGAATGCCACAAAGCACGGTCCTGAGCCTGAATGTCTTACAAGGTTCTCGAGTGACAGCCTCGTACCGGCAGGCAAAGTATAGGGCGGCCCCCCACTAAATGGAGTGACGAGCTGGTAAGATATGTAAGTTTGTAACACAAGAAATAATATGTATGTATGTAAAAGAAATTAAACGATAAATCCCAATATATTCAATACATTATCTTATCACAAAAGGTTTAATAAATTATCAAAATCGTTACTTATGTTGTTTAAATAGGTATCGAAAGAAATTCCCGCCGTACTTATCAGCATATTATCGGTTTATAATAAATATCTAATTTATTTCCAAATAATGCTTTTAACTTTAATCTGATTATATAAATAAAATTGAAGTGTCTGTCTGTAAAATCGAAATAAATATTGTCTATCTGTCTGTCCGGCTAATCTTCGGAATTGCTGAACCGACTGCAATGAAACTTCAAGAACAGATAAGTGATCAATGATATAGGCTATATTTTACCCTAAAACTATATATTTTTAAATTTATTATTTAGAAAATTATAAAATAAAAAGTATTTGACGATTATCTTAAACCTCAGTCAGTCCACATTAATAGATCCCACTTAGGCAAAGCTGGGACGGATCGCTATTCAAAATAAAACTATAGAATTGAATCGAATCGATTCAAATCTATTACCTGAGAACATAATATCATGACTGTAAGGAGAAAATATGAAGAGGTTAAAGTCAGAACTTCTCTTTTTATACAATTCGAGATATATGAATAATTTAGACAATCAACCATACTTAAGATGTCATGGCATGCATTATAGGGGTTTCAAAATACCTTAGAGTTGGTCTAGTAAGGCATTACGAAGATTACTTAAGACACATTTACAGAATATATTTTTTTATTTTAAAGATTTGATAGTGGTAGTGACGTAGACCCTGATTTTGTCGCAAATAGCAATAAAGAAATACTAAGGATATAATGGCATGCATTATATGACGTATGAAAATACCTTAGAATTGGTTTAGCAAGGCATTACGAAGCTTACTTAAGATTAAGACATCTTTGCAGATTTTTTTTTTGTTTAAAGATTTGACAGCGGTAAGTGACGTGGTAAGGTTTGGTAACAAATAACAATACAGAAAGCGCTTTTAGAAAAGGACAAGCAAAGAACTATATAAGGCTAAATTATCTATACATCTATAAATATAAATAAAATTCAATTGCACGTCTGTAATATCGAAATAACTAGCTTTTATTATGCTCAGGGGGTTATTGCATGCTATTAAGACATGAATAACACGTTCTAAAAATTGTCTGTCTGTCTGTCTGTCCGGGCGATTGTAATGGAACTTCCCAAATAGATAGAGAGCAATGCAAAGAAGTAATCTAGGCTATATTTTATAAAAACCACTTGCACATTTAAAAAAAAAAAGAAAAATTGGTAACATAAAACTTTAAATATCATAACTCTAAATATCCTACCAAATCCTGCCGGGTCGGTTCGCTAGTCCATTAATACTTAATTTAGATGAATTTTTTTTTGATATTCCATGTTTCTAAGTGGAAACAGTTCCTATCAGTTAAATTCCAATAATCGTTACCGTTCAACGGCTAATGACCACGTAGTATTGATTGTACTCAACAACGCATTCCTTACCGAACGACATTATTATGCCATATGTGTTCGACGGCAGGGTTATTGGTAGCCCGCCAAGCGCCTCGGGGAAACACAATAACAGCTTTAAATACTACTAAGTAATATTTAACTACCATTATTTAACACATACGGATAAAATCTATAAATTCCAATATTTACATAGCTTACATAGGATTTTTACACGTTATAGTAGATAATTTACTGCCTCGTTGGTCTAATGGTTGTAGTAATGCGACTGCTCATGATGAGGTCCCGGGATCGAGTCTCGGGTCGGGCCGAAAAAAATTAGTTATTGATCTTTTCCATCGAGAAATTGTCAGTAGCTGCCCGGAGTCAGGAAGTTGGCGGTGTCTCACCCCCATGCCACGGAAAGCACGTAAAGCCGTTGGTCCTGCACCTAATCTCTCTCCGGTCGTGTCACTTCACCGTCCCATCGGACTATGAGAGTGAGGGAATAGAGAGTGCACCTGTGCTTGCGCATACACTTGGGCACTTTAGTCCTGTCCTGCGCCAATGGCTAGTCTCCGTTGAGGCTGGCCGCCGTGACTGAAAAACTAGTATGTATGTAACATACTAGTTAACAAAATACTAGTGAAATTAACACACTATCTAATCACTTTGCTGAAAGTTCATATAGACAATATTGTACCCCTAATAGACACAAGCTAGTGTTACCTAATTTAGAATTGACAGAAAAGAAAATGCATTAAGCTAATGAAGCGCAACTCTAAAGTAAGCTGCTTGACTTCTCCACAGTTAGGTAAAAGAATGTACGTAGCACTATTGCATTATTTAAAAGAAGCCTGTTTAATTACTTTAGCTACTACTCATTTTGAACCACCCTTTTAATGATAGTTTTTCAGTATTTGCTACTTTTAAGTGAACTGTAAAATGTCCTTATGTGATATATTATTATTTCACATCACATTTAAAGGAATTTATTTTCCTTTAAATGTGTTGTAAATTAAAAATATACGAATGTCTTTGTCCAGAATTCGTAATATTATATTGAAATACTTATTGAATGATTATTTTTATAACTAAACGAAAGCAAAAATAATATCCTGTAATTTTTATAATAGAACAAGCCATAGCTACATAACTACATAGTAATACTTTGTAACAATATGTTCGACACACTATTACACAATATTATTTTATTAAATAAAAGTCATGACTTACTAATGGGTACATAGCCCATTTAATTATTCAAAAAGCAACGAACGTTTCAAGTAAAATTGCAATAAGTAAACAATATTCCAAACGTCGGAAATCGAACTCAAGTACTAACCATAAAATTTAAGACGAGAGCCCTGCCACTAAGCGACTGTAGTACTACGTTTTGTTTTTATTAATAGATTTAAAGTTTATAGTTATGCTCGGATCCTATATTAATCCTAAGTTATTAAAAAGTTCTATATATTTGGACCAAAATGACACGCATTCAAGATTTTAGTGCCAAAAAAGAATCACAAAATCTTGACTAGATAGGTGGCGCAGTGGTTGAGTTATTAATAAATTTTATATTTATGTAAACTGCAATAATTCCGAAGTGAATTTGGAGTGAAACTCAACGAATCATCTACCGGAAAAACGGAAACGGAACAACGTCTACTAAGCCAGCTCGTATACATTATTTTAGAATTGGGATGTAAATAATATATAGGACTATAACTATGTTTAAAACTGTTATATAATGTGGATTGCGTGTAGTTAATGAATACAGAATTGATAATAATAATCGGAAGTTTAAAATAACGTAGGTCCGTTCAGATTACGTTCGAAAATCCCCGTCATTTTAATAGTTTGTAAAATCCTCCTATAATAACAGCTAGAATTCTAGTTGTAAGTCAATAAAAATTATGTACCTAGGGTATCAGTATATTTAGCATACCTAAGGGATTCTATTAAGTTCAGGTGGTTATTTGTATGCTATTAAGGCATAAATACCCAACCAACCGTCCGATTCTGATTAAACTTTACGAACATATAGAAAGCAAAGCCAGGAGAGATCTAAACTATATTTTATCCAAAAAAAACTTCATGATTTTTATAGAAAAAAAATATGACAAATTGATAAAATAAACTAATAGTCTTTGATTATCTTAAATCTTAATTACCCCACATTAGTAGATCCTATACAGGCGAAGTCGCGGCGCGTCGCTAGTAGTAAAATAAAGTTACAGCCTAAATACGTTCCACTCTTATTATTGCGATTAATATAATAATAAAAACTAAATTATACTAATAAAATATATGTAAAAGTATGCTCTTCATTATTTTTTTACATAAAAGCGGTGACAAACGACCGCACTGCCAACTTTTTTTGCATTGACATAACCTTTTAAGGATAAAATGTCTTAATCCATTTCGCTACAAGTGAGCAAGCAGCAACCTATGAACATGTGCAAGCAATTTTATTTTTGAAGTGACAAACGGAATTACAATCTGATGGTAAATAGCTGCAGCACATGAATACCTGCAACGAACTTCAATCAAAGAATGCTACAGATGCGTTATCAGCTCCGAAGTCTAGGATGGAATGTCTCACAGCCTGTAATAATGTAATTATACAGATATAGTTTTTTTATAGAATACGGGTGACAAACGAGCACACAGTCCACCTGATGGTAAGTGGTTCCTGTGGCCCATAGACATCTATATCTATCTCCATTTGCGAATTTAATTGCAGATGCGTTGTCAGCCGTGAGGACTAAGATAGAATGGTTCTTTTCCAGTAAAAAGGGTCTCCGGTTCTCTACACTCACCATACGAAACACAGCAGCGTTAAGCTGCTATTTTACGCTGGTATTCTGTGAGAGCGTGGTCCTTCCCCGGTCGAGCCGACCCATTCGTGCTACAACTTTACTATTAATATAGCTGCAGTATGGCTCTACCACGTTTATACTGTATATATACTGTATCTGTTTAACCTTTCGATCAGAACACAGAATTACAGCACTGCTGTTCGGAGGCAGAAATAGGTAAGATTGTGGTACCTACCCAATGGACTTCTAGGCAGAGAATGAGTCCTATCACGTAGAATAAAAATAAAATCAAAGCAATAATCCACAATTGTGACCAAGTCCAGAAACCATGGTTGAATGCCGCAGAGCTTACAATTATGCTTGCCCTCTTACCCTCCAGATCGGAACGCATACTTTAGCTAAGGAGAGATAAAAATAAAGGACAAAATTTTGTTTATGAACTCCAACTTCCCTTTATTATTAAGAAGATAATGAAGTGAAGGAAACCAAACAGATGCTTATTCGGTGTTTATTGACAGACTACAAATGTTCGCGATATTCAAGACCGAACGTTGAGCACGTGGTTTATCAGCACTTAATCAAAACTGCAATTAACCGTTTCATTGGTGCAGTCGGGGACTGAACTCGGTTTACTTGTGTATTATAAAATTTAAGGCTTAGTAATAAAACGCCGGGACTAAACTAGAAAAATAAAAAAAGATTTATCGATGCTAGAATCCTCAAACTACAATATTCCCACGTTCAGCTCCGAGCAATTTAATAGGGCTTAGTTCAATACAGGATTATTCAACACTCAATTCACATGCTTTAGATTCTAATTAAGGCGAGGATATGGCCGAGCTAGAATTAAATCTAGAGATGAACGACCGATGGCGCATGAGATTTGGTGAATCAAATTGTGGTTTTTATTAATTTTCAAACGTTAAAGTTAACACTCTGCATAAAGGTGCCGCATGCGAGTCGACTTAATTTTGGAATCTATCCAAATCCCCTCGTAATTTCAGAGACCGGTAATTTATGCCTGTATTCATATTACTAACTCGGCTCTGCTCTCTCTACTGTGAATAAGAATTTCATTATTGGGCTCTCCCATTTTACTTTGCAAATTTTAGCCACCTGAATACCTTTCTCGCTTTCTACCTTAAAAATATCGTTATGAAGAAATCGTTATGAAAAAATGGCAAAATTATTTTTCCAATACAATGTATTATCATTGAAGCAGTAAGGTGTCACAAATGTTTTGTTTTTTTACTTACAATAATTATATATTCATAAATATACGATCGGATTTAAAAACAATTGATTTATTGATTGCAATTATCTATTCTGACTGTAACGACTATTTTAGGCTTGCGTATGAGATAGTAATACTGCAATCGAAGCGTTTAAAAAAGCGTTTTGTTTAACAAACCGTGCACGGGATGCGTTTATCTCTTCACGCCCACTAGCTGTGATAATGTAACCGCTTCAATTACAATGCCACAACATTACATTAGTCTAGTCGCAACAAACTTAGTTATTTCGCAAGAGCCCAAATGGCTTTGCCAAAACAGATAAAATTAGTATGCGAGTTTTTTTTTTATTCATTATCATCATCAGGTAAACGTAGGCAAAGCATGGTCCTCTGCCACCTGCATCCACCGACTTCCTGCATGTTTCATCAGGTTACTCAATCTAATGGGGTCGCTTAACACTTCACTTCAAAATTTTACAGCAACCTGCAACTATAGATTTGACTGGTGACGACTCTTCCACTTCAGGAAACACAGTAAGGATTAATTGCAGCAAAACCAAATTGAAGAAGTATATAAAAGTTAATAAATACATAAGGAAAGTACAAAAATTAATAAAAAATAAGATTAATACCAAAAATTATGTTAATTTATGTAAAGAAAAGCAAGCATTGATATATGAACTTAAGTTGTATTCAATTGAGGTGGATAACATAAAAAAATGTTATGAGACTGACGTAGAGTGCCTTAAATCACAAATGTTATCACTTACTAACTCCCTTCAAACTGTGTCCAATAAATATAAATCAGCCCAAAACGAAATAAAAGAACACATACTGGCTATGGATAATCTGGTAAAGACATGTAAATATAATGAGGAGCGTTTTGACTCCTTAGTTAAACATCAATGTGAGTGTCAGCATTCAATACCAGCTTCTTCAGAGTCGGTGTGTGCTGAAAATATTATACCACCACCAAAACTCTATGACAGTGCCATAGCAGAGGAGCTTAAAATAAAAAATGACTCAAATATTAACAAAAATAATATAATTGTGTATAGCGATGACATGGGAAAAAATCTAGGCATAACTTTAAATAACTCTTTAAAGGGACAAAAAATTACAAATTGCTGCATGCCTGGAGCATCTTTTAGTGACATCCTAAATAAAATTATAGTTACTAAATTTTGCCCAAATAGTACAATAATAATTTTAGTTGGTAGAAGAGGCAGTGTAAACAACAAACAGTTATTAAGATATATTGAACAACTTAATAACTTAAATGTACACAAAATTGTCTTGTTCACACTGCCTTACATACAGGGATTGCCACAGGAAAATAATCTAAGACATAATTTAAATATACAAATGAATAATTTAATATGTAACAATAATTTAAATTTGACATGTAATTGTGATAATAATGACAAATTTCATTTAATTGACATAAATAATTTAATAAAAAAGTTTTGGACAAAAGATAGGTATTACCTATCCAAATATAATTTAAGACTGGTAGCAAATTTGCTATCTTATTATTTACTTTTAACTCAGCCAAGTTTTTGGCTACCAAGACTGCTTTTATTGAGCATGATAATCATTTGACATTTAATTTGGAATCAGTTCCAACTAATTTAAATTAGTAAATGCGACAATAGAGGCAATCTCTAGCAATAATAAGAGTTTAATTAATTTTAAATGCAGCCCACAAATAAGTAATAAAAATTGTTTACACCTGGTGCATCAAAATATACAAGGCATGATGGGCAAAGAATTGGAAGTTGAATTGTTTTAAATAGTAACAATATACATATCCTTTGTATTACTGAACATTGGCTAAAAGATTATAATTTCATGTTTAATTTCAGAAATCACCAGGTGGTCAGTTCCTTCAATAGAAAAAGTTTACGTGATGGCTCCTTAATATTAGCAGATAAATCATTATTATATAAAGAACGTAAGGATATTGTGAGCGTCTCTGTTGAGCGAACTGTAGAAATGGCTTGTGTCGAGCTCGAGCACCTCATTGTTGTAAGTGTTTACAGACCCCATGTGCCACTTATGACTATTTTGAAAGAATTGTGGAAGAAGTTTTGCTCAAACTTAGTAAACAGAACAAGTCTGTTGTAATATGTGGAGACTTTAACATCAATCTCCTTGAAACTTCTTCCATTAGTATTAAGTTTAGCTCATTGTTTAAATCGTATAATCTTGTTAATTTATTCTTAGAACCAACACGTATTGCTGGGCCTAGTGCAACCTGTATAGATAATATTTTTACAGATATTAAGCCCTTGCATAAATCAATTATTCAAAATTTAAGTTCAGATCACTGTGGACAGTTGGTATCATTGCCTTACATACACAAAAAACAGAAAAATAAGGAAGTTGTGTTTGTTCCAATAAATGACCATCGCTTGGAGAGGTTTAGAAGTAATATAATAAAAAGACTTCCATCACTTTCATTTAAAAATAGTGCTAATTATTTGTATAGTATGTTATTTAAAATTATAACTTGTGAATTTAGTAGAATATTTACTTCTAAAACTTTCTCTTTGAACAGTCGCAAATCATTTAATGAATGGGCGACAGTAGGAATTTATAAAAGTAGGCGAAAGTTATATGAGCTTTATAATGAAAGATCATATAATACTAGTGTTATATTTAGAGATTATGTAAAACATATTCTAAAATATTTAAAAAAGTGTGCTACACAGCTAAGGCTTTACATTTAAGTAACAAAATTAAAACTGCATCCAACAAAATTAAAATGACCTGGAGAATAATAAATAGTGAAACGGGCAAGGTCAAACCGCGCAACTCGGATTTTCAATTGAATATTAACAACAGTTTAACTCGATCTGATGAAGAAGTTGCTATGGCTTTTGAGAAACATTTTACTGATGTTCCTTTTGACAACAAAATCATTAAATTCTTCTCCTACTGTCGCCGAATCATTGCTTAAACAAAATGTAAAGGCTTGTTCAAATACTTTTAAATTCCATAGAGTATTGCCAAAAGATATCGTTAAATATTTTAAAACAATTGATGTTAAGAAAACGGCAGACTTATGGGGATTTCCGTTAAAGTTATTTTATCTATAATAGATATAATAGCACCTTATCTAGCCACTATATTTAATACAAGCGTCGAATCTGGTGTGTTTCTGATTTAATGAAACATAGTAAAGTCATACCTTTATTTAAATCTGGTAGTACATTAGACCCCGCCAACTTTAGACCGATTTCTGTACTACCAACATTTAGTAAAATTTTGAAAAATAATTTTAGATCAGATCTTAAGTTTCTTTAATATTAATAAATTGCTACATAAAATCAATTCGGTTTTACAAGGGTCGCTCGACAACTGACGCTGGAGTTGAGCTTATTAAACATATTTTTGTGCATGGGAGAATTCGGAGGATGCTTTGGGTATATTTTGTGACCTTTCCAAGGCCTTCGACTGTGTTCACCATGAGACATTAATCAGGAAGCTACAGTACTATGGTGTCAAGAACACAGCGCTTAAACTTATTATTTCATATTTAAGTAATAGAATGCAGAAAGTTATTATCAATGGTAAAAGTTCTTCCGGGTCACCTGTACTAATGGGTGTCCCTCAGGGCTCGATTCTCGGCCCATTCCTATTTCTGGTATATATTAATGACTTACCTTCCTTGTAGGGATAATCATGATATAGTATTATTTGCTGATGATACTTCCTTGATTTTTAAACTTAAACGTCAATCATTTAAATGTGACGAAGTGAATAATGCTATATCAAAATTAGTGCATTGGTTTAACGTTAATAATCTACATTTAAACGGAAATAAAACTAAATGTATTAAATTTACAACAACTAATGTTAAAAATCTGGGTACCAATGTGTTTTAAATGGGAAGAACTGAGCCCTGTTGAATCCACTGTTTTTCTTGGCATCACTCTCGACGCAAAGCTTCAGTGGGGCCCCATATATCAAACTAGCAAGCAGACTAAGTTCTGCAGCCTATGCTGTAAAAAGATTAGAGGTCTCACTAGTGTCGAGACAGCTAGACTAGTTTATTTCAGTTATTTCCATAGCATAATGTCTTATGGGATTTTGCTATGGGAAATGCAACTGATTCAGAAACTATTTTTGTTTTACAGAAGAGGCCATTAGAGCTATTTACAACCTAAAACCGAGAGAGTCTCTTAGAGATAAATTTAAAGAAATAAATATATTAACTTTGGCCTCTCAGTATATTTACGAAAATTTAATGTATGTTCACAAAAACAAAGGTAGTTTTAGTAAAAAAAGTGATATACATTCTGTAAACACTAGGAACAAACACAAGCTAGTGATACCAGTTTCTCGACTCCACAGAGTCAGTAATTCATTCTTGGGGCAATGTATACGCTATTACAACAAGGTCCCGGAAAGTGTACAGGCTCTCTCTATTACCAAGTTTAAATGTTTTGTTAAGCTGAAATTGTATAAAAAGGGTTATTATAGTATAAATGAATATATGATTGATAATAACCCCTGGGAATGAGGTGGTCGCTACCAAGCAGTTTCTAAAATAAATTTTGTACTTAAATAGTTTGTACAACCATTAATGTAAAACTTACTTTAAACTGCTGGGTTTCTTGCTGGTTCTTCCCAGGACAGAGGTTTTTTTTCGAACCAGTGGTAAAGTAAAAAATGACTTTCAATAAGAATTACACATGTAATCTATATTGAATAAAAAATTATTCTATTCTATTCTATTCTATTCTACTGCGCTTATCAGTACGAGGCTGCCTCTCGAAAACTTTCCTTCCACATCAGTTATCGGTACAGTGGACCCCGGTAATCCGGCCCCTGTCTTATCTGGCACCCCCTGTAATCCGACATGGTCTATTATTTATTATTAGATATTTTTTGACAATCTTCGCAAATGCATGATTGAACAAGTTATAACTTGTACGCACCACCACTATTGTGCTGGACGCGTAGGGTATTGTTTTGATTCTGATTGCTTAGTTTGAATTTGACTACATGTGATGAAGATAGTACATATATATAACATATAGAATCTTATCATTGGATCTGGAATTTGTCGGATTACAAGGTACTCTTTTATAAAAAAATTCCGGACTATAGTGGGTCTAAGGCAGTACTCTATTCGATAAATTCGATAGTCCGACACTGCCCTGCAAAATGTTTGTCGGATTACCGGGGGTCCGCTGTACTTCAAAAAATGCAGCCGGCGAGTTGTTACTTCAAATTACTAGTCCGCTGGGCTAAGTCAATACTCTTGGTCTTCTGCCAATATCCTCATTACGTGATTTTTGAAGGTACGAATTACGATTCTCAGAATAGTTGATTAGTAACCACATCGCTCTTTTTTAAATAAATTTTTTAAAGAAACAATTTAAATACGTTATCATTACATCATTACATTACAAATAAATAAAATTGAAGTGTCTGTTTGTAATGTCAAAATAACAGCTTTTTACGAAATGCATTTAAAAGCAAATACGGTACTTATAACAAAAACACAATTTTTAAAATCTCCAAAACGGCTGGACCGATTTCGACGGTACTTTACTGGCAGATATCTGATGTTATAAGGAGTAACTTAGGCCACTTATAATTCAGAAAAAGAATTAGGGTTCCGCGCAACATAATTAAAACCCTAAATTACACGCGGGCGAAGTCGCGGGGAACAGCTAGTATTAAATAAAATTGAAGTGTCTGCCCCTAATATCGAAAAAATACTGCCTTTTATCGAGCTAAGGGGTTATTTATGTGCCATTAAGACATTTGCATGCCATTATGCCATTATGGCAACCGATTGTGATGAGTCTTTTCAAGCAGATAGAGAGCAATGCCAGGAGTGATCTAGGCTATATTTTGTCAGAAAATACAAGTGGTAAATAAGCACTTCAAATTACATGTAAAAATTTCAATGAGTCGGTGGGGATTAAGCTTGGTACCATATTTTACCACTCATTTCTTTATTTATAATTAATTAATAAGTAATATTGAGTGTGTTAAATTTTGTGTGCACTGATTAGGATTACTTTCCAGACCGGTAACAATTATTTGTCAAACACATAGTTGTTTCGTACGGGACTCAAATCTGTTGATTTAGGGCAACAAATACCCGCTTAACTATTGCTAAATCGAGACGCGAAGTCAATGTTCAGATGATAATTCAATTTCTAGCATATGAATATGGCATCAAAATGAAACACGGAAATTGTAAAACTATTTCACAGAATATTTAACCTCAACAATTCATGAGACTATATCACAAAGCAAAAATACTCATCGCTTTCGTACAAAACTATTTTATTTTTCAAAACTTTAATGTATAAACCACAATGCGCGGACTTATTGATTCGGCATTTTCTGCCAGTCAACCCATGGCGTGATGAAAAATTAGTGGCATGTGCCATAAATAACAAAACATAATAAAGAGAAAGAGATATAATATATAATAAAGTTAAAACTATAAAAAGAAAACAAAAAATTCAGAGAAACATTCAAAAACTAAATATGAAAGCCCTGAAGATTACAATACAATCAAGGCAATCACGGTATAGAGATATCTAATAGCATCAGCTTAGCGTTCCATCTCAAGCTCCGCATCAATCACACGCTGTCTGTGCAAGCTCCTTAATCTTATGTCCGTAGCGGTATCAGGTATAATGTAGATTCGCACGGGAACATAGTAGAAGTACAATTCTCCGATAACTAATTCAAGACATGCTTAACAGGTTTACGTAATATGATACTAGTTTGATTAATACTGTCTTATCTACTAAATAATTACCTATATATGTATATAATCACAAAATATGAAACATGCAAGAATTTTTTTATTGTTTCCGATAGATGGCATCTCGTTAACGCTGTACGTAAAATACCTAGCCGGCGACGGACTGTATCGTCAATCGTGCTCACGGCTGGCACTGTAATCGTATATACATTTATCTGCCTGCCAAACATGACGATTAATATAAAGTGTATATATATATATATATATATATATATATATATATATATATATATTCGCTCCATCGTAGACCTCATCTTTGCCCTCGGGCCAGATGGATGTCAAGAATGAGCCTAGTTTAAATAAATAAATATATATATATAGCCCGTGTGTTTTAAAATCTTCGACTTCACCACTTACGATCAGGGGGGATAGTAGTATAAGCACTGGAATATAATAAGTGAAAAAAAAAATGATCTGATGTTTCTTCTTGTGTATTTCACGGTGCATCGAGGCATTTTCTCCATATAATCTTTTAAAACGAATACGGAAAGATAAGAACAAGGAAGTGATTTTGCTTTTGCCATGCATTTTACGCATCGATCACTAATAAAAAACTAGATACACAATCCCATGCAAAAGTTCTCTAAAAACTGTCTCCAATTGTTTTGACGTAATTCTAGTTGAAATAAAAATCCATTAATGTAAATTCTACCTTAAATGCATTGCCTAAAGTTGTATTCACAAAGCTACGTACAAATTAAAAGCGCACCCAAATGTTCGAGTGGGCGCTCATTCGGTAAGGACATTTTTTGTCACTGATTGTGTATCTAGTTTTTTATTAGTGATCGATGATTTTACGTCACATTTCCAACGCAGTTTATTTATAGAAGTAGAGTGATAAACGAGCATATAGTCCACCTAATGTAGGCACTTACATCTAAATGGTAATAATGGTAGGAATAAAAATAGTGATGCTTTGCTACCCCGAGTAACGCCTTGTTAGCGGTAAAATCGATATTCGGTTCTATGTTGCTATTTTACGCTACTATATTCTATACGAACGTGGTTCTTCCCGGCCAGAATTCCATTTGTACTGTAGCCATAATACAAATGCTCCGTAGCTCCACTACTGATGTTATTATTCCTCTTATTTACCTTTCTTTTGAAGACAGTGCTAGAAATGTCTCATAACAACAATCTATTGAAGGATAAGAATCCCCGACGAACGACGGGCGACGGTACGAAATCATACCGTAAGGGCAACTACGAGCTCGTACGAGTAGATCTTTTCTTCTTAGATAAAACGGATGAAAGTCATCAAAATCTAAATCGGCTCGCATATTTTACTCTGGTCTTTTTAAATAAAAACAATCGAATAGTTCTAAGGTAAAGAAGTGGAACACTCAGACGCCAAAAGGTGAACAATATCGTTCTTTCAACGCAAAATATATTTCTTAAGGAAATTATGCAAGCAATATGCAATATTAGCAAGGCGCCTCGTTCCATAATAATCTATTTTCCTTTAAACCTATCAGAACCAATTATGGACACGTTCATTGAATGCGGCAAGACGCTCTATTGTTGGGTTCGGAAGCGCGTTTGTAATCTCCGAAATTATAACGATGTTTGACAATCTATGTACTGCCTAGCGACCGTGTACTGCCTAAATTACATCGCCAAGTATGAACTAACTTGTACCGAGGCGGTGTGTTTACCTGCTCCTATGAATATTAATAACGACCTAAGCAGTTAAACTGGTAAAGTCGTAAAATGTTTCATGAATAAATGAAAATTTCGATACGTTCATTATGCGGTAAAAGGTAGGCGGTAAAAGTTTATATCGTTCGATATAACGTTTATCAAAAGAGTGTCTTAATGAAAATTTCTTACCAAGAAAAGCGAGTGAAAGCAGACAAAAATATCTAAACAAAACTGTTTAAAAGCCATATTGGTAATATCGCGACAGATTCGCCGCCGTAACAAGGCAGGTCGCTGACAAAACAAATTTACATAAATCCCGATGAATCCGTAAAAATGACGCGCGACGGGCGAGCCGATAAGCTTGGGATATCATTAGCTGGGGACAGACTGTACCGATCACTCACTTGTGAGGCCTCCGAGGGATGATTTGGAAAAAATCTGAAATATCAATCTTCCCTTCCCATCCTTCTTACGATCAATTCTAAATTGAAACGCCCGAGAGACGTATTATTGGTACGGGAGTGTACGAAAAGGCTCGATATGACCTTTACGGCTTCAAATTTTTTGCAATTTTAAACACCAGGAAGCGAGATACAATTGTGTAGTAGTAAAATTTTTAAGAAAGGCCTTTTACGAAAAATATAGTCATATAAAATTTTCATTCGTTATCTGAAAGTTATTAAAGTATTTTTATGTATTACCACAGAATTATGTAGAACTGTTTTGCCTAATGATCTATATTGATGCCAAATTTCAAGTTTCTAAGTAACCTAGAAATGGGCTAGGATTTTGATGGGTGAATCAGTGAGTCAAAATTGTTTTTTTTATTTATGGAAATTAGGTTCTAGGCATAAATTTGCAAAAGTACGAATGTGTAGGTCTACACTGCCTTTGTCTAGAACACGCGTTTATGCTGTGATTGTCCAAGAGGGAATACTAGGTCATATTCATGAAATTATTGTATTCTCATCAGTTTTTATTACGTCCATAAATTTTCAGATTATTCAAAGTAAAGTAAGATCCGAGTAATGAAATAAAATTTTGTCTTACCTAGTTTGAAGAGCACCTCCTACCCTCCTTCAATTGCACCTAGTGTAGTGATTAGCAATTTTTAATATCTTTTATATAATGGATTTCCCCAAAGTAACGTCTGATTCTATTAATTAACTTCTGATTATTGAGACGTCTGGAAGTGAGTGAAAACTTCATTACACAACTCCATTACATTCATGCATAAAAGTCAAGCTAATACAAAGCGAAAGAAAAGGTAAGTAATGTATAGAAATTAATGCAGAAGAATCTTGAGTATACACTCATTACACTTTCAAATTCATATTAGCCGTTAAACACTACTGATAGCCATTCATATGACCTTTACGAATAAACACTACGCACATTACATTTGCATGTTCACTTGTAAGAGTTCATAATGTAAAGATTTCGACAGAAATCTCTGGAAAGTTCTTGCTTTCACTAAAATGAATTAAGGGGCCACATCGTTTTCTATGATTTCAAAAGAACATCATAACTGCGTATTATAAACCCGCGGACCCACTGAGTAGCTCAATGAGTGAAGAGGAACAAAACCACTTGGTGAAGGCTATTTCAAGTATCTTGAATCTTGAAGGACTACCTTCAAGATTCCCGAAGAACCATTTGAGATTCTTAACAAAAGCGATAACAAATAATTTTACAAACATTAACAAAATATTACTACTTTTATACTTTATATATCATTTAATATTTTAGAAAGTGAATATATAAACATTCAAATACATACAATTAATAACGACTACAACATATGCAATATATGATATATATGTCTACATCGATATCATTTTATTTTCACTTTATATAACATTAGCAGCTAAAATATAGTTAAATTATAGCATAAAAATAGCTTTGTCATCAGAGATATTTTTTCTAAAATATTTACTGAAAATAATTTTGATGTCAATTATTGATTTATTCGATGGATAAAATACAATCAGATGCTGACTGTAAAAAATATAAAATGTACGCAACATAAAACACACCGCAGATACATCTCACTGAGTAATATAAATAATTTGTGTGAAATGTACTCGTATTTCACAGAGATGGACATCGATGCAGAGTGCAAAGCCACTAGCAATTCGGAGCGATAAATCGGAATTCACACATAACCGTATCACAGTTCTAGTTCTTTTGAATATTTAATGCATTGCGCGACTCGTTTTCACTGAAACAGGTTCAATATTTAACACGCAATGTATTGTTATGTATCTACAGCCTAATAATTTTCCAGAACATACTTTTTTACATTAAAACATTGTTGACGTTTTATTGTTTTTATTTATTCTTTATAGTAAACACCTCACGCCAAGTGTACTTTTGGGCTTATGTATGCCCTGCTATTGTGACAGTTACTATCTAAAGCAAAGTTTATTAATAACGATTAATGGTAATAGGTACATAAGTAGGGTATATTATATTACAAGGAAGTGTGACTCCGTTTATGCCTAGGGGTATTTTAATAAAGTGGCAGGTATTTTCTGTAAAAATACTACAATCAAACATTTTTTGACCTAAGCTTTGACCTCACGGTTCACGGCCTAACAAAATATTTTGTTAGTCTATAATCATTTGTTTTGCCCAGTCGTGGGGCCGTGGGGGCTAGATTATAAAAAAACAAAAAACTTAAAATTAAAAAATCTGACCGCATTGCGGAATTCGAACTCACGCGCTCCGACCTGGTAGATCCACGCTCTACCCTTAGGCTTAGGCTATTAAGAAGATAATCCCTGTGGCAAAATTACAAATCATATCGCGCGCGCGAGTTAAGATGGTTGCTTTGTGCGTGAAAACACGAAGAAAACTAATTTTCTGAGATGTGGGACCTAGCTCGATTTTCCGCCTATATATATATATATATACAGGGTATTTTTGAAACGCTCCCGAAAACGAAGACAGACGACAGTACTAACTATATCTTAGATGATGGGTGAAATATAAAATCGATCCTGATGAAAAAAATCATCTTTTCACAACGTTTTATTAGCTTTATTCACGCTCCATCGTGTTAGTATAAATCATCGTGTTAAATAAAACGTTAATTTCATTAAAATAAAACATGAAAATACTTAAACATAAAAGCAGCAGTGGAATTACTGAATTACAATCAGCTGACTAGGGGTCAATGTACGCGCGAACGCCGAATTCGCGCGGCCCGTAACTAGCGATGGTACCACAATACCTAATAATTTACAACACTTGTCTAAATACCTAACTTATCTACTTAACCTACTAATTTGCCACTGTGCTTGTCTCCACGTAGCCACTTTAATTCGAATTCACAGGTTAAATAAACCAAATAACTGGTTCGATTCCCCGCTAATGAAAAAAAAATACTTAAATAAAATGTTAAAAAGGTTAGAGTCATGCTTTTTTATCCATTATGTAGGTATGTTTATTATTCTGATGTATTCAGTTATGTACCTTTTCAGATCAGTTCAGTACTAAGTAATTTAAAAAAATTAGGTATGAAACGGCTTACCGATCCTCCGTGGCCTTATGAGATTCTCCAAGGCACATTAATATGTTGCCGTATTCACGAGCACTATAAACGTACGCGTTAGGCATTATTAAAACAAAAAGAAACACAAAACGTAACAACAAGAATAACACGTAATAACAAGTACGTAATACCAAGTAATAACAATAAGAATTTAATAAACAAAACCAATGAACTGTCGCTCGCATGCGTGTCCAAAGTCAGCGCGGAACTGTCTCAAAACTAAAATTAATAGTGAATCCGCCAAACTGAAGCCTACTGCGTCCTAACTAACGTCCTTGCGGTAAACACTTTGAACATTCCACAGACCGTCAAATGTTATGACATTGCCAACTTTATTTTATAAGTTTAGTTTCCATATGATCCCTACGACTAGTCTTTAATATGGAATTTAGAAGTTATAGTTGTAATTTTTAATACAATTAGACAATCAATTGTACCCTGACGAAACAAGCAGTTCGTTACTACAAAATGATATTGAAATTAATAAACGTACTTACTTGGGTTTGGTTATCTTTGATTTTGTACAAGAAAATAGAAATAAAATGGTATTGAATAATTTAATAGTTAAAATCAATTGCAATTATGATCGACAGTTAATTAATCTAAAAATAATTATTTTACTTTACTTTTATTGACTTTCCGTTTTAATCCTTCCAATACTTTGATTTGAAAACAGGTACGTCAAAACTATTACAAATTACTTGCAAGTTTTATTGTAATTGCCGCCTCTAATTCTTATGTCGCTTGCAAACAAATCTTAGTAGGTAAATTTGGGAATTCCATATGTTGGCGCTGACGCGAGGTGACACACAGTCGGCCGGGTGGCGGCAGCGCGTGGTACAAAGGGGCGCGACGGGGAATGCTCGCCAGTATTGTTGTGCGCGCACGCTATTGGTTCCTCATTCTTGCCGCGCTTTGAAAAGCGATGTTTCCCAATATACAGTCGCACACACAGCTTTCTATGCACGACGCGCGACGATGTTTTAAAAGGAAGGAAAAAAAATTATTTATATCTATTGTTTTATGACTGAACTAGTGAACGAAAAGGTAAATAGAAGGTGAATGGGGAAAATTGTGCAGTAAAGTTAAATGTATTGAGGAAGAATACCGAAAAAATTACCATGTGGTCAACCTGATGACGGAAACATTTATCATTCGCATTGATGATGATGATTCTGATGAAGTAGCATCCAGTAACACCAACACACCATCGACATCCGGCTTCCATGTTCCATGTTCTAACGGTATAATGGACGGCGTGTCACCCTTAGCTTAAGTTTTCTTGTTACAAACTACTTTATTTTACGATTGAAATAAAAAATAATGCTCAAGCATACATTATCCATTTTTAATTTCAACCTCTTCCAAAGTTCTAAGAAGCTAGTAAAGTAACTATTATGATTCTACAATAAAACCATTAATTACTATTATAATATTATAAAACAACAGCCTAGTACCATGTAGTACTTTAGAACGCGACTGTACCCATGCGCAGACACACCCTCCACTGTCGCTCAGCGTCGTGACGGGACCTGTACGGAGCTAGATAAAGAGTTTGGCTTCGACGCGGATATTGACCCTAGTCAGCTGATTTTATGATTTATTTATTTTAAATTCCACTGCTGGTTTAATATTTAAGTATTTTCATGATTCTTTTAATGAAATTAATGTTTTATTTAACTATATCAACACGATGGAGCGTGAATGAAGCTAATAAAACGTTGTGAAAAGATGATTTTTTTTCATCAGGATCGATTTTATATTTCACCCATCATCTAAGATATAGTTAGTACTGTCGTCTGTCTTCGTTTTCGGGAGCGTTTCAAAATACCCTGTATATATATATATATATATATATATATATATATATATATATATATATATATATATATATATATATATATATATTGTTGCAAGGGATCTTGATGTTACTGTATTAAACTGTACTGTATTAAAACCAGCTGGTCCATAAGACGTTGTTCTGCCCCTTCCAGTAGGTGGTGCGATACGTTTCACTCTGAATCAGCTCTGAACTTTTGACAGTGTAAATATGAAATTTATTAATAACTCGATTATTTGCATTAAACCAACAAACATTGTGAATATGAATCATTGTGGCTCATAAATATCGAATTTGTTAATAACTTCACTACCACCCATCGAATCTTATTACAACTAGAGCCCACATTTTGAACAAGTCGTTCAAAAGTTACACAATCATTAAAGACGCACCGTCAACGAATCTATAAAAAAAAATTGCTATACTTAATAGTGTTTGTCCACAAGTGCAAAAAGTAACAACATTAATGTTGTAACAATGTGCAAACAGCAATAGTGTAAACTGTTACTTAATGTTAAGTTAAAAGAGTTAAAGGAAAACTTTGTACATAAAGATAGTTCTCACGTAATAAAACGACACTCAGGCAACTAAAGTATTATCTCGTTTATCTACTTTAAGCTGTAAAAGGCGCAGTTGATACTGATGAAAATTATATTGATTCAAACAATATTTCCTTAAATATTTCGCTTACTATTTTAAGATCTGATTTAAAAAATACTCTAATAATTCGATAGCTCTATAGCATGTAGATAAACCTGTTCGTGGTATGCAACAGTAGATAAGCATACCACGAACAGGTTTATTAAAAGAAAGAAAAAAATATTGTATAATGAAATTAATATTTATTTCTTCGACATAAGAAATTAAACCATGTAGTGGGGTTGTAAGAATATCCACCCCTTCATAATCTTGTCCCGTGGGTGTCATAAGTCGTAAGGCGAAAAAAGGAAACAAATCAGGAGATGGCAAGCGTGGCAACTATGGTACTCAACATACAAAACAAAGCATTATTGTTCTTCTATTTTACGCTGGTTTTCTATGCAAGTGTTATCCTTCGCAAGCGTTTTCGTGCTACAGCCTCAATTATATACGGCAGTGCATACCACGTATAAAACGTTAAATTTCACTGAGTATAAGCATATGTAACGCATAATGTAAATAATTTGATTCTATTACAAAATAACAATTATTAATTATTAATGAAGCACAGATATAATATTTTTAAGTTTTCGTAACAGTATCGAATATAATAATTTGAAAGACACGTTAGAAGTCTTCCTCAAAGGCGGATGCACCGTTACGACCTCGCGTACGAGTCATAGTTTTTGCCAATTACTTCTATTGTTTTCTAATAATTATAGCTATGCATGTTCGCGACATTTTATAGCGAATGCCCGATCTTTTATTTCAACAAACTTTTAATGATTTCTCATATTTACGCGAATACTACACATTGAATAAAACTACTTTTACGGATTATAAACTAAACCCAAGCATACCACTGCAAGACTTCAAGACACAGTTAGTTCATTCTGCGTAGATCGGACCAAAATTAATAACTAAGAAAGCTGAAGGTACTCCGGATTAACTCTGACATCGGGACGTCAATCACCTCAGTCCCCGTGGGTGCTGTAAAGCACCCGAAACGTCGGGAATTAATACAAATAACTTAATTAAACGCGATATAATCCGTAAAAGTAGTTTTAAACAACAAACTTTTTTTTTTTATAAAATGTAGTTGACAAATGAGCGCAATGTACACCTGACGATAAGTGAATGCTGGTATTCTGTGAGTGCGTGGTCCTACCCCGGTCGAGTCAACCCATTCGTGCTACAACTATAATATAGCTGCAGCGTGGCTCTACTACGTGAAAAATTATATATACTATTATTGTTTCATAATAATATTATGTCATATATAGAGCACGTGGTATTCTTACACTTGGCCTATTATACTTATATTTTTATATAGATATATTTACAAATCTATATTATCTTTATCAATATAAACATAATATGTGTATATGTCGGCGGCCCAAAGTTAAATCTACACAGCTTAGGCCATTATTATAACGGCAACGTTTATCTTCACCACTTCACCACCGGCCTGACTCACGGTTAGGCCGGTGGTGGTGCACCTGGTACAAATGGTAATTTGGTGCGTTCAATATTAGTCTTGTTGAATTTTCCGCCTGATAATAGGTGGTCTAGGCCATTTTGACGAGTTTATTTTCTAATTTTGCCACGCGTGGCGCTTTGATCTAAGAAAACATCATGGTACGCTAAAATGAAAACTCGAATATCCGAATAATAATTAAATTACTATGACTTCCGTTAACTTTGCAAAAATACGAAAGCATTTAAATAAAACTAGTTTTTTTTACGAATTTTATTGCGCATATTAACTTATTTTTTATTCCCGACGTGACGGGGGCGATCCTGTACACGTACTGTGTTAGTTTGTCACGATTCAATTGACTTGATAATATTTTAATTTTACCGTTTCGCTAAAATTTAAACAAACACAGTCCACTTGATGGTAAGTGAATGTGGCCCATAAAGACCTACACCTTTCTTCAATTGAGAATCAAAATGGAAAGATTTTGCCCCCTGAGAACTAAAATTTAATGCCTCGTTACCAGTAAAAAAGTTTTATCGTTCTCGTCTCTCAGCATACAAAACACAGCAGCATTATTCGTCTATATTACGCTGGTATTCTAAAAAAGCGTGCTCCTGAATTTTCTCTACAAAATCTAAAAGTTCCAACCGAAACTTCCACATAAGCTGGCCATGATATTTGTCGGTGACAGAAATTCACATAAAAATTAGAATGTACATTGATTTTAATTAAACGAAATCATTTAAATAATTCTAAAGGTCACATTTGTAGTTCACAAAGATGGCATACCAGCTTAGCGGCCGCCTGACCTTTCCCCCTCTAGTTCTCCAGTCTCCAATGAGGTCGCTCTACTGATTTGTGGCGACACTTAACCTATTGCAACAAAAACAACGTTGCTGTGAAAGCCTCTTCATTATAATAATTTTTATTTCAAAATCTAGTTTTAATTCAAACATTAAAGAAACATTTGCTAAACGAAGCACTTTTTTATTTGAATAATATTAACTTACTGCTCAGAAATGAGAAGAAGCCTGTGACTATCCTAAAGTCCACTGGTGGACATAAGCCTCCTAAGTAGATTACGTGCTTGGCAGGCGAGTTGGCAACCGCAGTTCTTTTTAATATTTTGAGTTGTTAGCTGATACTGGTTCATATTACATATGGGTATGGGGTATTGGATTATATTACACCGTAACTGCACGGCGTAATTCGACGTATAATAATGTCAAACCCAGAACAGACAGGGAGCCAAACATTATGGGTAGCAGCATTGTCTGTGTGAAGGTATCGGGTCTAATCTCTCTACAAAGCGTAGTAAATGTCTTAGTAAAAGTAGAAAATTTTTCATGTAACCTATACCAGCTGATGTATAATATATCGCATTCTTAAAAAGGCCTATATCTAACAATGGATTTATAAAAATAAAATTGGACTGACACCTTTATTTTCTATAGATAAATAATTTAGTTACACAGTGTTATTTTTGTGTAGTGACATAAAGTGAAAACTTATCCAACTACATGGTTTAAATTAAAAATGAAAAGTTAAAATCACTTCATTAATATCCATCAACGAAAATAATATTAGTGATACATACCTATTATTTTATTATAATATTTAACATAAGCAAGAATTCATATCATTCAAATGTATATGATTGTAGACATATACTACTTTCTGACGAGACTACTCTGTTGAACACTGTGTGTGTAACACACCTCTTATAATTTTCTTGTAATTATGTTTTCAACATTAAACATTTACAAGAATTGTACCGTTTGTAAGATTAATTTTCCATTTTGTCATGTGGATGTCGTAAGAAGAAATAAAGAGATCTAAGGCCAGAGAGGAAAGTCCTTAATATGGTCTTAGATAGAGGGTGGTGTATCATCTTAGATATATATGCCAGACTCAAAGTACTAAGACCAACGACGTCCAAAATACATGACTTCTGGTACAGCAATTACTAATCCGCCTGCCCTGCGTACCGATTATGAAAATTCCGTCTTAAAATGCGAGAGGCCCATGACCAGCAGTGGACTACTATTGTTACAGATTAATAAAATTTAAAACTATGTGAATATTCAGTCCAAGTCAAGTCCCAAATAATCGCTTTCAAGGTCCATATTATTTATTCAGTGTCTCAATTTTGATAAATGTCACCGTTTCTTAAAATTAGATCACTTTTTTAATATTCAATCGGCATTATGTAACTGTTGAATAAATATAACATTTAAATTAAATTTTTTGGAGGTGCAGGCTTTTCGAGATTTTTTAGTTTTCGGATCATTTAGGTTTTTGGAAAATATTTTATTGCATGCATTCCTTTTATTTTACTATATTTACTATACCTATAACAATTCCGGCAATGTAAAATATCGTTTCGTATAGATACCAAAGAGATTACTCATTAAGTTTAATATGTATCAGACAAAGATTATGCATACAGCACCCAGCATTTAAGGTCAACATGTTTCGCAAGTTCAAGTCAAACAACGTCGTTTGGAATGAAATTTGCAGCGACAAATAAGTCAAAGTCCAGTTCAGTTCCTTGGAACAAGAATAATTAAAATATCTTTCAAAGTAAGTATTATATCTTTAATTAATGAACTTACTGCATAAACAAGAAATGTCTTCAAAGGAAAGAACGATATAAATTATGTTTAAAAGCAAGTTATTTCATTGAATTTTTTAAAACAATTTTAAACTCGGCTCTTATAATGTTAGTGTATTTTATTATTATGAGTTTAAATGAAGATAACAATTTATATGAAAATTATTATTTAGACGTAGTTAATGAGTATCAATACAATATGATCTTTAAACTTTTTTTTTCGATATTACTTTTCCTAAATTAACTATTTCCCTGTTTCGGTGAATAACCACTTTCGGTGAATAATTCCTAAAAGATCCGTGATAAATCAGTACTTAAAATTGCAATGAACTATATCATTGGTGCCGGCGGGGAGCGAACCTGGGTTGCTCGATTGCTTTGAAATTTACGACGAGCGCATAATCCCTGACCTACCACAGCTCTCTAAAAACTATTTATAAAGTAAAATTCATGATTGCTATGGGTAACGTATATTGTGAATAAATAACTATATTTTGAATAAAACATATGACCATTGGTGCTGAAAATCTCTGGAAACGCTGGGAATTAAAAATAATTAGTTGTAAAAATAACGTTAGTTGCATATTTACGTTTGTTTTTTATTATTTAATTTTAAAAATTCTAAGGAGAGTTTATTTAAAAGTATTTTAATAATATAAAGAAATAAATGGTGAAGCATTATGTTATTATATAAAATCTAATTTTCTTACATGCTGAAATTAAAGTTTAAAGTACCAAAACTTTACGTCACACTGTCAAATTATATTTATTTAGAAAGTACTTTCGTACATATGCTAAAAAATACCCGTGCACATCTTCGGTTCTATTGCGGTTGAGTAAGCTCTTACACAAGCCGTTGCATAAACCTTTCACCGCAAAGGCTAGTCTTCAAATAAATCTAGACTACTTTCAACTTAGAGCAATCAGTAATTGAAGACTTCCTCATTTAATGTATTGTTATAAATAGTACAAAAACCTACTCCTATATACTATATACGTGGTAGAGCCACGCTTCAGCTATATTATGGTTGTAGTGCGAATAGGTCGGCTCGACCGGGGTAGGACCACGCTCTCACAGAATACCAGCGTAAACTAGCAGCTTTATTCTGCTGTGTTTTGTATGGTGAGTGTAGAAAACCGGAGACCTTTTTTACTGGAAACGGGGCATTCCATCTCAGTCCTCAGGGGTGACAACGCATCTGCATTTTGATTCTTAATTGAGAAGTCTATGGGCCACAGCATCTGATTACGATCAGGTAGACTGTGTGCTCGTTTGTCACCTTTATTCTATAAAAAAATGGATAAATTTAAATCAATACAATAGGTATAAAATAATAAGCAATGAAAAATAATTAATACAATATAACATAACATAACATAAACACTCACGCCTGTCACCCAGAGGGGTAGGCAGAGATTATGGACTTCCATTTGGCACGATCCTGACACACCTCTCTCGCCTCCTGCACATCCATATACCTACGCATACACGCTCGTCGGTTAAGGGTACTCTTAATTTGGCCCATAATTAATACAATATGAAATATGATATGTGTAAAAGTGGGCGTCCGTATAAACGAATTCTTAGTGGTTAATTCAGTCAGAATAATATGGAAGATACATGCATAATATGTATGTATATTAAAGCTGCTAATTAAATTTCGTACATCGCGATCGTAGGAGAACATCTAATTTCAACGGGCTTATTGACATTGTTTTGAATTCATCGGAATGCTGGGGGTAAAATTGTAGAAATCAATTTCAGTGTTATTGACATTGTGAAAATGAACAAATCGACAGATTCGCGTATCTTGAAAATTATAACCATTCAAAGAAACTTTTAATTGAATGAATAGAAACAATAATAATGTAACAGCTTTTTAATTTAATCATATCTATTTCCTATTTTTAAATCTATACGTATAAATAAAATTAAAGTGTCTGTCTATATCGAAAAAACTGCCTTTTATCAAGCTCATGGAGTTATTTGCACACCATTACGACATGAATAACCATTTGTAAAGTTTTGTCTGTCTGTCTGTCCAAACAAATCTTCGGAATAGCTGAACCAATTGTGATGAAACTTCACAACATCAAACAGAGAGCAATTCCAGGAGTGATCTTAGCTATATTCTATTCAAAAAACTTGTTTTTATTTTTCGTGAAATGGAAAAATTTATGAAATAAAATGATTGCTTTGAAATTAATGATTACTTTAAAAAAATATAAGAGACGAAGCCAGGGCGGATTTATAGTTTAAAATAAACTTGAGGGACAAACAAGCTAACAGTTTACCTCATAACCACAGAGCTTGAAGGTGAAAAATAAGGTTATATAATAACAGGAAAGTCGTAATCAAATAACATTATTTTTCCACTGGCATTCATAAGGAATGATAATAATATGCACTTTTTATCAGAAGTGGCATTAATATAACAACATTCAATCCGAGTATAAGCCTATGAAATGAAAAGTTCACGCGAAATGTTAGTAGAGTTATAATGAGTATATTTTTAGATGTGGAATTTTTATTAAATTGTAATTTCTACGTAATATGCTTTATTATATCTTAGCAACTAATAATTATTATGCATTTGACGGCTCCAGTGCCTTAGCAATGAGTTGTCGCGCACGGACCAAGTATTCGTATGGCCTACAAATAATTGTTCCATTTCTGCATGTTTGTCCTTGTAAAATTTATCCTTTGTAAACTACCTTCACTATACAGGAGAAAATCCTAGTGTACGGTAACGTTTAAAAAAATATTTAACTAGAAAGTGGAATCCTTTGAGTAGACTATAGAACTTTACACAATAGTACACCGGAGTATACAATATACATCACCCGTATTATTTTTGCCGCGAAGTGGCAGTGCGTCAGCTTCTGTGTTCCGATTTGAAAGGCACGAAGAGCCAGTATAATTACAGGCTGTTCACCAATCCACTTTAGTTCTCAGATGTGATTACGCATATGAAGCATTCTTTGTTTGAGGTGGATTGCAGTAGTCACTGTGGGTTGTTAGCTTGTTTTTTACCTTAACCTTATAAGACCGGATCCGCATTTGATCATCTTGACGTAATTTGATCAGGCGTAACTTTAATTCTCAGATGTGATTACGCATATGAAGCATTCTTTGTTTAAGGTGGATTGCAGTAGTCACTGTGGGTTGTTAGCTTGTTTTTTACCTTAACCTTATAAGACCGGATCCGCATTTGATCATCTTGACGTAATTTGATCAGGCGTAACTTTAGTTCTCAGATGTGATTACGCATATGAAGCATTCTTTGTTTACGGTGGATTGCAGTAGTCACTGTGGATTGTTAGCTTGTTTATTACCATAACCTTATAAGACCGGATCCGCATTTGATCATCTTGACCAACCGTATCGTGTAAAAAAACGCGCCCACACTATTTATCATGTCAGCTTATCTGCATAACGTTCGACGCTACAAATTTCCCACCACCCCTAGTATCTTTTCCACGTTCAAACTTTTCAAGGCTTTGATGATCGTAGAAAAACCGTCAAGAAATGAAACACGATGTGATGTCATATCGCATCATCGTATCGTGATACAATATCAAAATACATCCATATACACGATACATGTATCCCATACGCGATGCATCAGATATGACGTTATGTATAGAAGGAGACGTATCAGATACGGTATGTCTCATGATCGCTTATAATTTTGCTAGTCCAAAGTAGTGATCATGATACACATCGATGCTATGTGACGAACACTAATACGTCGAGATTATTAAACGGTCTTAAATAAAACATAGATATTTCCAAGTACTCGTCAGGTTGAATGCTCTTGTTAAATGTTGCTCATACAGTTAGAAACAACGTCTTAAAATATTTATTTTGATTTAAGATTTTTTATACAAAATTAAAGCGACAACAAACTGATATTCCATGTAATAAAGGATACTGGAGCCAATGGACACCTGCCACCGACTTCAAATAAAGAAAGATGTCATAATCATAATCATAAACACTCACGCCTGTCGCCCAGAGGGGTAGGCAGAGACTACGGACTTCCATTTGGCACGATCCTGACACACTTCTCTCGCCTCCTTTACATCCATATATCTACGCATACACGCTCGTTGGTTAATGGTACTCCTAATCCGGCCCATTTTCAATATATCGCCAATTTGGTCGATAAACCTTCGTCTAGGGCGTCCCTTCCCGACTAAAGAAAGATACTAAAGAAAGATATGGATGCGTTAACCTCTAAGGACTAACATGGAATGCCTCGCAGCCTGTTATTAAACTATACCCTTCAGGCCGGACATAGCAGTGCACGCACTACTGCTTGGCAGTAAAAGAAGGACTCTTTGGACAGATCACTGACTATTACCATTCCAACAATTTAAGAAGACAAGTAAATTTTTAGAAATTGAACAATAATATATTATTATATTAAATGTATGATAATAATGTCTGTAATTAATTAAAATGTGTGTCTTTGCCGAATATGTTATTATTAATTCTGTTAACTTGCCCAATTATAATTTTCATATTTAATGTAATAATTATAATTAAGGATATATGTTTTCTGTTACTTTGTTTCAAAGAAGTTGTTTTATGACAAGTAATTCATAAGGATGACTTTTAATCATCAATCACTAATAAAAAACTCTAAAAACTGTCGCCAATTGTTTTGACGTTATTCTAGTTGAAATAAATATAAATTAATGTAAATTCAACCTTAAATGCATTGCCTTAATTTGTATTCACAAAGCTACGTACAAATTAAAAGCGCACCCAAATGTTCGAGTGGGCGCTCATTCGGTAAGGACATTTTTATTTTCTATCTTTTTATCGATTGTGTATCTAGTTTTTTTATTAGTGATCGTTGCTTTTAATAGGTATTATTAAAAGCAACGATATATCTATATAGAATAAAAAAGTTTCTATTTCTATGACTTTTAGGAAAATTAAAACCGATTAGAAATAGGATCTGAAAAATCTTAGCTAATGTTAAATATACGAGGGATTGTGATATATATACCAGCAGTGACATTCATAATGCTACAGGAGAGATTGAATTCCGTTTGATGCGATGTTTTATGTCATGTTATAAAGAACGTCGCATAAAACCTCACTTTGCTTGAGTGATACTGATAAAAGAATAAAAGGGATCTTCTTCTAGACTTTAAGCATCGCTTCACGGACATAAAAAGTTACATTAGGTATCCGGTTCAATACCTTGTTTCTTTTATTACCGTCTGAATTCATAATAATATGATGGTGTAACGTTTTCTTATTAAAGATGTATTAAATGTTTATACGTTGGTAACATTTTTTACAACTGTGAGAGCTAAAGGTTCAATTATCGTGTAAAAAATTTCTGATGTGGATATAACCCTTAAAAAATATGAGAATAAAAAATTAGATAAATAAACAGTAAGGATGACAAACAAATACACAGTCCATCTAAGAGTGGATGCTCTGCCTATAGATATTCCTAAATCTATTTTCGATCAAAAAACAAGATGCAGAATGCGTTGTCACTCCGGAGAAGTAAGATGGAATGCCCATTACGAGTAAAATCCTAGTGGGATTACTAGATCATAATCATAGAATTTTTGTATTGTTACTGGTTCTCGTTACAGTTTATCAAAGTCTACTGCTAAACATAGGTCTCTTTCATAGATTGCCTAATATTTTGATTGGTTTCTATATTTGCCATAGTTACTATCCTTGGGTTGACATGCGCAGATTTATTTTTTATTTTTAGTTGCAGTAGTATTAGAAAGACGCAGCTGCAAATCTGGTTTGTTTCCCTCTGACGCCTCTGACAACACCCGCTTACAAATTATTCTTACACCGCCACTAAACGGTGATGAATAATTTCAGATTATTTAAAGGTCTAGGAGCTAGAGTTGGGTGAAAACTGAATAACTAAATTCATTTTACATTCGTGTAATAAAAAGTGTTTCTGGTTTTTGCCACTAGTACCTATGAATAATACTTAGAATACCTATACGTTACACTAGAGTATTATGCGTCTCTATTTTTTGTAATGTAGTTTAGTTTACTTAATGTTTAGTTTCTGTATCATTAGTGCTGTTAGCCACAGCTCGCTTTAACATCTTCATCGTTCTCAGAGCTAATTTTAGAAAGAATTTAAGTGATATACTTGCAGAATTTTTTGTTAGAAGAACGAAGTTAGGTAAATCACGCCTTAAAAATGTATTGCGTGTATTATTAGTCTGAGAAAGAGACCTGTTGTTCTTTTAGTATCTTATATATTATAACAATCGCTGGTGCCTCTTTAATGATCACGTTACTTCTGAACGACTTAACCGATTAAGGTCCTTCTTACAAACATATTTGTTTTGTTGAGACGATGATGTATGATCCGATAGGTGGCGCTGTAGTCAAGTTATTAACAAATTATGTAGAGCAAAATTACTCATATTTACAATTAAATATAGATGTTGGTGTCAAAAAATAAAAACACAAAATCTGTTCCATACAGCGCTATGGTCGAGTTATAAATTTTACATTTACACTGTAAAATGACCGGAGCGAATATGGTGTGAGACTCATCGTATTACCTACCGGAAAGAGCAGAATAACGTCGGGCCAGTGAGTTACTACGTAAAAATTGACCGAATTAGTAGGCGCCTTTTAGAGATAGAACGGAGCCTTGTCGTACATTTAGGTCAAGAGATCTCCTGGCGAAACAATCAGTCTAAGTAAACGCCATTACAGAAATGACACCATCATGGAAATTTGTAATGGTTACTGCTTAATGGCCGTAATAACGATCTCTGTGGAGACCGTCTCGCCATTTGGAATGCATTTTCAAATTAAGTTTAGAGCGACTATACGGACAACAAGTAGCAAATAGACAAATGTGGTTCGTATAGAAATGCGAAATTTACATTCCTAGTGCCCTTATGTGCGAATGCTACCAATTGACATATTACACAGATATTACACAGCATAAACACGTACATGCATCTTTTCAGGCAGAGGAGTGGGGAAGAGAGAGATAGAAACAGACATTTAAAGCGTTAAATCCTCAACGGTATGTTAAGCTTTTTAATGGAGAAATTATTTTAATCTCTATATATAAAAATCAATTGCTGTCCGTTAGTCTCGCTAAAACTCGAAAATTGCTGTACCGATTTTGATAATTTTTTTGTGTGTTTTTGAGTGGATCCCTGAATCATCTAAACCATTCACAATAGGACCCGGTAGGTGGCGCTGTTGTCGAGATCCAGAAATCACCCGTGCGAAGCCGGCACGGATCGCTAGTAATATAATAAATACTAAAATATTTTTCCTCTTTTATATTTGAAGGCAATTTCTTATGAACTTTTATAGACATTGAATAGGGACCGGAGCTATGTAGTACTAAATTAGATTTTGAATTGAGCTAGTTGTTTTATAGCGCAATTCGTAGCGACGGGACATATCTATAAAATGTTGTTGTAAAGAATAATAAGGTACATACAAGTTGTTGTAATTTTTTTTTATAAAAAGTGAAAAATAGGTAAGAAAGTGGTCCCCACCCATACAGACTCCTAGACAAAAAAGGAGTCCCACGACCTAGAATTGTAGAAGCTAGTTGATAGATAGTATTTTTTGCTTAGGGGTTTTTTCAGGTAGTGATTAACCTCTTCATTCCGTCTAGCAATAGTGCACCTACTGTGTGATCCGGTTTGATAAGCAAGAAAATCGTCAGGGGTAAAGACGCCACTGTGGTGACATCCTTACTTCTTGAACATGACCTGTTGTGGAGGGGGGAGGAAATGTTATCTGGTTTATCATTGTTTTACTATAGGCAATGGTATAATTCAAGTAAAAGTTAGTTAAACTTACAGCCTATATACGACCCACTTCGGGGTACAGGCCTCTTCTCATTTCTAAGAGCGTTTTAGGGCAAGGAAATGTCCGCCGCGCTGCCCCAATGCGTGTTGGCGAACTTCACATGTCTTCTAACGAAAAACTTTTTCTTATATGTTCGGTTGCTCGCGTATTGTGAGATTTACAGCGAGCGCTTAGCTCCTGAGCTACCACGGCTCTTGTGTATAATTCTATATCTCAATGGTATAATTATTATAATAATTTTCTTTAATGCAGTTAATATTGAACATTCATTGGTATCACTGATAGTCAACACCTTTTACTTAATACTCATCAAGCTGTAATGCGTAGGATATATTGTAGTGCCGGAAATATTCTTGTATACGTGAAGACCGCGTGGTTTACTAATCAAAGTCAAAAAGTAACATACTAAATAACGTTCTACGCTTGGCTTAAGACTCATAATTCCGAGAGGTTTTAAAGGCATGATGTGTTCACCACACTGCCCATCACGATGATTTCCTTTAACGCCTAGCACGATTATTGGCACTTAAAATAAGAAGAAAACAATTTCGTTGTTGCCGAAGTCAGTAACTGATAACTTAAACGCGAATAATTTCGTCGATTGAGCCATAACTTGTATAGAAACATAATTGATTGTCCTGGCCTTGGCAGGTCTTGCTTAAAATAGAGCCTTTATACAGCAGAGGAGTTTCTGGTGATGATGCGAACGATGAATATGAACAATTTAGCTGAAACACTCTATTGAGAGGGACACTTAAAAGTTATCTAAAAATAACCAATTATATCGATTTTATTCATCTTCGCTTCACACGGCGCACTTCGCACAGCGTCACCTACCGGGTCCAATTATGAATCTAAACCATCCAGGAACCCACTCAAACACACACGAAAAAATTCATCAGAATCGGTCGAGCCAGTTACGAACTTTAGCGAGACTAACGGACAGCAATTGATTTTTATATTTAGAGATATATAGAAAAAGAAGATTATCGAAGCTGGTTTCACTAGGCGAGTGTATAAAAATTAAGTTATAAATAGGTGTAATAGTAGCGTCCTATTAGATATTCAAACGCAATGTATCATGACAAATTAACCTAATTATTAAAACGGTCATAATATTCGCCAATTTAATTTATCGTACATGACTAAAGTTCTATCTTTGTGTTTTCAATGTTCAACACAAATACTATTATATGCTCATTAACTAAATGAATGCGTGGGATTCATTGACTGATATAAATAGACGGCATTAATTATTAATTCAACAATGTACTATATCAATGGACCGCTTTAATATTGTATACTCGTGAACAATGTTGAAAAATGTATTAAATATATTTTAATACATTTATGTAATAAAATAAAATAACAGTTAATACAAAGCCTACCATGGCTTTGTTTGGTACCTATTCAGTATTTGTTTTAGGAAAAAAAAGTTTCATTTCGTTTGAAGACTTTGTTGAGATTCTGATAAAATTTATATAAAACTAGCTATAAAATTATATCTTTTTAAATTTGGAAGAGTTATATCGTATAATTAGAAATGATAATACATTAATTGAAATTGAATAATATATTAAGGTCCTTACATATGAAATTGGCGTTTTGTACGGGAGGAATATAAAGTCAATTTTTTTTTTGTAAAATATATTTAATTAATCAAAGTATGCACCGTTGACATCTATGCACTTTTGCCATCTCATAGGTAGTTCATTGATCCCTTTACTAAAAAAAACCATAGGGGCGAGAATCAATAAACTCTTTGAAGGCGGTTTGGACGGAGTTGTCCAAATTCCGGAAAAAATGGTAATCTGTTGGAGCAAGGTCCGGGGAGTACGGTGGATGTCGCAGACATTCCAATTGTAGCTCATCTAACTTAGTGGTTGTTTGTTGTGCAGTGTGTGGCCTTGCGTTATCGTGAAGCAGCAGTGGCCTAGAGCGATTGACCAATCTCTGTTATTTAGCAGCTAGTTCTTCCTTCATGGTTTGCAGTTGCTGACAATAGATATCTGCCGTAATCGTTTGGCCAGATTTTAGAAAGCTGTAGTGAACGACACCGGCGCTAGTCCACCAAACACTCACAAGTAACTTTTTCTGAGTCAATTTTCGTTTAGGGCAGGATTTGGCTGGGTCGGCGATTATCGTACAGTATCCACTTTTCATCACAAGTAATGATTCGATTTAAAATCCCTTCATTATTGTGTCGGTTCAGCAAAGTAACACAGATCCCGATTTGCTTCAAGTGGATTAATACAATTTTATCACTTACCCTGAAACCTGCAGCTATCTCTGAAGTGTTTTGTGATGGATCCGCTTCCACAATAGCCTTTAATCCTTCATTTTCCACTTTGTTCTCCGGCCGTCCACGGGGTTGGTTCTGAAGGTCAAAATTTCCAGAACGAAAACGTTGAAACCAAAAACGTACCGTGCTTTCTTTTGCGACACCGGCGCCGTACACATCATTAATCCTTCGAGCTGTTTCTGCAGCACTAGTGCCACGGTAGAACTCGTACTCGTAAATATACCCATATTTCATGTTTTCCATTGTGCGGTAATAAGCGACGCCAAAGAATAAAATAATGAGGAAAAAATAAATGAATGACTGTTTTCAAAACTCAAATGTACCAGCTCAATGATATTTAAATTTGAATTTGGAATTCTTAACCAAAGAGGAGATATTTCAGATCAAATTGGTCAGTACGACAAAACTCTAATTTCATATGTAAGGACCTAATATTATAACTTTCAAATAAATTTATCAGTACGATACGCGCGCCACCTACTGTAAGTTAATTGTACTATACCTACGCGCAAGTGCAAGCAATAAGTTGACAAAGTTTTAGCACAGTCTGGTGAACGGTATGGCTGCGCATAAAATACGAACAAACAAAAATATTTTTTTATATATTAGAAGATTATATCGGGAGTATTACTCTAAATCTAAACTTACTTTATACTCTTTAATACATTTACAATATAACAATTATAATTCACATGAAAAATTTACCAAATACATGTGTATTTAATAATAGTTATAACAATAGTCGATGGCCTCGTTGGTTTAGTGATCGTAAGCACGACATCTCGTGATATGGTCGAGTCACAGTTTCGAATCCTGCGGCGAGCTAACATCAATAATTAGGTTTTTCTGTCAAGAAATTAAGCAGCCCAGAGACAGGAAGTTGGTAGTGTTTAACCACCTTACTTTGAAAATCACGTACAACCGTTGTTTCTGCGCCTCGTCTATCTCCGGTCGTGCCGCACTGTCATCCCATCGGACTATGAGAGTCAGAGAAAGAAAGTGCACCTGTGTTTGCGTACATACTCGTGCACTATAATCTTGTCCTGCGCAGGTGGCTATCCCGTTGAGACTGACCGTCGTGGCTGGTCTTCGGTCTGGAGGAAATTATTATTGTAACTATAGATACATTCTTAATACACAAGAATTATTAAAGGATTATAATATTCTTGATACAACGAATTGTGAATTACCATTTATTCAAACCAAAAAAACAGCATTAAAATTACCTGTAACAAAATAAATATTCATTAAAATTCACAAGTTAAAAAATATCTTGTACAACTAAAAGCATACGAGCAGAGTTCATATCAGAGTGGATAAAATGTATTACACAGTCTCTTAAATACCTTTTTTTTTTAAATAAAATAAGGGTGAAAAACCAGCACACAGTACACCTGATGGTAAGTGAATGCTGCGGCCCATAGACATCTACATCTATCCTCGATTAAAAATTAAGCATTACACAGTTCACGTGATGGTAAGTAGATGCTTTGGGCTTCGATTAAGAATCAAAATGCAGAATGCGTTGTCACCCTTAAGGACTTAAAAGGAATGCCTCGTTTGCCTTCGTCTCGTTTTTATTTCACGCTGGTATTGTGAGAGCGTGGTCCTCCCCTGGTCGAGCCGACCCAAACCCATCCGTGCTACAACCATAATATAGCTCTGACTCTGACAGCGTGACTCCACCACGTTACACAATATGATTACCTCGATATCATTATTTACAAAAACGAGCATATGTATCATATTATTATTAGAGTAAGTGTATATTTAACATTAAAACAATTTTTCTGTTTAAGATAAATTCTCGTAATATCTTCCATTCATTTTATTATATAGTATACGCCTATATTCGTTCCAAACATATAATCAAAATAAAAGCATCGAGATCATTTCACCAGAAACTCATCTCAAAATTTACACGCGTGGCAACAAAAGAACAAGAATATAAGAAATATCGTAGAGCGTTACTCGTAATAATACTATATGGGTCAAGTGTAGGGAGCACGGGTCTAATACTAACGATAGGGCAAATATTGTTGCATTCCGCTGAGTCAGGAACGTTAACCCTAATATCGCGATCGTTTAGTCCCAATATGTAAATATGTAACAGGTTAAGAACTTTTACTATTAAATACCAGCTAGTTTCGTTCTACTTTTATGCGCAGACACATTCTTTTTTAATTTTATTATGAGGCAACATTATAGAATTAAGAGTTTCCCTTTGATACAGACGCGGGCCTTCCCCTGTGTCCCTAATATTTGGCTTTATCGCCAGACTCAGCAAGTAGATAGGCGGTCGCGTTATAAGAATTTGTCGTCTTTTTAGCACGGCTTTGTTTCGTCGCGTCGGTCTGGTTATATTTCTGATATAATGGAATTATTATTTCACGTCTCTACGAGTACACAAAATATTCGTGAAAATTTTCTTAGTCGATTCTTAAGTCAACCGTGGAAAGGTATGAGGTCAAACCTTAAAAAAAGTTATGATAAGAAATTTCTGACAAGTCAACTTGGAAGCGACGAGCACATTTTACCAAGTTTCCTTATAGGTAATATTTCTTATAACAAAATAATATAGATAAAACATTTTACGTGAACATGAGATAGCTAAAAACTCGATCTATACATAAGAAGCAAAGATAGCTTTGTGACTCGGCATTGAAAGTATAAAGCACGTCAACATCGCGACCTATTGATTGCCGCGGTCATCGTAGAGCCAAAGGTTACAGGCACTATAGAAAGTTGCGATGCTTTCCAGAGATGACCCACTAAGTCTTTCTAAACCGTACTTTTAATGTTCTCTGGGGAATGGTGTTCTCATAAGGTATAATTATATAATATTAATGTTTGTGATGATTCTGCATATTATTGACTTCGTTATTCAGCATATAAATATTAAAGTGCCATATTTACAGTTCCTTACCGTAATCGATAAAGCAAATGCGAACGGAATTATATTAGAGATAGTGTTGGATTCAGTATCAAAAGATAGACAAGAGAAAATTGACACAAATTAAAAGTAAAAAGTAAAATTTACAGCCTTTATATGTTCCACAGCTGGGCACAGCCTCCTCTCATTTCTGAGAGGGTTATAAACTAGTCCGTCGCGCTACCCCCGAATGCGTGTGACGACTTCACATGCCCTCAAAATATTTTTATTTCTTAGTTAACAGGTTTCCTCACAATGTTCTCCTTCACCGCCGTGCATGTAAACCAACACTTAAAATTGCAATTAATAATTTCATTAATGCCGGCGGAGATCGAACCCCAGGTTGATCGTGTACTGTGAAATTAATAGCAAGCACTTTGCCTCGGAGATACCATGGTTAAGAGGTAATGCGATCGCTGTAAGCCACAAGTATTTAGAACAAATTTGTATTTTGTACACATATTATTAGCTCACATATTTTTTTGGTCACGTGTATTTTCATTAAATATATATTATTACATATTTTTATATACTTTTTGACGTTATATTTTCAACCTATTTCGATTTCTCCAAACCATCGTATACTTATTTTATTCCTGTTTTATATTTGAGTCCTTAAAAGACGTTTTAATTTGTTCACTTTTGCCACATTCCCGTGTCAAGGGCACCGATTCTCATGCATTACCGCTTGGCGAATTGTATTACTTATTTTCTAATTACTTCTTACTTATTTACTATAAGATGATAAAAATTATTATAAAATAATTTTTTGATGTGTGCATAAAGTAAAATTGTGTGGGGAAATAAAAAAAAATTTGTTGCCAGGTTTGGACTGCTTTTATAAAAGTATATATTGCCTACTGTATTAGTACTATTAATGTATTAGGCTGCCTCATTGCTCTATTGGTCATAAGCGTAAACGCTGATCGTGCGGCTGGTAAAATCCCGGGTTAGGGCCAAAGTCAGTTATTACTCTCTGTCAAGATGTTCTCCGGACTGCAACCCGGTGTCAGGACTTAGCGGTGTTTCACCTCCGAGCCTCGGAAGGCACGTAAAGCCGTCAGTCCTGCGCCTGATCTATCTCCGGTTGTATCGGATTGCCGTTCCATCGGACTATGAAAGTGAGTATAGAGAGTGTACCTTGAACCTGTGCGCACACAGTCGTGCGCTATAATATTGTCCCGCGCGGATGACATTATTATTAAATTGATTTATTATTAGCACTACTACTACCGCCGAAGTGTAGGGGCGTTGTAAGAATACCACTCCAAATCGTTCCGTGGCTGTCTGTCGTTAAAGGCGACAGAGGGAATCAAAACAGGAGATGGGCAGCAGCGCATCCTAGTAACAATTATATGAATATATCCTTTATGAGGCAATCTATGTGGAGGATAGGTCTCTCCATAGATTGCCTCATGTTCAGCAGTGGAGGACTTTTGATAGGCTGTGGCGATTACACCCTATGACTTTTACGACACTAATTTTCACACTATGAAGCTTAATTAAGTGGATAAAATGTTTTTCTGATGCTTACGCTAATTCTAATTTTAGATTTTTTTTTCTATTTGCCACCTTGGAATTTAATTTAGTCGTTAATCAAACATATTTTATAATTATTATTTAATTTATGTATTTGAATTGATTACAAATATGTCCATTTTATTGCTCTTTACATATTTATATTTGATTTAATTTAATTAAACATAAAAAAAAATCGAAATACAGCACCTTTTACGCAACCATAATCATTTCTTTTTTCATTCTTTCTAAAACAACAAACAGTTAATTTACAGATATGGGCCTCTTCAACACTTGGGAGAATTTGCCGTCATCGTCATCAAGATTAAAAGGCGGAGTGAATGTTAAATTTTTGTACATAAACTCAATATTACAGAATAAAAATAAAATGTAATATTGTATGTATTAAGTCTGTATGATTACTATCTACGAGTGATAGTTTAGTAAAGCAGATTAAAAAAAATATTATATGTTACAAACATACAAGTTCTTCCAGAACATCTAATTCCATAACTTTGGTACTTGCACTTGCAGGCTGTTCCATGACTATGTATGTCTCTCACTTTTGACTTTTCTTCTCGTCGCTGGCATGCAATTTTATATCTCTATATATATAATAAAAAATAAGGTTGACCCTGCAGGTCATTTTCAACTCAACTTTCCGCTTATTTTCGAGCGAAGATAGCGCCACCCGGTGGCGCTATTGTCGAGATCCATGTAACACCCGTGCGAAACCAGGGTGGATCTTTAGTTTGGTGTAAATATAAGACGGTTTTATTGTCCTCTATCGAAGTGTCAAACAAGATCTTTTAATCATATCACTTCTTACGACACCCCCGGTAAGAGATAGGCTTATATGTTATCTTATACCATTATAATACGACCGCTGTGTTACTTCATTACTAAGAACGAATTTTATAACTTTAATTAAAAATTTAAAAAACCCCACAAACAAAAACAGCTCTTTTTGTTGATCTTTAAACGGCTGAACTGATTTTTTTGAAACTTAACTAAGAGCACTCTCGATTAAGACACCTTTTAAACGAAAAAAAACTTAATCAAAATCGGCTCATCCGTACAGAGCTATGATGCCACAGACACATACACAGATACACACTACAAACATATAACACCCCTCTGCTTTCGTCGTTGATTATAAATACCATACTATGTCATAGTTAACGAAGGCTACCTTAAACTTATTTTAAGAGTTTTAGTTTCAATCACAATAACTAAAAGAAAATAGTATCACAATATACATATTATACTGAATGTGTTAACCGTTGCGTATCACATTGTATCTATCCACTAAGTACAAGAAGGGAATCAGTTGGTTCAATAAATGCGAACAATAATGAAAAGATACTTGCCAAATGTCAAGAGATTATTAGTGATAAAGGTGTAACACTCTATATAATGCAATTTAAGTTGCAAAAATTACACATATTATTTGAGGTTACTATTTTAATTTTACTGTTAAACGCATAACCATAAATTTGAAATCTTCATATAAATATTTATATATAGGTAAAGTAGTATTAGTAATAATGTTGAGTTAGTGTGCCGTGTAGTGATGGCGTTAAACAATCCACTACCCTTTATTATCCCGTGTCATAAGATGCGGCAGAGAGGAAACTGAAATAGGAGACAAGCAGCAGTATGTTTTACTGATAACAACTCAATAATAATAACAAAACACTGCAGTTATAAAACCATAGTTTTCCTTCTGGGTATGTACCACCCCTCTTAACTATTTCTGCTGCCAAATCGTAGTGCTAACACTGATGCGTTCCATTTTGAAAGATATGAAGACCAGTGTGTTAAAATTTTGTGAGGCATTCCATCTTAGTCCTCAGAGGTGATAGCGCATCTGTAGCCTTTTTTGTTTGAAGTTCGCTATAGGGGTCCATGGAATGCAGTAGTCACTTACCACCAGTTGGACTTTAAGTCGTTTGTCACTTTAGCTGTATAAAATACGCCGGCTTACCGTTGCAACTATGGCAAATATGGGGATAATTTATAGGGGAGGCCTATGTTTCGAAGTCAGCAGTGGACTTTTCATGGGCTGTAATGAATGAAAATAATTAAGTTTTTATAGAATAAGGGTGACAAACGAGCACACAGTTTACTTGATGTTAAGTGGATGCTGTTGCCCATAGACATCTACATCTGTCCCCGGTTGAGAATCAAAATAAAGATGCGTTGTCACCCCTGAGGGCTAATATGGAATGCCCCGTTTCTAGTAAAAAGGGTCTCCGGTTCTGTACACTCACCGAAAGAAACACAGCAGCATTGGGTTGCTATTTTACTGTGGTATTCTGTGAGAGCGTGGTCCTTCAGCTGTCGAGTCGACCTGTTCGTGCTACAACCATAGTATAGTTGCAGCATGTCTCTACCACGTAATAAGCTTGTGACTCGTTTGGGTTCTCCGTTCCATTATTAGTTAATTTAAATAAAATGTTAATTATTGTCTTAAATCGTTCTTAATTTCCATTGTGTTACTTAAATCTTATTGCCTAATTAACAACACTAATTACCGTAAGCTGTATCTTGACCTCTTGTTACGTAACACTATCCTTTTATAATACGCCTGATTAATACCAAGTGCTACAAATAGAATGGTATTTTATTCAAATTTAAATTTTAAATAATAGTATCAGTAAGGTTCAAAACTATAAAAATATTTTCAATAACCAATATACCGAGAGGATTGTTGTTAAACGACTACCACTTCCGAATAATTATGACGAATAAATGAGCTCAATTTACAGAAACAAAAGTTGTATCAACACAACATACAGACACAACAATGGATGTTACGCAACATCTACAATAATTTTGTCGAACAAAAGGTCGAATGTAATACAATGAATGTATTTAACGTGAATTCATATTTCAACCACAGTCAGCGCATCCCGACTATTTGCTATTCGATTACCATGTTGAAGATGATTGCGAAAATGTGTCAAACCACAAGAGTGAAGTCATGCTTATCAACTTTAACAAATTCGACAATTTTCATATAATGTCGGAAGCTAGATATTATAGTGCTAAGAATTTACGCGCTAACACATGGCTTACTCCTAATGTACCCGTACTCACTGTTACGCTTATGCGACAAGATTGCAAGTGGACTAGGTGGAATACACGTGGAATACAGAAGTAGGTAAGTAGGAATGCAATGTCAGGGACAAGCAAATAATCACAATACAACGGGATACAAAAATCAGCAATTTGTGTGTTTTCTAATGTTAACAACAAATAAACTTAATGGTCGAGAAAAAACTTCACGCTAAAGAAAATGCCTTAAAAATAAATAAAACAAGTAAATGAACGACGATGTTGGTCCCGTGTGTAATTGCTTTTTAAATAGGTATAACCTTTAAAAAAGTAAATTAAATAATACTCAGTAGCATTTTGTGTGCTTGTTATTTAGCATAAAAGTAAAATACTCGAACAGCTAAAATATCGGCTCTGTCAGGGATGCGAATATAGAAACCATGGCGTCGGAATTAAGCCCTTTGATGAATGGCCGCAGTTATGTTATAATGTACACACAAATTAAATATTTGTGTGATCAATGAACTGATTTAGTTTACTCAAACCGCAACAATGAATATTATATTAACGGTTGCATAAAATAAAATAACGTGCACTCAATAAAGAAGAGATAAAAGCAAAATAAAAAACAAAATTCTCAGCATTTATCACCAACAAAATCGATACGGTTCCAGTCATTGACCATAAAGACTAATCCAATAAAGGTAACATCATAGAAATGCCATCATCTGAAGCAATGGTAACGGTACGTATATTTAACAGGTTTCTTAATGCGGCAGGTTGCAATGCGCGTGTGAAAAGAAACGTGTCCGATTCTTTATTCATTAGATTATATACATTATTTAAAATGGATTTAATTACACTTTTGAATAACTGTTACTCCATTTCTGTTATTTGTTACGGAGTGAATGTTTTGTGTTTAAAAAAAAGAAAAACCTTATTTTAGATCTTTAAACAACGAAGACTTTAGACTTTAGCTTTTTATTAACAAGCTTAAAAACGTCAAATTTTCCAACTTTATTCGGACTTCGTTAAATAAAAGATGTCGTTATATCCGATGATTAGATTATTGTCGTTATATCATTTTAATTGCAATAACAAGAATAATGTAATTATGGTTTTCTTGCTTTGAGGCATTCCATCTTGTAGTCAGAGGTGACAATGGCCTTCTTTGTTTAAAGTTGGCTGCAGGATTCCATAGACTGCAGTAGACACTTAACATCAGGATGTAATAATAATCCGAGCAAGTTGCGACGGGAATGGAGCATAAGTATAAATATATTTATAACAGTTTATATAAATATGTTTTACGTATGCATTTGTATAATATATAAAATTAAGAGAAAACGTAAAAGTGTTATATAAAATCATTAACAATTCTTCATAAAACTTGTGGCTTATGTTGCGGTCAATAATTATAATATTCGAAAACCCATAGTTACTTGATTTACAGAAAGGTCTTCTGAAGTAAAGGAAAGAAAATTTTATTTCACTTAAAGTAATAACAAAACATACTAATTTGACATTCACAAGAACGTGTGTACCGGTTCCGATGAGTCTCGATGCATTTGGGATCGCTCATACTATGCGGCGTGAATATAAAAACCAAAAATAACCTAACTCTAGAAGTTGCTCAGTGCTACTTTTAGACCTTGTAATATTCATAACTTTATGAAATTAAAACCCTTTACTTTTTTTTAAATAAAGTTACAGCCTATATACGTCCCACAGCTTGGCACAGGCCTCCTCTCATTTCTGAGAGGGTTTTAGGGCAAGGAAATGTCAATGCGTGTTTCCGAACTTCACATGTCTTCGAAATATTTTTTCCTCAGACATGCAGTCTTCGGGAGATTACGACCAATCTTCTCGTCAGGCATACTTCAAAACCTCAAAACTAGATTGTAAAACCAGTGCGTGTTGCCAGTGATGACCTATGGATCTGAGACGTGGTCCTTCACTGCTGGCCGTATGAGGAAGCTAAAGGTCGCTCAGCGAGCTATGGAAAGGGCTATGCTCGGGGTTTATCTGCGTGATAAACTTAGAAATGAGGATATCCGTAGTAGAACCAGAGTAACCGACATATAGCTCGAAGAACCGACAACTGATGGGGAAGAAAGGTTCTCGAGTGGCAGCCTCGTACCGGCAGGCGAAGTGTAGGGCGTCCCCTCACTTACTTGAGTGACGACCTGGTAAGACATGCAGGAAGTCAATGGATGCAGGTGGCTCGGGACCGTGCTTTGTGGCATTCCTTGGGGGAGGCCTATGTTCAGTAGTGGACTTGTGAAGGGCTGTAATGATGTTTTCCTTTGCCGCTGAGAACGTTCGAACCCGCGTTGCTCGCGTACTGCGTAAATTATAATGAATACTTAAATAATTATTATTGTCTCCAAGCTTGGTGCAGGTTTTTAGCTTTCTATTTCTGATAAAGGTATGAAGTGGTAAAAAGTTCACCGGGTTTCCTCGATACGTATTGTCGGACAAAAATTTTATTTTATATTTAAGTCAATAATGTTTCCCTTACAATGCTTGATTCATACCCGAGAAGATAAAACGGCACTCGCAACTGCAATTAACAACAACTGCAGTGGTGCCGGCGCGACAGTAAAACTCAGATAAAACTCATTGATTCATTATGCATTCATTGCAGCCTATAAAAAATCCACTAGTGAACATAGACCAATAGATTGTCTATGAGGGTTTAAGTATTTTGGTTTGAATCCTGTTTCATTTCCCTCTGTCCCCTCTTACGATACCCACGGAATTAAAATGGTTAGTTGATTCCCTTAAGCCGCAACTACACGGTGCAGATAAAACTCACCAACTATGAAATGAATGCAAATGTCTAACCTTTGATCTACCAAGGCCCTTAACTACTTAACGTTTACTATCAGAGTGCTGTTAAGATAATTAAAAAGTAAAAACCGACTTCAAATTGCTAAAAAAGAAGTTATTTATTAGCTACCCTTAGCGGTGGATTTTTTTCCGAATTCCAGGAGATACTACCCTTGAAGTATAACCTATTTAATAAAAAAGAATCAACAAAATTGGTTCACAATCTGCGAATATATCGCGTAACATACATACAAAAAAAAACATACACTCGAAAACCTCCTGATTTTTGAAGTCGGTTAAAAACTACAAAAACAGTTGGTGATATTCGCTAAAACTTTAATTAGAGCGCCATCTACCCGTTAATTAAAAAAAGTGTGGACTTAGGCCCGTATTAATAAACGTTACTCAGCTCAAGTACACGCATTTGAGTACAATCTTGAGGTTATGATCTTATTAATAAACATATCTCAAGATGCGGTTTAGGTTTACGATATCAGCTGAGTGCCACACTAATTAATAAACGAAACTCGACTCTCAAGTGTGTATACTTGAGTGCAACTCACAGAACAGTATTCCTAAGTACAGCGTTTTGAGATACTGTTTTTATGTGTTTATTAATTAGCAACGATCTTGAGATGCTGATTTCGTAATGAGGGCGTATCAAATGATTACGCACTTGAGTTCATCGTTGAGTGAAATATAGATAATCTGTTCATCTATGAACAGATTATCTATATTTATCTTATTTTATTTTATTTTGGTTAAATTTGAATCAAGATACAAGTTTACTTAAAAAATAAATGTATAGTCATATTATTATCAAAGCTAGACGTTATACGATTACATGTACCCACAGAACACCTAATATAGCGGAATAGAAATGCCTTTGTTTCAATTTACTTGCAGTACCACTGCCGCCGCTAGTCTCCCACTCCTTGCAGGTAGTTAACACACTCAACTCATATACGCTAGTGCTTGACAAAAAACTATCGATAAAATATCGACACGGAATAATGTAGGTAATAAATATGTGATAAAATAAAACAGTTTAATGATATAATATGAAACATAAATTTAATGAAAACTTAATGCTATATAAAAAGCGTAAAGTAGAAAAAATAAATAATTACAAGGAGTAAAATTTATACAGCAAAATAGAAAAAAATTTAAGACATTTTCGTCATTTCAAAAACAAAATATTTATTGCAATATTTATTTATTTATTTATTATCCTGTAAAATCCAAATGTTTATTTAAAAGTTGTCTTTTTGATACTTTTTGTGCTGAGGTTTTCATCAAATGGTGAAGGCGAATATCTGTATGTATACCTTCCTATAATACATTTTGTTAACAATATTACATGGTTTTCCATTGGTCCCTGATCAAATTGATGAAAATCGATTTCTCTGAATATTTCAATGCCAATGAAATGACGTAAAGCTCTGGATGTTACCTGCTTTTTAAACTTTTCAAAATTTTTGACTAATTGAGCATCTACAGTAAAAGTTTTAAGAATTGATTCAATTTTTTTACAAATCAAAATTACGTCGGCGCTAGGAAAAATAAGACCACCGTTGTCTTTCAACCGTATCAATTTAAAATTGTCTTTAATAGCACTGGAATTCAAAAGAGCCGAAATGCAAGTTTCGCATTTAATTTTGTTTAGTAAAAAATGTACCACATTTCCTGCTATGTAGCTTACTACTTCCAAACTAAATTCTGTCATGATATTTTCCGTTTTCAAAACTTCATCAAATTCTTTAATGTATTCTTCATTTTCCATTTCTTCTTCAACCATTGGTGATAAAGTAGATTTATTCATTTTTTCCACTGATGAAGAACACGTCAAAATTGAAATATTTTCAAGTGCCATGCAATTACCACTTTCAAAATTATTCAATTCCAGTTTGACTATTAGTTTTTTATAAATAGCCATGAACTGTCGCGCTGTCGGGTTGTTGTTACATCCACCATGAGCTCTTATATTACCGAATAACAACTCCAGATGATCTTGAGACAACTTATAGGTGGGCAAATATTTTAATTTTTTTTCTTCTTCGACAAGTCTTATGTATAAATTTTTGACACTATTGATGCATGCCAAAAGACCTAAAAACCCGGTTTTTTTAGGTGATTTAATTATTTCCGTTTCGTTATACATTTTTAGGTTTTTTATATATGCTTCCATTTTGTTCAAAAAAATGAACACCTTATCTTTGTTTTTGAAATTTATGGGTTTCTTATAGTGTAACTGATTAATATTTCGTGAATTTAAAATATCAAACAAGTCATTAAAATTTTGCAAAAAATCTACTGTGCCTTGAACATCGGTGAACCCTGGTTGGTTAGTTTTGGAACAAAAAATTAAAGCTCTAGCCACACTACTGCTCATCAGTTGTGTCGCCAGCTTAACTTTCATTTTTTGGTTGTAGAAATAAATATGGCGACGTCTTAACTTATTTGCAAGATGCAAATGTTCTTTTTCCTGTAGATGGTTAAGATGAACCAGGTACGACCACTTTATTGATCTACCAAAATTGTCTTTTAATGTTGCGCTTGATTCGAATGCATTTCTTACTAGTTTTACCATGTGGCAAGCATCTAACAAAACGTAAACTGGTTTTTGTGAAACGGGATGGCTAAAACAAGTGTTTATATTATTGATGTCAAAAGAGCATCCGAGAATTTTTGCCATTGTAAGATTAGCAGGACAACCGTCAAACGTCAGAGAAACAACTTCAACGCCAGTTTTGCTTAAAAGTTCAAGACACTGTTTCACTAGGTTTGACTTTTGCTCACCTGTTACACCGTCTGTCAGAAAGTATCCGACAGGAATTTTCCATGCCCCATTAATTGCAGTAACAAGGAATACTAAAGCCTCTTTAGCTTCACACAAATTATCCCCACCATCGTTTAAATTGTTTCCGAAATTGACATAACCATGCATACGTTTCCCATCCCATTCGATGCGCTGACGAATCGCCATCTCATCCAACACCAAATTACATAATATTGGATATTGTGTAGATTGAACTTTAGATTTTATAGCATCAAGGGACTCTGTGGTAAAACCAGGTTCTGCGTCAAAAGATTGATACCATTTTTTAATGGTTCTGGGGTGAGGCAAGCAGGTCTCAAACTTGCGCCTTACATAAAGATATGCCTTCGGCGAATAAAAATGTAGCGTCATCGCAAAACTCCTAAGGTTCGGTGAGTATTTTTCACGTGTTAATTTTTTAGATTTTAATTTCTTCTCACATCTTTTAAATAACTCTTTTGTGTTAACGTTGGTGTTTTCTAAAAACTTGGTCGCTATTAATTAATCTATTTGATTGTAATTCCTTTATTATTTCTTGCAACTCTATAATTTTTTTTATATATCTCCGGTTTTTACCTTGTAAACTTTTTATTTTCGATCGTTGAATTTTTATAACATTTTCCTTTTCGTTTATAATACGCTGCATTTTTCGTTTTCTGGGAGTTTCCATTATATCCGGATCTAACTGTATCGCTCGCTTAGCAGATTTATATGACATAGAAGGTAACGGAGATTTTGATGGTGTTACGTTAACTTGGTTATCTGCGACCTGAAATAACATGTTTGGTAACTTAATGGTTACTTTGGAAAAGTAGCAAGGTGACAGTTATACAATTAAAAGACAATGATTAACAAACATTTTCCATTCATCATTCTCAAAAAGGGGTTTTAAGGTGGTACGACACGCACACTAGCGCCGCAAATAGAAATGATTTTTCTTATATTTAGAACATCAAACGACTTGTTCGAGTATTTTGCGAGCAGTTACAATGAAGTAACAAGTTACAGTAACAAAAACAAACCATTCATTTGCGAGCTGAAACTATCATAAATAGATAGAATTTTGTTTGAATTGACTGACTTCATGTCAGTATAATTATGCAAAATGTCGTAACGGGTTTCGTTTCCGAATTATAAAGTATAAAAAATGTACTAGTGGCGCCACATAATTTCATTACTGTTTTGCATAATAGAGCCACGGGATGGTTTGTATTTTACTAAAATACTTTATTTATTTAGAAGATACTTACATTTTCAGAAGTTGTCCAAACGTGAATAGTCGGACAAGCATGATCCAAAAGAACACGGCGTTTTCTTGTAGGATTAAAATCCTTTTCTTGAAAATGTGCTGAACATATTTTGCTATGTTTAGAAGGAAACCAATTTTGTTTCCCTGTCGCCAAAATCCATTTTTCCTTAACTTCTGGGTTTATCGGAAAACTAAAAAAATATAAGCATATTGATTGAATAAGAAAAAATATTTATTGAATAAAACTATTTTTACGGATTTTATCGCGTTTAATTTTACTAATTTTGATTCCCGACGTTTCGGGTACTTTACAGCACCCATGGTCACGGGGGGGACTCAAAATTAAACGTCGGGAATCAAAATTAGTAAAATTAAACGCGATAAAATCCGTAAAAATAGTTTTATTCAATGTGTAGTGTTCGCGTAAATATAAGAAACCAAAAATATTTATATATAATTTTGCTGTTAAATAAAATATATAAATTTTGCTTCTATATATATAAATTCTATAAAATTATTTTTAAAAATAACCTGCTAGAATTGATTATACAAGGCATAGAATATCGATAGCGTCGATAAACTAAAATCTAAGCACATCCTTAATTGGCGTCTGGGACCAGCGGCCATACTACGATGCGTTGACGCAGGGCGAAGTATCGTTCAATAAAATCGATTTAAAAATGTATTATTTTACTCACCAATGATAAGAAATTCCTTTAGAAGAACAATAACCCTTTCCTGAACAGTTTGAACAGTTCGAAACACTGCAATAGACCATTTTTAACCACGTGCACCACGACTAACACGTGACCACGGTTTGTTTCGAACTGAGTCACGAAATTCTAGTAGTTGGCTTTTAAGCCATATACACGACGCGCGTTCCCGGCTCGTATAACATTTCTATTGCGCTATATATTAGGTGTTCTGTGCATGTACCCAAGATATGTTCGTAGATATTATTTACACAGAAAGTGAAAAGGATTCAATATCAAAAGATAAATAAGTACGTTTACGTGCACGTTTATAAAAATGTTTTCTAACAAAATAATTCAAAGCATAAACCCTTAGATCGCTCGGTAGTGCAGTGGCCAAGCATTTGTCTGTGACACTACGGTGCTGCGGCTTAGATACCGCATAGAACAAACTTTTGAGGTCTAAAAATAATTATTTGGTGACTAAAAAAAGATTTTAATCGTGTTTTCTTTTAAATTTAAAATTATATGCCAATGTTTGACTACGATCCCACCTAAATGTAACTGCTGATGCAGTCTGGGATAGTAAAATGCAGCGTAGTGAAAGCCTATTCATACTTCTCCGGGAGACACCCACATATTCTTCCGACGAAAACACTGTACCACGTATAAACACCAAGTATTATTGATTGTCATGTGACCTTGTTTATAAATAAAGTGGCGTTAAAATTGGAGCAGATACTGATACACTTCATGTCTTCACTTATACATACGATAAGATCGAAAGAAAAATTTATTTCAATGTCAAAGATCCTGAGCAAGTAAAATACTTCATGGTCTAAAAAATAATTACTGTGAGATATGCATCTTAAAATAAAAGTAGAAACAAAAGTCAGTAGGGAAGTACGCTGATAACAAAAAAAAATGACCGTCAAAATAATATACGAACATATTAATTATTCGTTATTAGATTACGTGAAAAAAATTAAGCTTTTACAAATTAAGCAACTAATTAGCCAACATTAACTCAGTATAGTTTACTAAGTTTAAACGTTTTCAAGCCGATGTTTATCCAAAACGGAGCGCGTTTAATTTTGACAAAATACATACTATGACAAACTACGAATATTCACGTAATCATATGTTATGGACTTAGGAACAAGAATATAATGAGTACAAACGAGCGACGCGACCGATAACAACGACCTTGTGAATGAAGCCTTAGGCATTGGGTTACTGCTAGTATAGATGCCATTCATAATACAAGTAACAACAGTAACCGTTACACAGATTTAATTACACCTATTTGCCGTCCCTCCTTCATATTTAAAAAAAATGTAAGGATGCTAAAAGAGCATACGGTTTCTCTGATGCTGAGTGGATGTAGTGGGCCACAGACGCCGACATCTATCCTCAATTCAGAATCAAAATGCAGATGCGTTGTCAACCCTGAGAACTCAGATGGAATGTCTCGTTACCAGTTAAAAGGGTCTCTGCTTCTCGTCACTCACTATACAAAATGCAGTGTGAGCGTGATACTTTCTCGGTCGAATCGACCTTTTACTTTTGCACTTCAGCCATAATAGGCGTTAATGGCAATATAAACATGTATTTATGCGATTTAGTTAAAGTTCACAAAATGTCACGTAAAACATTAATTTACACAAACGTATCCTTGTCTAAAAATCACAACAAAATTAAGTTTTTCTTCTTGTCTATAAAGAGAAAATTTATTTTAAACTTATTTGATAACATCTGTTTTAGTTTCCGTTCAGAACAATTGATCCTCTTCCTCGCTATCAACTTCAATAGACAATAAGTTTAGCTCTCACATAAATAGAAATATTTTCTGAATAACTTCACAGAACAGACGCGTTCTAAGTACGTGTGTCGAATATTGTTTGATCAATCGTCTATTAATATCATAGATCAAGAATAGTTCATGTTGTAATACTTTTCAACGTACATTTTTATAGGCATCATGTATGTTATGTTTCTTATGTTTAGGCTATCAACAGATTTTCAACGAGAAAGTAAGGCGCTTATGTATAATTGACTATCAAAGCCACATTACCTTTATCTATGAAAAATATTGTAAAACAGAGATTTTTGAGTTTCCTAAAATATTATCTTATCGTTCTATAAAAACAAACAGATGAACCAATATCAACGTGATATTGTTAAGTCGTACTCAAACAATACTTTTGCTATATTGTGGTAGCCTAAGACCACTCAATCTCTTCTAAAATTAATCATATAGTGTCAGATTACGATATGATATTTCTAAAATCTGGCTAATGTCCCAATTTATTTGGGGTCCTTATATCAGCCTTAAACATCTTTATGTTGTAATATTTCAAATTACATTATCAAATTTTCTTAATTTCATAATAAGTCAATCATGTTATTAATGAGGTAGACAAAGTTTCACAGGCGACAACGTCATCATGTTGCTTTTTTATAGCAGAGGGGGCAAACGAACATGCGGCTCACCTGATGGTAAGGGACTACGCTGCCCATAAACAACTGCAACACCAGGGGAATTGCAGATGCGTAGCCCGCCTTTTAGAAAAGAGTAGACTCTTTTCTTGAAGGTCCCTAAGTCGTATCGGTCCAGAAAAATCTCTGGTAGTAGTTGATTCCACAAGGAAGTTGTGCGAGGAAGAAAACTTCTTCTAAATCGCACAGTGGTGGACCGCCAATCATCCAGATGGTATGGATGATATCGCTAGTTTTGTCGCGATGTGCGATGGCGATATTGAGCGGCTGTTGTAAAGAAATTTATAAAAAATTTATAAAAGAAATGAAATTTTGAATTATTTGACACTGGCAAAAAAGTAGTAATCGTAAGAGTCTATCATGAAAGGAAAACGTTTTCTTGAACTTATGTAATGAGGCTGCTATTGCCGATGCGAATACTAAGATTGGGAACTACGACAAATCTTACCAACTGCGTTATTGCCTACGTCCTGCAATTAAAATAGAATTTGTGATACTAAAACATGCACTGAAAAATATGATCAAAATCTACGAAGAAATGTCTACAGAATTGCATCGATTTCTTGACTTCTTCTTCTATATTAGCCCCTAATAATTAACTTCCTTCAATACGGAGGATTTGCTATCGCGACGCTTGGCAGGCAGGCTGGCGATCGCTGCACCAGTTTTTATCACACAACGCGTTATTTTCCGAACCGAAATGGAACTTGGGACTAAGGAACGTTCAATAAAAGAGCCTACCCCTTACTCAAAAGCTTATAGATGTAACAGATGTTCATGGGCGCGACTTTTACCATCAGGTAAGCAATATGCTTGTTTGCCTCTTCTTTTAAAAAAGGGCTGAAAAATTTGATGGGATGGCAATGAGTCACGACCGGAGAGAGATCAGGCCCAGGGCCAACAGTTTTATGTGCTTTTCGAGGCACGGGGGTCAACCACCGCTAACTTGCTGACTCTTACTGAGAATTTCTTGACAGAAAAACCTAATAACTGATTTTTGGCTTGACTCTGGATTCGAACACGGGACCACATGATCAGTAGTCGCGCTTACATTGTTTTCATTTGTTATTTACTTCGAATGCAGTATTTTATAAAAAAACGTAGGTCACGTATATTTTGTTGGGAGCAATGTTAGTTTATCGTTTTACATTGAATTTACATGCTGTGTTCATCGGAGCATACTGAGTACACGAAAGCTCATTATTCCCCGTTCCACGCACAAATTACAGCTTTTTGACCAACAGCGTGTAACTATATAATTTCAGTGAATTCAACATATTCAAAGATTAAAATTATTTATTCTCTTTGTGTTATTGTCACACTGGTGTTGTAAACTATCATTGCAATGTGTATCAGCGACTAAAATAACCATTCAAATATTTCAAATAGAAGAGAGACAGTTTTTTTAATGGTTAAAATCGTAAACACAAAAGTCGTAGATTGGAATCCGCCATTCGACTACTGTAGTGTGTCTCAAGTATTTTCAGCTCAGTTTGAATTGAGTAAGAGAGTATTAATAATGTTAAAAAAACTACTTGTATTTAAAAATTATTTAAATATAATTCTTCTGCACGAGTGTTTTTCACTGAACTTCTCCTAAACGGCTGGTCCAATTTCGGTAATGAATTTTTTTGTATGTACTCGAATGAAATTCCCTGAATGGTTTAGATTCAAATAGACCAGTTAGGTGGCGATGTTGTCGAAAACCAGAAATTACCCGTGCCAAGCCGGGGCGGATTGCTAGTTTAGAATATAATATTAAAATCTTACAATATATTATGACAAAAATAAATGTTTACAAAGCTAATGTAATTTAGAGATTAGATACATATCCCCGGTTTTAAAAATTCTATGTCTTTGGTAGCATAGTTGTTGATTAGTTTTTTATTTGATAGATGAAAGGTGTACCTACGACTTAATAAAACATCCTTTTCTCCTTCACCTCTATAATTACTTCATGAGATTTCAGAGGGTTAAATTATAAAGATATTATCTATACATCTATAAATTTATATAAAATTTAATGTGTCTGTCTGTAATATCGAAATAACTGCCTTTGAACTAGCTCATAATTTTTACATAATAATTACATACATTTTTTATCTTTCTGTCGGTCAGTCGATCCGGACTAATCTTCGGAATGGCTGAACCGATTGTAATGAACTCCACAACATATAGAGAACAATCCCAGGAGTGATCCATATCTTATTCGAAAAACATGGACATTTTTTTGAAAAAGCGAAAATTTGATAAAATTTATGGTCTTTGATTGTCAACATTCTAATTAACGCCACATTAATGGTTCCTAGCCAAGCAAAGCTAGGGCGGGTCGCTAGTTTTAAATAAAACAACAATAACAGTAAGAGCCTGTATCACGGATATTGTTGGTAACGGAAGTGTGTACATTTCCGCCGTTACCATTTAAGATAACAACTATGAAATAATATTCACTAGCCATCAGTTAAATTATATTTAACTAAAAATAAACTAATGGTAGAAAATTATTGGCTCTTTAAAAAAAAAGTTTCATTTTCTTTTATGTCGACGTATTATCATTAACAAACAAAAGTAAAAATTATTTCAGAGATAAATAATTCATTCACAACGTAAAAAATATATAAAACTATAAACATTTTAAGGTTTTTTGTTGAACATTTACTCGCAGAGATATCGGCTTACTTGTGTAAATTATTTGTTTAGGACATCTAACAACTCCACATTCTTTTAAGATAAAATATTCCACTTATAGTTTTTTTTTGTAGTATTACAGTGACAAAGGAGCGAACAGACCGCATGATGGTAAGTGGCCAATGATGACCACATTTTCCGTATAATTACTGAGGTTTATGTGTCTCAGCCTGCATTATTCTTACTGTTTTACTCTTCAAACCGGAACAGTGCTCGGTGAGTGAACTACTAGGCAGAAATTAAGACCTACATATTTTGTAAAGTACGTTACCTTATTGCTCTACACTTTTCTCTATAATCACTTAACTAAATAATTATCAAGTAAATTATATAATACATGTATTTTTGCATAGCAATTTAGTAATTATTGCTTTCTTTTTTACTATGATAATCATTAAGAAAAGATCAAAATATATTATATAGTTGATAATGATTATATTGTTCTCATGATCAAATTACACGACAACTCTCCAATTATCGGAAGTTTTGACTGCGGTCTATTATATTACTGCCATAAGTCAACAAAGAAACAGTCTGCACTCGCTTGTCCCAACTTAAAAATAATATCCTATATGAATTATGACGTCATAGTTATACGATTATATCGGAAAAAAGCTTGGATGTAGTGTCAAAGATAACGGCGATGGGCACAATATAATATCTCGACAGAAAATCAAAAACTTCTATGTTTACACTATTATTGCTGACTCGATTGGCGAGATTCAAGATTTGCGAGGCATTCTATTTTAGCCCTCAGATGTGACAACGCATCTGTAGCCTCCTTTGTTTGAAGTTGTCTGCACGTATAACATGGACTGCAGGTCCACCATCCGGTGGACTGTAAGTTTGTTCGCCACTTCAGTGTTAAAAAATAAAATTGAATCCTGGGCATACAACTTAGATGTCAAGTATTGCTACCACAAAACCGCCTAACCGTCTAGAAGCTTAAGTTGCATTTTATCCAAATGTGTGTTCTATTAATAACTGACTTCCCCAAATAACCCACTTCAATCAGAACATATGGAGTTGATGTTAAGCTTACGCGCTAAATATTCTCAAAGTAATACCGTCAAACCATATGTTCATTATATTAGTGGAATGATTTAATAGCACATTTTACTCAAATATAACACGTAAAATAAAAACGCCTACTTATGTAAAAGGTCACACATGTTACAAAACAAATACAGTGTACCTAAATGAAATGTTAAAAAATACGATGTTAGTGAAACTGAAAAAAAAATTTGTTTTATAATTTTATCAAAAGAATTTAAGAGAACTTAAACTATACGCTTTAGTCATGAGCTGTGATGATCCTAGTGATAATACTTTGTCAAAGTCATGACATTACTGTTTGTCGTGGGTTCTTAATACCTACGTTTGCAAAATTTCAGATTATTCAAATGTCTGGAAGTGGTTAAAAGTCGGTTAAATTCATATATACATTGATACATACAGATTAGGCTGCAATTCCCCTGATGTTGCAATTGTTCATGGGCGACGGTAGTCACTTACCATTAGGTGAGGCGCATGAACGTTTTCCCCCCTCTCTTATAAAAAATAAATAAAAAAGGCTAATTTAAAGTGTATAAAATACTTACAGTCACACTAGGAACTTCTGCGATAAAATGGAGGCATTTTACATACATAAATTACATATAAAAACACAAAAAGAATTTCATTTCATTTAGTTCATTTTGGTAGGTGGTGGAATAACCACTTAAAATATTTTAAATCAAATTGGTAATGGAGAGCAGCATTATCAGTGCAACGTTATCGGTTCTGTTCTCACTAATCCAGCTGCTCAGCGTGGTGAGCACCAACCAACTGGCATCTTGAATTTAGTTCATCCATGAAAAAGTCTTTATACATCTATATTAATTTCGCAGGATTCAGCTTAAAATAGATTATATAACAGCTTTCCGTATTTTTAACTTTAAATCATTAAAACAGAATATTTTTGAAATAAATTCATGCTGAAACTACTTTATATTGTTTGTGCGTAAAAGTAAAAATAACATAACTCTAAAGATACTCTCATTATCTTTATTGTTTATTTAATTTCATCTTAACCTTATGACACATTACACCTCCTAGCTATACCAGTTATACACTGCAAGCGATCGACTGTCCCAAGTACCTAATATATTACACTTACATATTTAGTATATGTATTACACTTACATATTTAGTATATGTATTATATTTAAATGTTTACATTACCTAACAGATAATATTTTTTTAAAAGCTGTCTTACATAACAATTCAATTAAACTTTTAAAGTCAGTAAGAATTAACAGACAAAGTTTGTCTGACAAACACCCTTTCCGATAAGATCTTGTCTAGCTACGAAAAAAGTCGAACAGCTAAGCTTCGTAACAAAAACATTTTTTGTCGTGGCAATGTCTCACTATAAGATATGAGAAACTACATATTTAGTTATAGATGAATAAGATTTTAGGTAAATGATACGCTAAAGTACAAAATTTATAAACATATAATAAATTATATTTTTTTATAAAATACTTCAATTTTACAAGCGAACTAACAGTCCACCTATCGGTAACCCATGGACACCTACAACTAACTTTAAGCAAAGAAGGTACAGAGCCACACATATGTTTCATCACTCCTGATGATTAAGATTTTCTTTTATAAAATTGAGATGATAAACGAACTTACAGTCCATTTGTTGGTAAGTAGCTACTGCAGCCCATAGAAACCTGCAACCAACCTCAAATAAAAATCCTACAGATGCGTTGTCACCAGTACTAAGATGGAGTACCGCACAGACTGTAATTATACCGGCTCCCTTCTTCCTTTAGAACGGAACATAGCAGTGCACTTACACTTATTTGGTGGCAGATTTAAGTAAGAGAGTGATACCACAAAATAAGTGGTTCCTACGGACTTCTAGACAGAAAAGGAGTCCTAACACCTAGTAAATTTTTTTTTCATCATAAACACTGACAAACTTATCTTTTTCGAGCGCGCAGACTACCTACTACAAAATAATTGTTAAATGAAGTACATTTTCAAGTTTTAATTACCTACTTCAGGCACCAGCGATCCACAACCATTCTTGTTTAATAGTTGTTCATTTTTTTTTGCGGCTTGGGTCGCATTTTTCCCTTTTTTGTAATAAAACTTCTGAATGTATCGAATTTCTTCGCTAGATTCACTCATTTTGGCGGACAAAAAAACAATAGAAAAATGGCGGGAAAGTGTTTTTTTTTACTTTTTCTTTTTCTTAATGTCCTACATTGATATTAAAACCAGCCAGATACAAACAGTACAACCAAAGAGATTTTTCTTCACTTTTATACAAACTAATTACGAAGAAACTTTTTCCTCGACCTATTATATTTCATAATTTATAAACTTTAAATAAATAATATGAATTTATGACAAGAAATGACAAGTGCACCGTACTAGTAATTTTGTTGTTGTGGTTCGTGGGCTTGAATTTTAATTCAATATCCGTTTAGAAGATACAATACGTCTAAATCTGTGAAATGTAAGACCAAATTATATTATAAATAAACCTTCATACAAAATAATATGAAAATTGGAGGAATCTTTCGATTTGTGATTCCGTTATTCAAAACTAGCAATCCGCCCCGGCTTCGCACGGGTGATTTCTGGATCTCGACAACAACGCAACCTACCGGCTCCAATTGTGAATCTAAACCATCCTGGGACCTACTCAAATAAACAAAAAATTTCATCGGAATCAGTCGAGCCATTTCCGACTTTTTTTTGCTAGACTAACGCACGGCAAATGATTTTTATATACACATATAGATAGATTATATACTCGTAATATAAAGCCTAAAATGAAAATTGCGACTGTTTTATTGGCAAAAAAAACTATGTGTCATTTAATTCATATTGTGTGTAAGTTGCATTAGCTTTAATCTTTTATATGCTATGTTTTGCTTGTTTAAAACAACTAGTTGAAACTTATTAACTTCCTAAAGGAAACGAAAAGTTACCTTCTTCGTTCCCTCTTATTAGATCATCTCCCCCGTTCTTAACACGAACCCATCAAACACTCGTGTGAAGAACAATACAGCACGAACGGTCAGACGCTATAACGGTCCGACCGCGTGCCTCGGTCAAAGCTGGAAAGATTCTACATATTCTGTTGAGGCCATAACGGTTTATGCCGCTTTTTGTTATTCGTAAGGCTACACTAGTACGTGGATTTGCTTCCATCTACACGGATTGAAGACGAGAACAATTAAACAACGTATTTTAATTGTGCACTCAAGATATGTGCATTTTGCTTTGACGGCTCTTCCTACATGATGGTAAAAATAATGGTTAATTAGCGATTAAGCAGCAAGATAAAAAGTGATATAATTTGTACGAAGAAATTTTTACATAAGGGTGAAAAATGAGCACACAATTCACCTGATGTAAGTGTAAATGCTGTGGCCAGTAACTATCAAAATCTACAATTGTGTTGGAATAATTCTCAAATTCCTTCTATCCGATTACAATTCTTGGTTTTGGCTTTATGATAACTCTTTTGTTACTTTGGGACAGTGCGATTTACTATTTAGTGCTTCATCACCATTGCAATCGAGGACTGGCCAATAATAAGTTGAAAAAGTATAAATTTTATCGTTCGAAAATGTGATAATTTCGTTCTGAGACTGTGTGGCTACTTCTCTTATTTTTAGTATGAATAACAATGCTTTTTTAAGCAATTTCGTCATCACCGCCTAATCTTACTCAATCACACACAGAGTTATCTTAAAGAGGTACAATCAAATCGATGGCGGGAAGCGACAGCATTTGCTGTCCATTTATCAATTGTAGACATCAACGTAGCACAATATGAAATACCTACGTGACTTGTAAGCATGACCCGATTCTAGTGGGATTGTCATCGAATAGTATAGAACGAATTTTGATTACGTGCACAGATGCGGTGCTATCATGTGAATTGGCAGGAAAATTAAAGCAAATGACAACGCATTACGCGCAAACATAGAAGAAATAATTGGGCTAAAAGAACATTCGAAAATGTATTGCCCGCATCAATTCAGTAATGATATGTGAAAAATAATGAGGTCGGCGACAATGAATGAGTACTGCGATGAATAGAAGCGACTCATTATTTCCAAACAGTCTTTTGACAACACGTTCGACGACAATAGCTGTCGATCGATGAGACAAATGAAAACAATAAACAGCGGCCGTCCTTTACAGAAGTGTGTAGGCCGTTCAAAAACGTGACCTATGAACTTTTACGCGCAACTGAATTGTTAGAATATTTGAAAGTTTCCCGCATCGCTGCCGTCGAAAGTTTCGATGAATGTTTAATTTCAAAAGGTTCTAAGAGAAAGATTTTTTTTGCTTAATTTCACCGTCAGTATTGGGCTTCGTATTAACATTCACTTTTTGACCGAGTTCAAAGAACTATTAGATTCTATATTCGATGGGTAGGTATATTTTATGTAGGTATTTTTTATTAAATTTAAATAAAAAAAACACTATCACAAGTGATGGAAAAGAAATAAGAGGTAATATATTTAATGATCACCGTCTAATGGCAGTGAAGGGATATCCACTACTCCATATCATAACGTGGGTGTCGTAAGAGGAAAATAATAAAGCATGTTTCTGATAACATCTCAAAGTAATAAAAAACTGCGATTGCCAACGCGTCTGCCAAGCGAGGCAACTATAGCAAATATCCCCCTATGAGGCAATCTATTGGGGAACTTTTGTTAGGCTGTTATGATGAATGATGATGATTATGATGATGATGACTTTTAATGTTTAGATGAAATTGTAGATACACCTTGAATTCTTGAAATTCGTTAGTCCACTCAAAAGGGTATAAAAATTAAAGTTTGAATAAAAAGTAAAAACCGAAAAAATTAAAAAAAATTACTTCCTTATTAGGTAGGTACCATGCCTTGACACCGACTTCATTTGAAGCTAAGTGTAAATTATTTTTTCTTTGAAGACGGTTTTTTCTTTTTACTTAAAGTTCACTTTTTATTAAAATACATATATATAAATATATATATAATAGCGATCCGCCCCGCCTTCGCACTGGTGATTTCTGGATCTCTACAACAGCGCCATCTACCGGGTCTAATTGTGAATCTAAACTATCTAGGGACCTATTCAAACACACACAAAAAATTTCATCAAGATAGGTTAGGCCGTTTTTAGTTTCAGCGAGACTAACGGACATCAATTGATTTTTATATAATTATAGAAGTTAAGGAAATTTCTTGTTAATAAAATATTAATCTGTTTTAAATATGTGGAGTGTGCATAAAATAAATTAATGTGTAACACGTGTTGAAATATTGACAACACTACTACACTAGTTATCGTAATGGCGTTAATAATTTTATTAGATAACAAAGTGCTTTAAGTGTTTGTGTAGATAACAGCCGCAGTGAAATTATGCGCAAGCAACTTAACGACAAACGCATCGTTGATTGGTATTGCTTGTGGTCTCATTACCGAAGACGTAAAGTTCTTTTAGACATTAGAGATGTCCTACCTACTTTGTATTGTGCTTTTGAGTGCAATCGTTCACATTTGATTGTCTACAAATATTTATATAATGACTGACCGTGCAGTGGCAGTGTAAGCATATCACTACCACATATCGTTCCGTGGGTGTCGTAAGAGGCGACAGAGGGAATCAAACCAGGAACTGGTCTTTCTTATTACAACTAAAATTAAAAAAAAACATCGTTTAATAGTATTCAAGTCTTCGGTAATGAGACCACAAGTCATTGCTTGTAAAGTTCTTTTAGACATTAGAAATGTCCTACTTACTTTGTATTGTGCTTTTGAGTGCAATCGTTTACATTTTCGGTTATATTTCACAGCAATTACTGACTTTGCGAATAACAATTATCAACATAAGTGTAACTTTTACTGTCACAAACGCTTCAAGTTAATGACGTTTATAGCCCAGTTATTAACATGGCTGGCAAATTGTAGATATCAAACATATTTTTTTCCTTGTTATTTTTTAATTTGACGACATCAACAACGCATAATGTTTAGGTAATTAGGTTCATTATCCAGTAAGCTTTAAAATGGTTTTAAAAATGTTTTTTTTTTTTTTAAATAAAACAACACCAAGCCGCTAAAGCTTTCATTTATAGAAACTATGTTAAAATGTTATTAGTTACGGATAAAAATATTTTTGTAATTTAAAGATACTCTATACTTACTTTGAAGCAGGGTTTGCAAGCTACATACAGTAGAGCCTAAATAATCGGAACCACTGATAATCCGAACGCCTCTATAATCCGAACGACCATCCCACCTCATTTTTGACTTTGACCCTGAAGATGGTTTTCCATTGAATATTTTCCATAACATAGGCCTTTCAGAAGAAGACATTAACAATTTCTTATAAAACAATGATGACATTGATTCTCAGGAGCCCTTAACCGATGAAGACATAGTAAGACAAATTCTAAATGAGACTGATAGCGAAAACGAAGAAGTATTAGAGGAATCGGAAGTAATTGCAAGGATTCCACATACTTCAGTTGTGTCTGCATTAAATGAATGCTTAGAATGGGCGGATTAACTAGATATTGCAATTTCAGAAAATATATTATTGCATAAATTGAGAGATTAAGCATTTTATTTGTCATTAAACACCACACTCGTCAAAGTACTAGTGTGATAATACTTAATGCACTTTCAATTATAAAAATCTATGTTTCATTTTAATAAACACCTTTTAAAATATCTACATACTTGTAGTATAATCCGAACGTCTCATTAATCTGAACAGGGTGTAAATTTTGGATGTTCGGATTATCGAGGACGTACTGTATAACTATAAATAACGAACTTGAGACTATATCTATCGAGAATAAAGATCTATAATGCAATCGTCAAGTTACAACAAACTCCGGAATAATCTCAAAATCATATCCTCAAATGCCCAAAGATGGTTTATCGATAGCTGGAATGGAGCTCTAATGGGCTCTAAGGGTCAATATTTCAACGGAGGTTCGGGCCTGCCGCCGGAACCGTAACGTCTACGGTAATTGGTCCCAAAACGCCAAAACTTCAAGACATTTATGACGTTTGGGTTGCGAATTATGACATCCACCTAATATCACCCCCATTATAGGACTATCAAGGGTATTTATAACTTAACAGAAGAAATTTACATTGACTAGTACATCCAATTATAATGTTTTGACAACTCATGGAAATAATAAAAAAATGCGCTATGGAAAATGTTTATACTTGTGCTGTCTCCAATAATGGTATTTTCACTCTTAATATACAAATGAGCGTTCCATTTAGGTAAAAGTCAAGAGGTCGCGACGGAGTTAGCCTATTATCTTCTACTAATATATTATAAAAAAATAATGTTTGTTTGTTCGTATTTTATGCGCTGTCATATCGTTCATCAGGCTGCGGTAGCTTTTTGTCAACTTATTGCTTGCACTTGCGCGAAGGTTAAATTGCATAGTACCTACTATTAACTTACAGTAAGTGGCGCGCGTATCGTACCGACAAATTTATTTCAAAGTTATATATAATTCAATATCAGTTAATGTACTATCATTCCTAATTAAACAATATATCTCTTCCAAATTTAAAATGATATTTTACAATTATTTCTTCTGAGGTAACAATGCGCCGGGTACCGGCTGGTCCATAATAAAATTATGACCAACGGAAAAGTTGCTTGCAAGATATTATGTTACCATTATTATAGTTTTTATTATTATTATTAGTTATTTAGTAAAGCATTGCAAGTGTGAATTAACGCTTTTTCCTAAAGAATGATTCTATCGTCACATATTTTCCTTATTTATCATGGCATAGATATATGTATATATACATATGTATAATATTATGTAAATATTTATATATTTAATATATTTAAGTAGGTTTATGTTTTTGTGTACGTCTGTATTAATATATTTACATTTGTATGATATATATGTATAGAATACCTTCTATATATATTATATAATATATTTTGATTTATTCGTACTTCGTTACCTTTTTTTTCTCATTATTAGTTTACTTTTGCTGCACTACCTCCCATATGTTTATCTCTGCTTAGCCTAATGGTTGACTGGGAGAGAATGCCTTAAGGCATTAAATACGCCATATGTACGGTTTTTTTTTTGTGCATAAAAGTTTAAATAAATAAAATAAATAAAAAAACAAGTTACATTGTTTTGGTACTTTTTATTCTTTATATAAAAGCAAGCTAAATATTTTAAACACGTGATGTATTATAAATATATCTTAATTAAATTATCCTGCTAGAAAACATAAGAAACTTTCAAATTTCATATCCATGTTTACTTTTTTGTGAAATAGGGGCAAATATAGGCGGTAAAATTACTTTGCATATTCTTGATTCAGTTATAGTTACCGTTCCAGGCCATAAAAAGTCCACAACTTAACATAGGCCTTTAGAGGCTATCTATGAGTGATTGCCTCTTAATTTTATTTTGCCATAGTTGCCACGCCTGGCAAGTGGATTGGCAACCGCAGATTTTTATTTACAGTTGTAATAAGAAAGTCGTTCTCGTCGCCTCTTACGGCACTCGCGGGACGCTATGTGATAGTGGATATCCTTACATCGCCACTGCACGGTCAGTCGTTATATAAATATTTGTAGACAATCATTGTCGATGTCGCTAAGTTAAAGAAAAATAACAAAGAAAAATTTAATAATATGTTGACAACTACAAATTACCAGCAATGTTTATTATCGGGGCTATTAACTTCATTAACTTATGGCGTTTACAACAGTAAAAAGTTTTACTTCTTTTTATAGTTGTCTATAGCAAAGTCCGTAATTGCTGTGAAATAATAGGTATTTACCTATGAAATTGCCGTTCTGCAGTACTGGCCGTTTCAAATCAAAATAATTTTTGTTTTTCTAAGAATTCTAATTTCAAATTAATTTTATTTTCAAAACATGGAATTCTTTTATCAAAATTAGTCATTTGTTTATTGATAGGCGTTATGATTTCATCGCATTTGAATATTTTTCGTCATCATGGATACGTTAAAAATTCGAGTATTATGGAAAAAAGTATCAACGACGTTTACGGAGAGCACCACCTGTTATTGGCTTGCCCACTTCTGTTCTGAAAACTTTGGTCGACAATGACGAATTAAAGGCGATTTTGCAAGCTGATGACACTCAATCTACGGCTGAATTAGCAGCGGATTTCAATGTTAGCATCAAAACAAATTGGTCCATTTGGGTCAAATTGGCAAGACGTGCATTGCACTGCTCAATAGGCACACAAACGTAGGAATTTTGAACCGCATTGTTACCTGCGACAAAAAATGGATTGCTTGACAATCACAAGTGCTCAGCAAGTTGGTTGGATCCTGGTTCAGCACATAAACAATGCCCTAAACGAAAACTTAGCCTTAGAAAAGTGATGGTCACTGTTTGGTAGTCTAGCGCCGGTGCGATTCATCACAGCTTGTTAACAAACAGGATGAGCATTATTGCAATTGTGTACTGTAAAGAACTGAACACAGTGATGAAAAAGCTCGCACGTCTCTAACCAGCTTTGGTCAATCGCTCGTCCACGCTGCTTCTGCACGACAACGCGTGACCTCATACTGCACAACAAACGGTCTCCGAGTTACAAGAGCTGGGATTGGAAGCTCTCCGTCATCCGCCGTACTTACCAGACCTTGCGCTTACAGACTTCTACTTTTTCCAGAGTTTGGATAACTTTTTGGCGTCCAGCTGATTTCTTCAAGAAGGGCATCAATAAACTGCCACTGCGTTGGCAAAGATGCATCGATTGCATGGGTGATTCCTTTGATTAATAGAAATGAAAATATAGAAAAAAATTACGTGTACTTATTTCATAAAAAGCGGCAATTTCATAGGAAAAGACCTAATATAACCGCAAATGAGAACGATTGCACTCCACAGCACAATACAAAGTAAGTAGGACATCTCTAATGTCTAAAATAACTTTAGATCTTCGGTAATGAGATCACAAGCAATACCAATACCATTCAACGATGCGATTGTTGTTACGTTGCTTGCGCATAATTTCACTGTGGCAGTTATCTACACAAACACTTTACGCACTTTATTATCTATTGAAATAAAATTATTAAAGTCAACATTTCAACACGTGCTACAAACTAATTAATTTTATACAAACTCTTACATCAATATATTTATAAAATTTTAATAACAAGACATTTCCTTAATATTTTATTTAAAAAAAAACATTTAGTAAAAAGAAAAAACCTACTTCTTACAAAATTCTTAGTAACAGCCGGAAATCAGGAAGTTGTCGTATGGTCACGCGCCTGATCTCTTCCAGGTCGTGTCGGCTTGTCATCCCATCGGACTGTTAGGATAGACTGTGAACCAACCTTGAACCAACCAAAGATAGCGGTATATCAACCTCATATAAAGCTATACGACCATTACGTTCCCCTGGCCAATTTTCGCCCACTGCAACGACTTTAAAATGATCGCCTGCCGAATAACTGCGGCACCAATGAAAAAAACATAGCAACCATATACTCGAAGGTGAAAGAAAGCACCATAAGGATACATGCATGACTGATAAATAAATATAATATTTCGCAAACATGTGAGTCCGCCAACATGCATTGGGTCTCTTCCTTGTTCTAAAGTACCCTCTCAGAAGTAAGAAGAGGCCTATGCTCAGCAGAAGGATGTATCAGCAACAAGATCGAAGATAGGCTAGGGTGCAATGTCTGGACCACGAGAACAATGACAACAGAGGTCCGAAGACCAACAGTTATATGAATGTGTCTTGCCAAAAATTCAGCCCGGCAGAAATTCTAACCTAGAATCCTCGATTTACATAATCAAGTACTGCAGTTTTGCAGTTCGCAGTCGTCAGTTCATTTTTTATAGAATAAGGGTGCTGCAAGTGAGCACACAGTTCACCTGATGGTAAGTGAATGCGGTGGCCCAAAGACACATACATTTACCCTCGATTAAGAATCAAAATGTACTTGCGTAAACACCCCCTGAGGTCTGAGATTGAATACCTTGTTACCAGTAAAATGGTACTCCGGTTCTCTACATTCACCATATGAAACGAAACATATAAGCATTAATCTGGTATTGTGAGAGCGTGTTCCTTCACCGGTCCAGGTGACGAATACGTGCCGCGGCACCATAGCCGTAGCATGGCTCTAATACATCAATCATTTGTTATTCATTATAGGAGCAGCTTTTTACAGGTTGATAGTTAAAAAATGTTATTCAATAAGGCACGAGGCACGCTTTGTAAGTATACCATATGAAATACTCGTATGTTCTGTAGTTTTATTACAAAAATAAGAATTAGTTTGCGACGGCATTGCTATCACACTAAGGCAGTGGGATAAATAACAAAAATAGGAATTGTTTTGCGACAGCAATGCTATCACAATAAACCAGTGGGATTCTTACGAAATGTACATATTATGTCTCCACTATTTTATACGTAAAAGCAGTTGTCCGCCCAGCCATTGTTCTGCCCTTTCCTCGCATATTCTCTCCGGACTTTTAACAGTGTAAATATAAAATTTATTAATTACTTGACCACAGAACCACCTATCGAGTTCAGGTTTTGCGATTTTCTTGTTTGGCACTGAATTAACATATATTGTGAATATGAATCGTTTTGATCCATGCATGTTAGTTAATTAGTTGACTACAGCGCCAAGTATCAGATCCAACAAAACAAATATATTGTGAGAATATGACCTCAATCCATCAAATCGTTCAAAAGTTACACGATCACTAACAGACGAACCAAAGATTATATTATGTACAAATAAATTATGTTGCAAACAATGGCAATTTACTGAGTATCCGAACCAAACCCTCATAGATCTAAGCAACCAATGAAAACAGTCTCCAACAAACTATCTCTATCTCTGTATGACGAAAAATACATTACGCACTTGGAAATACTAAGCTCATTTTCTCTAATGTATTTACATAAGTAAACGACACACTAAGTAGTTACTTATGTCTATATTGCCAGATTAAATGAGAGTTTTCAAGTTTGCTGTCTCATTAGCTCGCCTCACTTAGCTTCGTTTGAATCCCTCGTGATTCCCAGTCACTTAAAGCTGGCGTGTCTGAGAGCACCGCAGTGTAATTATTTCGCAAAAATTATTTCATTAAGATGTTCAAATTAAGTTCTGATTTATAGAAAAATAAACATTATCAATATTATTAATTTATATTAAAAAATTTAATACAGGCTTTTCAATACATTTACTTTACAAGTTTTCATGTAATTTTATCTCTTAAATTACATTAGCAGTATTTTATTATAATTTATGCAGAAGTCCTATCTACCGAATGATTTATATTGTAATGTTATTATTGCATTTTAGGTATAATATTCAAGAACTCAATTAATTTAATATGAATAATTAAATTTTTGTATATTTTTTTATTATAAATATGTATAAATATACATTAAATGTAGTAAAATAAATAATTAAATAATACATAAATAAATAAAAATCTAACCAGATGGGAGCCCTCGGCAGGGAAGACCAAACGGCCGAAAGTCAGAGGGAAGGGAAAGAAACCGAAAAGAAAGAAAAAAAAAAATTATTATTACATTTGTTATAAAAATAGAAAACAGTTCTTATCTCTTTCATTTAAGATTTAATAATAACCGTATAAGGGAATAATATCCACTACCCCATATCGTCCCGTGGGTGTCGTAAGAAGCGACAGAGGGAAACAAACCAGGACATGGGCAGGAGCGTATTCCTAATAACAACTAAAAATAAAAACTGCGGTGGCCGACCCGTCTGCCAACTTGGCAACTTTAGGAAACATCACATCTATCAGACGGGGGTTGTTCAGTTTTGATAGGCTGTAACGATAAAGAGATTAATAAAAATAGTTATCCCACTTTTAAATCTCAATAATTAACAACTGAATTAGAACGACGCTATTAAACTATAATTAGCGAAGACACAAAAATAGGCATTCAGCGCTGTGCACTGTGTTTTGGTTTTGTGAATAGTGTTTATAAAACAAACAGCTGTCAACGATGTGATCATTGCACTACTGCCCATGAAAATACTATAAACTATTGTTCTAATATGCTTAGTAATTTTGCAACTTGGCTGGAATGAATTTGAATCAATCTTTTTGACATATATAAAGAAAAGCCAACCAAACCTGACGGGTGGTGGATGTTGTGGCCACTGGTGCTCCTGATGATCCACATCACCAGTTTGAAAATAACTTAAATTGAAAACTTTAAAAACCCCCGAAACAAAAAGAGCTGATAATCTTTAAACGTCTGAAAAGATTGTCCTGAATCATAGCTAAGAATACTCTCGATCAAGTCACCTTTCAAACAAAAAAAATCTAAATCGGTTCATCCGTTTGGGAGCTACGATGCCACAGACAGACGCACAGATACACAGATGCACACGTTAAACATCCTCTGTTTGCGTCGGGGGTTAAATAAGGGTTTGGCACATTTTCTTGAAATTAATATTCGGGGAATGTGATAGTGAGGTTAGTTAGAGATAAATTGGTACCCTTTTATATCACCGCTTATCACCTTGTGGTATTGTAATCAAACACTTGCTAATAATATGTAAAAACATTCTTAAATAATACTAGAAAAAACTAGCAGTATAAGAATATAAAAAGCTGTACCAATTTCATATGCCAAGTTATAAGAGCCGGAGACTGAATTAATTGGTATCAAGTTATCCATTCTTAGTCACCAAGGTTATCAAGAAGTATAATACGCGTTTTTATCTCAAGAAAATCCATCGAGGATAGAAAAATAAAAGTCTTAGTAATTGCTTACTATCTGAGAATCTGCATTCCCGATTATCATATTTTATCATTATCGTCATTAAGAATTATAGCCCATCACAGGATTCCACATAGATTATTCTCTGTCATAGATTATCACAAAGCAACGGTTTTGAGCCACCTGCATTTTTTTTGTGTGTGTTACCTCATAACTTTTTTCTGGGTGAACCGATTTCGACGATTCTTTTTTATATGAAAGCTGATGCTTCTCATGTGGTCCCATATAAATTAGATCAAGGTATGGCCAATAATTGTTAATAATTTATATTAAAGTCGGTTGTACAAAATTTTTAATTTTAAATTATATAAAGTCATTACACCATCTAGTATGGGTCGCCCATCACTTGCCATTACGAGGATGCCACTCGAGAACCTGTCTTCCCGATCGTTTGTCAGTTCTTCGAACTATCATATCTACGCTAATTAAAAATATATATTTTGAACTATAATGAATAATAAAATTTGCATTTATTGATATGATAATTTATCTCTTTTAATGAGCCATATAGTGCAGTCTTAAAGAGCAAGCAATACTATTGCGCAAAGAACCTTTTCACAACCGAACAATCGTTAACTTAAAAAACGTGTGATTTTTTTAAGAAAAATTCTCTTTCATAACTAAACAGCCGTACAAGTTAATTAGGGCCATTGACCTGTCATTTTGCTGAACTGACTAATCATGTACAAACTCATTACTAGCGACAGCACCTTTTAATAAGTACTACCGCTACATATCTTATGGCTTCCGTTAGATGGCGGTATAATCAATTCGTTTATTTCAGACGTTACGACAGGCGACGGAAAGCAGGTACTAGGGTCGTCAATCCACCTGCCAAACATGACGAATATGGCTAATCCACTCTAAAATAGGAGAGGCACTTGTCTATAGATTATAATTTTTTTGCCAGTTGTCCAACATTTTTATCACCAACATTATTTGTGTACGCAACTTTGTATCTGAACGTGTGTCAAATCAAGCTTATCACATTAGCATTACATCGGAAACGGTTAGTACAGGACTAATAAATGTCTTTGCGTTTATTTAACTATTATAAGCCAGTGCTTAGCTCCTGTCCACCCTAATCGTAAGTGGTGTGCAGCCGAAGATGGTAAAGCGCACTGATTTTGCTTAACAAAAGCATATTCACTTTTGGATTGAAGACACTTACTTTGTAATTTGATTGAATGACTGTAAATCCATAATATTTTTGCACAGATAATAACATCTAAAAATATATGGAATACTTTAAGATGTTATTATCTAGTTATATGTTATAGCCATGAAGACAGCGGTAAGGGGAATTATCATTAAAAATTTTTTTTGTCATCAGCCCATAATAGTCAATTGCTGAACATGAAGTTGTTCCATAGTGAGGGTTCTCAATAACAGGCAGATTGGCGATTGCAGCCACAAATACTTCGCTCACTTGACGCCGCCTCCCGTCGCTGGTTTGATTATTTTACGTTTAGCATCAGATGAGCCGAGGTAGCTCAAGACCTAAGCGCGAGCCGTAACTTTATCAGTACTGATCGCGTATCTGGGTTCGATCGCCAGCTGCACCAATAAAATTGTTAATTGCAATTTACAATGCTAATTTACCAAGTGCCCAGCGGTAAAGGAAAACATCGTGAGAAAACCCTCATGTCTAAGGAATATAATATTTTAAGGCCATGTAAAGTTCGCCAACACGCACTGGACAGGCGCTGCAGACTAATCGCTCCATAACTCTTTCAGAAATAATAGGTATGTGTCCAGCAATGGGACGTATATGAACAGTAAATTTACTATTTTCTACTTTTATATACCCAATAATCTTACTAACTATCGGAGGCCATAAGATGTTCCTTGTAATCACAGTAGGCGCCTCTTACGATCAGGTGAATGACAGAAAATAGAAATCATCACAACATCTCTCTCTAATACCATCACCACACGTGATATTATTTGCTCCTAATAGTTATTTATTTAAATTAATCTGACTAAAATCTTTCCATACTTTTTTTTTCATTACATCCTATCAAAAGTCCACTCCTAAACATAAAATGCCTCATCTGTCATTTTTGTCGGGTTTTGTAGGTTGAGTCAAGTGGGTTAAAAACCGCAGTTTTCTCTTAGTTTTAATCAGGAACATGCTGCTGCCCATCTTCTGTTTCATTTCCGTCTATCGCCTCTTATGGAATGATACGGAGTTCGTTTATAACATATTCTTCAACAAGGAAATACATGGGTTCACTAAATCACAGCGTAAAAGCGATAGAAATTGCTATGTCCAATTCCAGTTTACATCAAATCATTGCAGTGAGCCGCGTTGTAATCGAAATGTAATGGTGGTTGCTTTTGATAAGCACGTTATTGTTACTAAAAACGCATTGGTCGCACGATAACCCAGCCATATAGTACCGCTAAACTAAACGCTTACAACTTGTTTTGAAATTGATTTTTTTTACTATTAGAATCTCGACACAATTTAAGTTACGACAATGTATTATACATTTTGCAGATCGAATTTTTTATTGCAATAAAAATACAATACAGAAGATTTATTAATATTTTACGGCACAGTTTCCAAAACTGATTAAAATAAAAATAACTAAAAGAGATATTTTCTAAAAGGGACAGGGACAAGCTTCTATTAGGTCCTTAAATATGAAATTAGCGTTTTGTCGTACTGAACACTTTGATCTGAAATATCTCCTCTTTGGTTAAGAATTCCAAATTCAAATTTATAAATTCATTTAGCTGATACGTTTGAGTTTTGAAAACAGTAATTCATTTGTTTTTTCCTCATTATTTTATTCTTTGGCGTCGCTTGAAATATCGGTATATTTACGAGTACGAGTTCTACCGTGACACCAGTGCTGCAGAAACAGCTCGAAGGATTAATGATGTGTACGGCGCTGGTGTCGCAAAAGAAAACACGGTACGTTTTTAGTTTCTACGTTTTCGTTCTGGAAATTTCGACCTTCAGAACCAACCCAGTGAACGGCCGTGGAAAATGAATTAAAGGCTATTGTGGAAGCGGATCCATCACAAAGCACTTCAAAGATAGCTGGAGGCTTCGGGGTAAGTGATAAAACTGTATAAATCCACTTGAAGCAAATCGGGAAAGTAAAAAAACTTGAACGATGGGTACCTAATGAATTGAGTGAATCGAACTTGCAAACACGCGTCGACTGCTGTGTTACTTTGCTCAACCGACACAATAATGAAGGTATTTTAAATCGAATCATTACTTGTGATGAAAAGTGGATACTGTACGATAATCGGAAGCGCTCGTCGCAGTGGCTGAACCCTGGAGACCCAGCCAAATCCTGCCCTAAACGAAAATTGACTCAGAAAAAGTGACTTGTGAGTGTTTGGTGGAATAGCGCCGGTGTCGTTCACTACAGCTTTCTAAAATTTTGCCAAACGATTACGGCAGATATCTATTGTCGGCAACTGCAAACCATGAAAGAAGAAATAGCTGCTAAACAACCGAGATTGGTCAAACGCTCTAGGCCTCTGCGATTCACGATAACGCAAGACCACACACTGCACAATAAACAACCACTAAGTTAGATGAGCTACAATTGGAATGTCTGCGACATCTACCGTACTCCCCGGACCTTGTTCCAACATATTACCATTTTTCCGGAATTTGGACAACTTCTTACAAGTAAAAAATTTAACTCCGATGCGGCAGTCCAAACCGCCTTCAAAGAGTTTACTGATTCTCGCCCCATGGTTTTTTAGTAAAGGGATCAATGAAACATCTATGAGATTGCAAAAGTGCATAGATAAAAACGTTGCATACTTTGATTAATTAAATATATTTTACAAAAAAAATTGACTTTATATTCCTCCCGTACAAAACGCCAATTTCATATGTAAGGACCTAATATATTCCACAGAAAAAAGCGCATACAATCTTTCTTAGAATTTACCATGTTCCTTTATGGGCATCCATCTTTACTTTCATGTCTTTAAAATTTACAGAACAGTTGCTTTTGCTAAATACTTATTTGTCAGCGATGAGACACAATTAAAACAACCCAACACAATAACTCTCAAAAAAGCAAATCCAAGCTTCTTATTCTCAATTTTGCTAAATACTTATTTGTCAGCGATGAGACACAATTAAAACAACCCAACACAATAACTCTCAATAAAGCAAATCCAAGCTTCTTATTCTCAAGTAAGTGTTTGACGTGGTAAAGCTATGATGTAGCTATATTATGATTCTAGCACGAATGGGTCGGCTCGACCGGGGAAGGATCACGCTCTCACAGAATACCAGCGTAAAATAGCAGTTCAATGCTGCTGTGTTTCGTAATGTGAGTGTCGAGAACCGGAGAACCTTTTTACTGGAAACGGAGCATTCCATCTTAGTCCTTAGGGGTGGTAACGCATTTGCATTTCGATTCTTATTCGAGGATAGATGTAGATGTCTATGGGCCACAGCATCCACTTACCATCGGGCAGACTGTGTGCTCGTTTGCCCCAATATTCTATTTAAAAAAACCGCTAAATATGTAAGAAAAATGTAGATTTATTTAAAAAATGAGACAACGAATGAATCTCAATTAGAAAATAAATAAGTCAACGATCGTGAGCTCAGAGTCCGTGTCCAAGGTTTTCCGACAGGGTCAAGCAATCGTTAAAGTCTATCGACATAGTCGTCAGTCTAAAATATTCCAATGCTGTATATAACCTACAATCATGTTCGGTTCACAGCCGTAATTGCCACACTTGACAGACGAGCTTCCGATTGCGGAACAAAGCATCACCTGCCTCTTGTCCTCATTGATCTATATATTTTAGGAATGTTACTTTTTGAGAAGGTTAAGAAATTCGTGTATTAATCTAAGTGATTTGAGTTTCATAGACGAATTTAGAAAAGCGAGAAATAGGAATTTTATAGCATAGTGTAGTACTCGGAAATTTAAATATTGTTATGTCACTCAATAATTACCCTTCCCTAAACTGCCAAAACGTACCGTGCAGTGACGTAACGATCCCATATAATCCCGTGGGTGTCGAAGAGGCGACAGAGGGAAACAAATCAGGAGATGGGCAGCAGCGTCTTACTTATAACGACTAAAAAGAAAAAAACTGCTGTTGCCAATCCGCTTGACAAACGTGGTAACTATCGAAAATATCCCCCCCTATGAAGCAATCTATGGGGGAAGCCTATGTTTCAGCAGTGGACTTTAATAGGCTGTGACGGTAACGGTAAACTGCCAAAAGAGACAAGTGTTAAATGATTAAAATTTAATATTAAATATTAATATGAATAATTAATGTTGAGCTAGCCAGGCGTGAAAGTAATACGTAGATGCGGCGACGCCAAAGGTCGTTAAACTTTTATATCCACCGTTCTTTGGTCATTTGGCGAAGAAGCTATACATTAATAAATATTAATCGCATTTAGAAGTTAGTTATACAATATATTATACACAATTAAATAGAAAATGTATACCTATTTAGTCAATTTATATTATATAACCTTAAAATCTTATAATCCATTTAATGTCGAGTTGTTATTTAAAATATTATAACATGATTTGGTAAAGTATAAAATGAAAAAACAGAATATAAATGTTTATCTTATTCTAATCTATACTCGTATACTGAAACAATTTTTGGGCACACATTTTGTAGATAATATGAATCTTTATAAAATAGTGTATGCGTGTGTTCGTAATTATTTTCCGTTTAGGAGGTTTAACCGATTTTGATTAATTTGAACAGTTCTTAGCTATAGTTGAACAAAGCAGTTAACGCTGTTGTCGAGATCCAGAAATTACCACTGAAGCCGGGCGCATCGTTAGTATGATGTAATAATCAGTCAAAAAGCCTAATTCCATATTCTTACTTTTTTTTTTAAATAGCTGATAGTATAGTTAATTTGTTCAATGTCATCCTATTGTTATATGGACCCATTCTTGGGTAAAGACTTCCTCCAACTTTTTTCATGTCTCCCCGTTTCTCCTGGAATCAACCAATTTTTCCCTGCTTTCTCAATTATTTCATAAGCCCACTGTTTATTCGATGAGCCAACATTTCTTTTCTAACTGAACCACTTCATTTTGTTGTTTAGATGTTTCACCTATTATCGATAAGCGTAAATCCATCCCGGTAGTTTATTTTAATTGTTTTGAAATAAAGCAGACAATACTTCGAAAAATAGATGAAGTAAAGCAGTGACAATTATTATTGAATATCAGACAACAGGCATAGGCTTTACTTATAATCGTTGATTATCGCTTACTAAAATTAAGTATTAATAATCTTTATACCTATCTCTTTTTTGTCATTTAGTGAAGAGCAGCTTTAAACAATTCTCAAATTGAGATCAATTTTTATGAGTAATGCTGTATGACTTAAACAAAGATAATAAAAAATAATAATGCATTAGGTAACTTTCCTATGTAATAAACAACTCTTTCTAACATTAATGCGTCAGAAACGCTCAAATAAACTCTCTCACGGCAATCAGAGACCCGCCACCCATCACCTACGTAGCAAATACTACACCCAACATTCAACCGCCGCCGCGCCGCGCCGCAGGCTTGATCGTTAGTAGCGCAAAGTACCTTATGTGGTTAAACAGGTACACTTGACCGATGAATGGCCTCTAGTGACACCGCGATCCCACATGACTTCGCAGACCCAATACCATGCTATCGTTTGCGATCATATGTTCGCCTCCATACATTTTTAGACCGAAATGCATGCAAGATGTTTTTTTTTTTTCATTTTTTTCATTTATTAATTCATTCATAAACATGGGTATTACAGGATGTCACACAAAATTATTATTAGGTACAGCCATGTTTCACCTTAAAGGTATATGAACATAATTGAAGTAATTTTACATTTTGTCATCAAAAAATATTCTTAAGTCGTAGTACACTTTTTCAGCAAGGAAGCCATTGAGTGCGGTTTTAAATCTTTTAACATCATTAATTAATCAGATATTTAATGGGATTTTATTATAGATTTTTGGTGCCATGCAATTTACACACATTCTGCAAAGAAGGGTTTTACATCTGTGATTAACTTTCAATGTGCCTTCACGACGACTTCCGGCAGTATTAATTTCAAAATAAATTGGGTTATTTCGAACAAAGTTTGCAACCTCAAATATATACATACACGGCAGAGTCAGAATTTTATATTTGCGAAAGAAAGGTTCACATGTTGTTAATTGATAATATATATCTAATATTATGTAAAACTTTATTCTTGTTTGTTCGTATTTTATGCGCTGCCATGCCGTTCATCAGATTGCGGTAAATCTTTGTCAACTTATTGCTTGCACTTGCGCGAAGGTTATATACATAGCACAACTAGCATATATATAATTCATAGCTTAAATTATATCATATAAATCATAGCTTACACAAGGTAGCACGCGTATGCATAAATGTTATCATTCCTAACTAAGCAATATAAACTCTTCCAAATTTAAAACGATATTTTCATAATCATTGCTTCTCCGGCAGCAACGCGCCGGTTACCAGCTAGTTATAGATAAAAGTTAATATTATATTTATGATTTTAATAACAAATAAAAGGAGTATTTTGTTTATTTTGCATCCACTTCAAACCTAGCTATCGACATTTAGACGGCACAGGAGTGAATAGAATAGAATAGAATATTTTTTATTCAATATAGATTATATGTAATTCTTATTGAAAGTCATTTTTCTTATTAAAGGTCATTAATGAAATTAAAATTCTTCGTTTTAATTTTAATTAGCGGACGAGGTCAAATTATTACTAACATACACGACGATACAAATAATGGTTTGAATACGATACACAAACGATTGTATCAAATGGATATTGTAGCGGAACATTAGAAGGACTAGATAATCAAATCAGATAAAAAAGCAGATATCATCAACATAATTGAACATGAAATCAAATAAGTAATAATATTAAAAGCTCGTTCGACGACATTTAATATATAGAGGCAAAACATGATGGCTCTTGTTTTATTTCTGGAATTACGATAAAAATTTATAGCCTTAAAAAAACATGACATAGCGGTCAACAACATTCATAGTAGCGGGCGAGAAAACCTGTTGGAAATGCAAGACTTGGCAAAGTACTCATTTCTTGTCTGAAGGCGAATGCTTTGTCGATTATAATCTTGTTCCCTAATGAATACTCGCGCATCCTTTTTCAAGAAAAATATAGCAAGAAGCTCGGGAATAAGAATAAAATTGCTGGGTACTCTTTACTGTGTACAAAATGTTGTTCTTCTAGATTCCATTACCAATTGTCCTTGAAGATCTTTTTATTGAAAATTAAAGTAGTCATAGTTTAACGTAAATTTGAAAAACAACAGCCTACAAAGATAAATAATAAATACTTAAAGATTTTAACAAAAACAAAATTAGTTTTCATTATGAAGAGAAAATCCCATAAAGTAGATATTAATTGTGCACACCATCAGTTAAATAATATTTACTGCCAAGCTAAAAACTGTTTCAGCATACACGAATATGTATATTATAATTATCAAATATTATATTGTACCCTATTATTTACTTTTTGTACCATGAATTCGATAAAGTATGTAACAAAATATAAAAATTTAAATGTCAAAACATGGTAAGTAAATACTGTTTTATGCTATTAGAAACAAAAGAAGTAAATACTGTTTTATGCTATTAGAAACAAAAGAAGTAAATACTGTTTTATGCTATTAGAAACAAAAGAAGTAAATACTGTTTTATGCTATTAGAAACAAAAGAAGTAAATACTGTTTTATGCTATTAGAAACAAAAGAAGTAAATACTGTTTTATGCTATTAGAAACAAAAGAAGTAAATACTGTTTTATGCTATTAGAAACAAAAGAAGTAAATACTGTTTTATGCTATTAGAAACAAAAGTAAATACTGTTTTATGCTATTAGAAACAAAAGAAGTAAATACTGTTTTATGCTATTAGAAAAAAGAAGTAAATACTGTTTTATGCTATTAGAAACAAAAGAGTAAATACTGTTTTATGCTATTAGAAACAAAAGTAAATACTGTTTTATGCTATTAGAAACAAAAGAAGTAAATACTGTTTTATGCTATTAGAAACAAAAGAAGTAAATACTGTTTTATGCTATTAGAAACAAAAGAAGTAAATACTGTTTTATGCTATTAGAAACAAAAGAAGTAAATACTGTTTTATGCTATTAGAAACAAAAGAAGTAAATACTGTTTTATGCTATTAGAAACAAAAGAAGTAAATACTGTTTTATGCTATTAGAAACAAAAGAAGTAAATACTGTTTTATGCTATTAGAAACAAAAGACGAGTAATGTGTAAATATGTAGATTTATATTTACGCACGTAATATGTTTTCGAAGCCTCTTCAGTTCGAAGCTTCGATACACACTTTCTGTGGCTCTTCTTTGAACATATTCTTATATCTTCTTAATGTACGTTAATCATTTTATTATACCTATGAGTGTGGTGGCGTGAGAGAATATATACTCCCATTTTGTTCTGTTGTTGTCGCAACTTTGGACTTACGACAATGCCAGTAAAATATATTTGACCCAATGGGTTTGGGTACTTTTATAGACATTTCATCCATTGCAATTACAAATCCCACTTTACAAATCCCAATTACAATCCCCTTAAGCCTTAATCCATCCAATTTTGTTTATAATAATAATTGAGGTAATCACATAAATTTAGAAGTTGTAATATTTTGCGGCGTTGTATGCAAAAATAAAGGAAATCTTCCCGTAATTTAAAAAATTGTAGGACTCTTTGTGTGGCTATAACTAAATGTCGAATCCTCACCAAACGTGACAACCATTTCCAACGCGAAAGGGATATTTAATAATGAAGATATTTTACGAATAGCACCATCATTCTAACATCAGCTCCTCGTATGTATACGATAATAGTTTAGGCCGGTAAGTTTATAATATTAATATTATAGATATAAAAATACCGTAATCGAAAAGTCGAAGAAGACAGCTAATATGAAGAATAAGTTAACATTTTGACCTTTTGACCTTTTGAAAATAATTAGTCATGTTCTAGATATAACGGTAAATTTTGTATCGCTGGTGTCTGTTGACGGATTATTTTGATCGTAGGGAAGATCAAGCAATAGTACATATACGGATCCAGGTCTATGTTAGTAACATATACACATACGATACTATTGGTCAAAATTGATGTTTCTTAAATTAATCCGATTCTAAGTTTTTTTATTTATTTTTATAAAATGTATGAACGCCATTTTTGTAACCCACGTTTGACATTTTTACTTGACTTATAAATCGTTACAGGTACCTATTTAAAAGTTTTTAAGCCGTCTAAATATTATTTCTAGATACTTTATGACCATTAAAATTTTCTAAAAATTCTCTTTACTTATGCTATACTCGTGAACACTAAATATGAAAATATAATTTACTTACTTTTATTGCACTTTATTAAAATGCTGATAAAATTTTGTATATTTTGTTTAAAAGTAAGAACAACAACCGTCCACATTAATTTTATTTCAAGACGGAAAACTAAAACAATGTTGGGAATTTAAGGCAAACGTGACCTGCTTGTTTCGAGTATGAGTTGAACCAAACTTTTGTTTAAATATGAACAGACGTGTAATATGTATTTTACTTTTAGCAGACAATAACATTTTAGGGAAAACTTTGAAGCATCTGTTTGAAGATATACCACAGTGGACACCATTATTACCAATGAGAGCTTATAATCTTACCCTCACCAAATGTCACTACTAAATGGTGACGGTGAATTCAATTGTTACGCAGATGTTCACACAGTGTCAAAGTTGCGATTTAAAAATAAGTTTTTCGGTTTCTAGTATCACGAAACAATGCCTCAGTGTTGTATTTTTTTTATACATTTATAACCTTTTTTAATTCTTCTACTTTTAGGAATATCCGTAGTTTGGTTAACTTAACTAATATTTCAGAAAGAAACCTTAATCTCTACACTTTTCTAACAAATTAACTTTCCTCGCTATGAAATATGTCAAATATCATCCTCATTCCTAAGTGGCCTCGCTATGGTGGCAGGAAAAATCGTGGATTCGCCCTCATTGTCAGATGTGACAATATGTGACATTTTAATACTGACAATTTTATTTTAATAGAAACCAGTACATTTCATGTTTATGGTATTATATTCTAGCAATGGTTTATTAAACTATAACTAAATGATCAGTGATGTATAAAATACATGATAAAGTTTGAAAATATATTGGAAAAAAACAATGTATACAAATATAGATATTGATTTTTTCGAATCACAAATAAGGGCGGTTAATTAAATACATGGTCAAAGTTGCCACAAAGTCAGTGACCCTGCAAGGATGCGGTGGTACCTACTTCACGCCAAGACAGCTTTTGAAACAGAATGAAGCGCAAGTACGTTCGTGCATTGGGTATAATTCACATATGGACAGATACAAAATATGCAAAATGCCTCCTAGCAGCGTTATGGCAGCCATTAAATATAATGACTGTGAGACATTATATCTTACTCAGATCTGACATCTGTATTTTGTTTCTTAATCGAGGATAGATTGTGGACTTCAATGGACTATATACTGCTCTAATTACCATCAGAGAGTGAGTACTCGTTTCACATCTTTACTTAAGTAGAAAAACTGTTTTCACTTCATCTACTGCTGCGCCTTTTAGATTGCGTAAGGTAGGCATTTTGGAGAAAACTTTTGATTAGTTTCAAGTGTTATCAATTTGGGCAATTACCGCTAGACAAAATGACTTACTCGTCTCGTAATAAAGAACTAAAAAGTAATAAATATACTGTCGAACATAATCAATAATAACACCGCTGTTAGAATGAGATAAAAACTGGCCATGTGCGTGTTGTCACACGCGTAAGGCACTGTGGTTCAGCTGTAGAGATTATGTCTAAAGTTTTATACGTCCGAATACGATAGTATTCGTTTTTAGTTTGAAATAGAACGAAATTATTTTCATTTAATATATGACTAACACATACATGACTAATGAAATTGATTGAAAAGATTTTTTTACTTTTATCATTCTAAATAGGAACTTTATTCTATGTAGGGATTTTACTATAATCATGAAACTTCATATACCGTTTTAAAAATATGGAACATAAAAACTTCTAGAAGTTTTGACTTTTTAACACACTAGGACAGATGGTCTTGTATGACAGTGGAACCTTAAAAACTGTCAACTAGCTTTCACATTCGTGAAAATATTCAAAATGGAGGGAAACTGTGCAAGTGGAACAAAATATGAGGTCAATTTCCCTTTCGCAACACCCTCATGTTAATCGGCGTGTACATTGGAAGCGTTCGCTGTCATTCGCGATTACATCCGAGCAACGCAACGATAATGGTCGGACAACAATCGGTGCATTTACCCTATTCTAGCGATTCCGTTATGCGGTGTGATTCCGTAAAGTAAAATGAACGCTGAAAAAGTTCTAGTGCGTTCGCTTTCGTTTTTATTATTATTCATGTTTACTTTTTTTTTTTTTTTATAGGAGAGGGGGCAAACGAGCATGCGGCTCACCTGATGGTAAGTGACTACCGCCGCCCATGAACAACTGCAACACCAGGGGAGACTTTCATTAAATCTTTAAAATAAATTTATGCAAAACATTCGAAGAAGTTACATTTTTCTTTTATGCCAAAATTGTTTTTTGTACAATGCTAAACAGCAATGCGTAGCAAAGATAAGCACTCGTCCTTAAATTTCATAGTAAGCAAGCAAACTGAGTTCGATTCTCGCCATCACTAATGAAATTGTAATTTACAATTTTGAAAATAAATCGGTCTATGAGAAGCCAGACGTTAACTACTATCACTCCTGGTGGTAGGCGGTAATGTAGCAGAAGATGGTATAGCGCAATGACTTAGCTTAACGAAAGCCCATACACTCTTGCGCTGAAGAAACCTACATTGTAACCGGACGGAAAGACTGACGCTGGCAAATTATTCCACTCAATTACTACACGCATAACGAACGACAAAACAAATCGATTAGTTCGAATGTGTAGTATATCGACAACAAAGGGATGCGGACTGGCCAAATTAAGTTTTTTCTTCGATCAGTCGGTCCAGAACCTTGTTCGTTAATCACTATGTGCAGGTGTAGTCGGCATTAATGAGAAAAAGAATGGTGTAATCCCCCTAACAACTCACATGCCTATAATTATACTCCACATACTTATTTCTAGTAAATTTTATCAAATCACAAAGTTTATTTCATATGGCATACGGATGTAATACAGATGGTATGATAAAGAAAATTATCAAATTTTGTTAATATACTTGCTGATACAATGTTATCAAACGAAACACGAAGCACGAAATAATTTTATAAGCATAACGGAACAGTTTAAATTAGTAGAGAGCCGTGATAGAACTCATAATACTATCGGCTTTCATACGTATTATGTTCTTGATAAACACATTTTAGCTTTGGTCCCAATTATAGATATTTGGAGTAAATAATATCGATACGCTTTTTTACATGTTTAATATTTTATATGAAAACATAGTTAAAAAAATCTGTCAGACGTAGGACTGCACGTCAGAAGTAAGAACTTCTTAACTTCACAAAGTTGTAAACATTATTTTTGGATTGTTATGAAATATTTTTTTAGGAATTATTTGTATTAGAAACTAGCGAACCGCCCCGGTTTTGTACGGGTGATTTCTGGATTTCAACAGCCACCCCACGTAACGAATCCAACTAAGTTTCTAAACCATCCAGAGACCCACTCAAATACACCAAAAAAAAATTCATCAAAATCCGTCGAGCCATTTTCGAGTTTTAGCGAGATTAACGATCATTAATTGATTTTTATATTATAGAGATTATTTTTATCAACGTATTAATATAGTAATATGTAGCTCTTTTATATATTACACAAAAAAGCTCTGCTTGATTCCGGTATAAAACAGGGAAACAATACAACAACAAATGTACCGCAATACGTTAGTACAGGGAAGCAAGAAATTTGTTGAAACACACGTTAATGGCTTCTAGTACAAACCGCAGAGTGCAAATCGAATCACGTTCATGCGGCTGCTTTCAAAACCGAATGTTGTTTAAAAAAAATAGGCGAATATGCTAGATGTTCCCACGTTTCAGCTTCCGGTTAGAATGTAAGCAGCGTAACACATAATTAGTGTCGGGCAAATGCCAATCTTGATCTCATGATCTTCATGTCACAGGGAAGTTACGTTATTATTTAACATTAAACTAAGAGCTAATAGTCCACCAGATAGTAAGTGGTGTTTGCAGCTCGTGGACACCGACAACCAACTTTAAGCAATGTAGTCTCCTTTTCACTATTTTTTACGTGGTAGAAATGCTGCAGCTATATTAGTAGTATAGTTGTAGCACGAATGGGTCGGCTCGACCGGGGAAGGACGACGCTCTCACAGAATAAAAGCGTAAAATAGCAGCTTACCGCTGCTGTGTTTCGTAAGGTGAGTGTGGAGAACCGGAGACCCTTTTTACTGATAATGAGGCATTCCATCTTAGACCTCACGGGTGACAACGCATCTGCATTTTGATTTGTAATCGAGGCTAGATGTAGATGTCTATGGGCCGCAGGAACCACTTACCAATCAGGTGGACTGTGTGCTCGTTTGTCACCATTATCCTATTAAAAAAAAACTATTATAAGCCCGAGCTCGACTACAACCCCACCTGGTGGTATATGGTAATAAAGCCCTAGATAATTGATCTCCACTATCTTAGCGTAACAGAAGCCCATTCACTCTTGCCATAAAGACACCCTTATTGTAATTGGATGCAATTTTACTGTATACTTTACGAAAGACGAAAAAAAATATTTGAGAATTGTTAACTTTTAATAAAAAGTTGAAGGCGACTTCAAACAACTAAAGAGAATTAGATAATTTCACATACTAAAGTTAGTTCTAAGACTTCTAAATATGAAAATTATTTTATTCTTTTTAGTTCTTTAAAATAGAATTTTACTTTTTATTAAAAGTTAAAAAATACCTTTTTGAGTGGACTAAGGAAACACAACCTCAATGACATGTAAATAGATACATTAAAAGCTTCATCCCCCCTATTTTAGTACCCTTGGTGGTGAATTTTTGTCACCCCTGAAATTTAAATTACTTAATAAAAAAAGCATCATCAAAATCGGTTCACAATTGACGGAGATATCGCGTAACATATATACAAAAAATCATACTACAGTCGAATGGTCAACCTCCTTCTTTTTTTGAAGTCAGTAAAAACAAAAGTAAATTTAATAACCTAAGTGATACATACTTCGATAACAAACACCACAAGCTAGTGATATCAGTTAGCAGACACTATATAGTCAGTTATTAATGGGGCAATGCACTTTTACCATAAATAAAAAAATAAAAGTAACCTTATTTTTCCGGCGGCCATTTTGACAGATTTAGAATGAATTGGTATGACAGATTGTTTTACATTCTATTTATAGAATACCAGCGTAAAATAGCAGCTTAATGCTGCTGTGTTTCGTATGGTGAGTGTAGAGAACCGGATACCCTTTTTACTGGAAAAGAGGCATTCTATCTTAGTCCTCAGGGTTGACAACGCATCTGCATTTAAATTCGCAAACGAAGATAGATGTAGATGTCTATGGGCCACAGCAACCACTTACCATCAGGTGGACTGTGTGCTCGTTTGTCACCCTTATTCTATAAATAAAAATAATAAACAAAAATTAAAACAATTTTAGTTTGTTGAGATCTTACTTGAAACATACATTAAGTATAACAGAGTTACAGATTTCATATTTTATATTTTCTAGAATTCCTTCTCGAAATAAAAATTAAAGCTAGTGTTTACTTATATCCGAAAGTTTACATTAACGACGGTCGTTCCCGTCACTGGAAATAATTGCTGTCGCTTCACGACAAGTTACGTCACTCTAAATGAGAGTCAGATTCGTATAACTTTAGTTACCAACAATACTCGACCCATAGCATTGTACTAATGGCCTTCAAGACGCATCGTTTGTATAATTACTTGAAACAGAATCTTCAAAGAAGAAATAATTTATATAGAAGCTTATTAACAAAATAATAGACGCTTAGTCTTATAAATAATATGACAACATGAATTTTTATTGAGATTTTTATTGTGTCAGCATTGTTACTTAGAGTATAATACTGACATCATTGCTGACGACTTCGTGACTGAGTCAGAAATTCGAATCTCAACGAAACTAGTATTTGCATGACACAAAAATAATTAAAATAATGTTTGATGAAATACATGAATAAATGTTTTAAAACGACACCTGCCAACGAAACGCTAAAGGGATAACTTAATAAAAATATTTATGATTCATTTGAATAGCATGCATATGCACATTGGAAAAAAGGAGTTATTGCTTGTGTGATAACATATTTGAAATATGGTCACAGCGGTTTGACGATAAAATGAAATAATATTTTGTTATTTATGCAGTCACACAACTGCAATCGAATAAAAACTAATATTTGCGCATATTTTAAGTTTGTCAACGGCGACAAAAAATGTTTCCTTCATTTCGAAAGTTACTAGGTACGTCAGGCCAGTTTACGTACGTATGATATCTACCTCGCCGATTTTTACACATTATAATAATTAAATAATTAGATAATAGTATAAAGAAAATAGTACCACAAGCGCACGCGCACAGAAGAACTCCTACCCACCCGTGACAAACGATATGTTTATGTAATCAAATTGATCGGCTTTTTGGTATATAACATTAGGTGTCGCAAGAGGCGACAGGGGGAATCTGAAACAGCTGAATAAAAAAACCTAAAAAAACTTAGGTTGCCGACCCGCTTGTTAAGCGTGGCAACTGTGGCAAATATCCCTGAAATCTGTGGGGGAGGCCTATGTTCAGCAGTAGACTTATGATAGGCTGTTAAGGTAAGGTAAGACTTCTTTGGCTATTCGTAAGCGCGCATTTATGGATATTTAATCATGATGAAGAATCGAGAATTTAGGAAGGTTTTATATATATATATATTTAGAACAAAGGCCTTATTCTCACTAATTTACCTCCCAGTTCTCAACAGTTATTATAATACGAAATTCAACGCCATCGTTACACAACGGCCGTTATTAAATATTTAGCCGCGATTTGGGTATGATACATTTCGAAAATCACGGCAAAGCCTCGGTTTCAATTTAGGGAATGAATATTCCCCTAAATGCGTGCGTACGGGAACCTTTAAGACGCATTGCTTTGTATAATTAAACACCTCGACGGGTGCCTCGGTGAATTTACGACGATTGTTTAAAACCGTGCCGCATTTGTAGCTTGCTTCCCCTTATACTCGCAGCTGCCCGTTCCGCAGACTAAATCTTGGCTGAGTTGACATTTCAGAAATATTCAAACCACTCATTATTTTAATTGCCTTTGAAATTAAAGAGGGCTTGGAAAAAGCTGTATAAGCACACTTTTTATGACACGAAGAATGTTCAATGTTTTAATAAGGAAAAATATTAATTGCGACACGTGTGGTCACAACAAAACTTTACCTGTTATTAAATTCCACATTAAATTTATTAGGAACACTAAAGTATATTTTATTTTTTTATTTTCGAATACAACGACCATGATTTTTAATGTTAAGCCTTTGTCGATAATTTTTTTTTACTATTCTAAGCCACTACTACTATCCCACCTGATGTAAGGTATGTATGTAGCTGACGATAGTAAAGCGCACTAACTTAAAGATAATCAGATCGTTTAATCTTCAAGATACAAGTTTAATCCTAGAATTTATGTTATCAGCATAATATCATCAATTGCTTGATCATTCTTAATGAAAGTGTTTGGTGTAATAAAAAATAGCCTTCTTTAAAATTCCCTCAATTTTTCTTACTGAACAAACTAATGTTAAGCAAGAGCGAAAGCTTTTAAATACTTTTCGGACCACTGCAGCATTCAACGCACGTGTGAGGCGTATGCAATGAGCTTCTGTGGTTTTTTCCGCAGTGCTTACTTACATTTGGTTTTAGAATTGTACTTATATGTATATTGGGAATTTTCAACATCCAAGTTTTTCAGACCACTTCAAATAAGGAGAAGGTTAACATTTCGACTGCATGCTCTTTTATTTGTATGTTACGCGACGTCTTTGTCAATTGTGAACCGATTTTGATAACTCTTTTCTTATTAAATAGATACTACAAGAATGGTCCCAACTTTGAGAAAATGTTCCTCCTAAGGGAGGCAAATAGGACAAGAAGTTTTTAATGGAAGCAACATTGAGATAGTGATATTCCTTAGTCCACAGGGTAAAAAAATTATAATGTGAAATTATTTTATTTTAGTTACAGCCTATTAAAGATCCACTACTGAACTCAGGCCTCCTCCGTTTATTGCCTCATGAGGGGGGGGGGGGGGGATCATTTTGCGCTGTTACCGGATCGGGAAGATACTTTATTATACTTAACATTATATAATTAACTAGCTTTTTACCCGCGGCTTCGCTCGCGTGAGCTTCAATTTAGGAACATCATTAAATGCTGTTCCGTGCCAAATTTAGCAAAATTCGACCACTTTTAGAGTCACCTCGGTGTCTTTGTCTCTATGTCTGTTGAAGATTGTTTTTTGAATTCACCTACTATTTTTATATCGGGCGTGTCTTCCGATGTATCCTTAAGAAAGGTAAATTGTCTTGGAATCAAAATGTATTATTATTATTTACATTTTACTCTTTATATTCATTCATAATTAATGTTAATTTAGTTTTAACAAAATTATGATGAATTTCATGGTCTTCTATCAATTTACGGTATAATGTTTATTTGAGATATTTTATTCCTATTTAATATTGATTGGCACCATAAAATAGATGTAGATATTTTTTTGCCTACCAAGCGTGGCAACTATAGCAAATATCCAGCTACTTAATAATTTATGGGGGAGGCCTATGTTCATTTCAGTGGACTTTCGATAGGCTGACGATAATGAGTTCTACTCATCTTTGCAACCCTTAATATTTACGGTAGAGTGAAAACAAAAAAGTAACATACCCGAAAATATGAATGAAATAAAAACAGCATATATTACCCCATGAAAATTACAAAAGTAGCAGCTTACATACAAGTCTCTACTGGGCACAGGCCGCAGACAGTTTTTGGCCAAAAATATGTTGACCGAGAACCGCCGAGAACATGGTAAATCGACACTACAAATTGCAATTAAAATATATGCTAAAATATATATAATAGTGCTTACGTACCATTAAATTGAAGTTTTAATTAGTTTGATTACCGCTCCTCATTACCTATAGTGTTTTGTGGGTAGAAAAATAGAGCATGCTGCATTGTACTCACATCTCCACGACTATTTTAATTACCTAGACATCTAGGTTTCCCTACGAAGTTATTCTACACCACTTTAACTGACACGTGTTAAGTCAGCACATAAAATTTTCTATAACAGATTCATCATCGAGGGAATCGTACACATTTTGTTCTCGTGTCATGAGGAAATCTCACGGCGAGCTACACGGCCCTCGTGTTTGTTTAAATACAATTCATAAAAACCGAAACTAAGCTTTTGCATGATTGTTGACCACATCTACGTAGTAATTACACATCCAACGATGCCACGAACGAATTTTTAATTATTTGCATTGTATATTCAGTAGCATTCTATTATTTAATTTTATCAGTGACTTACCCTTTTAGTTTATTTAGAAGTAAGTAGATGGCGCTATTATAAGATGAAATAATGAAAGCCAAAACTATACTATCTAGTAATATCAGCGATAGAAGCGAACATTTATTTATTATATCAATATCAATAAGGCATAAAGTGACGTCAATTCTGTAAAAAAATCTGTTTCTGTTAAAAAATACGCTATCAGTGCCGCTAGCGGTGAAAAATGATTTAATGATATCGTCATAAGACCATATCATGAAATAGCAACGTTGTGTTTAGTTATTAATATCTTCAAATGATTTCTATTCATTGATTTGGTCAAGCTATATCATGACATGGTCAAAAAAACAGTGTTAAATATCATGAAATGACGACACCATTTCACGAAATGATAGACTACTTTATGATACTCGTATATGATCAATTCTACCCGTGAAAGTCAACTGCTGAACATGGGTCTCCCCCATTATATAGAAGATTTAACATCATATAAATCCTTGACAGATGGCTTGGCGATAGAAAAATCAGACGTCTCGCTCTTTAAATGCTCAACGTCTTCACCAGGCTGATAAACAATCTTTCTGGTGTTTCTATAGTTGCCTCTTACGTCACTCACGTAATTGTTACTCTTTCGCCGCCACCACTCGGAATAATATTATTAAAAAATACTAGCTCTTTCCCGCGACCTCGTCTGCCTCGAAATTATTACGGTTGGATTTAGTGAGTTTTAATTTTTTTTGCCCGGAACCCTAATTCTTTTCTCCAAAATAAAAGTAGCCTTAGTTACTCCTTATAAAATCAGCTAATCTGCCAGTAAAAGTCCGGTCAAAATCAGTCCAGCCATTTCGGAGATTAGCCGGAAGAAACAGACAAACAGGGACAGAAATACAGACAGACAAAAAAATTTAAAATTGTTTTTTGTTATAAGTATCGTATATATTTTCATATGCATTTAATAAAAAGCTGTTATTACAAACAGACAATTTAATTTTATTTATTTGTATAGGGTATAGATTACATTTAAGAGTTTTATTCCTAACTCGGCAGTAGAACCAGAGTAACCGACATAGCTCGATTCCAACGGAGGTGGTAATAGGCCGGCCATATAGTTCAAAGAACCGACAACCGTAGGCAAGGTTCTTGAACGGCAGCCTGATACCGGTAAGCGAAGTGTCGAGCCATCTAATAGATGGAGTGGCGGCCTGGTAAAAAATGCAGGAAGTCGATATATACAGGTGGCTCAGGACCGTGCTCTATGACGTTCCTCGAGGTGGACTATGTTTAGCAGTAAACTTGTGAATGGTTTAGTTTCTACAATTATTTTAGACAGTTTTTCTATTGTATTGCAATATTGTTTTATTAGTGATACTTTGTAATATATAAAAAGTATCTTCGGCATAATAATTTCCATTTCGATGGAATATTTCCAGTGAAATAACACTAACGTTGCAAAAACTAGGTACCTACCTCGTTTGTCGTAGATATCTTCCGTGCAAATAAATATTCGAACGACCGCAAAATCATTGTGTGTAAATATCACAATCATAATGCTCAGTATATTACCGTTTTCCTTGACATGTCGATGACCTCGCCGAAGCCTCATTTTGAGCCTAGTCATTATAAAATGCCATTAGTTCGTTGCATCCATAATTTCGTACATACAAAAATAGGTGTATACTCAGTCATATGCAACTACAAATTTGACCGTGGGCACAAAGTATGAATGAATCGGTAGAATAATTTTATAACGTTGTAACTTTATGAATTTTGATGAGACACATAATACTAAACAACTAAATAGGTAACTAAACACATTGTGATACGGAGTTAGAAGTTTGTGAATGTTTTTTTATTACAGTAGAGTTTCAATTGCTTTAATTAAGATTTTGACATTTTATAACCGTTAAAGTTTCAATTAAAACTTTACTACATCTTCGTTACTACTTAATGTTTAATTAGCAAATCAGAAAATTAAAATCGTGCGCTGAATTCTAAACTTGCTTTATAACTGTTTTTATTAGATCTTATTTGAATATTTATAATAAATAAATCCTACTATATTATATAAATACTAGTATTGGTATCAGCTTTTAAGTTGCATATGTGTATTTCGACACTTAAGACGAATAAAGATCATTTAAAATATGAGATAGCATCGAATATATTAAAAAATAAAATTACAGAACTGTATGACACAAACATGTTTAAGATATAAAAGGAATATTTGATAAAAACAAATTAATAAAATATAATGGAATCAACTCGCCGAAATCAACGATAAGTAGTGTAAGATAAGCCGATGCCATTAACGCTTTCAATCTGTGATAACGAAGTATTTGTAATATTATAGCAAGTTATAATCATTAGAAATAACGTTCACAGATGATGTGATAATTTAAATGAAATTTCTACGAAAAATTCTTCAGAATTATAAAACCATTAAACCTATGCTTATAAATACTTTAAGATTGAACCGTTATAACCTAAAGTCTATGTTTTAATTCCGATAAAAATGTCCAAACTGGAAGTACATACCTAACAATAAATTAAGTCCGACAAGCTGATACTAATCCAACACTGTATGACTAATTGTTTATGAAATATTTACACGACAAAGACTAATTTAATGCAACAGCTGGGGTCAACACAAACCTTTTCTTTTGAATCACATGTAAAAACACCATTATAGATATACTAACCGTATACAATAATATTGCATATTAAACAATATTTAATAGGAATGTCTTCGTACGTTCTTACGTTCTTTTAATAGGTACTCAAAGGATAATAATCAAGGAACTGATACCAGACATGAATTGGTTTCTATATTATATTTTTCCTCTTCCTCTCTTTAAAGCGATTAAATGCATGACTAATTTACAAAAAAATATAAGTATGTAATATAATTATTTACAAATTAAATTTTACCAAAAACTATGTTGAGTTGAGCGTCCAACCCGTCCAACACTTAACACGGGTTAAAGAAACAAACATGAAAAGAACTAGCAAGTTCTAAGTCCGAGAAGTCAATGAACTGCTTGACAAGAGAATATAGAAATAAATCAGACGGCTAACAAAACAATTCCTTAACTGAACGAACATCATAAGGACTGGACAAGTGACATTCCGAATGCATCCGATCGCATTACTATTCGCAAAGCATTTAACACACCGACCTTGAATATAGACTGGAATCTTCGTTCGCCGAACAGGTGATGAACGCCAATCCAGAGTGCCACTTATATCGTAAGTTTCAACAGCACATGTCACTTACAATCCACAGGTAAAATTCGAAAGCTCGCGAGTTGCACGCGCGGACTAAGCGTACGTCCGGCAATGACGACGCGCAGAGTAAGACTGAGGAGGACAGAGGTACTGAGGTCCTCTTGGTCGGAGGTCGGAGGCGATTGGAGGACGGAGTGAAACGGGATGCGGCAGCGAGATGCGCGCATCGTATTCGGCTTCCGTTCAACGCTTTTGATAACATTCTGTGGTGGAAAACTTGAGATATTTGCGCTGTGCTTGCCTAAAATAATTAGTGCTAGAAACGAAATATTATTAAAAGTTTATAACTGAGTTGCGCGTTCACGCTTAAACAAAACAATGGTTAAATTGGATATGAAATGAAGTTTTATCAATGTTTTGTATATAAATAAATATATTTAGAATTTATTTATAAAACATGGAGTAGAAGTAGCAGTACTAATATTGTTTTATTAGACAAATATATGAAAAAAATAAAAAAATATACGAATAAATGAAGAAGTAATCCGCAAAAATTTCAATAAAAATATTTCTTACTTCTACTATTTTATTTTTAATTATTAATGTAATAAAATATTCGTATTCGTGTAAGTATAAGAAATCATTATTGTGTTACTATTCTTATGTTAGTAAATTTGGGCGGTGCTACAGTCCCTTCAGCGGTGCCAAGTTGACTGTCGGTATATCGAAGTGCTGAAGTGTTTGTACAGTAGGGCTACGATGGCTATCAGAGTACGAAAGCTATCCAACTGCAGAGAGGTGTAAGACAGGGTGACGTTATATCCCCGAAACTCTTCACCTCTGCATTGGAAGATGTTTTTAAGCTACTGGACTGGAAAGGATACGGTATTAACATCAATGGCGAATACATCACTCACCTACTCGTTAACGTTAACAACATACTCGTTACTAACAATAAAGGTATCTGGTTCCCTTCATTCACTCTTCATAACACTATGCTGTAATTTTACGCCGGTGCTCTGCGTGAATATGCGCTACAGCGTGGCACTGCCGCATTTTATCTTTAATTGTTTATCATAACAAGATAAACACATTACAGTTACTTTAAAACTATTTGTGTTATATATAAAGTTAATGAAAAACGTTGAAAGTAGTCCGATTAAAACCATTTCGATTTTAATTTGTCAATTCGCAGTTCAAAGCGGCCAATCAATAGCGCTTCGAGTTCTCTGTGGATTCATCGTAATGAGATATTTTGTTACTCGAGACTGATAGAACAATCTACAAAATATTTATTTGTTAAAAACTCTTCTTATCGTACATATAAAAAATTGTCTTTTTTATTAGAATATGGGTATCACCTGATGGTAAGTGGGTGCTGTGGCCCATAACCATCTACATCTGTCCTCAATTAAGAATCAAAATGCGGATACGTTGTCAACCCTGAGAACTAAAAAGGAATACCTCGTTCCCAATAAATTAGTCTCCAGTTCTCTACACTCACCATATGAAACACAACAGCAACTTTAGCTGCCATTTTACGCTGGTGTTCTGTGAGAGCGTGGTCCTTCACGGGTTGAGCCGACCCATTCGTGCTACAAGCATAGGTGCAGCGTGGTTTTACCACGTATAAAACATCCAACAGCTATAACGAGTAGGGACGCCAACCGTTTCAGATTTTTCGGGACTATTTAGCATTGTAATTAAAATAATTAAACTTTTAATATAATAGTAGAACCGACTCCCAAAAAAAATTAAACATAACAGCTTCTGAATTCGGTGCTAAGACATACTATATTGAAGAATTACAATCTCTTTCTGTGCCTCTTCGGAAGCTATTATGTGAATTTTATTTAATTGTTGAAGTTGGTTCCACTTTTTTTGAAGCGTAATTATTTTAGGTTACAACTAAAATGTACATTAAAAACTTTATTCCCTATTATCAAAAACTATATTGCATATATATCTATAACCCAGGGATGGAGGTTTTCTTTTGAATTATGCGACGACCCTTCAAGTATAACCTATGTAATAAGGTTCAGCCGTTTCCAAGTAATCGTTGAACATACATAAACAAGCTTAAGTGTTAAAACAGTAGTTAAAAAAACCCGACTGCGTAAAAAAGTTTATTGGAAAGAGGAAAATTTTATACCCTATGTCACATCCACAACTAAGACAAATTTAACGACGCCTGTTATTTAAAATCCATCAAACCGTTTAGGCTACAGAGCGTTCCAAAGGAATAGACATACATACATATTATACGCGTTTTTATAGGATAGGGTGACAAACAAGTACACAGTCCACCTGATGGTAAGTGGTTGCTGTGATCCATATACATCTACATCTACCCTCAATAAAGAATCAAAATGCAGATGCGTTGTCACTCGTGAGGACTAAGATGGAATGCCTCTTTTCCAGTCAAAAGGGTCTCCGGTTCTCTAAACTCACCATACGAAACACAGCAGTGTTAAGCTGCTATTTTACGCTGGTTTTCTGTGAGAGGTCGAGCCGACCCATTCGTGCTACAACTATACTACTAATATAGCTGTAGCATGGCTCTGCCACGTACAAACGTCGAATATAATATGCAATGATCATGCAAAAATCTTACCAGACCTGCTTGTGACCTGCTTTTCTTACAATTTTTAGCACTGTGTATTTTTTATTCATCAGACATCAGACAAATTGTCATTTAATGTCACGTAGGTACTTCATACGGTGAAACTTAAACTGAGAAAAATGTAAGTCATTGTTATATAAAACACGGAATTTTAATAAATGTAAATTACTGTTATATTTTAAATGTTACACAAGGGACTTCTGCTGTATTGTGGGAGCGTTTTAAATACATAAATTGCACATAAACAAACAACCTGACCCGGAACAAGGCTATACAAATCCGTGCGCCACAGTACTATAGCCAAATAATTAGCCTCTGCGTTATTGAGCCGTAAATTATATTTAAAACTAGCTTTTGCCCGCGACTTCGTCCGCGTAGATATTATACTTTAAACCATAGGTGATCCATCAATAATCACACTTTCATAGTAAATTCTATCACCCTCTTTAGGTGTGATTTCCTGTAGTTTAAAAGACAAAGTTTATCTACATTGAATATCAGAAGCGATAAAATTATTTATTTTGATAAAAATCAATTTGTTACTGCAAAATGTGAATTGCAAATAAAGTATCAAATTTTATTGTATTTATGGTTCACTATTTTGATAATAATGATTCACACATAGAAGATAGATAGATATATACTGTTGAGCCTTTTTTGTAGAACTATTTAGGAGAAACATTTCCACCATACATTATATTTGTGTAACTCTTACAGTTTTTTCACTGCACGCCAAAATAGCTCGCAGATGACAGATTTTTTTCCGACTTATTTAAAACTTATCGTTATATTTTGGCCAATTTACACAATGTCTTTATGAATTGTAGCCTGTGTTCATTCAGTAGTTTTTGCTTGAAAGAGTAACAAACATCCATACATCCATACATCCTCACAAACTTTCACGTATATAATATTAGTAGGATATATAATTTATAATATTAGCGACCTACCCCTACTCTGCCTCGGTAGGATTTATTAATGCGGCGTTAGTAGGATTTAAGATAATCATCAAAGTACAATAATTTTTCGATTTCTCAAAACATCTTCAAGTTTTTCGAATCATTCGTCAAGTTTCAACCATTCAGATAGACAGAAAGACAAAACGCCATCAGCTCAATAAAAGGCAGTTATTTCATTATTACAGACAGACACTTCAAATTTATTTAAATGTATAGATTATATTGTATTGTGATTGATAGACCAGCTAACAGGCCACAATAAGCTAATCAAATATTATATGTAAATGACATTTATTGCTTTATTGAATTAAACATACATACAAACATAAACTCTCACGCCTGTTACCCAGAGCGGTTGGTAGTAATTAAATTAATTTTAGTAATTTCTTTTAAGCACTTCCTATTAGCACGATTCTGACACAAGTCTTTCGCCTCCAACCCATCCATATATCTACATACATGCTTGTCGATTAAGGGTATTCTTAATTTGGCCTATCTTCAATATATCGCCAATTTAGTTGATAAACTTGCGTCTAAGGCTTTCTAGCACTCTGCTGCTTATTTCTGCAGCGTAAATTTGATTTGTCACTCTTATCTCATTTATTTTTTGTACGTGTCATAAACACCGAAGTATTTCTTGCTTAATCCTCGTCAAAACATCTTTTTGCAAACCACGCTTTTCCCTTATTCACACAATTTCTCACACTATCATTCGGAGGTATATATATAGTAATAGTAAGTATGAAATAACGAAATTAATTTGTAATCATGTTCTAACAAAACCTATCGACACAACAAATTTCCGTAATTTCGATGTCTACAAAGGATAAAATTAAAAATTTTGTACAACCGACTTCAATATAAATAAAATGAGAACATCATTAATGTAATCGAAGTCAATTAAATACGCATTATTAAGGATGACTTATAAAACTACTACTACTGGTCAGATCTTGATCAAATTTATATAGAACTACATGAGAAGCACCAGCTTTCAAATAAAAAAGAATCGTCAAAATCGGTTCACCTAGAAAAAACTTTTGAGGTAACACACATTAAAAAATACAGTCAAATTGAGTACCTCCTCCTTTTTTGATGTCGGTTAGAAACAAGTGTTATTTAATCCTATTATAAAAATGTAAATTAAAACTCCAAAGAACGTAAGTATACGGGAAGAAAAGATAAAATAAGGTAATATGAAGGAAAATTTTAAGAAAATTGTTAAACTCGTTTTATGAAGGGCCTTATTGAAAGATTTAAGCACTCTTCGCCGATAATGATGTTTGCTTTCTATTCCGAACAAGTCGAAGAGATTACTGTGCTACTGAAATTAACTGTAAAACATTACAATATTATTGATTTCTTTGGTTCTGTGACATAACGAAACACATATGATTCACTTCGGTGTCAGCTTTCTGTCTGCCACAGAAACTTTTCTCCTAAAATATTTCACTTATAGATAACCTGAATACAGAATGTAAACCATACAATTAAAAATTGAAGTTATGGTGTATATTGTCATCATCATCATCATGAATATTATAGCTAATTACAAGTCCAGTGCTGTTATACGTACCCCCCATAGTCTATCACAAGTTCACAAGGCACGGTCCCTAGCCTGTATCCTGTATCCACGGACACAGTTTTTTTTCATCAGGTCGTCACTACGTCTAATAGTAGCTTGCTCAAAACGCTTATGCAACGTTTAGATACTCGCCGAGCACAGACGAACAGGCACGAGTACGAACATGTAAACGACTTGTTCGGGTGTGCTCGCTACTCGGCGCGAGTATTCGCCTGTTCTCCACTCGATGTCGGTTTTTTTAACATACTAGTCATTATTCAGTTGACCCGTGAATTATCATAATAATTTACTCAGCCAATCTGCCGTTACAATTTTCTCTAATATCTATCTTTGACAAAACATATTAAAAAAATTAAAGTATGTACTCGGTTCAGCTAAAATTAAAAATTTCATAGAGAGAAACTACTTTTATATATTATACTTAATACTAACTATTTCTACTACTGCCGTCTTTTTATCATTTTTCATTTAAAATATTAGTGAGTCTATATAATTTAAGTAGACACAATGTCGTAGCAACGAGACGTACGTCATCCATGTTTGTAAAATCTACGTTGAAAGAATACAGAAGAATATGTAAACGCGCCGTACTCGTCCACGAATAATTTGGCGAGTTATTCGACGAGTTGTTTGTCCGATAAACTAAACGTGCCATTAAAATTATAACTGTTTTTTTATTAAATATTTTTTTTTAGTTCTAGCTGAGTCCACTATTTTGCACGCGCAAACATGTATCATCTACCAATCTTACTAATATAATCTACAAATAAAACTCGGTTGTGCATTAGCTATAACAAACTTCTTATTATTATCAAATATAACACATAAAGCCAACCGAATAAAGCAGCCGAGGAGCGCTTTTTCTTCCGACTTGTACACGTGAAACTTCGAGCATACAAGATGTGCTTTAAAATTTAGATTTCTTATTACATATATTGTCAACCGATATGGATTAAACACTAACGGCCTTACTCATAAAAAGCAAAAATGATTATCATAATTATATCATGCTAATTATACACACGCAAATAATAGAGTAAACATATTAATAAAGTACAAAACATAGTAAATAAGTAATAAAAAGTAGGTATAGTAAATATTATTTGCAAAAAACAATAAATATTAGTATTTCTCGCGCTTGAGATTAGAAAATGTTCTTGTCCTTTCTTCCCTCTACGAAGATTAATGTTAAAAAGTCTGTTGATGGTAAGTGAATTTATGTGAATATAAATATGCGGTCTTAGCACACGGGCCGCTGGGTCTTCATAAAAAGCGAAATCAAATTTAAAAAAATGCTTAAGTTTGCTCTCTCTAATTTCAGAGAAAATTATTACTTAAACAAAGTAAGCAATCATAAACCGTTTTAGGTCTCGTAGGTCTGTAAATGTTGGCCACATCTAAAATTATTTTACCATTGTGGAAATAAGCGTACACAAACGCATAGACAGAAAAGCTACTACTGGTTTTATTATACGAACAGATTTTTCCTTCGAAATTGCTGTTCCCTACTGACAGAAAAATGTGAAAACATTTCAGGAGTATGAGGTATATATGTCTAATAATATTGAAGAAAATTATTAGAAATGGTATAAAAAACCATGAATATGCATGAAATTTTAGTGATTCTCTAAAACATTTTTCGATAACAATGTAAATTGTGAAACAATCATGAATACCGAGAATTGTATGTAGAATATCAGGTTTAAAAATACTACTAGTGTGATGAATCGTGGTATGATGCAATGAATACCAATTATTATTCAAGTGTAGTATTATGTTGTAGAGCCACGCTGCAGCTGTATTATGGTTACAGCACGGGTAGGCTCGTCCAGGTCCACCTTCAGGTCCTTCAAAAGTGTCATTGCTAAGGCAAAGTTAGAGCACATCGGCAGAATTGGCGGGAAACTAGTTCGACTTCCTTCGGGAACTCGTGCATTCTGGTCTCTCGCTAAGACTCTCCAAGGGAACTTCTGACAGCCATCTCTCCCATCTCTGCACAAGGAGGACGACTCACTGAGCCATGCCGCAAAGGAGAAGGCCGATCTGCTAGGCTCTCTCTTTGCGTTCAACTCGACTCATGATGACGGCGGAACACACCGCCGTCCATCCGGCGGTGTGAGTGCTCCATGCAGGATGTGCTGTTTACCCAGCTCTCGGTGCGCAAAGCACTCCTCTCCCTTGACGTCAACGAGTCAAGTGGGCCTGATGGCGTCCCTCCTATTGTGCTGAAGACGTGTGCTCCGGAGTTTGCACCGGTTTTAAGGCGTCTTTTCCGGTACTCCTACTCCCTACACGTAGTCCCAAACTCATGGAAGACAGCTTTGGTTCACCCGATCCCTAAAAAAGGCGAACGCTCAGATCCGTCCAACTACAGGCCCATCGCCATCACCTCCTAGTTCTCCAAAATAATGGAAACCATCATAAACTGTCAGCTCATGAGGTAACTTGAGGATCACCAGCTGATTAGTGACCGCCAGTGCGGTTTCCGTCGAGGTCGCTCAGCTGGTTATCTTCTGGCTTACCTAACTTATAAATGAGCGGAGGCAGTAGAGTCCAAGGGGGAGGTCCAGCCCGTAAGTTTGGACATTGCGAAGGCCTTCGATCGGGTTTGGCACAAAGCGCTTCTTTCGAAGTTCCCTTCCTATGGGCTTCTCGTGAAATTATGCAATTGGATCACCAGTTTTCTTGCAAATCGGAGCATCAAGGTCATAGTGGATGGTGCATGCTCCGATTACAAGCAATATTAATGCTGTTGTTCCATAAGGCTGCGTGTTAACACCAACACTGTTTCTTCTGCATATCAATGATATGTTGCAAACTGGTAACATTCATTCATATGCAGACGACAGCACTGGTGATGCTTTATACACCGGCTGTGCCAATATTTCTCGGGAAAACGTCGCTGAGTACCGGAACAAACTTGTATCTGAAGTTAGTCTTTGTTGAACAAAGTCTTGGATTGGGGGCGACTAAATCTAGTCCAGTCCAATCCCCAAAAGACACAAGTTTGCGCGTTTATAGCTAAAAAAAGCCCTTTATCGTATCTTCTCAGTTTCAGGGCACTCCCTTTGTTGCCTTAGCTAGTATCGGAATTCTAGGTGTCGACATATCGAGTGATGTGCAGTTTTGTGGTCACTTGGAAGAGAAGGCCAAATTGGCCTCTAAAAAGCTTGACGTGCTCAGCAGAGCGGGTCAGTATTTCATGCCGGCACATCGCTTGCAACTTTAAAAGGCGCAGGTTCGGCCCCACATGGAATAGTGTTCCCATCTCTGGGCAGGGGCTCCCCAGTGCCAGCTCCTTCCACTTGACCGCATCCAGCGCAGAGCGCCGACGACCGAGTTATTTCTGATCGGCTTGACTCACTGGCACTGCGAAGAGATATAACATCTCTTTGCGTATTTTATCATATCTACCACGGGGAGTGCTTTGAGGAATTGTTGAGACTAATTCCAGCCGCTCAATTTCACCATCGCACATCGCAACAAAACGCGCGATACCATCCATACCATTTGGATGATTGGCCGTCCACCACTGTGCGATTTAGAAGAAGTTTTCTTTCTCGCACAACTTCCTTGTGGAACCGACTACCACCAGAGATCTTTCCGGACTTCCGACTTAGGGGCCTTCAAGAAAGAAAAAAGAAAAGAGCCTACTCTTTTTTAAAAGGTCGGCAACGCATCTACAATTCCCCTGGGGTTGCAGTTGTTTATTGGCGGCGGTAGTCACTTACCATCAGGTGCGCCACATGCTCGTTTGCCCCCTCTGCTATAAAAAAGGGAAGGACAACATGCTCGAAATAGTAGCATATTGCTGCTGTGTTTCTATGATGATGGTGTGAATACAGAACAGAGACCCTTTTTACCAGTAACGACGTATTCCATCTTAGTCCTGAGGGATTTCAACTCAATTGTACTTTGATTTTTATTCGATTATAAATGTAAGTGCCTATAAGCCACAGGTTCTGATACCATCAGGTGGATTTTTTTTTATAGAAGATGGTGCAAACGAGCGTGCAGCCCAACTGATGGTAAGTGAATTGCAGGTGCGTTGGCGGCCATTTAGATAGGAGTAAGCTCTTTTCTTGAAGGTCCTGAAGTCGTATCGGTTTGGAAAAATCTCCGGCGGTAAACGATTCCACAAAGAGGTAGTACGACAAAGAAAACTCCTAGTTAAACGCACAGTGGTGGATCTAAAAGCATCCAAATTGTGTGGATGGTATCGTGAGTTTTGTCATAAAGTGCGTTCGTGAAATTTGGCAGCTGAAATTAATCCGAACAATACCTCAGCGCACGCAGAGATTCAGGACTAATTACTTTTTCTTCTTTGAGCTGAAATATCGTCGGAATAGAAACATCAGATCTCTCTTTTAATTAATTACTCTATGTAGTTCTTTCTTGGTCTGCCTCTTCTAATCTGTCTTTGTTTTTTTTTATAAAATTGTCGTGTCACAGCAAATGTCCAATCATTTTAATCGTATTATATATTAGTAGTATTAAGCATTTTGTTCTGTCTGTCCGTTTATGTAAATCCCTGTTATTAATTTCGGCAAAACCGTGGTTGTTCAGGGTCTAAGCGCTCGCCATATATTTCACAGTACGCGAGCAAGTCGTCTGATCCCGGCCGGATTTAATGATATTGTTAGTTGCAATTTTAAGTGTATGTATATATACATAGATACACATATATATATATATATATATATAATTCAACCGCCATACAGTCGTGCATGCAATGTTGTATTGGTCGTGATCGTAACCAATGAGGTAGAGCAAGTATAATGACATACCTGAGGATTAAGGTATTATATACCTTAATCCTTAGGTATGACAGTGCGTCTGTAGCCATCTTTGTTTTAAATTACTTGCCACATGCATCTACCACAGAATCCTTACATGTTCTGAAACCCTTTCACTGTGACTTTAATTTTTTTAAATACCTACGAAAACATTAACATTCTAACAAGGTTTGTCTGTATTAAAACGGTAAAGCCATTTAGTAACTTTCATTTTACGGTAGGCGGGTTTCCCCATATTTTATGTAGCGCTAAGAGTATTTTTCCTGAATCGCAGAGGCATTTAATACACATAAGGTGCACTTGGACAAATACCAAGAAGCGGAATAATCAATTGTAAGCCATAATTATTCTTGGTTTTTGTTTACTAGGTAGTAGGACTCTGCCCAAGAGTCCGTCTAAGTAAGTATCCTCTTACATATTTCTATCGCCAATCAACAATATCTGCACGGCTGTGTTCCAGTCTGAAAGGCATAGACAGGCAGTATAATTACAGTCTGTAAGGCATTCCATCTTATTCCTCAGAGGTGACAAGGCATCTCCAGCGTTCTTTGTTTGAAGCTTTTTACGCATTTTTATGTGGTAGAGCCATGGTGCAGTTATATTAGTGGTATAGTTGTAGCACGAACGGGTTGGCTCGGGGAAGGACCACGCTCTTACAGAATACCAGCGTAAAATATCAGCTTAAAGCTGCTGTGTTTCGTATGGTGAGTGTAGAGAACCGGAGACCCTTTTTATTGGAAACGAGGCATTCCATCTTAGTCCTCACGGGTGACAACGCATCTGTATTTTGATTCGTAATCGAGGATAGATTTAGATGTCTATTGGCTACAGCAACTACTTACCATCAGGTGGACTGTGTGCTCGTTTGTTACCCTTATTCTATTAAAAAGCTGAAGGTGTTCATGAACTCCAGTAGCAACTAACCATCAAGTGGAATGTAAGTCCGTTCCTCACTTCGGTATTAAAAAACGTAATAAAAAATATAAATCTCGGCTCCGTGTGGGAATCGAACCCGCGGACAGAGTCGCCGCCAAGCGCTTAGCTATTGTGTCTAAGATATTATCATATTTATTTCATACCTCGGAAGGCTTGTTAAGCCGTTGGTCCTGTGCCTGATCTCTCTTCGTTCGCGTTGGATTACCGTCCCATCGACTATGAGAGTAGGGGAATAGAGTGCACCTGCCTTTGTGCACAAATTCGAGCCCTATAATCCTGTGTCGCGCAGATGGCTAGTCTCTTTTAAGACTGACAGTTTGTAACCAAAACTTGGTCTCGAGGGCATAATTATCTTACGAAGCACTTTTACCTAATATTGTCATAAACATGATTACTATGAAAAATGTTTTAATAATAAGTACATAAACAAACTTTTTCTATTATATTCATTATAACCTAAACGATAAGAAATTTAGTAGTTACGACATTGGCTCAAATGCGTCACTTCGCTTCGTAATGGCTTTAGTTTGGGTAATTTATTATTTGTCTGAGTCCTAATGGACTTTTATTATAATTTGAATTATTAATATTTCGATGTTGCCGGGCAGCGTAGGGTAGATTCTGATGCACTAGTAAAAAAGGAGTGCAGTACCAAACAGTGAAACGCATAACAATATATAGGCTGCAACTATCTATCTGACTATTCCAAATAAACTTTTTTTACATTCTGGCCGATTTTGGTTACAGCATATTTTTCAAATATTATCGCAGAGCATCATCACTGGCAAAGGATGAATAATTTTAGTACAATAATAAGTATACGCAGTCGCAGACGGGACACTTACTCATCCTAATCAGTGAACGCAAATGTTTTATTTGTGTTTACTGGTCCAAACCTTTTCCTTTTCCTTGCAAACGCTTTTACGATAAAATTGAAGGTAAGCTAAATAGTGACAAATCGAAAAAATGGGTAAAATCCCATTCAAGTCTGAACAACCAACAATTTGTGCTCCTAGCACAAATGTTGGCTTGCAATAACTATTCAAATTTATGACCCCAACTTCATTTAATCTCTAGTTACTAATCCACGTGATTATCGCATTAATGAAAATGTTTTATAAACCGATAATTAAGAGTCGTGCTACAACAAAAACGTTACGTCTATTTATGGTGCGAGAATCATTTAATGTGCATTCTAGAAAAACTTGTCGCATACCTTTACAATGCAAATGTTGGTAAATATAACCCTCTCAGAAATAAAAGGAGGCCTGTGTTCAGGAGTGGGTCGTAAATAGGCTGTACGTTGGTTACATTATGGTGGTTATGTTACGTACATAATATATGACCAATGGTACATAGCTAACGCATTGGAATGCAATAAGTTAAGGAATCTGCTGCAAAAATAAGACTGATTAAATTCCAAATACGGCACAACAATGCAATTAATGGCACAAACGAGCGTATGCATCGTTCTGTTATCAAGTGCACACTCCCCTTATCAATGCCCGCCCGTGGAGCATCAGACTGTTGCGATACGGCTTGCAACGATCACGTACCATTACACCGTTCAATGTTTGTGTGTAATTGCTTTCATTTTAAATTGTTGCCGTTCTTTTAACAATTATTTACACACGTTGAAAATATCTATACATATAAATAAAACTGAAGTGTCTGTCTGTTATATCGATATAACCAACTTTTATTAAGCGGCACAGCTTTTTCAAGAAAAGCAGTTGTCAAGAAAAGTTTTAATTGATTATTTGCATGCCATTAAGACTTATTTTTGACAATTTTTGTCTGTCTGTCTGTCTATCCAGGCTAAAATTCGGAATGGCTGAACTGATTTTAATGAAACTTCATGAACAGATAGAGAGCAATACTGATCTAGACTATATTTTAGAAAATCTTGAAGATTTTTTTCGAAAAAAAAAACGAAAAATTATTATAACAAATGGCCTTTGACAATCTTAAATCTAAACAACGCCGTATTAATAGATGCTAAATAGGCGAAGCCGGTTCGGGTCGCTAATTATTAATAAATTTAATTGAAGTGCCTTCACGATAGATGTCAAATGTCTAATAGCTGAGGATAATGTTTGCATGTAGAATAATAAACGTTTTATGTAATTATAACAAAAATATAACAAAAGGTAGTAAATTTCGAAATGTATTCCTCAGAGCACCTATGGCCATATTGAAAACATGTTGAAGTGCCACAATGTAAAAAAAATATCAAGGAAATCAATAAAGTATTAAGAATGGTGTTTTTATAAAAATATTTTAGTTCATGAAAATTCTTTATCCATAATGCTATGATAGTAGGGAGGGGTGAAACTAAATGTCAGTGTTGTGTGGAGGTAAAAAAACGTTACGTGGCTGGACGACGCCTAACCCTACAAGTTCCGGTCCACTACAACGGCTCATACTATGAACGTATCAGGCGCGAAAAAAACACAAGGGTCACTAACTACGCCCACTAGAACGTATCAACAACGTATGATATCCGTATACAACGCGTTCAGTGATCGTATCATCCCCTTCAATATGTGTACGTCTATGATGTCTGTTTTATCGGTTGTAGCTCTTTTTCTGTCAGATAGACGCGTCAGGATGAGTTTATTGTGTTATTTTTAAAAATTATTTAATTTATAATATCTATACGGTAGCTATTACAAAATATTTGCAAGCTTATCAATGATAGCCAGTATTTTGACAATGGTAAGCACAATCCATTACAAAGCATTTGGTCTAAAACTTTTTTTTTATAGAATCGCAGTATGATTGGTAAAGTCGTCGCGTTCCATGCGCGAAGCGTATCAGTGCCTGCAAAATATACTAGTCGTGATCTCGCTTTCTGCACAGAATAGATAATAGTACAAGTACTTTCGGTCCGGTCATAACTGGCTACAGTGTTCATCAAACTTCATACCATGTAGTGGCAGTGTAAGAATATCCACTACCCTATATCTTCTTTTGGGTTCGTAGGAGACGTCAGAGAGAAATTGAAATAAGTGATGGGCAGCTCTATCTTTCTGATTTCTGAACAGCTCAAAAGAATAAAAAACTGCGTTTGCCAACCCGCCTGTCAAGCGTGGCAACTATGGTAAAATTCCCCCCTATAAGACAATCTATGGGGAAAGCCTCTCTTTAGCAGTGGACTTTTATAGTGGATGGATAGAGAGGGGAATATATTTATACAAAGAATATTTTTGTAGTTATGTGTCGATACGATAACCGTCATGGTATGGTACGTAATACCCTAAGGCCTCAGTGATTAGTGTGAACACGGGAAAGGTAGCGTAGCGGTACGTTTGCCCTGCAATTAAAGCTGTCGTTACCTAAGACACTGTAGTAAAAGAGCGTGCGCATTTTATGTTCCCCGAGCGCGCTCCCAATCACTTTGCTGCACTCCCGTCGTATGTTTCTCCCCCTAGGGCTAAAGGTTAGGGTAAGGCCTAAGTTGCGTGCTCTTTGGCGGAGAGTGAAGCGTGTCGCCATGACAAGTCAATACAGTTGTAATTGTGACCTGAGTGACGCCCGCTCAAGATGTATAAGAAACATACTAGGGAATAGCAGAAAGCGTGCAGCGTAGCGACGCATACATAAGCACACATATACATGACAAGCACATGCTCGATGCATATTCTTGCAGAGGGTGTGCTTGTCATGCACGCTCAACGTTCTACGCACGTTCTTTACTGAGCCATGTGTACCTACGTTGTGCCTTACACCGCTCAATCATCAGTATAGATAATACAAACTCAAACCATTCGAGCTAAAACACATTTAATATTATAATGTACTTGTTTATTAAACTTCGCTGAGGTTTTGTTACGAAGATTGTATATTATCTGAACCAGTGGTTGCGTAAAGCGATGTAATTGTACTCTGTGGTAATTGAATCATAAAACAAATTTATCATTCAAGAAACTGTAGTAAACAGTGCATGTATAGCAGTATAATATAATACGATTTTGCTTTAGTCGCTGATTCATACTAACTATTAAAGTTCACTGCTGAACATACGCCTCCCCCATAGATTGCCTCATAGGGGGGATATTTGCTATAGTTGCCACGCTTGGCAAGCGGGTTGGCAACCGCAGTTTCTTAATTTTAGTCGTTATTGGGAATACGCTGCTGCCCATCGCCTGATCGCCACTACACTGTAAGTACCTAAAGAAAAAGTATTAAACATAAAAATATACGAGGTAGATATATATATATATATATATATATATATATATATATATATATATATATATATATATATATATATATATACATATACATATACATATACATATATATATATGATATGCACCTATGGCGGTAGTTGTTGGGAGCACTAAGCTCGAAGTTCTTGACGAGTATGTTTACCTGGGACAAATAGTCCGACTAGGTAAGTCCAACTTCGACCGAGAGGTCAATCGACGGATTTAACTCGGTTGGGCAGCGTTCGGGACAGGTATACCTCAAAACATGAAAATGAAACTTTACAACCAGTGCGTGTTGCCAGTGATGACCTATGCAACTGAGACGTGGTCCTTCACTGCTGGCCGGATGAGGAAGCTCAAGGTCGCTCAGCGAGCTATGGAGAGGGCTATGATCGGAGTTTCTCTGCGTGATAAACTTAGAAATGAGGATATCCGCAGTAGAACTAGAGTGACCGACATAGCCCAACGGATTAGTAAGCTGAAGTGGCAATGGGCCGGCCATATAGCTCGAAGAACCGACAACCGATGGGAAAAAAGGTTCTCGAGTGGCGGCCTCGTACCGGCGGACGAAGTGTAGGGCGTCCCCCCACTAGATGGAGTGACGACCTGGTAAGACATTCAGAAAGTCGATGGATGCAGGTGGCTCAGGACCGTGCTTTGTGGCATTCCTTGGGGGAGGCCTATGTTCAGCAGTGGACTTGTGAAGGGCTGTAATGATGATGAGACGATAGAGGGAAATCAAATAGGAGATGGACAGCAGCGTCTTCATGATAACAACTCAAACTATTTAAAAAAATGCGGTTGCCAACCCGCCCGCCAAGCGTGATAACTATGACTAATAATCTCCATAAGGCAATCTTAGCCTATTTGCAGCCGTGGAATTCTAATACGCTGTAATGATGATGATAATGATGAATAATCTACTGCCTGGTATGGGTAGAAAAATTTGCCGAAATTGCCGAAAAAGCCACCCTTTGCAGGCGGATTGACAACGTTTGAAGCTGCCCGTTGTCATCTGCCTAGATATATTATATTTGGCATATACGAGATGATACCGCTATTAAGTTTTCTGGTCTTTCCCTTAGTCACCTTTTACAACATCCACGGGGTTAGCCTTATTTTGAAATATTGCTTCTGTACTATAGATGCGTTATGAACAAAATAATCGACCCACAGCGTCGCAGCAGAACGCTGATCCACTGCCGTATAAGCCATCAAAAAGAATCACAATAGTTTAGAGAAGATACACATTTCGTAAACTTATTCAAAGATATTTCTATTATTTAAAAAAAGCTATTTAATTAGAGCCTTAACTTCATTATATTAACTTTCAAAAGTAATTGAGCAACTATGTTATATAAATCAATCATCATCACTATCACTCCAGTGCGTCTTGTTGTAAGTCCACTGCCCTATAAAAGCCTTCTCCAACGGCAGCCACAAGCCACCTTCATCCATTGACTTCTACGTGCCTCATTAAGTTGTCACTTCATACAGAGGCCCCAACTTAACTTGCACTTGCCTGTGTAAGACTATATACTACTTGAAAACGTTTCTTTTTCACATCGGTTATAAGTTTTACCACAGATTAAATAATAATAACACAAATTAAATGAAAGTATCTACCTAAGTTTTTAAGGGTTTTGTAGCCGGTCCATTATTAATGCAGCTTACTGATCTTCTGAACTTAATGAATTTTAAAAGCATAATTTTTCTACACGATATCTTCTTTAGATCGTTAAGACCTATTGTTTATACTTTTATGAGTTCTTTATTTCTGTTCTCCTAATAAACTCAGTATTCAACTACAATTTGCTAAAGGCTGATTTTTCAATCATCAGAAAAATCACTATAACGATTATAAAATTGAACTGTATTATTCACACAACTGTAGATATTAATTTGTTTATGTTGTACTAGAAAAAACCCGACAGATGTTGTCCTGTAATACTATTTTTCATGGAAATGTTCAATTAAACGGTAGAAATTGACGTGCTCCATGAAAAAATACATATAACATGTGCCAATTTTCATGGTAATCGGTCAAACGGCGTCGAAATCTATAAATCTCAAACAGAAATATACTAACATTTTTTATAAAGGTATATAGATTATAGATTTAATCCTATGAATAACTTTCATAAAATCAGTCCTAAATGTAACAACAAAATACTGGAATGAATAAAATAAGTGCATTCTTTGGATCCATTTATTCATTATGTTTGTTTAAAAAGCGATAAAGAACTAAAACAAAATTTAAAATGAAATTGTGAACTTTAAAGCAGATTAAAACGAAATGTCTACACCTCGAATTAGTGCGACTTGAAAGCAAATCAATCCTTAGACGTTCTGTATTTCAACGATTAAAGAAAACAGAACCAACTAACGATTTTGATACATTAATTTGAACGCGTTATATTTTTTAAAAGTTATTTTTCATGCAAGCCTGGTTTTCCAAAGACAGTGGCTTTTTAACTTTAAAATTTGGTGTACATAAGGCAGGAAGAAAGCATATATTTACAAGAATTATATATATAAAGATGGATGGATGTAATATATTGCTCACAAATCACTCAAGTCCAGCTGTTCCGCGTCGATAAGGTTAGCTAAAATCGGTATTTCCGATTGCATTGGTTGCTTCATTGTGTAAATACGTTATCACAGGGCCAATATGTACTAGGTTTATTATCATCCTTTATATACTTGCTTTTTAGGCAAGTACTGCCTTTTCTTGGTATAATGACTGCAAAGTAATCTCTTTTGTTTGTGGTTTTTGTTTATAAAACAACAGTCCACCTGATGGTAGAGGCCTACTGCAGCGCATGGACAACTGCAACCAACTTTAAATAAAGAAAGCTACAGATGCGTTGCCACCTCTGAGAACTAAGATGGAATACCTCACAGCCTATAATTTCAGCCTTTCACACCGGAACACTGCCATAAGGCAGAAAAGTAGTCCTATCACCTATGTTAGGGATAAGGATATTTTGAGTCGATATAACTAAGACTATACCAAACTTTTATTGCATAAGTGAAAAACAGTAAACAATACACTTACTATAATAATGTTGTTTATTCATACCCCGTACCTACGGTGTTCATATTACTCCTTTGAAAGAAATTCAAACACCGTTTTTAATAAATTAATTTTGATTTAATGCATATTGTTAAGAAAATAACGCTTAGTACTTGTGACATATAAAAAAATAAAATAAAAACCAAATGAAATATAACCGAATTTGAGACATTTATTTAAACTACCAAATCTTTTACACATAGTATTTGACAAAGCTTAATTAAAATTCGAATAATTCTATAAAGAACGGAAGGCTCAAAGAAGTCTAATTAAATAAGCGATATGGGAGAACAATTTGTGCCACACGCGCTTAGTAAAGTATACTCAAATAAAACTTTTTGTAAATTTTCAATCTTATTCAGCACATGAAAGGGTTCGAGTAATGAATAAAATTGATAAATTATTCAGAGCACAATCGCATTATATTCCGAACGCAATTTTACGGCAGGATTCGTATACTTTGTTTTTGCTTTCGTAAGTTTATGGATTTTGTTTCGGAAAAGGAGTAATTACTTTTTATGAGTCAAAACGGTTAAAGGCTGGCAAAAAAATAAACATACATACATATATATACTCGTATATTGTAAAAGCATGTTCACACTATTCTGTTTTATAACTATGACAAATCGCGTTTTATGAGATTGTGTTATGGGTGTCGTAAGAGACGACAGGGGGAAACAAATCAGGAAATGAGCAGCATCGTATTTCTAATAACTACTAAAAATAATAATTTAAAATTTTGTTCAAACGACTTCAATATAAATTATTAAGAATAACTCAAAAACTATTGGTCAGACCTTGATCAACCTGGGACCACATGTGAAACACCAGCTTTCAAATAAAAAAGAATCATCGAAATCGGTTCACCCAGAAAGAAGTTATGAGGTACACATAAAAAAAACATACAGTCGAATTGAGTACCCCTTCCTGTTTGAAGTCGGTAGAAAAATAAACTGTGGTTTCCTATCCGCCTGCAAAGCGTAGTAACTATGGCAAATGAGGGAGGCCTTGTTCAGCAGCGGACTTTTGATAGGCTGCAAAGTGTGATGTGGATTCAAATGAGCGGGAAAAACAAAATGTCAGTTATAAGATGTGTTCTTAAATTATGTTTATGGTATGTTTACGGTGAGAGCTCCTAAACACTCCACACAATCACAACTCCATGTGAAATCATTGTTAGAGGAAATAGGCCGAATTTTATGCTGTTTGTAATTCTCCTCTAAAATAGGTCCTCAAGACGAAAGCCCCTACTGACAGGCGCAATCTTGGGTTAACCCCCACTAAATACGCTACAGGCAGGAGTTGTCTTGGGCGATGCCCTTTAGATAGAGTGACGCCCTGATGAAACATGAAGTGAGTCAATGAATGCAGGTAGCAAGTAGGATCGTATATGTGGTAAGCTATAGAGGAGGTTTTTGTTTATTTTTTATGGAAGAGGAGCCAAACGCACATACGGCTCAACAGATGGTAAGTAGAATAGAATAGAATAGAATAATTTTTATTCAATATAGATTACATGTGTAATTCTTATTGAAAGTCATTTTTTACTTTACCACTGGTTCGAAAAAAAACCTCTGTCCTGGGAAGAATCAGCAAGAAACCCAGCGGGACTTTTTTTTTAAGTGATCATCGTCGCCTATTAACAACTGCAACACCAAGGGAATGTTCAATTGTTGAAATCTGTAAAACATTAACATAACGACTGTTTCGTCCAAAACAATGGAAGACATCTACGATACGATCATCGACATCACTACTTTATATGTTTTAAAATACAAACTTTCGAATATATTAAACCAGAAAGATAACAGCGATGACATATCGTACCAAAAAAGTATCCATTTGTTTCTTAAAGTATTTGGAAATCGACTAAAGAAAAAATATGAAATTGGAAAAAATGCTAAAAATATGCCAATTGCATCAATAGACGAGAACAAACGTAAAAAATATTCAAACGACATGAGTGGCGATAAAGTTTCCCAACTCTCACGACCCTTGTCCATTCCTTTGCTTATAATAAACAAACGGTTTTATCTTTTTTAATATTTGAGAAGTGCAGATACTTTATATATTAACTAATTACACAAACTTATATTTGTGATTTGCTGATAAAACTAACTTTTCCTCGAGTTGAAAATTATAATATTTCATCCAATTCTCAGTTTCTCGTAGTTTGGAATGTGATGTAATATGAGAGTAATGTTATTGAGCAGTACTTTTGGCATACTAGAAGTAGATAATATTTATAACATAAACACTCACGGCTGTCACCCAGAGGGGTAGGGAGAGACTATGGACTTCCATTTGGCACGATCCTGACATACCTCTCTCGCCTCCTACACATCCATATACCTACGCATACACGCTCGTCTTATAATATTTATTATATTATATAAAGCTTCATAAATTAAAAAAAATATTTTTATTTATTATTTAGCCGATTTAAAAAAGGAGGAGTTTATACTTATACGCAACGCAACAAAAATACTCAACTGTATGTAACGCGGTAGAGCCATGCTGCAGCTATATTACTGGTATAGTTGTAGCACGAATGGGGCGGCTCGACCGGGGAAGGACCACGTTCTCACAGAATACTAGCGTAAAATAGCAGCTTAACGCTGCTGTGTTTCGTATGGTGAGTGTAGAGAACCGGAGACCCTTTTTACTGGAAACGAGGCATTCCCATCTTAGTCCTCACGGGTGACAACGCATCTGCATTTTGATTCGTAATCGAGGATAGATGTATATGTCTATGGGCCACAGCAACCACTTACCATCAGGTGGACTGTGTGCTCGTTTGTCACCCTTATCCTATAAAAAATTTTTTTTTGTGTGTATGTTATGCTATATCGTCGTCAATTGTGAACTAATTTTATTAATTCCTTTTTTATTAAATAGATTATTTCTCTTTCCTATTACGACATTCTAGTTGATACCTTAAACTTGTTTGTTTATATTCATTTGTTGACTCATAAGCGTCAAAAAACTACTTCCAATAAAAATCTAAAGTAGGTTGCTATGTACGTATATTGTTATGAAAAATTAAATGCTCTAACTTCAGAATCATGAAACGTGACATAATTTTTTTTAGTTCTTGGAAATCGGCTTAAATACTTTTTCGGATCGGAAGCCATAATATCTCTTTAGTATTTTCCATAATAACCTTTTATACATAACGTAACTCACATAACGTCTTTAGGCGATGGATGACTGCCACTATAATTTTGTACTAATCTGAGGAAGGCAGTTAAAGATAAGTACAAACGTAAGTTAAGTTAAGATCTCATTCGACTTTAAAGTGACCCAATACCAAGTTTACAAGTAAGTATAATTGAAAAAAGGAGAACACGATACTTAGGCTGAGGTAAGGTAAAATGTTTAAAAAAACATGCGTGAGTGTCGTGGAACACTCGGTTGGAACGAAGTTCCTCTCGTAGTATATTATTATTGATAAACGTATTATATTATTGATTAACAAATACAAATAAATGAATTATTAGCGTCTATTAAAATGAAGCGTCATTTAAAATAATATTTCTTTCATATTATTCCACCTCGCTCGCACTATATAAAGGGGTTCGTGACAGAAAAATCTTACAGTTTTCCTCGCCTAGCCCCCATCCGTCAAATTCGTACCGCGCGATAAGGAACTTCGTTAAAATATTTATTTTTTGAGTTGTGAACTGTAAATATCAGCTTCGCAAACATGTCTTGAAAAGCTTAAATATACTATAATAAAGGTGTATCACGTAAAGAGTCATCGGGGAAAGTCGTGAACTTGACGTTCGTGTGGAGGTGTGTCGTCGCGTGGACGAATGTTTAGTTATCTAGGGTTAAAATGTCAACCATAATGTTAAAATAATAAGGTTAATTTTAATTTGTCACCTAAATTACTAAAAAAAGTCCAATAAGTTCTGTTCTACATGAATCATTAATAATGTCTAACTAATGCTAGAGTAATAAAAAATAATTGCATATATTTTGAAATTATACACATTAAAATTTATGCAGCTAGCCTTTAGTAAGATGATAACATTGTACACGCGGCCTCGTGTATACGCATAATATGTGGTTTGACGACGCTGTAATCACGTTGTTGTCTATCTAAGTATAAACTAACCCTAACACATACTAAGGAAGTAAGTTTTTAAAAAATATAGAATAAGGTTGACAAACTAGCACACAGTCCGCCTAATGGTAAATGGATGCTGTGGCCCATAGACATCCACATCTATCCTCGATTAAGAATCAAAATGCAGATGCGATGTCACCCTTGTGGACTAAAACGGAATGCCTTATTTCCAGTGGAACAAATTTCCGATTCTCTATACTCACCATATTATCCAATCCTTCCCCGGCCGAGCAGACCTTTCGTACTTCAACCATAATATACCTGCAGCGTGGAAATAGCAATATTTAAATTTTTACGTGTTAGAGCCACGTAGTTTTTATGAAAAAAAAAAATACTTTTCTACATTAAAATCATCATTAAAGCTCATCACTAATCTATCGCTGACCTTAACTCAGATAAAATGACCACTGTTTTCACTTACATAAGTACATCATCGTTACCTTGCATGTTTTAGATCGTCACTCCATTTTTCTTTTAACATTTCGAACGTCTATTAAAAATTTGAAGGAATGAATAAATAAAACCATCCTACTATCCATCCATCCGCTACAGCCTATAAAAGTCTACTGCTGAACATAGACCTCCCCTATAGAATGCCTCATATGGAGGGATTTTACCGTAGTTGCCACGTTTGGCAGGTGGGTTGGCAACCGCAGTTTATGCTGTTTTAGTTTCCCTCTGTCGTCTCTTAAGGCCACTACACGCAATAAATATATAATCTACTGTTATAAATATGAGTAGAAAATAAAAAGAGATTTAAAGCTATAATGATAATAAAGGCGGTGATAAAGTGAATTTTGTAAGGGTTTGTTATTTATGTTGCCATGATACTATTACTGATAAAGCGAGAGACAAGTAACTTAATTGTGCTTCTGGTATTTGTATTGCAATAATTTCACTTTAATATCAAGTAATTGAACAATTTACGCTAACATTCAACCTTAAACTAATAATGGAACGGAGGAACATTCTACTTCATTGCTTTCAGGCAGTTATCGGGGTCCTTTAAATCAAAAGGGCAATTACCTCATTGGCATCCTATAGCTTATGGCTATAAATTATACGAAAAATCATTTGGTATATAATTTCAGAAGAATTTAAATTAAAATAACTGCATTTTTAAACAACTTTAAAGATGTACTTTTCGACAGTCTCTCGAAATTATAAGGAGTTATAAAATTCTAGGAATATAATCGATATTATATATTCCTTGAATTTTATTCCACGGGTCTCAATTTGAGATAAAAGTATTGCAGATACACCATTTTTACATAGTTTGCGTAAAAAAGGGGATACAATTTTATGGACCTTTTACCAACGTATTTTGTGAATATGAGTGAATTTGTTCCATCAATATAGAATTTGTCTAGAATTTATCGAAACTTACCCAAAACATATTATTTCCAAATAGCCAGTTAAAGCCTTTCAAAATAACTATAATTATAGGTCACATTTAGCAAACAACTTTAGTTTAGAAATTTTAAACTACAAAGCAGCCACAATGGGAAGTGAGTGAGGTTGGGTTTCAGCTTTAGATAGCGGAATCCATTTTTAAATGTTTTGGAATTCTTGACTATCTACTTTACTTCTGATTTATGAGTCGTTTTATACAGTTTTTAAGATAACACAAGGTTTTTGTAACCTGTTGAGTAGTCATAGTAGTGTTTGTTTATAAATAAGATAACTTGCCTAATTTGAACCTAGAACGGTGTTCAGTGAAACGCATAATATCGGTTTGGAATTTAAGAAAAATTTTTAACATAAAGCCTAAATATTATATTTAGGCTTTATGTTCAAATCTCTTAAAAATTTAAACTAGTTTTTAACTTCTTGCTGATAAAAATAAGTAAAATATTATTAAATTATTAAAAGAAACGTCTGAGCAATATCAAAGGAAATGATTTTTCAAATATTTTAATCATTACAGCAAATCAATAACTCCAATTGACAAAAACAGTACTATGATGAAAAGGGAGGGAAATTGGCAATTTCCCTCCCTTCTCATCATAGTACTGTCTGCTGGAAAAAAATCTTTATATTAATTACCAGATGTGCCCGCTTCTACGTCTGCGTGATAGCAAGTCAAAAAAATAATCATATCTTTGAAAGCGTTTACAAATCAAATAAAGTAACTGAATAACAATTTTTGTGACGAAATTGCAAAAATTATATAACAAGCTACAATTTTATTTATAAGCATAAAGATTTGTGAAAGATGTGATAGATTGTAAAGTTATGTTCTTTATAATTGTTTTTTTCCTATTTTTTACATTGCTTGTATAGCTATTACGTAGTAGTCACAACCATATACTAATAAATTGTTATTGTTAATTAAATTCTATAATAAATACATAATACCCCACCACCCCGTACCATCCCGTGAGTGTTGTAAAAGGCGACAGAGGGAAGGAGATGTGGTTCGGTTCATATTCTGCGCTTGGGCTCGGTAGACTTTGGACGTGTTGGTCGATTTCACTCCCGTCACTCCACTCTCTTAGCTCATGCGCAAGATTAATAATCGTGATACACCGCCTTGCTTTCTTGCTTGGTGCTTTGTGTTTGGTAACAGCCTTAGTGATCTCACTGTGGTGTGGTGTGGTGAGCACGCTGTCCCGGGAGACAGCGGTCTCACTGTGTCGTTGTGAAGTGTATCGGACGCTTGTTGTGGTGCAAATAGTGTTTTGTGTGTAACTCTCCTTCCTGGCTTCCTGGTACTGATATCGGCAACCGTAAATAGAGTGAAACACACCCGCTGCCTCAGAGGCGGCCATCTTTTTCAATTTTTGTGTTGCTTGTTGCATTAGGCAACAGCTAGGTACACACCCTACCGTACTAACGCCCTAGGTGTATAGGTGTTTGTTTTAGGCACACACCTCCTCCGCCAAAAGGTGGGGGAGTTTGCTACACATCTGTGCTTGTTAGCACAGGCGACAAAATGGCGTCGATAACGATCGACGAACTCGCCGACTTTTTTAGTCGAGCCTGCCACGACATTTGGGCTGTGTTCCTTGCACAGCGCAATGCCCGTCCGTGCCCGAGCTCGCGCTCGAGTCCGCACCTCTAGCCGCCCCATTTACTTAAATGGGTCCCCTGCTGAACGTAGGGTAAAGCCGCTACCTCCCATCTTAATCCAAGACAAACAAAATAGAGCAACTTATCATACTGGTTGGACTCCAAAAAAATCTATTGTTAAAAGGTGCAAAACGCCGGTCAGGGCATTCGTATGTTTGATAACTCGACCGAGGAATTCCGCAGTGTAACAAGTCACCTGCGAGCCCAGCAAATAAGCTTCCACATATAGGCCCTCCCAGAGGAGCGTAACCTTCGTGTGGTTGTCCGCGGTCTCCCTAAAGAACTAGAGACTGAGCACATATTAAACGATCTCAAAGCCAAAAATCTCCCGGTCTGGGAGGTGCATAGAATGCATCACCAGACCGACCGTAAACGCTTTCTAGATTAATGCCTGGTCATCCTAAACCTGTCTCCGGAAGGCAAGGAAATATTTAACGTTCGGCGCATCTGCAATCTAACGGGGATTGCAGTTGAAGCCCCCTGAAATATGGGCATCGTTATTCAATGCCACCGATGCCAGCTTTACGGCCATTCTGCTAGGAACTGTTATGCCAGGCCTAGGTGCGTCAAGTGCCTTGGTGACCACGGCACCACTGACTGCCCCCGCACGCCCGAGACGGTTGAACCCCCAGCTGCGTCGATTGCTGCGAAGAGGGACACCCAGCGAATTACCGCGGGTGTTCCAAAGCGCCACAAAGGAAGCAGCGCGGAGGTAGAAGCCGTCCTGGATGCGCGGGTCAAGTCAGTGTGTCTCGCTCTCGGCTGCCTGCCTCCAAACCCGTACCGTCTTCGGTACCCACATCCTCACTCCAAACCGCCACCAAGCCCGCCCCAGTCGCCGGGGCGGCCGAGCAAGGCGCCAGACTTCCCGCGCCATCCACGCTAAAACCTAACGCTTGGGTGAAACCGCCGGCACTTGTCGCCTCACGGCCAATGCCCCCATCCCAGGCCCAAAAACTGAAGCCCGTCGCACAAGGCTCGTCTTCTCTCGCCGCAGACTTCTCGCTAGTCTGCCGCTTCATAAGCAACATTAACGTGGCTGAGTTATCCTCCTTGGCCCGCAAACTCCGCGGAGCCACCTCCCCCCAGGACGCTACGATTGAGCACATAGGACTTATATATGCAATCTGGTGTTTCCAGTGCGCCTAATCACCTCTTCTAAATATCAAAATGGCAGCACAAAATCTCGGTAGAACTAAACCACGCTCTCTGACTGTCGCGTTCTTTAATGCGAACGGCCTCATAGACCAAAAAAACGAGATTGCGCTCTTCCTGCGCAACCACGACGAAGACGTAATGTTAGTGACTTTTTTGAAACCTAGCCATCGCGATCCTAAGATCGCAAACTACACCTTAGTTAGAAATGATAGATAGACTAGCCGTGCAGGCGGCGCTCAAACGTATAATTGAATCTGACATTGCAGAATTACTAAATCTAAGCTCCAGTGTCATAATAGCTGAAGACCTCAACAGTAAGCATTCCTCCTGGAACTCGCTTACCAACAACTCAAATGGTAATGCATTGTACGATCTCTCGTAGCGACCAACCTTCGATGTTATCGTGCCTGAGACTCCGACCCGCTAACCATTCGCTACCAGACATCAACCGGAAATACTTGACGTAGCAGTACTCAAAGACGTCCGTTTGTCGATAGCATCAATCTAAACAATATCAAAACTCGAATCGGACCATAGACCAGTCCTATTGCAGCTGGGCCAGCCCGCAGGTGAGGTCCTTCAGACCAAAACCATCGTAGACTGGCGTAAGCTCGAGGTCAAACTTGAGTCTACGACCTCCCAGCACTTAGACAAAATCTCTGACAAGATAGATACGCCCGAGGAGGCCAATGAGGCAATTAGCACCCTATCGGCCCACCTCACCTCTGCAGTTGAAGAATGCTCTCGTAGTGTTCGTGTGTCGAGCAATCGACACATGAAGCTCCCGAGCGCTATTCGACAACTGATTAGAGCAAAGAACGCGGCCCTAAGACAATTCGATCACTATCGTACTACACGTAACAAATTCCGTCTGCGCATCCTCTAAAATGAGGTGAAACATTACATTAAAGAGTTTAGACAGGATAAGTGGGATAATCTGCTGACGGAGATCGAGCCATCACAAACTGCCTTCTGGCAGTTGGCCCGAGCTCTGAAAGCAGAACGATCCTCACCTATGCCGCCTCTTATTAGGCCAGGAAACCCCGATCTCGCCTTTGACAACTCTGAAAAGGCCGAATGCCGCGCGTACAGTTTAGAGAGCCAATGCAGTCCCTCCAACGAACCCACAGATCCCGCTCACCTCCTAAAGGTAGAAGCGGAGGTTGCGCGTAAGTCTGCAATACCACCTACGGGCGACCCCTTAGACCCTGTGACTGCTGACGAAGTCACAGATGTCATCAAAAGTCTCAAAAAGAAATCAGCACCCGGCCCCGATGCCATCAGCAACAGGGTGCTGAAATCGCTCTCCGCGCCGCTCGTACGAGTATGTAAGCATTTTTTCTTTCCAGCTGCTCCTTCCCGGATTCCTGGAAAGAGGCAGACGTAATAGGAATCCCGAAACCAGGGAAACCGCGCAACTTAGCCTCCAAATATAGACCTATAATTAGTCTCCTCAGTACATTAGGGAAAGTTTATGAGCGACTCATATTGAATGACCTGACCCGACTAGCAGTTTGGATTCAGACCCGAACACTCGTGCATAAATCAGTTACACCGCCTCACAGAGTACGTTGAAAGGCTTCAATCTCCCAAATAGAAGTTATAGGACCACTAACACCGGCGCACTCTTCTTCGATATCGCAAAAGAGTTTGACAAAGGCTTACTTTATAAGCTGTATAAACTCAACGTGCCGGATAGGCCCATCCACATCACCAGAGCCTTCCTTGCCAACCGCCACTTTCGATATCGAATATAGGGCACTCGATCCTCGAAACACCTCCTAAAGGCCGGAGTCCCTCAGGGCTCAGTCCTCTCAAGACTTCATTAGAGGACTTCACACTCTTTACGAGTGACATCCCGAAAGACCCAGTAGTTAATACTACTCTCTTCGCCGACGACACGGCAGTTTTCGTTGCTTCGTGTAACGTTGCTTTTGCAACGTTGCACTAAAATAAATAATCCACCCCCCCCCCCCCCCCCCCCCCTTTTTATAGCTCGCGCCCTTTCAGGCCCCGAGCCCTGAGTCCGATAATACTGTGACAGCCGCATACGCTAACGGCATTAACATCACAGAAACTAGACTAGGGAAGGAGATGTGCAGCATCATCGTTCTCTGACCCTTTATTACAGACTGTGGGATATTTTATCTTAGTCATTAAATACAACAATTAATGTCTGTGTTGATAAGTTACCACATAATACTGACGGTACTGAACTGGACTGTTAGCTCGCTTTATCACTCTAATTTTATAAATAAAAGTTGCAATAGAACTAATCTCTAAAGTTAAAGCGACCAATACAATAATTATTTTGGTCACTTATACAACTAATCTAAAGGTAAATAAATAAACATTCTCATTTTGTCAAAAAAAATGTTTCTGAAGAAACATTGACGGTGCTCAAATTTTACAACCGCGCAAACAGTGTTGGTGTTTAAATAAATAATGTGCTCGTTCCTATGTCTCTTATCTGTTCTGATAAAAAGCTTATTTAACGACATGCAACGTGAATTCCAGTCTACAATTATATCTTCGTACAAAATATTTACATAAATATAAACGTCAATAACCTTCCTATTGCTTTGATTTTCCAATGTCAGCAGTAAAAGGTACTCCTATAATGTAAATATATCATTAAAAATAAATCGTCATTTTAATTCTACTTAATGTATGAGTACGCGCAGTGGCGGCGTAGCGTGGATTGGCACCCAGGGCGGTTTTCTATCAAGCACCCCCCAAATAAAACAAAATGCTAAACATGCTTACCGAACCTTATTTTGCTAAATTATTCTATTCATCATCATTATCATTACAGCCCTTCACAAGTCCACTGCTGAATTAAGGCCCCCCTTAATGAGTTCCACGGTCCTGAGTCACCCACATCCATCGACTTCCTGCATGTTTTACCAGGTCGTCACTCCATATAGAAGAGAGCCACCCCACACTTCGCCTACCAGTACGAAACTGCCACTCGAGAACCTTGCTTCCCATTCGGTTGTCACTTCTTCGAGCTATATGGCCGGCGCATTGCCGCTTCAGCTTAATAATCTGTAGTGCTATGACGGTTACTCTGGTTCTACTGCGAATATCCTAATTTCTAAGATGACCACGCAGAGAAATCTCGAGCATAGACCTCTCCATAACTCGCTGAGCGACCTTTAAATTCCTCATACGGCCAGCAGCAGTGAAAGACCACGTCTCAAAATTATAAGTTATCCAATGGTAACACGCACTGGTTGTACAATCTCGTTTTCAAGTTTTGAGGTATACCTGATGAGAAGATGTGACGAAATCTCCCGAACGCTACACAGCCGCGTTGAATCCGTCGATTGATCTCTCGGTCGCAGTTTGACTTACCTACTCGGTATATCCCAAGTAAACATACTCGTCAACAACTTCGAGCTTAGTGGTCTCAACAACTACCGGCATAGGTGTGACATGGACGTTACACATGATTTTTGTTTTGTCTATGTTGTAGATTGTACGATTTGCGGAAGGATGCTAAAGCCTTTTCGGGAACTGGCTTGTTCGTGAGGCTGGATGTCGTCGAGTTTGAGTGCGAGCCGATTCGTAATGAATCTCGAAAACAGCACGTAGACGCGGCTCAGAAGGGAAATCAGTCTGTAATTCTTCAATAGAACGCTGTCGCCTTTCTTGAAGACCAAGGCCACCGCACTTCTGCTCCACGCCTCCGGAGTAGTGCCATCATGGAGGATGGAGTTAAGGAGCTTCCGAAGGACTTCAAGTAACGGTTTTCTACCCACTTTCAGAAGCTCCGCTGTAATTTCATCTCCACCCGGGGACTTGCCATTTTAAGGTGCTGGAGAGCCATTGTAATTTTGCTCAGACTGACGTCCGGGATATCATCAGAATAGTCTCAAAGAAGACTTGCTCTTGGATCATTTTTCACACTTGCGTGTTTCCCCAACGATGATGTCTACAGCTGCCCATAGAATATCTCAATCTCACTCAAATCTCAGGTGTCCCGGAAACGATGCTGTCACATTCTTTCTTTAGCTTCGACAGTTGGCTCTTTCTGGCAGACAGATCTCTGGCAAAGACTTTTGTGCCCTGGTTCCGCCCGATCGCTTCTTCAATACGAGCTATATTGAAGTTGCGTTGAAGGTGCGTAAGTCCCGAAGCATGCATTTGGAAATTTGTTTATTCAGTTACCCGTATGCTGTCAAATCTGCTGAAGACTACAGCTTCATTTTCCGTCTAACAGTCATGAGATTAAGAGTGTGATCGGAGAGTTTTTGTGTTCGTCGCAGAAGAACGCAAAAATTGTTTGGTGTTGCAAAACTTAGCTCCGACCGCATTGTCAGTTTCCACGAGCTTGTCATACATATCGTCCACTACTATATTGCAGTCTTCTAGGTTTTGTAACTCGAGCTAAAAGTTTTGGCGACTTTCGATTAAAGCGCGACGAGGACGAGCGTTGACTTCATTAGACGAGACCTCTCCAACTTAACGTTTAGGTTCAGTGTAATTCTAACCATTCAGTGATCGCTGACAGTTTTCACCCTCGCGATCACTGAGACATCACTACATAACAGTTGCTGTCTAGTCGTCATAATGAAGTCAACCAAAATTTTTGTCGAACCGTCAGGGTTCGACCAGGTGCACTTTCTGTGAGGCCGCTTCTGAAAGAAAGAGTTCATCATAAAGAGTCCCTTTTTCTCCATGAAGTCAGCCAGCTCCTGGCCACTTGGGTTCCGTTGCCCTATTCAGAATTTTCCTACCTTCAGCTCACTGTTTTCTCTTGTGCCTAGTTTTGCGTTGAAGTCTCCCATTAACACCGTATTGTGGGTTTTGGAGGAATGCATGGCTCTAGAGATATTCTCATATATTTCCTCCACCTCCTCATCGGGATGTGCCGAGGTTGGTGTGTAAACCTGTATGACCTTCAGCGAATACCGTTTGGTGATTCAATCTTTACAACTTTGTTAACGAGAGACTTGTGGCCGATAAATGCGTTCGAGTCGTCTTAAGTGGCATCTGAACCTCCACCGGAGATTCTTAGCACCCCCTGCCCCGCCGTTACCGTGGTCGCCACCGTAGCCAGGAACAGCGGGGCCGCCGGGTAATGGGTGCCGTCTTTTGTAACTGTCGCCATGGGCATATTGCCATAGTTGCCTCGCTTGGCAAGCGGGTTGGCAACTGCAGTTTTTTTATTGTTATTTACCTGTTATCAGAACGACGCTGCTGCTCATCTTCTGCCTCTGTTTCCTTCTGTCGCCTCCTACGACACCCACGGGAAGTAGATGGTGTAGTGGATATTCTTATCCGCCACTACACGGAGGTAATATTTAAGGTAAAATATTTTATTACATTATCAAATTTTACTTTCTTGTCCTTTTCGATAGATAAAATGGAAAGATTGGTTAGTCGCGCTTGGCTCATTGTGGACCATAAGCAAGATTTTATTAACTTGAGTTTTGAAAAGCTTCTTTCATATGAAGCTACCGAAACACAAATAGTTAAAAAAAAATCTTAGACACAGCGCTAGATTCGGAACAGACTTTACGATGAATCTGAGAAGCTCCAATGAAGTCCTACGGTAGGAATATACTTGGGAATACCTACTATGGGAATATGCGTCGGTTATAAACATATCACTGATTGATTGTGTTTGTTGATCGCGTTACTCACTTGACCGAGCGCTACCTAACCTGAACTCGTTTATTTAGGATATAAATTATGTTCGAAAGTAAATAAAAATAAATTTGCGATACATATTAAGATATAATATTTGTAGGCAGGTAGATACTATAGTAGGTAGCTATTTATTTATTGATATGTCTTTGCGGAGTAATTCTTTTGTAAGTATTCTCTGGCTGTGCGAGTGAGTTGTCTTTGTCACCCCTTGGTGCTTGGCACCTGGGGCGGACCGCCCCCACCGCCCCCCCCCCCCCTTTACGCCGCCACTGAGTACGCGACTACTTTGGTAATATGTAATGGACTTGGCTACGTAATCTTTTAAGTGCTATGATAATTTGCAACAAGATTAAAATAATGTTTTAATTTGCAAAACATGTAAACAAAGAAATTATTCAAAATAACGTATGACCATAGTGTGTGTTAAAAGTCTGATATTGGTCTTGTCCAGTTGTAGAGAGGATTTGCCTTAACTGTCAAGCTTGGCAGGTGGCATCTTTAACGCTGCTACCACAGACTACTAAGAGGAGCTTCTACCCTTAGTCGGTCTGAGTATTATCCGTTATACCGCCATCTAGCGGATGCCAAAAGATTTTTCTGGCATTTCCCATAGTCGCCTCTTACGACAACCACAAGACAATACGAGGTGATGAATTCCCTTACACCACCACCACATGGCAATAACAATGATAATATTATAATGTAGAAATAGAATGAAGAATATGAATGTTTTAATTGATGTAAGTTAAATGAAAACAATCTGAAACAACATTGAAAGAAAAAAACACGTTTTATTGGTTTTTGTTACTTTGTTTGTTTCTCTCCTGACTCATCGCATAAGTGTTACATTGGACATCACTCAACGTCACTGTCTCATTGGTCTAGTGGTTGTAAGGGCGATTGCTGATCTTGAGATACTGGGTTCAAATCCCACGATATACACGTACAACTGAGTATGCAGAAAAAAATTATTTAAATTTTAAATTTTCCTCCGGAATGCATAATAATTCAAGACTCGAAAAAATAAGTTCTTACTGGAGGCAAAACTTTTATTTATGTAGAGTCCGCTTTGTTTTAACATTAGAGTGTAAAAACAAGCAAAAGCTAACAGCCCATCGGAGGGTAAATGGCTACTGTAGCAGTATTACTACTGAAGATTAAAATAAAACGATTTACGGAACACATTCACTTCCGTAAATCTCCGAAAACCAGTCAACTAGATCGCGATGATACATTAAAACTACTAACTAACAAATAAAACGATGAGACACACACACAAACAAAATAAAATTTTATTCTACCTACTTTCACTTTATCACTTCCCTTCCCTACTTTCTCTGCGTTATATCTATAATTTATTTAATTTGTAACTATAAAAACGAGGTTGCTTTTCTACTTTTTGTTCGTAGTTCACAATAAATATTTGTTTGATCGTTCTTTTCAAGCAGTGGTTAAAATGTTACTAAAATAACCTTTGACCTACTTGCAGTTACTTCAAAGAGTATTGGAATTCTTAGCCTTAACATATTGAGTGAGTTTTAAGCTCCACGATCACCTAGAAGGAAAGCCTGATCTTGGTCTCTTATAAGTTTGGCGTTTGACAACAATTCATATCGCCTCAACGCTCTTCACGAGAAGTAACTTTTTCATCTCTGGGCTGGACAAACCAGTACTAGTTATTTCAATTCGACCGCACGCGGACCGACCTTTAAATAAGAAGGAGCATACAATGCTCCTTTTAATTTATAATTCAACTATTAATATAACAATATTTATTAAAACAATAATTCTAAATACATCTCATTGTGAATTATCATAGGCTGTGATGCGTTATAAGAAAATTTAAGTAGACTGTGTTGTATGCGGAATTGAACATCATCACTATCATTCGGTCTAGTGAGCTATATCAGCAGAGCACATGAGAGGCAAAATCCATAGCTCCTATGTAGGCTCGCCGTCATCGAAATCGATGAGGAAGAAGACTAAGTTTATATATTATCTATATTTTTATCTTATTTTTTATTCTATATTTTTAAGTGTTGAACTTGTTTAAATTGAGTTTGTGTATTGAAGGGACTATTGATAATATAAAATAATAAAAATGACTTTTAATTCATAAAAATATATTGATAAGAAAGCAAATTTTCCTTTTAATGAGAACATGAATTTTGATATGGAATGTGAAATAAGCGGCCCGTAATATGCCATATAGCAGATGCAGAATGCACAAAACGGAGATGCTCGTCAATAATAAATAGCTAAAAAATGCTATTTAGTAACTATTCTAAGCCAGTGCTGGACTACTATCCCACCTGATGGTAAGTGGTGATGAAGCCGAAGATTCAATTGGAGTGTACTTTCACGGCTCGTGCGGCTCGCGTCACGCAGCGGCGCTCATTTATTTGTAATTTGTGTGAAACAAACCCGCGTGGACCCGTCGCACGTACCGCGTGTAGCGATCAGCCCGCACGACGCGGTATGTAGCGGTGCTTTTGAATTTTAAACAGACATGCGCACTTGTTCTTGCGCACGTGTCTCACTAAGCAGCGGACGCCCTAAGAGTCCAATTAGTCCGTGATGGTTTGTGACAAGAGGTAGCTATGATTTCCAGAGACGAATGAGATAGGCAAACTGGTGTAACTATTTAAATATTATTCGAGGTAATTAAAAATTAAACTTTTAATAAAAGTCAAAATCTACTTATTTTTATATAATTTCAAAATAATCGCTACTGAAGTTTCTGCTAAAATATAGTTTGTCAAAGAATTAAAGTTTCTACTGTAGAAGCTATAACAAATATAAGAAAATTATGTTTTTTTTTTTAGTTGTTTGAAGTCAGTATTTACTTTTTATTAAAACGTTCAACGTTCAACCTTGCTGGTCAACTTTGATATATGGGGCTCCATTGAAGCTTCGCGTCTAGTGTTATTCCAAGAAAATGGTGGTATCGACAAGACTCAGTTCCTCCTATTTAAAATTACATTAGTATTTAATTGTCTGACATTTGGAGTCATGAACTTCATACATTTCGTTTTAGTGCTATTTAAATGCAAGTTATTAACATTAAACCAATTTACTAATTTAGATACAGCATTATTTACTTCGTCATATTTTAATAATTGTCGTTTTAATTTGAAAATTAATGAAGTGTCATCAGCAAATAATACTATATTATGGCTATCCCCTACTATGTAAGGTAAGTCATTAATATATAAAGAGGGCGAGAAAGGGGCTGAGAATTGAGCCTTGAGGCACGCCCATTTGTACTATCGACCCGGAAGAGCTCATACTATTAATGACAACTTTTGCGTTCTATTTCTTAAGTATGAAACAATTAATTTAAGAGCATTACTTCTTACACCGTAGTGTTGTAGTTTCCTGATTAATGTTTCATGGTGAACACAATCGAAGGCTTTGGATAGGTCACAGAATATACCCAAAACATCCTGTGAATTCTCCCATTAAATCCATCCCATTGAAAATATATTTAATCAGCTCAACACCAGCATCAGTTGTCGAGCGACCCCTTGTGAAACCGAATTGATTTTTATGAAAAGTAAATTATTAACATTAAAAAAAAATTACATTTGATCAAGAACAATTTTTTCAAAAATTGTACTTAGTGTTGGCGGTACAGAAATGTGTCTATAATTGGCGGGGTCTAATGTACTACCAGATTTAAATAAAGGTATTACTTTACTATGCTTCATCAAATCAGGAAACACACCATATTCGATACTAGTATTAAAATAATAGCTATTTGAGGCGTGATTATATCGATTAACGATGCAATAACTTTAACGGAAATCCCCACAGATCCGTTTCCACAGAAGCAGTTTTCTTAATATCAATAGTTTTAAAATATTTTACAATATCTTTTGATGATATTTTATGAAATGTAAAATTCTTTGTACACGCATTTACATTTTGTTTAAGTAATGATTCGGCGACGGCAGGAGGAGAATTCAGTGACTTAGTGGTATTAAGATCAGAATATCCGTAAAATATTTCTCAAAACCCATTGCAACATCGTGATCTGATTCCGTTAATTTGTTGTTAAAACTTAACCGGTAGTTTAAATTGCGAGAGTTGACTTTACCAGTTTCACTATTAATTATACTCCACGTCATTTTAATTTTATTAGAAGCCGTCTTAATTTTGTTGCTCAAATGCAAAGACTTGGCTTTGGAGCACACTCCTTTAAATATTTTTGAATAGTTTTTTTACATATTCCCTAAATTCGACGCTAGGGTTAGATGACCTTTCATGGTAAAGTTCATATAACCTTTGTCTGCTCTTATGGACTCCTACTGTCACCCATTCATTGAATGCCTTCCGAATGTTCAAGGAGAACGTTTTAGAAGTAAAAATATTATCAAATTCATTGCAAATAAGTTTAAATTCTGTTCCATACAAAAAATTTGGATCATTTTGGTATGAAAGTGATGGAAGTTTCTTCACTATGTTACTTCTAAACTTGGTGGAAGAAGCTTCTAGGAGATTGATATTAAAGTCTCCACATATTAAAACAGATTTATTCTGTTTATTAAGCTTAACAAAAACTTCCTCCATCATTTTTTCAAAAGTATTGTATATAGAACATGGGGGTCTGTAGACGCTCACAACAATGAGGTGCTCAAACTCAACACATGCCATTTCTACAGTTTGCTCAACAGAGAGGCTCACAATATCCTTTCTTTACATGATAATGCGAACTGACCACCTGGTGATTACTGAAATTAAATATTATGTTATAAGCTTTTAACCAATGTTCAGTAATGAGTCTTTTTCAAAAAATCTGTTCGTTGCGTAATGGAATTCCACCGAGATAAAAATTATATTTAATAATTAATATGTATTTTATCAGTGGTTATAATTATGTAATTAAAAAAATACTAATTTATGTTTGAAAAGTCTTTCATTTAACGAGAATTTTATATTTTAATAAGGTAGCTGAAAAGTTCCATTACATCATAAAGTTTGGATAATTATTAAAACTCGGTTGTTTTTCAGGAATATATTATAATTTTACTAAAACGTTTTTAAACATTAATAGTCTAAAAATTACAAACTTATAATTAGTAATTTTAAATATAACTACGTTTTTTCTATGAAAACTATTCCTCTACGCTACTTTATGATACGTTATATTGCACAATGTTGTCTTTAATGGGATTGTTCTATATTACAATATGCTATTTAAATTAATATTATAACATGGTTTAATGGATATATTTCTTTTTAAGTTAAATTAAGGCAATATTCGTACCAAGCAATTAAATTTAATATAAATTTCACAGCAACAATAGGAAAAGTGACGTTAATGGAAATTTACGTCACGTGTAGGAACTATAAGGTATAGCTTACAGAAAACTTTCTTTTTTATTTATTTTTTTGTTCCCGATATCGCTTAGTTTAGTTATCTTCATGAAATGCTTCTTTAGTCTTTCAAGTGAAGTTCGTGCTTTTCGGGTCCTGTTATATTTTTTCTCTGTATCTTTACCACCCACCACCCCGCAGCCGTGAATGCTATGGTGAGTTCTAAAAAAGAGAAGCCAGATTTAATCTTAATTTGTATGATGATTTCTTATATTTACGCGAACACTACACATTGAATAAAACTACTTTTACGGATTCTAACATGACCAACGTTCCGAGAAGTCTGCAGTTTGTGATCATATCCTAGACGGCCCCCACCATTACATTAGATTTGATAAACCACAAATTTTCGCGAAGGAACATCGATTCCTGCCAAGGATGATACGTGAGGCTATTGAAATTATAAATCATCCTAGTGTGGCGGGTGGAAGGCAAAGGGGAGATCTCCCGTCGGGCAAGGTGTTCTGCCCGGGGAGCGGCCAACGTTCCAAGTGGCAGTTCGGAGCTATTTTATATATACTGTTTTTGCTTCGGAACTTTGATAGCGCGATTTAGGCTTCGATGTATTTTCGCTTGTGGTGCGACGACAGCGCCGCCACATTAGTTTCAATAGAGAGGGGGGCTGGGTACTACCACCTGCTTGGGATCCTGTAATTAATAAAATTAAAACTAAACCCAAGCATACCACTGCAAGACTTCAAGACACAGTAAGTTCATTCTGCGTAGATCGGACCAAAATTAATAATTAAAAAAGCTGAAGGTACTCCGGGTTAACTCTGACATCGGGACGTCAATCACCTCAGTCTCCCGTGACCATGGGTGCTGTAAAGCACCCGAAACGTCGAGAATTAATAAAAATAAGTTAATTAAACGCGATAGAATCCGTAAAAGTATTTTTATTTAATTAATTTGTATGATCTAAGTTACTACCTAACTGTTGCTGTTATCAGTTAAGTACGAATCCTCATCCTACATACTGTACTCGAAAAAGAAAAGAAAATAATTACCAAATTTTACTCGTAAATAAAATCTAGTAGATATTAATTTAGAACTATAAGGTCTATATTATTATCATAAAGCAGCTCGATAAAGACTTCAAAATAAACTAGGTACAATGTAAACCATGCTTAAGAATTCCACTTTCAGTTCATATTTTTAACACTTTTTCTAATTAGTCGTCAAAATCTCTAATACCAAAAAATTATTACTTACTTCAAATAGTTAAGCTCGTAGTGGAAAATGAAAACAGGACGACGTGACGCCCAACCACTCACTTGTATTTCACAAACGCGACTGCTATCAAAAAACTAATATGGTGACTGTTTGCTTACTAAAACACTACCAATTGTCAAAACAACACTTAGTTTATTATTTTTTTGCATTCTAAGTCATAAAATCGACGTAGCGTATATGGAATTTTCCACTAATGGCGTTTTAAGGGACAAGTTAAAACGAGTATTTTATATTATTTTGTGCTCTAAAGCGCTATAAATAAAGAATATTACCGAATTATGATCACATAACCCTACCAAATTACATACAATTATTGAAGAAAATTGTAGGATAATACTAATATTTTTCGTTCGGAACTCTGCGAAACTAGGGTGGGAAACTAAAAAATTCACCTTTCGCCTTTCTCATAATGCCTATATTTATGTAAAATAAACAGATTTATGTTGTTTTGAATATATTAATAATCATATTTTAAGTTGTTTTGTCGTTTTAGGCTAAAAAAATAAAATTTAAAACCCTTAGTTTGTTTGAATAAGGATCTAGTCATAGGACACGTAATTTTCTATAGAACACTTTTTTTGAAAACGCTCTAATACATAAAATATGAATATTGTTGCTATTTAAGAACAATTCAATTTCTAGCTCTTTGCCTATCATGCCTTGTATAATCTGATGCACCAGGTGTAAACAATTTTTATTATCACTCTGTGGAGTCATACAATTAAGGTTTTGTAAGCTGCATTCTAAATTATTTAAATTATTGTAACTGCTAGAGATTACCTCTATTGTCTCATTTTCTAATTTAAATCACTTGGAACTGATTCCAAATTACATATTAAGTCATAACACTGCTCAAAAGAAGCAGATGTCGGTGTAGCCAAGTCCTTGGCTGAGTTAATATATAAACAATTTGGATAAGTAATACCTATATCTAGTCAAAAATTTCTTAATTAAATTATTTATGTCTATTAAATTAATTATATTATTATAAATATAACAATTAGACGTCAAGTTTAAATTGTTATTCAATGAAAAGTTATTCATTAATAAATTTAAATTGTATCTTATTTTATTTATATAGTATATCTTATAGTATATATAGTATATCTTACAATTGTGCGTCTATATTTTCTTGTATTTTTGGGCTACGTTTCCTTCTTTCTATAGACATTTTGTTTATTTACAATTACCACAACATGCAACACAACTTAATAAGATAACCTTACTGAACTGACAACTCGTGTCATTATTTCAATGTTCAGTGACAGTTGACACTTTTATAATCCGGAAAATCATGTAAACATAAAATCTTGTGCAGCCCTATATAAACAATTGTATTTCGATTTTAGACCCTGTATTGGCTACTCTATCTTTGTGTTGGAAAAACGCAAACGAAGTTGTCAGAGAGTAAGACTAAAGAGTAAAATTATTCGAGGGTTAGTTACTCTGGTGTAACATTGTATTGGTCGAATCCACACTTAATATACTACAATATGCTATACATACGAGAATCAGTAACATTTTTTGAAAGTTCACAGTGTGAACAAATTAACAGTTTAAAGATTTATAGTTTATTAAATTCTCTAAGCACGTTTTGTCTAATTAATAATTTGTTTAGCACACAATCGCACTATTTGCGAGCACAACTGCAGTAATATTCGAGTTGGTTATTAAATTTTATGATGGTATTCGCAAATTTTCACATCGGTTCAGAAATTTATGGATTTTGTTCATCAGAAGAAATAATTAAAATTTTCATGGATCAATACACTAACCAGGTGAGTTTTGCTTGTTTGGAACTAACCTGATTATAAAAATATATCAATCAGATTTTTTATTTCTTTTGCTCAAACTAGTTTCGCCATTTTACTAGGTCACAAGCAGGTCGCAAATGTCAAATTTTTACCTAAGATTTGGCAATACTAGTACTATATTTATTGTTGTACAAAAAAGAGTAAACAAAATGTAGAGGAGAATTAAAAATGCCAATAGCCAAATAGTTAATTGTACGAAAACTAAAAAATCGAGTGTACTAATCCGCCATCCGACTACTGTTGTAAACCACATTTAGCACAAGCATTTACAGTTTAGTCGAAAGTACCAAGTTACCAAATATTGGAAGTGTTAATAAATTTCTCGGTGATATGTAACCAGCTGTGAATAATATTCATAAGCTATCTGCACCCTCCTAGTCAAATCGTTACTGCATATTTTCTAGGGGTGACACTACACTGCGGTTGCCGATGATATGAGCATTCTACGAACTGTAACTCATTGCCGCTTCTGCTTACTGGTTCACCATATTGGCCATGTGGACCATGTTGGATTAATTTTATTTCATTAAAAAAAATTAAAACATTCCTCACCACACTATGATTTTCTCCAGTATCGTAGAGGCAATTTACATACATAAATTGCACAAGCACTAATATCCAGACCAGAAGCAATAACTTAAAGGCCATACAAATACATGTTCCGTGCGGGTTTCAAACCCGCAGCTCTCAGCACCGTATCTCATTGCTAAACCATTACGCCACGGAGACGTCAAAGCCGTGATTTCTTTGGTTCTTTGTTAAAATCCTCGTTTTTATCGCTTGTTAATACATTATCGTAAGAGATATAGGGCCTCTCTCAAGGCATGTCACTTACTCCAATTTTCGACTCAACCAGCTCCAGCAATTTTCGGCTCTGCCAGCTGCGTTTCACAGATCGTCACTACATTCATCGAAAATGCCGTTCTACATTATTTACCTTAGCGTTTTCTCGAATCCAAGAAATTTATCGCAGTAGTTACGTTCGTTAGAGTGGAGTTACTCTAACGAACGTAACTGTTGCGATAAATTTGATCAACACCTTTCCTTTTTTATTTACGGGCACGAATGCCTCTGTCATTGATGTTGATATTAATAATATAAATGAAATCTTTTTTATAGAAAAGTGGGCGAACGATCTTGCGGGTATCCTGATGGTAACAACTGTCAAAGGGAACGGAGGTGCGTTGCCGGCCTTTTAAAAATCTATAAAATAATTAAAAATCATCAATTTTACCATTATTCATATCTTTGTAAAGTGAAGAAAAAACAAGAAAATTTCATAATCAGGTACACCAGAAAAATGAATAAAAAAATTGTGAGAGTTTGGCCTTATCACTTGTTTTAATATCAAAGATAATTCATTTATTGCTTGTGTGCAAAACTAGCCTAATACATTATTGTAAACAGTTTTGGTTAAAAGATTTAAAATTTTAATTTGAAGTCATTTGTAAATGTTTTGCGTTATGTTTCTATTTAATTACAGACCCAAAGTAGATTACAGTGTTTTTCTTATAAGTTTTTTGATTTTTATTTGTCATCTCCTTAGGCTCCTTAGCTGAGAAAGTTTATTTTAGTTTTGTTTAATATACTAATATGTAAAAGTAAACTAAAATAGGAATATTATAAGTATATAATATAATGTATAATATGTATGTATATGTATGTATATATGTATGGATGTATTTATATGTATTTAATATCTTTATTTTATATTGTGTATATTAATATTAGAATAATTATTAAGAGAGTGCACACTAAATCTGCTTATGTTTGAATCTGACCGGATCGGGCCTGCTGGAAGAAATTTCAATATGAAATAAGCAGTGCCTTTGTACAAAATATCTTTTATTTTTACGCTGTAACATTACTTTGTGTGTACATACATAAATTGTTAAATAAATAAATAAATAATATTGCACAACATCGATGGTAGCTGTAGCATTCTCAAAAATATCGAGATTAAAGAGCTTGTCATTAAGCTGAACACAATGTGAGTGAGGGAAAACTCACAGCGTCCGATGTCTCAGTCACCTATATACCTACATCGCGAAATGAAGAAAACCTATCAGAATTAACCGACGAATCAGAATTATAGACGCGATATGGTAGTGCGGATCTTCGCGTCCTTCAATCAGGTCAGTCAATCAGTGACGAGTCTTTTACTTTTTATTTAGTCACATTTCATATACTCTGTGCTGTGCTTAACTAATAAAATGTCTTTCGTCTGATTGTGTTGTGTGGTCTCATTAATTATACCTTTATATCTTTACAATCACCCACATAAATTATTAAACAATACAAATGTGAACTTTAATAACTTGAGAATAAACTCGGTTTTAGAATCATTAATACTATTCAAAAGGTCCTAAAACTATCATAGTTGCAATAGAAGTAAAACTTTTTATGATGGGAATTAAATTTCAAAATGCAAAGCAATAAAAAAAATCCTGCTCCGCGACCGTGCTTTAGTAATCAAATATCTGATTGCACTACGAGACGCTCTTCATTGACGCATGGATGCTGCGACCCAAAGACATCTACATCTATTCTCGATGAAGAATCAAAATGCAGAATGCGTTTTCACTTCTGGGGACAACGATGGAATGCCTCGTTGCCAGTAAAAAGAGTCCAGTTCTCTGCACTCACCAAACAAAACACAGTAACATTAAGCTGCTGTATAACCTGGTATTCTCTAAGAGCGTGGTCCTTACCCGTTCGAGCAAACTCATTCGTGCTACAACCATAACCATAGCTGCAGCGTGGCTGTACCTCGTAAAAATATCTGGCATTATACCTGAATAATACATATAGAGTGATTATTCCGCTGCTGTTGAGTGTCACAGGATCTTAACGTTTCCGTAAACACTTAATATCACGAGCTAAACTCATAGATTCTCTAATCATGGCATACGTACTAGTCACATTTCTGAATTACGATATTATATAATACACTCTTAAACTCCTAAATGTTCTCCATTAATAAGGTAATAATTAATTAAGAGTTCAAATTTAAAATACGTAAAAGTTTATACGGCTTAAATTTTACAATCGGCAATACGAAAAAGTTTTAAACATAAAATGCCAATAACTTCGGTACCCGTTTGGAATACATCGGCGTAAAGAAATAGTACCGATGAAATTGTTAATTGCAATTTAAGTGCTGTTTTACTACTTGTTTAGCAAATGAAATAAACATCTTGTTTGTGCTTCTAGGCTATCTCTTTATCCCTATTTCCAACCGAGAGTATCGTGAAAGACGACCTCTGGAAAGTCCCGGAAATTTAAGAGGGTCTCTAATTACAATGCGTCTTTAGAATATTATATTAAAAATCCTCAACGACTAGCCATAGGAACGAACACCATAGGTGTGATACTGCGATGGCCGATTCGACTACTACGCGTAGCGTCTGCAAGAAATTCTTCCTGCTAAGACGCATGTTTAACAATAAGCTATTTACAACCAATACCATTACCGTTACAGTCTAACAAGTCCACTGATGAACATATGTCTCCCCCATATTGGAGGTATTTTCCATTGTTGCCACGCTTGGCAGACGGGTTGGCAACCACAGTTTTTTCTTTCATTTTATAGTTGTTATAAATAAACGTTTATAAGTAACGTTGATAAACGTTTTGACCAAAAATAGAAAGAAGTTAAGCGTGTTACTGCATTATGACTGCAGCACAAATGGGTCGGCTTGTCTCGGCAAGTTGAGCCGATAATACCTGCGTAAGATAGCAGCATGATGCTGCTGCGTGGGTTTTTTTTTACAATTTTAAACTAGTGCTTGACTACTATTCTACCTGATGGTAAGTGGTGATGCATCCGAAGATGATAAAGCGCGCCGACTGAGCTTAACAAAAACCTATTCACTCTTGACTTGAAGACACCACATTATAATCAGATGCAAAGACAGATGCTGTACGCATTATGAATGACGAAACAAAACGTTGGGTTCGAATGCGTGGTATGTCGACAACAAAAGAGGTGAAGACCAGCCGAGCGTCTGGTGATCCGATGATGGAATGGAGAGGGAGGAATTAAGTCATGCACTATATGATGAGTGCCGGGAAACGCAGACCATTTTTGCTACTATCTATCTTTGCAGCTTTACAGCATTCGCTTACCATCTGGTGGACTGCGTGTTCGCTTATCACCCATACTTCTGTTAAAAATAAATCATCACTTATAAATGTATTGTTTACCGTGTGGTGACGATGTAAGAATACCCACTACCCCCATATCATCCCGTGGGTGTCGTAAGAGGAGACAGAGGGTAACAAATCAGGAGATGGGCAGCAGCATCTTCCTAATAACGACTAAAAATTAAAAAACTGTGGTTGTCAACCCGCTTGCCAAGCGTGGCAACTGTGGCAAATATCCCCTTATGAGGCAATCTCTGGGGGAGACCTAAATTCAGCAGTGGATATTAATAGGCTGTAACGGTAACGGTATAGCTAAATGTATGGAACAACAATTTGCGTTACCACAATCCTTGTGAATGTGATAAAGAGTGTTGGTAAATTCAATAAAAGTACCTTAATTACGTCCATTAGATGAAAGAGTTAAACACAAGTGAATTACCGACAGACGACGTTCTACGCAATGCGCGCAAATGTTAGACGTTATTAATGAGCGCGTCCTTACAAAAGCGGAGCAGCAAGCGGAACGCTTGAAGATCACTTAATTGCTTCATTACCTTTCCTATACTTCGTCGTGAACGTTACGGCTATATCGTTTACCGTTCACATCAAACGAAACGAGATTTAAAACTATGTATGTCTCTATGAAATTCAATTTACAGACTTCATATTATCCAGTTCATATAACAATTTTTTTACTCCAAATAAAAGAATACTAATAACGCTTTACTAATATCCCGTTAACCACTCTAAGTACGTTTAAAAATGCGTATGTTAAGAGTGGTTCACCACAGTAGTCAAATGGTGGATTCAAACCCATGACTTTCCGAGTTTAACAGTCCGAACCTACCGTCGATTAACAATCTGTACGTAGACGTATCTGTATATATCTTTTTACTAAACAAAAGCTGTATATTAAAGTTGGAAAATTTACTTTGCCAATATCAGCTCAATAAAATAAAATGATGTGTCTTACCTAGTTTGAAGAGCACTTCCCGCCCTCCCTCAATTGCGTGCACTATCCTCGTCACCACTAATCCCAGCACCACTACTCCCACCACCACTACACTAGGAAAGACACACCATCGACAATAATACGACACGTGTTTCGCCTCTACACGAGGCATCTTCAGGTGTAGTAGACTCTACGGTGGCTGATTGCTAAGTGAGCAGCGAGCCAAAAACTGCTGCTATTTATAAGACTCGCCGACGCAACCGCTCCCCACTTAAGTAGCGAGCGACCGCGTCATGCGATAAAAAATGCGACCAATCACCACCTGATGTACGCAGCCGCCTGCTATTAAATTAATAATAAACCGCTGCGAAACGCCCGCCTAACCTCCAACCACGCAACCAATCGCTGATCACCGTGAAGTTGACGAACAACCATATCGCGAGGCGAGGTTCTTTGTCTATTTTAGGTAACCCATTTAAAATGGGTGCTTGAGGATTCATTGGAACCAGATTGCTCCGAGACAAGTTGTGATCGGGAAAAACATATGATGACTGTTGTATACATAATCTTTTTGGTTGGGGCAGACTCCAATAACTCAAAGTCATCTCCTTGAATAACATCGTTAACCTTCTGGCTGTACCCGCTATTATCCATAATGACGTTGTTACTAAAGCCGACAAAGGCAATACTGTTGTCATAGAACATGTACATAAAGAACATGTTCCTATTCGTCCAGTTGTCTCATATATAGGTGCACCAGCTTATTTCCTTGCTAAAAATTAAACTTCCTCCTTCGGGAGAAATCTGGTTTCAACCCCACTTACAGCCTTAAAATAGTTTAGATCTCGTATCCAAAATTAAAGATATTCGTATTCCTCCTAAATCCATATTGTTATCTTTAGACGTCGATAGTCTTTTCACAAATGTCCCATCCCCTGACTGTTTGCGCATACTCGTAGATCTCTTTAATTAACGTCGTCTACATCTCGGGAAACAAATGATCTTCTTAACTTGACCTCTCTCTGTATGAAACAAAACTATTTCCGGTTTAATAACCGTTTCTATCTACAAAAGGAAGGGTTAGCTATGGGGTCCCCTCTAAGTCCTCTTATGGCGGACATTTTCATGGATAATTTCGAAAAACAACATATAGTTGTCAATCAAAATATCTTGTACTATTATAGATACGTAGATGACATAGTTATTTGCTGGACTGGCACAAGGAGACAACTGGATGTTTTCCTTAATAAAATAAATAGAGTCCACGATAAAATTAAATTTAAGCATGAATTGGAACAAGATTGCTCCCTTAATTTCCTCGACTTAACAATAACAAGAAAAGAGTCGTTGCATGTTTTCCAAATTTACCGAAAGCCAACTCATACCGACACGGTCATCCCGGCGTCATCGTGTCAACCTTGGCAACATAAATTAGCCACTTTTTATTGTTATATTATTCGTTTGTTTACTGTACCATTAAGTAAAGAAAATTATTTAAAAGAGCTTAACGTAATTTATCAAATTGCGGTCTCTAATGGTTTTTCAAAAAATCTCATTAACAATTTAATTAAAAAGAAAGAAAAGCACCTCAAAGTGTTCATCGATATGTGAGCAGTTTGACCTACTTAGGCTCCATATCTGAAAAAATAGCTAATACTCTTCGACAGAGTAGCGTTTACGTTGTGTTCAAAACAAACAATTCTCTTAGCAATATCTGTAATAATAAAGATAAGTTAGATATTCGTCAAAAGTCGGGTGTTTATAAACTTGTTTGTGACGAATGCCACGCCGTTTACGTGGGTCAGACTGGTCGCAACTTCGAGACACGTTACAAAGAGCATTTAGCCGCGTACAAGAATTGCAATTCTGATAAATCCCATTTCGCTAAACATCTCTTGGACACTGGACACAACCTAACCAACGACCACTCCTTTAAAGTCTTACATACTTGTAATAAAGGGCTGCGACTGTGTGTGCTGGAGCAGTTGGAGATATTAAAAAATAAAAATAGTAATGTTGCACTGCTGAATGAACAAACAAATGTTTCTAACTCACCTCTCTTAAACATCTTTAAACCTGCTCTCTAATAACGGACAGCGTCGCAATATGGTTGTTCGTCAACTTCACGGTGATCAGCGATTGGTTGCGTGGTTGGAGGTTAGGCGGGCGTTTCGCAGCGGTTTATTATTAATTTAATAGCAGGCGGCTGCGTACATCAGGTGGTGATTGGTCGCATTTTTTATCGCATGACGCGGTCGCTCGCTACTTAAGTGGGGAGCGGTTGCGTCGGCGAGTCTTATAAATAGCAGCTGTTTTGGCTCGCTGCTCACTTAGCGGTCAGCCACCGTAGAGTCTACTACACCTGAAGATGCCTCGTGTAGAGGCGAAACACGTGTCGTATTGTCGTCTATGGTGTGTCTTTCCTAGTGTAGTGGTGGTGCTGGGATTAGTGGTAACGGGGATAGTGCACGCAATTGCGGGAGGTGCTCTTCAAACTAGGTAAGACACATCGTTTTATTTTATTGAGCGGATATTGGCAAAGTAAATTTTTCCAACTTTAATATAATGGATTTCCGCAAAGTAACGTCTGATTCTATTAATTAAAAGCTGTATATAATTAAATTTTTAATAAAAAGGAAACCACCTTTAACGATGGAAGTTTTTCTTAAATTTTATATAGGACCACCACTAGATAATAATTATGTAAAAGTATTTTTAAAAAAGAATCTTTCAAGTCGGTTCAGCCGTTTCGGTGAGATCTGTGAACGTACATTAAATAAGAATATACACGTCGATTAATATATAGTAGAACCTTCTCGATTTTTTTAACTCGAATAGAAATGGGCCACTATAATATCAAACAATACATCATGATTGATGATATATATACAGTCCATAGATGAAAAGGGCATCTCCCACGAATGTGAGGATTTACCACAGTCGTCACGCTTGGCAAATATATTGTCGATTGCAGTACCAGATGTCTCGATCCTTTGACGCTGTTTTTTATCGGTACTATATGGTTGTACCGCCATAGGATTTTCTGGCATTCTTGGTAACTCCTAGTAATCTGTTAGTCACGAAATGGTGGATAACGGATGCTCTTACTCTTACTACTCATTCACTATATACTTTTATATACCTAGTAATTTTTTTACTTATTATAAGCCAGTGCTTGAGCACAATCCCACCTGGTGGTAAGTGGTGATGTAGCCTTAGATGGTAAATCGCACTGTCTTAGTGTAACAAAAGCCTATTCGCTCTTACCTTGAAGATGCCCAGATTGCATTCGGACGCAAAGATAGACGGCGGCAAATTATTCCACTCCTTTTCTGTACGCATTACAAATAACAAATCAAACCGATTGGTTCTATTGTATTGATTATCGACAACAAAGGGGTGAAAACCCGAGCGGACTTGCGCTTTATATAAGGTAAGAAGCTGCCCCGGCGTGAAGTACCGCCGCACCCTTGCAAGGACACCTAGTTTCCTTGCGGCTGCTTTGGCCCTGAACTCAATGAACCTCCCAGGAGGCTTGGACACCTCCGAAACACGCTTGTGTTTTGGAGGTGTTGAATCTCACGAGATTGGCATCGCCCCATTCGGAGACTGCCTGCTGTGAGAGATACGCACGCTCAACCATAGCTTCTGTTTCGGACTGGATTATTATAAGCCATTTGATAGTCGAAGATTCCGATATATAATTATATACTTGTATAAAATAATTAGCTTCCCTAACCCAACATTCATCGTGAAACGAATTCGAACAAAGACAAGAAAATATTCACGTCCTGAGTGCTAGAGGAACATAACTTTTCTAAGGATTTTCACTACAAAAAAATAATTAATTGTTTACTGTTATGTTTTATTTTAAGTTTTTACCTCCCAAGTCGAACGGATTTCCTTGTTTCGGAAATGTGATTTTTTAAGCTAAATGTCAAACAACACGCGATGCATCCTGCGGACTAGCAGACAAGTTTCTACAAATCGGCTCCCGGTGAAAATCGATTCAAAAAGGCTGTTCTTCAAATGTATACTACCTATTCATGGAAAGATACATTACCGGTGTGAGAGTATTGGTCTACTATTACCCACCCGCTTGCCATTCATGGTGACTATGGGTAGCATGGTCATGCATTACATGCCTGCTGGTACATTCCTGGAAAGGCCAATGTTCAACAGTGGCCTTAATAAAACTATCGTTGTAGTGTTAAAGAATATAATAAGATGAATTTCAGTCGTTAATGCAAATCGTAACACTACGATTACTAATTTGTTTACCTAACCTGATAAGTTAGTCTAAAATTGATGAAGGGTGTTCGGTACAAACGATTTAACAGTTCAACAGATGTTAGTTGGTAGGCGCAGTCTACGGAGTCAATTCCAATCAAAGAATATTACAAATGAATTGTCACCCCTCAGGCTTATGATTAAATACCTCCCAGCCGGTAATTATACTGCCTCACCAAACTAACTGTATTGTTGATAAGCAGAAGAAAATGGTAAGAAGATATTGCCTAGACAGAAAAGGAGCTTAATCGCCTAGAAAATAACGGATTATCAACACTGATAAGAAGAATGGAATACATCTCGTAGCATTCCGCTTCTATTAATGCGTTGCGGTGAAATCAATACTTTCATAATATGTACTAGCACAAGTATGTATTTATGTAACATTAACGTCACTCCAGTGTATTAAATAATACAATACATTTTGTTATAGACATAATTTCAAATTAAAATGGGCTGAAATAATGATTCAATAAACGTTTAAAACTGGTTTAAATAATGTCTCATTAGCAATTACAAATATTAAATAGTTTATTCGCCATTCATTCCATTTTAACCCCATTGTCGTATCTCCTCAGTTTCAAGGCACTCTCCTTGTTGCCTCAGCCAGTATCGGAATCCTCGGCGTCGACATATCGAGTGACGTGCAGTTTCGTGGTCACTTGGAATAGAAGGCCAAATTGGCCTCTAAAAAGCTTGACGTGCTCAGCAGAGCGGGACAGTATTTCATGCCGGCACACCGCCTGCAACTTTACAAGGCGCAGGTTCGGCCTCACATAGAATACTGTTCCCATCTCTGGGCTGGAGCTCCCCAGTGCCGGCTCCTTCCACTTGACCGCATCCAGCGCAGAGCGGCTCGAATCGTCGGCGACCGAGTCCTTTCCGATCGGCTCGATTCATTGGCGCTGCGAAGAGATATTGCATCTCTTTGCATTTTCTTTCACATTTACCATGGGGAGTGCTCTGAGGAATTGATCGGATTAATCCCAGCCGCCAAATTTCACAAACGCACATCGCGGCAAAACTCCTGCTACCATCTGGATGCTTGGCGGTCCACCACTGTACGTTTCACTTGGAGTTTTCTTACGCATACGACCTTTCTGTGGAATAGCTTACCATCGGCGATTTTCCGGACCGATACGAGTTAGGGACCGTCAAGAAAAGAGCTTACTCCTTTTTAAAAGGCCGGCAACACACCTGCAATTCCCTTGGTGTTGCAGTTGTTCATGGGCGGCGGTAGTCACTTACCATCAGGTGAGCCGTATGCTCGTTTGCCCCGTCTCCTATAAAAAAAATCTCTTAATTTATTAGAAATAAATTATAGTTATAGTTAATTAAAGATGAAATAAATTTGTTTATTACCTTTTAAATTTGAATAAAACTAAACCGGACACTGTTCGTACCCGGACACTGTTCGTACCTGTAAAGAAAATAACAATAAAAAATTTGTAATGAAAATATATTTACCACGTGCGGTGAAGGAAAATATCGTGAGGAAACTGGCTTGTCTGAGAAATAAAAAAAAAAATCGAAACATGTGAAGTTCGCCAACATGCATTGGGGCAGCGCAACGGACATTTTCTTGCCCTAAAAACCTCCTCTGAAATGAGAGGAGGCCTGTGCCGGGACGTATATAGGCTGTAACTAACAATTATAGCGCAGCGTAAATGATACCCATCACTCTAATTCGTCTTATAGGATTTTTTCTAGGTTTTGTTTTGGGCCTTTGTCTTTGGAGATATGTCAGCACTATCGATCCCTATCTAAGAAGCTTACATCTGAGAATTGGTCCCTAAAAGGTCATAAAACATCCTAGTGACGACTAATGTAGGTTTCGATAGTATAGTCTGGGCCAGCAACAGTCTCATCAGCGAGTCATTACATTTATATTTGACACACAAATGTTGTATTCATCAAAGAGGCGATTAATATTTTTATGCCAGAAAGACCTTATGGCTTTCTTTATAATATGATATTGTAAAACCCTCCATGTCTACGTCAGATGTAAAACACAGAGTACTTTGACGTAAAATTCTTATACCTACAAGCAAAGGAGCGTCCTTGAGGTGTAATACATCTGGTACTGCAATCGCTAATCCCCCTGGCAAGTGTGGTGATTATGGCAGACCCTCTAAACAACATTAGAGGCCTATGTCCAGCAGTGGAGTTTCACGTTCTGATAAAGAAGATATTTACAAAGAATTCGTTTTGTTTATATAAAACGTCTTTCTTTACGTGTATATTTCTTAAATTATTACCAATGAAACTAAGACGTGGACCTTTATACTTGTTGAACAAAGGCTATATATAAAGAGAACTTTAATTGTCGTTTTTCTGCACGTTGTAACTCCAAAGGTTGAGCAAGTTAATGTTTAAATGGACTGCCCAAATACTCGTAGTTCATAAAAATAGTACAGAGATATTACAGATATTTAAAATAAACCAAATTTACAATTTACAGACTATTATATGTCCACTGCTGAACATAGGCCTCCCCCATAGATAGCTTCAAACGAGGGATATTGCCATAGTTGTCATGTTAAGAAGACGCTGCTGCCCACATCCCTGTTTGTTACCTTCTGTCTCCTCTTACAACACCCACGGGATGATCTGGAGTTAGTAGATATTCTTACAATGCCACTACACGATGAAATGATAAAACAGTAGCGAATCAATAATTACGGAGACACTTCTTGATTAACAAGAACATGCTAGATGTGAATATATGTTCAATACAACACTAAGAAAGGCTATATCCATATACCAAACTAAAGTAATCAACTACTTAAGAGATATTATAGCGATAAAAATATATGTATAAATGTGCCAGTACAGAGATTCGTAGCATGTCCTAATTACCCATACACATTTATACGTGGTAATACGTAGTAGAGCCATGCTGCAGCTATATTAATAGTATAGTTGTAGCACGAATGGGTCGGCTCGACCGGGGAAGGACCACGCTCTCACAGAATACCAGCGTAAAATAGTAGCTTAATGCTGCTGTGTTTCGTATGGTGAGTGTAGAGAACCGGAGACCCTTTTTACTGGAAATGAGGCATTCTATCTTAGTCCTCACGAACGAAGATAGATATAGATGTCTATGGGCCACAGGAACCACTTACCATCAGGTGGACTGTGTGCTCGTTTGTCACCCCTGTTCTATAAAAAAAAAAAGAATTTTATTTTAACGCTTATGCGGATGTTAGACATTCGCACGAAAAAGAAGCAATTAACTTACTTACAGTCCAACTCATGGTACTCGTAAGTGGCTACTGCCAACAGCCAACATCAAAGAAAGAAGGCTATATATGCGTTGACATATGCGCTGTCCCCTCTGAGGACTAAGATGGAATACCTCACAGTAATTAGTAATTATACTGGCTCTCCATATCCTTCAGACCGGAACACAACTGTGCAAACACTGTTCTTTGGCGACAGAAAAGGTAAGAGAGACCCGATGGATTCCTAGGCAGAAAACGAGTCTGACCACCCTGAGAGCGATTGAGATCCGGACTTCAGACTTACTGAAGCGGTCGTAAAAATAATAAAATTTAGGAACCATAAGAAATTTAAATTGTAAAACTTATTATGTATTATATATCATCTGTTTTTCGAACAAAGTAAAATTACTTAACTGTAATAATGTAGTAAAAATATCATTTAATTATCGCTAACATAAATATTATAAAAAATACAAGTTATTTTTAGAATATTCAGAGATAAAAAATAATATTTATTGAGACTGTAATTCTCTTTTGCGGCCAACGCCGACTGTCAGCGTCTGAAGGGGATTACAGCTTCACGCATAATGTAAGCACTCAAGCTCCGCAACCAGTGAAATATTTATGAGCCTTTCAGGTGATTTGGATTGAAGATAATACATGTTAATAAAAGATAAATCGTACCTTTTATAAAAATAGAAGTATTAAAACATATCTATCTTTTTAATCTTAATATAATATTGTGTTTAAGCTAAAGGTGTAAATATGATGTTATCTCGTATACAGTGGTCAGCTTACCTTAAAACAAATCCACCAGTAAGTGTGACATACTAAATCATAGTACATCTGACGGCAAATCTATACAGTGGCCCATAGGATGACCCACAGAACGATACGGTGAAGTGGATACTCTTTCACTTCCACCACACGGTCAAACATGAATAAAAAATGCAGCTCAAGTTACCCAACCTAAGACAGTTGTGTACTTTACACACAGTTTAAAAAAACCTTCATATTTCGACTTCAAACTAATGTATTAACTTCTTTTTCTTTGATGTTAACCCTTTACAGTTAACGTACACACAGTTTATAAACTTTCATATTCCGACTTTCAACTGATTTATTTATTTCTTGTTCTTTGATGATAGCTCTTACAGTCCTCAGAGTCACAACTTATGTAGACTACTTTGTTTTAAGATGGCTGCAGCTGTCCATGGACTACACACAACAATTACCATCAGATGGACTGTTAGTTCGTATGTCACGTTAGCTTTATAAAAAAACTGGAAAGCACCTTTTAACAATACTCTAACTAACATTGATAACTAGGAGAACTTGAGTATAATTTAAAATTCACCAGTAAATGTGACAAAATATATCATAGATCATCTGATGGTAAATGTATTATAGTGGCCCATAGACACCTACTTATTAAGAATCAACGTGACGGTTCCGAAACGCGGTGGCTTAGCATTGAGTTGCGGCTCTGAAGGCCGCGGGTTTGAATTCCGCGCGGAACAATTTGTATGGCCTACAGATAATTGTTGCGAGTCTGGATGTTTATCTTTATACAATTTATGAATGTAAACTGCCTCCACAATATAGGAGAAAATCCTACGGGTAACGTTTACAATAAAAAAAATCTAAATGCGGATTTCTATTATGAATTAAGAATCAAAATGGAGACGCGTTATTGCCCCGGAGGACTAAGATGGAATGCCTTGGTAACAGTATATAGTTTCGTATATATTTGGAATGTCGTAATTTCGTGTATTAATATTCGTGTATCCTACAGGACACGTACAATAAGTGATTTTTTACTACAGCGGGCTTTTTTTTTACAAAATTGATGTGATAAACGAACTTTCAGTCCACCCGATGTAATGTGGCTACTGTAGCTAATAGACACTTCAAACAAAGAATTCTACAAATGTGTTGTCACTACTGAGGACTAAGATGGAACACCTCACAGCCTGTAATTGTACTGGCACTCTATACCCTTTAATTGGAACACAAAAGTGCAATCACTTCTATTTGGCAGCAAAAATTTGTAAGAATGTGTACTTTTAAGAATCAGAATATGTTTAGCCCTGGAGAACAAAGATGAAATTTCTTGGAACAGTCAAAAGTGTCTTATTTAGTTGGTATTAGATCATTGAACTTGTTTGCACTTTCTATCCTCGAAATAGAATATATCTCGAATGAGAATGAAAATGCATATGCATTGTCAGCCCTGAGGACTAAAATGGAATGCCCAGTAAAAAGGGTCTCCGGTTTTAACACTCACCTTAAGAAACACAGCAGCATTAAATCTGCTATTTCACGCTTGTATTCGAAGAGAATAGAATAGAATAATTTTTATTCAATTTAGATCACATGTGTAATTCTTATTGAAAGTCATTTTTTACTTTACCACTGGTTCGAAAAAACCCGCTGTCCTGGGAAGAACCAGCAAGAAACCCAGCGGGACTTTTTTTAAAAAGTAAATTTTACATTAATGATTGTACAAACTATTTACAAAATTTAATTTAGAAACTGCTTGGAAGCGACCACCTCATTCCCAGGGGTTATTATCAGCCATGTATTCATTTATATTATAATAACCCTTTTTTTACAGTTTCAGCTTAACAAAACATTTAAACTTGGTATTAGAGAGAGCCTGTACACTTTCCGGGACCTTGGTGTAAAAGCGTATGCCCCAAGAATGAATTACTGACTCTGTGGAGTCGAGAAACTGGTATCATTAGCTTGTGTTTGTTCCTAGTGTTTACAGAATGTCTATCACTTTTTTACTAAGACTTCCTTTGTTTTTGTGAACATACATTAAATTTTCGTAAATATCCTGAGAGGCCAAAGTTAATATATTTATTTCTTTAAATTTATCTCTAAGAGACTCTCTCGGGTTTAGGTTGCAAATTGCTCTAATGGCCCTCTTCTGTAAAACAAAAATAGTTTCTGAATCAGCCGCATTTCCCCATAGCAAAATCCCTTATGACATTATGCTATGGAAATAACTAAAATAAACTAATCTAGCAGTCTCGACACTAGTGAGACCTCTAATCTTTTTTACAGCATATGCTGCAGAACTTAGCCTGCTTGCTAGTTTGGATATATGGGGGCCCCACTGAAGCTTTGCGTCGAGAGTGATGCCAAGAAAAACAGTAGATTCAACAGGGCTCAGTTCTTTCCCATTTAAAAACACATTGGTATTCAGATTTTTAACATTCGATTTCGTAAATTTAATACATTTAGTTTTATTTGGGTTTAAATGTAGATTATTAACGTTAAACTAATGCACTAATTTTGATGTAGCATTATTCACTTCGTCACATTTAAATGATTGACGTTTAAGTTTAAACATTAAGGAAGTATCATCAGCAAATAATACTATATCATAAAAAATTCTGTGAGAGTGTAGTCCTTTCTCTATGACTCTGCCACGTTTATAATTCACTTCGGAATTTTTACAGTGTACATACAAAATCTATTAATAGCTCAACCTTAACGCCACCTATTGGGACCTGATTTTGCGATTTCCTTTTTTGCCACTAGATAAACATAGTCATTGTAAATATGAGTCATTTTGCCTACAAATATACAGTTTCTGCATTTTCAAGACCGACCGATGTGCTTTCTCCTCTGAGCCTCCAGATTCCTATCTGCCCCTCAAAATGTTATTTATTTTATTTATTTATTTATTAGTGGACTATTACATATTTGTATACATACGTTACGTTATTATTATTAGTGACGTTAGCCTAAGAAGGCTTATGTGTTAAAGATTGAAGTTATCAATATTTTAAGAGGAAAATACTTTTTTACTAAAAATAATATATATATATGACCATTATTGTTCATCATCATCACTACAGCCCTTCACAAGTCCACTGTTGAACATAGGCCTCCCCCAAGGAATGCCACAAAGCACGGTCCTGAGCCACCTGCATCCATCGACTACCAGGTCGTCACTCCATCTAGTGGGGGGTCGTCCTAAACTTCACGCATCTGCATTTTGATTCTCAACTGAGGATAGATGTAGATGTCTATGGGCTACAGAATCCACTTACCATCAGGAGGACTGTGCGCTCGTTTGTCACACTTATTCTTAAAAAAGAACAATAACAGTGGGTGAATTGCTGCTAGCTACTTTTAGATAAAATGAATTTTGTTAAATATATGTAAAGACGACATAGTAACGTTAATGATAAAATTAATTTGCGAAGATCCGCAAAGGCGAAAGGTGTTCATTGAACTGGAAAATACAAGACATTTTATTAATTTTTCTTAGGTAAACTTTAACGTAATGATATTATGCAACCTAGCGCCTGATCCTATTAGTTACATAGTGACGTTTTAATTTAATTAAGGCGTTACACATAATAAATATAGGAATTTAGAAATAAGTTAATAATTACTTATGTATATCTATATATGTATATCTATATAATATATTTATTATGTATTATATAGATATACATGAAATATAATATATTACAATATATTTGTATGTATATCTATATAATATATTTGTGTAATTATGTTTATATTATGTATCTTAGTATGAAGTAGTAATTATGGTAATATTATGTAGACATAGATATTATTTACATAGCTGTTTGCACTTTGCACCCACAATATTTTCTCTGTTTAGCCTGGAGGTAGACTGGTAGAGAAAGCCATGTTGCATTAAGTCCGTCTTTTTGTACTTGGTGTGCAAATAAAGCATAAATAAATAAATAAATAAATACTTACATAGAATCTGACATCTCGTACGTGAGTTTATTCTTGTATTTTACATTCGTACATATGCAATATACTTATAGACAATTACCTGATTGTCTATTAAAACGGAAGCTACTCGTGGCTGTTAGGAGTGATTACCCGTGTAAAAATATCTACTAAGCTATATCATCCCGCAGATGTCGTAAGAGGCGACAGAGTGAAATTGAGCCAGGAGATGGGCAGCAGTATCTTCCTGATAACAATTTAAAGTTATTAAGAAAATTGCGGTTGCCAACCCGCCTGCTAAGCAAGACAATTATGGCAGAATTCCGCATATGAGGGACTTGATCAAAACTATAAAACTATTTGGGAGGCCTATGTTCAACAGTGGACTTTTATAGACACCCTCGGGGCGATATATGGGTAATGGATATTCTTACACCGCAACTACACGGTTAAATGGTTATAGGTAATGGTTAAATGATTATATTTTATCAAAATAGAAATAGGAAGCTTTTAATATAAATGGTAGTTATACGATTTCGTACAAAAAAGTTAAATGGAGCCTATTAATGTCACTCTGCTGTCTGTCTCTCTATCAGTCCGTTTATCCGCCTGTATGTTAAGATAAGGTAAGATAATCATTTATTGTCATAACTGTGTACATGAGGTCTCACAAATACAGAGTATAGTTACAACAGTTTGTCCATAAAAAATTCATCTAAATTATAGAAACACTTTGATAATAACCATTCTTTTAGCTTTAGCATTTAGTGTATATAGGTAAATGGTTAAAGATTCTGATTCCGCTTATTAAAGTACTTTTACTATAAATGAAACTAGATGATTTAACAATGCACACATCAAAAGCTTATTGAGTTCGCAAATTCTTTTTTGATTTTTTTTAACATTAAAATGCTGTTGGTTATCTTTGACAAACACAGAAATTTCAAGTACTCGTATATATATACAAGTCAACGTGAGGAGTTTAAAATCTTTAAATACATTTCTTAATGAGTAATATTGATTAATACTATACATAATCCTTAAGCACTTTTTTTGCATAATAAATGTGGAATGAATGTCAACAGAATTGCCCCAGAATATAATTCCATATGTCAGAAGTAGATAGACATGAGCATAACAATAATTTTTAGCTACATCTCTCGATGCTACATTATTCAATATTGATATGGCGTAACAACTACTTGAAATCCTACTGTTTATTTTCACTGTCTGTCAATTTGAAATATGCCTACTTCGTAATTCTTTAAAAAAGTTTCTCAGAAACAACATACATCGATATTCTTCTCCAGCGTTAGCAATTCCAATTGTTCGGCTTTTGATTTAATACTTTGAACATTTAAGTGAATTATATTAAAACAGTTTCCTATTTTTTTACGAAAAAGTCGGATATTTTGTCATTTTCAATAGTTTTGTTAGGACCTAGAGTATTATTAGCTTGTTTAAGTTTTATTTTGTGGAAGATATATGGAATAGTTAGTTGAGATTTACTTGTATTTGTGTTATTATTAGTAACATCATTCGTCTTTGTGATATTATTTTTTTGAAGTATTGTGTTATTTGTTTTTGCACTATTATTGAGTTAGGTTGTTTTAAAAATTGCGTTTTGATCGTGTTATAATCAACAAATCTATTTATGTAATCTAAGCTGAGTACTTCTCTTAACATCAGTCTACTCATGTGTAACTTATAGTGTTGCTTTGTGTCACCATAGTTTAATGGTAAGAATCTAGCGTGATGAAATTGAGAACACAAGAAACGCAACTATTCATTTAATTTACCAATATTTAAGGTTCTGTTGATTAATATTTCACCAACTAGTACATTTGTGTTTGCAAGTAAGGATAAGTGGTAATACAGAATAGTTCTAAAGCTAAGTGGGTTGCGGTCGTTTAAACCCATAATTATAACATAGTCAGATTTAGTAAAATCTTTACATACAGTATTACAATATGTTAAAATTTGTGGTAGAAAAGCATTCGGTTTTACTATAGCTATCACTTGGAATTCTTTACCAATTAGATTTTGGATTAAACTGCTAAAACCTTTACCCTTTTGATCACTTAATATTAATACTTTTTTTTTCGTCACATTTGTTATAGTATCGTCAGTGGAGTCTTCTCTTTTATCTGCAGGTAATTCAGTAGTATTATCCACTTCCCTTATATTCTCCAGTGTCATTTTTGGGATGGACGTTTTATTTTCATTCGATACATTATGTGGTTGAGTAACAAATTCATCTTTTGTTTGATCTGAGCATGTGAAATCCACTTTATTTTTATTTAGGCTCTTGAGTCCTTTTCTACTTGTACTTCTTATCAGCGTTGTTCGACATAACTGTGTCAGTTGATTCGTCTTTTTTTCATAGTTTAAAATTTGTCTTTTTAGAGAGCTATTATCCAACAATAAATTTTCTATTTCTGTTTCGGCTATTTGGAGTTTATTTTTCAAGTTAGATATTTTATTTTGAGGTCGTCCAAAACCTCGTTCATAATAAGTCCTGCTTCGGGACAGCTTCTGTTTAAATTCGGTATTTTGGAAGTAGAGAAATCGTCATCATCCGAATCCTCAGAATAGAGGGATGCAAAAGAATTTGTAGTTGTAACGTTTACTTTATTTTTATTCCGGCTTGTCACAAAGACTTGTGGTGTCGATGTATTACTTGCCTGTATTTCAGCTGATGTCGATGGGTTATTTGTAATTCAAAATTCATTTATGAAATTATCACAGTTCCAGTTATGACTTTCCTTCTGTTTCATTAAATAAAACAATTTCTCTGAGATATTCGTGCAAGTAAGATGATTCAATTTTTTACAGTGAGAACATTTCAAAAACTGTTATTAAAAATAATCTTATCGCATTTTGTACATTTTCTTGCCATTGTAATGTAGTATTATATGTCCGCTTTGTTTATATGTAAAAATGTCCGCTTCGCTCGTGTGTCTACAGGTCGTCAGACGTATTAGAAATGACTCATCAGAAGTGGACGCTGTAGCGGGCGTAGTGTACTACGACAGAAATCGTCCGTTGTGTATAATTTTTGAACTCGTTTTCGTTATATCTTCAAAGTAAGCAAGACTTTTTATAAACGGTTTTTACTATTATATTACTGAGTTCACGATCTATACTTTAATATATAACACAACAATGATCTTTTGTTTTTATATTGGTTCACAATTAAAAAAGCCCGGAGCAAAGAAATACGTGTCTACCTTGTAAAGCGCTGACAGCATTGTTATGATCTCTAGCTCGTAGACGGAATGAGTTACAAACATGAAAATAAAATATTAAAAACCTAATTATTAAATTCGATTGTCGACTGTTAAACCAAATATAAAACATAAAATCGAATATAATTATTAGATATACAATTTAATTATTTTTCATTTATCATTTTTGTTACAACGTCGATATCAAAAACTTTACTAGTTAGGAATTAGAAATTTCAGAACATTACGTACCATAGTATACTGTAACACAAGAAATACTGAAAACATCATACATAATTCTTGACAAAGTTTATAAGAGATAACCAAGAACTAACGAACATTTAAACAGCTGCGCCTTCTTTAACTCTAATCATTTTTATTTGTTACTAACGACGGATCGCTAGTAACAAATTAAAATGATAAGAGTTCCGGCTTTGCACGGATGATTTCTGGATATCGACAACATAACTCCTACCGGATCCAAAATTGATTTTAAACTATCTAGGGACCCATTCAAACACACACAAAATCGGTCGAGCCGTTATTGAGTTTTAGCGAGACTAACGAACATAAATTGATTTTTATATATAGAGATAAGTATGTTACCTTTTCCAGAAAGTAATTCTATATTATTTAAGTTATTTTTTTTGTTGAGTTTTTATTTGTGTCTTTGTCTTTGTCTTTGTTGAAGTAATATTGTTTTTTATATAGGATAATGGTGACAAACGAGCACACAGTCCACCTGATGGTAAGTGGTTTCTGTGGCCCATAGACATCTAGATATATCCTCGATTACGAATCAAAATGAAGATGCGTTGTCACCCGTGAGGGCTAAGATGGAATGAATTGTTTCCAAAAAAATGGGTATCCGGTTCTCTACACTCACCATACGAAACACAGCAGCTTAGAGCTGCTATTTCACGCTGGTATTCTGTGAGAGCGTGGTCCTTCCCGGTCGAGCCGACCCATTCGTGCTACAACTATAGATACTACTAATATAGCTGCAGCATGGCTCTACCACGTAAAAAATTAAATATTGTACGCTCCTTTAATTGTTTTAGTATTAAATAAGAATTTGTATTTTCGGAATTTGGTTTGTACGAATGTTTTATATTATACTTACTGTTAGTGTACTTTAGTAAATACAAAAATAAACATGTTTAAGATGTTTTTTTCCATGGGTTAGAAAAATAGCATTACTTAATTAAATAGCTAGTTTTGAAAAGTTTATTGGTATTATTATGTATGAAACCCTAATTTAGGGAGGCCCGACTTGCACTTTGTCGGATTTATTGTGAGTAAATCAATAGAAAAATTTCAATAACTTCTTAATTCGTGCACTTATGTGAGACTATTAATATTCTTTTGACTGTTTTCTACTCTATAACCCTATTTTAAGTGAGAGGAGGATAAAACAAAATAATAGGAAATTTAAGGCAGTATTTTTGCGAGCAAAAGTCAGTATCACTTTAAAATCTACAAAAATGTAAAATTTCGTAAATATTTTTCGAATATTCTTTCTTTATTATTAAATATAAGATAAGTTCTTTTTGTAGAAAAATACAAAAGCTGGTAGTTTGTTACAAAATTTGCAATATCCTTTTTACAAAGCGGGCTACAAATTATAATATTTTGGCGCAGCAATAAACGTCTTTTGTAACGCCCAAAATACGTTCGCTCGTCAGTATACAAAGCCGCGGCGTGTGGTGTTCCTAATCCGACGTTTAAACACCAAAATCTGGATTTAATACAATAAAATGAGAATAAACAACGCTGAGAAAAGCTAAGCTATACGTAATATCAATATACAAGAATCTCAACATAATACTTTGTCTAATGTTACTAACCATATTTACATACCGTTACCGTTACAGACTATCAAAAGTGGTAATTGGGTGGATATTTGTCACTACTGCCATGCTTCGCAGGCAGGTTGGCAACCATAGTTTAAATTTTTTTAGCTGTTATTAGGAAGACGCTGCTGACTTTCTACTAGATTGTTTCCCTCTGTCGCTTTTTACGACACCCACAGGACGATACGGAGAAGTGGATATTCTTACACAGCCACCACACGGTCAAACATGAATAAAACATGCAGCTCAAGTTACCCAACCTTACACAGTTGTGTACGTTAAAAACAGTTCAAAACTTTCATATTTTGACTTTTAACTTTTTGTTCTGTAATGATAACCCTTAACAATTAACGTACACACAGTTTATGAACTTTCATATTCCGACTTTCTACTAATTTATTTATTTCTTGTTCTTTGATGATATTCTCTTCATTCATTATTCAGTTCTCAGAGTGACAACATTTGTGTAAACTTCTTTGTTTTAAGATGATTGCAGGTGTCCGTGAGCTACACACGACGTTTATCATCAGAATCAGATGGACTGTTAGTTCGTATGACACTTTAGTTTTAGGTATATATAATAGGTCCTTTTAACAATATTCCAACTAACATTGATAACTAGAAGAATTTGAGTATAATTACGATGCATGTTAGGTGCATTTCACTAATCCGCAAAAAGTTTGACTTCGTTAACTATTACATCAGGACATCACACATCTCAGTCCTCCCGTAACCATATCACAAGTCCACTGCTGAACATAGGCTTCCCCCAAGGAATGCCACCAAGCACGGTCCTGTGCCATCTGCATCCATCGACTTCCTGCATGTCTTACCAGGTCATCACTCTATCTAATGGGGGTCATCCTACAATTCGCCTACCGATACGAGGCTGCCACTCGAGAATCTTTTTTCCTCATCGGTTGTCGGTTCTTCGAACTATATGGTCGGCCCATTGTCACTTCAGCTTAGTAATCCGTTGGGCTATGTCGGTTACTCTGGTTCTACTGCGGATAACCTAATTTCTAAGGTTATCACGCAGAGAAACTCCGAGCATAGCCCTCGCCATAGCTCGCTGAGTGACCTTGAGCTTCTTTATACTAGTAACCATAGCTCGCTGAGTGACCTTGAGCTTCTTTATACTAGTAACCATAACCATAGGAGCTCAAAACTCCCGAAATGTCGTATTCAAAAAAAGGTTTAAATTAAATGCAACAAATTTCGTAAAATTTGTTTATTCAAAATACTTAATTAGAATAGAAGAGAATATAATAGAATGGAATAGAAGGGAATGGAATGTAATGGAATGGAATTGAATGGAATATAATAGAATGATTTTTATTCAAATTTACCACTGGTTCGGAAAATACCTCTGCCCTGGGAAGAACCAGCAAGAAACCCGGCGGGACTTTTTTAAAAACATATTTCACTTTACAATAATTTTGTTTGTACAATTTTTAAAGGAATTTTCATAAAACCAGGATGGTGGCGATCACCATTCCCAGGGGTTATTTTCGTTATTTTCATTCATATATTCCTTGATATTATATTAACCCTTTTTGTACAGTTTTTGTTTAATAAAACTTTTAAACTTGTTTATTAACAAACTTTGAACATGTTTATATATAATATGTATAAAACATAAACGTTAAATATACATATTATACGTCTCTGTTAATTAGCTATTCGAATACATTTGGCTTATACATGTGTGAGTACCGCGTTTGTGTAAAGCTATACGATTTAATACCTGGCATTTCGTTTATGTCAGAGTTCTGTAATCCGTGTATATCTAAATTAAAACTTCCGTCGTCTTAAAAAAATTGAGTAGTCGTAAATTGTTGACGTACTGGGTCTTGCTTACAAATGTTTGATTCATGCAATTTTTAAACATTTCTTTTAAAATCCAAAACCAGGCACTTGTCGACATCCTCCGGACAACATGCCTAGCTTTACCGCTAAATCAGTCACCGCAGAGTCTACTTCACCTGAGGAAGTAGAATCTGCGGTGACTGATGAGTTCCTAGTGTAGTGGTGTTGGGAGTAGTGGTGACCGGGATAGTGAGGGAGGACGGGAGATGCTCTTCAAACTAGGTACAATGCTATTCAACTAAAAATAGAAATGTCAATGACCTCAAGCTGTCAACTGTCACTTGAAAAGTATGGCTTGCAAAGAAAATTTATTTGCGAATTAATAACGTGTTTTTTTTTTCATTTTATATATCTGAGCCTTATTACTACCAAATCTGTTAAAGTCATGATTATTTTTATATATTTGTAGATACAACTATAAAAGACTGGCCAGTTAAAGAGTAAGATTTTACTCTAGCAAAGCGTCGTATCTGTGGTATCGTGGCAACCGTTGTTTTTTTTATAGAATTTTTGAAATTAACATCATCGGGAAAGCGTACCATATATTTGCGACGAATTGATAACGATGTGTTCATTATATTTACTGGTACTTTATGTTGTAATGCACGCATATTTGCGCCATCCAGCATGAGTGAATCTAAGGATGATCCTCTTTCGCCTACATATTAATTTAAAATGTTGATAGCAGTCGGTGCAATAGTTCAAATACCTTCATAAATCTAAGTGCTGCTTTTGTAGAGGAAAGCATTAGTGATGATAATGAAGACGATGATGATTCAGACAGTGGTTCAAACATGTGCGGATTTGAAGTGCTAGATTCTAATTAAAACTATGTCAATTATGGTTGCTTTTTAAATAAATATGTATTATTTCAAAAATATCTGTTTTGATAACCCTACCTAAATGGTTTGATTTGACAGCTACGACGTCACAATATGGCGCCAGGTCAGTCCTATTCTTATTTGAATCGCATTTTTTATTGCTATATTTTTTTGACATCATTAGTATAATGGATTTCTTCAAAGTAAGCCTGATTCTATTAATTACCATCAATTTATTAATGTATTGTATTACTAAGTAGTAGATACCTTTTGCTGCCAAGAAGTCTATCTGGCTACCTTTAACTATATTATAATACGTGGAGTTATATTTACATTTAATATAAGAACATGAACAATTAAACAAAATTTATAAATATTATCGATTTTTTAAAGTTCACAAATCCGATATACGTAATTCGTTTTTTAGGGGATTCAGCTTCGATGTTACGCGATGAGATAAACGACATCCTATTAAGTTGTTCAATTTATCGCTATTTAACTAAACTATCCACATTTAACATGTTAAAGACGTGGGAAGCATGCAAAGTAACCAACAATTTAACATCTTGTCTATCTAATGGTTTTAGATAATGATTAAAAGCGAGCAAGCATGAAGGAAAAATTAAAAGAAAAGTGTTTAGGCAATAGGGAATTTAATATGAGATTTTTAGGTGTCTGCGGGTTACAGCTTCCACTTACCATGAAGTAGAATGTGTGTGCTTATTTGTTACTTTGTAAAAAAACAGTTAATAAGTCAAAGTCAAAGTTAAAAGTTATCAGTGTTGTAAAGTCTGCAAAATTTTAGATTATTCAGAAGTTCCGAAGTTGTTGAAAACTGAATACATAAACAGTGACATGTAAACATTATATACAGCTCTAATTATTAAAAGCTTGTTAAATGGAACGCAAATATACCGTTACAGCCTTTTAAAGTTCACTGGTGAACATAGAGTCTCTGGTTTAAATCTAACTCTAGTTTAAAATAATTTCCCCGTATAAAAAATAGAGCCGTGGTAACTTAGATACGAAGCGTTAGCTTTACATTTTATATTATACGAGAGCTGTATATATATATATCACCTATAAATATAAAACCCTCTCAGAAATAAGTGCGGGCCTATATCCAGAAGTGGGATGTATATAGAGAATTTAAAAAAATATTTATCAATTTTCTCTGCGTAATTCTATCAGCGAAATTGGAAAAAAAATATGAATAAAGCCACTTATTTCAATGATATCTCTACCCGTTAAATAGCTACACATACGCATACTCAGTTGTTTTAAGCCATGCCTTACAGTATAACACGGTATTTAATAACATTATTCTATTAACAGAAACTGATCGATGAGCTCTCAGCAGAAGAAAGGCTGTGTTATCGACAAACTATATTAATTAATATCATGGAAGGTATTGTTCGTACAGTATATTCCGTATATGATAGAAATATTGGACTTGACGCTTAATATTAATGTATTATGGGTATCAGTATGGATGAGTATATGGCAGTAAAATTAAGATAATAAATTTATTAAGATATACGGAAAGAATTTTATATATACTTTTATACAATATTACAATAATACTTTTATTATATAAAAGTAATATTGTATACTTTTACCGAAACATTTCACCCAGTTCTTTGAGAACCCCTTCACCATCAGCCATCAAATACAGCATAATGTCATATGGGATTTTGCTATGGTGAAATGCGGCTGATTTAGAAACTATTTTGTTTTGCAAAGGAGAGCCATACGAGCTATTTAAAACCTAAAACAGAGAGAGTTTCTCAGAGAAAAATTTAAAGAAATAAATATATTAACTTTGACCTCTCAGTATATTTATGAAAATTTTATGTATGTTCACTAAAACAAAAGTACTTTTAATAAAAAAAACGATATACACTCTTTAAACACCAGGAACAAACAAAAGCTAAAGATAAAAATTTCTCGACACCAGAGAGTCAGTAATTCATTAATGGGGCAATATATTACAACAAAGTCTCAGAAAATATAAAAGGTCTCTCTAATACCGAGTTTAAATATATCATTAAACAAAACTGTATAAAAAGGGTTATTATAATATAAATGAATACATAGTTGATAATAACCCCTGGGAATGAGGTGGTCGCGTCCAAGTTGTTTTTTAAATAAGTTTTGTGAGCAGTTTGTTAAAGCTCTGTGTTTTTATTGTATGATATTCTTTGGAAAAAAAAATCTCGCTGGGTTTCTTGCTGGTTCTTCTCAGGATATTTCCAAATTAGTGGTAAAAGTAAAATATTTCATTCAATAAGAATTACTTCTGATATTTATATATTGAATAAGAAAAATATTCTATTCTATTCTATTCATCCAGGCTACACTAGTTTGGAAATCCTTGCCTGCAATATATTTAAGTTATTTACGCAATATCTTTAAGTTATTTATGCCATATTTTTAAAACACAACTTGAGGAAACAAAAATATAAATATTTGTAATATACTATATAATAATTGCATTATGGGGCTCAAAGGGGAACGAAGTCTAGCGTTAGTACAGTTAAGCCGATTTTTCGAGTTTCTAATAAATAACTTATGCAATTACTTATATATACAATTCAAGTATTTAGAATTTACATGATATTAATTGTATGTGCATGCTTAAAAGTCGTGCCGTGCAGTGGGGATGTAAGAGAATTCATCACTCCATTTTGCCCCGTGGGCATCGAAAAAGGCGACTTGAAAAATACAAGAAAAAATCTTATGATTTCCAATAGATGGCAGTTAAGTTCTCCTATACGCCAGAGGTTAATTACCTAAACCAACGTCAAAGGTGTGAGATGCCTAAGACTATGGTGCTCATTAAGATAAATCCTCTCTAAACAGGAGAGGCTCATGTCCAGTAGTGGCCTTAATGATGAATAAAAAGGCGACATGTAAGATATATCGTAATAATTAGTGATATTCTATGGAGTTTTAGGGGATTATGTCAACTCATTATTTATGCATTATTTATCAAAAAAATGTAAATAACAAAGCTCGTCACATTGTTAATTGCTATATTGGTTCTGAGCATAGATTGGTTTTAACAATTTTAGTGTTCATAAATGTAGTCATCTAATAGAGATTTCTCCAAACACTTATATGCAGTACTTAAAATTGCAATTAAAAATTTCATTGGTGCTCGGGTAGCTCACGTACTGTGAAATATACAGCGGGCGCTTAGCCTCTGAGCTACCATGGCTCTGATCTCAAGTGCTGATTTACCACGTACTCGGCAGTGAAGGAGAACAATGTGAGGTAACCTGCATATCTAAAAATAAAATATTTCGAGGACGCGTAAAGTCCGCTAACACGCATTGGAGCAACTTGACGGATGCTGTTTTAAAGGAATGGTGTGTATCAAAACATCACAGAGATACCTATTTCATAAAAGTCTTCGTGTAAATTATGATCAAAACTTTGATTTAAAAACTTTTAACTCACTCGAATAACAAGCTTGGATTTATTGAAATCAAATTTAGCGTCTATTCGAGTACGCCTGCAAAGGCAAAAACTTTGTCAAAAAGGGGCGTCCTGCGACCACTGCAATAAAGTTTGTAACTTGTGCGCTGCAAACCTATTTCGATTAACCGTCATTGTCTATTCGGGTGGAAAAACAAAAGTTAGAAAAAGGCGTTAGTTCATATATAAAACTTATTTATCATAACGGAACGTTTCCTTTTATAGCTGCCTTCGGAACGGGTTTTTTTTATTTCTTGGAAATGGCAGAATCGAGGTAAAAGAATCTATTTTTATTAAATACGCTATACCTCACCTATTTAACCACCCTGTTAAATAGGTGATGTTGCAACCCTAAGGGAAGAAATGTAGAGGATGAGGTTTTTATTGTAACCATTTAGACGAGATTAATATTGCTTAGTTCATTCAAAAGGGTAAAAAATGTTATGCGGCTTTAATTCTTCAATACATTTGTTCTTAGCACCGACTTCGTAAGTTATTAAGTGGAAATTAATTTTGGCTCCGTAGCACAGTGGTTAAGAGTTTAGTCGTGGCGCTGGAGGGCGCAGGTTCCTTGTTTGGATGTGTTTCCTTGTGTAATCAATGTATGTTAACCGCCTCAACTATACAGGAGAAAAATCTATTGTGGAGGAAAGTTTTTTTTATTTAAAAAAGACAAAAAAAATTCTACTTAATATTAGAACTCTAAATTTAAATTTGTTTCCTAAGAAATGTTAATATTCCGACTGAAAGTAAGAACAGTTCTTAATTTAAGCTCCTCTCCTCTCATAAGCCACTATAACATAATAACTATAAGCAGTTTATGGATAGGTTACGATTCTCCAGTTTGTTTAATTCGTTAAGGCTTTTTGTTGTCTCTTACAGCCACCCAATAAACAAATATTACGATAAGCTTGTAATAATTTATCCCCAAAATATTTTCTAGCTTCATAATAACTTAGTCTCAACTCTTCTCTATACCTTCCTTTCCATATACATCTAGCCTTTGTAAGCACATGATCACTCAAAAACGTGAAAGTAAATTTAATGATTCAATATATCCGAAACTATAGGAATATTCCGTTTTCTTGATCGTTGGCTTAAGATACATACGGGATGACATGGAGCAATGAATTATCTTAAAGGCAGGGCAAGGACGGGAGGTGCTCTTCAAACTTGGTAAGATACATAATTTTATTTTATTGAGCGGATATTGGCAAACTAAATTTTTCCAACTTTAATATAATGGATTTCCGCAAAGTAACGCCTGATTCTATTAATGAATTATCTGGCAACAACAAAACACGGATTTGATATTTTAGAACCGTTTACTTTGTTCTCCTTGTAGTACCCTATCCTCCCCCTCTCCCCCATACCACAATCCAGAAGTCAATGAAGGGTTGCAGGTAATGTTACCTTTTCGTTTACTTATAATAAAACGTAATGCAACATTTGTGCAGATAAATTTATTTCGCACACGAGCATTTTTTCGCTAACTCAAATCAATCAGGCGCGTCTTCAACATTGACAAAATGTTTATTTTACCATGAATAGAATATAAAATAGAATAGAATGATTTTTGTTCAATAAAGATTATTACATAATACTTTTTGAATATAATTTTTTAATTACCACTGGTTCGGAAAATACCTGTGCCCTGGGAAGAACCCGCAAGACACCCAGCGGGTTTATTTAAACATTTTTCACTTTACAATAATTTTGTGCAATTTTTAAATAAATTTTTTATAGAACCAGCATGGTGGCGATCACCACATTCCTAGGGGTTATTTTTACTAATGTATTCCTTGATACTACTCGTTTTTCTACAATTTTTCTTTAATAAAACATTTAAACTTGTTTATTGACAAATTTTGTATATTTTCTGGGATTTTGTTGTAAAAGCTGGTTCATAATTTCCATTGCAAAAACATTGCCCCGTAAATGAATTAGTAATTCTGTGTAGTCTAGTAACTGGTATTACAAGCTTATTTTTGTTCCTACCGTATAAAGAATGAACATCTTTATTCTTATCGAAGCTATTTATGTTTTTATGTACATATATTACATTTTCATAAATATATTGCGATGCCAATGTTAATATTTATAAATAAATTATTAAATTATTAAATATTTATAAATAAATTATTAAATTATTAAATATGTTTATTTCTTAAAAAAATTCTCTAAGGGACTCTTTACAATTTAAGTTATACTCGTAAATCACCTGCGTACGGCTCTCTTTTGCAAAACAAATATGGCTTCAATGTCAGTCGCATTACTCTTTAGCAAAATTCCATAAGACATTACGCTATGAAAGTAACTAAAATAAACTAATCTAGCTGTCTTAACATTGGTGAGAATTCTAATATTTCTTATAGCATATGTTGCAAGGGCCCCATTGAAGCATCGCGTCAATAGTAATACCAAGAAAAACAGTGGTATCCACAAGACTCAACTCCTCCCCATTTAAAAGCACATTGGTATTCGAATGTTTAACATTAGGTATTGTAAATTTAATACATTTTGTCCTAATGCCGTTTATCTAAGAGCAGATTGTTGGCGTTAAACCAATGTACTAATTTCGATAGAGCATTATTTACATCTCTATAATTAATTGACTGCCGTTTGAGTTTGAACATTAAAGAGGTATCATCAGCAAATAATACTATATCGTGATTGTCCTCTACAAGATAAGGTAAGTCATTAATATAGATAAAGAACAAGAATGGGCCGAGAATCGAGCCCTGAGGAACGCCCATTGATACTTCCGATCGGGAGGCACCTTTACCATTGATAACGACTTTTTGAGTTCTGTTATTTAACTATAAAATTATAAGTCTAAGCGCAATATTTTTGATACCGTAATGTCGTAGTTTCCTGGTTAATATCTCATAATGAACACAAAAAATACCTAAGGCATCTTGTGAATTCTCCCATGCATTAAAAACATATTTCACAAGCTCAACACCAGCGTCAGTCGTCGAGCCACCCCTTGTAAAACTAAATTGATTTTTATGGAGTAATTTTTTGTATAAATAAATCAATAGTGCAATTAAATCTATTATGGACGCAATATCTGTAACGGAAATCCCTCATAAATCTGCGATTTTCTTTTTTTTGAAATATTCTACAATATCTTGTAGTAATACTTTTTCAAATCTAAATTATTTTAAACAGGTATTATATAACATTCTGTTTAAGTAATGACTCGGCGACAGTTCGAGAAGTTAATTATATTCCACGTCATTTTAATTTCATTCTTAGCCGTCTTAGTTTTGTTGCTAATATGTAAAGATTTGGTTGTGGAGCACACTCTTTTAAATATTTTAGAATAATTTTTGGACATATTCTCTAAAATTATCTGAAAGATTATATGATATTTCATGGCAAAGTTCATATAACCTTCATCTGCTCTTATGAATTACTACTGTCGCCCACACATTAAATGCCTTCCGACTGTATATGTATGTATTATATAATGTTATGTCATGTTTATGATTTTTTTTAAAGTATACCGTTATACATCAGTATATTATATTAATCAGTTGTCTTAATGTATGGTAACCCTAGTTCAGGGTTCACTGCAGGTAGGCGAGATTACTCCTTTTTAAAAGCCGACAATACGCCTGCAATTCACTTGGTGTGGCAATTGTCCATAGGCGGCGGCCGACACTTACCATCAGGTGAGCCGCATGCTCGTTTGCCCCCTCTTCAATAAAAAAAAAACAATATGCACTTCGAGAAAATTGGTTTAATTCTGTTTATTCCTTAAGGATCTGAGTAATCCTTTACTGCATTCCATATGAGGAATCTCAGGGTCACTCAGCGAGCTATGGAGAGGGCAATGTTCAGAGTTACTTTTCGTGATAGACTTAGAAATTAGGATATCCGCAGTAGAACCAAAGTAACCGACATAGCCCAAGGGATTAGCAAGCTGGAGTGGCAATGGGCCGGCCATATAGCTCGATGAAACGACAACCGATGTTAAAGAAAATTTCTCGAGTGGAAGCCTCATAACGGTAAGCGAAAAGGGCGGCCCCCCACTAAATGGAGTGACGACCTGGTAGGATGTGCAAGAAGCCGATGGCGACTGGTGAATTAAGACCGTACTTTGGTGCGTTACTTGAAGTAGGCCTACATTCAGCAGTAGGCTTGTGAAGGGCTGTAATGATGATGATCGTTCCACATTTATTGTCTAATATAATTTTAATGAAAAATTTTTTTTCGGTTTATTCACACTTTTATTTACAATCTGAAAGATTATGTACGATAGCTGAAGGTAAAATAAGATTCATACTCGAAATAGGCTAATTCTACAAACAATTTCCCTGAATTTAATATAAAGTAAACATGGAAACTTGTACACAGCATACAGACGAGATGAAATTTTCTTTAGAATTACATGTATGTTTTAGCGTATCTCATTTTATAAGCTACGGATAGCTTCCTTGTAATAAAATCCAAAGTTTTAGCTAGTAGGTAATTTTGGAGATGGAATTTCGTCAGTCAAGTACAAGCATTATAAAAATCGAAAACTTTGTGATTTTATTTATCTTGTAAACTGTAAACATGTAAAGTTGATGAGCAAAACACTTTCTGAGTAGTACACCGTATACCACCACCATTTGTTTGTCCGTTTTCTTTGAAAAAGTTAAGGAAAATCGACCAAAAAGTCGCATCCTATTGCAATGAATGCTTCGGCGTATACCGCGAACAAGACAAAGTCATTTTTGGCTTCTGAGTGACTATTTCGTGACCATACTATTTCTTTATTTTCCCAAAATTCAAAGATTAGATGTGAGGTTTGACATTTACGGAGCCAGAAGATGCCGTGATAACTTTCCACCAGCACGTGAAAAATTGTTTGAACAAATGATTGCTATTTGCTTATTTCATTCTCAAAGTGGATCTTGCTATGAATATTGTTACTACAACGCTTATTTTGATCGTATTATTGGGTTTATTTAGTTCAAACCAAAATTGACTTCTTATCTCAAACAGTATTTGACCAATCCGGCGTAAAATTTTAATGTCTTTATAAAACATGTAAGCAGAATCAAACTTTAGTTGTAGTTAATATGAAGTGTTCTAATATTTGATATAATATATTGTATTTGCATAAATTAAGTAATGAAATCGTACTGTTCCAACCTATTGAAGTCCACTGCTGAACATAGGCCTCCCCCATAGATTGCCTCATATTTTAGGGGGATATTTGCCATGGTTGCCATGCTTGGCAAGCGGGTTGGTAACCGCAGTTTTTTATTTTAGTCGTTATTAGGAAGACACTTCTGCCCATTTGCTGATTTGTTTTCCTCTGTCGCCTGTTACGACAACCACGAGATGATAAGGGGGTAGTGGATATTCCTACACCGCCACTACACGGTCAAAGTAATGAAAAGTAAAAATAAATCATCCTTTATTTTTGGAATAGCTGGCATCAGAATAACACAATGAGCGGAAAACGTCATGTAGTTTAAAAAAGCGGTTCCTAGGTGACTAGCTGCAGTTTGACACTACATGCGGAGGTCGACTTGAATGATTGTGAATTGTGACAAACCGCGCAGTGTAGTTTGCAGTACATAACTTTCATATTTAAATATAGATTGACACGTCGAAAGAAATACCCGTAAAGCCTTTTTTTTTATAGGATAGGGTGACAAACGAGCACACAGTCCATCTGATGGTAAGTGGTTGCTGTGACCCAAAGACATCTACATCTATCTTCAATAAATAATCAAAATGCAGATGCGTTGTCACCCGTGAGGACTAAGATGGAATGCCTCTTTTCCAGTAAAAAGGGTCTCCGGTTCTCTACACGCACCATACGAAACACAGCAGTAATTATAGCAGTAAGTAATATAGCCTGAGCCTAAATGGGAAACTCGTAGGGTAATGTACAGATTCGAAGAAGCCTGAAAGTGTTTTTTTTTCTTAAAACAACGTACTTAATATAACGCATGATATAAATTTTATTTAAGTAAATTAAGAGAGTGTAAGTAAATAGGATGGGCCAAAAGAAGGAAGATAATTAGCGACAAAGATGCCATATAAATAAGAAAATACAATTATCTGTGGCTGCTAGAACGAAGAATGTAACTAATTTTATATAATATTCTATCTCTCTAGCTATTATTTTATGAAGAAATATTCAATAATTCTTTAAAATAATAAAATATAAAAAGTAGCGCAACATTCTATTAATTGACCAACGACCAGGCACAGGCCTCTTCTCTTTTCTGAGAGATTTTTTGAATTAAGAAAGAATCTGTTACGATAGCCCAAAGCGTATTAGTGAACTTCAAATGTCCTCAAAATAATTTTAATTTCAGACATACAGGTTTCTTTACGACGTCTTTCTTCACCGCTGAGCACTTGGCAAACCAGCACTTAAAATTGTAAATAACAATTTCATTAGTGGCGACGAGGCACTATATGGTAGGACTCCTTTTCTCACTTTTCCTTCTGGGTAGGAACAATCTCCTTGCCTAATTATTCCTCCAAATAGCAGTTCCTGCACTCCTGTATTCTGGTCTAAAGGGTATAGAACCAGTATAATTACAGGCTGTGAGACATTCCATCTTAGTCCTCCTATGTGACCTCACATCTGATGCCTTCCTTGTTTGAAGTAAGCTGCAGGTGTATAGACTGCAGTAGCTACTTAACATAGGTGGACTGGGAGTTCTTTTATCATTTTATTTTTATAAATAAAGAGGGATTGAACTGAGTTTGCTCCTGCAATGTGAAATTTTAAGGCGAACTCATCCCAAATAAATTATCACTCACAGAATACCAGCTTAAAATAGCAGCTTAACGCTGCTGTGTTTTTTGTGGTGAGTGTAGAGACCCGGAGACCCCTTTTACTGGCAAACGAGGCATTCCATCTAAGTCCTCACGAGTAACAACGCTTCTGCATTTTGATTCGTCATCGAGAACAGATGTAGATGTCTATTGGGCACAGCAACTACTTACCATCACTGTGTGCTCGTTTGTCACCCTTATACTATTTTGTTTTTTAAATATTTTAAGAATGAACGAGTATATAGTTTTTATCTTATCGAATCGGAAAGTAAAGCTTTATAAATATTTTTATATGAGGGATTAAGTATTTCTATGGCTCACTAGTAATTGTACCTGGTCTGTCTGTTTGTCGTTATGAAAAGTATTTCTATGGCTCACTAGTAATTGTACCTGGTCTGTCTGTTTGTCGTTATGAAATTATGAATTTACTTCATCATCATCATCATTACAGCCCTTCACAAGTCCACTGCTGAACATAGACCTCCCCCAAGGAATGCCACAAAGCACGGTCCTGAGCCACCTGCATTCATCGACTTCCTGTAAGTATGTCTTACCAGGTCGTCACTTCATCTAGTAGGGGGATGTCATACACTTCGCCCGCCGGTACGAGGCCGCCACTCGAGAACCTTTTTTCCCCATCGGTTGTTGGTTTTTCGATATATGGCCGGCCCATTACCACTCAGCTTACTAATTCGTTGGGCTATGTCGGTCACTCTGGTTCTACTGCGGATATCCTCATTTCTAAGTTTATCACGCAGAAAAACCCCGAGCATATCCCTCTCCATAGCTCGCTGAGCGACCTTGAGCTTCCTCCAGCAGTGAAGGACCACATCTCAGTTCCATAGGTCATCACTGGCAACACGCACTGGTTGTACACACTCGTTTTCAGGTTTTGAGGTATACCTGACGAGAAGACGTGTCGTAATTTACCGAACGCTGCCCAGCTGAGTTGAATCCGTCGATTGACCTCTCGGTCGAAGTTGGACTTACCTAATCGGACTATTTGTCCCAGCTAAACTTACTCGTCAACAACTTCAAGCTTAGTGCTCCCAACAACTACCGGCATAGGTGTGACATGGACGTTATACATGATCTTTGTTTTGTCCATGTTCATCTTAAGACCTATCCGTTGGGAGGCACTATTGAGGTCATTGAGCATAGTGCTTAGGACCTCCAGCGATTCTGCCATAAGGACTATATCGTCGGCAAATCGAAGGTGAGTGATGTACTCGCCGTTGATGTTAATACCGTATCCTTTCCAGTCCAGTAGCTTGAAAAAGTCTTCCAATGCAGCGGTGAAGAGTTTCGGGGATATAACGTCACGCTGTTTTATACATCTCTGCAGTTGGATAGGTTTCGTGCACTGGTTCTGTACTCGGATAGCCATCGTAGCCCTACGTACAAACACTTCAGCACTTCGAAATACCGACAGTCAACTTGGCACCGCTGAATTTACTTACTCTACATTTATACATCTAAAGTAGCCTTTCTGAAATCAGTCGATAAAAAATCAGGTAGTGTAAAAATTGCATTATGATACTTTAATAAAAATTTTTTTAAAGTCAACAAAACTTTTGATGTTCGACCTGTCCTAAAGAAATACTCTACTTTTTTACTTCGGTAGTAATGGTCAGAATCGTGCACAGCGAACGATTTGAATATTTTCAAGAAACTTCCCAAGTTCATAACAACTATGGAAGTTACACATTGTACATAACAAAGATTTCTTGATATAATTTTGTGAAGTTTTTTAAAACATTTAAATACTTTTATCATCAAAAATTGAAAGATAACCCTAGTCTTGAAGTAAGTTGGATTTGAAAATTATTACTTTGCAGCTGTGTTTCTTACTTAATGCTGTTGTGTTTCTTATGGTGAGTGGGGGAATTGGTACACTTTTTAAATGAAAAAGTGACATTCCATCTTATTTCTCTTTTTGATTCTTAATCCAGGAAAGATATAAATGTCTATAAACCGCAGCATCTACCTACCATCATGAGGACTTAAAAGGTTCCTGTTCCAATGAATGTATTATAATATTTGTCATGAACGCTGAACATTCCATTCCACTGCACGCTCGAATAGAATTGGCACTCAAGCCGTATTCTTAGGATTATGCTAATACTAAAAAATGTTAAGCTGCAATTCCCCTGGAGTTGCAGTTGTTCATGGGCGACGGTAGTCACTTACTATCAGGTGAGCCGCATGTTCGTTTGCCCCTTCCTATACAAAAAAGCTTTCATTTTGGACTTAAAAGCGTAATGACTTCATTAAAATGTAAACGAATTTCTTTTGAGTCAAACAAAAACATGTAAAAATGTTTAAACGGCTACAACTGCGCATTCTCGAACACAGCGGTGTTCAGAGTGGGAAGCGCGGTGGTGGGTCTAGCCTGTTTAGTCTTTTGGTAGTGGAAGGGAATATAATTAAGGTAGATCGGTAGATAATATCTTGTTGCAATAAGTCCGCCTTTACTTATACAATACTAGCGGTCGCCCGCGGCTGCTCCGCGTGGATGTCGGTTACCGCTGCAAAAGCCTACCCAGGAAAGACACGGTCAGCAAACAAAATGATTCCCAGGTCAATTCACAGACACCGACACTAACATCGACGAAGCAGTCACTATCCGCAGGCTGAACAGATTTTTTTCTGTGGATGTTATTTGTTAAGTCCCGAGTGCAACCTGTTGTTTTAGGATAGAAAACTTAAGCTATTATTGTAGAGCTTCTCTATACACAACATTTGACGTTATATTATTTTCTGGTAACAAAATATACTGATGGTCGGGAGCCCCGACCGTGATAGAACAACGTAAAGTTGCCCATGCGTAAACATTCTTTTCGTAAATCAATTCCTACTAATTTGAATGTTTGGCCCTGGGATTTGTTTATCGTGAGTGCGAAAGAAATTTTTACTGGAAATTGGAGCCTTTTGCGCCAGTAGGGATCATGGGTATTCTTGGTATATGAGCTAATTCACCAGCTGCAGGGCCGGTAATAATCTTCGCAACTATTAAATTATCTTTTAGCTCCTTTATAAGAAGTCTCGTGCCATTACACATGTTGGGGGGTCTTAAATTTCTGAGAAGCATTATCGGCGTGCCAACTTTTAACGACAGTTCATGAGGTGGAAGCCCAGCGGGGTTCAGAGAATTTAAAAATTCCTGGGGGTAGTGCACTGCGTCCTCGATGTTAGTGACGGTGTCTATGGATTTATAGCACTTAACTTCACCCGGTACTTTCTGCATAATTAAATTGTTTATTTCGTTGACTGTTTCATTCCTGGGAGAAACTATTGCTCTACAACACAGCCAACGAAAATCATTTTGATGTAAGTTTTCGATGTCAGGATATATAGCATCTATCAGACTATCTAAATTATAGACTATTTGCCCTAGAGACTCATCCAAAGTAACCGCATAATCGGTGCCCAAATTTAAAGATGGAAAAATTCCTTCTCCCAGTTTCAGCAGCTGTTGTGGAAAATTGCTATGCGTAATTCCATGTAGATGAGCTCTCATATTAGTACGCAAATTCAAATGTTGAACAGATGTCCAAAGGTGAGACGATTTTAAACATGCCTTCATAATATCTGCTCGCGTACCTCTGTTGACGACAGGAAGCGTTTGTCGGAAATCTCCAGCAAATACAAAAGTGATACCACCCATGACATTAGCAGAGCTTCGGAGGTCTTTTAAAGTACGGTCCACGGCCTCCACATGAGCTCTATGACTCATGGTGCATTCATCCCATATTACCAACGACGCGTCTTGCAGCAACTTACCAAGAGGCCCATTTTTCCGAATAGAGCACGTAGACCGTTGATCTAAAGATACGGATAGGGAGTTTAAACGTAGAGTGAGCAGTTTTCCTTCGTTCAAGAGAGTTGCAGCAATTCCTGACGAAGCAACTGCAATCGCTATCTTCCTGATTGCCGTATCTTAGCAAGTATCAAATTTGCGAGAAAAGTCTTTCCGGTGCCTCCTGGTGCGTCCAAAAAATAATCTCCCATGTTATTGTTCACGCTGTCCACAATAGTCTCATAAGCATGTCTTTGATCTGGTACTAATTTTGGCACATTGTCATTAACAAACACTGTTAGATCATTGCTGTTATACTGTTGTACCATTGTGTCAATAGTATTATTCTGGGTACGAACGGAGAAGGTAATCCAAAATCACTTAAATTTTGTCGTTTAGTTCTAGAAGTTTGTTTTCTATTTCAATTAATACTTCATTATAAATGACTTCAGTGAAGGGTGAAGTGTTATCCTGATTTTGTTGTCTGATACGATGTCTAATATCTTCACAGAACTGATCTTTGAAAGTATCCCATAACTTCAATGGTTCCGATGGTTGACAAAATAAAAGTATGACTACGAACAACTCCCTTAGTTTTTTTGGACAATGTGATAACGAAGCTTCGCTTAAGTGTTACCCCAATGATCATCGTTTTCAAGTAAACCTCGGTCACGGCAAGCTGCTTGATACGTCTCTTTGACAATACCGTTTACAGTTTTAAGGTATGCAAATGAGGTCGGACCGCGTACGTGGTGCAGTAGAATCCTAAGATAAAAACACTCTGATTGGGATGGATGTATCCGTAGACTCTACCTAAAGCGGCATCTTTTTTTCCCCGGATGTCCAACTATATCTTCACCACGCTTCCTTCTAGTGAATGTATTATTTGCCCATGTATAGTATTGCGGGACTTCATGATACAGAAGAGTTTTCGCGAATTCATCTTCATTACAGAGAGCAAAAAATGCCAGTAATGTGGTATTGCGTGGGTTTTGGACAACTTGATGAGCTGTCCCTGGTGTAAAATACACCTTTGACCGTTCTCTAGATGAACGGCCAAATGCACAACAGTAGGATGCCGCTCGTGAATGGGAAATTCAAATAAGCGCCAGACAGCTTCAGATGTGCTTATGTACCTGCCATTTAAATAGTTTTCGATCTCATCGTGTGGGTTTCTAAGGCTAAAAGTTACCTGATCTGAACCTTTATTTATATACTTACATATATATTTAATGGCTTGGACAGAGTGGCAATACTCCACGTTTATATGAGCGTTAAAAGTCTTACATAGTAGCGGGGTATGGAACAATCCACCTATTATCTATCGTCACCATGTTGCCCTGATTTGTAGCGTAGTGCTCCGACCGCCATTTCCTGTATCGCGCCTACGATAAACTGGATACCCATCCTCTCCGGTCTGGGTATCGTTCATGAAACAACGAGGTATTTTTGTGCAGACACCGTTCTTCATGCATGGTGCAGCTAAATTATGTTCTCCGCAGGGTCCATGTACCATATTTTTAGTTATAATGTCGTGTAGTACCGGATCAATTTATTGATCGGGTAGCTCCGCAACTATGACACTGTCGATCTCATCTGGTTGTATTTTAGTTTCTAGCCAGAACAGCAAATGACAATGAGGTAAACCGCGCTTTTGCCACTCCACACTTGCCATATAACATTTTACTTTACCGAATATCTGTTCTTTGACAAATAATTTGATGAATTTCTTCATCTTTAAATGAAATACACGTGAAATTATGTCATGACGGTCGAAAGACCGTTGTCCTGGTAGCAGCTCGGCTTTTATTTCGGATTTTATTTAAAAGTGACAAATAAGTCAGGTCTACCATAATTTCGGACGTACGTCATCGCGTCCTGCGTTTTCTCGTGCATGAAACGCGGAGAACCCGTAAATGACGATGGCAATATGACATGTTGACCGATATTTGATGGGTCAACATTTGCGTCATGATTTAAGGTATCTCTGAGATGAATGTAGTCATCAGCCCTCAGTCTTTGTTGATTCCGACAAATATAATTTAATCTTTCCGATATCATTTTCGCCATCATGTCAACACAATATTGACTAAATAAGTCTCTGTAATAATGTAACGGATTAAAAGAGTTAGTTCTAATCATTAATCTAAATGCATAAAATTGCATACACGAAACAGTTTTATTACGCGCAGAACCCTGCTGAGGATAGTCAAATAATAACCGTCTTCTCCTGTCACAAACATTATAGGATACTGTAGTGGATCATAGGACCGATGTAGCTCAGAAACTCTTTTGAGCTGCCCGTCTCTACCGTAAGACTATATCCCTGGGACCTTTGTCTTCATCGACCAAGAGAACAGCTACCTCGTTTACAGTAGGAGCATTATATCTGCCTCTGTGTGCTGTCTGTGGAGTGCGATCTGAATGAATAATTAACTTTAAATTATCTGAGGAGTTAAGTTCTAAGTTTTGTTTAAAACTTCGTATGTACACGTTATGATTATTTAAAGCGGTCTGTAATTCGTGAATTAAATCCATTTTAAGGTTGGTGCGATGCTTGATCGCAACGATAACTGGTCTGCATCCGAAATAAAATATATTTGCAAGAACTGTGGGTTTTGGCCTGATGGTGGTAAAAGGCTACCAATTAGATGATACACTTGTCCTTCAATTTTAAAAGTGGGCATAAAATTTCCTTCCCTGATTTCTTTTGCGCCAAACGAAGTCATTTGAAAAGACTATTGTATTTACGTATGTTTGTTAAAAATGCCCAAATAATGGATGGTTATTAGTCAAAAGATTTTTATTGGTAGTGGCGGCTCCTGCAGGTTAGGAAGACAAACTTTACCTGAAGCACAGCACATACCATTAGGTTCGTCCGCCCATTTCTTGGCAGAGCAGTTAGAGCAGATCTTATTCATGACTCCGATTTGGACGGACGCTTGTTGTGCATAATCAAACTGCGGATCATATCTGAAAGCCAGTCTGTTGCTGTTAGCTAAAATTCGATTGCGAACTCTATTTGTGGACAACTGCTGTCTCTCTGCCTGAGCTCTAAGTCGCTGCAAACGCTCGACACTCGACTCTTTCGCGCAACTGAGAGGTCCTTATATTTTGTTCATGAAGACGTTGGGAACGCTCCAGGCTCGACTCTTGAGCGCGTAGCTCAGAGGTTCTCAAGCTTTGTACGGCAAGGCGTTGCGAACGCTCGACACTCGACTCTCGTTCGCGTAAGTCAGAGGTCCTTACATTTTGTTCATGAAGACGTTGGGAACGCTCCAGCCTCGACTCTTGAGCGCGTAGCTCAGAGGTTCTCAAGCTTTGTACGGCAAGGCGTTGCGAACGCTCGACACTCGACTCTCGTTCGCGTAAGTCAGAGGTTCTTACATTTTGTTCATGAAGACGTTGGGAACGCTCCAGCCTCGACTCTCGTGCACGTAACTCAGAGGTTCTCAGATTTTGTTTTGCAAGGCGTTGTGAACGTTCAACACTCGACTCTCGTGCGCGTACCTGAGAGTTTCTCTGATTTTGTTCAGCAAGGCGTTGTGAACGTTCAGGTGAAGATTCTCCCATACGACGTATTTTTGCTGCCCGTGCTTGAGAACTATGTTTAGAAAGTTGAGACCTGGCTCTCTTAGGCATTTTCAAATGTTTAAGATAATGTTATTAGCGTGTAATATTCTAGCTCTAAAAGAACTGTTGGTTAGCCCTGAAAAGAACTGTTGGTAAGCCCTGAAAAGAACTGTTGGTTAGCCCTGAAAAGAACTGTTGTTTAGCTCTAAGAAGAACTGTTGTTTAGCTCTAAGAAGAACTGTTGTTTAGCTCTAAGAAGAACTTTTGCGTAGGTGTAGTTTAAATAACGAAACCTAAAAAATCGCACGAAAATTATTAGACTTAACGCACGACCGCTGCGTGAGGAGCCGACCGCGCGACTGAGCCGCGCGGGTACCTACTCATAGATCTAAACTCCCTCCCACACGCTCACCGGGCCTTGGTAACGCCTACTTCGCAACGGGCCGTGCAGCAGAAATCGTAATATTTTAATTTCGCTATAACTTCAGAACCAAACGTCCAATTTTAATCATTCAAAGACCAAATATTATCTACATTAACTGTACTTAGTGATGAAATAATTTATTTTGATAAGGATTAATAGCATGAGTAAAATAAACGCGTTTAAATGTAGTCCAAAAAATCAAGATTTTCAATAAAAAATGGTTATTGTGCCTCACTCGACATAGATAGGTATAGTGTGTTGCGGACTTTTTGTAGATATTTATAAGATCTACAATTACTTAGAACATTTACGGTTCTATCTTTAATAGTTTAGGCAGGGTACGCAAAATAAGTAACTTTTTGGTTGATTTTTACACCTTGTGTCCGAAAACCCTAATATCTTACGGAACCCTATTTTTGTTCAAAATTAAATATAGCCTATATTACTCGTGGATAATGTAGCTTTGAATGGTGAAAGAATTTTTAAAATCGGTCCAGTAGTTTATGAGCCTATTCATTACAATCAAACAAACAAACAAACAAACAAACAAAGTTTTCCTCTTTATAATATTAGTGTAGATAATATTAGTGTAGACAAAATTCTACTTGAAAGCTATTTGCATTAATACCACTAGTTCTAAAAAATACCCTGCCTGGGAAATACCGGCATGAAACTCAGCGGCACTCCTTTTTAAAAAAAACAAGTTGTACAATTCCCCGCCACGTGTCTGGATTTTTATTCAGTTTTCACCAATAGACCGACTGATTCACAAGGAAGGTTTACGAATATTGTTTATGAATATTTTGTCCAAATAAGGTAATTTTATGATGATATTTGTCGAATAAGTCATAAAAAGTCGTGCCTCCTGAATTCTTCCATTACATGCGCTACGTAAACCCATAAAGTTATATGAAAATAATGTATGGTGGAATTTTTAATCTCAAAGACTTGTAAAGAAAATTTCGCAATACCATATGTCTATTATCTATTAATATCAGCTCACATTAATAAAAATAAAGCTGTAAAAAGTCATGTAGTATAACTTTACCCATTTTACGTAGATTAAAACAGTATATATCGCAAGCCTTTTGTTCAAAAGTTTTTTTTCTCAAAAAATCAGCCTACGCGTCCCTCACTGAAACTAAGACGATATAATTAATACTCGGACTCAATGAGCATAGCTGAGCGTTCAAGATGTTAATACTAAGTGAGATTATGCTAGGGAATGCCACTATTGTTGATTTTCATTATGGATAGGATTGAAGATGTTCAAAGGTCGTACATGCAAGTTATATGTTAAAGTTTTTAAGGTTTAAGGTATTCTATTATAGAATAAGGGTGGCTACGAGCATGCAGTCTACCTGTTTTTAAGTGGATGTTGTGGCTCATAGAAATCTACATCTATCATTGGATAAGGATCAAAATGGAGATGCGCTGCTACCCCCGAGGACCAAGATGGAAAGCATCGTTTCCAGTTAAAAAGGTCTTGGGTCGCTACACTCACCACACGAAACACAGCAACATTAAGCTCTTATTGGTGTATATTATGTCCATCAATCGGTAAGTGGCCTATAGACTTATTCTCGCCTAAAAACCAAAATGCAGATCCGTTGTCACCCCTGAGGATTAAAATGGAATGCCTCGTTTGCAGTAAAAAGGATCTCCGGTTCTCTACACTCACACACTTGTTAAGATAAACCTTCCCTTTTTATACAGCTTTTGCATATGAAAAATTTAAAACGTTTTGTTTAAAAGACAATACGTTTTAGAACTTAGTTGTAAAAACGTATACATGCAATGTCCTCTTAAGTAATTACTGACTCTTTGGAGTCAATTAAATGGATTACTTGATTGTTTTCTTACCTAGTATAATTTACAGAATATACCTCATTATTACTATTAAAACTTTTTGTTTTTGTGTGTGAACTAAACAAAAAAAAAATGTGTTAATCTTTCTCTTTTTGCCGTCTGTAATAAGTAAATAGTCGTATATTAATACTCTAAATACTCCCGAACGAATTTCGGTCACGGCGGCAATTTCCAACGCAGACTAGTCATATACGCAGGAATGGGTTATAGTGCCTAAGTGTACGCGCAAGCACAGGTGCACTCTCTATTCCCTCACCCTCATAGCCTGATGGGACGGTAATCCGACACGACTGGAGAGAGAGCAAGCGCATAATCAATGGCTTTACGTGCTTTCCGAAACACGGGGTTGAAACACCGCTAACTTCCTAACTCCGTGTTACTAAGAATTTGTTGACAAAAGAACTCAAAAACGGATTATGGCCCGACCGGGGATTTAAACCCAGGACAAAATGATCAGCGTTTACGAGCAATAGACCATCGAGGTATACGATGTATTTAAACGTATTTTTTTATAGAAGAGGGGGAAACGAGCATGCGGCTCTTCTTATGGAAAGTGACTACCTATAACATATATAGTATCTAGTTATGTTTAACAAAACGTAGTTTAAAATTAATTAACAAATATGTTAGTATTTATTATAAATACATAGCTTTTAAGTAGAAAAAATTGTTCTATATTTCGATTGGCCTTACTTACGAGTTTGAAAGACTTTTATAAGGTCATTATCCGAATAAAAAGTGGCTGTTATCACAGCTTTTTATCTAAGGGCTCATTAAGCTAACAATTTTACGAGCCTCCTTACAAGGGTAGACGTTACTTCACCTTATCGTAATTTACGTCTTATCTTTATAAAAAGGTTAAAGTTTAGTTTTTGGATTGATTAACACTATTGACGCCCTATTCCTCTCATGTATATAAACTCGTCTTTATCCGAGCAACTTTCACTCAAGTTGGGAAGGTTTTTTATAAATTCCAAGCTCGCCTTAAAATTCTATTCATCATAGTCTGCCGAGCGAGGTGAATATGAGAAACCTATCAAGTAATATATTCCTGATAATGTAATCATATTCCTATTTGAGTTATAAAGGTCGATGATGGTCAAATATGCGACATTAAGAAAGTAAACGAAAACATGTGAATCACTTTTTCATTAATTGACCGCAAGTGACAAAGAATGGGGTGCGGAAGTTTTTAGAATTCAATGGACGTTGGTCCCATTTTGATTACAAATATGTAAACACTTGTTTACATATGTAAACACCTTACACAAAAAAAGAAAAAGGAAGAAAAAAGCATATTATAGAAATTAACAAGGCCCAAGACACATAATTTAAAAATATTAAATGTAAGGCTAACATTATGTTTCTTGTTCTCTTTTACTTTCTAAGAAACTTTTAATGAATTGGTGAATGATAATATAACAAACAATTAACTCTCGCCCCAAGGATTTCGTTGAATATTTTCATTAATTAATGACATTTTATTGCTTATACTTGTGTATTTTGAATTACAACAAAAATATACTAATAATAATACACTTTAATGTCCCCGAAATTTTATTAAAATAAAAAAAAACTTTTCATTGAACTTTAACAAGTTATAAAAAGAAACCATAGGTCTGCATACGTTTGAAGCACACACAAGCTAGAAACTTTGTTGCGGTGGCTGTAGCTAGAACTCTGACAAAGTTTTAACCTCTTTCAATCTACTTGAACACATGAATTCGAATAAGTTCTAAGGTTAGATTCTAGTAAATAAAACTTTTTAGAATTTCTCTCAGCAAAAAAAACTTCTTATTAAAGTTGGCTGGGTTTAAGGTTAAACGGAACGATAATCATTTAATTATTATTAGTTACTAGCCATTCACCCCGGTTTAGCCTGAATAAGATCTATGAATGTGCGTTATTTAGATTTAAGATAATCAAAGACCATTTATTCGTTCAAAAAAAATCTGCATTACTCTCTATCTTTTCGTAAAATTTCATCACAATTGGTTCAGCCATTCCAAATTTAGCCCGTACATACAAGCAGACAGACACACGGACGCAAATTTTAAAAATGGTTATTCAATATCTGTCTTAATAGTATGCAAATAATCCCCTGAGCTTAATAGAAGCTACAATAAGTCACAATAAATTCTAATCTTAATAAGACAATTAATAAATGTTTATGTTTAGAAATAAAAATTATATTTCCACATAAAAATATAATAAAAATAATAAATCACATATTTAAAATTATTATTTATTTTTATAGTTTAAAATTAAAACATTTGTCTTGTAAATAAAAAATAAGTATATTATTTTAAAAACTTCAAAGAAAAAGAAATTCTTAATCAATAATCTCCAAAATTATAATTTTTTAAACTATTCTTTGAAATTTTAAAAATATTTCTTATAAGACAGTTATTATAATAATTATATTCGTTGACGCCTCCTCTGTTTGTATATATATAGGAAAAATAAGGTTTTTACTGGTATCCCAACCTATAGCAGTTCCTACTGGCAACATTATATGCCTCATGTCATTGTGAATTTTTCGTGCCGAATATACGAATCGAACTCTCCAACTTAAATTGTTTTTGTAGCTTTTTAAGTGATATTCCTTTAATATTAGTGATTATATTAGTGAATACTAACATGAGTAAAAAGGAAACTCATTGAAACTTTGGTTAGTCTTTTAGACGACTCCAACGAAGGTATCTAATTTTTATATAATGCATAATGGCGGCCATAGACGGCATAACTGCGTAGAAACTAAAACGTAATAAAATATATATGTATGAGACAGGACGGGGCCTGTACATACTTACCTTAATAAATATAAATTTTATCATATTTTGAAAATTTTACAACCTTTTCTGGCATTAAAATTAATAATTGTCTTGCGGTGCCACGAGGGGTGCACGAGACATGTAATATTAAGATTGTCGTGCGGTGCCACGAGCGGGTACACAGGCATAAAATTCGAAATTTTATTTTATTTTATTTTATTACCAAAAATGTTTCAATACAGGGCATATTCTACTCGCGGTACCACTGGCGGGGTACGAGGTTATATTTTTCTTTTACAACTGATCTCCTCAATTTCAGAACCAAAAAAACGCAATATTATATATTCGAGCGATGAGGAAGATCAGGATTCTGTTCCGCACACCCATACCCAAGAAAATTATATAGATATTCTTAGTTTGATTGGTGAACCCTGCCTAAAGAAAAATTCCTTAGCAATCAATCCTAAACTAGCAGAACTATGGCAGTCTCTTAAAACCAAGGGCTTAGATAAGGAATCAAAGAGGGTATTGTGGAAAAATTGTCCCTTGAATGCCCCAAAATTAAACCATGAAATTATTGCTACTTTAAGTAGTAATGCTAAAACCAGAGATATAAAGCTAAGTGAAAAGCAAGACCAAATTGGCCTTGTAATTTCAAATTTGAACATTGTACTGTCAGACCTCATTAAGAAAAAAGATAAAGAGAACATTGATGTGATAAGTGACAGCATTAGACTACTATGTGATTTACACAACATGGAGTCTATCACAAGAAGAGCAGTTATTCTACCAGGTTTAAATAAAAATATAAAAGAAGCCCTTGAGGAAACTCAAGTTACAGACTTCCTATTTGGAGGGGAATTAAGTAGTGTCCTTAAAAAATCAAAGGACCTTGAAAGGTCTAAAAAAGATTTACTGACCCCTTTAAATTATTGGCGCCCGTCTCCATCAGTGATAACTCAATACCAGCCTCGAGGCGGGCAAAGGGGCAACTACCTGAGCAGGATAAAGTCTCAACAAAGAAGATACAAACAAGACATGCAAGATCCTCAACCAGCTCGAGCCCCTGCTATAGCCCAGCAGTGGGGATATTACCGAGCAGCTCGCGGCAGACGCCGTGTGCAGTCATTGAGGAGGAGAGAATAGAGGTAGAGGTAAGAACTGCTGGTCGACTGTCTTTATTTTACTCTAAATGGGTTGATATTATTAAAAATAAGACAGTTTTGCAGTGGGTCAAATTAGGTTATAAAATTCCTGTTCATCAGAGTGTGTGTCAACCATATCCTCCCAAAAATATTATTTTTAGTCAATCAGAAAAGCTTATCATTAAAACTTGTATTACAGACTTGGAACAAATGGGGGCAATAAAAGTATGTGATCCGATTATTGGCCAATATTTATCTAGAATATTCTTAATTCCTAAATCAGATGGGTCCTCAAGATTTATTCTAAATTTGAAATCATTTAATAAATTTGTCCAAACCTATCATTTTAAAATGGAGGATAAAAGAACAGCGTTGAAATTAATAAGTAGGCAGTCCTTTCTAGGTTCCATTGATTTGAAAGATGCATATTTTTTATTAAACATTCATCCAAGCAGTCGCAAATATTTAAGGTTTATGTTTGATGATAAAACTTATGAGTTTCAAGTTTTACCTTTTGGACTTTCCTCTGCTCCGTATGTGTTTACAAAATTGATAAAACCAATTATGTTTTATCTTAGAGAACAGGGCTTAAGCTCGGTTAATTATTTAGATGATTTTTTGCTTATAGGTAATTCGGAAAAAGAATGTCAGAAAAATATAGATACGAGTCGCAAGGTGCTAGAATCGCTAGGTTTTATTATAAATTTAAAGAAAAGCAATCTGATACCTTCAAAACATTGTAGGTTTCTTGGTTTCATGTTAGATTGTGAAAATTATACTATTTCCATACCGAATGAAAAACACATAAATATTTTGCATAAATTAGAGTCATTTATTAAATTAAAATCCACAACAATTAGATCTTTTGCTTCCTTAATAGGTACATTAATATCAATTTGTCCTGCTATCCCATATGAATTAATGTATACAAAACGCTTAGAGCGTTATAAGTATTTATCTTTGAAGAAGAATAATAATAATTTCAATTCTAAATTAAATCTAGAAAATCAAAAGAGATTTTTGATGATCTTATTTGGTGGAAAAATCACATATTGATTTCAAGTAATCCAATTAAAGAGGGGGTTTATCAAATGGAAATATTTTCAGATAGTTCACGCAGTGGATGGGGTATTGTATGTGGCTCAAAAAGACTGCATGGGTTTTGGAATAAAAAAGACAAAAAACAACATATTAATTTTTTAGAGTTACAGGCGGTACACTTCGGATTACAATGTTTTGCTAAATACTCCCATGACTGTGAAATACTAATCCGTTGTGATAACACTACAGCTATATCGTATATAAACCGAATGGGTGGCATACAATACCCACACCTAAGAAACTTAGCTCGAAAAATTTGGCATTTTTGTGAAAAACTTCTTACATATCATCAAATGATAATTGCCTGGCTGACAAAGAATCCAGAAAAGTTAATGAAGAAACAGAATGGGAACTAAATTCTTATGCTTACTGGAAAATTGTCACTAAGTTTGGATACCCTAAAGTTGATTTATTTGCTACTAGAGAGAATGCTAAATGTAAGAAATTTGTTTCTTGGCATATGGAACCCAACTGTATGTTTGTAGATGCTTTTACTATTTCTTGGACCAACCTAAAATTTTATGCCTTTCCACCATTCTCCTTAATTTTAAAATTTCTAAAAAGATAGAAATTGATAGGGCAGAAGGGATAATGGTGGTACCTTTTTGGCCTTCTCAAGCCTGGTTCCCATACTTTATGTCTTTAAAAAAGTCTGTTTTATTAAAATTTTACCCAGATAAACAATTGTTAACATCTCCTTTCAGGAGTCTTCACCCATTGCACAAAAAATTTACCCTGGTTGCCGCAGTGCTATCAGGAAAATATATACAAGAAAGGGATAACTGATGAAAGCATAAAAGTTATAATTAATTCACTGTCTGAAAACACGATTAAACAATACGATTCATGTCTAAAACAATGGTGGAGCTACTGCAAGAGTGAGGAAATTGATCCATTTTTATTGAACATTCCTAAAGTTTTAGCATTTCTAACTGAAAAATTTAATAATGGTTCTGCCTATGGAACTCTCAACTCTATCAGGTCATCATTATCACTCATATTAGATTATGATTTGGGTTCAGATAGAGACGTTAAGCGGTTCTTTTCGGGTATTTATAAAATGAGGCCCAATAAACCGAAATATGATCAAACCTGGAATCCAGCACAAGTTTTAGATTACATAGTTAAATTTTACCCAAATATGGAACTTTCTCTAGATATTTTATCAAAAAAGCTAATTATTCTTTTAAGTTTAGTAACTGCCCATAGGCTTCAGACTATGTCATTAATTAAATTAAGTAATATAAGTTATAATGAAGATAGCATTCAGATTAAAATTCCTGATACAATTAAAACATCTAAAATAAACAATTTTCAACCTTTATTAACTATACCATACTATAAACCAAATATTTGTATATGTCCAGCTACAACCTTAAAAGATTACATATGTGTCACAAAAAATTTAAGAAAGTCTGAAAATTTATTCATTACTTACCAGAAACCTCATACCGCTGTTACAAGTCAGACATTAGCTAGATGGATTAAAAATATGTTAACAGAAGCAGGCATAGATACATCAATGTTTACTGCACATAGCACAAGACATGCATCCACCTCTCATGCTCAGAGAAGTGGTATTAGCATTGACAATATTAGGAAAACAGCTGGTTGGACTAGTACATCCAAAACATTTGCCAACTTTTATAACAGGCCACTAATAAATGAAAATAACTTCGGCCTTAGCATTTTAGATAATACAGAATATAGGAAAGAATAATTTATGTTTATGTAACAAACAATTTTGTCAAGATTTATGATTGTATACTAAAATGTTTATGTATAAGTTTTATTTGTTTGATTGTAAAAAATGTGTTTAATTGAGATGTAACTAATACAATAAATAATTAAAATGAAGCAATCTAATCTTTCAACATCTACATAGTATACAAACAGAGGAGGCGTCAACGAATATAATTAATTGATCAAAGTAACTTACCTGTAAGTGTCCTTCGATCAAAATTATATGAAGTTGACGCCTCCTCTGTGTACAACCCTACCCTGCTGTACATTCTTACCCACCCTTAGTGCTTGCTCGCATTTTAATTATTTCCTAATTCTAGATGATAAAAATTCACAATGACATGAGGCGTATAATGTTGCCAGTAGGAACTGCTATAGGTTGGGATACCAGTAAAAAACCTTATTTTTTCCTATGGAGGGTTAAAACTCGTGTGATTCGGTCCGTCAATTCATGACTACATAGTACACAAACAGAGGAGGCGTCAACTTCATATAATTTTGATCGAAGGACACTTACAGGTAAGTTACTTTGATCAATTAATTATTTTTGATTTCAGACATAATACTCATTTATAAAGGAAAATATTTCTGCTGCGTGGTTGTCAACTGTCAAAGCATAAAGACTACATACAATTTTTATCAATATGGAATAAATCCAGGGAAGTAATGTAATAATATTTCATTTATAGAGCAAAATGCTTTTATTTAGGCCGTAAATGATTGTGTTTCAGGGAAAGATGCGGGGTACAGCACATTTCAAGTCAATATGAAGCTATGTAATATAAAGACTTTTGAGTGCTGTAGAGATCTGTTTAGATTGTTTAATGAATATCTCCGCTCCGCTACATTCACAGCCGGATTTCCTACAGTGTCAATATTGTACCGACGGTAGGCTGTTTAAAGGTAAAAGGGTATTAAATATAAATATTAAACGATGACATAGTAAAAGTATTTCGGCTTCGCAGTAGTCTAAGATTCGGCTTACAAAATTACCCCCTCATTCTTTTCCTTGATGAAATAATTTTTTTTTATAATAAAATATATAAATAAATACAAATTGTACCGAAAAACAGCATAATTTTGCCCGATTTGCAAACGCCCCCTTAATGTTTTTAATCGTACGCCTAGTTCGTGGTACTTCGCCGTGCGTGTTTTCAGGCTCCCTTGAAGCCCTTGTTTCTTCCATCACCGGTTGAGATTCCTCATCACATCCTGGCTTGCTATGTTGACGTATCAGCTGGTTGAGGTCTTCATTGGATTGAATACTCTGGCGGGAACCATCGGGCAACCTGACGCTGATGAAGCCATTTGAAGACCAGACCTTTTTCATCCTAAATTGTCTACGGGCTTGCATGAACAAATTCTGCCTGTATTTTGTGAGAAACTCGGATAATGTAAACGGTATTCCCTTCAACATAGTCTTTTTGTACCAAGCGGTATAACGCATCGAGACATCAGCAAAACGGAAAAGTATCGGTCGGTTGTGATCCGTCTTAGCCATACCGAGTCGGCAATGTTAGCAATTGTGGCCATAGTATTGTTAAAAAATTCACAAAGTGATTGGAGAAAAATTGTGCAACAGCAGTGTGGTGCAATGGAAAAAAATCTATTGCATAACCAATGATTAGACTTTTGGAGGTTAGGTCTCATAATAACTAACAAAACGAGCCCAAACTCGGCACACCTAGTACTACTCGTCCAGGAATTCCAGCAGTAGTCACCAAAGTACACCATCCGGTCTCTCCACCAAGCCCGGAGGTTAGGTTTCATCGTAACTAACAAAACGAGCCCAAACTCGGCACATCTAGTTCTACTCGTCTAGGAGTTCCAGTAGTAGTCATCAAAGTATACCATCAGGTCTCTCCATCAAGCCCGGAGGTTAGTTCTCATCGTAACTAACAAAACGAGCCCAAACTCGGCACACCTAGTACTACTCGTCGAGGAGTTCCAGTAGCTGTCACCGAAGTATACCTTCAAGTCACTTCACCAAGTCCGAAGCTAAAGTCTTATCATAACTAACAAAACCAGCCCAAAGTCTACAGCCACCATCTTACTGCTAGTAGTGGGCTTCTAGTGCCTAGCAGTCTCTGGAGCAGCTATTCGTATTTCGTATGTAATATATTTTTGTAGGTATAAGAAATGAGAAAAAAAATCAATCTTTCAAATTATCAAAATGTTTTTACTTGATTACGATTCCCACACCCGCAGCTAACCGTGCGTACACTTGTGTGTGTGACCCGTGTCAATGTAATAGTTCGATTCTATACCTATCAATTTTGCAAACGCGTCCTTAATATTAGATTATTGTTACGATAATTTGTGTAATGATTATACATAGACGGTCGTGCGGTTACTGGTTGTTCAACTTAATAGCGTTAGCGCAGGTCCCTTTTTTTTCTGTACAGCGAATGCAATTCCCATTGTTCTCATTCGCTAGCCGCTCAGAGTTGGTAAACAACTTTTAGTCTAAGTAATTATCAACTATATTATGTGTGTATATCTAGGGTTACGAACTAACATAATGGAATATTTTATTAGTGGTGTTTCAATGTATTATATATATATTTTTTTTTGTTTTTTTAACTCAGGTGCATAAGAACAACTTTTGATGCATTTTATGTTTAATGTTTTCTGATAGTTTTGTGACCAAAGTGATTTAATATCTATCTCATTTATTTATTTTTTAATTTTTCTTTTTCTTTTCTTTTAATCTCGTTTTGTAAACAGTTTACCAGCAGGTTTGGTAGCAGCAATTAAAATTATAATACACCATAAACATAATATATTAAAGATATTTATTTTCATTCACTTAAATAAGTTATATATTTATTTAAATTAGTTATTTTTATATAATATTATAATACTGATTTTCAGCGCCATGGCAGTTTTCGATAATGATTCATTCACCTCTGCTAATTCTGATTCCTTTTATTCATTTTCTGACTCTGACTTGGAATTACCTCCACTTCGTTCTCTCCTATCCCAAAAATTCGATGATTATAATAAAAATTTCAACGTTTGTCACATCAACGCCCAGAGTATTCCGCAGCATTATAATGAACTTTTAGAAACTTTTAACATTCAAAGCATTCACGCGATACGTATCTCAGAAACCTGGTTAAACCCAACTCTGCCTTCTACTTCTTACGGAATACCAGGTTTTGTTTTACTTCGTAACGATCGCATTGATAAAAGAGGAGGTGGTGTGGCAGTATACCTGCGAAGTGGTATTCCTTACAAAATTTTATCAGCCTCACCTTCACAATATACTGGATTACTTAAATATATTTTTTTTAGAGATTGTTGTTAGTGGAAATAAAGTTGTACTTGTTGCAATTTATTGTCCACCGAATTCTAGTTACTTGTGTGAATTTGAAGAGGCACTTCTTTCAATTTGCTCTGACTATCAACATCATATTTTGATGGTTGACTTTAATACGAATCTTCTCAGTGATACTCCTAGATCGCGTGGACTGCGTTCAATTATTGTGTCGGCAAATTTTTCAATACTTCCACTTGATACCACCCATCACAATCTTACTGCTGATGATACATTGTTAGATTTGATATTTGTCTCCTCAGAAGAAAGCGTTGCCTACCACGGACAGCTCCCTGCTCCAGGTTTCTCGCGACATGACTTGCTGCGCATTTCCTTTAAAATTAAACCTCCCAAAGTAAAGCCAGTAATAGTGCGTCTGCGTAATTTTGCTAGGCTAAATGTCGAAAGGCTCCAACATGATGCTTCGCTTTTAGACTGGAGCGATACATTTAACGCAGAGAGTATTGATGACAAGATTACGACATTTAATTCTCATATTCATAAGCTGTTTGACAAACACGCACCTATTCGTGACGTTAGGTTAAAACGTACGCCTGCGCCATGGATTACTGAAAATATCCATAAGGCTATGTCTAAGCGCGATCAGATGTTTAGGAAATTCAAGCAGAACCGATGTGAACTTAACTGGCCAAAATTCAAAGCTGCGAGAAATCGATGTAATCAGATGGTACGAGCCGCTAAACGCCGCTATATTCACGATAGTATCATGAACTCTTCGGTCGGTAAAACTACGTGTAACGTGGACTCTGCAATCATTTCTATAAGTGATCTCAATTTACATTTTTCTTCAACTACCCAAATGCAGGCTTCTGCTAAATCAAGTACCATTTCTTATTTGCATTCCATGCCACAATCAGATAACTGCACATTTAACTTTTCTCCCGTTGCTGATGAGGATATAAAATATACCATTTATTGTACTAAGTCTATGGCAGTTGGCTTCGATGATGTGAATAGACTTATGATCACCTTAATTCTAGACTATGTTACTCCTATTATTACTCACATCATTAATCATTCACTATTGACTGGGGATTTTCCTTCACTTTGGAGAAAATCATTTGTCATTCCGCTGCCCAAAATAAATAACCCCAGTTCTTTCTCTCACTTTCGCCCAATATCCATTCTCCCTTTTTTATCTAAAGTTCTTGAAGCTATTGTCCACAAACAAATTTCTAGTTACATTTTCAAAAATAACTTTCTTAGCATAAACTAATCTGGTTTTAGGCCTGAGCACAGTACTACCACAGCTCTTTTAAAAGTTACGGAAGATTTGCGTACTGGAATGGAGAACTCAAAATTGACTGTGTTAGTCCTAATAGATTTCTCTAACGCTTTTAATGCTGTCGATCATGATATTCTCCTAGCTATACTTTATCACCTGGGTTTCTCTTCGTCAGCGCAGGACTGGTTCTCCTCATATCTTCGGGGCCGTCAGCAGGCAATTCGGGTAGGTCAGATTACCTCTGATTGGTGCTTGTTGTCTGCTGGCGTTCCTCAAGGCGGAATTATCTCTCCTCTCCTGTTCTCAGTCTTTATAAATCTCATTACATCCCACATTCGCTGTTCGTACCATCTGTATGCTGATGACTTACAAATTTATGCTCAATCTGAGGTGGCGTGTATCGATGATGTGATTGAGAAGCTCAACTGTGATCTCAATTGTATTTCTAATTGGTCAAACAGATTTGGTATTAGGGTTAATCCATCAAAATGTCAGGCTATTGTGGTTGGTAGTTCTCGTAGATTGACTAAAATTGATATGAAGGCGCTATCTCCCATAATATTTAATAATGTTATTGTTCCTTACTCAACAACTGTTAAAGATCTTGGCTTAATTATAGACAACACCCTTAGTTGGCGACCGCATATATATGAAGTGAGCAAAAAGATCACTAACACAACATGCTAATACAGACTTTAGTGTTGCCTATTCTAGATTATGCAGATGTTTGCTATGGATGTTTGCACTTCTCAATAATTTCATACGCTTCATTTTCGGTTTACGTAAATACGACCACATTTCCTCTTATCGTTCTCAGCTTAAATGGCTACCTCTCCACTAACGCAGATATTTCAGAATACTGTGCACATTATTTTCAGTTTTACACGATCCGTGTGTCCCTGAATAACTGAAATGCAAATTTCAGTATCAGGGTGATTCCCATAATCGTTGTCTCCGTTCTACGGAATAATCTAACCTCGATGTTCCCCTCTGTCACACTAGCTTTTTACAAAAATCTTTTACCCCCCATGCAGTAAGATTATGGAACGAGTTACCGGGCAGTGTACGCACAACCAAGAGCAAGGCATCGTTCAAACGCTTGCTCTGGAATCGCTATCTAACGTTGCAGAGGAGTAATTTGTGGACTTCCATTTCATTTTGATACCCATAAATTCCAAACTTTCCCTTTTCCTGTTTCCTCCACACAGGAAAATTCGAAGAGGCGATTGACGACTTTCCTATGGCTGACTGGGATTACTTTGAGAACCAAAGAAACATGGTGTTTCAGCATGATGGAGCTCCGGCACATTTTGCTCGCAACGTACGAGAACATCTTAATGGTCGCTTTCCGCGAGGATGGATCGGCCGCGGGGGACCAGTGCTATGGCCTGAGTGAACTGAGATGAGAACGATTTCCAGACCTCACACCCTTGGACTTCTTTTTGGGGGGTTATGTGAAGGACAGAGTATATTTCTCCGATTGCCCAACGGTTGCCGAGATGAAACAGCGTGTTAGATCGGTTTTCGCATCAATAACACCGTCGATGGAGCGAAATGCCACACAGGCCATATCCCGACGAGCGAGGTTGTGTACACACTTTGAGCCGTTTCTGTAAATTTGACGTTTATTATGAAAAAGTAAGTGTTTAGGTTGTTTCTTTAGGTTAGGTCTTTTAAAATGTTTGTCGTTCCGCGATTTAGGTAGAAATGTAGGTACATTCTGCGTAGTTTACTCTTTAATTTTACTGAAATAGGGTTTGCACATCAGCGAAAATAATATTTTTTTTTATTTTTTTGTGTTATGTTATACAGCGTTACTACGGTTCTTAAATATTGTGAATGAACTCGTTATAAGGCCCCATTTAACCTCCTTTCGGCTTTACGGGTAGTTTTGTAACAACCAGTATATAATAATAAATTTTTAAATTTACTTATTTCATAATTATTAATAAAATTCATTCAATTTAAGTTATATACATATATATATGGGTGAATATACAAAAGTTGTGTAGCTCGATTTCATCAGTCAATAGATACGACATTTTATTACATTTTTTTATTATATCATTTTATTTTAAAACAATTATAAGCTGTTTATTTTTCCCCCAATTTCAGGTATTTATTTTAAAAACAAGTTTGTGAAACAACACTAGAAATCCTCAAAACGTCAGTACTTTGGCATGTCGCAATCCCAATAACGCTCTGTCAAGTGGCTGTATATTATATACTACCATTAATTTAGGAATACTTAATATTTCACTACAATCTATAATCTACTTAATAATGTCTAACACAACTTTCATCATGTAATGCTCGAAGTGTTATTTTTTGAAAATTAAGAATCTTTGTGTTCAGTTTCATTCATCAGTCCGGTGTGCGTTGTTCAAATCTGAAATTCTTGCAAAATAACGCCGACACAAGATCAATCCTCGAATGTTAATAGTGAAGTTGCCTGCAGACCCTACCATTTGACGGCCGACTTTGCTGTGCCAGAGTTAGAGTCGTGGTTATCGCGTGTACACGTGCCGATCCAGTCAAAATTTCAGTACTGTTGTTAGTCGTTATTTCCTTGTATACCTGTGTTTTATTTCGATTCATACATAATTAACTATGATTTGTTAAAATGTTGCTTGTGAATATTTGAGAATTTGTAAACTCAAATTTATGTCCTTTTCGTTAGTACTTTGGCGTCAGTCCTGTGTCTGATATTGCGCCAGAGGACTGACGCGTTTTCAGGGTACTGATTTTTATATTGTTTTAGTTCACTCTATCTCAACTGTTACCGTGTATGAACATTTCTTTTACTTATTTCAATCCAAAAACATAATACCACCTTCTAAAAAAACAAAATTTGTCCACGGGAGATAAATTAAGAAAGAAAAGAGAAGTCGAAGTAAAGAAATTACACCACGAGAGCAACAAATAACCAAACAAAAGGGAAAGAATATTCATCAAAATAGTCATCATCATCATTAAAGCCTTTCACAAGTCCACTGCTGAACATAGGCCTCCCCCTCAAGGAAAGCCACAAAGCACGGTCCTAATGCACCTGCAGGCATCATCGTCCCACATGTATTACCAGGTCGTCACTCCATCTAGTGGTGGGACGCCCTACCCTTCGCTTACCGGTACGAGGTTGTCACTCAAAAATCTTTCTTCCGTATAGTTTGTCAATTTTTCAAGCTATATTGCCGGCCCGTTGCCACTTCAGCTTACTATTCCATTGGGCTATGTCGGTTACTCTGTTTCTACAGCGGATATCCTCATTTTTAAGTCTATCACGCAGAGAAACCCTGAGCATGGCCCTCTCCATAGCTCGCTGAGTGCTTTAGTCTCTTCATACGGCCAGCAGTAAAGGGCCACGACTCAGATGTAAGTCATCACTGGTAATACACACTGGTTGTACAATCTTGTTTTGAAGTTTTGAGGTATGCCTGATGAGAAGATGTGTCGTAATCTCTCAAACGTTGCGTAGCCGAGTTGAATCCGTCGATTGACCTCTCGGACAAAGTTGGACTTACCTAGTCAGACTATTTGTTCCAGGTAAACATACTCGTCAACAACTTCGAGCGTTGTGCTCCCAACAACTACCGACATAGGTGTGACATGGACGTTACATGTTACCTTGGTTTTGTTCGTGTTTATCTTAAGACCTATCCGTTGGGAAACACTGTTGAAGTCTTTTAGCACAGTACTTAGATCCTCCAGCGATTCTGCCATAAGGACTGTATCGTCGGCAAATCGAAGGTGGGTGATGTACTCGCCATTGATATTATATTCTTTCCAGTCCAGTAGCTTGAAAACGTCTTTAAATGCAGCGGTGAAGAGTTTCGAAGATATAACGTCACACTGTCTTACACTTCTCTGCAGTTGGATAGGTTTCGTACACTGGATCTGTACTTGGGTAGCCATCGTAGCCCTTTTGTACAAACACTTCAGCACTTTGATATACCGATAGTCAACTTGGCTGTCGGTATATTCATATAATATAGTTCATCAACATACATGCAAAAAATAACAACTGTTGAATCGAACCACTCAGAATTTTATACGTCAGAATACACGACGTTCAAACTACTGACAATAAAATACAGCCATAATAGTTCCTGAAGAAAACAGACATATTATTAACGAAGACCAAAGGAAGGTACAGAAATAAGCAATAAAAAAGGTGGAATCTGTAATTTCAAAATACTCAGTGTCAAAAATATACACGAGCTAGAAAACAGTTAATTAACAAAGTTAAAAAATTTGTCGATGACTAAAACGAAGAAATTAGTAAAGAAGGCTCTTTTCGGCGAAATTATTAAAATACAATTAGAAGAAAACTAAACTAAAATAAAGTCTCATGAGGAAAAAAAAGTTTAAATAAGCTATATCTGGAAATGTAGCAGACAAATGCAAACTATGGAGGTTTAAAACAATAGTTTTTGTTAAAAATATGAATAGTTATTGTTAATAGTTACTTATGTATTTTAATATTTAAAAGATTTTGCCGCTATTATGTTAAATTTAAAATTATTTTTATAAAAAAATATTATAAAATATTTCATTACCTATTTCAATATACCAGACGGTCACAGATAAAAAAATGACCTTATAATGTGCACAGCATAAAATATGAAACAAACTTCACAAGAAAAAAAAATCTGCGTATTAATTATTATGACCCCATATCCACATGACAGAAAGTATGCTTAGGCTTAGTTCTGTGTACATTAGGTAGTTGTTTTTATTTGGATATATTTTTTATTCAGAAACTGCAATCAGTTTTTTTAAATTATTTTGTGAATTTTATTTAGAGTAAGAGGACAAATGGAGAGAAGTTGATGGAAAGAAGTTTCACGGAAAATATAACGTATACTAGAGGCCAAAAATCATCAAGGCATCTTTTTAATTTGTGACTGGCTTCTTAAATAATCTCGACTATGAAATCACGACTCCCAACACTAGTCGCTCAAACTCTAAGTTATCATGCTAAGCTTATAAAACAACAGGAATTTTAAACAAGGTAAAATTAAGCGCAATAAAATTTGTAAAATTTGATTTCATTCAATGCAGGGTCTTCTTCAGTGCAAGGGAGTATGAGAGTACGAGTACGTGTACCAAAACTTATGTGGAAATCATTTTATTCTTGTTAGTCCTTTGAAGTCGATTTTATAGTATTAATAGGTTAGATTTTTAAGATGTACATTCCAAATCTGTAATTTATTATTATATCAAACAAACATTTTTTGTGATGAATATATAGTCCAATGTTGATTCTTATGCTAGGTTAAAAAATTTAAGACTTCTAAAAATACAAAACGTAGACGTAACATCATTTACGATAGTAAAGTCTAAGAGAGCATGTACGGTGCATTGAATTGCTTCATTACATATTCGTGGCTTTTGTCCACAGTGGACTATGGTTTCAGTGTTTACCGTCAACGTGGCCAAATTGCGAACGCTATTGACTTTACACTTAGCAACTAGGATATTGTCGGCGTTCAAAGCTACTTCGACGTTTTGTTTTATTCAAACATTTACTATTCAAATAACACAAATCTAATTAACCTCTGTGTTTAAATGGATTTTAGTACACAATATTTTGTTTTTGTATCGTTTAGGTGGCTATTGTTGTAACAATTTTGAAGAATCTTTAGATTTGATAAACCTGTTTTATTATCCCTCTGTCGCCACTCACGACTGTACGAATGAACTTCTAACGACATCCGCGGGATAGAATGGGGTGACATTCAACACACGTAAGTATAAATGTTTCACAGACAGTGTTGGGTAAGCTTTACGTCTAATTTAAGCAACATTATCCAGTTAATCTTAATCCCTTTAGATCTCTCCTGACTAGTTTTGGCAACATTAACAATTGAAACATGGCAAACTTCTTTTATGAAATTTTTAAAGTTTATTTTATGTGACTTTTAAAAGATAATTATATTTAGTCGTTAAATTAGTTGACAGTAGAAAGCAAGCAAGTTATGAAAAGTTAGTACATATCTACTATCTTATATTATCGCGTAGGTGTCATTAGTAAGTTTATATTTTAATATGGCTTTATAGCTTTTCTAGTCTAACAGCCATGAGATTCATTGTGATCGGAGAGTTTTTGGGTTCTTCTGCGACGGATCCGTTAGAACTTAGCTCCGACCACATGGACAGTTTCCATTGCACTGAAAATTGTTTTGTAATGCGAGTTGAATGCTAAAACATCCAAAACAGTGTCAAGGAGCAGCATCAAAATGTTCGAGACTGCGATCACCTCTGAAGCATGGTGATTTTTTTTATAGAAGGCGAGGCAAACGAGCATGCAGCCTGATGGTAAGTGACTGCCCATGAACAATCGCAACACCAGTGGAATTGCAAGTGCCTTGCCGGCTTTTAGAAGGGAGTAAGCTCTTCTCTTAAAGGTCCATAATTCGTATCGGTCCGGAAAAAATGCCGGTGGTAAACAATTCCATAAAGAAGTTGTACGAGGAAGAAAACTCTTAATAAAACGCACAGTGGTGGACCGCCAAGCATCCAGATGGTGAGAATGGTATCGTTAATTTTGACGCGATATGCGTTCGTAAAATTTGGCGGCTGGAATTAATCCGAACCATTCCTCAGAGCACTCCCCGTGGTAGATGCGATAGAAAATGCAAAGGGATGCAACATCCCTACGCAGCGCCACTGAATCGAGCCTATCAGAAAGAACTCGGTCGTCGACGATTCGAACCACTCTGCGCTGAATGTGTTAAAGTGGAAGGAGCTGGCACTGAGGTGCCTCGGCCCAGATATGAGAACAGTATTCCATGTGAGGCCAAACTTGCGCTTTGTAAAGTTGCAAGCAATATGCCGGTATGAAATACTGTCTCGCTCTGCTAAGCACGTCAAGCTTTTGAGAGGCCAATTTGACCTTTCTTTCCAAGTGATCACAAAACTGCACATTATTCGATATGTCGACGCCGAGGATTCCGACGCTAGCTGAGACAGCGAACGGAGTGCCTTGAAACTGAGGAGATACGACAATTCTTTAAGCGGTAAACGCGCAAATTTGTGTCTTCTTGGGATTGAACTGGACTAGACCGAGACTTTGTTCAGCAAAGACTCGACTTCAGACACAATTTTGGCCCGGTACGCGGCGACGTTTCCCCGAAAAATATTGGCACGGCCAGTGTATAAGCCATCACCAGTGCTGTCGTCTGCATAGCAATGAATGTTACCAGTTTGCAACATATAATTGATATGCAGAAGAAAAAGCGTTGGTGATAGCACGCAGCCTTGTGGAACACGAGCGTTAATAGGTTTGTAATCAGAGCATGCTCCATCTACTACGACCTTGATGCTCCGATCAGAAAGGACGCTGCTACTTTCCAATTCCTTACTTTCTATATAATTATACTTCTTAATTTCTTATTTTTAATTGCTTACTTTCCAACTGTCCAATTGCACAATTTCTCGGGAAGCCCATAGGAAGGGAGCTTCGAAAGAAGCGCTTTGTGCCAGACCCAATCAAAAACCTTCGCTATGTCCAAACTAACGGCCAATGCCTTCTCCTTGGACTCTACTGCCTTCACCCATCTATGAGTTAGGTAGACCAGAAGATCACTGCTGATCGATCACGACGAAAACCGTATTGGCGGTCAATAATCAGCTGGTGATCCTCAAGTTACCTCATAAGCTGGCAGTTTATAATGGACTCCATTATTTTCGAGAACAAGTAGGTGATGGCGATAGGCCTGGAGTTGGACGGGTCTGAGTGGTCGCCTTTTTAGGGATCGGGTGGACGAAAGCCGTCTTCCATGAATTTGGGACTACGCCTTGAGAGTAAGAGTACCGGAAAAGACGCCTTGAAACCGGTGCTAACTCCGGAGCACACGTCTTCAGCACAATGGGAGGGACTCCATTAGGCCCACTTGAATTGGTGACGACCAGGGAGAGGAGTGCCTTGCGAACCGAGCGCTGTGTAAACCGCACATCCAGCATGGAGCACTCACACCGAGGGATGGTCGGCGGTGTGTTCCCCCCGTCATCGTGAGTCAATCATACCCTGAAGTACCATATCAGCAACAGAATCAGCAACAACGCTGGGATCGATCGTGTAGTAGGATGAAAAAAGACCGCATCCTATCCCAATCGGTTGACCTATAGTGCCACACACAGCGGCAGCCTGCAGAATGCAACCGCGACGTTAGTGTGAGTGGCACCACACTCCGGACAAGACAATGGTCCGACGAGCCTAGAGGAGCGTCGGCGGAAACCTGATATCCGTCCGGATGAGAGGTCAGCAGAAGGTCCAACAGGGAAGGTCCATGATCCTCCACATCTGGAATCCGCGTAGGCGAAGTAACCAGCTATGTTCTCCCCGCATGATCGGTTAAACGTGGCGATTTTAACGCCGACCATTCGGCATGGTGGGCGTTAAAATCGCCAAGGATCACGATCTCTGCGGATGGGATCAGCAAGGAAACTGTAGCCATTTAGACGTGGTCGATGAGTCGGTCTGTTTCGGCATTACCGCTAAGGGACCTATAGAGGCACCCGTAGACGCGGGGGATGGTCGTCGCTGTCTACGCGCAGCCATAGGATGAACAGGTCCGTACCTTCAAGACTGCCGAGGCGTCGTAAACAGATGTCCTCTCTGACGAATACGCAAACTCCAGCCCGGGGTACAAAGGAAGGAATTAGGGCACAAAGGAGTGTTCGAATTTGTACACAGGGTAGGAGAGATATGAAGTATCAGTCGAAGGGGACACCTGAGTCGCGGTTAAAAAGAGCAAGGCAGGCTTCGCCGTCTCCAGGTGGTAGTGGACAGTTGCAAAATTTCACGGACAGCTTGACAGGGGTCGCTGTCCGTGAAGTTTTGCAACATGGTCTTATTGTTCCGCTTGCCCCAAGTTAAACCTCTACTTCACGCTGGTATTCTGTGAGGTCGTGGTACCACCCCGGTTCGAAAAGCTGCCGCGTGGCTCTACCACTGTTAAATGATTAGAGGATTATGGAGGGATATATTTTCCGCAGTAGACTTTTATGGGCTGCTGTAGATTTATTTACTAGATGAAAATCTATATAACGTTATGGATACCAAATTATTTATTTCAAAAGATACATCTTTTTATTCAAACTGATAATTTTAAAAATACATTGAAGTAGAATAAGAGAAAGAATTATTATAAATGGAAGCTGCTGCGCATCTCCTGTTTAAATTTATCTTTATTATCATCTCTTACGACACCCACGAGATGAAATGAGGTAGTGGATTTTCTTACGCCACCGACCGGGGTAGGACCACACTCTCACAGAATACCAGCGTAAAATAGCAGCTTAAGGGTGCTGTGATTCGTATGGTGAGTGTAGAGAACCAGAGACCCCTTTTTACTAGAAACGAGGCATTCCATCTTAGTCCTCAGGGGTGACAACGCATCTGCATTTTGATTCTTAATCGAGAATAAATGTAGACGACTATGGATCGATCACAGCATCCACTTACCAGCAGGTGGACTGTATGCTCGTTTGTCATCCTTATTGTATAAAAAAAAAACTACACGACAAATTTTGACAAAACCCACTTGTAACATTTAATTATTTTTAAAAAGTTCAAATCCAACGTATTATTCCATTCATTAAAAATGTTTAGACAAAAATATTTTTTCCTCAAGGAAGTGTCTTACACTTTTCTCGAATAACAAATTAAAAGTTTCCTTAGTGACTTGACTGGACAATTATATTTAGGACTAAATGAGTGATGCTTGTAATTATACTACTTTATATCCTTAGATCGGAACACAGCAGTGCATACACTGCTATGTTGTTGGCAGTGAATATTGGTAAGAGTATGGTTGAAATATAATCGTTAAGAAATTAAAGAAATAAATATGGATCTTAAGCAAAATTTATTAATAGCTAAAATACAGGGATATGCGAAAATTTATTATTTAGTCTCAGTGAGTACTCAGGCGGTCTCACTCAGAAAAGGAGGTAGGTAGATCTATATTTATTTCTTTAATTTCGTATGATTATATTTCAATACATTCAGTACAGTTTAGAGTGTTAAAAACATCTTCCTAACAAAATATTTCGCTTAAATGGTCAAAAGCGTTTACGGCTCCGTGGCACGGTGGATTAGCAATGAGTTGCTACGCTAAGGACCGCGTGTTGGAATCTCGTACGGGACAAGTATTTGTATGGCCTACAAATAATTGTTCCGGGTCTGGATGTTTGTCCTTGTGAAATTTATGTATGTAAACTGCCCCCTCTATACAGGAGAAAATCCTAGTGTGGAGGTAACGTTTTTTAAAAGAGGAAAAAAAAGACGAAGTGACAAAATTTAGGTTTCAGGAGGAGAAGAAAACATAATATTCAATCAAAATGTCTAATGTTCTATTCTGCTATTGTGTTTTATTTTATTCTTATACGATCAAAATTTTTATAGTACCCACATTTAAATTTTAAATTTATTAAAAATGGCGGGAAAGATAATTTGTTCGAAAAATATAAGTGTTAATGTTTATTTCTGTACTATTCGTTATATCTGATATTAATTAGATTAAAAATAAATAAACCAAACCACAGATATTCATAAAAGTATAATAATTAAGGAGTAAACCACTGAGGCACATGTATTAATTACTCTAAAAAGTGATAAACTTTTATTTAAAACTAACTTCTCAATTAAATTACAGTTATGTTACAAAAAAATTCAGCTCATTGTTAACTAGCGATATCTGGTGAGTGGAAGATTATTAGCCCTCATTGCCATGCGAGGCAATGTAAGAGAATCCTTGACCCACATTTCGTCTCGTGTGTGTTTTGAAGAAGTTATGTAAAATGCCAGGAAGATCATATTAGGCTCACCGATAAATAGCACTATACCATATCGTATACACCAGACCCAATCATCCAAACCGCCGATGGGAAGTAGGGGCAAAAGGTGCGATTATTCCAACACAAAGCGCGGCGATCATAGAAAATCGTATAGAGACACAATTCCATACATTCAGACGGCTTCCTCTATACACAAAACGGCAGAGACTACGGACTTCAATTTTGGCACGACACTGACTTACCAGTCTCACTCACACAATTTACAACATACAACTTTATATAACATAATATTCCATTATTTCTCAAATTAAATTAACTGCTATTTAGATCTGATTTTGTAAAATTAACAAAAATAAAAATTTCAACAAAGCCTGAAACGGAAAGTACAAAGTACATTAACAGTTATAATGACAAAATTAAGGAAGTCCTTGTAGATTTAAAAGCTACTTTTTATGCGCCAAGGGTAGACAATTATCTCAGCTTTTATCTAATGTCCGTTAAGGTAAGCACTCTGCAAAGAAAGTGAACTGAGAATATGGGAGAGCGTTTTAAGTATTCGATAAAATTCTTAATAAATTTTTTAAACAATATTATAACATATTTTTATATAAAATAATATAAATTCAAATTATTCGAAAAGAAAGAATTTTATATACTTGTCTAATTTTTTCATGATATAATAGTTTTATGAGATAAAAATAATACGTTTTAGAAACGTACGTAATTTCTTTACAACTAAAGAATTATTAGTCAATTTACCACATATTAAAGTGTCAAGTTAGTATTAATCTGTATTAAATACTGGCAATTGTGATCAAATTGATTAAAAAAATATGGAACTATAGTGTTTATAAGTATATGTTTTTAAGTTTTATTTTATAAAAATATTTGTTTATAGTGTTTATGAAACTATAGTGTTTATAAGTATGTGTTTTTAAGTTTTATTTTATAAAAATATTGGTTTATAGTGTTTATGAAACTATAGTGTTTATAAATATATGTTTTTAAGTTTTATTTTATAAAAATATTTGTTTATAGTGTTTATGAAACTATAGTTTTTATAAATATACGTTTTTAAGTTTTATTTTGTAAAAAAAAAATATTTATGCCTTAAAAAACCGACACCACATAGATCTCGCGCCAACTTGTGGGCCATCATTCCAATACATACCAAGTGAAGCACAAACACCCGCTCTACACGATGGCCATCACATTCGGCACTGTGTTGGCCAACGTGTAGAGCCGCCGCAACGTGAAGAGCCGCCTTTAGAAAAAAAATGTTCTCCTATACATCGGTCTACATCACGGTCGACTCTCAAATTGCAAATGTAAGTTTGTTATCGCAATAAAACAATTTATTTGTGTGAAACAAGAAATCAACGATTTTGCGATATTTTCCTTTACATTTCAGATTCTAAGTAGACAAGAAAGGAAATTTAGATATAATTAGAGACTAAGTTTAAAATGTGTCACTTAAGTGGCCGTAGATATTAGTTGTTTGCGTTGATATAGAAGCTTGAACACTTTTACACCTCCAAGGATCGGTAGACCTTAGTACTAGATATTAATTTCAATTTTAACCTCTACCCGTCTCTAGAAAAAAGGGTTTTAACAGACGGACATACGGACAACAGAGCAAAATAGCGTTAATATAAAAACAGAGTTAATAGCCGCACCTAATATTTAAATCACTACAGAACCCTTTGTTGTAAAAAGTCACTTGCCAAAACCTTTATTTTTTCATCCACACAATGAAAACATCCTACTATAAAATAAATTACGTATCTCTTATCTTTGCGAAACTAAATTCATATTCATTTCATATTCTAACGTAGGATCCCATAGTGGACTGTTAAGCCAGCGTTTGAAATCTAATAAAAAAATTCAGTACCATAAAGCAACATTGAATTGTGTAAAGTTTCGCTATTGACCCGGAAAATCATTTTACCCGCAATGAACTGAATATTAAATTTCCAGTTGTTTCAACCTTTATTCCGGCTGAAATTCAAACAGGTTATTTGAACTGGAGTTTCTTTTATAATTATAAATGCAGAGTCTGTTAAAATTTGATTGTTACAACAATATTTGATTACAATAATTAATAATGAGAAGTAGCCAGCAAGTTAAGAGAAAATTAGTATAATCTTGCCTTTCTTTACCACAATAAGTGGTAAAGAAAGGTAAAGTATACGTTTAAATAAAACTTAATTTTTAGTTGGATCTACGCAGTACGCAGGACCAAATATTTATAATTTGTACACTGGGACGTCGAACACCTCAGTCCCCCCCCCGTGACTATGAATGCTGTAAAGTACTCGTAACGTACAGAAAAATAAGTATATATAGTTATCCGTAAAAACTAGTTTTATTTAAATGCGTAAAATAGAAGCTCAATGCTGCTGTGTTTCGTATGGTGATTGTAAAAAACCGGAGACCCTTTTTACCGGATACGACGAGGCATTCTATCTTAAATGTCTATGGGCCACAGCATCCATGGCTGTGGCTGTGTATGGTTGTTTGCTCGCTTGTCACCGTTATTCCATAAAAAAAAAGAATAAAAAGTTAAGTTGTTTAATTTTATCTATGTTATAGTCAAACGTAGATTTGACTAGTCAAACCTCAGGTCTGACACTGCGTCTGACTGACAAGTCTTAGTCAAAGTCCAAATAAATAACGTTTTCCTGCCTTTGACTAACGAATTTCTGTCTAACCTAGGAGAGACTAATTTAGACAGTCAAACGCAGAAACTCAATTTCGGGTTTGACCAGTCAGACCTCAATTAGGTATTGGAATGTGTTAGTTTGTCAGATTAGGTATAATAAAAGGACATTTTTTTTTAAATTTTAATATTTATTGTTTCATTATTATAAGTATCTCACCTCACTTTTTTTACACAGGAATATCGACCCAAAGTTACTTCTGCAACCAAACCAAATCACCACGCCCCGACTCCACGTAGTCTTGTCTGCCCTACCCCTAGAGTGTTTTTGTAAAGCCGTAGGCGCGGAGGGAAAGCAACAACGAACAAAAACAACAACAAGCAACCTATCTTATCTATAAAGACAGGTTGCCCTAAACTTTGCTATGATAGTGGTAAATGAAACAATGTTAAGTGAATTATTATAATTTTGTTTTCTTAAAAAAAATTTGACTGCTCTCCACTGCGACTCGATTCGTTGTGTATGAGTCCCATCTTTAGCCACAAATGAATACGAATCAAGGTTTGACCGAATTTGCCTTAGTAGCTTCTAGAATCGACTAGGCAAAGCCCGAAACAGATAATTTTACTTTCGACGTTTGATTAAAAAGTTAGGTACTTCTAGGTTTGACTAAAAATACTTCAGTCAAAGGCCGAAATTGGAATTTATTTCGGGGTTTGCCGAAAGGCCTTGGTCTAACCTAGGATAAACCAGTTTCGGGAAGAGACTGCATATCGACCTTTGACTATAACTTCTATACCAAACTCTACCGTAAAACAGTATATGACACTTCATAGGTAAAGACAAAAACGGCACGTTTCACTTCAAGCTACCACAAGTTGTTTATACTACAAAAGATTAATAAACACAAATATGCATTATTTACAAACAAACGTACTTATATACAAAACATATCCCTCCTTCAAATGACAAAATTATTAATAATATAACTTTACACTTTAGACCAGAGATACATCTTATTTCTCAACGTTTACATTTCAAACTTTTCTAAAAGATCTCTTTGATAAAATAGCAGCAATGTTTTAATCGTTCCTTCCGCGAAATGATTTAAGATTCGTGATAAATAATAATTTACGTAATTTGCTATATTTCAACCTTCAATAAGCTTTAACTTGACACTCATAATTTACTCTATGAAATCATCCTCAGAATTTGTGTTTATACACTACTTTATCTTTTTCCGTAATTGAGGCATCACTGTTTTAAATTAAAAACTCAAATATTTTTTTAAATATTACGTTAAATTATATCAGAGAAATTCAGACAAATACGGAAGTAATAACAAAAATGTTCTGTTTTGATTAATGGCATGGGACACTTTTCTACCGACTTCAAACAGGAGGAGGTAATCAATTCGACTGTATGTTCTTTTTTTTTATGTGTAACACACATAAAAAAAAGAATGCCTCATAACATAACTCATAACTTTATTCTGGGTGAACCAATTTCGATGATTCTTTTTTTATTTGAAAGTTGGTCATGTGATCCCATATAAATTTCATCAAGGTTTGACCAATAGTTTTTGAGTTATTCTTAATAATTTATATTGAAGTCGGTTGTACAAAATATTAAATTTTAAATTATTGTTTTTTTTTTTATAGAATAAGGGTGACAAACGAGCACACAGTCCACCTGATGGTAAGTGGTTGCTGTGGCACATAGACATCTACATCTATCTTCGTTTGCAAATTTAAATGCAGATGCGTTGTCAGCCGTGAGGACTAAGATAGAATGCCTCTTTTCCAGTAAAAAGGATCTCCGGTTCTCTACACTCACCATACGAAACACAGCAGCGTTAAGTTGCTATTTTACGCTGGTATTCTGTGAGAGTGTGGTCCTTCCCCGGTCGAGCCGACCCATTCGTGCTACATCTATATTATTAATATAGCTGCAGCATGGCTCTACCACGTAAAAAACTTCTTCTTCACCCTTAAAATTTCACTTTGGGACATGGGCATCTCCTTTTATAAAGAGAATGCCTTAATATTCACGATTGGTAGGCTGACAGGCGATCGCAGAACCAAACGTCTCGCACCTTTGACGCTTCATTCCGTTGCCGGCCTGGGATTTGGGAATTTCACGCCTGGCATAAGCGAGATGGTTATACCGCTATCTATCGGAAACCATAATGTTTTTGGCATATCCCATAGCCACCCACGAGAAGTAATTGTATGATGGATTCTCTTACGCAGCCATTACAAGGCATAAAATAAAAATTAAAAAAAATGGCAGAAACCTTCGCGGGCATACAAAAAACAGTTCAACAAAGTTTTATCGTAATCATATGAATGGTAGGAACGCTTAATATCTTTATATATAATTCTTCTGTCCGTGTGTATGTGACTGAACTCCTTCTAAACGGCTGGACCGATTTTGATGACATTTTATGTGTAACAGTTGGACCCGGTAGGTGGTTCTGTTGTCGAGATCCAGAAATTACCCGTGTGAAGCCTGGGCGGATCGCTAGTATATATTATATAAAGATTTTATATAGTTTGAAACTTATTTCCATACGCTTGAATAAATAGTTTGTTTCAGTACTGTTTCTGTATAATAGTTGTTTATTTTCTATATAGTTGTTTAGTTTATTTTCACATAACCACGAAGAAGGTTAAAAAAGACAAACGATTTTTAGTAAGCGTAATTTAGTAAGCGTAGAATTACACACAAACCTTTTATTTATCTGACATTGATGAAAATATTTCTTTCTGCATTGTATATTTCAAACTACATATGTAATAAAAATTTAGAAGATTTAGTAAAATTGCGAAGTCTTCGGCTCCCGTCACAAAACACCGCAAAGTTTTGATGTGAATTCAATGAGTGATTAAGTTTATCCATTACCACATTTAACCCCGTGGCTCTTGGCAATAGGTAAATGTTATAACCATTTATAAATGTCACATGTAACAACGTTGAGCAATCACGCCAAACTTAGCAATAACAGCGAATCCTACCTACAATTTGAGAGGCCGAGTTGCAACAGTCAACTCTTACGAGCTGACCATGAAAAAAGAAGAATTTGCAAGCACGTGGTATTTCTGCGGATCCGTTACTGACTCTTATTAACAATTATCATTAATATCTAATAGCAAAATGAGTAATGTTAAGTTCTCCTGGTGTGCTCGTTTGTCACTTTTATATTCAATAAAAAATATATTAACTTAATAATAGTATTAAATAACAATGAACGTGTAGTAGCAGTGTAAGAATATCTACTACGCCATATCATCCCGTGGGTATCGTAAGAGGCGACAGAGGAGTTAAACCAGAAGATGGGCAGCAGCGTCTTCCTATTAAAAATTAGAAAATAAAAACTGCGATTGCATTGTGAACCCGCCAGCACAGCGTGGCAACTATGGCAAATATATTAATTACCGTATTTTTTTATATTCCTATGGGGCAATCTTTGGAGAGACCTATGTTCAGCAGTGAAATTTTACAGACTGTTATTAATAAATGAAGCACGATAAATATAACATAATAATTTAATGATAGTTATAAACATTTTTAAGTAAACAATTATCATATGTTTTAATAAATTACCCAAATAAACAAAATGTACAAAATATTTTCAGACGTTTCTTTGTTTGATTTACCATTGAAAATTATAAAGTTGATTCAATTAAACTTCACTTCCATAGTGCAAACTTTAGCCAAGTATAGATATAGCCGTTGGTCGAAATATGTTCTCAAAGTTTCAAACTTTATTGTAATAGTAGTTCAATGCCGTGTTCCGGCAAACTTTACGCGACTGCAAATTCATACGATATTCTATAGCTTTGTCTTGCGAGAATCAATTAATTTTAAGGGAAATATTTTTGTGACGTCTAAAATATTGCATTTATCATATTCTTTATGCGTTCTTTAAATATAACGATAGCGTCACTAATCTAGTGGTCATGCGCGGGACTACTGAGCAACCGGTCCCGGTTTCGAATCTCGATTCAGGTCAGATCAGTTGTTGTGTTTTTCTATAAAGGATCTCTGAGTAGCGGAGTCACGTAAGTTGTCGAATTTCCGTCCCATCGGACTACGAGTGAGGGAATAAACAATGCACCTGTGTTTACGCTCTCACTCGAGCACTATAATCCTATTCTACTTAGATGGCGAGTCTCCGTTGAGACTGGCCGCCGTGACCGAAATTCGCTCGGGAGAACATTATTATTAATTCTTATTTTTTACACGTTATAAAACCTAATTTTCAATTTCATAATGAAGAACTGAAGTAATAAAAGGAAAGTTGCAGCCTATAAACGTCCCATTGATGGACAACAATATCTATTCGTGTCTTTGAAATAATTTCATTCCTCAGATATGAAGTTTTCCTTGCGATGTTATTCTGCACCGTAGTTGTAGTGGAACAAACTAAATTTCAATCTCAATTTAAAATTCATTTGTAGCAAGGATATAATGACTTACATTCGAAATCCAGTTTAAATTGGAGACATAATTTTACAGCAGTAGATAATTTTTAAAGAGCGGACTTAATAAACTTTAATAGACTTTTTCAAAGTACTGAATTGAGAATTAAATATTTAATGATCTGAGTCGTGGTCCTTCACTGCGCGTATAATCAAGTACAAAGTAACAAAAAATATTAATATGGATGTTACATCGTAATTGCGATAGACGTAATTGGTTAAAAACATAACAGAATAAAATTTTCTCGATAGAAAAATCACTAAGATACCTCTTATTTTCATCGTGAACCGATTTGTTCTGGTCGTGGTGCATATTACCAAGCAAAAAATATTATAAGTGACATCACTTATATAGTATCTAGTGCTGTAATTAGGGATTTTTAAAAATTAATTAAATTTTTGGAGTTATTGAATAAAATGCATTTGGCGCTTTATAACTTTTACGCTTTATAATTTTTGTTTATAACGTGCAATTAATTCTCGTCCATCTCACGTCACGCGAGGTTTCAAGTATGTTTTGTTTCACGCATCAGTCGATATAACTCCGTTTATACATATAGACTGTGTTTCTGTGCACCGCGCCCACGCCAAAAAAAATCATGATGTACACGTTGTACATAAATAAGTCGATAGGAACATGGCGAACTACAAAGCGCAATAACGAAATTGTCGTATATATGTATTTTTTTTAGAGTAGACTGGCCTGAAAATATCGATCCTTACTACTTAGAGAGTAGTGTATTCCTTGCTTACTACTAAACTCAAGCGCTATCGTCATCAGCGCGTAATAAATGAGAAATAATGTTACGTCTGCTGTTGGTCGCTAAATTACTAATGTTATTCGCAATTATTTATATATATTTTGTAAGGAAATAAATAAGCAAGGGCGAACAATAAACTCAATTTCAAAAACTATGCACAAGCAATGAATTTATAGTAAACGAACTGACAAATAAATAAACTAAAAGAAATTAATAATAATAATAATGCCAAAAATCAATTATAAAAGTATAAGTAAAAAAAACAAACAATTAATTTAGGCCCGACCAGGGATCGAACACAGGACCTAGAGATTAGCATTCGCGTTTACGACTAATAGACTAAAGAGGCAGGTAGTCACATAATGAAATTACTTATCTGATTATTTGCTGATTTTTTCATTATTATGTTTTCAAAATTGTTAATGAATGTATTTTCTATAATATACATATAAATTATTAACAATAAAACTTATACAACTATTTTACCCTAAAACTACATATACTAAAGAATAATCAAAAACTATTTAAACAAGCACATATTTACAAAAAAATATTTAGGTACGTAAACAGAAAAATTTAATAGTACGTCGCTTGCCTCAAACACGCTAGCCCTGACGTATGTAATTGTAACCTGAGGTTTTGAGAAAAACGGTATTAGATGAAAATAAGAGGTAACTTTGTGATTTTTTTCTATCGATATAATTTTATTCTACATTGATTAAACATTTTTAATCAATGTAGAATAAATTAGCGGTAATTAATAATTATTACCGCTAATTTTATTCTACATTAGTAATTTATAATTAGCGGAACCAGGGCTCCAAAGTCTTGCCAGAGATCTGTCTGCCAGAAAGAGCCAACTTTCGAAGCTGAAGACCGAGTGTGGCAGCGTCGTTTCGGGACACCTGAGATTTTGAGTGAGATTGAGAGGTTCTATGGGCAGCTGTACACATCATCGTTGGAGCCACACGCAAGTGTGAGTAACGATCCAAGAGCGAGTCTTATCCGACACTATTCCGATGATATCCCGGACGTCAGTCTGAGCGAGATTAGAATGGCTCTCCAGCACCTTAAAAACGGCAAGGCCCCAGGCGAGGATGGAATTACAGCGGAGCTTCTGAAAGCGGGTGGAAAACCGGTACTTGAAGTCCTTCAGAAGCTCTTTAATTCCGTCCTACATGGTGGCACTACACCGGAGGCGTGGAGCAGAAGTGCGGTGGTCTTGTTCTTCAAGAAAGGCGACAACGCTCTCTTGAAGAACTACAGACCGATTTCCCTTCTGAGCCGCGTCTACGTGCTGTTTTCGAGAGTCATTACGAATCGTCTCGCACGCAGACTCGACGACCTCCAGCCTCCCGAACAAGCCGGTTTCCGAAAAGGCTTTAGCACCATAGACCACATACATACCCTTCGGCAAATTGTACAGAAGTCCGAGGAGTACAATTTGCCACTATGTCTGGCGTATGTGGACTATGAGAGTTTTGATTCCGTCGAAATTTGGGCGGTGCTGCAGTCCCTTCAGCGGTGCCAGTTGACTGTCGGTATATCGAAGTGCTGAAGTGCTTGTACAGTAGGGCCACGATGGCTATCCGAGTACAGAACCAGAGTACAAAACCTATCCAACTGCAGAGAGGTGTAAGACAGGGTGACGTTATATCCCGAAACTCTTCACCGCTGCATTGGAAGACGTTTTCAAGCTTGACTGGAAAGGATACGGCATTAACATCAATGGCGAGTACATCACTCACCTTCGATTTGCCGATGATATAGTCCTTATGGCAGAATCGCTGGAGGACCTAAGCACTATGCTCAATGACCTCAATAGTGCTCCCAACGGATAGGTCTTAAGATGAACATGGACAAAACAAAGATCATGTTTAATGTCCATGTCACACCTATGCCGGTAGTTGTTGGGAGCACTAAGCTCAGTTGTTGACGAATATGTTTACCTGGGACAAATAGTCCGACTAGGTAAGTCCAACTTCGACCGAGAGGTCAATCGACGGATTCAACTCGGCTGGGCAGCGTTCGAAATTACGGCACATCTTCTCGTCAGGTATACTCAAAACTTGAAAACGAGGCTGTACAACCAGTGCGTGTTGCCAGTGATGACCTACGGAACTGAGACGTGGTCCTTCACTGCTGGCCGGATGAGGAAGCTCAAGGTCGCTCAGCGAGCTATGGGGAGGCCTATGTTCAGCAGTGGACTTGTGAAGGGCTGTAATGATGATGAATCAATGTAGTTAGTCCCTCGTAATTACGATATCCATATTATTTATGATTCGAAATCTAAAAAATCGATTCCCATAACTCGAGGTTCAGAAGATCAATTTCAAAAAAGTTGACTTTTCTGTTTCTCTCATTTTCTTTGAGCTTTTATATTACGAAAGAAAAAAAAAGAAAATACACCTTAAATTGATTTCATATAACTCAAAAATCCGGTCTTTTGTTGATTTCTTTAGTAAAAAATCAAGTACTTTTATTTATTATTTTAGAACAAAATATTCATAATTGCCCATATTTATTTCTTTTGGGCATCACGGTCAGTGAGTTCAATTAATTCTAAATATTTTTTGTTATTTTTATGACTAAATGTGGGCAGCATAGAGCAACACAGGAGGGGAGAAACCTTAGTGTTATTTTCCGATACCAAATTGTCTGTCATTTTTTGCGTTGGGAAATTTCTCAGGAAAGTGTGCGTGGTGCAGATTTCCCTGTATTAGGCGATTATTTTTATGTGAGAGTCTGAACTCCAACACAAAAATAATCGCCTGTCACTACGAAACTCACACATAATAATTAAAATAATACATTAACAATTTCACACACACATAAATATATTCTGTGTCATAACAGTGTAATAAAGTGACGCAACTACATTGAGAAGTTGCATACAGCCATGGATGTAACAACTGTCGATACGCATTATCCATGAAAATGTGGATACTATAATAAAGATAAGACTTTATTTATTACGACCATAATTACCTATCATTATAGTAATAAATTTAATGTTTATATAATTTTAAAAACCAGTGATAGTTTTATCTATCACTGGTTTTTTAAATGGATTAGTATATACGTAACGACTACATTTTTGTGGTTTCGCTTTTTTCATAAAGAAAGAAATTCTTGTATCAGTATAGAGAGTTTTTTTTTTTTATAGGAGAGGGGGCAAACGAGCCTGCGGTTCACCTGATGTTAAGTGACTACCGCCGCCCATGAACAACTGCAACACCTGGGGAATTGCAGATGCGTTGCCGGCCTTTTAAAAAGGAGTAGGCTCTTTTATTGAAGGTCCCTAAGTCGTATCGGTCCGGAAAAATCGCTGGTGGTAATCGGTTCCACAAGGAAGTTGTGCGAGGAAGAAAACATCTTCTAAATCGCACAGTGGTGGACCGCCAATCATCCAGATGGAATGGATGGTATCGCGAGTTTTGTCGCGATGTGCGATGGTGAAATTGAGTGGCTGGAATTAGTCCGAACAATTCCTCAGAGCACTCCCTAAAGCAAAACATCGCAGTTGTGGTGAATACTTAGCTCGTGTGAGCTTCCCAATTTTACATTTTGTTCTTAAGTTGACGCTTAATTGGTTTTGTTTCTTCAACGCCAATTTTTTCAATAACCATCCGTTTTTCTTCATCTATCAAAAATTTTTCATCCAGATTCTGAAGATTTTGTTTAACCAAGCAACTTTTTTCTTTAACAAAAGAGGTTTAGCTAGGAGCCATTCAATATGTTTTCTGATAATATAGGCGTTGCTGCATTTTTATTTTTCTTGGTGTAAGTGCAACGGTGGGAATCGAATTAAAATTTTTTGATGTTTCCTTTGACTAAGCCTGAAAAATAAATAGGCTATATTATGGTTTTATCATCTTTCTATGCAGCTTACTCAATCTCAATAATAAAATAGTAGAAATTACTATTTGATAAATATGTAACCATTTATTTTAATCAAACATATTATCTACAGTAAACTATTAAAAGGAAACTCGCACGTAGAGGAGTTGATGTTGTACATGCAGATGTCAACGAATCAGGAATAGTGAGAGTGGCACTAATGGCATCATAAGATGTTAGTCTCTCATGTGGTAGAGTAAATGATAATTGATAGCTCTGGAAAATTAGATTTAACATTGTACATTTTTGGAAGTGGAGAAATCTGAGATTCATCTCACAACTATGACTAACCACATACTACACTATACTACATATTCAAAATTTTACGGGTGGCATGGGGCATTACATCTTAGTCCTCAGGGTTAGCGATGCATTTGCAATCTGTAGCGGTTTGTTGGCCTTGAGATCGTAAATGTCCATGGGCCACAGTTTAATTACCATCAGGTTGACGGTACGCTAGTTTGCCTTCTCCATGATTAAAAAAAAGCTTACGGAACAATTACAGTGTGGTATTAAAGTTGGCTTGGTGCCCTCGACCAATCGCCTTCTATTGCTCGCCAACACTTGAAAGTCACAGGTCTGGAAATGATCAGAGCAAATGACACTGTTTCTTGTGGGAAGCCAGGTAAGCCTGTTATTGCAAAAGTACTTCCATATATCCTTTAAACTCTGATCGTTAGGAAACCTACAATAAGTAAAAAAAAAGCAATATGGTCGAAGTTCACACTTAGTAATTTTAATATAATGTATTAATACTCGTGAGTATTGTATTATATTTCATTTGATGCAATTTTAATATTAAAGTATATTATAATAAAGCTCACAATATATATTAAATAAATCAGAAAACATAATCTCAAAAATAATTATATTCACAAGGGACATGGCTGTATAGACCATATTTGCCATTTGCCATTTTTATCGATAACTATTTACAAACTGGTATATCAAAATTATCGCTCGGTGACAGCAAAAACTCGAATACAGACTCAGATCAGTCGCTAGACCGAACCGCATATTGTATGAGGGCGAGTGGCCTGTGGTGGTAAACAAATCCGAAACAACACGACCGTTACTATAGCAACTATAGACTGTTATTATTGTACCTTTTAAGATTAAAAAGTACTAATATTATAAAGAATTACTTACATATGAAAGGTTACGCAATCTTTTTGTAAATTTGACGTGGCCGATCTCTTTTTGTAGAAAAAACAGAACAATTTGGCATTTTTGTAGGACGTCGATTCAGTCGTGCAACTAAATTTAGTCTAGTGAGCAGTGCTGTTGCAACTAGTTTTATTGTAAACATAGGGCCGCTGTGTCATATATAGACTTATACTTTGGCACAGGGGATCGCCTGCGTATGGCTACTCCAGTCCGGTACTCCGGCGGTCCGTGTTGCTTTATAATGGGCAGCAATATGTGGTTTTGATTTAATTTGTCTTAAAATTTCACTCAACGGTCCAACGCAAATTCAATGGTCGCTTTGTCAGCGTAAGAACAATGCATTACAATCTCTTTTTATTTTAGTCGAATAATACAAATAATGACCCTGTCCTTATTCAATGGAGACGATTTTTTATTATTATGTTTAATTCTTTAATTAATAAGTTCATTAACTTTTATACTTTTTTGTATTTAGTATATTGTATATATTTACACAATTATTTTTTTTACCGATCTCCAAAAGGTGAGAAGTCATCAATTCGAAGATTTTTTTATATCTATCTCGAATAAATCTTAGATGAATATGGAAACGTACGATTTGTTTTATTTGCATATTTTATTTATAATTTTTATATTTTTGTTTTCCTCGTGACCCAATACGATGTGGGAATGGACATCAATCGTCAGCTAGCAGAGGCGTAGCGATTTTTTAAGCCGAATAAGTCAAGCGTCGTTTGTTCAGTACAATTTTTTGACGAAGACATGTATGTTACTGCAAAAGGCATAAAAAGTCTTCTTAAAACGGCTATTTCTCGTGTACCTAAATATTATGATAATTACAATTTTTGAGTTTTAAACTAATTAGTTAGTTTCGATATACAGGGTATTTTTGAAACGCTCCCGAAAACGAAGACAGATGATAGTACTAAGGATACCTATGATGATGGGTCACAAAAAAATTCGATCCCGAGGAAAAAAAAATCATCTTTTCACAACGTTTTATTAACTTTATTTACGCTCCATCATGTTATTACAGTTATTTGAAACGATATTTCACAAAAAAAAAATCATGAAAATACTGAAACATAAAACCAACAGTGGAATTACTGAATTACAATCAGCTGACTAGGGGTCAATGTACGCGCGAACGCCGAATTCGCGCGGCCCGCAACTAGCGATGGTACCACAATACCTAATAATTTACAACACTTGTCTAAATACCTAACTTATCTACGACAATAATTTAATAAACAAAACAATTAAACTATCGCTCGTGATAGTCAACATGGAACTGTCTCAAAAACTAAAATTATTAATCATCCCGCCAAAACAAATGCGCACATTGTAACGTCCTTGAAGCATGTGTAAATTCCACAGCGCGAGGCGACACGAAGCAGCGTGTGTGTGAAAAGGAAGGGTAGAGTGAGTAGTATACCTAATGCATTGTTTCGTACCGATTTTTCGTAGTTCGGCGCTCGCGAGGATATTGACCCTATTGTCAGCTGATTTTCTTTTTTAAGTTTCACTGCTGGTTTTATGTTTCAGTATTTTCATGATTTTTTTGTGAAATATCGTTTCAATTAACTGTAACAACATGATGGAGCGTGAATAAAGTTAATAAAACGTTGTGAAAAGATGATTTTTTTTTCCTCGGGATCGAATTTCTTTGTGACCCATCATCATAGGTATCCTTAGTACTATCATCTGTCTTCGTTTTCGGAAGCGTTTCAAAAATACCCTGCAGATATTGTTGTTCTACCAATACTTTACAATTTTTTACATAAAACTATAAATAAATTATTTTAACGGTTAATATTTGTTTAATTGATGTATAAATGTTCTACCCAAAAACATATTTACGAGCAGATAAAAGTGCAACTATGTATTTAGAACATAAATTTATATAAATTTTAGAAACTCTTATAATACTCACATCAATTTATAAAAAAATAATAAATATTCGCCTCTACTTCATGCCTTGTCCTACAAAGAAACTTCGGTCAATTTTTTTTATTGCTTTTTGGACATTGCTTTGTAAAAACAACTTTAATTCATGCGCGTGTAGAGCTGAAGTTGCAAACAAATATGTTTATACCATAACTATAACTACGTATTATTACCAATAACTACGTATAATTAACCTATGTATAATAGGGGACAGCTTTGAGTGTTACTTATGTTTGAGACTGTGTATCTTGGGTTTTTTGTATATCAATGCATATAGAGTATAGTTTTCACGCGACCAAAGCGGAATTTCATGGCGTTTACGCGTTTCATTCAATCTTGAGTTTACAACGTAGAAATGACAGCCTTGGTATGTTCAAAATGTATTAATAGTTAAATAAATAAAAAAATAAAGTAGAAAACTAAAAATGTTCAGAGCGGCAAGGATATCTATCTATACATGAACACAATACACAACCTATGAAAGTCCCACCGCTGAACATAGGCCTCCCCCATAGATTGTATTCGGGGGATTTTACCACAGTTGCCACGCTTGGCACGCCGTGGTTAGAATATCTAACGCATACTTGTTATCTTTGTTAAAGAAGCTTTATATTTTTTTAGTTATTAATTACAATCATTAGCGACCAAACTTTATTTGCGTGTGCAATATGCTTGGTGATTTCGTTACTCACTGTAGCTTATAATTAGCCTAATGGTAATTGTTTGTCAACCACGTCGGTGCACGCGGATTCGAATCTCGCAAAGGTGTAACTTATTTTTAGTTTTTATTTTAGTTTTTTAGTATTCTAACCCACATGCCCCACAGATCGGTAAAAATAAATTATTATTTGCCGAGTTACGTACATTTTATGTAGCCTTGCGTACTTTTTAATCGTGAGGTCAAAGACTTGGTCGAAAAATATTTAATTACCGTATTTTTTTTACAGAAAATAATTGCTTATTAATATACTACCAAAACTATTTAATACTTTTATGAATGATTAAAATGAAAAATATAATAATATGTATATTTTATATGTACATAACTGGTTTCTCGCAAACGGGCCCTACGTACGATTTGGGTGAAATTTGGTACTTAGATAATGTTTTAATTTACCTACAAATTTACGTGTAAAACACATCTATTCAGAAAATTATAAATGTTTCTATTTGCGAGTTCCACCAATCAAAGTCCAACCAAAGTTCGGTCACCCAGGAACTGTAATATTATACACACGCCATACAGCTTGCAAAGATGATTAGAAGAATAAAGAATGAAAAAGTATGTTTTGCCGTCGCGATCACGCTGTGCTTGACCGCCCATTGATCCCGACGACTATGGTTGTAGTTCCGCCATCCGCCGTGCTACAGCGCCGCCGTCTCCGCGCGGGACACGAGGGTGAAATTGCAAAATTTTCTGGCTCAATGCCCAAGTTTTGGAGAGGGCTATACTCGAATTTTCTCTGCGTGATAGAATTGATAACAACTATATCCGCAGTAAACCGACTAACCGACATAGCCCAGTGGAACTTGCAGAACCGACCACCGATGGGGAAGAAAGGATCTTGAGTGGCCTAGAACTGGTAAGCAAAGTATAGGGTGGCCCACCACTAGATTGAGTGACCAGCTCGTAAGAGTTGCAGGAAGTCGATAGATACATGTAGCTTAGGACCGTGCTTTGTGGTATTCCTTTGTGTAATGGGCTGTAATGATGATGATGATGCTCATCTAAATTTATTTATTGTACCTGTGCGACCGAGTTTAGCTCGGCGTTGGAAAAAAAACACAACAAGCTCAATGGTTAAAACAGTAATTAAAAACCCGACTGCATAAAAATGTTTCAAAAAGATAAAAAATTCATACCCTATGTCACACAACTAAGTCGAATCTAACGACACCCCATATTTTAAATTGTCTCAAGCCGTTTAATGTATAAACCTTGCCTAAGAAATAGACGCACATACATACATACATAAACTCGAAATACATTACCCTCCTTCTGGGGCAGTCGGGTAAGACCTTTTAATTTAAAGTGAGACATTACCTAGAATAACAAAGTTTCATCAAAATCATTAGAGCCGTTTAAAAAAAATTAAAAAGTATTTCAGGAGCATTAACGGTTACTTTGGCGGAAGCCTAAACCAGAAATGTCCATATGTTCAGCCCACTTCCATGTCAAGGACACTTACACAAAAAAAGTGGACGTCGAAAAATTCGATCAGGGGCTGTACCTACAAAGGTTTGCGTATGCATTTTCAGGGTTTTTAAAAATAAAAACATACCTAATACATACCCTATCCGCCTAACCTATCCTATCCCTTACCTGTCTAAAAAAAAGAGCAATTATGATAATAATTTGGGGTTTTTAGACTCTGCTTAGGTACGAAACTTGGGCATTCTACTTATAAATTTTTATTAGATGCGAATATGGGGTGCAAAGGTATACGCAGGATTTTTCTCAAATGAGGAAGATTTTGTTTAGAAACGAATCCTTGAAAAAATCAGCGTTGATATGACGAATGACTTACCGACATCGGATTTTGAGCCGTTACAGCTATCGATTGGGCTGCTCCTGCTTACTACCCATTTAAGTAAACCAATTTATTTTTATTTAAGTAAGTAAGTAAGTTTATTTATTTAAGTTTATGAAATGTTTGTAAAATGTACAAACATTTCATAAACCTACACAAGCACACCACACAGCGGTGGCACATGAAAAATTATACTAATGAAAGCAAATAACGTTTAAAATTATCAACAGTAATGATGAAAATTATCCTTTACACTAAACTTAATATATTTAAAAACTCCCACATTTTTGGGGTAATTCTCTGCCGCTGGTATTACACGTGGTTTGCACACAAACGCAAATGCGATACGTAATATACTCGAGAGCGTGGCGTTCACTCACACACGTATAAAAATTGGCTTCACGATAAATGTTTCGTTTTGTATTGAACATGGAATCTGAACATTTTATATAATCTAAGATATTATTATTTTTGTTTTAATTATTCAAATAATAATTAAATAGGTTAGATTGTATATCGTATTAAAGCTTTAAACAGTAATTATTGTATAATTACAGCAAATATAGTAGTAATTTTAAGTGATTTTGATAATTTCTGTAGTAATTTTAGTATAGTTAATAATAGTTTAGAATAATTATGAAACTGTGTTCTTTAATTGTCAATCAGTAAGGCGTAGTGTAGACCAAATACCTAAATTATTATGTAATGACTTTGTTATAATAGCGTTGCAGGAAAACTGGTTATTACCTGATGCTATTCCCTACTTGATTACAGTACATACTAAATGTTCTAATCCTGGTACGTCAGCTGTGGTCATCACTCAAAGTATGTTATGGGGTAGGCCTAATAGAGGGGTTGTGGAGATCGTCCATTTTTAATAATGTGGAGTTTGCTGATTGTAACAACACTATGCAGTTATATTCGAAATGTGTCAAAATAAATATTTGAGTGTGCCTGTAGGTGAATATGCCTCAAAATAAATATGAAAATTTGATTGATGTTACAAATATTTTAAGTCAATTATTTTATATAAGAATATTAATTATGCTTTTAATTTGTAGATTTTAATGCAAATTTGGACACAATATTTGATTAAAAGTTATGGTTTATATTTAATTTTTGTATAAATAATGATTTGGTTTGTGCTGATCATGAATTTCTGTGACCTAAAAGTGGTGTTTTTACGTATATAAGAGCTATGCTCACGGTTCTAAAAAATGGGTGGATTATTGTGTAACAATACGGCAGGTATGGGCTACTTGTAACCTACGTTTAATGATGTGTAGTCCGACCATAAGCCTTTGCGTGTGGGTTGTATAGTTAATTTGACATTTAAAGCAGTGCTTGTTAACGTTTTACCTTTGCACCTTTGCAAATGAAAAGAGTTTGTCGAAATGAGATAAAAGAAATGGTTTCGAAATCTTCTCTTTGTTCTGAAAATATATGTAACTTAGATTGTGTAATATTTGTACGTGTATTGAACACTTCGAATATGTGGACAGTTTCTTTATCTCTTATTAGTTGTTTAGTTCGCGCGGCCATACGTCGCGCATCTCGGCTTGTCAACCAGAGATAATCGCCTATTCCGGGGTGGAATGAACATGTACGCGAGGCGGATCTTCTGGACCGCTCTTCGACCAAATGAATATCAGTATCATTATTTTTCAATGCCTGTCTAAAACATGCATACTTGTCGTTAGAAATATTAAAAACGGTAATAAGCCCTGACGTTAAATGTAAATCAAGTAGTTTGTCTGACAGTTGTAACGATATCTATAGCTACAACTTTTGCTAAACTTTTTGACACCATATGATTAGTCATTGTTTCTAATATATTAATTTAAGCGAGGCTCAATTTGGATTTAAAAAATATAATTCCACGAATGCTACAACTTTGATTTTAAAACAAACCGTTAAATATTATAATATACGGGAAATATATATTAATGCATGTTTATTGTACTTTGGAGAAAGTTACGTGAAGCGGGAGTGCCATCAATACGTATTAACATATCGATCGCATGGTATAGTAGGCAAATTAATATAGTAAAGTGGCGTGAAACATACTCTCAGAAATTTCATCTACGATGCGGTGTGAGGCAGGGAGAGCTAACATCGCCCCTCCTCTTTAATCTCTATGTAAATCGGCTAATCGAGGAGCTCAGAAGCACTAGACTGCGTTGTCACATCGGTTCTGAGGGTTTTATAACTTGAGTTATGCTGATGATATGAGGCGCTGCGTATACTACTCCAGAGATTTGAAAAATATGCGATGGATCATTATCTATTTTACAACGGAATTAAGAGTCTTACCTCATATCCCCCCGTGTATTTGTGTAATTCACAATTGAAGTGGCTAAATACGTTTAGATACTTGGGATATATTGTTAGATCTGTGTGATGCTGATAAGGACCACGAGCGACGTTCCCTGTCATTGCGTGCCAACATTATAGCTCGCCGTTTTCAGAGGTTTTCCAATGCGTCCAATCTGGCGTTGTTTTCAGCTTACTCTCAGCCACTTTACACTCCTCAGTTGTGAACGAATTGCACTAAAGTGAAATATCGCAGACTGAAGGTGGAGTACAATAATGCATTTTACGTGTTGTTCCGTCAGCCACGATACTATAGCGCGACTCAGATGTTCGCGAAGGAGGGTGTCGCTGATTTGGATGCTCTGATCCGTCACCGTATCTCGCGATTTAGAAACTCTGTTTTGGGTCGCAGAATGTTTTTATTAAAATAATTTGTGTATCTACAGTGAGATATGTAGTAGGTGGTCAAATTTATTAATGTTTAAAGAACAACAACTAATGGTAAATGGCACAGTGGTAGACCACCAATCATCCAAATAGTTTGGATGGAATTGCAATTTTGTAGCGATGTGCGATCATGAAATTTTACGGCAATAATTCGCAGGCGAGTCAAGTTAGTTGCTATGTGCGTGAAAACACGAAGAAAATTTTCAGAGAAATGAGACTTGGCTAAATCAATTTTCGCCTCGTACATTCTAAATCTCATCGAAATAGTTATAGACATTGTCTGGAACTCGATTACAAACAAATATACGTTAATGTTAAAGCGAATCAAAAGTCCACTGTTAAACATAGGCCTTCCCATATATTTTCCATATTTGATATTTGGATATTTGCCACAGTTGCGACGCTGGCAGACAAGTTGGCAACCGCAGTTTTTTTAGTTGTTATTACGAAGTCGCTACCGCCCATCTCCTTGTTTGTTTTCCTATGTCGCCTCTAGCGACACCCACAGGACAATATGGGGTATTGGATATTTTTTCACCGCCACTAAACGGTCAGTCAGAGAACCAAATATATATAACAAGGGACTACTGTATATATAGTATATACAGTAGTATAATATACATATCCTCCATCATTTTCATTCCGTATTCTGTTATTGATAAATTTTATATCAGTAAAGAAAATTAAATACTAAATCAAAAATATTTAAATTCAATGAACTTCATTCTCCAAATAAATCTTAAATATATAAATATAAATAAAATGTTATTTATATTTATATATTTATATTTTAAATAAGTGTTGAGGAGGTAAAATTGAATTGAAACCGTAAACGGTTAAACAAACGCCGTTATTCCAGGAATACATACTCGTATAAGAGAGGCAACGCGCTGAAAGTTCGGCTGGCACTTAATTGCTTCATTGCACATATTCGTATCGCCCCAAACAGACCGTTGTATTACGGCCAACGTTCTCTAATTGAACGCATTGTTGACATTTAACTTAGCAGCCACTAAATTGCTATTTTGGTGCTAACACATGGTTTGGATATATAAAAATATATATACATAAAGCTACAGACTAACATGGGGTCCCATGTTCTGTGGGAATCATACATCCTATGTTTAAGTAGGACTTATAGGTCCCATCTTTATGAGAGGCTTATAGGTCCCATGTTTATGTGGAACTTATAGGTCCCATCTTTATGTGGGACTAATAGGTCTCATTTTTATATAGGACTTGTAGGTCCCATGTTTATGTGGGACTAAAAGGTCTCATTTTTATATGGGATTTGTAGGTCCCATGTTTATTAGAGTCTTTTAGGTCCCATGTTTACGTGGGACTTATAAATCTCAAGTCAATGTAGGGTTTAAAGGCTGTCGCCTCTTACGACACCCACGGGATGATATAGGGGAGTAGATATTCTTACACCGTCACTACACGGTATTATTTTAGTGATTTAGTCATATTTACCATACATCAATTTATAGAAAGATAATAAACATACATTGTAACTGTCTGCGTAAATTGTCGGTGTTAGAACATCCACTTCTCCATATTCCATGGTTTTCGTAAGAAGCGACAGAGGGAAACAAACCAAGACATGGGCAGTAGCTTCTTCCTCATAATAATAAAAAAAATAAGTTGCTAACCCGCCCACCAAGCGTGGTAGTTATGGCAAATATCCCCCTAATGAAGCAGTTTATGGGAGTACAGACAGGTCTGGCAACTTTGCCAATGGATGTTAACTTTGCCATCAGGAGTGTACTAGTACAAAATTACGATTAACACGGAAAACGTAACGTTTTTCGAGATAAGCCATGTTTTGGGTGAAAATACAATAACTAATTGACAGCATTGCTTTCGAAATGGCAACATGAGAGTTAATTTTGGCATTTTATTTTAACGCGGAATTGTACCGTCAAAATAACCTATTTGATCAGTGCTAGAGAACTTTAGTTTTTTGACAACTCTGACACATATTTTCAAGTTTGTATGAAAAATTAAAAAATAGGAGGGCAACTTTGCCACAGGTGTAATCTTTGCTATTTGCAACACAATTAAAGAAGCAAATCATAACTCTGGGTGTTGTGTATTATATTATGACGTAAACTACCTTCAACCTTGAAGTAAAATCCTATTATTTTCATTATAAACCCTGATGGCAAAGTTGCCACAAAGTGAGGTTAACTTTGCCATTTTCTATTTTTGATTATTTTGCCTATTTAATGTTAGTATTTGTTTAAATCATTAATAAATACCAAATCTATGAATAATATATTGTCACATTTAACATTGACGCCCAGTCTCACAGTACATTTTTTGTTGGAAAATTAGTGTTAAACTTTTAAGTCTTTCCAAAATGGCAAAGTTGCTAGGTTTCACGGTAGCTTATGTTCAGCAGTGGACTTGTGAGAGGCTGTAACGGTAACGGTGTAGCCGATACTTTATTGCATAGGCGGTTACATCGTGCAGTAATAGGTTATGACGAGTGTGTTATTGTTTTATTGCGTACATACCATGTGACATTATATGCTTTATTTGCAATTTTGGGTGGTACAGGTATCGCTACTCCCCGTCACTAATCAGTGAAATTTGAGTTAAGGTTTATTTTAAATGGAATAAAAACCATTTTTTTTTTGATATTATGAGGAAGAAGCTGCTGCCCATGTCTTGGTTTGTTTCCCTCTGTCGCTTCTTACGAAAACCATGGAATATGGAGAAGTGGATGTTCTAACACCGATAATTTACGCAGACAGTTACAATGTATGTTTATTATCTTTCTATAAATTGATTTATGGTAAATATGACTAAATCACTAAAATAATACCATGTAGTGGCGGTGTAAGAATATCTACTAACCTATATTATCCCGTGGGTGTCGTAAGAGGCGACAGAGGGAACAAATCAAGAGATGTGCTACAACATCTTCCTATTAACGACTTGAAATAATAAACTGCAGTTGCTAACTTGGTAACTCATGCCAAGCGTGGCAACTATGGCAAATATCCCCCCTATGGGGCAATCTATGAGGGAGGCCTATGTTCAGCAGTTGTCTTTAACAGGCTATAACGGTAACACTAAATATATATTATAATCATAACCGTTTAAATAGGTTTTAGCAACTCAGAATAATTAAAAGAACACTTAAAGAATGTTCTAAAACGCTAATTTATAATATTTTATGATGTGAGAGGCATAATTATGACTTAAGGGTGACTGTTATCACATTTCTCTTATCTAAATATCCATTAAGGTAAGCATTTTGCGAGTCCTTTTGACAGCCGACTCGCAATTAAGATTATCAAAGCATAAAGTATATTCAACCATTTAAATGAAATTGTACTGTAATTATTCAACAACTCGTACTCCATAACCTTCCCATTATTAAAAAAAAGCAAGTTATGACTAAAATATTTTTATACGTCATTAAGGATAGTTATATAAATGACCGGACACTTGTTGTGGTAGACGTCACGATATAGCTTATATATTTAGGACATAAAAAGGACAACACTCTCATAGAATACCAAATACCGTAAAATAAGTAGTATGATAACGCTTTGTTTCGTGCGTTTCGAAAACCGGAAACCTTTTTAAGGTTCCGTACCCGAAGTGGGTCTCGGGTTCAGTTAAGGATAAAACTGTTCCCTATTTAAGTTACTCTGACTATGCTACCTAATTGTCCGTCTGACCGTCCGTTGGTCACGGAACTCTGGCTCGTTGACGAAATGAGTTACAAACATGAAATTGAAATATTTGATGTAGAATGTTAATCCAAAACTGATTATTAAATAGAAAAACAATCAATATATTTTTTAAATCCCGTACCTGAAATAGGAGATAAAAAATACTTTTCTACCCAAGCATGTGGGGTATCATTGTCAAAAACTCTTTGAGTAAACTACAAATATGAAGTAAAGAACAGCCTATTTACTTCCCACAGCTTGGCACAGGCCTCATCTAATTTCTGAGATGGTTTTAGGGCAAGGAAATGTCCGCCGTGCTACCCCAATGCGTATTGGCTAAGTTCACATGTCTACGAAATATTTTTTATTATTTCTCAGACATAAAGGTTCTCTCACGATGTTTTCATTCACCGCCTAGCACGTGGTAAATTAACAATTTTGCAAAATTTTGCTTTTAAAAAAAAATTGCAATTAATAGTTTCATTAATGCGGGGTTGCTCACGTACTGTAAAAGTTACAGTAGTATAGATATATATTTTTATTTTCGAAATAAATAAATGGGGTCCGTTAAGTTGTCAGATTTAGACAGTTATCATTTCAGTCTGTCTCAAAATATAAGCATGTTACGAAATTATAATTTTAGTATATTACAGTATGTACCATTTAGGGATTGCAGTCCGGAAAACGGATCCGGTTATCCGGCGGATCCGTATCATTAAACGTTTACCGGATCCGGTACCAATAGCAATATCATACCGCTAGCCATACCGCTAGCAATTTTGGCAAAATAATAGAGCTGTTGCATGGTAGGCAATTTAAATGCGTGGTGTTCATGCGCACGAGTCGTTCGACGCCGAGTCGCCGCACCCCACTACGCTGCGCCAGTACCGCGCCGCTCCCCATCCCGCATCCGCATCTCGCCACCTACTCAGTTCAGTATCATTCGCCTCACTCGAGGCAATAAATGTGTTTTGTTTTGTCGGTGCTAGGTCAAAATGTAAGTAAATAGACATTATTTTCTTGTATTTACGCGAGTGATAGTATCTGTTGAAACGTGTTTTATTTAAATAGAAATAGACATTGTTTTTGCTCAATCGATAAATGAATCTTGTTCACTTATGAGTGTGAGAATTATATTAGAGTGAGAGATTATTAAATAAATAAACAAGTAATGCTGGATAGTTCACACAAATTGTCTGAATTATTCGACTTCAGAATGAGTTGAGTTACGTTTAGTACAAACGAATTAAATATTTTTATCTTTTGTTACAGTTTATCCTAGTTATCCTAGTTAAAAGAGTTTCAAAACATGTCACTTTCAAAACCAAGTCAAATGAGGAGGATTATGGTGGGGACAGTGAGGAAACTATATGGCATTATTTTAAAAAGCAAAAGACAAGTCTGTAAACGCGGAATGCACATTGTGCTCTAACATAATAAAATAAGTAAAGGTTCTTGTAAAGGCTTAAAACACATTTGAGAACAAAGCATTGCATTTGCATTGATCAAAGTTCTGATAACAGCCAATTAAAACGTCCGAATTCCAGTTTATTCTCTAAACCATCCACATCAAAAGCAGATTCAGCTAATATTATTTGTGAGGAGGAAATACCCAAGAAAAGTCTAAAACAATTGAGTTATTTTAAAAAGGAAAATTCGATGGAAAAGATAATCTCTAGAATGGTCTGTAAAATGGTGTGCCCTCAGCTTATTTTGTACATCGCCATCGCCAGATTTGAGATATTTGTTTTCGAAAAGCGGATTTCAACTTCCTAATTCGCTAAATACTATAACATCTATTGTTACAAATTTCGCAAATACCGTTAAATCAGATTTGATAATTTTATATACATGTTATGTTTATTTGATAATTTTATGTACAATGACACTTGAATAACTTACTAACAGTTCATTTTGAACCGAAAATCATCCTGATTTGATCAATCCGGCCGGATCGGTCCAATCCGGCCGGATCGATGGGAACCGGTCGAATCCGGCCGGACTGAAAATGACGCCGGATTGCAATCACTAGTACCATTCTGTATTTAAGCAACAAATACCAAAAATATCGAAGATAGACGTGGGCTTCAGTATCAAGTGAGCTTATAAAATACAATACTGTGTTAATACCTGAGAATTTAAAAGAAATAAAGCAAAACAGCCGTGCGATGGCAGCGTAAAAAAATAAAACCAATTTTGTCTCCTAAATATCGTAATTATTAACTATGGAAAACCCCAGAATACCCCTGTTTACGCCAGACGTAAATGAATCTAAGCCGGCGATCTGCAAATAGCCAAACCGCTTGCTAAGCGTGGTCGTTGAGGCTAATGTTCCCAACGGGAGAGACCCATGTCCAGTATGAATAATAAGAAACATGCAAAAAAAAGAATCATTAAAATCGGTTCATAAACAAATACATTTTGCTGGAACATACATGAAAACAAAATACAGATGAATTGAGAACCTCATCTTCTTTGAAGTCAATTGAAAATATAGCTTATAACAATAAATATGTTCAGTTAGCATTACAAAAGGTAACATTTATAGCAATGTTTACGTTAAACCTAATAATAAATAATCGTAAATTCTTCCAACAAAACACAGAACGCTGTTCAATCAAAACTTTGATCCAAATGAAACTAAACACGTGAAATAAAATTATTTACGACTACGTTAATATTCGTGAAAATGCGAAAATAAAGTTAGCAATGTAGCCCTCAATAAAAGTAAACTTCTCTAAACGTCCCAACTCTTCGTACAGACGGGTTATTCTTGAAAATGCGATAATTCGGGAGAGAACGCAAAAGAGGAAATTCTATCTAGTAAACTGAAAAAGGTCAAAAACGCAACAAACGCGTACAAACGAACAGTTACATTTTATAAGAGCAATATAAAATTTATAACGTAACTTCAATCTACAATATCATCATCATTACAGACCATTAAAGTGCACTGATCTGCTGTCCAGACGAGGCCTCCCCATAGATTGCCTCATAAGGGTGAGATTTGCCATAGTTTTTACGGTAGCATATAGTGGTTCATGTCCAAGTAGCACACAAGCATTTTTTATTCTATAAAAAAAAACACAAGCAATATAAGCAGACACTGCTTCTTCTGTATAACAGCTGTTCCCCTAGTACCGTGGACATGAATTCATGTCCAGATTTAGGTGACTGTTGAGAACCGCGGACATGAATTCATGTCCACATTACCTGCTGCTATTTTCGTTTTAATTAATATAAAAATACAGTATATTTTCAATTAAAAACTATTTCATTCGATTCTGAACGAACTAAAGAGTATACCCATGTTTTATACTCACTCGGCTACATAGACAAATTAAAAAATAATAGACAGTCACTTTCGGGTAGTTGGTGATGTTAGTTGCGTAATTGTTTTCTTTTTGTGTTTGTGATTTTTGTTGGATTTTCTCTCAAAAACTGGTAAGAAATGTTAACAATCTTTACTAGATAATGTTATTGAATGATTTAAGTTACAACAACAGTAAATTTTTGTGTTTCAATTGATAAAAAAGGAAAAACAAAACACCTCTACGCGAACAATTTATAACGGTCAAGATTTAAAATAAGATCTACCTTCTGAAATATTTAGCTTTTTTATATATAGTTTATTGCATGTATGTATATTTATAAATAAAAAATATTGTTTTTAATTGTAATATATCTATATGATTGTATAAAAAAAATTAAGGAAGACGCTATAATATTTTTACAAAAATTTTTGAAAATGAGGTAAAAAAACGCGCGTCTAAACTGTTTATGGTTGAACTTTAAGCAAATTTTTGCGAGTGAAAAAGTAGAATTATTATAATAATTACATGCATAATTTCGGTTCATTTTAGGAAGAGCATGTTATATAGATAGTGAGAACATAAAAATAAAATAAAAAACTTAATTTTTTCATTCAACAAACTAAATCTATTGGCAGTAAATACACTTTTTCATGGTCCCTTAGAAACAAAGAGCTATACAAAACTAAATAAACATCTCAATGTCATTGTTATTGTTTCTATTCATCTACAATCTTATCGGCTTTCAAGAACTGTAACTCAAACTTCTTAAACGTAAACAAACAAAGGTGACAAAAAAAAGGTTGACTCAAGTGCTGCGCGCCGTGATTATTTCAAGTGGCCCCGGTACATAGCGTTTTTTTAGCGAGGCGGGATCTAAAAAATTTATTAAGTTGTATCTTTCTTAACCTGTATATAACAGATTCTAGTAGTGACTATGATGGCTTTGGAGATAAAAAAGTGGTTTTTGGAGCGTTTGTACTTAACGGTATGAAACCTAAAAGAGGAATAACGAAGACAAAAGCGCTTCAATTGAGTTATAAATATTGTATATAGCACTCAACATAATACAAAGTTGTACCATATGTGTAACAAATACTAATTTTGAGTCAACTTTGCGACTAGACGGAGCAACGATGGGGCACGGTATGAAGGATAGCGGAGTTCCCACCCCCTGACCGCGACGTCTGCGGTAGTACCGGTTGGCTACGCTTGCGTACCGGTACGCCCGTTTAGGAGTGTCACGTACACGGAATCAGTTCCACGTTTTTGGTGTTCACCCAGCAACATAATATTACTCGATATTATTTTGAAATATTGGGAAAGATTGTATGACGCTTTAAGTAAAATTGAATTCTAATAACCATGTCATTGCTTTCATCGCGATATTTAATTGAATTATATGTAAGCATAACAATCCATTATATCATTAAATTCAACAAAAGACAATTAAAAAAACACAATAATAAATATCGTAAATATTTTTCGGTTGCACATCTGTATCAAGGCGGTTGAATAAATAGAACCAACGTATAATTTTAACCTATTTTATTTAATTCGTTCAACCCCCTATAAATTTTTTAAGGGGAATACCTGAGATACTGCTATATAGGTCAAATATAGTAAAATTAGATAGGTACCTACCAGCACAAGCCTTTGCTTCTAAATATATAATACTGATAAAATATAATTTTATGATATCATTATTTAAGGAAATGTTTTTGTGACAACTTTTGCATATTTTTAGCAACTTGACGTGGAGACGGCCTTGTAGGTATTTTGCAGTATACCAAAGGAGTTGACCCACAATCAGTATGTGTTACACATATGGTAGTACTATATTATAGTCTACAGCTTTACAATAGATCTATGAGAATCTTGAAAACCACTTTTATCGTATTGGAGAATTTATAGCTAAACAGAAGCATCAAAAGTATATTTATGAAATATGACGTGAATATAAAGCCACTGTATGCATTAGGCATGCTAAAGATGTTTTATACGGCTGTAAGACTTTGTAACCTATTCTGTATTACTATTAATATAGTAAAGTGTGTACAAGACCTTTAATAATTTCACTAATTATTAATTATTTTGTCTTATCATGTTTAACACAAAATTAATTCAAATTAGAAACGAACCCTAAAAGGTTTCGATGATAAAAAGGTTTTTAAAGTAAAGTCAAAATTAGTAAAAATACTCCATATTTCGGTGATTGTAGAACTTAAAGCTCTAAAATAATTATCACTAGCGCCGTGCTATTTCTAAAACCATTATAATGGATATATTAGACGTCTAGGCTTTTATAAAAAGTCGTCGTTACACGGCAGTATTTGATGAATTATGTATGTCAATAAAACAATTATTTTTCTTATATTAGAGAGCATACTTTACCATGCATCATAAATTGACCACAAGTTCCAATAAATCAATAGAAAAGAAACTGAAAATTAACCTTAAAATTTTAATACGCTTGAGTAAGATAAATTACTGCAAATTCTACAGGTTTCGTGAGAGATTGAAAAATTTGGCTTAATCAATGCATATTTTGACAGAAAACTGATGCACGCACTATTATTCTACGTAAACAAGTGAAATTAAAACGTTATACACATCACGATCAATTTAAAATAATATTTGTCATTTATGTTCTGTCACTAATTCTTATAATAATTATAATGTAGGTACATCTTGTAAAAAATACCTTTAAAATACTTTAAAATTTAGTTACGAGTTACATTCGCGTCGCAATCATTTGCAAATTCTATAAAGGTGGCACAAGAATTTCTTGTATATCTTTTAGCTCCAAAAATCACATTTCACGCACCTTTGTATCGCTTTACAAACTCACTATGCCGCTATTGTACCGCTGCTGTAGCACTGAAGCCCGTATAAAGTGGGCCTTTTTTAGTGGTATAGAAATCAGTGAGAAGTTCTCTATCGCTACTGTAACACTTACTCAAGAAGGTTTACATAATATATTAGAAGCCATTACATATACCTGTTAAGCGGCAACTGTAGCGCTTTGCTATACCACTCTTGTGCTACTTGGGCGGTAACGTCAATGTCGATCAAAAATATCAGAAATTATGTATTTTATACCGGGGTAAAAATAGATTATAAAATCAACCAATAAAATACCTTTTCATTTCCGATACCGTTTTAATTATCAAATATTAAAGTTGGAAGTTTTGTTTTCACAACAGGTAGTTGAAAACACTAAAATACACGAACAGTATAAAAAGGTAATATTGGTATACATATTTAATAGTGATGGGATATTAATAACTTTAGCTAACTTAATTACGACGAAACAAAATAGCTATGGAAAGCTCTAACCAAATTATTTTAATTCGGGTTCTCCATGGGACAGTTTAATATAAAGGTATGATTACTTTCATAGAAACAAAATACAAGCGACAGTGCGAGTTATCAATATATTGTTTCGTGAACATTGAAAATTTAAAAACTTTTTTAGAATTTATTATAAAAGAAGAAGATTATATAAAATATAAAAGCATGATTAAGGCAGTAATTAAAATGAACTAAACATAAACGCATATGATTTTAACGGAATTAAATTAAGCATTTTAGTCACGTTCATGGTTGTATGAGCTAAAATCCCTTTGCCTTCCCTAAAAAAAGTTATGCAAACACTACTAGTCTATAGCACTACTACTACTATATACTGGTGGCATACAAACGCATCTGTACTAAAGCCTTTTAAAAACACAAATTATGAAGTTGTTTAAAAACCGGCTTGTTCGGGAGGCTATAATTCGTCGAGCCTGCGTGCGAGACCATTCGTAATGACTCTTGAATACAACACGTCAGAACGGAAATCAGTCTGTAGTACTTCAACAGAGCGTTGTAAGAAAGACGACAACGCTTTGTTCTCATTTTTGTCCTCCATGGTGGCATTATGCCGGAAATACTATGGCATTACGCATTATGGAATTGAAGAGCTTCTAAAGGACTTCAAGTACTGGTTTTCCACCCGATTACAGAAGCTCCGTTGTAATTCCATCCTCGCCCGGGGCGTTGCAGGTTTTAAAGCGCCTTAAATGTTGCTAGGTCGAGTCGTCTTAAGTGGCAACCGAACCTCCACCAGAGATACAATAATATGGTAAATAGTAAGGTAAGAACAGAACAGGTAGTGCTATAAACATTTAGTATTTTATGAAAAATGGGCAATACAACGACTAGCAGCTTAATGCTGCTGTTTCGTATGGCGAGTGTAAAGAACCGGAGACCCTTTTTACAGGAAACGAGACATTCCATCGTAGTTCTTAGGGGTGTTAACCTGCATTTTTATTCTTATTCGAGGATAGATGTAGGTGTCTAGGAACCACAGCATCCACTTACCATCAGTAGGACTGTTTACTCATTTGGTACTACGGTCACCATTTCTTAACCGGTGGCGACTAAATTCAATATTGCCATTAATGAGAAATGCAAACGTTCAGCAGTGGACTGTTACGAATTAAAAAGAAAGATTTCATTATTATCTATCATTATCACGATAAGTAATGCTCAACAGATTAAATATACATAACGGTTATTGATTTATACATTTTTAGGAAACTTCTGTAAAAACTTTGCCGGTCTGACGGGAGTTAATAAAAACTACCTGACTATCTACAGTTCTCGTATACTGCTAACAAAACAGAACACCGGAAAATTTACAGTTTCAGACTATGAGTTCGATTCTATGTGTGGAAATGGATTTACAGTAGCAAAAAGTTTGTAGAAACGTGCTATTGACCGACCGCTGTTCGCAACTTGCTGCTAGTGTAACTTGACCGTGCTTTAGATTTGCAATTCTGACTATAGGAATGTTTTGCAAAACCCAAAGAGAACAGTCTGATTTTATTTTCAAAAATGTACCTATACAAAATTAATGAAAATATACAGGTTTCAATATTATGTATTTAAATAATATTTAATTGCACACGCGGTCGTTAAAAAATTTTTTTGATAACTGATATTGAAAACTGAAACGCTGATAATGCTAAAATAAAGACGTAAGTGTAAGGTTATTTTTTCAACAAATTATACTTGGGGGTAAATAAATCAAACCACTCCCTTTTTCACGCATTATGGTTATTATTTACTAAAAATTGTATTATGGAACACATCGATTCGAAACACATATCGCCTAAAAGGTTATTTAATAGTCTTTACAATGAGGGTAGTTAGTTGTCAAATTTTAATTTTTAATTAAAGTTTAAAGGGTAGAATAAAATTATCGCATTTAATTTGCTCATGTCATTTTGATTGTACTCCATTAAGAAAAGGTTAAATTGGGGGTGTTTGTTAATTTTAACCATATTGACGTTTTATTGTGGTCTTTATCTGTGTCTGTGTAATCAAATACCCTGATAAAATGGATACTACACCGACGGAAGCTGCCCAAGTTGTAGCTTTACTTGAGGCTGGAAACGGACAACGTGAAGTGGCACGCATACTTCATTTGAGTCGTTGAAAGTTACAGCGGCTATACCGCAGGTATCTGGAAACTGGTGCTTTTATCTTTTCAAAAACGGAATGACGCTTATGACTCGAGTCACGTACTTTGAGCATAGATTTTCTATGCTCGAAGTTCGCGAAGTCGAGTATACTGTCATTGTCAATGTCAATTTAAGTTCCGTTTCAGCAGGGTAATGCAACTTTGTATGAAAGCTGAAAAATCTGCACACAATCATGGTTTTGTCAATGTTCGTATTGGGCTTGTAAAAATAAAGCGAGAAAAAATATCGCTGTTTCTTTCCTTCATGTTGTTTTAGATTGCCATTTTAAAAATTAGATACAAAAATCCATATTATATCGGAATAAACTAAAAATGTTAATTCTGTGTTAAGCTTTTTTGGTTTGCTCTTTAAAGTATAATTGCATACATATTACTCTGAGATTTGCACAATTAATTTACCTATTGATTGATTAAAATTCAATTATTAAATATTATCAAAATTCTATCAAAAGAAGCCATGAATTAATAGAAGAAAAAATGACATTTGTTTGTCAATGTCTTTCATATTGAAAATATTTTCTGAAATTTATTCAAATTTATTTCATAGGTTTAGATTTTAATATTTATTATTAATTTTTGCTTAAATTCAGTTATTATGGGCTCAGAATATTCATTTTCGTTTGTAGGGGAATACACAGTCATAATATCGTCGTGAATATACAGTAAAGATTTTTAGTGAGATGTTAACTCTGTATAAGATATTGACTATAAATGAATTCATTATTTCAAAATTTTATGCACGATGTGTGATCATCATCGAAAGTAAGTTAAGTGTTGAGCAAATAAAAAGCACAAAATCATCTGATCACTTTCTACAGGTTTCCTATAATAGGAAAAGGAAAACTCATGACATTATTGTGGTAAGTCTATAAACATTTTGAATTTATTGACCGTTATTTGTAGGGATTATTACTATATTAACTCGAATTGCATCTGTTTCAGATCACGTATTTGGGCTGAGTTAAGTTTTCACCATGAGAATTTTGCTGATTTAAATTTACGTTAATGTTCTGTGAAGAATAACTCTCTGACAATAACATGTGTTATATATCAGTAACAAGCGTGAAAATATTATGTGCAAAAGCAAAAAAAAAACATCAATAATAATGTATAGTTTATAAAACAATCTGTCTTCCAGAAAATAAAATTACATAACTATACTTATTTAAAGTTTTATTTTATCCCACATACTAATCTAAAGTATATTCGAGTAATTTTGGTGCAACCTCTCAAATGAATGGGAATTTACCCCATAGGTTTGTGAGGCTTGAGCCAAAATTACTCGAATATGCCTTAAATAAAAAGTTCAAAGTTACAGAATACAAAGGTTTGAAATTCCCGCTAAAAAGTTTTATATGGTCGCCCACCGTAGCGCTTGTAGTATACACTCATAAACACGTGTTTCCGTTTTTTAGTATGAAGTTGGTGTTCTTCTCTTCGTCGAGAGTAATTTTGTTCTATGCGTTTCAGGTATTAATAAGTGATTTATGAATATTTTTAGAAAATGATTTTAAATATTTCGACGCAGCTCCGGTAGCTAAAATTGCATGGGGGCGCTTGAGATAAGCCTCCTTGACCACCCCACAGTAACAGACTCCTTAAATTCAGGCGACTTGATTCTAAACCTAACCCAAATTAATTTCTCAGGAGTATTAAATAGACTCATTGAGTAGGAGGTCTCTATCATTTCTTATATGCCAGTTAAGGAAAGAAGACCTTAAGTTACGTACAATTATCTAATCTGTACCTTATAAGAACTTTGTAACATATTATATGTTGCAAAATGAGCAACATTAACGCGAACTTCCTCACCATATAAATGTTGAGGTTACCCAGCTCCTCGAATCGAATCACAAATATAAAGTACATTTATAATATTTGTTAGGGACTCAAATATAGCAACATCACGTGGATAAATTTAAATTATATTGTAACTATAATTACCTGCCTTACCGACCTGCAGATTATACCTTTATTTTGTTTTTAAAATGAGCCATATATTTAAGGAAAACACTATGAACTAAATCACGGGCTCTTTTGTGTGATAATAAGTACATTATATTCGCTACTTCATAATAATATGCAGATGTTCCTTGTACCTATGTTTTGAACAATAAATTATTTGTTTATTTAGTGACTGAAAGGACAAAACGCGAAAAAGTGATTGAAAGGAAATAACATTTTGAGTTATTGTACATTACACCAACTCAAAATATTATTTTAAGTGTTAGTGTTAGTTTATATAACGCTTTGATGGTAGTAGTAATTATAAGAACACAAGAACAAAGCGCCTGCCCTTAATAGAGGCAATAAGGGAATTGTTAATAAATATATTATTCTTAATGTAGTAAATTATATAATAGTTAAAGTTAAATTTTACTACATATAAAATACCTTTAATAGGATATTGTTTTAATAACAAAAAATCCCAGACATCTTGGTATAAATAAATCTAAGATGGTTACAACGCAAGTCTTTCATAACACTAACCCATATTAGTTAAGAAAAGAAAAGTTTTACCGTGGTTGGATAAAAATGGCTTGCAACTATGATATAACAATCAACTACTCTGTTTAAATAATGGAACATTTTAAGACACTATAAGGCAGCATTTCAGCTTAATGAAGTGCCATAATTAATTTTGACGCCCCTCCTAACTAGAGAAATGGGGTGTCTTAGTGTCGGCAGACGCGGGTAATTAGATCTCAGGACTTATTGATTTTTCAAGATAATGACCCTTTTCACTGAACCATTTATATTGTCTGGCCCACTTTTAAACCCTTCTGAAAGCTAGATTTAAATTTTGATTGTGGAAAACAGCAAAAACATCTGCCGACCTCAACGTACATAGATGATAAAATCTCGAATGATGGAGAGTTACGATTATCTTAATATAAGGCAGCATCATTTAAGGTAGGAGTGGTATTCTACTATGATCTCTATCTTCGCGATAATTCTTTCATCACAGATTATGGTTAATCCATTCACTTCAGATGAGGCTTGTATCTAGTACTGATCAGTTTAAAAATTTATAATTATTATTACAATAATTATGTTAATCTTTTAGTACGACTTTATGAAAATTGTTTGATATTTTTAATGAGACCACCACGAATTGTAAATAAAAAACCAAGCTATCAGTTTGTATAAAATATCAATTTATTATTTTAAAATATAAAACCGTGAAGTGGTGACCTAAAAGAATCCATCATCTGATTTCGTGCCGTGATTGTTGTAAAAGACGACTATTGGAAAAAGCCAAGAAGATGCTGGTATAGCCAGATTTAAAACACACAAACATGCTGATGTCATATAATCTAGGTTATTCATTGAGATTATGTTAGTTATTTGTAATTTGTAATTTGTTATTTTGTATACAGCAGCTAGCTTAGGAGTGCAAATAAATCAAAAAATATTATTATAGGTTTTACCGAAGTCGAGTAAAAATAATTTTAACCACTAATTTAGCCATTATTAGTTAATTGCTATTTGGCCCAAATCAATTATATGCAGAAGGCTCGTTAAAGCAAATAATGTATATGTCGTAAGCAAATGAGAGTTTCCCTGAATGTTAAAGAAAATTCAGGTAAATGAAGCCATTGATTAGCAGTAAAATGAAAACCGCATGCGCGTAAACAATTACGTTAATTCACGAGCACGTCCTCACACCAGAGGCGTAGCGCAGAAAGCTCGGCAAGCACTTAATTGCTTCATTACATATTCGTGGCTCTCGTCCACAACGGACTGTGACGTCGTTATCCACGTACACTAATTACATGGGGTATTGACGTCCAACTTTGGAAAAGTGTTCTGATAAAATATTAATATAAATGTTTATTTCTTGACTTACAGCCTCCCGAACAAGCCAGTTTTCGAAAAACCATTATTACAACAGATACATTCCCTTCGAAAACTGAATAGAGCTATTGTTTAGGTAAGACAGTGCGATTTTCCATCTAGAACTTCATCATCGCTTACCATCAGGTAGGATTTCAGTCAAGCACTGGCTTATAATAAATATAAGAAATATAATATTGTTCATTATAATTAATATAATTGACATATTCGCGTATACGTTTATATGATTGCTATACTCAGTGTTTTATAGGCCAATTAGCTTTTTCTCACTGCTTTGCTCGACTTGTTGCATTGACTTCCCTTTTTTAATATTCTAAGTATAATCTAATAAATAAAATTAATGTATGTTTGTTCGTATTTTATGCGCTGTCATACCGTTTATCAGATTGCGGTAAAACTTTGTCAACTTATTGCTTGCACTTGCGCGAAGGTTATAGGCATAGTACAATTAACTTACAGTAGGCGGCGCGCGTAAAAGTTATATATCATCATCATTATCATTCCTAATCAAACAATATAACCCTTCCAAATTTAAAACAATATTTCCACAATTATTTCTTCTGCGGCAACAACGCGCCGGGTACCAGCTAGTTGCTAAATAATAATATGAAAAGCTCTAAATTTTACATTATTCGTTTTCGGATCAATGAATGCAGGTAAGAGGTAAGAGAATCCACTACCCCATATCAACCCGTTGGTGCCGAAAGAGGCGCCAGGGGGTAATGAAATTACCTGAGTATATCAACAGAATGTATTTCTTTATATCTTTTTGTTCAAAACACCTGAAGTATGATAATGTAACACACGAGGGCTAGAGACGGACAGTAATAGGAAATTATTATAAAAAGTAAATAAGGAATCTATAAAAGGGGTACTTTCTAACTTTGAGATAGTTGCCACTCTTGGCGTAAGAGATGACTTTGTAAAAAGCTAGAATAATCTTAAGCTTTAGTAACCTTTCCTGGTCGGTTAAACACCTAGACTGCTGAAGGAGAGCAGAACCAACCATGCACCACAACTAGTACTGCGATCGCCTATTGTATGATAAGTAGTATGGAAGAATTTCACGTATTTTTGTTTCAAGTTTATATTGCTGGAAACGAGACGTTCCATCTTGGTCCTCAGGGTAACAACTTATCTGCATTTTGCTTCTTAATTGAAGTTAGATGTAGGAGTTTATGGTCCACGGCATCCACTTCATCAGGTTGACTGTGTACTCGTTTGTCACACTTATTCTTTAAATAAAGTTATCGAGACGCTTTCTCATTGCTTTGCTCATATCCAAAAATATATTGTTTACGGCCTGATGATGACATAATGATGACTGTGACGATTATGATTATGATGACGATATAGTATCTTAAAAATTCTTTACAAATACGCAATTATAAAAAAATAAAGCTTATGTTTACCCCTTAGTAATCCTGATTAATTTATATGATATTAAAATGCTGAGTACGTTTGTTTAGATAAACTAATTCTGTGCTACTTTGAATGAAATTCACATCAACGCTGGGCTAAACAAAAAGCTGACATAGAAAGTATAAATTTGGAAAATATTTTTGTTCTTGTCTATTGTAAAAATATTTTTTCAAATAATATTGCAGCTAAGCATTCTATCGGGATAGCTTTAAAAGCATTCTGATAAGGTACGATTTTTTAATAATTCAGCTAAGGGGACATCTGGGCTGGATTAAATTTGAAGAATAGTTTTTTAGCGAACTATTGCTGTCGCGCTGTGCCTGAAAGACCTTGCTCGATAACCGAGAGAAACATCTGGAGCTCGGACTGATTATACTCGTATCTATAAGAATTAACGAAATCGTCATCTCGTATTCCCCTATTTCCTCCTTCTAAACTAGACCATTTTTTTAGGAACAATACAACAATTTTTGCGGCTAACAGCATAATTGTATCTACAGCATCTTTATTTTTAGGTTCGTTAATTTTTTTGCTGGATATCTTATAGTGGCGGTATAACTGGTCAGTTTTAGTAATTTTATAAAGTGCCTATTTTTTATAAATAATTAGTTTATAGAATACAACAAATCATAGGAACATAGTAGTATATAGATTGTAACTTAAAAAAATATTTGGTTAATCTGTCTCCCCCCCCCCCCTCTCTCTCTTTCTTTCTCTCTCTATTTGTTTTTTCTGTCATAATCCAAGGAGGAAAACACAACAAATTTCAAAAAGAAGGCTACAGATGAGTAATAATTTATGAGGCCTAAGAAAAGTACTTCAAATCCTGTTACAATATCCTGACAATGATAATGATCCTGAAAAATAACATTTGAAAGCACACAATATTCACAGCTTATTCAGTCAGTTTGTCAGTAATTATTTGTTGGCAACTTTCTAAAATTCTTTGGCGACAATCTCTACTATGTGTGACGTTTGACCACAGACTACTAAATGTTTGACATTGGCCTTAGAGTAGTAACAAACATAATATGCTGGCACATACAGCACACTGAAGTTTCTGCGCACTTAAGCTTATAAATGTTTGAATTTCGAATATTATATTTTTTTTAATCATTTTTTTTATTAGGAAACTTTATTTTATATACTTTTTAAATGATTTCAATGCTGTTTATGACAACATCAGGGGACTTCACTCGCCCGAGTGAAGTCCCCTGATGTTGTCACAGCATTGAAGTCATACTTTGATAACATTTTTTACACTATCAACTTGAACCCGTTTTAGTTCTGAGGTGAGTTCAAGAGGAATCCAGCTGCAACAAAGTTTTCTAACTTTTAAATGTTGATGTAGAAACTTTTGAATTTGACTCATACCAATACACAAAATCCTCAAATCTCCTCATAGGTAGATTTTTTCTTTAGTAGCACTGGTTTTCTTCTGATTTTCCTCAGTGATCGCAGGTGAGGATCGACCTTTACAAATTTCATTATGGAGTCGGGAGAAACTTGGCTAAGAACAAATTCTGCCTATCAACGCCTTGCTCAAATGAGTTGCTTCTCTTTTAAATCGTTTTGAACACAATTCGAGCCATGAGATCTCCCCGAAGAAGTTCAACAGTCCTTTGATGTTGCTTGCAACTTTGGGGAGTGATCCCGGCGTGCCGAGATGTTTAGCCCTGTATGAAGCGACCTCCGGACATTTCAGCAACACGTGAACCCCCGTTTCTTCCTCCCCATACATGCCCTGCACAGGGGACTATCTGTAACACCTATGGTAAATAAATGTTTATTAAAGGTGCCGTGTCCTGTGATAGCACTTGTTACTATCCTGATCTGTGGCTTGTTCAGTCTCATTAGAACTTTGGTTAAGCGACTGTTTATTTCAGGCAGGGCTTCCCTAGCTTGTCTATAGTCTACTAGATTTTTCTAAAGCTGAGCGTGTTGATTAGTGAAGTGTCCACGTACCAGTGAACGAACGTTACCAAAGGGGATTGGTATGATTGGTTCCGACCCCATAGTGGCCAGAGCCGATCCTCTTCTGGCTAGTTCGTCTACTGCATCGTTGCCTGTGTCCTACTGTGTCCCTTTATCCATTGCAGAGTCACATTCTTGTTTTTACATACCTCATTTAATCGTTGATGGCATTCATATATTAGTTCCGAGTTCACCACATTGCAACTCCGAGCTTGTAGTACCGCCCTACTGTCGGTCAGTATTCTGATGGCGAAGTCATCAACTTGGTGTGGATTTTGGTGTGGATTTTGGTCCGGCGGTATCATCCGACCTTTGAAGATGCGCAAGGAGCCACGCTTACTGTCAATGGCGACCGATATCGGATGATGATAACAAATTTTTTCTAGCCTAGGATAGATGGTATGGACCTCACAAACATGTGGCTCCAACAAGACGGCGCCACTTGCCATACTGCATGGGAAGCATTGAATTTATTGGATGATAAGTTCGAGGGCTTCGTCATTTCGCGTGGTAGCGACATCAACTGACCACCGAGATCGTGTGACTTAACACTATTATATTTATGCGAAGATGCAGACCTACAGCAGAGTCGCGGCGCCCATTGGCTGAAATTATATTCCATACATAATGTCATCGAATGTCCTTTAAAATAAAATAAAAATTGTAGCAATATTACTTAAAAGGTTGTTTTATTTCATTTTAAAGTTCGAGGGATCTTAATGAAAACCATGTATATAGTAATATATGATAATTGTGGTATCATCTGAAAAGAGCACATGTATCTTCCACCAACGTATCGCGACAGCAAACGTCTTAATCTTCTGTAATCGATCATAAGCTGACGGGATCGATAGTGCGATACACAAACATATGGCTGATGCCTAGCTTTTGAAGCGTCTTAAAAATGACTGACAGCTCCTTAAACCACTTGTTCTTTAACGCACCACTAAAATTTTATCAATCATTTAATAACGGAGAAATTTCTGAAAAGGAAATGGCGGCAATTTAAATGAAGTTTCTTAAAAAATAAAGGCATTCCAAATTTTATTAAGGAGAACTTTTTCAATTGTTACATTTATGGCCAGACTAGTGTAATCCCAGTAAAATAACTTTTAAACACAATTGATAGTTAGTAGTAGCGGGATGACGACAATTCTTTGCGTTAGTGATTTGCTGAAATGAAGCACAAATATAGTTTTTGCAATTGCGACAAATGAAATAACATTTAAAATTACTCGTACGCTTCCTCATTCTTAGCCCATTCTTGTTTCTAGTCTAATATCTATGAAGAATTTACCTTACCTTGTAAGGAGTAACCATGATAAAGCATTATTTGCTAAGGATACTTCATTGATTTCAACTTTCAACGGCAATACTTAAAATATGACTAAGTGATTATCCTCTGAAAACAGATCTATGGAACGCTATTGATTTTCCGATAATGGTGACGTTAAGTCACCTACTGATAGGTCTTTATGAGAGCTTAAACACCGCAGTTTGTTTTCGATATGCATGGTAACGTTCTATTCGTATAAATCCCTTGTCGAATGTGTATCAATTGATTGGCAATTAAACAGGGTAAGTTTCCATTTGTTTCCAATTAAATATTTTGTTTCATAATTTTGTTACAATGTATATTATATTATTCTATGTATATTTACTTGTATTTTTAATTAAAATGTCACACTAATATGATAATTTAATATATTTTTAAGTATCTGCACAGACAATTATACAATATCGGAACACATACAACGTCCATTAAAGTTCATTAAAATTGTTATAAATATTGTAACAAACAAAACGCCAACGATGTCTAAGCAGTAGTCAGACTACAGAAAAAATATTTTTCGTCTTCTTATTTTAAACGGCAATCTATTAGCCATATTAGCCAAGTCTATGCCCCAACGCTAATCGATGATTATGTTTGGCAAAAAAACTTGTGAAACTAATCAAGAGGGCTATTATCCCGCAAATCAGTGTACTTTGGCTCTATTCCTCAATTGTGGCACAGTGATCAAATCTACCTTTTTTTTTCAATTAAAAGTAAGGGTTGTGTAACTTCTTAGGACTTTAGGAACCTTTTGTTTGTGTCGGGATTTTCTTGTAAAATATGTTGTGTTTGGTGCTTTTTCCGAATAAAGTGTTCGTATAAAAGTTAATAAAGTTATGACCAATATAATAAGATAATTTGTTCGAAAAATGTAATGTTTCTTTTGTACTATTAGTCATATTTTATATTAAATAGATTAAAATTAATAATCCAAACAACAGATATTCATAAAAGTAGAAAAATTAAAAAGAGTTAAAAATGTGAAAAAATTAAAGAGCAAACCATTGAGGCGGCGTTTTCACGCAAAATCGATTTTAAACTTTTTTTATTTCAAAACCATTTTACAACAAAATTAGGAGTGTTAATGGATAAGGTTAAAATATACCTTTAATTTTAAACATTTTATTTTAAGCATTTTGCCCTATCAGGATATTTTCAGGATAATAACTGTGTTTAAAGTGGCTTTCAGATAGTTAAACTATTTGCCCAAAGACCACTATTTTAGATCTGTCGGATTGTTTTGTTTAAGTTCTACGCGGGCGAAATAGTATGTAAAAGCTAGTATAATACTTTAGAAACTGATAAACTTTTATTTAAAACTTACTTCTTAATTAAATGACATTATGTAACAAAAACTTTACCTCAGTGTCAACTAGCAACATCTGGTGAGCGGAAGATTATTATAGCCCTCATTAAATACTACTCTATCACAATAAAATATATTTTAATAGACTATACATAGCAAGTTAATGGTAATATAAATTAAAGTGAAACTTATTGTAAAACCACGAAATATGCTCTTGAAAATATAATTACCTTTTAGTACTTTTAATAATTTTAATTTACTTTTTAGTACTTCAACGATGAGATTTTCCGTTTTAAGGAAAACTTTAAATAAAGTTTTCATGTCATATCTGCAGTTGTTATTAAATTATTTTAAAATAATAGTATAAGTCTATAATATTAAGGCCTCTTTTCCCTTCTCTATCGTTTTCAATTTATTGTTTTAATTTCCCAATCCCTTATTTATTAGTCAAATTCGTCTCTAAATCTTCACCTAGGCCGGCCAAACTCCCATTTGAAGTCACATGTGAGAACCACTTAGTAGCAGATTTGGCCCACATCTCGCCTGATATACGACAAACATGTCCGGCATAGTCTCATAGGAGCATCACAACTTTTTACAACACGTCGGTGATCTGCGTCTTGCGACGCAGAAATATGGGGCTCCATCTCTCACTAGCAATTCTTGAGCAATCTATGTAACTTGTCTTGCCTAGAAAGATACGATTTGGCCAAGGTTTACAATACAATATTTACAATAGAATTACAATAGTCACATCCTCAATTTTATGCTATGTACTATTGGTCGTGAGCTTGGTCTCTGAAATTTTTATGCTAAGTCCGACCTCGAAGCATCCAATCACCCAATTAACATGGACCGTGTCTAACTACCACGGTCTATGATAATTGGGCTAAGCGCTTGCTAAAAATGGTTCAATCTCCGCCAGCACAAATGAAATTGTTAATAGAAATTTTAAATGCCGATTTACATTGTACTCGGTGTTGAAAGAAAACATCGTGAGGAAACTTGCATGTGTTAAAAATTAAAAATTAAGAAATTCGAATACATGATGTGAAAGTCTACACATATGCCCCATCACGCGGCGAACGTTTCCTTAACATAAAACCTTCTCAGAAATGAAAATCAATTCACAACGTTTTTGCCGACCGATCGACTCTTACGAATGTGTGCATACGTAGTAAAATAGTAGGCGTTAGATATTTATGTATGACAATCAGTTAAAATAATGCATTACTATGCATTTTGAATTTAAAAGATAAAAAGGACACACAGTTTGAGATATTTTAATTAACTTTTCTTCACCATTTGCCTATATTACTTATTCTGAACCTTCTTTGCAAATTTGGCCGGTTAATGCAAAATAACCCTGTATATGAAAATGGCACATTAATTTCAAAGTGAGATCACAAATCAGTTTCCATATTTATTTATAATCTAACCATTTGTTTCTAAACAAACAAATTTGCGACAATTAATGGCAAAAAACAAATGTTCCTTCCCCGGTCGAGACAACCCATTCGTGCTATAACAATTATATAGCTACAGCATGCTGCTCGCTGCCTTTCAGTCTGCTAGTCCTGTATCAGATGAAGCAGTAAAAACCAAATAGCAGCACTAACATCACAGAATAAAGATCGACCACGTTTAAAAAAGCATCTTCATAATTTACATCATTACTGCCTTGTTCGTGAAGCCAAGCTTCGATTTGAGCCGTTCATGTTTCATCCATGTTTTATCTCATAATTTATTGTTATATTTTAAGGAAAAGTTACCATTTAAAAATCAAATCATAAGTAAATGCACGTGCACTGCACTGAGCACGTCCACCTACTATTCAACTTTTAATACCTGACGTGTCAAAAGATTAATTTAAGTGACTTTTCTGAAATTTGATGTTATATAAAAGTGGATTAATATCATAATCCACGCGACCACTGTAGGGTTAACTTTTAGGTTTTGCAAAATTGATGTGTGATGTGATTGCGGATCAATATCAATATTTTTTTTACTCATTGAAGAAGAATCAAAATGTATCATCATTCACTCAACTAAAGAAGAATATTATTGAGTAGAGTCTGTTATCTAGTATTATAATAAAAGTGTAAACGAACGATTTCTGTCCTTAGATTAAATAAATTCAACAAAAAAAAATCGGACCTTCGATATGTCTATATTAAAACTTCCTTTAATTATTATATTTATATTATAATTAAAGGAATTAATATATTCAACTAAATGACGCCCGAAGGTGTTTTGATTCCCGCGGGAACTTTTTAATTTTCTGGGAAAAAATGTAGGTTATGTATTAATTCAGAGTATATAAATCGGTTCAGTCGTTGTGGCGTGTAGGAGTAACAAACATCCAAACTATGTATATTGTATCCAAACTATGTATATATATATATATGTGGTCTAGGGTGTTGATTTTCAACATTCATTTTCAAAAATATACCTATTATCACTTAACCAAGTAACATGGATTTTTTTTGCCAGAACTAGTATAACCTAGCTTATCGCCCCATACTCGCTTGACGTTGAGTTTCTGGACAACCTATATATATTATATATATATAGGTTGTCCAGATATATACCAGACCAGATATATTTATCTGGTGTGGTATTCTGGTATTCTGGTCTGGTGTGGTAAATATATGTAATACAACAATTAAAGTTAAAATCACCACCTACCTTTCATCATTTAAGGAGGATTCCGCCACGAATAGTCATTTCTTGTTGTACGAGCAAGTACATGATATTTCAACAGTTTAGAAAATAATGCTGATATCGCGCCTGCGCGCGACACGTTCACTATAATTACATTTTTATTCATAAGGATTTTCAGTACAATAAACGCTCTCTACGGAAACGGACACAGTTTTAATTACCACATCCCGTAACGTAGAAGATACAACCTACATTAATATACTACATATCAATTATGTAGAGGGTCAAAACTCACAAAAAACCCCCCTTACATTTTGGTCCTTCGAGCTTTCGACGTGAACTAAGACTTGCATATTACGTCTACAATAGTTCAACAGTAAAGTGTATTTGTAAAAAATAAATAAAAATAAAAGTGTAATTCGTGATTCTATCTGTAGTGTCACTTTGGTTGCTGGCCTCCACAAGCGGGTCTCACCAGCTTGATTGAGGTGCATACTACGGTAAGAGTCGCAGTCACACGTATCTGAAACCAACTATTTACAACATCGTCCTTAAACCATGGAGAACCTACTTCAACAACAGAGAACAATCATTGAATCTATCCTTAAAATTGAGGCTAACTTCAAAAGGATTCTGATTCACGCAAGTCAGGAACATACATACAGAAAAGGTTGGATGCTTTGAATGCTCAATGGGAGGTGTTCAACATGAATCATGGTGTTCTAAAAAAAACAGACAGTGACTTGGATGACGACTATTTCATCAATGATACCTACACCACCACAAAGAAGCGGTACGAAGCGATTCGTGACATGCTGACGAACTACGAGGTGAAAACTGCGGAAACTGGAGTACCATCAAGGTCTGATGAGTTCATTAGCCAACAACGCACTAATTTCCGGGCGCTCTCTAGGGTGATTAAAAACATCAACACCAAAGAGTTGACAGAAAAGTGGGAAATTTGTGACAAACTGAATTCGCTGCAGTCTCGCTGGAAACTGATCGACGAGCTCCACTGGCAAATCGATAACCTGACTTCTGGCGGTGATGTAGGCTACGAAGAAGAGTTTTCTGCATACGAAACCCTGTACGAAACTACAAAAGGTTTGAATCGTAAGCAACTCAGTATCTCAACAGCATCAGCAAGTGTCTACAATTGAGATTCCTTCTTTTCTGGTAATTATACCCAGTGGCCTACATTCATAGACCTATACTGTGAAGCCATCCACAACAATGTCATGTTGACAAAACGCAAAGATGCAGCACCTCAAGGGCAAACTTAAAGGCGAGGCGGAGCGCATCGTACAGCATCTTACAGTATCAGCTGATAATTACGACACCTGTTGGGAGATACTCACCCATAGGTACAACAACCGACAACTTTTGTTTACAAAACATATACAAACCCTTATGGGACAACCGGCGTTGCAAACACAGAATGCATACGAGCTGAAGAAGCTACATGACACAAGTGTCGAGACCATACATGCTATTCACAATCTGGGCATCGACACAACGACTTGGGATCCGATCCTGGTGCACATTCTCACTGGCAAATTGGACTCCGACACGTATGCAGCCTACATGGAGATCAGAAAGGCTCCGAGAGAGCTACAAAATACAGATTTCAGCAATTATAAGCCAGGATAATGCAAGGCCGACGTATGGAGACGTTATCACCTGGAAAGGCGTACAATTTGCTGCTGGGCCTAATTCGCCCGTTAGTGACCAAAAGGACATAGAAAAATCTTTAAAGAAGCCTATGATACCATGAAGCACTTCACTGAGGAGGAAAGAAGGCTTCACGCTGCTTACCAGACCGCCCACAAATTGAAAACGAGGACGTTCACTTGAACTCATCTCAATTGCTCAAAAGTACCAATACAATGTTGAAGAACATATGGTCAAGACCGACGATGGCTATTTCCTCAACATATTCCGTATCTTACCGAAGCAGTCTAAGCAGTAGTCAGACTACAGAAAAAATATTTTCGTCTTCTTATTTTAAACGGCAATCTATTAGCCATATTAGCCAAGTCTATGCCCCAACGCTAATCGATGATTATGTTTGGCAAAAAAACTTGTGAAACTAATCAAGAGGGCTATTATCCCGCAAATCAGTGTACTTTGGCTCTATTCCTCAATTGTGGCACAGTGATCAAATCTACCTTTTTTTTTCAATTAAAAGTAAGGGTTGTGTAACTTCTTAGGACTTTAGGAACCTTTTGTTTGTGTCGGGATTTTCTTGTAAAATATGTTGTGTTTAGTGCTTTTTCCGAATAAAGGGTTCGTATAAAAGTTAATAAAGTTATAACCAATATAATAAGATAATTTGTTCGAAAAATGTAATGTTTCTTTTTGTACTTTTAGTAATATTTTATATTAAATAGATTAAAAATAAATAAACCAAACCACAGATATTCATAAAAGTAGAAAAATTAAAAAAAGGGAGTTAAAAATGTGAAAAAAATTAAAGAGCACACCATTGACGCGGCGTTTTCACGCAAAATCGATTTTTAACTTTTTTTATTTCAAAACCATTTTACAACAAAAGGAGGAGTGTTAATGGATAAGGTTAAAATATACCTTTAATTTTAAACATTTTTATTTTAAGCATTTTGCCCTATCGCACATAATTTTCAGGATAATAATTGTGTTTAAAGTGGCTTTCAGATAGTTAAACTATTTGCCCAAAGACCACTATTGTAGATCTGTCGGATTGTTTTAAGTTCTACGCGGGCGAAATAGTATGTAAAAGCTAGTATAATACTTTAGAAACTGATAAACTTTTATTTAAAACTTACTTCTCAACTAAATGACATTATGTAACAAAAAACTTTACCTCAGAGTCAACTAGCGACATCTGGTGAGCGGAAGATTATTAGCCCTCATTAAATACTACTCTATCACAATAAAATATATTTTAATAGACTATGCATAGCAAGTTAATGGTAATATAAATTAAAGCCAAGAAATATGCTCTTGAAAATGTACCTTTTAGTACTTTTAATAATTTTAATTTACCTTTTAGTACTTCAACGATGAGATTTTCCGTTTTAAGGAAAACTTTAAATAAAGTTTTTATGTTATATTTGCAGTTGTTATTAAATTATTTTGAAATAATGGTATAAGTCTATAATATTAAGGCCTCTTTTCCCTTCTCTATCGTTTTCAATTTATTGTTTTAATTTCCCAACCCCTTATTTATTAGTCAAATTCGTCTCTAAATCTTCACCTAAGACGGCCAAACTCCCATTTCAAGTCACATGTGGGAACCACTTAGTAGTAGCTTTGGCCCACATCTCGCCTGATATACGACAAACATGTCCGACATAGTCTCATATGAGCATCACGGCTTTTTACAACACGACGGTGATCTGCGTCTTGGAACGCAGAAATGTGGGGCTCCATCTCTCACTAACAATTCTTGAGCAATATATATAACTTGTCTCGCCTAGAAAGATACGATTTGGCCAAGGTAAAGGTATTCCTGGACATATACAATAGTCACATCCTCAATTTTATACTATGTGCTATTGGTCGTGAGCTTGGTCTCTGAAATTTTTATGCTAAGACCGACCTCGAAGCTTGCTTTGGTAACAAAAGGTTATTACCCAATTAACATGGACCGTGGTAGTTAGGGGCTAAGCGTTCGCTAAAAATGGTGCACAAATGAAATTGTTAACAGAAATTTTAAATGCCGATTTACATTGTACTCGGTGTTGAAAACATCGTGAGGAAACTTGCATGTGTTAAAAATAAAAATTCGAATACATGATGTGAAAGTCTACACATATGCGCCAACACGTGGCGAACGTTTCCTTGACATAAAACCTTCTCAGAAATGAAAATCAATTCACAACGGTTTTGCCGACCGATCGACTCTTACGAATGTGTGCATACGTAGTAAAATAGTAGGCGTTAGATATTTATGAATGACAATCAGTTAAAATAATGCATTACCATGCATTTTGAATTTAAAAGATAAAAAGGACAGGCAGTTTGAGATTTTTTTAACTTTTCTTCACCATTTGCCTATATTACTTATTCTGAACCTTCTTTGCAAATTTGGCCGGTTATTGCAAAATAACCCTGTATATGAAAATGGCACATTAATTTCAAAGTGAGATCACAAATCAGTTTCCATATTTATTTATAATCTAACCATTTGTTTCTAAACAAACAAATTTGCGACAATTAATTGCAAAAAACAAATTAATGTTCCTTCCCCGGTCGAGACAACCCATTCGAGCTACAACCATTATATAGCTGCAGCATGCAGCTCGCGGCCTTTCAGTCCGCTAGTCCTGTATCAGACGAAGCTGTAACAACCAAATAGCAGCACTAACATCACAGAATAAAGATCGACCACGTTTAAAAAAGCATCTTCATAATTTACATCATTGCTGCCTTCTTCGTGAAGCCAAGCTTCGATTTGAGCCGTTCATGTTTCATCCATGTTTTATCTCATAATTTATTGTAATATTTTAAGGAAAAGTTACCATTTAAAAATAAAATCATAAGTAAATGCACGTGCACGTGCTGCACTGAGCACGTCCACCTACTATTCAACTTTTAATACCTGACGTGTCAAAAGATTCATTTAAGTGACTTTTCTGAAATTTGATGTTATATAAAATTGGATTAATATTATAATCCACGCGAACACTGTAGGGTTAACTTTTAGGTTTTGCAAAATTGATGTGTGATGTGATTGCGGATCAATATCGATATTTTTTTTACTCATTGAAGAAGCATCAAAATTTATCATCATTCACTCAACTAAAGAAGAATATTATTGAGTAGAGTCTATTATCTAGTATTATAATAAAAGTGTAAACGAACAATTTCTGTTCTTAGATTAAATAAATTCAACAAAAAAAATCGGACCATCGATATGTCTATATTAAAACTTCCTTTAATTATTATATTTATATTATAATTAAAGGAATTAATATATTCAACTAAATGACGTCCGAAGGTGTTTTGATTCCCGCGGGAACTTTTTTATTTTCTGGGATAAAATGTAGGTTATGTGTTAATTCAGAGTATCCAAATCGGTTCAGTCGTTGTGGCGTGTAGGAGTAACAAACATCCAAACTTGCATATATATATATATGTGGTCTAGGGTGTTGATTTTCAACATTTCAAAAATATACCTATTATCACTTAACCAAGTAACATGGATTTTTTTTGCCAGAACTAGTATAACCTAGCTTATCGCCCCATACCCGCTTGACGTTGAGTTTCTGGACAACCTATATATAGGTTGTCCAGATATATACCACACCAGATATATTTATCTGGTGTGGTATTCTAGTCTGGTGTGGTAAATATATGTAATACAACAATTAAAGTTAAAATCACCACCTACCTTTCATCATTTAAGGAGAATTCCGCCACGAATAGCCATTTCTTATTATTATTTTTTTCGCTTCTAAAACCATCTAAATAGCAAGTTTTATAATGCATATATTTGGTTTTTTAACAATTCTATAAAAAAAAACAACGACTCCTTCAGCAAAATCTAAATAGTTTAAATAAATACAAATTTTATCCTTTGATTTGACATTTGAACCTATTTGATTTGACATTGTCATTGATAGACATATTACAAAAAGTAGAAAGTAGAGATAACCGCCATTAAAATTAGCTCCCATTTCATACATATACGTTTATAAAATAAAAACCAAAAAAAATGTTTTTATGTTTTTTCTAAATAACGACATCAAAAACACTTTTTTCTACTTAAACAACTGCGTCGAATGCCGCCAAGCAAGTCAAAATCGAACGACGCGTTCAAAAATTATTGCCATTTAAACATTTCTAAATAATCGTACGCAAAGCGCAAAGCTCGAAAATAAGCGGGAAGTTCCAGGGATGGCCTGCAGGGTCAACCGTTTTTCAGATTATTTTATGGAACAAGGGTGACAAACGAGCACACAGTCCTGCTGTGCAGTCAGATGCTATGACCCATAGAGATCTACATTTATCTTCGATTAAGAATCAAAATCCAGATGCGTTGTCACCCCTGAGAACTAAGATAGAATGCTTCGTTTCCAGTAAAAATGTTATCTGGTTCTCTACACTCACCATATGAAACACAGCAGCATTAAGCTGCTACTTTACGCTGGTATTCTGTGAGGCGTGGTCCTACCCCGGCCGAGCCGACCCATTCGTGCTACAACCATAATAAAGCTGAAGCATTTTTTTTATAGAATAAGGGTGACAAACGAACACACAGTCCACCTGATGGTAAGTGGTTGCTGTGGCCCATAGACATCTACTACATCTATCATCGTTTGCAAATTTAAATGAAGGTGCGTTGTCAGCCGTGAGGACTAAGATAGAATGCCTCTTTTCCAGTAAAAAGGGTCTCCGGTTCTCTACACTCACCATAGGAAACGCAGCGGCATTAAGCTGCTATTTCACGCTGGTATTCTGTGATAGCGTGGTCCTTCCCCGGTCGAGCCGACCCATTCGTGCTACAACTATACTATTAATATAGCTGAAGCATGGCTCTACCACGTATTTAAATATTTGGTGATTACATACAAACGTAGACTGACTGATTGACCGGTGAGGCTCTTAGGGCTGACTTTGGCGGAATATCCATCCAATAATACTAAACTCAAATTCCAATATTGATGGAGAGCAGCATTTGCTGTATAAAGCTGTCGCCTCTGTGTTCACTAACCTATCACTATAACTAACATACCACGGTGAGAATGTGTGCTGCTCTTGCAAAATGTATTCCACAGTGCAGATAAAACAGAAAATTAGATTAATTAAAGAATGTTTATAGATATCTCAGTCAAACTCAATAAGTACCTACTGAATCCGGGAATACTACCTTTATACAGTGAAACCTGGTTCACTGGGATCTCAAGGGACCTAGAAATTTTTATCACTTATAGAGGCTTTTTATTTACCCAGATTCCCAAATAGGCAGGTTAATATGACAGTTGTCTTATTTACTTATATAGGCTCCCACTATGAGAAGTCTAAATGTACCATTTAAAGTCTCTTCACAACCCTGTATGAAAGAAATTAGTAAATTGTAAACAAGCGTGTCATAACTTGTCTAAACCTGACAAATTGTCTCACTTATACGGGTTATTGAGCTACGAATTCATAATTATAGAGGTAAACATCGAATAAATCTATGAAATCTAATCTCAGTTAACAAAGTTTGAAAATTCCCAGTAACAGGGGTATTTCAATGCAAAAGTGTCGGGACCTCATTGTAATTATCAATAACAGAGGTTTTTATTTCTCATATATCCAGGGCCTACTTAACCAGGTTTCACTGTAGCTACCCTGCTGATAGACAGATAAACTATTATAACTAGATATTTGAAACCAAACATCACAGATTGGTAATGATTAACAGCATTACTAGTGCAAGGTTCTCAGCTTTGCACTCACCAACTTGCCCAACGTAGTAATGGTAGACCATTGTGAGAAGGCTTTGACTTAAAATACTGGCAAAGTATCATCAAGGAATATTGTATTGATTTCCAACTGCTTTTTAGAAAGAAAGAACGAAAGTTGAATCTATTGGTCAAATAAAATTAGCAGCAGTATTCCTAAAGATATACCCACTCATCGATTCTAGCGGTAATTTGATTGCAATGAACTTTGCATTCCTCGAACGCACCACAAAATTAGATCACGGCTCTGTCACCTAATTCTATTGTAAACGTGAATTGAATCCTACATTTGGCGTATTGATTCCAACGATACGTCCTATAGACTATACTGCGAAATTTTAAATTTAATTAACTGCGCCATTTTGTACGGTTAGAATTTAATTATTCTATAGGGTATTTTGTTCGCCTCAATCAGGTATCCATATATCAAAGACTTTATCCGTATAGTGTTGTTCAGTTCTAATGCTAAATTATTATTAAATTAAATTTTGAACCAAATTGAAATTTTTACAGTGTAAAGTTTCAAAATTTAATGAAAAGATAGATAAAACATAATATGTGCTACATAATATCATCAAGCGTCATGCATATTGCAGAGACTGTTGATTGAAGGAAAAGCCTCCGGCGACCTATAAATTGAGTTGTGTGTCCAACACGGTAAGTGTTGACACATATTCCATGTAATGCTCACCTACTAACTCCTGCTTAAAAACCTGTATCTAGAAATGGATAAAAAAGGCTTTCGATGATGACAATTTGATATGTAGAGAAAATTACAGATCATGTTGATTTTGAAGCCATTTCAAGATCGTCAATATATATAATGTATATAATGACATTAGTTTTATCAAAAATGCAAGAAATTATTTAATTTTCATTTAACCTCTAAAAGACGTCATAATTAAGCCTGAATAAAGTGAGGCCAATATTCTAGTGATTAAAAACGATATTGTCTTCCTTGTGAAGTTGTAAAGAGTCAACTTCTTGGCTTTTTTATAAAATAATACAATTAAATTTTTTGATTCTTACTTTGCATGATTCGTAATTTCTTTAGTTCACAATAAAAGTTGAGCACTAAAGTTTGGATTTATTGTAATTATCAAACAATTTCTGTGAGGTTACTCCGTCAATTAATACAAAGTTCTTAACACTACGGTACAAAGATTTTTTGATCGAATTCATCATCGAAGGGAATAAAATACGCAAAAACACTTGTTCATATTTGGTTAGTTTAAATAAAAATATAATCGGTAAAATCCGCTAGATTGCTTATAAATAATATAGCATATGTAAAATATCGAATACTTATAGAGCTTGTTATTACTTTTTTATTCTGGACAAAGGTAGCGAACTGTTCAGCCAACTCTACGACGTCATCCTTAGAAAAAGTTTGAAAACCTATTACTTAAAACTGCATAAAAAATATTAAATTGTCATTTGTAATAACCTTACATATAAAGCAACAATATAAAAGCGACTTCTTAAAAAATTACATACCATATTAAAACGGAAAAAACCTATCGCAAAAAAATGAAAAAACATATTATTAAGAAAACTGCAACTAATTATACTAAATAGAACGAAACTGAAAGAATAGAAACATACCAGTCTGCTTTATTATGGTTTATGTCATATACAAATTTAAAAAGGATAAGAAAGTATAGGAATTACTAGTTTTGGGGTTCTCGTACATCATCTAATTCGTAACAACTATATTATTTCAAAAAAACTGACAAAACCGAATGGATTACGGCTATATTTTACATTAAAATGATATACGAGCACAAAGTTAACTTAAACCAAACGTAAACAATTAAACACATTTCTTCTATTGACTCAAATCCTCGAACAGCTAGAAAATAATAGTTTTACACAAAAGCAGAACAAACTGACAACATAAAATAATATTGAATTCCTTTATAGTTATTTATTTTTGCGAAGTTGTTGCTGCACTCTATAATTGAATTAACATCCATAGCTAGCTTTATCCATTTGCTTTTATTTAAAACGCTACGAGAGCTTTTGGGGTAAATTTATCACGAAATTATATTTTTATTCTTATGTTCTATCCCATTCATTAATACATAGTAAACTATTTTAAAAGTGAAAATAATCTTAGTGTCAATGAAGATCTTAATCAATAGTAATTTAAATAAATATTGGTAAATCCAATTGGGCATGCCCTAAGCGCATAAAAAAAATTACGTATAACATGATTATACGGATTTTTTTAGTTTAAATACACACAAGTTTTCACTAATAACCTATTATACTTCCAGTTTTCCGATAATTTTATGTCAAACTTCGATTTAAAAAAAGTTTGGAAAATCCAAAAGTGCACGACTCATAATGGTCATATGATCATCGTATCATCATTCAGTTCACTCCATAAAGTCCAAGACGTATTTAAGTATAAATATTACATCCTACTTACTTTTAGTACGTATTAATATTATTTATTCTGTGCTTTTAAAATATTGTAATAAAAATCTCTGATTATTATTATAATCAAGTATGTAAGAAATTTGGTATTTCGAATATTGTGTATTTGTACACCGATCTTTTTGAGCCGCTGCAAACAACCGATACAGTGTCCACTCACGACGACGATTGGCGCCGAACTAACTGAGTGAGTGACGCAGTCTTTATTTAGTAAAAAATAAATTCACACAAGGCTGCTAAAACACCAAATATATCGACATTTCGCAGCCGAAAAAATTATTCTAACTAAACTAAACAAAATTAAACTGCCATTTACATTCAATGGCTTCCCACATGATAGATGAAGAGTTTTAAAAATAGATTGAGTTGAACAATTGATATTTTCAAAAATTATCGTGTTTACGAAGCCATGCGGACTTGATAAATCCACACCATATGCCACTAAAACCCCTTTTTTATGTAAAAATAGCAATTACTCGATTTAAAAAAAGTATTAATAAGTTTAACAATCATTTATCTTTCTGACAATGTGCTTTTTATATCTCATATATGTACAATATGATTGCTAGATACGATTTCATGTGACAAAACGTTGGAATCTTAATTTTTAGGCCCTAGTAGAGCATACCTGCGCGCTAGCGCTTACGGCATGCAATATGCCAAATATTTTTTAACGAATACTTCAAAGAGCTGAGGACCGTGATTTGTGGCGTACCTTGGGGGAGGTCCATGTACAGCAGTAGACTTGTGATGGGCTATACTAATGATGATAATGATGATGATAATGAATACTATAAGCATTGTCATTCAGCATAATAATAATTACAGCCCTTTATAAGTCAACTGCTGAACATATGCTTACCACAAGGAATGCCAGAAAATACGGTCCTGAATCACTTAACATAATTATCTGTTGCATGAAGTAATTGTAAGTAATTAATCTAATTTAACCGTTTATCAGATTTCAAATCAGGGGTAATGAATATCCTTGCTTTTAAATCTAATGATCTGTAGATTGAATATGAAAAGGTGAATACGAAGAGCGCACATCGCGACAAAACTCACGATACCATCCACACCATCTGGATGCTTGGCGGTCCACCACCTTGCGTTTTAATAGGAGTTTTCTTCCTCGCACAACTTCTTTGTGAAATTGTTTACCACCGGCGACTTTTCCGGACCGATATGACTTAGGTATTTCAGGAAAAGAGCTTACTCCTTTTTAAAAGGCCGGCAACGCACTTGCAATTCCCCTGGTGTTGCAGTTGTTCATGTGCGGCGGTAGTCACTTACCATTGGGTGAGCCGCATGCTCGTTTGCCCCCTATACTATAAAGAAAAGAAAAGAAGATTTCTTTTTAATAATAGCTGAGTGACAAACGAACCAACAGTCCACCTGATAGTATCTATTGCAGCCCATGGATACCTGCAGACAACTTCAAACACTCCCCAGAACGGGTTCCTGCCTTGTCGTGGCGGCGGGGGGGTTAGTAGCCGTGGCTTGGTCACCCGCGGTGAACAAAGAGAACCCCTTGGCTGGCCCGTGGTGTAGGGACGGCCCGAGGTGGCCACTCCAAGTGGGCTTGGCGAGCCCACTTCGGATGTGTCTCGGTGGGCTGCGGTGAGAGTGGTTTCCTCTCCCCCTACCGCTGCAGCCGAGGTGGAGTCGCGGAGGAAGAGGAGTGTTGGTATGGCGATGCGCCACTCGCCCTATGCTCCACGGTGCGGCCCCGTCAGAGTGACGGGGCCGCACCGTTGATGCGGTGGTGGTGGGGCCGCGTGTGGAGAGGAGTGTCGGTATTGCGAGGCGCCGCTCTCCCTACCCTCCGCGGCCGAAACTTGGTTGGCGGCGGAGTCAGAGACCAGAACCGCCACTGGGGTCGGGAAAGCGGGTGCTACTGAGCGCTCGATTTTCCTGGCCCCATGGCCTCCGCGTATCGGACTCGGGGGGGGCCCGTTACGCAGGTGGAGTTGGAGGTCGTGGAGGGGGGCATGCCTTGTGTTCCTGGTGCGCCTTTCCTGAGAAGGAAAATGGGGAGGAGAGGTCCTCCCCCGAGAAGGGGCTGCCATGGGGCGGCCGGCGCTGGTGGGACCGCGGATATGTGCGAAAGCGTTCCCGTGGCTCTGCCAATATGCGGTGAGGTTTTAGTCGATGCGAGTCCAACATAACCCATCCTTGCCCCCGCGAGGCGGGTATGCGTAGGCATTTCCCCATGTAAAAAAAGACAACTTCAAACAATGAAAGTTACAGGTGTATTGTCATCTCTGAGCACTAAGATCGAATTCCTCACGGTTAGTTACTATACTGACTCTCTATACCCTGTAGACACAATTTGGCGGCAGAAATGGATAAGAGGATGGTAACTACCCAGTCGGACTCTTAAGCAGAAAAGGAGTCTTACCACCTAGTAGACGGAATCCTCGTCTCTCCTACCTAAACGGAATCCTTCTTTCTATTTCTATTTTATTTAAAAAAAAAACTCAATTACACCATGAGTAGATTAAATAATAAATTGCTATAGGTTATAATACATACATACATACATAAACTCACGCCTGTCACCCAGAGGGGTAGGCAGAGACTACGGACTTCCATTTGGCACGATCCTGGCACACCTCTCTCGCCTCCTTTACATCCATATATCTACGCATACACGCTTGTCGGTTAAGGGTACTCCTAATCTGGCCTTTTTTCAATATAACGCCAATTTGGTCGATAAACCTTCGTCTAGGGCGTCCCTTCCCGACTCTGCTGTTCATTTCTGCAACATAAATTTGCTTTGTCACTCTTTCCTCGTTCATTCTTTCTACATGATCAAACCACCGGTTATTATGTTAATAAAAAAAGGTTTTTTATTGAATAAACCTAATTTTACGGATTGTATCGCGTTCAATTAAAACTTTTTTAATTCGCGGTCGCGGGAAGGGGGACTGAGGTGCGTTAACGTCCTGTTAATGTCATAGTTTAGCGTTACCGTAACAACCTATTAAAGTCCACTGCTGAACATATTTTTTTTTTTGCTGTGGCAACCCCGGTGACTAGTTGTAAAATACTTGCTCCCAACTATTTAAAAAATTAAAATTGTAAATTGATAATATCCACCTCAATTTTGAGTTACAGTTGTTAAATACGACTTATTTTTATTTGTAAAATAAGTAAAAGTCATAATTATTTTAATTAAATTGTTTTTAGTGTTCTAACCAAAAGTGACAGCTGTAACGAACATCGTTTAAACTCACTGTAAGTGTTATTCTTGTTATCCCTTTAACATTTTAAGATTTACCTTTTAAAGTGTTGTTCTAGATTTCATTTTGAATTATTTACATGATAATTTAATTTGAGATCTGTAAATAAACCCATAGATCTGGACATTTGCTTACTCTGCTTCTTCGATTTTCTTTCTTTGTTTTCTTTTGCTATTTACACTTAATAGTAAAATGAATACACGCAACGCCAAAACGCGCCAATTGGAGAACCAACTTCAAATGGCGCTTCAAGAACTTAAGGCGTCAAAGGAGCAGTGTGAGCTGTTGTGTAAAGAAAGGGATGACAACGAAAAGGAAATAATAAATATAATTGCTAAAAATACTCAGCTAAAAAGTGATATGGTTAAGTTGCATAAAGAATATACTTTTGTTTTAAAAGAAAAGGATGAACTTCAGAGAATAGTCGATGAGTTTGACCAATGCAGCAAAGAATATGAGGAATCCCTCAGATTAATTGCTGCATTGCAGTTACAGTTAAGTGAGGCTAATGAGCAGATTGTGCAATTAAAACAATACATAGATAACTTGAAAGCGTCCCAAGCTCAAAGTCTGTTCAATGAGTTCATAGAATGTGAATCTTCTAAAGCATTGAAACCCTCCACAACAATCGATTTGACTGGTGATGATTATGTCACATCAAGAACAGCAGCAAGGATTACCTGCAGTAGAAGAAAATTAAAGAAATACATAAAAATTAATAAGTATATTAGGAAAGTACAAAAGTTAATTAAAACTAAAATTAATGTCAAAAATTATATAAATGTATGTAAAGAAAAGCAATAATTAATTAATAAACTTAAATTATATTCAATTGAGGTGGAAAATATGAATAACTGTTATGAGACTGATATAGAGTGTCTAAATTTAACAATTTTATCACTTAAAAACTCCCTACAAAGTATATCAAATAAATATGAATCGGCTCAGGATGAGATAAAAGAACACATATTGGCCATGAATAATCTGGTAAAGTCATGTAAGTATAATGAGGAGCGCTTTGACTCCTTAATTAAACATCAGAGTGAGTATCAGCGCTCCATACCAGGTTCATCCGGGACAATATGTGTAAAAAATAATGATAACAGTAAGGACTCATTATTTTCACCTACACTCTATGACAGTACCATAACAAAGAATATTAACTTAAAAAGTAATTTAAATATTAATAAAAATAAAGTTATTATGTATTGTGATGACATAGGCAAAAATTTGGGCACAATGTTAAATAACTGTTTGAAAGGACATCAGGTTAGTAATTGTTGTATGCCTGGAGCATCCTTTAGTCATATAATGAATAAAGTTTTAACTAGTAAGTTTTGCCCTAATAGCACATTAATAATTTTGTTGGGAGAAGAGGCAATGTAAACAAAACTCAATTATTAAAATATATTGATCATCTAAATACTTTAAATGTACATAAAATTATCTTGTTTACATTGCCTTACATACAGGGTTGGCCACAGGAAAATAAAATAAGATACAATTTAAATTTATTAATGAATAACTTTTCTTTTAATAACAATATAAACTTGACATCTAATTGTTATAATTATAATAATATAATTAATTTAATAGACATAAATAATTTAATTAAGAAATTTTTGACTAGAGATAGGTATTACCTATCCAAATATAATTTAAGACAGATAGCAAATGTGCTATCTTATTGTTTATATATTAACTCAGCCAAGGACTTGGCTACACCGACATCTGCTTCTTTTGAGCAGTGTAATGACTTAATATGTAATTTGGAATCAGTTCCAAGTAATTTAAATTAGAAAATGAGACAATAGAGAAAAGAAAATGATGAGACAATAAAGAAAATGAAACAAATAGAGGTAATCTCTAGCAGTTATAATAATTTAAATAATTTAGAATGTAGCTTACAAAACTTTCATTGTATGACTCCACAGAGTGATAATAAAATTTTTTTACACTTGGTGCATCAGAATATACAAGGCATAGAGTTAGCTAGAAATTGAATTGTTCTTAAATAGCAACAATATTCATATTTTATGTATTACAGAACATTGGTTAAAAGCTTATAACATAATGTTTAATTTCAGTAATCACCAGGTGGTCAGTTCGTTCGATAGAGAAACGGTTTTAAGAGGTGGCTCGTTAATATTAGCTAGTAAATTATTATCATGTAAGGAACGTAAAGATATTGTGAGCCTCTCTGTTGAGCGAACTGTAGAAATGGCATGTGTCGAGTTTGAGCACCTCATTGTTGTGTGCGTCTACAGACCCCCATGTTCTATATACAATACTTTTGAAAAAATTATGGAGGAAGTTTTGTTAAGCTTAATAAACAGAATAAATCTGTTTTAATATGTGGAGACTTTAATATCAATCTCCTAGAAGCTTCCTCCACCAATATTAAATTTAGATCATTGTTTAAATCATATGGTCTTTTTAATTTATTTTAGAGCCAACGCGTATTATTGAATGTAGTGCAACGTGTATAGATAACATTTTACAAATGTTAAGCCGTTGCATAAATGTATAATTCAAAAATTGAGTTCTGATCACTGTGGACAGTTAGTTTCGTTACCTTATGTTCACAAAAAGCAAGTAGATGAGAAAATTGTGTTTGTTCCTGTAAATGCACGTCGCTTGGAGAAGTTGAGAAGTAACATAGTGAAGAAACTTCCATCACTTTCATACCAAAATGATCCTAATTTTTTGTATGGAACAGTGTTTAAACTTATTTGCAATGAATTTGATAATATTTTTACTTCTAAAACGTTCTCCTTGAACAGTCGGAAGGCTTTCAATGAATGGGCGACAGTAGGAGTCCATAAGAGCAGACAAAGGCTAGATGAACTTTACCATGAAAGGTCATATAACCCTAGCGTCGAATTTAGGGAATATTTCAAAAAATATTCAAAAATATTTAAAGGAGTGTGCTCCAAAGCCAAGTCTTTGCATTTGAGCAACAAAATTAAGACGGCTTCTAATAAAATTAAAATGACGTGGAGTCTAATTAATAGTGAAACTGGTAAGGTCAACTCTCGCAATTCAAACTACCGATTAAGTTTTAACAACAAATTAACGGAATCAGATCAGGATGTTGCAATGGTTTTTGAGAAGTATTTTACGGATATTCCGATCTTAACCACTATGTCACTGAATTCTTCTCCTGCCGTCGCCGAATCATTGCTTAAACAAAATCTAAATGCGTGTACAAAGAATTTTACATTTCATAAAATATCATCAAAAGATATTGTAAAATATTTTAAAACTATCGATGTTAAGAAAACTGCGGATCTGTGGTGCATATCCGTTAAAGTTATTGCGTCTATAACCGATATAATCGCGCCTCAACTAGCTATTATTTTTAATACTAGTATCGAATATGGTGTGTTTCCTGATTTGATGAAGCATAGTAAAGTAATACCTTTATTTAAATCTGGTAGTACATTAGACCCCGCCAATTTTAGACCCATTTCTGTACTGCCAACACTAAGTAAAATTTTTGCAAAAATTATTCTTGATCAAATGTTAATTTTTTTTAATGTTAATAATTTACTTCATAAAAATCAATTCGGTTTCACAAGGGGTCGCTCGACAACTGATGCTGGTGTTGAGCTGATTAAATATATTTTCAATGCATGGGAGAATTCACAGGATGCTTTGGGTATATTCTGTGACCTATCCAAAGCCTTCGATTGTGTTCACCATGAAACGTTAATCAGGAAACTACAACACTACGGTGTAAGAAGTAATGCTCTTAAATTAATTGTTTCATATTTAAGTAACAGAACTCAAAAAGTTGTCATTAATAGTATGAGCTCTTCCGGGTCGATAGTACAAATGGCACGCCCATTCAAGGCTCATCACAAGGCTCAATTCTCGGCCCCTTTCTGTTTTTTGTATATATTAATGACTTACCTTACATAGACTTACCTTATATATTTATTTGCTGATGACAATTATTAAAATATGACGAAGTAAATAATGCTATATCTAAATTAGTAAATTGGTTTAATGTTAATAACTTGCATTTAAATAGCACTAAAACGAAATGTATGAAGTTCATGACTCAAATGTCAAACAATTAAATACTAATGTAATTTTAAATGGGGAGGAACTGAGTCTTGTCGATACCACCATTTTTCTTGGAATAACACTAGACGCGAAGCTTCAATGGAGCCCCCATATATCAAAGTTAGCAAGCAGACTTAGTTCTGCAGCATATGCTGTAAAAAAGATTAGAAATCTTACCAGTGTGGAAACAGCTAGACTTGTTTACTTTAGCTATTTCCATAGCATAATGTCGTATGGTATTTTGCTATGGGGACACGCAACTGACACTGAAATTATATTTGTTTTACAGAAGAGGCCATAAGAGCAATCTGTGATTTAAAACCTAAAGAGTCGCTCAGACAAAATTTAAGGAAATTAATATATTAACTTTGGCCTCTCAATACATTTATGAAAATGTAATGTACGTACACAAAAATAAAAGTAGTTATACAAAAATAAGTGATATTCATTCTGTAAATACTAGGAACAAACACAAGCTAGTAGTACCAGTTACTCGACTCCACCGAGTCAGTAATTCATTCTTGGGGCGATGTATACGCTTTTACAACAAAATCCCAGAAAATATACAAAATTCGACCTGTTCAAAATTCAAAACTTTATTAAACATAGTTTGTATAAAAGGGTTATTATAATGTTAAGGAATTTATGGATGATAATAACCCCTGGGAATGAGGTGATCGCTGCCAGGCTGTTTCTAATTTGTTTTGTGTGGTTAATTGTGTAATATACATGATTGTAAGCTGTTATTTAAAAAAAAAGTCCCGCTGGGTTTCTTGCTGGTTCTTCCCAGGACAGAGGTTTTTTTTCGAACCAGTGGTAATTAGACAAAAGAGTGACTTTCAATAAGTATTATTTATAATCTATATTGAATAAAAAAGTTTCTGTTTCTGTTTCTGTTTCTGTAGGCCTCCCCTATAGATTGCCTCATAGGGGGATATTTGCCTTAGTACCCGGGTTAGTGGGTTAGCAACCGCAGTTTATTTTTTATTTCTAGTTGTTATTAGGAAGACACTATTGTCCGTGTCCTAGTTTATTTCCCTCTGTCGCCTCATACGACACCCACGGGATGATATCGGGCAGTCGATATTCTTACACCACCACTACACTTAAATCAACAGTGGCAAAATATTATTTAATAAGATCTTAATTGCCAAAACAGATAAATTACCTTACTCACGTGGATTACTTTTATTTTATTGCATACTATTAATTTTTAAAAAGTCGATTTTATTGGATATTTACCATAAGTGCCACTTTCTGCCGGCGAATTGACAATCGAAGTTTGTTATTATTTTGATTTTTTATCAGAACTATGCTGTTACCAATCTCCTTTCCCTATCGCCTTTAATGCCACCCACGGGATGATAAGTGAATTCTCTTATGCCGCCACTTTTAACCGGACACCGGATGTCACTGGTCACAGATGTGATATATTTTATACGTGTTGGCGCCACGTGTAAAATATATCACAACTGTGTACGTTATCACCTAGTTAGAACATATATTAGATTAACAAATAGTTATGTATAAAACTATAAGGTTCAAAGGTTATTAATGATAAAATGATCTGAATTGAATATAGACATTTCCACCTGTCGATTACCGAGGTAACACGATAGCGTCGTGATTTGCATTTGTTATTTACACCACAGAATTAGATCATGATACTGTCGCATAGCTCCATAGTATACATACGTGCACTGAATCCGGCAGGTTAGTGCATTGATTCCAACAACACGGACATCCGCCCGCAGCTAGTTATCGCTGATTAGTGTGCTTTCTATTTGCATTTTGCTGTATGATAATTTAACTGTTTGTATAATTCACTATAATTCATATTTTGTTAATTCTCCATTTCTGTTTTATTGACAATTTTATTCTTGGAGGTATTTACAGCATATTCAAAAACAACTGAGTAAAACGTATTATTTAAAGAATAAGGGTGACAAACGAGCACAAAGTCCACCTGATAGTAAGAAGATATATGTATGAGTTCCTGTTAGTAGGAAGGTGGCCCATAGACTAAAATCACTCCTGGTGGTAAATGGTGATAAGCCTTAAATAGTAAATCGCTCTGTTCTAGCGTAATAAGGTCCTATCTATTGTTATCTTAAAGACTCCCAGATTGTAATCGGCCGTAAAGAATGACGCCGGTAAATTATACCGTTTTTGTTAATTAACCTAAAATAACTATCGAATATGTTAATGTAACGAAATGTAATTTTACATATTTAATCTAAAGTTTCCTTATTTACAAAATATACAATCGAGTAAGTCGTTTCAAAAGCTCAGCGCACCATTCTTTTCCAAGTGAATTATTAATTGCACTAAAAGCAAAACTGCGACGTACATACACCTGGCACAAAAAAATCATCAAAATAACCTTTCTGATGCGGTTTCCTTTAAAATTCATGTATAATAGGAAATAATACTTTTATTTCATCATTATTAAGCAATTTGTATGTAGTAGAGCTGCTGCTGCTGCATACTGCAGCTATATTAGTGGTATAGTTATAGCACGAATGTGTCGGCTCGACCGGGGTAGGACTACGCTCTCAGAGAATACCAGCCTAAAATAGCGACTTAATGCTGCTGTGTTTCGTATGGTGAGTGTAGAGATTAGAATACCCTTTTTACTGGAAACGAGGCATTTCATCTTAGTCCTCAGGGGTGACAACGCATGTGCATTTTGATTCTTAATCGAGAATAGATGTAGGTGTCTATGGGCCACAGCATACACTTACCATCAGTTGGTCTGTGTGCACATGTGCAGCTATATAAATACATCTGCAATCAAGCGTTAAATTAATTTTTCTTCTACTGTCCTAAAATAAAAATCATTGTAATTATTCAATCGCGAAAATATATTAAATATATTATTAATACATGAATTTAATACGTACTAAACTTAAAGAAAATAGTATGTACATTAAAATAAAATGCGAATATTATAATATCATCATCATCATCAATACAGCCCTTCACAAGTCCACTGCTGAACATAGGCCTCCCCCAAAGAATGCCACAAAGCACGGTTCTGAGCCAACTGCATCCATCGACTTCCTGCATATCTTACCAGGTCATCACTCCATCTAGTGAGGTGCCGCCCCACACTTCGCCTACGAATACCAGGCTGCCACTCGAGAACCTGGCTTCCACATCGGTTATATAATGTATATATATATATACACATCAACAGAATCTAAGAATATTTTATATTTCATCAAATACCTAAAAATCTATGAAGAATTTTCTGATATAGTAAATGGAAGAATGATAGGTTATTTTAAGATCTTTAATAAAAAATAAAAAAAACATTTCGTAATTTTTTTGTTTTAAAAATGTTATTTTTTTTAATCGCCGTAGAATACTATATACTATATACCCGTAGTATAATAAAAAAACTTCATTTCTTCTTATAAAACTATAAATTTTAATTAAAATTGAAAAAATCTTATAAAATCTAATTATTAATAAACAGTGTTGCCACCTCTTACATTCATTACACATCGCCATCGTCAAAGTTGGCGGGAAATATCTCAAAGCTTTTCGTTGTAACATGTCCCAGGCATGCTCGATAGTATTTAAGTCGGGCGACTGTGCAGGCCAATACAAAACTTGAATATCGTGGTCTCGGAGAGCGGCCGACACCAACCGCGCCGACACCAACCGGGAAGGAGCATTATCGTGCATGAGTAGAAATCCCTGGCCCATTTGGATTCTGGGTGTGATAATAACAGGCTCTACTACCTCCTCGTGGTATTTTTGTGCAGTCATGCTGCCTTGAATCCAAACGAGCTGGGTTCGTCCGCCAAGACGAACTCCTGTCCAAACCATGATTGTCCCGCCTTGGTATGAGTGGACCTCTTGAGGGTGCCGCAGATGGCTAACTCTCCCTGGGGTACTCCAAACGCGTGATCTTCGTAAATCCGGATGAAACCCAAACCGGGACTCATCGGTGAACAGCACCAAAGACCATTGTTCGTCACTCCATGGTAAATGCTCCCGAGCCCACGAAAACCGCCGACCGCAATTGCCACGTCGCAATGCTGAAACACGTAGCGGTCATCGAGCATGAAGATCAATTTCATGGAACCTTCTTAGCACGGTTTGGTCGCTTACCAGCAGCTGGTGGTGGTTCCCCTGGAGCCTTTGTAGTAGTTGCATCGCTGTGATATTGGGTTGTCTTCTGACGGTCATTTGGAGAAATCGATCCTGTATCTGCGTAGTTACTCGATATCTACACGTGTGCCATTCAGCCGTATTATCACAGGCGTTTTACCTGGTAAACCCACCATATTAAATCCAAAAGGGTAAATAATTTATTATTAAAAGTATATTAATTCCTAAACAGTGTTCTAAGATAATATTAAAATTTACGCCGACTTCATTTCGGAGAATATCACCTTTAAATTATTGAATACCTTTTGATTATGATTAGTGAGTTAGTGACAGAGTTTATGTTGCTACCTATAGGAGCCAATTCTTGAAGGAATATTGTATAATAAATTATCTACTGTAGAAGATATATTAAAAATTCACTTAAACATAAAGCAATAATGTCATGCATATTAAAATAACACGGGAATACTCCGAGGAACTACTGATCATTATATGCAGTTTAATTTACTAAAAAAAAACTAGCTCCATTTCATTGCCAGTAAAAAAAACCTCAAAATAATAAAAACACTGCAGTTGAAATCCCCCTGGCCTATATTCTGTAGTAGACTTTTATGGGCTGCAATGAATGAATGAATGAAAATGTATATTTCCATATTAATTCATAATATAAAATTTTCAACAAGAAAACCATTAGTGTACGAGTATATAGGTCAAACTGTATGTTAGAATTATTCTAGATTTTTAAGTTCTCTAACAGTAATTAGGTAAGATCTATTATAAATGAAGCCTTGTATTTTGAAATACAAAAATAAAAAGTTACTTTTAAGCGTAAATCATGTTTTCTTTTGTACAAAAGAATAAAAAAATATAACAGCTTGTGTAAGTAACATACGTGAAAATCTTAAATTTTTTAGAATTTCGGATTATTATAACGATTTAAGCACTTAATAAAACTGCAAACTTTTCATCGAATCCTAATTTCTAGAGTGAAAAATGTAGTTACTGTCTACCTGATAGTAAGTCACTTCTGCAACTAGCTTATAGCAAACAACTTCTAACAAAGAAGACATTAAACAAGTAAACATCTCGGAACATGATGTCTTTTCATCAAGTATCTCGCCTAAAATATAACAAAAATGCGAGTTGTGTGAGAAATTCGTGCAAAATATTAAATTTTAAGTGCTGAATCACCACGCGCTTGACGTATAAGGAAAACATCGTGGGAAAAAAAACCTGCATATCTGAGGAATATACATATTTATCCCTGCTTATCTGAGGAATGCATATTAACTGCCACTTTGGTCAAGTGGTCGTAAACGCGACTGATAATCTTGAGGTCCTGGGTTCTAATCCCGGGTCGGGTCAAAA